>OX467110.1:13012234-15412234 GCA_950106695.1 Biston stratarius | reverse complement strand
CCCCAACAATGAGCTTGAGCTGTCGTGAAAATATCGTGAAGAAACCATTGCGTGGTGGTAGGGTACTTTTTAGTACTCGGCTGGCTAGCTACCACCATCAAGTTGAAAATCTGCCGCCAAGCATGTAACGGTGTCTTCAGCCAGCCTCACTTGAGAGCCAGTTCCATCCCAGGCTAGGTGTGTGATTCGTATATACATACGTACATACGCCCACATACACAACAGCGTGCTTTACCATCTTCGACCACACTGTCACTTAACATCAGGTGAGCTATGGTCAAACACAGCCTGTCAGCCATAAAAAAAACTTTCATTCTCATTAACTGCTTTGTTTTTTGGTAAAAAGAAAAGCAATTCTCAATATCGAGTTTTTAAAAAAGCAAGATTAAACCGGACACTGAAAAATGTTACAAAATTGTGTTGTGTTTTGTTTATCAAAGCTTCTTAATGTTGCTAATCTATTACTTTTTTGTATGGATTATTACGCTATTACGCCGCTGGCAAATCTATTAAGATTTAAAAAAATTGATGGATCTATTACAGCTATTTTACAGAAACATTAGAACTGACAGAATGCACAGAGTATGATGCCAAAAAGAAAAAGGACAAAGCCAATGAACTTTTTTTAACGTGATTTGGCAATGCACGGTTGTTATATTTACCTATTTTGGTATTTTATAAGTGAAGTGATGAAATTATAGTATTTTTCCGTACTATCCTTAGATATGGATAGTATCTAGTACGGAGCATGAAATAGTTGTACAAATACTATAATTATAGTACGAAATCCAACGCTACGTTGACTTGACATTGACAGTGTTTGTTTAGGTTCGCCATTGCTTTTGCACAGCGAACTACATGACGTCATTATGGGACTCATTGAAAGTCAAGTTTATCTTGTGTATTTTATTTATACCCCATCTCATAGTTCAGAGAGTTTTAAACGTCAAAATAATGTACAGGAATGTAATATTTCGAAATGGTTTTGGAATCAGCAAAGTATTTTTTTTCTTTACATACCGAATTGTCGTTTTTTGAATTAACAAAGTATACATACAAATTCACTCCGCCCACAAATTACCCAAGTTTGAATAACGTTTCAGAAACAAATATGCATAATATTAGGTACATGAGTTTCCCGAAGGTAAACAAACAGTTGTTCTAACGCAAGTAACTCAGGGGGGACACACTGTCTTATGTTCAACCGAGCGGATTTATATACAGATGTACTAAAGTGATGGATGAGGCTTTTTTTATGATTGACAGGTTAGGTTTTGACGACAGTTCTCTTATAATTGATTGATTTAGGCGTTACTTTGCGGTAGTTCATTTTGAGTGAATAAGCGTATATATATCATATAAGTTTTATATCATAAGCGAATTTTGTAATTCTTTTGAGAATAAAAAAAATGTCTTTAAACCTGAGTGTTCAAGATATACCTATATTCTGAGGTGTTTCAAGATGCCTCGTGTAGTGGCGAAACACGTGTCGGCAAGTGGTTATAGCAGCGAGAAGAGGATATAAAGACTTGTGGTTATTTTATTTTAATTAGTTTTATTGTTTAATTTGTTTTAGCTTTTAAGTTTATGTCAAATTTAGTTTTAGATATTAAGTAAAGTTTCGGATAAGTTTTTAAAATTGTTGTCAAGTTAGTTAAATTTAAATCTTCATCATTGTTGTAACTGAAACGACTGTTAAGCGGAAATACACTAAATATACTATATACACAGCTCACTGAAGTTAAGTGACGGTGTGTTTGAAAATGGTAAACACATTTAGCCTGGAATGGAACTGGCTCTCAAATGAAGTAGCCGGAACACACTGCTAGATGCTTGGCGGCAGTTTTTCAATTTGAGGGTAAGGAAACCATAGCTTAGCGGTAGGGTACTTTCTCATATGTACTCGGCTGGCTAGCTACCACCCTCAAGTTGATAAATAATCTGTCGCCAAGCACTTAACAGTGTGTTTCGACAGCATCACTTGAAAGTCACTTCCATTCCAGGCTAGGTGTGTATCTACGACCACAACGTCACTTTTTTTTAAGACGAACGAGGCGCTCTCCTGTTGGTAAGAGATAATGCCTTCCCATAACCATTGCAGCGATACAGAGAACTTTAAGAATTTAGATGGTTAATTTCGCTAGCCCTTCAAACCGGAACACACAATGTTTATACACCACTGTTTGGTGGCAGAATATATGGTACGGCGGCGGTTAGAGAACCTCTTGCTAAGGAGATCTACCACTTAACATTAAGTAATCTGTGGTCAAACACCTAGCCTGTCAACCATTAAAAAATAACTAAAGGAGATTAGATTGAAAAAAGATAACAAAAAAGAAGAGAATTCCTCGGGAAAGGGCACTTCTTTTGTATAATATTTTAATGCACGAAATCTAGTTTTTTTTTTTGAACGAGCCATATCCACGTCGCTTCTAACATGGTGTACATTTCCGCGACATCGCCCCACTAGTCATAACTCGGCTCCATTCTCGAGTTATGCAGATTCGCGCGTATTTATCGTCCAAGTTTGCCAGATACGACGCGACACGCCGAATCTGATTCCGCTTTCTATACTCGCTTTATCGACATACATTACTACAATGTAGGTATTGTAGTATGCATCTTCAGATTACATTACACAAGAGTACAAAGCCGAGAAAACACATTAATGATTTCAAAAAGTTGAGCGACCTTGACACTCGTACTTTACGAAATAGACATACATAGGTTGATAGTGCCAAGTTATAGATTGCAAAAAAGTAATAGATCGTTCATGGGTAACTCTGTAAAATTCTACAACAGACTTCCAAAGGATGTGTTAGATCTAAATGAGCACCAATTTAAAATTCACATTAAGACTAATTCAAAATGCTTACTATGAATATGATCACTATGTTTATGATAAAATGGTCTGGCTATAATTTGACACTGCGCAGTATATTTCTCTTTTTTTTAATTTTTTTATATGGTATAATAATTATTGTATATTTTTACTATAGTTTGACAATGCCCCTATACAGCTGCAACTCATTCAATTTAACAAAATTTTGTACCTATTTTATCGATTTATTATTTGTAAATAATTAGTGTATTTTTGACGTTTCTAAGTGCATGGTGCCAAAAGATAAAATAAACAATTGAAATTTAAGTTGTGTTACTAGTAATTTTGGGCAATTTTTACAATGGCATTGACGATTCTAAAGTCGGTAAAAATCACAATCTGAAATCGCATACGCATAGAATCATATAATATACATAGAGACAATTTTATTGTGAAGTTTAGTCAGCCTAGTTGGGAGACCTGACTTCCAATCTGGAGGTTCTGGATTCGAATCCCATGGCACGCATCTCTGTCTTTTCTACGTTATGTGCGTATTGCCGATAACTTCAAACGGCGAAGGAAAACATCGTGAGGAAATATTATGTTTAAGAGTTCTTAAAAAAAGTTCTCGAAGATGTGTGGAGGTTGCCAACCCGCACTTGACCAGCGTGATGGACTACGGCCTTACTCTTCTCACAATGAGAAGAGATCCGCGCACAGCAGTGGGCCAGTTTATAAAAAAAATCTTTATCAAAATTTTTTTTAACAGTATAGAAGTTTACAGTGTAAAATTGTATAGAAGTGGTGACCAAAATACTGGCGCCTATTTTGACCAAAAATTCAGAGTTGCCATCCAGCGTGGCCAGGCTGCCGGCATTCTAGCCACATGGAGTAGTAAGACCTGTCGTGCTGATCGCACGTGCTTCAGCTTCAGATGGAAACATACCTATATACAAAATTTATCATATAAGTTTTATATCAAACGAACTTCACCCAAGTAACGCCTGATTTAAATCTATTAACACATCATATTACGTCTAACGATACGATAAGTTTGTAAGAATTGTTGACGATTCTGGGATCACCGATTTCCACTTAGTTTGCGTAGAGACTTCGGGTCTCTGTGCGTATTCTATTTATATATTTACTTTACTTGGTGGTAGACCTCCTTAGCAAAAGGTCGTCTAGGTAGGTACCACCGCAGTACCAGATATTCTGCCGTCAAGCATTTGTGTGTAAAAATTACTGTGTTCCGGTTTGAAGGGTACTGCAGCTAGCAAAATTACAGGGCTATTGAGATTAATCATCTATTGTCTGAAAGTAGTGAGCGCCAAATCAGCGATGCTCTGGACTTTGTTTTGCTACTCAAAGTTCTGTGTATCGCCGCAATAGTTATGGACAGGTGTTATCTCTTACCATCAGTAGAACGTCTAGTTCGTCTCATAACTATTACAAGTAAAGCTTTTATAGCGAGTTTTTGTAGCTATAATAGCGCAGTGGTTAGCGCGGTCGGTTCGCATACCGAAGAGCGTGGGTTCAAACCCCAACAATGAGCTTGAGCTGCCGGTGAAGGTAAACGTCGTGAGGAAACCATAGCGTGGGGGTAGCGTACTTTATATTACTCGACTGGCTAGCTATCACCCTCAAGTTGAAAATCTGACGCCAAGCATCTAACGGTGTGTTCCGGCAGCCTCATTTGAGAGCCAGTTGCATTACAGGCTAGGTGTGCTTACCATTTTCGACCACACCGTCAATTAACATAAGGTGAGCTGTGGTAGCCTGTCAGAAATAAAAAAAAAAAAAAAAAAAACCGTGGAGTATTCTGAAGAATTATTCGATCTTATGCCGTCACCACGGTTCCATCCTAATGGAAATGTGCGATTCATACGTTCCTTTTTGCCATACACTTGCAAATTGTGGAATGATCGTCCTTCCTCCGTATTGCTGCGGAGTTACAACATCGTTTTCATCAAAAGGCGGTAACGTATTTGTAATGCCTCTGGTGTTGTAGATATCTATAGGCGACGGTGATTGCTTACCATCAGGTAACCCGTCTGCTTGATTGGTGGTGGTGCAATTAATTTTTTTGTCCACTCGGCCGTCCGTGAACAGCATGATGTCCAAAAGTAGAAAAATAGTGTCACTTTCACCTACGATGCAATGTTTTAGCATAGTCTGAAGGGGTGTCACAGTACTACAAGGGTTTAGAACTTCCGTGTTTTTCTTACCTACGCGAAGGGTCGGTAGGTATCGTTACGGGTAAATGTATTTTCCCCTCCGTTACTTCCGTTTACGTCTTGTATAGAAATTTGTTGGTTATATACAACGAGGTATTTTTATTGTGACCTAGTTCTAACCAACTTGTGACAAAACATCATCAATGTAATTATTTAAAAGTCAATGAAAAACTGAACGATTTTTTATGATTAAAACACTAGGTGATTGATCACAGCTCACCTGATGTTAAGTGAGGATGTGGTCGATGATGGTAAAGTATTATACATCAAGCGTGGTATGAAACTGGATCTCAAGTAAAGCTGCCGAAACACTCTATTAGGTGCTCAGTGGCAGATTTTAAACTTGAGGAGCAGGTAGCTTGCCAGTCGAGTACTAAAAAATACCCTGCCACCATGTTTATGTTTATTTATTCATAATTATAAAAATTATAAGTCAAGTCAATTATAATATTCATAATTTTCAATATGTATTTATAATATTTGTAACTTGTTTCCATTTCTTACCTATATATGTCATTTTGAGTTTATTTAAATATTTGAAATTGTAAAATGCCTGTTCGATAAGCCATTTTTTAAATTTATATTTATAGGCTTCTCTAGAATGTGAGTCTCTGATTTCTTGCGATTTCTTGTGATATAGTTTCCTCGCGATGTTTTCCTTCACCAGCAGTTCAAGCTCATTGTTGGGGTTTGAACCCACGCCCTTCGGCGTGTGAACCGTTCGCACTAACCACTGAGCTATCTTCGATAACAGTAATGTTTACAAATTAGTGCTTGGTGGCAGAATATTTGGTACTGCGGTGGTACCAACCTAAGTGCTAAGAAGGTAGACCTTCTTAGCACTTAGGTTGGTACCTAAGATATAAGACTCTACTTGGTGGTAGACCACCAAGTAGAGTCTTATATCTACATATTACTCGGCTAATTAGTAGGCTACCTCCTTTAAGTTCCAAATCTGCATCCAAGCACCTAATGGTGTGTTCTGGCATTCTAACTTGAAAGCCAGTTCCATTGTTAGGTGTGATTTACACTTTTTGACTACACCGTCACTTAACATCATGTAAGCTGCGGTCAAATACCTCACCTGTCAATAGTAAAAAAATGGATTTAGTGACAATAAAAATTAACCAAGATCTTATCTAAATTGTGTTTTCACGTTCCTCGACCAACCTTGTATTTTTACCCCATCGGTAGTTATGTCTGCGTCATATTCTTATCTGGGTGGAAAGAGTTACGTCGCGACGCTAACTGTTATCGGCACTCGGTATTCAGAAGGTGTTCTCGCTCATTACTCGAGACAATATAGATGCTTAAGCGGCGGTTAATATTTTATTAGTGTTACCGCGAAACAGGGCAGGGTTGCCTGTTAGTGTCGGAAAGAAATTTGGAAGAATGTGCAATGAAAAATAATATGAAATATTATGATGGGATATGTGTGTGAGTGTATGACTGTGTTTAGTGTATGTGTATAAGTTTGTGATGTGTGAATGGGTGTTTGTGATGTATGAATGTGTGTTTGTGTAGTGAGTGCGTATGTGTGTTTGTGTGTGTGTGTGTTTGTGTTTGTAAGTAAATTTGAGTGGAAATTGTTTTATGACGTAAATAAAGTGTAGTCTTGGCTTGTCTCGTTGTTGCTCCATTCGAGTCGAAGGACAAAAATTCAAATACCACTGGCTTTTTCGTGAAGAAAAATTACCCTGCACCTACTTAATAGAATCTATAGCTTTCAGATATAAATACCCTGCACTTACTTAATAGAATCTATAGCTTCCAAATAAAATAAGTTAATTGTTATTTAAGTCATCAGAATATTTCTCGTCACTTGCGCAGCCCTATTCCTCAAGAAGCTCGCTCGCCCCTGTTATCTAGATCACGTCTCTAGCTCGCGACTTGCATATTCCAAGTTCTAAACCTTATCGTTTTATATAAATTAATTGCGCGGAACAGAGATGTCGCGGGATCCGCGGTTATCACGGCTGGAGGCGAATTGAAAGGGAACATTGGTTCTGTGGTAGTGGAACTTGATTCAAATTTAAATTATATCTATCGAGGTTTAATATAAGATAGATTCTGCCGCCAAGTTGTGTTTTCCTGTTTTAAAGGTATCGTAAAATGGATTGCTTTCAAAGAAAGTGTTTTTATTTTATTTTAAATTCTGTATGATTTAATTCTGTAATATACCTACTTAAGCAATTAATTATACATTAATAATATGTGCCGTGGTGGTGCCAGCGTAAGAATAGTACAGTGGTTGCCGTAAGAGTCGGCTGAGGGATGTAATCCGGAAGATGGGCAGCAGCGTCTTCCTTGAACAATCACACCTAACTGCGCTCGCCAACCCGCCTGCCAAGCGTGGCGAGTATTGGCAAACCCCCCCCAGTAGGAGGCCTATGTCCAGCAGTGGACGTCCTATGGCTGATGATGTGATGTGATGAGATTATGGAGTGATGGCCCTGCTTTTTAATTTTACCTAACCTAGTCCATGGCACGACCAGCTTTTCTATGTTTCGCAAGTTATATTGATGCTTATCTTTGTTCTTTAGAAAATTCACTCCGTGTATTTCTATTAAGCTATTGTACATACACAGTGATATCACGGTCATAATTTTGTTAGTTGTAATGTATTTTTTATGGAGCTAAAAGGAAGATACTTCACGACAGGACAAACTGTTCAGCTTGTACAAAGCGCAAGGATAAGTTATAGGAACTGAGAACAATTAAGAAGCGTTCTAAAAACTGCAAGTTAACGCCTTGTTGAAGTCTTGAGATTAAAATGTTTGTCGGTTTTCAATCATTAAAGCAAACAGAGGCGTGTCATCTATTTTACCTATTCCAGGCTAAGTGTGTTTTACTATCTTCGACCACATCGTCACTTAACATCAGGTGAACTGTGGCCCAACACCTAGGTTGTCAATCATAAAAAATAAAAATAAATGTAAGCAAGAAATATCAACAATCTAATCTCTCACCTAATTTCAATGCCTAATCTTAAATCAAAGTACGAAAACAGCGATGAAAAAATACTAAGCAAAAAACGAGCAAACTTTTCCATTGGGGCAGTATCGGTGATATCTCGTTTATAGTTAGGAAACAATCCCCTCGGGGACATTATGAGTGGCCAATGATTATTTTGTTACAGTGTGGGGGTCTATTCTTGAGACGAGCAAAGTTTCTGAGATTATTTCGATCTCAAAAACGGTTTCACTGATTAACAATAGTATCATATGAACTACCCTGTTAGCTGATTATGTAAATATCTACTTCAAGAGCTGGGTGTAGGTTCAATTCCCACCAGAACAAACATTTATTCGACGATAAATATTTGTCCTATGTCTGGGAATTCTGTCACACTAATATTATAAATGCGAAATTTTGTGTCCGTGTGTTTTTGTATATTTGTTTCAGATAGCTGGACCAATTTTGATGAAATTTGGCAAGCAGGTAGCTGACGCCCTGGATTAACACATAGACTACTACACATACTTTATATCCCGAAGAAATGAAGCAGGTAACACCGCGGGGCGCAGTTAGTGTATTATAAGTATGTATTTACAAATAAGAAGTATATTATGTATTCTATCAGTTATACGGTTTCCATAACTTTGCTTAGTTTGAGGCTAAATGCCGCTGTGTGAAATTTCCTACGATATTTATTTAATTCTATATCGATTCCAGCTCCACCCACTAATCTATTCCAGAATAAGTCTCTCCGTTCCGTATTCACCCCTCTTAAGATTCTCATAAACATGTTTTTCTCGCAATAAAAATGATAAATCATCCGTTTTTTATATGACCAATCAGTAGATATACTTCTCTCCCTATTGATGGATAAAATCTATATAGAACAAGTTAGGCTGTTTCTACATGATTGTGGATAAAACTAACTTTTTGACTTAGACTTGTCTGAAAATATTTAAGACACATTTTTATATATTTTTTTAATATTTTTTTATTAAATATATACAAATATATTCTCTGTATACATCTTAGGGGGAACGACGATATTTTTTTTGTTTTATTATATTCTATGGTTGGTACTTGGTGGTAAATCTCCTTAGCAGAAGGTCGTCTAGGTTGGTACCACCGCAGTACTAGATATTCTGCCGCGAAGCAGTAGTGTGTAAACATTACTTTGTTCCCGTTTGAAGGGTACTGCAGCTAGCGAAATTACAGGGCTGTTGAGACTAACTATCTAATGTCTCAAAGTAATGAGCGCTAAAGCAGTGATGCCCTTGACTTTGTTTTACTACTCAAAGTTCTGTGTATCGCTGCAATGGTCACGGACAGGCGTTATCTCTTACCATCAGGAGAGCGTCTCGCTCGTCTTATTACTTTTACATTTAAAACAGAAATGGTTACGTTTGGTAGCGACCCTATAATGTCAGCGACAAAGTACTCTTCCGTATGTTCCCGCCAAAACTCCTCAGTTCATCTTGCGGTTCGGTTTTGTTCTGTACGGATGAGAAGAGTAGGGCCCAAGATACAGGTTTCACCTAGTTTGGGGCCCATTATAAATCTTGGTGACGTAATGTCACGTAAAATCCCGTAAATAAATAATTATACATAAATGAAAGCATACTTTTATTTATTTATAATTATCATTTTAATTTACACGAGAATAGGTCGCACGTAGAAACTGCCCCTTACAGGCCGACTCCGGGGCGAGATCTCATGTTGATTGATGGTGTTGTGACGCAGGAAATAGTGGAGATTCCGCTTTTTATGCGAATCCTTTGCTCGTTATTGCTTTGTCGATTGTTTTCGTAGATAATGTATTACACGTTAAGAGACATGAGGCCATATGGAGGCCTAGATGAACAGATAAACTTAATAATATAATTTTAATCAACTTTATTCGACCATTATTTTACTTCGTTAACCAGAATATTTTGCAATTAAAAATTTTCGCAATATAAGTTCGGACAGTGGCCTGGTCTTAGGGTTAAGGCCTCCGACAATTTAAATCACATTGTAATCATCATCGATTACTTAATTATGAGCTTGTATTTAACTTGCAATGTATGTTTATTATGTTTGTCCGGGTGGAATCTTGCAAGTTAAATTTGACCCACTTTCCGATGTCCGATTGCGCTCAAATTTGATGTACTTAGGTATCCTCGGCGACAATACAATGATATAGTGCCATGGAGCTGGTCTGATGATGGAGACGAAACATGAGCATAGGAACTTTCAAACTAAACAAGATACACCCATCGAGTTTGGTATCGATTTATTCGTCTTGAGAAGCAATCACTAAATTACTTATCTATTACAAAGTTAAAAATAAATTAGCTTCCTATTACAGGTTACAGATTAGGTACTTAATATACTTCTGTGTCTCAAGCTTTTAAGGATATAGGTTAGTACCTACACGCCAAATAGGTACTTAAAATAATTTATTTTTAAATTTTTATTTTATTGTACCAGTTAAAAGCTTATTTTTAAAATATTTTTTACTTTTAATTTATTGTCCATTTTAATTACAATTTTTATTTCATCATCATCAGGTCTTTGCTGTCCACTGCTGAACGAAGGCCTCCTCTCCTAATGAACACCAGTAAGCTCGGTCGACAACTTTCTGTATCCAATATTACAGGGCCGCAGTTTTTATCTAGTTTTTTAATTTTACCAATTATAAATCTAGACTTATTTTTAACACTAAGAAGTTTTTTGATAATCCTTCAAGTAACGAATTTT
This sequence comes from Biston stratarius, assembly GCA_950106695.1. Taxonomy (NCBI): domain Eukaryota; kingdom Metazoa; phylum Arthropoda; class Insecta; order Lepidoptera; family Geometridae; genus Biston; species Biston stratarius. The sequence goes on along the minus strand of OX467110.1, from coordinate 15,401,479 downwards.
CTGATTCTTTAGCTATCGAGTAGTGTAATTATATTTTGGATTAGCGACCCACCCCGGCTTCGCATGGGTGTAATGTAGATAGTAATGTGGTGCATATGCATGTATTATACTTCCCGTAGGGATTAATAATATAGCCTATGTTACTCAGTGATAATGTACATATAAAATTCTATTAGTGAAAGATTTTTTCAAATCGGTCCTGTAGTTTTTGAGTTCATTCATTACAAACATACAAATATACAAATCTTTTCTTTTTATAATATAAGTATAGTACAAATAAAGTAGATGGTAGATAATCTAATGCTAATAATATAACTTTATTGTTCACATTAATTACCTACAAACAATTTAAATACTTAACACTAGTGGAGCAATTGGCGCTAAGAGCGATATCTTCCAGGCAAACTCAGTATGGAGAGATAGATAATTATGTAGCTGTAACACCAAACTTCTATCCCTTGATTATTGTTATTTTATGGCTGACAGGCTAGGTGTTTGACTACAGCTCACCTGATGTTAAGTGACGGTGTGGTTGAAGATGGTAAAGCACACCTAGCCTGGAATGGAACTGGTTCTCAAGTGAGGCTGCCGGAACACACCGTTAGATGCTTGGCGCCAGATTTTCAACTTGAGGGTGGTAGCTAGCCGAGTACTAGAACGTACTCTACCACCACTATATACCTTGATTTTGTTATCATCAGTTTTCTGAATTGAAGAACCATAGAAGCAAATTGAAAGACGTATTTACCTCGAAAAGGGCAATTGTTTTGCGTCTTGAATTTCATTAATTTCAAGGTATATAGAAAGACTTATAATTAAAATCACCGTTATTAACCATGATGAATGATCACTAATAATGTTTTGGCTCAACGAGCCCCGGATAATAGCATCATAAACAAACCTAACCAGCCCATCATAATGACGAAAATAATATCATTTTCAGCGAAATATTACGAAAAACATGAAGCTCCACATATCATCGAGACATAAATAAACTTTCTGCTAACAAAGCTTACGTTATGCCTTATTAGTTATGCGACGAAAACATTCTATGAAATATTGCAGAATACCCAACGAGCTATTCCTTGGGAATATCACTCGCCGTTATCTAAGACTTGCATAGTTTACTTATTATACTATAGCGTTACTTTTTGATAATTCAAAATCAAAAGCTTTCATCAGAGTTGTAATTTGAAATTTTGAATACGATGATTCAAAATCAGAGCTTGTCAGAATGTTGTGTTTTTTTCAACTGACAGGATCGTTATTATTATTATTATTGTTGAATCGTTGAATACGTTATACAATTTTTTGTTTAAAATGAATATATCTATCTCTATAGGTATCTTTAAACGAGCAATTCTTGTATGTATATATATATATTCTGAATCTCGGAAACGGCTCCAACGATTTTCATGAAATTTTGTATCCAGGGGGTTTCGGGGGCGAAAAATCGATCTAGCTAAGTTTCATTTTCAGAAAACGTCGTTTTATCCATGTTTTCAGCCGAGTAATGCTCGGTCAACCAAGTACTTATTATTAATACACAAAAACAACACACACACAACACTAACCTACAACATACACAATCTACCACTAACCTTCAACCTATCGATACTAACCTTTACAAGCCCACTTTAGTATATAAATTATAATATTATTATGTACTTACAATCCTATAATCCTATCCTACAATAATATTATAAATGTGAGAGTTTGGATGGATGGATGGATGTTTGTTACTCAATCACGCCAGAACGGCTGACCGGTTATAGATTAAATTTTTCATGTAGATACCTACTTTAGGCCCTGGAATAAAACATAGGATACTTTTCATCATCATCATCATCCATCACCACTCAGGTAAAACCGCGGGCGCAGCTAGTAATAACATAGGTATATATTTACTTTATTTCCGCTTAACAGTCGTTCCAGCTACAACAGAAACGAGGATTTAAATTTTAAAACCCTAACAAAAATTTGAAACACTTGAAAATAATTTTTAAAAACTTTAACAATAATTTTAAAAATTTAAAAAACAAAAAAAAATGTTTAGCTGAAATAAACTAAAAATATACCTAGAACACTCAAAATGGACTTCCGCAAAGTAACACCTGATTCAATCAATTATCTGGTAATAACATATACCTAATAAATATGTTATGATATTTCACACAGCGCCATCTAGCCCCAAACTAAACAAATCTTATACTATAAGCACCAGATAACTAATGGAATACTTACATACTTTTTTTAATTGATTGATTCAGGCGTTACTTTGCGGAAGTTCATTTTGAGTGTTCAAAGTACGAGTATATATTTAGGTTGTAATCGAAATAAACTAAATATATACCTTGAACACACACATATTTATGCTCGGCACACTAACGTTTGTCCTGAGTGGGAATCGAACCCACGCTCTTAATCGAACTACAGCCTTCGAAATAGATACATAAAATTCGAATTACTAATTTTTTTTTTGTTTTACAATATAGTAAGAAGAAAGTTAGTCAAATTAATCTTAACCTTAACCTAGTGTTAAAGTACTAGTTTGTGTTTATACCGCGAGCAAAGCGGCTCGCAAGCAGCAGCCGAGCACGAGTATAACGCATATGCCAGCCATCGCCCTCCTCGGCCATCCGCGACCCGACACACGACGCCGCCGCGAGGAGCCTTCGATGGTGACCGTAAATACTCGAGGCATATATACAACATAATTATATACCGACATACTTCAATACGAACACTAGATAACGCATTCTTCTCGAGGAGTCGGGTAAAAAGGGGCAACAGAGTGCCGTCCAACCCGAAACTTATTTCTAAACAAATAATCATCATCATCATCATCATTTCAGCCGTAGGACGTCCACTGCTGGACATAGGCCTCCCCTATTGACCTCCATAAAGACCTGTTGTAAGCGGCTCGCATCCAGCGCGAACCTGCGGTTCTTACGAGGTCGTCTGTCCACCTTGTGGGTGGACGTCCTACGCTGCGCTTGCCGGTCCGTGGTCTCCACTCCAGAACTTTGCAGCCCCATCGGCCATCAGTTCTGCGTGCTATGTGCCCTGCCCACTGCCACTTCAACTTGCTAATCCGCTGAAACAAATAAAAAAAATAATGAATATTGCCATTTCGCTGTTTCGACACCAGAAGATAATTTCATTTCCCCAACTTTGTTGCAAAAAATAATTACGATCACTCCCTAGAGAGACGAGAGAGTGAACAAAACAAAACTAGTTAACAAAGCGATACAATAAGTGTGAACAATAAACTGAACAGAATTAAGTGAACTACAAACAAGAGCGTTTGTTTTTTTTTTTTAATATTTCATAGTTTACTGTTTTGCTTTATGAACTTTGAGGTTTTCCGTTTATTACAGTTGGAAGTAAAGCTGTGCACATACTGTTGCTTATTTTCCATCACTTATTGCCAACATTTTTTTTAAATAGTTGACAGATTAGTTTGACCACAGCTCAACTGATTTTAAGTGACGGTATGGTCGGAAATGGTAAAGCAAACCTAGCCTGGAATGGTACTGGCTCTCAAGTGAGGCTTTTTTTAATGTTTGTTACCTCAGAACTTTCGACTGGGTGAACCGATTTCGATGATTCTATTTTTATTTGAAAGCTGGTCTCATTTAAACAATTTCCCATTTGGTCCAGTTCTGATAATGGCGTCCATGAGAAAATTATATGAAGTCAGTTTTTTACGGGAAGCATCAGCTTTCAAATAAAAAAGAATCATCAGAATCGGTTCACCCATTCCAAAGTTCTGGGGTAACAAACAAACGAACTCCTCCTCTTTGAAGTCGATTAAAAATACCAGTCGAATTGAGTATCTCTTCCTTTTTTGAAACCAGTTATAAAATGTATGCAGAAAAATGTATTTTGAAATTGTTCTGTGAACTCGGCTTTACGTTGTCAAATTCTGTATTTCCATAAACACAGATCGTAGTTGGCAGTGCACTGTAAAGCCATGAAGAGGATAGTGAGCATTATGGTGGCTTCGGCGCCAAGTTTTGATGATTATTGCTTTATTAACCAATATTGAACGCTGGGATTTTAGAGGGGCCGGCGTTCCAACGCTTAGCTAAACTGTCAGGCACAAGCTACATGTTACTTCGTGGTAGATATCCTTAGCAGGAGGTCGTCTGGATAGGTACCGCCGCAGTACCAGATATTCTGTCCTTAGCAGTAGTGTGTAATTGCCGGTTCTCGCCTCACTATTTTGTTTGTCTTGGAAATAGCTAGAATATTTTATATAGGATATACTATCGTCACTTTTAATCCCAAAAAAAATAATTAGAACCAAATCGTAAGAGTTATCGTTTAGGTGAATACATTTTGCATTAAAATTAATATACACAGATTGTCAATTAATTATTCATCATCATCATCATCATCTCAGCCGTAGGACGTAAACTGCTGGACATAGGCTTCCCCAATTGACTTCCATAAAGATCGGTTGGAAGCGGCTCGCATCCAGCGCGTTCCTACGGTCTTTATGAGGTCGTCTGTCCACCTTTTGGGTGGGCGTCCTACGCTGCGCTTGCCGGTCCGTGGTCTCCACTCCAGAACTTTGCAGCTCCATCAGCCATCAGTTCTGCGTGCTATGTGCCCTGCCCACTGCCACTTCAACTTGCTAATCCGTTGTGCTATGTCGGTAACTTTGGTTCGTCTACGGATCTCTTCATATCTGATTCGATCTCGTAGGGAAACTCCGAGCATAGCCTTCTCCATAGCTCGTTGTGTCATTAATGATAAAAATATACAAATTTTAAACACCTTATCACAAGAAAATTATTAATATAATTATTTTTTTTTACGAAAGAAAATTAAAGACATACCTAGTTCAATGTTACATTATTATTATCATAAGGTGGTGCTAAAAGACCAATTTCACTCAGCCTTATATTTATGTTAACTAGCAGTTAATTTATCAATAGTTAGTCGAACCGGGCCGCGACCATCCCTTGAGACCGGCAGCTAGCCGCCACGTCGCCGCTTGATTGGCCCCTTGTAAACCAATCCGTGGCAACACCCGCTCGAGCTCCAATAAATATAAAAGATGGGTTAAGTACTATCTGCTAAAATAATTTTAAATATTTCTGGTAACAAGTTGACTCTGTTGACATTTTTGGTAACAATTGACACTTGTTATAGTTAGGCACTAATTAATAAATCAATAACTGATTACTACCTAAACAAAATTACAGACACATAAAGAACCTTAAGGTGTTTTTAAAAACAACTTTGATTCGTAGTTGTTTTGATTTTTTTGGGTTCCGTACCCAAAAGAAAAAAAACGGAACCCTTATAGGATCACTTTGTTGTCAGTCTGTCTGTCTGTCAAGACCCTTTTTCGCAGGAACGCGTGGTTTCAAACTAAAATTCATATCAAATAATGAAATCAACTGTCCCTTCGAGCTGTGAAAAAATCAAACTTCTAAATCAAAAGATACAGCCGTTTATGCTGCAAATTTTCGACACTCGCAACGGAATCAAAACCTACAGGGTACTTCCCGTGAACTCAGAATCTTGAAATTTGGTACGAAGCAACGTCTTATAGCACAGGTAAAGGAAAAATTTCGAAAAGCATAAATTACCATTTAAAAAACCATAACTTTTACTTATATAGGTTTGTACGGAACCCTCGGTGCGCGAGTCCGACACACTGGGCCGGTTTTTTTTACTAAGCTTTTAGCTTGGTTTTTACCATAGCTCACTGGACGTTATATGACGGTGTGATCAAAGATGATGAACACATATAGCTTGAAATAGGTTCTGGCTCTCAAGTGAGGCTGCCGAAATACACCGTGATGTTCTTGGCGGCAGATTTTCAACATGGAGTGGTAGGCACCAGTCGAGTACTAGGAAGCACACTACCACCATGTTATAGTTTCCTCGCAATGTTTTCCTTCACCGAAAGCTCAAGGAAATTGTTAGGATTTGAACCACTATCCTCCGGCGTGTGATCCAACCACGCACGAAGTTATCGTCTTTACAACGTCTTACTTCGCTTCCAAATCATCAATCAATTTTAATATGGCTATAAGAACAATATTATTATACCCTTTATTCCATTTCGAGATACACCTAACGCCATCTACACCATTTTATCAGAACTATCAAATGTCGAACATTCCTTTCTGTAGAGCATTTTGTTACCACTTAAGCAAAACTTTCAGGTTAGTCCAGCTACTAGCATGCAGATGCCGCTTTTACAAATACTTCATAAAAAATCTGCATAAATATTGCTTTTTGGTATAAAACTAAAATTAATATTGCTAACGAAGTTATCAATATTAAATAATAAACAGAAAATTTTAATATAAATTCTTACCCTACAATACTTACTCAACTAATATAAAAAAAAAAATACCATAGGATATTTATTACACACAGCGTCATCTGACCCCAAACTTTTTTTAAAATTTAATTGAAATTACTGGGCTGTTGAGTCCAACCATCGAAAGTCTCTAAATAATGAGCGCCAAAGCAGCGATGCCTGCACTTTCTTTTACTACTCAAACTTCAGTGTGTCGCTACAATGGTCATGGACAGGCGTTATCTCTTACCATCAGGAGAACGAAGCGATCGTCTCATTACATTGACATTTTAAAAAAAACAAGCTGAGCTTGTACTACGGAAGCCAGATAACTATAACCATATGGTAATACATACTTACTTATAATATTTATATGTATACAGAACACCCGGAGACAGAACAAACATTTGTTTATACCACAAAATGTTTGTCCTGGGCGGGAATCAAACCCACGCCCTACAGTTCTTTAAGCAGATGCAATACTAACGAGCCAACAGGGCTGTCCAATAATCAAGTACCAAAGTTGTATATAAAGGGTATATAACCTTTTTTTCTCCAGGGAAAATTCTCGGTGGATGCCACTAGCCCGGTATATCGGTGGTTATGTGGGAATCTCCGCCAGAATGGCGGTCTACCCACCAATAAACCCTGGGGTGTTCATTCTCCGCGTCAGGGTCACGAGGACGCTTGCGTACTAGTCTGCAGCATATATTATAGTATGTACCTACCCATCTTCACATCTACCCATCTTTACTGCAGTGCTACGATCTAGGTCATAGAACTGCAGTAAATCAAGATCAAATCGATCATCAAACGAATCCCATAATGGTGCACTGTTGGGCAACAATTCAAGCAACCACAACATTGACGTCGCAATGAATCGCACACACAGCTAAAAAGAAGTTTTGTGGTTCCGAAGATTTTTAACAGATTTATCGCTTTTACTACTTTTACTACTTCGTTTCTTTTTTTTAATGTAACTGTAATGAGACGAACGAGACGCTCTCCTGATGTTAAGAGATAACGCCTGTCCATGATCATTGCTGCAATACACAGAACTCTGAGTAGCAAAACAAAGTCCAGGGCATCGCTGCCTTGCCGCTCATTACTTTGAGACTAGGTGGTTAGTCTCAACAGCCCAGTAATTTCGCTAGCTGCAGTACTCTTCAAACCGGAACACAGTAATGGTTACACAGTAATGCTGGGCGGCAGAATATCTGGTACTGTGGCGGTACCTACCTAGACGACCTCCTGCTAAGGAAATTCACAACCAAGAAAATTATTAGACATATGTGTATACAACATGAACATTTATAAATCAGAAGCATTATATATAGTGCAAGGAATGTAACAAACCATATACAAATTAAAAATGTTGAATTACACACATATAAAGAAACAGACGGAATTTACAAGGCATCAAGCTAATCTCTATTGCTTTTATTGCAATTTTTTGTCACTGCAATTAAAAATACTTATATCACTATCCACTATACTATAGTATAAAACAAAGTCGCTTTTTCTGTCCCTATATCCCTATGTATGCTTAAATCTTTAAAACTACGCAACGGATTTTGATGCGGTTTTTTTAAATAGATAGAGTGATTGAAGAGGAAGGTTTATATGTATAATACATGCATATGCACCACATTAATATCTACATTGCACCTGTGCGAAGCGGGGGCGGGTCGCTAGTTTATAATATAATGAGAATCCCACGGAACCCTGCATCCGAACAAGTCGTTATGGCGTCGAATCGATAAAACTTCTAATATGAGCTTCCCGATTTGCTTCCGTGTATTCCCTTTGATGGCGGCTAAAATAACCTGCCCTACATTAGGCACTCGTCACACTTCCAGTGCTACATGCTCGTCGGACTAGCGGACAGCGCCGGTGGCAGAGTGAATGCATCGTCCCATCTACGACGCTCTCTTTCTATTTTTTTATTTCCAACTCGCCTTATGGCCTGCGATGTTGTGGTCGAAATTGAAGCACGCAGACTATAAGTTATCTATTCACCTTGAAAAGATCCAGATTTTATATCCCTCAGAAGACAAGGAAGACGGCAGCTTGTTCCATTTCTTGGACGTACGGATGAGAAACGTAGAGTCAAAACGTTTGGCACGTAATAAAAGAAATTCCACTATGTATGGGTGGTAGTGGGCTGTCTTTTTACTTGTCCTGCAGTTAAAAGGGGATGGAAGTACGAGGTTTTATGGTTCACCTGATCTTAAGTGAAGGTATAGTCGAAGATGGTAAAGCACACCTGGCCTGGAATAAAACTGGCTCTCAAGTGAGGCTGCCAGAACACATCACTAGGTGTTTGGCGGCAGATTTTCTACTTGATTGGTAGGGTGGTAGCTAGCCAGCAAAGTACTAGAAAATACTTCACCATTATGCTATAGTTTAGGTTGATTAATTTCGCTTGTTTTCTTTCATAGATTGTGTCGTCCTTTTCCTAAGAAGTGGACTAGCAGATTTAGTCTTCGTTTACACAGCTCTGTTTAGTATTGGGATGCTAAATAATGATACAGTTCACTGTTACAAGATACAGCAAGTTCCTCGGAAAGGGTTCACACCCTCAAGTTTTTTTCAATACTTATAAGTCCGCATTTGAACGCCAACTCGACTTATGGTAAGCGATGTTGTGATGAAGCACGCTGACTTATAATATCTTTTCACTCAGACCTTGAAAAGATTAAGATGAAGGATGTACTACCATAAGGTAGCCGGCAGCTCGTTCTATTCCTTGGCCGTACGGATGAGAAACGTTCAGTCAAAACGTTGGGTAGGTTGTGAAATGGTGGAAAATATAGTTATCTATTCAAAGGCATGTAAGTCTTACACGAACAGTTGTTTCTGATAGAAATCCCACTTGATCTCGATCTATTCTCGTAGATTTACACCTCGTGAGTAGCTGGCGAATTGGGTCGCTAAATCATTCTATATATCTTAGGTAGTTTACTGCGAGCATCATACGTTTAGCGACTATTGGTTTATTGGTTGTACCCCAATCTTATTCTAAGTATGTCATAGATTAAATTATTTAGTAATATTCCAAAATGTACGTAATATCTACAGTTCACTGTTTACCCGACTATAACAAAGCCCAAAGGAAGGACAACTACAAAAACTGTTAAGTAACGTTTATATGTATAAGGATAAACAAACACATTCTTCATACAAATATATACTAACAGCCGTTAATTGAAAAGGATAAGAAAACCGCAAACAATTCTCGAGGCGTTCGTACAAAGCTCATTTCTCTGCGTAATTGTGAAAATCCCCAAAAGTTTCAAGAATGTGCCCCAGTTATAGCCCGCCAATTTCTCCGCGTGTTTTAATCAAAATTATTAACCACACAAATGATTTATAGCCTCAAAGGGTGGGAGGTCCATTCTCAGGAAAAAAGGTAAAAAAAACTGCGAGTGCCACCAGCATCGAGCCCACATCAGACCTGTGATAAGTTCGCGTAAATTTTTATCTTACGCAGTAATTTAGTCGGGCCGTTATTGAGCATCTGTCAAATGTTGAGCTTTCTCCCCGCGCGGAATGTTACGGTAATCGACTCAATTAAAGAATAATTAATTGAGTAGTACCGTGGTGCGGGAACCAGCTGTGTATATTCTTGGACAAGAAAAAGCTTATGAGTTAATCCAGGGTTAAAGTTATCTGCATTTAAAATTTTCTCAAACAATTACAACATGAAGAAGCAACAAATACAAATAAAACAAATAATTGCAAATTATTTTATTTATTACCAGGATTTAATAGCGCAGAAAAGGCTATATGCAAATAAATGTATTAAAAGTTTTATAATTTTAGTATGATTTATCTATCTAAAACCTTTAAACGAGAAATTTGAATCTCGGAAACGGCTCCAACGATTTTCATGAAATTTAGTATGCAGGGGTTTTCGGGGGCGATAAATCGATTAAGCTAGGTTTCATTTTTAGTAAGTAAAATACGAAATAAATACAAATGAAATATTAAACAAATACCTTTATACAAAACGCAAATTAAATTTTTTGACAATAATTTTACAATGGTATTTTTTTTTGTAAAAACGTAATTCCCTACTATAAAACAATAACGCAGTTGATATCGCGTGGCATCAGAAGAGATCGCTACCACGCGGCATGCTTCCCAGGCCACCTGTGATTTTATATTTAAGGCTGATTTACACAGGGTCAGTTCTCGGCGCCAGTGCTGGCCTGAACCTGAACTGACCCTGTCTAAATCAGCCATTTGTTTCTAAAGTTTCTACCTACAGTCGCCTACAATACATGTGGTAGATTTCCTTAGCAGGAGGTCGTCTAGGTAAGTACCACCGTAGTACAAGATATTCTGCCGCTAAACAGTAGTGTATAAACATTACTGTGTTCTGGTTTGAAGGATACAACAGCTAACGAAATTACTGGGCTATTGAGACTAAACATCTAGTCTCAAAGTGATGAGCGCCAAGGCAGCGATGCCATGGACTTTGTTTAACTACACAAAGTTCTGTGTATAGCTGCTATAGTCATGGACAGGCGTTATCTCTTAACATCAGGAGAGAGTCTCGTTCGTCCAATTACTGTTAAATAAAAAATCTAACATTGCGGTAGTATCTAGTAGACAACCAAGTAAAATGTTCTATTTAACTTTCAACTAAAAACTCGCTGCTGATCAATTCATCAGCCCTCGTAATGTGAACTGTATTCTGATAAAGATATGACTCCGAATACTACACTATCATTTTCTATGCAGATGACTGAGATAATGAGAGTATTCGAAACAAGATTTTCTTACGTACTGTTCAACACAATTAGAAGGTTAGAATCCTCGAATCGCAATCCAATCGCTTTAATTACCGATCGAAGTTGACCGTCCCCGTTAATAAATAAATAAACATACACGTGATTACTGGACCGCCTGTGAGACGAAAAAAAGAATAAAAATAAAAAGCCCGCGAAAGGTGAAAAAACAAAAAAAAAACGCCGAATGGCGAACAACTCAATTTTGGAGGCTCAACCGATGGAAATAAACTTGGGGAAAAAATTGCAATGGGGCGTTTGTTCGTGTGCGGGAAACGGTACAACATTTGTAGCGATGATAGCGATTGTGTCACACGCTAGAAGACGTTGGTTTAAGTCCCAACAATGAGCTTGAGCTGACGATTAAGAAAATACCTATTGTGAGGAAACCATAACATAGTTGTAGGTTACTTTCTAGAACTCGACTGGGTACTACCCTCAAGTTGCAGTTACAGTCGCCCACATTATATATAAAAAACTTGCTATATTGAATTTTACTACAGAACAAAACACATACGACATTCCTATGTAAAAGTATTGAGACGAAGACGCTCTCCTGATGGTAAGAGATAGACGCCTGCCCAATGCCCATGACCATTGCAGCGATATAAATTTCAATTTTAATTTAAAATGATATAATATTATTTTAAAATTTTAATTCTGTTATTTCATTCTGTTTAATTTTAATTTAATATTTTATTATACTCGTATGTATAGATTATTTAGTTAAGACTTTTTAAAATTAACTTGACATTTATGTATAATATTGGAATTTCGTTTTTTTTTAAATAATTAATTGTTAACGTTATAATTTTATGCATGTTGTCGTCACCTGTAATTGCTATAACATCTAGTTTTCTTTTTTTATGTTGTTGATCTTTTTAAATGTTGTGATATGTACCTATAGTGTTGGTTATCCAAATATATAAATAAATAAATAAATACAGAACTTTAAGTAGCAAAAAAAGGTCAAATCCTCGCAGCTTGATGAGCGCCATTACTTTGATAATTTCGATGGTTTGTCTCAAGAGCCCTGTAATTTCGCTAACTACAGTAATGTTGACATACTACTGCTTGGCGACAAAATATCTGGTACTGCGGTGGTACCTACCTACGACCTCAGCAAGTATATCTACCACAAAGTAAATTATCCCTTACCATCAGGAGAGCTTCTCGTTCGTCTTATTACTTTTACATATATAAAAAGGTATAATTTTTGTATGGAGGAGCACAGCAAGCGAGGCCCGGGCGCGCGCTCAGATTACAGAGCCGCAACGGCGCGCGCTGGTGGTCTGTCCCCGGGGAGTCGCGTCCCACCGCCACATTTTAATGCTATGCGAAGATATCAATGCAACAGTGACCTTTAGGAACGTTTTAAATTCTGAGACTTCCTCCACACTTTAGGATCGGCGCATTTTTTCACATTAACCACCTTCTCATAAAAAATCTCTTTTTAGAATTCTTCTTTGATAATTAAAGCTGTCAACCTGTTGAATAATCTACCTATTGAAATTAGGCGTGCCCCTAAAAGTAAATATACAAAACAAGTATCTCTTTGGATCTCTATCAGGCAATTTTAGTATGGAATGAAACAAAAATATATATGATACTTCTGTCCTGCGGAACCTAAGCATGAATACATAAAAAGAACGCGTAGTTTGTAGCGATGATAGCTCAGTGGTTAGCGCGGTCGTTTCGCATGCCGAAGGGCGTGGGTTCAAACCCCAATAACGAGCTTGAGCATAGCGCGGTGGCAGGGTACTTTCTAGTACTCGGTTGGCTAGCTACCACCCACAAGTAGAAAATCTGCCGCCAAGCATCTAACGGTGTGTCCCGGGAGCCGGGAGGGGGATCTTTGACCACACTGTCACTAAACATCACGTGAGCTGTGGTCAAACACCTAGCCTAACAGAAAAAAAAGCATTGTATTATTTTCCAAAACTTGTGTTTTCCAGTTTCTTTGTTGTGATCACGAACGTGGGCAAATGTGGTGAAACATGTCCGTTTGTGTTGTTTTGAAAAATATAGAAACTTGTAATGAGGGTAACTTCTTTACTGAATCTGTCTGTGACTAAGACTTGGTTTAATTATAAGATATTAGAAAATATGAAATGTACTAAAGAAATTCACAAAGTGTGATGCCGAGAAAAGAGTTTAAAAGACCTTGAATTAATGTTCAACTTTGCTTTTAAAGTATATTATAGCTTCGCTCAGGCAGGACGCAATGCACGCGAGTCTGCACCTAACGAGCCAGATTACGTGGCCACCGATTAATTTGCAAAGTCCCGTGTCTGCGCAGATGTAAAGATATAGTATTCACTAAAAGCAAAAATACTTAATATAATTATGGATAGTTGACGCGAGACAGTTTCAATTTTTTTTTAAGGAAAGTATTTTTTTACTAGACCTCTGCTATACTAGGTACCTAGTATTTATTCTACAGGACCTTAAACTTGAGGTATAGGTACTCAGCCGGAAGGGGGTTATTGATCTCTTCATTAACAACTTTTACTATTGATTCAACTCTAAAATTAAGAATCAAAATCAGCTGTTATATAAAATTCCTATGTTGATCCTGGATCAACAATTTCAAAATGCATATATTAAAAGTTGTTTATAATGTGTAGAATTAGCCCCTTTGGGCTAAGTACATCCCAAGTTAACAATCTTGTATGAACAGTTTCAATATAGATATACTAGAAGGACGTTCAAATAAATAGTTTTGTAAGTAATTTCCTATATAGGTATATATACGCACATGATACATTTCTGTGTTTGACCACATCTTTAAGTTAAGTGACGGTATGATGAAATATGGTGAACACAACTGGCCTGGAATAGAACTGGCTCTTAACTTTGGCTCCTGGAACCCACCGTTAAAGTTGCTTGGTGGCTTTGGAATTTTGGATTTGATAGATATGGAGATTTCTCTAAGGGATTGTACCCGGAACGAAGTAATTCGCCACAGAACTAAAATCACAGAGCTCAGCGTATTATCAAGCTGAAGTGGACATATCTGTCGCAGGACCGATAACCGTTGGGGTAGATGTGTTCTAGAGTGGAGACAGCGAATTGCCAAACGTAGCGTAGGACGCCCTGAGACTCGATGGAGTGACGATATACGTAGGACAACTGGCGGTGGATGGAACCGAAAAGCCGAGGATCAGGCTGAGTGGCGTGTCTTAGGAGAGGCCTATGTCCAGCAGTGGACTACAAAAGGCTGATAGCGATAATGATGAAGATGGAGATGTAAAATAAGCATTATAATGAGAATAAACAAAATTTAAACATTTGTAGGCTATTTTGCATTACTTTTTTGTCTTGAGGTCAAACACCTAGCTTGCCAACCATAATAAAATATATTAAATAGCTGAACATTTTACAATATACAAATAACCTTCCTTCCCCAAACACAATGACACCACAGTATGCGTGACTGCCGACAATCGTCGAATGATCCGAAGACGTGTCTTTTTCACTTTTCGTGTGGCATTGCTCTCCCACACTAGACCGCGCAACCCTAATTACAGTATGGGAACTATATACAGAATTATCAGGAACTACAGTTACATAAACCGGGCGATATACACTTTAAAACACTTACTTAACATTAATTCAAGTTTAAATCAGATAATTTGAGTTAGCCAACTACTAAGTGTGTAGAAGTGGAGTTCTTTTCTTTCGTTTGCATTTAATAGGTACATTTACACAGTTCATACTGTACACATCAACAAAATATATTCTATGACATCTGGAAAATGGCTATTCTATGGCTATAAATTCTTATTTGTATAACAATTTTTTTAAGACACACATAAAATACTTAATACCTATTATTTACAAATTTATGAAAACTTAAACAAATCTTAATCTAAAAGTAGACTAGAGCGGGTGCTAAGATTTTGACCGAAGTAATGACCAGCATTCTGGACACTTCACGCATCCTCCAAACAATTACTAATACAATAAATTTATTATACATTTTGACTTTGGCAAAAACACACCTTGTGACGTCAAAAAAAGACTGCGGCCTACATCTCATACTGTTTGTACGGTGTCGACCTTCCGCCAAAGTATCAAGTCACCTTCCCGGTACCGCATACAATTTTTTCAAGTTATTATTGTTTAATCCTGTGCAGTAGTGCGTAGACACGTTCCAGACAACGGTGAAATATTGCGAGGCTGCGATACCTGCCTTAATTAGCTTCCAGTGAAGGGGTCGGCGGTCACTTTGATCTCGGAGGGTGAGATTTCGGGTGACAACTTCGTGAGATTTTGCAGACGCTATCAACATCGGAAAGGAATGTTCATTGATATGAATAGATGAAACTCGAAATGGTACGCAATGCTTTAGTGTTTAGGACACAAAAAGTATTGACCACAAGTAAAATATATACTAAGTACAAACTCTATTTAATCCTAAGGACTGCGCCTGACTGGGCTCGTAAGATGAAGACGTATGAAAAACATTATAAAATCCCCAATGACTTGAAGACTTCCTTAAGAAAACTCAACCGTGTACTTGTGGAAGTTACTGTGCCATTGAAACACATATCCCTAATGTCCTAATTGACCATAATTATGTGGTCAATTTATATCCATTCGGGATGCACCTTACTTAGCGTGCTTCAGAAGCATGCTGGCTGCAAGATACCTTGTTTTATAACATTGAAGATTATTTAAAAATATTTTTTTAATTGATATTTAAACATATTGTCATATTATTTTACTGATATTTCATTTTATTGGCATGTGTTACGATTTTGACATTTTTGATATTATTTTTAAATCTGAATGGAAAAATAACCTGTAACTTTAATCAATAAGAAATTTGTATGTAGTAGAAGTGATAGTGAGAATTTATCTAAAGCAGATTTGGTATCATTTCAAATATATTTAGGCAGGGAACATGGGCAATGGGTTACAGAAGACCTACAACCTGGGTCGAAAGTCCTGGACACTATACGGGTTCCCGTCAATGCAATACGATAGATCCGCCACCCGGACGGCGAAACTCGTTTCTCTTTTACTGTCGAACTGTAGTAATTAAATCACATTTTTGGTGTACGACAAGGTGGAAAGTGCATGTTTATACTCGTTTTGCGATCATTTATTGCAGTATAATTATGAACAGGTGCAGGACTTATAAAAATATATATTTGCTATACATAATTACATACGACCCCATTAGGGTATGGCAAAAAATAATAATTAGAACTACAGAACGTTTTATCCATTAAAATAAATTACAAATTAACATTTGAATATTAATGAGTTACATAGTCATTATAATTATTATCATTATTAAAAAAATCGTCAAGAGCATTTTACTAAATCATCTATGCATGAATCTAAGCAATAATCGTTTAGGTAGGTATCACCGCAGTAACAGATATTCTGCCGCCAAGCAGTAGTGTGTAAACATTACTGTGTTCCGATTAGAACTGTGCTGCAGCTAGCGAAATTACATGGCTGTTGAGACTAACCATCGAATGTCCCAAAGTAATAAGCGCCAAGGCAGCGTTGCCCTGGACTTTGTTTTACTACCCAACGTTCTGTCTATCGCTGCAATGGTCATGGACAGGCGTTATCTCTTAATATCAGGAGAGCGTTTCGATTGTCTCATTACTGTTATATAAACAACTCTTGACCGATTTTTTAATGTAAGTAATCAAAGCGTAGTAGGTAGTTATGTGTGTCCTCGCTGCGTGCGAAACAATCGCGACTCGATCCCATAATCCCTCATGCGTTCTCGCAGCTATTTAAAGGCGGACCTTACACCGTAGAAGCGAATATTGCATTCCAGGCATACCGGGGTGCGATGGCGCAAGTTGTGAGAAATGAGCGGGATTTCTTTTTAAATTCAAATCGAATAATTTATTTGTAAGAATACTGCTCGCACCCATATTGTAAAATTCGTCGTATTGTATCATTTCAAAAAACAAAAGTATTTTATACTTTGTCAGCTCAACGTTTTTAGCCAGATTGTTATTGTGATAAGTTTTATGATACGACGGCCCACTTTTCGGTTCATTGTTACATGTTAAATGTAACAAAATATCTGTGATCCACTTGATACTCTGTGATACATGAATAAATTTTTAGTCTGTGCCGAAATTCTGCTGTATCATTTATAGGTTATGGGCCCAGCACGCTTTCACTGTGCACAGTGATTCGATTGCATGATAATGTGACCTTGAGAAATAGCAACACTTAGTACCAAATCACTAAACAATTGACTTTGCTGCCCGATTGGGTGTTCCCCAATACATAAAATCTATGTATTTAGTATTTTCAAGATTTTTATAGCTCACAGATGAGTCACGAGTGAATCAGTTTCTTCTAGGCAAGCGTACTCAAACGCAAGCCTATTTATGAATAAAGAATAGACAGTCATGGGAACTGCTGACAAAAACCTATTAAGTAAAAAGAACATAGCAAGTCATAGTAACTTTAAGCTCTCCAATATTTTATGAAAATAAAAAGTTATAGAATAGTTGTAAAAGCGTCATGTTAAAAAAAATAGGAGTGTGACGGACTAACAGATCGAGAGAACAACAGTTTTTGTGGCGATAGGCAGACATTAGTTTTTGTAGCGATGATAGCTCAGCGCGGTCGTTTCACACACCTAAGACCGTGGGTCCAAACCCCAACAATGAGCTTGAACTGCCGGTGAAGCAAAACATCGTGGGGAAATCATAGCATCGTGGTAGGGTACTCTCTAGTACTCGGGTGGCTAGCTACCACCCTCAAATTGAAAATCTACCGCCAAGCACCTAGCAGTGTGTTCTGGCAGCCTCACTTGAGAGCCAGATTCATTCCAGGCTAGGTGTGCTTTATCATCTTCGACCACACCATCACTTAACATTAGGTGAGCTGTGCTCAAACATCTAGCTTGTCAACTATAAAAAAAATGACAAATCATTTATACCAGTTTGTTAGAACACGCTAGCCTCTAATCGTTTAGACCACACTACAAGCATCGGGCGATGTGAGAATTTGCATCGAATGGCCGCGGTCCCAGCCTCCCAGGACAAACTGTGTGTGTCTGAGGACCATTATCGCTCAGATAATCGCAAATCAATTTGGTTCTTCCAAATAAGCAGATATTTATCGTTTGAAAACCTTAATAAACATTTACCTGTATAATAATATTTATGTAGGTCTAATCAATTTCCGAGCACAGCACAAGTTAGTAAAATAGCACACACTCCGAATCAGCCCTGTTTTTTTAAATAAATTGTCCCACAGCTGGGCGTATGCTTCGTCTCATTGTGAGAAGGGTAAGGCATAGTCCACGCTGACTTTTGTTTTTTATAAAACTCTACACTTGTTTGTGATATTTAATATCCGAGCCGTGGTGGTGCCGGCGTAAGAATAGTACCCCACCTTCTCTACCCGTGGTTGCCGTAAGAGTCGGCTAAGTGATGTAATCCGGAAGATGGGCAGCAGCGTCTTCCTTGAACAATCACACCTAACTACGCTCGCCAACCCGTCTGCCAAGCGTGGCGAGTATTGGCAAAACCCCCCCAGGAGGAGGCCTATGTCCAGCAGTGGACGTCCTATGGCTGATGATGTGAATATCAAATATATACTTTCAAAAAACAATGATCACATTATTAAAATTAAATTATTAATGCAAATATAAAATTATTTTAGCAGCTAATAGCAGAAAATAGTTCGACGATTAAATATTAGATGAAAAGTACTTATTTACAGTTTAGGTAATTTAATAGATCCAAATTTGCTTACAATTATGAAGTTGTACTGAAGAATCAATTTTAAAATCACGATTTTGAATGTAGGTTTTATATTATTATATAGTAATAAAAACTCGTGTTAAGTCCACACTCAAATTGAAAATCTACCGCTAAGTTCTAACGGTGTATTCCGGCAGCCTCACTTGGGAGCCAGTTTAATTCCAGGCTAGGTGTGTTTAAGGCTAGGTGTGTCGCTTAATAAAGAATGAGCTGTGGTCAAACACCTTACCTGTAAAGCATTAAAAAAAATTGCATCAAAATTATCAATAAGTAAAAAAAAAGTACTAGACTATATTTATGTTCAATTGTTCATGAACAAATTAATAAGCTACCTACACTAAAAGCAAATTATTATC
The DNA here is from genome assembly GCA_950106695.1 of Biston stratarius. Classification (NCBI taxonomy): domain Eukaryota; kingdom Metazoa; phylum Arthropoda; class Insecta; order Lepidoptera; family Geometridae; genus Biston; species Biston stratarius. Next base: position 15,382,239 of record OX467110.1, on the reverse strand, counting down.
TGCTATATATTATAACACAATTGCTAAACTCTACTGCGATTTTGATTTTGATGATGCAATAGTAAAAATTAAACAGCAATTTTTTGAAGTCGTCATATTTCTATTGTAAATATATATTTTATTAGAAATGCCACGACAAAGCCTATCTTACATAAATGATCTGACCTTCCATGTATAGAGCCAAACGTCATTTCATGACAGCATAGGACAGTGATTCGATCGAAAAAGGGCCGTGCAAAACGATGTAAATGCAATTATTTCTTTGTCTTACATCTTGGGCTTTGTTTAGCTAGAAAAAAACATTAATAAATGCATTTTTCTGTATTTGGAATCATTTAATAACGCAATGATATTATAAATATGTATTTACTATAGAGATACATTACATTACATTTTCAAGGCGTGTTGGCACGTACATATTAGGTCGATGAAAACCTTAGAATAGGCTTTTTTTATCTATTGTGGCTATAATATAGAAAGACAGTTAGAAACTAATAATAAATGGAAAAAAAACATTAATTATTTTTTTATTAATTACTGATTTTAATTAACTAAATAATTCTCAATTTAATCGAAATCAAGGATTGGGTTACCTTTCTATACTGACTCTTTTTTTTCTCTTTTATAATAAAAATAGCTTTTTGCTTATACTTTATTCAAGTAGTTTTAAGGTAGATGTAAATAAAAAAAGTAGGTATCTAACTAAATACCTTAAATCTAAATTACCTTTTAAACCTTTGAGTAGCAAAACAAAGTCTAGGGCATCGCTGCTTTGGCGCTCATTACTTTGAAACATTAGATGGTTAATCTCAATAGCCCTGCAATTTCGCTAGCTGCAACACTCTCCAAACCGGAACATAGTAGTATTTATACACTACTGCTTTGCGGCAGAATAAATAAATAACATAAATAGTCCTAAATAGATCTGTTATATTTCTTTGGTCACTCTAGACCGTTCGCATATCTATTGCTAAAATAGTCGTACCTGCTAAATAACTGATTAGCATAATTACCTTATGTCGAACAGTAAGCGGCACCTTAACCCCGCCACAGAGTGGGCTACAGTTTCTCTGCAGCTATATGTCGTGGGAACTAGAGACTATTCCGTGTAGTGTTATATAATCTGTGTGCAGACTAAGAAATATTTAAAACTGGTCATAGATTTTATCTGAATGTAGTCATGGGTGATTCAGTCAAAGCACTTGTGCATTCTATAAAGACTAGAGATGATAGCTCAGTGGTTAGCGCGGTCGGTTCGCATGCCGAAGGGCGTGGGTTCAAACCCCAACAATGAGCTTGAGCTGCCGGTGAAGGAAAATATCGTGAGGAAACCATAGCGTGGTGGTAGGGTACTTTCTAGCTAAGGAAAACATCGTGAGGATACCATAGGTGGTAGGGTATTCTCTGGTACTCGGCTGGCTAGCTACCACCCTCAAGCTGAAAATCTGCCGCCAAGCATCTAACGGTGTTCCGTCAAACTCGCTTGAGAGCCAGTTCTATTCCAGGCTAGGTGTGATTTACCATCTTCGACCACACCGTCACTCATAACACATAAATCATAACACATAAATATAATGAAATGTCAATAAAATAATATGTCAAATATAAAATATGACAATGTGATTAAATGTCAATAAAAAATATAACGCTCTATATAGAGAGTATCGTAAGCTCTTATTGCCATTTATAGTAATAACTTGATCTCCTAAGCAAGAGGTCGTCTGGGTAGGAATCTCCGCAAAACCATGTTCTGCCGTAAAGGAAACACAGGAATCTTTACACACTACTGTGTGTAAAGATTCCTGTGTTCCGGTTAAAAGGGTACGGTAGCTGGCGAAATTACAGAGCTGTTAATACTTTTTAACTTGCCGCCATCGTGGAGTCGCGAAACTCTTAGATTGTATATTGGCAAGCCGCAATAAACCGGCCCCTCATATAATCTGATCGGCGCAAATTGACCACATCCTAACCTTGGGGAGCTACCCTCCGTGAAGAGTTATCTTCCCATCTACCCCTCCCGCGAAGCGTGGCGTCTGCGATAAAGACAATCGTATCGTGATGTCCCGACGTCTGCGGCGACTTAATGAAATGTCGTCTTTCAAGTTTGTATACGGCGATGAGTTTTGGGGTTCCGTAGTCATAAAGAAAATAAAAAACAAAAATTACATCCTATTTTTGATAATTGCAATCTTGTTGGCATTCAGAGTTATTTTTTTTTTAATGTAACAATAATGAGACGAACGAGACGCTCTCCTGATGGTAAGAGATAATGCCTGTCCGTGACCATTGCAGCGATACACAGAACTTTGAGTAGTAAAACAAAGTCCAGAGCAACGCTGCCATGGCGCTCATTACTTTGAGACTAGATGGTTAGTTTCAACAGCCCAGTAATTTCGCTAGCTGCAGTACCCTTCAAACCGGAACACAGTAATGTTTACACACTACTGCTTAGCGGCAGAATATCTGGTACTGCGGTGGTACCTACCTAGATGACCTCCTGCTAAGGAAATCTACCACCAAGTGTATTTATAAGGCATAGAAATTATCAAAATTAGAATTGATAGAATACCGTGTGAAAAATCTATTTCGCTCATGTCGGATAGAGGGCGCTATGTCAGTTTTCATTTCTTAACTCCCGATGCAAACAGAGGGGCAATATATGTTCAAAGGTAAGTATCGGTGGCTGTGGCTTTGTAACTACCAAACGTCTCAACCGATTTTAAATTAGTTTTTTATTTATTTCAAAGGTGATTCGATCGTTAGTTGTTTCAAAATCATCAGATCGTTTCTAATTGTTATGGACCTATAGACCTCAGTATCTGGTATAAATTTCAACTTGCTAGGTCCACCCGTTCCTGAGAAAATCGGTGGTGACACACGAACAGACAAGAAAGTAATCTTAGATAAGGGTTCCTTTTTTCACCTTTTGAGGTACGGAACCCTAAAAATGGATCAGTTAAATTTAACTGACAGACTGTCCTGTTAGCTCGTCTGCTTCTAGAGCTGTAGAACGTGGGTTCGATTCCCACTAAGACAAACATGATTGTGTGACGAGCAAAAACATTTGTTTTGGTGTTCTGTATGTATTATAAAAAAAAGTATTTATCAGTTATCTGGTTCCCATATCACAAGCTTTGCTAGACTAGATGGCGCTGTATATTTATTTAAACATAAGAATTATCTCACATCCCAACCGCGGCCGTGGAACTAAAGAACTAAGGGCGGCGACAGACGGGTAGGCAGCCGCCGTGGCGCCTTACTGCCGGACAACCAGGCGCCGGCACGTTGTAAGCCATCTACACACAGAGGTACGTCCTACTGGAAGCGGAGGTGATGACTCATCAGCACATATGGAAAATAAGCAAGTGAATATATGAAAAATAAGCTCGTGCTAAAATTTCCGACTGAATCAAATAATGTTTTTATATTTATCAACATCGTGTATTATTTTACTATAGAAACTAACGTGGTTTTGATCTTCGTCGTCATTTTCGTGCTCCCTGTGCTTCCATTTCGTGCTTCCACGCTTTTTCTTACTAAGACGCCGCCCCAATTCTGACACGAACATCCTTCCAGTAAGACAAAAGATATGTAGAGTATTTAGATATTAAAAGGTAAGAGGCACTTCCATCGGATCAGAGTCCTTGTTATCATAATGCTGTAGATTTAACAAGCGCTTTAAGTGCACTGTAACTATGGAACGATTCTGTAGCAATTCGCTCATCGACTCGCTTATACATATTGCGACTTTTTATAGTTAATCTGGCAACGCTCTGGCTATCTATCTCTTGTCCACTTTTTCGGGGATTAAAAAACTATACCCGTATGCATAATTTGTCTGTGAAGTCAGGCAGATTAATCCTATATGAACAAGTCCGATTGATCGGAATATGATGATTTATATTTCTGCGAAGGTAGGTATCTGATTTAACTTCTTGAAAAAAGTGTTAAATAAAATGTATATGTGGTGACAACACAATTACGTGATAAATATTTATCAATATATGTCAGATGAATAGTAGAAACACAAATAGTTTTAGGACACAAAATTATAGCAGAACAAATAAGACGACATACGTATTACATGAGGTACGAGTCATTTGTGATGGTTTGTTTTACTGGTTTATTATTGATTATGATAATTAGTCTGTGTTCAGATCATAGTTAATCAATAAACAATAAATGTCTTATTAATTTAAATTTTTCTCGCGCAAATATATTGACGGCGTTTGACCATGGAAAATATAGTCATTAGATTTATCCAGCCATCCAAACTAGACCAGCTTGTCAAAAATGCCGATGACCCCTAGGACGGTTGAATCGGTTTCAATCTGGCGTCACGGTCGGCGCACGCGCCGCAATTACCACGTCTGCGCCGTAGTGCGTAGCGATATCAAAGTAGATATTTACATGGGATGGCTTTACCCGCTAGTTTTGTAGTTTCCTCTCATTTTCTGGGGCGTATTATGTACTCTATAAATCGAATACTCTGCAAAATATACCTTAGCAGATTCACACAAAACTTTATGAAAAATTTCAAAGAAAGACGTGGAGTGGCGGCCTCAAAGGTATCCTAAGCACTATTTGCTTCGTGTAATAAAATTATATACGTTATAATCCTTCCTTCTGTATAATTTTATTAGACGGAAGTAGCGCGAAATTAGGAAGCAGCAAAGTTAAAGGTGTAACAGAGTTGTGGTCATAGCGCGAGCACGCAGTGGGCGTATCGCAAGCACAATGCGAGCGCAGTGCAGATGAGTTGTAGGAGTAGCGGGAGCGTGCCGTCAAGTTGTGGGCGTAGCAAGAGCGTGGCGTGGCCGTAGCGCTAGCATAGTGCAGGCTTAGCGCAGCTGCGTTGTGGGCATAACGGAAGCATGAAGCCAAATTGTGGGTGAAGTGGAAGCGTGGCATGGGCGTAAAGTTGCAAGCGTATTAAAAATTTGACGCTGATACGCATCGCGTTATATACACGTTATCCATATTAAATAGATGTTTAAAAGACCGATAGAAAATTGTTGAAAACTATATTTTTCTCATAAATGATAAATGCTCGATTAGCTAATTATTATCAAAACGTAACGTAAAACATATTTGTCATTATTATTTTGTTACTATTCATCCCTTGCTGACGAGAAGGTTCCCGTATGACGAGGCAAAAATATTTGTAGAAAAAAAAGATTAAAATCTATTTATGTCAATTTGTTTTTGACAGCTCATACAAAGTTGACGTAGCTTTGTAAGTTTGATCTAGCATTACCTCTTTACAAGGTTACGTCAATCAAAAATGAATTAGAAATAAGACTTGTTAAGAGGTAATGCTACACGTATTTATTGGTATGGGATATAATTTGGTAGATGTTTTATAAAGTTGTGTCGTCAATTTTGTATGAGCTGTCAAAAATCGATTAACTTAACTGATTTAATAGAATACATTTAAAAAAAAACTTAGGTATGTGCGAGAAGACTTCATGCCCTTAGATAATCAAAATATATGCACACAAAAAATTAACAAAGACTTGAAGATTTATTATCAAGAAAAGACCTAGTTTTCTGTGTTTTTAAATTAAGCTTTCTTAGAAAATGCTCGGAATTCGACTCGAGTATTTAACAAAAGTAAAAATATAATTTATGTGCGGCCATTATTTTTTAATTAACGAATTGGCCACCGGAGTCTCAATATTGCACTGATGTAGTCATGACTAGATAGGTTATACGAAATAAATACTTCAATCGCTGATTTTATTTAGTGTTGGCGACAATACAGTTCTAAATTCAAAATAATATAATAATGATACTTTATTTTGAATAACAAAGCTTTGTATCATATTACATGCTTGTTGTGTACAAGCATGTAATATGATACAAAGCTTTAGCTATAAAGCTAAACGCAGCTCAAGAAGTTTTTATTTCAAAATATATCAAAATAATGTTGAATTCCAAATTAAAATTACATTAATATCTCTTAACACCTACACACTTACATCCTACTTCCCACTTCCACTTCATCATACAATTCCTATTATAATTTTTAAAAAATATTCATATTATAAAAACATAGTTTGACTGCCCTGTTAGCTCATTTGGTTGAATGTCTGCTTCAAGAGCTGTTAGGCGTGGGTTCGATTCCCACCAGGACAAACATTTATGTGTCGATAAATGTTTGTTCTGTGTCTGGGTGTTCTATATGTATTTAACATCAGGTGAGCTGTGGCCAAACAACTAGTCTGTCAGCTATAAAAAAAAAAAAAAATGCTTAGTTTGGGGCTAGATTGTGTGAAATGTCCTACGATATTTATTTATTTTATAGTAAAAATTAGTTTATGTATTTGTATTGTAATAAGTATTTTTTAAAAATGCTTTGAGCTGTAAAATCGCACCTATCACGTATTCAGCTAGATTAAAGTGGCCAGATAGGTCGCAGCTAGTACAAACTATATCAATGGAACATCGGATTAAAAATAAAAATCTGACGCGAATATTTAAGACATTTAGTTTAGACACATGGTTACAGCAATGGGCTATCGCTACCTACTACTCATTTGAGTTTAGATTTGGGTCAAATCGACCTACCGCAATGCAATGGGATGTGATCTGCCACAAGTACCGAATTCTAAACAGAGCAGCGAAATATTTGTTTGGTTTACCTGCTCCACTTAATTTGTAAAGATGTTATTAGGTTTATTTAATTGGTGAAACGGATAGATACCATGGAAACTGACGTGGTTTTGAAACATTTTTCTTTGAGTTTTTTTTTTTTGGACACGTTACACACTGCGCCATCTGACCCCAAACTAAGCAGAGCTTGTGTGATGGAAGTCAGACAACTGATAGAATACATAAATGCTTTTTTTTTTGTAAATACATACAGAACATCCAGACACAGAACAAAAATATAACATTAAACATACAATAAACAACAATAAACATTTGTTTATACCATAAAATGTTTGTCCTTGGCGGGAATCGAACCTACGCCCTACAGCTCAGGCAGACATACTACCAATGAGCCAACAGGGCTGTCATAGCTGCAAAGCTTTGTCTCCTTGAAGAAGGCCACCGGATGTAGCCGAACCATAGTCAGTGTATCCGCCATAATTAAACTTAAGTAATCCCGCAAAGGTAAAACAAAAACATATATAGGTATATCAGAGAAATATATGACATAAAATTTGTGCCCGAAAAATTGCTGTCTTAAAAACACACCACTCTAAAAACTTCTTCTGTTTAAAAAAGAAGTTTTTCTTTTGTTTCTTTTCTTTTGTTTTGTGAAAGCAATGAAACGAACAAGACGCTCTCCTGATGGTAAGAGATAACGCCTGTCCATGACCATTGCAGCGATACACATAATTTTGAGTAGCAAAAGTTCAGGGCGTCGCTGCTTTGGCGCTCATTACTTTGACTTTCGATGGTTAGACTAAACAGTTCTGTAATTTTGCTAGCTGCCCTTCAAACCGGAACACAGTAATGTTTACACACTACTGCTTGGCGGCAGATAACTTCTTTCTTTTTACACGACTGTGAAAAAAGGAGTCTTATGTTTTCAGGGTTCATATATCCGAGTTTCTTTATTCCACTTCCATCCCGTTAGAATCTTTACATCATCCCGAGTGACAATAGATATATTTTGTTTGAAAAAAAGTTATTTATCACTTAATTAAGCTTTTTTTTATGTCTGACAGGCTAGGTGTTTGACCACAACTCACCTGATGTTAAGTGACGGTGTGGCCGAAGATGGTAAAGCACACCTAGCCCGGAACGGAACTGGCTCTCAAGTGAGGCTGCCGGAACACACCGTTAGATGCTTAGCGGCAGATTTTCAACTTGAGGGTGGTAGCTAGCCAGCCGAGTACTAGAAAATATCCTACCACCAGCTTGTTTGTTGTAAGAAAATCTTACTGTCTAGAGAAGAAATCCATCCGGGTCAGTATGCTGAATGGCTGTTTATTGCGCACACCAGAAATTAGATACAATAAAATAAACAACTTAACAAAAGTGCAACAAATGGCGGCCTTATCGCTAAGAGCGATCTCTTACATCTGATATTAATAAAGAAAGAATTGGATTCACGTTCACGTTTACGTGTTTTAAAGTATTTTTTTTATGTATCGTAAAAAATGTATCTGAATCATTATATCACTAAACTAGCCATGCCCCGCGGTTTCACCCGCGCTAGATGCCTACGTCATAGTGGCTATATGGATGCAAAGTCTAAGCCCGATCGATTTAAAATTGACAAAGTTTCATACAAACTTTCATCCCCTGTTTTATTCCCTTGGGGGTAGAATTAATCAAAATCCTTTCTTAGCGGATGCCTACGTCATTACATCTACCTGCATGCCAAATTTCAGCCCGATCCGTCGAGTGGTTTGGGCTGTGCGTTGATAGATCACTATGTCAGTCAGTCATTCAGTCACCTTTGAGTTATATATATTTAGATAAAGCTAAAATAACAAATTATTAAAATTAGCCAAATAATCGCGCTGTTTTTTTTATCCCTGCCATAATATTTCAATATTTATTTTATATTTTTATATATATGTATATGTATATATATATGTTATTGATTCGCGTTTGACCACATCCTGCCTCATGTTAGGCAACAATGTGGTCTAGGATGGAACACCTTTACCTAGAATAAACCTAGTTACTCTTGATTTTAAGACACCCAAGTCTTAAGTCTACTTCTCGGGAACTGCGGTAGAGAATTAATTCCACGTGCTCGCTATGTGAATAAAAAAACGTGCACAAAACCCTGGATGTGGGAATTCAACTCCCACTTGACCGAATTTACAGCTTAGAAAAATGTGCCGTTGGTTTTTTTTTATAACTTTAACTTATTTTGATTAAAATTTACTACGCATCCTTCAGCAACAATGTTGCTTCACCTTTAATATCAATAAAATATTCGAAGACTTTTGAGAAAAACGCGTAACTCAAGAGTTATTGAAGCAGATTCCGTCGTAAATTACGATCATATCAAAATAAACACTTCTGCAATCGCGATCACCATAAGATGTCCAATCAGGTACTTTATCAAAGGTTTGCGATCGCCCGCGGCCACCCCCGAATTTTATGGAAACAAAAATATATAATGGCATATAGAATCCAGACTGACATTTAAAGACAATGGAAGTCAGTACGTAAGCTTTCTGAATATGTTTTTTATGATATATGAAAAAACCCCAGCCTATTATCTAATATCTGCTTCAAGAGCTGTAGAGCGTGAGTTTGATTCCCACCGGGACAAACATTTATATCATATATCATATCATCAGCCATAGGACGTCCACTGCTGGACATAGGCCTCCTCCTGGGGGGTTTTTTTCAATAAACGCTACGCTTCGCAGGCGGGTTGGCGAGCGCAGTTAGGTGTGATTATTCAAGGAAGACGCTGCTGCCCATCTTCCGGATTACATCCCTTAGCCGACTCTTACAGCAACCACGGGTAGAGAGGATGGGGTACTATTCTTACGCCGGCACCACCACGGCACGGACAAATATTTATGTGACGATAAATGTTTGTTCTGCGTCAGGTTATGTATTATAAGTACGTATGTATTTACAAAAAAAAAAAAAAGTATTCTATCAGTTATCTGATTCCCATAGTACAAGCTTTGTTTAGTTTGGGGCTAGATGGTGCTGTGTGAAATATCTTACGATATTCATTTATTTATGTATCTAAAGTAACCTTTTATTCATGCATATAACCTTTTGTAATTTCATTATCATGACATTTCACGTCGTTGAAAAGTTAACCTTAAACAAAGTGTATAAGTCTCTAATTATTTTTTTGTTTTTATCTTTAATACCTAAGCTTATGTATTTATGAAAGTATTTATGAAACTTATGTACTGTGTATCGTGTTACATAGTCTGCACTGTGCTGAGTACAGGTGTGCGGTGACCGTTTGGGAATAACCAAAGGTATAGAGACGACCTATATACTTGAAGTTTATTAAGCAATTACATTACAGTACTGGTGGTGACTGGGACTGTTATTAATTTGTCAATAACCACTGGTGAATACTGGTAACCACTTGTCAGCTGGTGGCAACCGTTTAAACGTCCCAGTTGCTACCAGTACCAGCAGGCGAGTGGGATTTTTTTCCCTATCACTACAAGTGGCGGTGGCAAATGGAATAGACCATTAAAACACTCTAGTTAATCGTAGACACGACACACGAAATTTGATTCACATAACTAACAGAAAAAAAAATATCCTAAAATATAAAACTTGTTTTTTTTTAATCACCATCATCATCATCTAAGCCGTAGGACGTCCACTGCTGGACATAGGCCCCCATTGATTTAAATAAAAACCGGTTGGAAGCGGCTCGCATCCAGCGCGTTCCTACGGTCTTTATGAGGTCCTCTGTCCACCTTGTGGGTGGACGTCCTACGCTGCGCTTGCCGGTCCGTGGTCTCCACTCCAGAACTTTGCAGCCCCATCGGCCATCAGTATTAAACATACCTAGCCCGAAATGGAACTGGCTCTCAAGTGAGGCTATCTGAACACACTTGCTTAGCGACAGCTTTTCTTTATGGCGAGAGCTTGATGGTGGTAGCTAGTCAATCGAGTACTAGAAAGTACCCTACCACCACGTAAAATAATTCACATTTAATTTAATCACAAGTAAGGCGTCTCCACGGCACTCTTGCGCATCTAATTAAGTCACCGGTAGGTCGACACGCGACCTGCGCAGATGCGCGCGTCTACCGCTCTGTCTGTGGGTCTGTAGCCGCTTTTAGGCCGCACTTTCGACTCCGGCGGGCAGCGGCGCGAGAACGACCCAGCACGGCAAAACGATAACGATATGACACACTATATTATCTCTTATATATGTAATTGTTCCTAAGAATATTACAACTTGATCTGATCAGATGAGCATGTGATTTTGTCTTCGTTGTTTGACAAACTTTTCAACAGCAAAAAGATGGGAAATGTAACCAGAATACTGGTCTACTGTGGTCTAAAGCTTAGAATTGTCGTCCAGCGTGACAATGTAAAATAAAATTTATACGTATATCGTAGGGCATTACACACAGCGCCATCTGGCCTAAAACTAAGGAAAGCTATGGAAGTCAGATGACTGATAGAATACTTATCTAAATACTTTTTTTTTGTAAAAACAATACTTTTTTTTCGTAAATTCTGGGCGGGGATCGATTCCTACAACTTTTAAAACACATATACTAATAAGCCAACAGCGCTGTCTGGCTGGCTGGCTGGCTGCTGCCAATATTCTGGCACCATTTCTTTCCTCTGATGGACTTTTAAATTAGTTGTATACATAAATTTGTAAATAGTGTAGTGTCTAACCTACACATTTCAGTAAATATGTTTCTCTTAAAAAAATAGTGCTGTTCCATTCCAGGCTAGATGTGATTTAACATCTTCGACCACACCATCACTTATCATCAAGTAAGTTGTGCTCAACCACCTAGTTTGTCAAGCATAAAATGTGCTTTATTCTGTCGTCTATACAGCTTAGTAGAGAAATGAATGTGTGAGGATACGTCCCCTATTTTTTTTTCAATTCAAGGTTCCTTATATATTGTGTAGTGTTCATCTGTACTGGCATGTCTTTCCAACAAGCGTGGAATGGCCAGTTGTATAGCTACTTGTTGTATAAGCATGGCAACACTAGAGCACACCTACATATCGGCGGTAATGTGGTTTATTTCGTTAGCACCTCGGAGTAAATATAACTCCGACGATGCGTCTAGGATAGGGAGCTACCAATGGAAATCGGAAGTTAACTAATTCGAAGGAAATTTAATGTAAATTTTGCAATTTCATGAGTTTCACGCATTATTACTTGGTGGTACTGTGTGTGTGCTGGTTTAAAGGGTACTGTTGCTAGAGAATTGTAAATTAATGAAACTAACCATCGAAAGTCTTAAAGTAATGAGCGCCAAAGCGCAGCAATAGTTATCGATAGGCATTTTCTCTTACCATCAGGAGAGCGTCTGGATTGTCTCATTACTTTTACATAAAATAATAATATTGTTATGGGTAAATATCAATATCAATATTTCGTTGCATGTAGAAAGTTTACATTGTCATGAACGTAGGTCATAGGCTTCCTAACCAACCAGTAAGGCCATGGCAACAGTGTAGTGCGGTGCCATTCATTTCATGATTTTTCAACTGAACGGTCAATTTATTCATCCTTCCATTCTTGGAGGCTGTAATAGCTCTGAGATCATATTTAAGAGTGTTTACGAAAATATAAATAATGGACCAATGCTTCCATAAAACCAAATTCATTGAATAATGTTTACATTAAAAGTAAGGGGCGGGTTTTTTTTTATTGAATGTTATTGAAATTCTGGATTTGACTGATTAACTGTTTAATTTAATTTATAAGTATAATTTCAATGTATTTTTTATTTAATACTTCTTTTTATAATAAAATCAGCGGTTCTAAAGAAAAACTAAATACATTTATAATACAAATCATTGACCCGTTCGTCTGATTTTGAAGACTACTTACAGATTTAAAATTGCTAAAAATGAGACAGGGTTTTTTTTTATAGTTGGCAGGCCAAGTTTTTTATCACAGTTCACCTGAAGTCAAGTAACGGTGTAGTCGGTGATGGTAATAACACCTAGCCTAGAATGGAACTGGCTCACACTGTTACCTACTTGCTTAGCGACAGAGTTTCAACTTGAGGGTAGTTACCAGCCGAATACTGGAAACGTGGCACCCCACCACCATGCTATTATTTTCTCACGTTTTTGTTTTTGTGTTTTCCTTGACCAGCAGCTCAAGCTCATTGTTGGAGTTTGATACCACGCCCTTCGGCGTGTGAACCGATATCACTAACCACTAAACTGTAAATCACTACTTATGTATGTCTAATAGATTGCAACAAAAATTTATATATCTAAGTCTTTAAATTATATGAAAATGATTTTAGTTTAAAAAAGACAATTTTGAAGACCTATTTTTTTTTATGGCTGACAGTCTATGTGTTTGACCAGAGCTCACCTAAAGTTGAGTGTCGGTGTGGTCGAAGATGGTAAGGCACTCCTAGCCTGGAATGGAACTGGCTCTCAAGTGAGGCTGCCGGAACACACCGTTAGATTCTTGGCGGCAGATTTTCAACTTGAGGGTGGTAGCTAGCCAGCCGAGTACTAGAAATTACCCTACCACCACGCTATGGTTTCCTTACGATGTTTTCCTTCACCGGTAGCTCAAGCTCATTTTTGGAGTTTGAACCCATGCCCTTCGGCATGCGAACCTACCGCGCTAACCACTGAACCATCATCGCTAATAACTGTAGATTTACTCAGTGAGAGTTTGTTTTAAAATATTAGTAGCACTCACACTCACACTTCTGTATCACGTGGAGTAGTGACGTAAATTTATCTACTTCAAACCCCTAACAAGGAAAGTATTTATATTTTTTGCTGTTATTGGGCAGAAGAACTATTCCGTACGCAATCTAGAACATTGGCATCCGAATTTAGCTTTCGACTTTTATTATATTTCTATAACTCGATATTTTTTGCGGGATATATCTCATCCCTTTTGCAAGTTTTCAGCTAACTCTATACCTTCCATCAAGATCGGATGAGGCGTAACTATTAAAACTTACCTAACTTTTTACGGACTAAACGCTTCGATTCTACATTTTCATACGTACAGAGAGGACTTAACATCAGGTGAGTTGAGGTCAAACACCTAGCTTGTCAGCAATAAAATAAAAAAAAGTGGATGTGAAACTTTGCTGGTGTCTGTTTTTCCCGCGAAGTACAAGTTAGGTGTCTTCAAATCTAGAGTAAACAGGTTTCTAGGTAAGCGTGCTTCATCTTAGACTGCGTTCTGCTTAACATAAGACAATGCGTGGTCAAACGCAAACCTATTTCGTATAATAAAATAAAAAGATGGCAGAAAGATTTACGTCGCTACTGTTCTAATTTAAATTAGTTTAGTTTTTATGTTGCGTACACAACGATCCGAATATATTGTAAAGGATTTTATTATATAATTAATTTTTTCGTTGCTCTTAATAATGTGATGTCAACGATTGAAATATCAATCACACTGATAAAACGACCACACATTACATATCTTTCATCCTTAGCCTTCGGTAATAAGGTTCAAAATATGTCCAAAAAGTGTTTATAACTAAAATTTCGGGTACCGTCTTAAAAACCCTATAAATCTTGAAAAACGCCCCGTCAGTCTGCAATTATCGTTATCGATAAATAAATATTTATGTGGCAACATTATGCGGGTGAAATTATGACAATTTAAACAATTATACGGCCAACGAGAAACCGCAAGAGTCGCCGAGGGTGGCCGATCAACCGAACTATAAGATGCTCTACCATCTAAAGTTACGATTAAAAAAACATGCACCTACCTATTATATCGTATTTGGCACTTAAAAATCAGAAATGCATAGTTTTGTTTATAGAATGACTACTAAACACGTATTTTTGGCTATTTACGCATTTATACAATGTACATCGTAAAGATCGCGGGTCACAAGTGGATAAAGTTAGCACAGGGCCGGGATGAGTGACATACAAGAGAGACACGAGAATACTTAACATTAGTGGCCTTATTACTGAGAGCGATGTATACCTTGGTAGACGCTTCAGGTATAAACTAGAGTGCTTTATAATACTGTTCAGACCTACATATTTGTTACCTAGTTTCATAGACAATATAAAGTCATGTCATCTATCTATCTATATCTTTAAACGAGCAATTCTTGTATATATATACATATATTATGAATCTCGGAAACTGCTCCAACGATTTTCATGAAATTTTGTATCCAGGGAGTTTTGGGGGCGAAAAATCGATCTAGCTAGGTTTCATTTTCAGAAAACGTCGTTTTTATCCATGTTTTCAGCCGAGCAATGCTCGGTCAACCGTACTTTATATTGATAAAGAAAAATAATAATTTTCCGTCAGTATGTGGACGGTACACCTTTAACCGGTAAAGTTAGTTATTTTATTTCAATCTTAATGATCCTGGTTTTTTTATAGTTGACAGGCTAGGTGTTTGACCACATCTCATCTGATGTTAAATAACGGTGTGGTTGAAGCTGGTAAACACACCTAGCCTGAAATTGAACTGGCTTTCAAGTAAAGCCTGGGCATGGTATCAGGACAGAGTTATCAAATTATGGCATTGTCATAGGTTCATAACATGTGTGGAAAGTTTCAAGTTAATTGAATGTATTCCGTTACATACATTCAGTAGATGCTAATAAAAGCGTGTTAAAAAAATTGTTTAAGTAGAGCATCGTACCAATCGTCCTGCTAACTCCAAATGTTGCCAGCGTGCGCGGCACATTAAATAATTTATTTTGTCATTTCGCATCACAATGAGTTGCGCCGTCATAATGAAGACATCACTACTAACAACCGTTCACGGGTTTCATGAAAGTTGAGACGTTAATCCGCACTCTTGTTATATCTTTATTTAGGATAGAGTTTCGTTTGATTGCGATGTACCATACTTCAACTCTTATAAAAAAAATGTTTAAGATTAAAAATGTTTTCCATTGTTTATTTTTTAAATCTGCTTGCATCGTTTATCTACATGTGTGTGTTTTATTTATATACAATTTTTTTATATACAGTGGATCCTGGTTAATTGGGATCTCAAGGGACCAAGAATGTTGTCCCATTAATAGAGGTAATTCAATAAAAAAGTACCGGGGCCTCATTGCAACTCTCAATAATAGAGGTTTCTCATTTATCCAGGTCCCATTTAACCAAGTTTCACTGTAGATATAATAGATAGGGTTCGTTTGATCGCCATCTCACCTGATGTTAAGTGAAGATGCGGTCTAATATGGAGCACGTTTGCGTAGAAAATTGATTCTCGATTTGAAGATACCCAAATTATATTCGTCGAGAAACACCCACTGAGGCATCACATTCCACTGTCTAGCTGTTCGCACAGTGAACGTGGAATCAAATTGTTTGAGCTGCTGTTGAAGGTAAACATCGTGATCACCACCATAGCATGGTGGTTTTTTAGTACTGGCTAGCAAGTACCATCAAGTTGAAAATCTGCCGCCAAGCACCTAACGGTGTGTTCCGGCAGCCGCACTTGAAAGCTAGTTCCATCCCAGGCTAGGTGTGCTCGAACATCTTCGACCACATTGTCACTTGACATCAGAAAAGCTGCGGTCAAACACCTAGCAAGTCTACCGAAAAAAATAATCATTTCTTTGATTTACAGGTATTCGGCGAAGAACAGTGTAATAATTTATAATAATAATCGGCACAAACTTCGATGTCGGTTGACACATCACTTCGTCAAGTAGAACTAGTATTCTGTCTGTACATTATCTTTCTACTTGCGCACTTTCTTTCACAGAAATAAGATACAAAGACAAGCCCAAAATATTTTAGTAAAGTATTCTTTTTGCAAAAAAATCTTTCCCACAGTTTACTAACTGCTACCTCGTGGAGCCAAACAATATCTTTAATGCGTTTATTGCTAACACCTTCATTATTTTAAGACTTTTGTTAAAACAGGTAAATGAGGGTAGTTTTATTTTGACAGCTTAAAGGAATGCTGATAACGTTATGGCGTTCCTCTTTATTATATTTGTGGAATTGTCTTACGTAATCCAAAACCGATGGTTAGCTGTTTATTAGTTTGAATAATGGGTTTACGAATTGTGTTTTAGCATTACAACTAATTTATTTTGAAGGCACATAGGTAAAGGTCACTAAGAAATCACTTACTAAGAAATTAAGGCTAACCATCGAAAGTCTCAAATAAATAAGCGCCAACGCAGCGATGTCTTGGAATCTATTTTGTTACTCAAAGTTATGCCTTTACCCTAAATAGAAGTTTACCTACTATAAGGTATAAACATTTAAACATAAGTTTCAGAAGTTTGCCAGTGGCAAAATTGGTATCGCGCGTGCTTCAAACAAGGTCCCACGCACGACAAAAGGTAAGTTCCGGCCTACGCGACCATTTTTTACATCAATATTGTCTAAGATATCACGTTGAATACAAAGTGGTTCCGTACAATATTGTGTTTAGATTACAGACTTGTTTTAAGTTTAAGTATTGACACTAATAAATGATATCACAACACTGCACTCCTTGTGTTAATAAAATGTTGACCCTGCTAACTACAATATAACTTTTTTTTTTTTAATGTTTGTTTTGTTTTTGGCAACATTTGGTATTATATACCTGTCTCTATGTTTAATATATATTTCTTGATTATTTAGAAGTACCTGGAAGACCGTTTTCTAAAAATGACACCTAGCTAGATCGCTTTATCGCCCCCGAAACCCCCTGCATACTCAATTTCATGAAAATCATTGGAGCTGTTTCCGAGATTCAGATTATATAAATACATATATACAAGAATTGCTCGTTTAAAGGTATTAGATAGATAGACTACATTAGCTAATGTAATATTTTTTATTTATTTTTTTATATTTTAACGGCATATAAATATATGTAGAATAACGTAGTAACGTAGTATTTTACTTCTACATATACCTATCAAGCCAACCGAATTGAAGATCAAAATTATACGTGATAAAAAAAATAAGTCAATTGTTTTTGGCACACTCGGTAATTCGAAGACTCAGTAAACCTTGCGGTAATTAGAAGTACTTTCAACTCTCGACAAATCGAAATATGAGCCAGTTGAAACTTATATACACAGAAACGGTCACGTGCCTTTGGTTGCAGTTTGTCACAGTTTATTTAGTATTCGATTATTTTGGATGGTGTAATCTGACTTGATATGACAAACAACAAACTTTCACTATTTCGAGCTCTTAGTCATTAAAAATATTCAAAGTCCCTAGAATTTCGCATTATCGAGAGTAGACTGTTTTTACAAATTAAATCTTATATGTTTTAAATTATGCAGAAAAATGTTCCAGAAAAAAAAAACATACAATAAGTGAAAGTTTTTGTACTGAACCCTAAAATTCACCGGTCATTCACAGAGGGGAATGAATGAAACGCCTACCTGGCCCGATCCAAGGGTGCCGATTTAAGATTGTTTTCCTATGGTTGATTATTTTTTGTATTTTTTTTTTGACCGGATGTGAAGCAAATTGGTGTCGGAAACCGTTAGGATCTTCGCTCATTCATTTGACTGTGAGAAACTTTGGACCGATCTTCGAATTTTAAATGTTTGTCCCATTACAAATGTGTTTTATGACCAAGGTCTCATTTATGTACACCTCTCTTCAGAAGCCTGTGTTGAAAGTGTTTTTGGCACCGCACTATGTGCACTTTCCAATCACAAGTTAAAAAAAAAATTACATATAGGCTTGCGTTTGCGCGCCATCTCGTCTGATGTTATACTGAGATGCGATCTACGTTGCACGTTAGCCAATAAGCTCAATGGCTTAGCGGCTCGTACAACACAGGAGGAATCAAACTATTTAGTTCCGTAATATTTTCAAGTATTTCATAAAATCATGTTAAAGTCTAAAACTTAGTTTAAGTAACACAAAGAAAAGAAAATATTCACTATAAACACACTCATGCGAATAATTTAGAGTTTAATTTAAACACCACACTACTTCTAGATATAAACACTCACAAATACACAAATTTTGGGAAATAATACAATGCAGCGATATCATTTTCACGTGTTCCAAATTTTATACATAAAAATATTTACAATGGTCATAGAATGTTCGCAGTTAATTCTAACATATTCAAAAGTAAAAGTAACTCTTGCATATCTATTTTAAAACATAAAAATACAGTTTTCATTAAAATGATTTTGCATTCCACGATTAAACTAAATATATTGGACTATAACTTTACTCATAAAATTAACACTATGATATAAATATTTCAGCAAAATATACGTCTATAATTCAAGTCGTGTTATGTTCTACATGACCCCCCATTCATTTTATCACCCAGTAAAAAAACAGCAGCCAAAATGAACTTTATGATGTTTTTGAATACAAAACAAAGTTTCTGATAAACTTGCAACTGTTCTCTATAGCAAGTCGTGCTTGCAATCAATTGCGGAGAGTTCTTGCTAACCTAAAACTACACTCAAGTTTTTACCGGTATACAAGGTCGGTCTACGAGAGGTCACGTAGACACCTACGTCGTAGACAGCTACGGGGCGAAAGTCTTTGAAAAGCTCCGCTACGAAAAATCACGACTAGAACAAAATCTACTAAATGCTATTAGCTACGAAATAGTACGAGACAATTTTCGTACTAAGAAGCGTCTGTGCAACAAAACTTTCCTAAATAGTTTTTTAAAATTTAATTACTAAACTAATATACTTAGATTGGCATGTACATATATATGTATATATATTGATGTATATACAATGCCGTAACCAGAAAAGCGGTTATAGTTTAGCAGTTACACAAATAGAATAGAGTTACCCGGATTGTAACGAAGGTTGGTATCTTCTGTTAAAAAAATATTGAATTGTCTAGAAAAATAAACGCATTATTTTCTAATTTATATTGAAATCAGTAGGTATGTAGGGTATATCTGTCTACTTATTTAAATTGTTTTAACACTTCGTCAGATATTTTAAAGGTGGTTATATCTCTTTATAAAGTATCAATAGCTTTTTGAAATTTGTAATACTAATCATGTATTATATGTGTGTGTGTGTGTGTGTTTTAACATGTCGCATCCCTAATTAATCTGGCTGTCACTAATTGTGGCTAACAAGCAAATTAATCATCTTCTAGACATAAATGAAGGGCGCGCGCCGCTCCGGATTCGTCTTTGGTTCTTAAAGCTGTCTGTATTGTGAGCTTAGGAGAGAGCTTTCAAACTTATTAGAAAATTCAAATAATCTAAACTAATTTATGAATACTTTCTGGATATTTTGAAAATTAAGTATATTTTTTATAATGGTAAGATAATTTTTCATCGGCACATCTTTAACAATTAGTTAAATGAACATAATAATTTATTTTATTTTTATATAGAGTTTAGTATAATTTGGTAAATAATGTGTAATTTTAATTATACACAAAATTACAATTGGTACGAGTATTTAGACTCCAATAGGTTAATATTTCAAAACAGTAATTTTTTTACTTATACGCGCACTAAACAATTTGTAGCTTTTTTTTATTGTGTATCTTATTTTGTGTGTGTTTTTTTTTAACTAGTCGTGATTGTATTGTAGTTATGTATTTTTCATAATTGATATTAGCGGGGATGTGCCTGGTAAGGGGTGCCGCGAGCGCGCCGGCCGCGGGCGGCGCGCGCGCGAGTGGGCGTGCGTGATTCACCGCCGGCCGGCGGCGGGCGGCAGTCGCGCGCGGTCGCTAGCGGCAGCACAACGCACCAGCGAGCGCCGTTGCGATGGAGCGATGAGGACTCGCGGCCGCGCGGCGTTCTGGTGGGCTCTGGTCTGCCTCCTCAGCTGTGGCGGTCTCGCGGCGCCGCGGCGCGCGTACTGCGAGCGCGCCGACGTCGCGTGGCGCGCCTACCGCGCGCCGGCCGCCTTCGAGGCGCGCGTGCAGTCGCTGGCGCCGAACGCCGCCACCGTGCAGGTGAAGCGCGTGCTCCGCAGCCAGGGCCGCTGGCCGCGCGAGGACGCCGTGCTGCGCCTCAAGCTGCCGCAGGAGCAGCTGCCGTGCCTCGGCCGGTTCGAGCTGCCGCTCAAGAACCGCCGCAACTACATCGTGTTCGCGGAGCGGCGCGGCCACGCGGCCGTCGCGCTCGGCCCGCCGCTCAAGAGGACCAACAACCTGGTCAAGCGGGTCCGCGCCGTCTACAAGCCCGGCTACAGTGAGTGTCTGTGATTCTCGTGTGTGTGACGCTGGCCGCATGGATATTGACCTCCTGGCAAGGTATTCCTTCTACTTCTTTACGACTGTCACGTCGCGATGCCTATTACTGTACCTAGCTAGTTCCAGTGGTGTCGGGTCCATATCCATGTGGCTAGAACTAGAATGCTCGCTACAAAAAAGTAGATTTAGACGTTATTAACGGTAATGAGTTTATCGTTGCGATCGTCCGTGCTCGAACAGAAATAGAATTTAAGATACAACAAATTGTACTGGTAACAAATATGCGATAGCAGCAGGTGTACCTCGGAACGAGTAGCCATTATGAGTCCATTTTAGGGCGAGGAGTGAATAGTGGTCGCGACTAACGTGGCCGACGCAAAACATACTAACGTACGAGGCGAGGCGGACGCGGGTTCATTTATGCACCCTTCGTAAACGGTCACTGGATAAGGAAATGCATACAAAGGCTTTGCAGCAAGACGTAACAACCGAGAGCTCTTCATTAATTGGAATTGTAACTATTCTACTCGCAAATACGCATTTTGCTATTGAACTTTAGCATAAAGCTGTCACATTTCATTAGACACTTGAAAATTGTAAACTTTTTATAAAAAAATTAAAGAAATCAACTAATTTTGTCGGAGACACATCGAAATAATTAACTCAAAGCAGACTTCCACCTGCCCCATTTCAAGCACTAAAACGATCCCTAACGTCCACAATTAATTCTGATTTATATTACGTCCTATTTAAATTTTTGTCAAATTCTAGAGCACGTGCACCAAAAGAGTATTTCACCATCACACGCAGACTTTCAACAATATTATTTCAAGATTTAACAATCTCGCATATAAATCAAACTCCGGAAGTGTTGGGGCAAGTCAAGTGCCAAAAAACGATAAAACAGTAACAGTCTACAAAAAAAAAAGATACAAGTTCCAAGCCTGATGTTCCGGCGTCGGTAGACAAGTCTGAACTAGAGCGTTAAATGACGTCATCCATTGACTTCGATGATACCTATCGATGACCGACATTTTAATCTGGAGTAATTGCTTCAAATTGGGTGGCGTTTGGGAAATTGGCTTCTGCACCGCAATGTTAACACTATCAGCACGATTGCGAACTTTATTACACTCCATGTTCAGACTGTTCCTTTTGATGTGAACACTGATATCTTAAAACAGGTGCTCTTCATTTTTAAATAGGCTAAAGATTCATCGCTATTTTGTCGAAAATTAAAAGATTCTATGAATGATCTCAACTAAACTTCCAGTTTTGTTCCTATGTCAAATATATTAATCTTATCGATAGCTCAATTATTGTTCAAATTCAAATTATTTTATTGACATAATAACGTTAAATATACAATTCAATGTGCCACAAAATTATAAAACATACAAGCAAAATACTCAAAATTTGACATTAAAAAAAAAAATAAGAATGAAGAATATGGTATGTTCTTTACTTGTGTTAAATGGCTACTATAATTACATAGAAATTAAATCCAATTCTCGTGAAAGAAGTAAATTCGATAGATACTTAGATAACACTGCTATCGCTTGTACCGTGATATTATTCGTATATTCTATGACCATAAACTTTACTATAAAGTTTGGATACTGCACAGAATCTCCTAAGTAGGAAGGTATAGTGAACTTTTTAAAGTGTGGCGCTACGCCGACTTGTTTACTCTCCCCGGTTTGTTAGCAAAATGTTTATCTTCTGGCTATCATCCGTCATGTAGCGCTACCATAGTGTTTCTCTAAAGTGGGACAAGAGAGTCAATATTTCGCCAAAACTAGAAAAACTAGGTTCCGAGTTTTGATTTTACTTTTACAGCATTACAAAAAAAAAAACAATTATATTTACCTTTCTCTATTTCAATTACATCATCACATCATCAGCCATTATTTAAGACGTCCACTGCAGGACATAGGCCTCCTCCTGAGGGGGGTTTTGCCAATACTCGCCACGCCACGCCAACCCGCCTGTTGGCGAGCGCAGTTAGGTGTGATTGTTCAAGGAAGACGCTGCTGCCCATCTTCTGGATTACATCCCTTAGCCGACTCTTACGGCAACCACGGGTAGAGAGGGTGGGGTACTATTCTTCGCCGGCACCACCACGGTTATTCATTTACAACCAGATTTATATTTACAACTAAAGTTTAGTATGCGTTGACTGCTAATATGTCATCTATTCTAACTTGTTATTTATTAATTTAATTAAATTAATAAATATTATTTACACTTATGATAAATATAAAATTAATTTTAGCACGAACTGAAAAAATATAACAATAATTAACAATTGAATATTCCGATTGTAAACGTAAAATAAACATGTCAAATAAATAAACGAGAAACGTAGCATTGCAATAATAGCTCAGTGGTTAACGTGGTTGGTTCACATACCAAAGGGTGTGGGATCAAACCCCAACGATAAGCTTGAGCTGCCAGTGAAGGAAAACATCGTGACAAAACCATAGCGTGGTGGTAGGGTACTTTCTAGTTCTCGACTGGCTACCACCTCAAGTAGAAAATCTGTCGCATAGCACCTAACGGTGTGTTCCGGCAGCCTCACTTGAGAACCAGTTTCATTCCAGGCTACGTGTGCTTACTATCTTCGACCACACCTTCACTTAATATCAGGTGAAATGTAGTCAAATACTTAGCCTGCCAACCATAAAAAATTATAATCAAGGAATAAATTATATTGACACCTACCTAGCTCAATTAAGCAACACCTCAATACCACAAGCACTCCATAGAGTTCGTCTATCTAGTCTCTGAATGTTAAACTTTTACATTCATCATCATCATCATCATCAGCCTTTTGTAGTCCACTGCTGGACATAGGCCTCTCCTAAGACACGCCACTCAGCCCGATCCTCAGTTTTTCGCTTCCATCCACCGCCAGCTGTCCCACGTATATCGTCACTCCATCTAGTCTCAGGGCGTCCTACACTACGTTTGCCAATTCGCGGTCTCCACTCTAGAATACGTCTACCCCAGCGGTTAACTTTTACATTAAATACCTATATTAAATCTTTAAAACATAACGCATGGGTACCCTATCAACGCTCCCTTTGTTAATTTTTCGTTTCGCCTCCATACACCATTGTAAATCTGTCTCAATCGTTTTGATGTGCACACCCGTACCAAAACATTAATACTGTTTATTGAAATTTTCACCCATCGTAAAGCATTCACCGGAGCTTTTGCATATATTTGTTACACCTCTGTTCTTTCATTAATCAGTAATCTCTTCGCGAAGGTGCAAATTATCAGTGTTCTCTTAATCACAACCAGTGGCTAGTCTGCTATTAAATGCGGGGCAAAAAACATATTCCCACGTACACCGTTCATCATCTCGATTTATCTACATTTCGAGTGTTAGTTTAAGCTTAATTACATAGAAATGTTTAGCATACTAATGATGGTTGAACTCTATCGTAAATGAATTTGGTTTATTTTCATTTGGTGATTTCAATAGAACATAAATATGCAAAAATGTTTTTCTGTTTTACATTTTATTTTCACACGTTATTGTAAAAATGTTAACAAACACTTTTATATTTAAAAAAAAAACTGCTTCCATAACGCAGGTGTCATTGTACTTCCTATCAAGTTAAATTAGCAAAAGACTAGCAAGAAATTGAGTTTACTTCCTTTCTGTTGATATTTACAACTTTATTATGTAAAAGTCATGAGACAAAAGATGCGCTCTCTTGATGGTAAGAGATAACGCATGTCCATGACCACTGAAACGGTACCCAGAACTTTAAGTAACAAAACAAAATTCAGGGCGTCGCTCCTGTAGCGCTAATTTCTTTAAGACTTTCGATTGTTAGTATCAATAGCCTTGTAATTTCGCTAGTTGCAATGTAACTATGATAGCTCAGTGGATAGTGCAGCCGGTTCACACGCCAAAGGGCGTGGGTTCACTCAATAAGCTAGAGCTGTCGGTGAAGAAAAACATCGTGAGGTAACCATGATGGTAGGGTATTTTCCAGTACTCGGCTGGCTAGCTACCACCCTCAAGTTAAAAGCTGCTGCCAAGCACCTAGCGACGTGTTTCGGTTGCCAAAATTGAGAGCAAATCAATTGCTTTACCATCTTCGACTATACCATCATTTAACATCAAGTTGTAGTAAAACAATAGCTTGTCAACTATTAAAAATAAAAGCTGGATTACCCTTCAAACCGAAACAGTAATGTTGACACACTTAGCGGCAGAATATCTGGTACTGCGGTGATACCTAACTATTTAGACGTCCGCCTGCTAAGGGGATCTACCACCAAGTAAATATATGTTTATAATTTGTCGAGATACCTTGTTTGTTCGTACGTTGATTAATTAATTTCTCTCAAACTTGTTACGCTCGTGTTTATCAGTACCAAAGTGATCTTTAATTTTTTTAACAGCACTTCTTAGTTTTGTTCCGCCCCAAGTCACTTCAATTACGGCAGTGCCGGTCTGCTGGCTTTACTGTCCTATTAAATATTAACATATGTACGTAAAATTTATATGTTTTACGAGCGCGTTATCTTTAGATTTTTACGTTCTAGATCGGCTTCGAGCTAGACGCGTATCGTGTGTGACGCATCAAGTATTTTCGTGGCATTGTTGCTAGAGATTCCGAATCGTCAGCTTTTTTTGTGTGGAAATGAATCTGTCATTCTTGATGATTCCGAATGAGTAGGTTTCAGTTAGTCATCGGTGTCAGGTGAACTTTGCCAGAAGTGTATAATCTGATCAATAGAGTCATTCATTATGCAAATGTGTTTCCTATGAATAACAAATACTTTTTGTACAGAAATAAATTATTTGGAATAATGAATTATACCTGCTACAGTAAAATTAATCACCCATTAAAAAATAATATAAAATAAAGCTATCAACCGTTTTTTTTACTTAAAAGTAATGAGACAAACGAGACACTCTACTGATGGTAAGAGATAACGCCTATCCATGACCATTGCAGCGATACATAGAACTTCGAGTAGCAATAACAAAGTCCAGAGCAACGCTGCTTTGGCGCTCATTACTTTGGGACTTTCGATGGTTAGTGTCAACAGCCCTGTAATTTCGCTAGCTGCCCTTCAACCGGAACACAGTAATATTTACACACTACTGCTTAGCGGCAGAATATCTAGTACTGCGGTGGTACCTACCTAGACGACCACCACCAAGTACATAATGAAATGTCAAATAATAAAAATGGTAAATATGTAAAAATGACAAATTATCTTAACTGTGGTTTAAAAACCGCCTTTTCTATTGTGTGAAGTAAATTAGTTTAATTTCATTAATATTTAGAAAATCAATACCATAAGCTTTTTATCGCTACCTTGAAAAACCTACCTCGTTTCATTAAGCCTCGTCTCATTCGCTCTTTGAAGTCTAGGTGCAACTAACTAGTGATTAATTAGAAAAAAAAACATGGAGGCATGAAGTCATCGTATTGTTGAACGCAATTACACGTTCTGAGGGCTATAAAATTCAGAAAGATAAAATTTATTAACTGGAGTATGAAACATCTGAAAAGTGTTTATTTTGGTTCAGCTATTCTTAGTTACACGTGCCATTTTGAAGGTAAAACGCCTTACAGACTGTTGAAGGGTGTGTGGTGTAGTAACTGGTTAATACGAGGTTGCACGATCAAACATGATTGTTGCTTTTTTAAATGTAAAAATAATGAGACAAACGATACGTTCTGATGGTAAGAGTTAACGCATGCCCATGACCATTGCCAACAAAACACGCCGATAAACTTTGGTGAATGCGCTTTAGATCTACGTGACCTAATTCCACCTTGCCCATTCTGTCAGGCCTTCCCGTAGGCCTCTATTTAAACTGTTAAAAGTTCAGCCACTCCCATGTCAATATATTAATGACATGACATGTTTCATGAAACAAAATCAAAATGTATATACCACAGCATTAGAAAAATACAGACGAGGATGTGAAAGACGTAAGTTTAGATTGGTAAGAACCTACATAAATAGCACAGCACGCTATGAACATAGTTGTATGACAATGTCTATTACATTATATAATAAATTGGCTGACATAATCAAGGCATTGCCTATAACTAAATTTGGAAATAGGTTGCGGGCTTGGTTATAAGAAAAAGCATTTTACTGTAAATGAATATTTAGGTAAATGATATTTTTTCTGGAATGGTGCTCGATGGTTATAATAATTATTGTATTTCCGCAAGGACAAGACTGTCTGTAAGTACTGGCATATGACTAATACCTATAATCTAATATTGTACACAGTTTTACACAAAATATTCTGATTCTGATTCTGCTATCGTACAGCCAGTAGCTCCGCTTCATGGTGGATATTCCAAAAACTCGGAGTAAACGGTGCGAATCTACCTTCATTGTACGAACTGCTAAACAATGGAACTTATTGCCCGAGTGGGTGTTCCCTGATAGACACAATCTGGGTGCCTTCAAGTCGCGAGTGAATCAGCTTCTTCTAGGCGAGCGTGCAAAATCAAAATCAAATCAAAAAGTCGTTTATTCAGTTTAGGCCCTGGTAAGGCACTTATGAACGTTAAGTTACATGTTTGAATCTACCACCGTAAACCACATCTTCGCATCAGGCGAGATGGCGGTCAAATGCTAGCCTATTTGTATTAATAATTAGCAAAACACTGTACAGGGCATGCTGCTTTGGCGCTCACTACTTTGAGACTTTGAGACTAACCATCGTTAGTCTCAACAGTCCTGTAATTTCGCTACAGTACCCTTCAAACCAGAACACAGTAATGTTTGGCGGTAGAATATCTGGTAATGCGGTGGTACCTACATAGACGACATCCTGCTAAAGAAATCTATCACCAAGTAAAATTGTTATGATATTGTAAATGAATCATAATTAGGGTCGGTATAAATACAAAACATGTTGTTTTTGAAACCTTTTTCTGTCCATTAACAAGCTAAAACACGATAGATTAAAATCTATCAAATACTTTTACTATTTAAAAATAGTGTCTTTTTGAGGTGATTTAGCCTTTTTTCTTAAAAATAACAAAAAAAAAAACAAACGTTTATAAGAAGATATCTTTTTCTAGGCCAATTACTTCTCTTAATAAATTTAATTAGATTTGTGTGTTACATTGGCGTACTCCGAGCAACAATACGGTCGAACGGTAGATTCTATTTTAATCCTTATTCTTTTGTCATTAATAGGAGCTATATTAGGAGCTAATGCGGGATATTTTTAAAGGTTTGCTCTTTAAGTGCACGCTGAATTTACATAACAAGGGTTCCGTATCTTTTTATTTTATTTTTAATATTTAACAGACTAAGTTTTTGACCACAGTTCATCTGATGTTAAGTGACGGTGTGGTCGAAGATGTTAAGCACACCTAGATTGGAATCTGGAAAATCAGTTATTTAGATAATAAGATTTCCTAAGGTAGGTAAGGAACATCGCAGTACCAGTTATTCTGTCGCAAAGCAGTAGTGTGTAAATATTACTGTGATCCATTTTAAAAGCTGCTAAATCAGTGGTGTTTGAGACTAACTCTCAAAAGTCTCAAAGTTATGTGGGCCAAAGCATCGATATCATGGACTTTTAATTTGTTTACTCAGACTTCTGTGTATCGCTACAATAGTCATGAACTTGCATTATCTCTTACCATCAAGTTAGTGTTTCTATTATCTCATTACTTTTACGTGAAAAAATTGCATCAGTTTTACGATCTTATTTTATACACATGGAATTTAACAATGCTACGGTACTTTCTAGTACTCGACTGGTTAGCTACAACCCTCAAGTTGAAAATTTGCCGCCAAGCATCTAACGGTGTGTTCCGGCAGCCTCATTTGAGAGCCAGTACCATTCCAGGCTAGGTGTGCTTTACCATCTTTGACCACACCGTCACTTAACATCAGGTGAGCTGTGGTCAAACACCTAGCCTGACAACCATTAAAAAAAGATATATATAGAAAAAAAATTGTGATTCGGAGTTGTACCCATAGTAAAAGTTGTACACAATAATAGGTACAATAACCCTCTTTTGGTTTACTACACATATCACACACACACATCATCAGCTATAGGATGTCCACTGCTGGACATATGCCTCCTCCTGGGGAGGGGTTTTGCCAATACTCGCCACGCATGGGAGGCGGGTTGGCGAGCGCAGTTGGGTGTGATTGTTCAAGGAAGACGCTGCTGCCCATCTTCCGAATCATCCCTTAGCCGATTCTTACGGCAACCACGGGTAGAGAGGGTGGGGTACTATTCTTACGCCGGCACCAACACGGCACACACAGCAAGCTTATAATCCTGTATAGTTTCAATTGTACCTAATATAACTAATAACGGATAAAAGCTAAAAGTTTTAAAAGTTCGATTATTGAAATTGTCTACATTTAGGTACTTAGTTAATCATGACTCTGAACAAATTTTAGTCGACATTTCTTGGTCCAAAGGTTATTTAAAGATAATGGAAGCGTTAAATCATATTTTAAAACAAACAACTAATTAATCACAGTTATAAATACATATATTTTCAGCTTCTTTAGATAAGCCCAGCGGGTGATCCTGACAGTGTACAGTTTGGTAGCGATCGGATCAATATATTTTTTTCTGTTGTGATTCTTCTAAAATGGTTCAGTGCGAAGTCGTTCACCGCGTCTGTTTGTATTTTCGCGATAAAGTTTAAAACTACTGAACGGATTATCATGCGAGTGTCACCAATAGATAGATTGATTCATGAGGAAGGTTTCGGGTATGTAATTTGTCAAGGTTTTATGTCACATCACATCATCAGCCATAGGACGTCCACTGCTGGACATGAGCCTCCTCCTTGGGGTTTGCCAATACTCGTCACGCTTGGCAGGCGGGTTGGCGAGCGCAGTTAAGTGTGATTGCTCAAGGAAGACGCTGCTGCCCATCTTCCGGAGTACATCCCTTAGCCGACTCTTACGGCAACCACGGGTAGAGAGAGTGGAATACAATTCTTACGACAGCAGGTGTTTTTTTTTTTTTTGTAAATTGGTGGCACCAATTTATGTAAATTGGTTGAAATATGGTGATAATTGTTGCAATGTCGGAAAAAGTCAAGCCATCTGGGAGCTTTCATCGAAAACGCTGCCTAATCCCTTTGAGATAGATCAAAAGCCCCTTGTAAACCCGTGCACAGCCGAGGCGTGTCGCTAGTTTGAAAATAAAATAGAATGTAATGTATATGAAACCATCAGTCAAATCAAAACAAGCGACACTCATAGTACATCAATGATACAGCTGTCACAATAATAAAGCTATGTATTCACTGGGGAACGAGATTTGTGAACATGTTTCAAAACGATATCAAGTCATCACGTCACCCGCTTCGCCCGACGTTCGTCTTTCTAGACTTCATTGACGCTGAAAGACGCCATGTTTCGTTGTTAGATTTTTAATACCGCGAATTATTGTAAATAATCATAATTATGTTGATATTAATCTAATTAGTTTTTTTTAATTTTTCAATTGTATTTTTAACACTGTATAATGTATATGTATTACGATGCAGCTATTTATTGAAAAATTATATAAAAAACGGAACGCTAAAATACGGAACCCTAATTAAAAAACTAAGGTGTCGCTGGCAGAAGGGCAGGGCTCAAACTGCCAGTGGTAAGGGCTGCAGAGAGAGGAATATCCTCACGATGCGCGCCGTGTTAAGGAACACTGCATTTTGGATCTGACCCTTGACCCAACCATCTAGCGAGAGTCTCTTGAGATATTGAACGAGATTATTCGCTGTAAGACCGTTATACATTATTGTTATTATGAAACTGAATCCTATAAAGATGAACTGTTTCACTCGCTGCTTGTCGGCGATTTCGGTGTGTCATCATCATCATCTCAGCCGTAGGACGTCCACTGCTGGACATAGGCCTCCCCCATTGACTTCCATAAAGACCGGTTGGAAGCGGCTCGCATCCAGCGCGTTCCTGCGGTCTTTATGAGGTCGTCTGTCCACCTTGTGGGTGGACGTCCTACGCTGCGCTTGCCGGTCCGTGGTCTCCACTCCAGAACTTTGCAGCCCCATCGGTCATCAGTGCTGCGTGCTATGTGCCCTGCCCACTGCCACTTCAACTTGCTAATCCGCTAGCAATGCTATTCGGTGTGTAGACAGCTTTAATGGACACTAAGCCTAATGTTAGCTTGTAATGATGCGTGCAAGCGTCAATGAGGATACAATAGAAGGCACCGGGTCGAGACAGGGCGGGGCGGCGGAAGCGCGCGTTACTGCAAGGCCACCGGACATGCGAGGTGTGACCGATGTAGCTAACCCGAAAATGTACTGATAACAAACTTGCTTTGCACTTTAATCCCCTTTTTATGTAATGTTTTTTTTTCTCTTTCTTCTTGGCATCGCACTCTGTGCATTCTGCCAGTTTCAATGTTTCTATATTTTGTGTACAGTCTTCAGTTTCTTTATCTTTATAGTCAAAGTCCAGTCTTAGCCAAGTCCAGTCCGTGCCAGTCAAATCTAGTCATGCTTTAGTAAAGTAGTGATGACTTTACTATAAGCTTCGATGGAGTTTTAGAAGCAACACGAAAAGTCATGTTTCACCACATTATATCACTTTCCCACACTCACGCTTGTAATTCGGCACTTTATGAATAAAACACCACTATTTTTATAGATAAACACTCGAAAAAACACTAGTTTTGGAAAAAATACAATGGGTCGACACGACTCTTACCGTGTTCCCGCCAAAACCTTATGTAATGTTTGTTTTTATGTAAATGTGTTATGATCAAGGCCGGATTTGGAGTTCCGAGGTCAGGGGCAAAGAAGGAGCGGAGGCCCCTAATTAATTTCCGAATGAACATTTAAAATCAAAATCGTTTATTTCGAGTATGGGTCATATTAACGCTCTCCCATATTGTACCATCTGGTATGCAACTTGGTTGTCAACAATAATAAGCTATGTTGGTCCTAATACGTATATTGATATATTTATATATATTTTTACTGGCTGCGCCCCGCGGTTTTCCCCGCGTGGTGATGGATGATGATGATGATGATGAAAAGTATCCTATATTTTATTCCAGAGCCTAAAGTTTGCCGTTCAGCTGTTCTGGCGTGATTGAGTAACAAACATCCATCCAAACTTTCACATTTATAATATTAGTGGGATGGGATTTACTAATTTTCCGTGAAGTCTTTCAAACAATTATTGCTGACAAATGAAATTACTTCAACAAAGAATGTAGCAATTAGTTACTATTGTGGAGGCCCTAGGGCAGTAGCCCCGCCTGCCCTCCCCCAAATCCGGCCCTGGTTATAATTGTAAGAGATAACGCTGTCCATGACCATTGCTGCAATACACAGAACTTTGAATAGCAAAATAAATTCCAGGACAACGCTGCTTTGGCGCTCATTACTTTGAGACTTTCGACGGTTCATTTGTCAACAAAATAATAAATTTACAATTTAAAAAAAAACCGATACCATGCCTCTAAGCCTAAACACGGATAAGCTTTAGATATAAGTTCCATAGTTAGATAAAAAAAAGAACTACTAAAACTATTTTCATGATTTTTTTATGGAATCAATCTGAATGTATATCAGAGATATGACAGAATTCTAAGTTAACTAACATTTTAAACAAAATACAAGTGTAATGAGAACCTCCTCTTTTTTAGAAGTGGTTCGGTTTACTTGGTGGTAGATCTCCTTAGCAGAAGGTCGTCTAGGTAGGTACCACCGCAGTATCAGATATTCCGCCGCCAAGCGGCGGAATTAGTAGTGTGTTAACATTACTGTGTCCCGGTTTGAAGGGTACTACAGCTAGAGAAATTACAGGTCTTTTGAGACTAACCATTGAACGTCTCAAAGTAATGAGCACCAGAACGACGATGACCATGGCTGTGTTTATCTGTATCGCTGCAATGGTCATGATTGTCACATTACCATCATATTAAAAAAAAATAGACGATTGAAATTCTCGCCATCGGGCGATCGTAACCTTGCTGGTATTGTGATTTAATTGCATAAAAAAATGTTCTAAAAAACTCTAAGTCATCCGCACTTTGCGCTTGGCACCTCGCCAGTCGTCTGAAAACATTTTGTTTTATGTCTGGGTTACCAAGCAACAGGCCACCTTATTAGACTAGGCCCTACTCACATTCCAGTAAAGCTAAGGGCCTTCTAAAATAATAGCTGACTAAATTTAAAAACCGTCCTTCTTCTGGGTATCTTCTCATTATGAGAAGGGCAAGGCTCACCACGCTGGCCAAGTGCAAGTTGCTAGCCTTCACACATCTTCGAAAACTTTTTTAAGAACTCTCAGACATAAATGTTTCCTCAACACGCACTTTGCTACATAAAGACGGTGTTTTTTATACAATCCAAACTTATACCAATTATTTGACAGCTCTTTAGACTCATTGGTAGTATACCTGCTTTAAGTGCTGTAGAGCGTAAATTCGATTCCCAGGACAAACATTTTATGGTATAAACACATTTTTGTTCTGTGTCTCGGTGTTCTGTGTTTATAAGTATGTATTTACAAAACAAAGTATTTAAGTATTCTATCAGTTATCTGATTCCCATTGCTTTCACCCTTAAGCGTGTGAATCGACGGCGCTAACCATTAAGTTATCATCGCTACAGATACATCTTTTGAATTTACGTCGTCTCGTCGTCGTATTTAATCGTATATTGCATTCTCGAAATGTAGTTGTAAGTGTCATATAATAAAGCTCATTTTTAGTTGGCAGTGTTGAATAGCTCTTGGCTAGACTGATATTCAGTATGTATATTATACACCGTGAAAATGTGATCATCAGCAATATTGATACAGAGGGTTCAGTAATCGATTGTCGTTCCAAATAATTAATAAAATTGGTGGTTATTATTTGACCTAATTATCCTGAGCAAACACAAAAATACGGACACTCAAATCACGCGTACCGAAAATTACATGGTAGTCGCGCGCGGTCCCAGATTAGATAACAGTTACTGCGCACTCTACGCTGTCCATACATTCTGGTGGCTTAGGAAAACTTTAACCAAGGTTTTCTTAGTTTTTTTTTTTATATTTGTTTAGATTTTACTTCTTTATACATTTTATATGACCACTAACTGACATGTCTTTGAATATTGCTAATGTTCAAACTGTCAGCCCGTATATTAGTAATAATTTATTTTTATTATCGAACAAATAATATGCAAAAGACTTTTAGATAAGTAGACAATAGCTTCATCCACAGGAATACCTACATCTTCTTTATTATACATACATGTATGTACGTTAATCAGACACATTTTCATATACAAGATGATTCGGGAATAAGTAAGATGAAAGATAAATTAATAAAATTTCTTATGACATTACATACAGCGACATCTGATTCCAAACTAAACAAAGCTTGTACTATGGAAGCCGGATAACTGATAGAATACTTAACAAATTTTTTCTTATAAATACATACAACACAAAATACGAAGTTTTTTTTTATGGGTGACAGGCTTGATGTTTGACCACAACTCACCTGATGTTAAGTGATGGTGTGGTCGAAGATGGTAAAGCACACCTAGCCTGGAATGAAACTGGCTCTCAAGTGAGGCTGCCGGAACAAGCCGTTAGATGCTTGGCGGCAGATTTTCAACTTGAGGGTGGTAGCTAGCCAACCGAGTACTAGAAAGTACTCTACCACCACGCTATGGTTTCCTCACGATGTTTTTCCTTCACCGGCAGCTCAAGCTCATTGTTGGGGTTTGAACCCACGCCCTTCGGCATGCGAACCGACCGCACTAACCACTGAGCTATCATCGCTACAAACACTTAAATACAAAGAACAAACATTTGTTTATACCACAAAATGTTTATCCATGGTGAGAATTGAACCCACACATAACAGCTCTGAAAGCCAATACCAATGAGCCAACAGAGCTGTCAAAATGTGAAATGTGAATTTTTGTTAGAAATGTGCAACAAGATGGAAAGCCTACTATCTTAAACATATTATAAAGCTTATTCGTTAGCTATATATGTATATTTAAGATAGTTTACTTGGAAACCCTAAATATATTATCGGTGCAGTTTCACCCGCGATAACACAAATCTCTTTTAATATTCGGAAAAGCCCCGTTTAATGTATGGAAATTTCTACCTGATAACACAAAATGGTGTGTTAGCAACGAAGGTCATAAATCATTTAAAGTATGTTATCTGGAACAGGAGCTGTTGGGCTAATGACTTACAACATAATACGTAATGTATCTGTTATACGAAGCTCATACAGTATGTTTCGAACATTTTTTTTTATGGCTAACAGGCTGTGTGTTTGACCACAGCTCACCTGATGTTAAGTGACGGTGTGGTCAAAGATGGGAAAGCACACCTAACCTGGAATTGAGTGGATGGCTCCAACGATTTTCATGAAATTTAGTACGCAAGGGGTTTCGGAGGCAATAAATCGATCTAGCTAGGTTTCATTTTTAGTAAACGTCGTTTTATCCGTGTTTTCAGCTGATCAAAGCTCGGTCAACCAGGTACTATACATATATACAAGAATTGCTCGTTTAAAGGTATTACGAGTAGATCTTAAAAAAGTATTTAGGTAATTATTCTGTCAGCTGTCTGGTTTCCATACAAGCTTTGCTTAGTTTGAGACTAGATTGCTAGATTGCCAGCCCTGTTGGCTCATTGGGAGTATGTCTGCCTGAGCTGTTTGTTTGGTATAAACAAATGTTTGTTCTGTGTCTGGGTGTTCTGTATGTATTATAAGTATGTATTTACAAAAAAAAAAGTATTTATGTATTCTATCAGTTATCTAACTTCCATCGCACAAGCTATGCTTAGTTTGGGGTCAGATAGCGCTGTGTGTAATGTGTCCTACAAAATTTATTTATTTATTTGTGTGAAACATAAATAAATATATATATATATATATATATATGTATGTAGAATACATAAAGTGTTTTAAAAGTCTACGTCTAAGTCTACTCTAACCCGTCTTGGACTACAGAACCCTATATATGTTACAGCTAAAAACCTCCCAGTAACTGCCAACTGCCCAGCCGATACACTCTTCGATTGCAATAATTTTTGTTCTTTATCATCAAGTTTATTTCTGTTTATATTTTTGTAACAAACTGTGAGACGGTGTCCGACGCTCCAATATATCCTATTTGTGAATTTTATCTGTCACATAATGTCGTCTAGGCATTCCTGCGATTCCCGATTAGACGACGTACCGTCTGCGACGTCTGTCTCGTCTCGACGGTTACCTAACTGGACAATGCTGAATTCTTTATTTGCGAGCATTGTGACTAAGAACCCCCAATACACAATACTCGGATCCATCTATGCACACTTTAATAAATGTACTATAAAATATATTTAATACAATTTTACTTGGTGGTAAATCTTGGTAAGAGGCCGTCTAGGTAAGTACCATCGCAGTACTGTTCATGTTCTGTCCTCAAGCAGTAGTGTGTAACCATTACTGTGTTCCAGTTGGAAGGGTCGCATCTAGAGAAATCATAGGGCTGATGAGACTAACCATCGAAAGTCTCAAAGTAATGAGCGCCAAAGCAGCGATTCTCTTGGCTTGGTTTTACTTCTAAAAGTTCTGTGTATCGCTGCAATGGTCATGGACAGGAGTTATCTCTTACCATCAGGAGAGCGTCTTGTTAGCCCGGATTACTTTTACATAAACAAAAAAAAAAACATTAAAGTGTTTATTTTACTGGATTTACGTCCAGTACATATGTGAAAATTTTCAATTAAGTTTTTTTTTTTCTATACTCTGTAGTTTTTGAAGTGGATAATAAAGACAATTTCTTAGCATTCAATGGTATGGCCGTGCGTGTGCCGGGTAGAACGCATTTTTTTAAATATAATAGTAGTGTGACGAACGGGTCACTCTTCTAATGGTAAAAGATAACGCTTGTCTATGACCATTGCAGCGATACAAAGACTACTTTGAGTAGGAAACATAGTTGAGGGCATCGCTGCTTTGACGCTCATTACTTTATACAGGAACCCGTGCAGTGTGTGGTACAACCTGGATAAAGGGTATTAACGCTCACATTCACTGCCCGTGTTCCCATCCCAGCTCAATCAAACGTGATATGATCCGGCCAACGCTGTTTCGGATACTCTTTCCAACAATAAATTTATATGTGTTCTTGGCAGACCGAGGTCTTTTAATATGTCACAAGGAACTTTTGCCGATTTCGATTCTTTTTTAGAAAAATAAATACCTTTACGTGCTCATTTCCGAAGTGTTTTTAGGGTTTTTTACCTGAAAGTGTCAGAGAGAAACAATGGAGCCCTATTATTACGCTTCTCACAAATAGTAATAAATAAAATAAATAAATATCGTAGGACATAACACACAACGCAATTTGACCCCGAAGTCAGATAACTGATAGAATAGTTTATTTTTTTGTAAACATTATTTACAAAACACCCGGCCACAGACATATCATTTGTTTATGCCACAAAATGTTTGTCCAGTGATATAATAAGTTTTAAAGTTTTATAAAAACGGCCCACTCAGACTATATACGGGTGCACATTAAATTAAAAACAAAAAAAAATTGCTGATCCTATTGCTACTAATCTTCACAGGAACACACGCTGGAAGATTGCCTTAAAATTTCATCAAAATCGGTCGCGCTGTTTTGGAGTCGATGCATACATACACACAACGATTTATATCAGAAAAAGACTAGAGATAAGCGCCTTCAAACAAACTCTTCTACTTTATTACATTAAGTAAAGATTCAGACCAAACAAATAAAACCTATCTTTTTGTACTTTAGCGTTCATCTAAGATTGTTCAGTTCCTATCAACCAATCTTGAATGAAACCCTATAAAATAAACATCAAACAAATTAGTGCAATATCGAACTTGTGGCATGTAATAAACTACACTTCAATACACTGCAGTTGTAAAACAAGGAGGCAATTGGCGTGAGACAGCTTTTAGAACCAATTTACCCATTAACTTCAATTGACAGGTCCGACCATGCAATTTTATTTACTTAAAACGTTACAAAAATGTACAATTTATATTATATGGAATCATATATTTTTGGAAAATAATAGTAAAAATAAATAATAGATGACATTTCACACAGCGCCATCTAGCCCCAAACTAAGCAAAGCTCTTACTATGGGAACCCGATAACTGATAGAGTACTTATATATACTTTTTTTTTTAAATGCATATCTCAACATAGTATAAAAAGTCGCTTTCCGGTGCGGTTAGATCTTCTAAACTACGAAACGGATTTTAATGCGGTTTCCTTCAATAGACAGAGTGATTCAAGAGGAAGAATTATGTATAATACATGCATATAATAGTTGAGAAAATCTGTGAATTTCAAAGATTTGTAATGTGATGTCGAAAAACATGTTTTTTTGCGCTTACGTTCCAAAACTTTAAGAGATAGATTAAAATAATGTACCTCGTTAGTATCTACATTGCACCCGGGGCGGATCACTTGTTCATAATAGAAAAAAAACACCTAAACACAGAACATATAATAAAAAAACAACAAATATGGAGAGAAAAAAATCTTAATGCTAATCTTTGGCCTTAACTCAGCATAATGCCGTCTGTATCCAGTTCGCGCTGATATCTGATCACTTAAGTCGATCCCAGCCGGCCCCCGTCAGTCCACCTAGCATCAAAACTTCCTAGAAACCGAATCTCATCCCAAATCAAAACGACGTGTAACCCAAAGAATGTCTCACCTTTTAATTTCAGCATGAAGCGCGCTTCGATCAGAACCGAACCAACTTTTTTCTTTATTATTGTCCAAAAGGAAGCGACGCGCTGAGTGATATGCGACACATGATGCCGCGTGCGCCACAAAAAGACGCAAAAGTCACGTCTACCGTCATCGCAAAATAAACTCTAGCAGGTGAGAGCAAGGTCGAGATCTGTTTGTGCAGCCGGGAGCGGCCAAACGGTCTGTGAACTCCTAAAATAATATTTCAGTCGAACCACTTCACGTGTTACGTAACTGGTGGTATAATTATAAAGCTAGGACGAAGTTTTAAGGCAACGTTAACGCGAATCGAGCAGTTTCGACGGTAAAGATGGTCTACATCCGCATCGGGAATAGGACGCGCGGGCGCCGACTGCGCGGTGATCGCTCTCTTATACCACGCTAGGGATGAGTCTATCGATATCGGTCATTTTGCCGATGTAAAGATTACAAATGCTATGTTTATCTTTTCTTTTTTTATGGTCTTTGTCCACAACTCACCTGATGCTAAGTGACGGTGTGGTTGCAGATAGTCAACACACCTAGCCTGGAATAGAACTGGCTCTCAAGTGAGGTTGTTGGCGACAGATTTTCAACTTGAGAGAGATGTTATAGTTTCCTCACAATTTTTTCTTACACCGGCAGCTTAAGCCCATTGTTAGGGTTTGAACTCACGCTTTTCTTCGTATTAACTATCTAGTAATATTCAAGGTAATTAGTAAAACTGTTCAATAGAGATGTAACTATGACGTTAAAATCTGATCTGAAAGCATTGTACATCCCATTTATGGCATAGAAGTAAAATTCTTTGCAAGTTGAAGATGATTGTCGACATTAATGTAACGCATATATATGCTCTTAAATCTTTCAAGCACGGAACCCTAAAAATGTGTATAAAACCCTTTGGACTTGGAAACAAGACAACAAGAAAAACTAGGCAGTTGATTATAAATTTATCGATTGCATTTTTTCTGGATTTGACCTAGGTCAATTAGTAAAATGACAAGCGTGTTTTAAAAACATTTAAAGAGGTTATCATATTAACACTTTGTTTTGATAAAATTGAGACATTCTGGCGACTGTACCAAAACAATGTAGAACGATTGGCGTATTTTTACTAAAACGAAGTATTACGCAATCTACTTACCTACTAATCAACTTAATTCAAACTTCTTAAAAATAATTGGATTATAGCCCTCATTATAATTTTAGACTAAGACGAACTATATAAGTATAAAAAAGCAATAATAGAAAAATATGCTCGGCCCTTGACTAAATAAAATATAAATGAATCAATGTCGTAGGACTTTTTACAAAACGTCATCTAGCTTCAATTTAAGCATAGCATGTACTGTGGGAACCAAATATGTACCTAGCTGATAAAATACTTATATCTTATTTTGCGTGGTGGTAGGGTACTTTCTAGTACTCGGCTGGCTAGCTACCACCCTCAAGTTAAAAATCTGCCGCCAAGCATCTAACGGTGTGTTCTGGCAGCCTCACTTAAGAGCCAGTTCTATTCCAGGCTAAGTGTGCTTTACCATCTTCGACCACACTGTCACTTAACATCAGGTGAGTTGTGGTCAAAAACTACTTTTTTCATTCGGTAGTACATCTCTTTAGCAGAATGTCGGCTAAGTAGGTACCAGATATTCTGCCGCTAAGCAGCAGTGTGTAAACATTACTGTGTTCAGGTTGGAAGTTAATTGATACCCATTATCACACCTAAAGAATTATTTTTTACCGAGAAATCTTTGTGTCATTGCCGTTTTCAAACAAAGAATGCAATACATATGAATAAAATCTTAAATTCGTAGTCAGATCCCTCCACTGCACAGAATAAATAATAGTAGACATCGCTACTAAATCTTTGCTTAATCAATCAACCTTTTTGCCCAAATACTGCAATCAAAGATGACATATCCCGTCGTAAGTCAAGTAACTGCAAACAAAAAAACTTATCCCTACACCTGACCAAATTCAAAAACAACAAATTTTCTAGGAAATGCCATTAGATTTATTTGAAAACGCGATAGTGGTGTCACTACTCGGCTCTATATTTAAGATGGTATTACCCAGAAAGATTTGCCCAACAGCTGTTTAAGGAAAAGCTTCGATTAATTTTCGAATCGGTAGAAAAACTGTAGACTTCTAGATATGGTGTGGCGCCCGCTGACTGATCTGCTGATCAGTACGTGGACTGATTCTGTTAAGACAGCCATGAATATAGATATTGGATGATTCGGAGATAAAGGTATTACGCACACTGCGGAGCTTGGAAAAATATATACGGTATAGTTACATATATTTATGTGTTACATTTACGGTTTTTAAATCAGACTATATTTTATTGTGTATAACTGTGTATAATATCAGAAAATTAATATGTATGTAAGATGAACTTTACTCTCTTCTGATGGTAAGAAATAACGCATGTCCATGACCATTGTTGCGTTTCATAGAACTGAATACTAGAACAAAATTCAGAGCATCGCTGCTTTGGCGCTCATTGCTTTGAGACATTAGATGTTTGATCAATCTCAACGTAATTTCATTAGATACAGTATTTTTCAAATCTTAAGACAGTAATGCTTACACACTACTGCTTAGCGGCATCTGGTACAGTACTTAGTAGGCATAAATGGAATAAAGTCATGCAGATCTGAAGGGGACTGTCCGAAATGTATTCGGTAGAAAACCGACAGACAAGCAACTTTGCGTCGAAGTTCAATTCTGAACAAGCGACACATTGCTGATGAGGTTTTTAGCACGTTACTCCATGGACACCAACGCCTCAAGCCAACCTAGTCGTTGACGCGAGTCCATGGCATCCTGTCATGGGAAGTTCTAGCATCTGAGCTATAGGTCTAAAGTGTTATTTATTTCACATCATCAGCCATAGGTCGTCCACTGCTGGACATAGGCCTTCTTTTGGGGGGGTTTTGCAAATACTCGCCACGCTTGGCAGGCGGGTTGGCGAGCGCAGTTAGGTGTGATTGTTCAAGGAAGACGCTGCTGCCCATCTTCCGGATGACATCCCTTAGCCGACTCTTACGGTAACCACGGGTAGAGAGGGTGGGGTACTATTCTTACGCCAACACCACCACGGCAAAGTTATTTATTTACTTGCCGAAGATTAAGCAGTTGATATGACAATTGCCGCATTCATTTTATGTCGAGCTGTGAACTTTACTGACCGAAAACGCAGGTGCTTCACTTTCTTCCAGTTTCGTTACTCGACATTTCCATGTCGCCGCGCCCTGCAATTAATTCTAAATGTCATACGATTTCGGGGGTTCGCTGGTGGTCCGAGTAATGTACAGAAGCGATTTATTCCAATTTATATCATAAATAAATAATTAGCAAATTTTGTGTTGCATTTAGATAGCATGTCGACATTTAGATATATTTCTTAAATTATTTAAAAAATCTTGTTTGTTAATTGCGATTTAGTATTTTTTGGTTTGAGTCATTTTGTTTCCAACGCCAAAATAATAACTCCTATAAAATCCGTAAAGCTTATCTGTTGCACGTTAAAAATTTTCATCAAATATAGCATTTAAAATGTCAAAACACTCATTACTTATCAATGAAAAAAAATGACAATGTAAAAAATATTTTAATATTCATTGAACATGCCGGATACTCTGTAGTAGTTACTGTTAGTTTTGCTTAATTAACTTACTCTTCTATATCTTAGCGTGTAGCTATTTCTCCGCTTTCAGTTCACACTCCGGCCACTCCATGTCCTCGACATTTGCCAAACTCGCTGCAGTTACATAATGGCAGGTGATCTTTTCGTTGGTGATAATGAAATTGTAGTAATTATCGAGATTAATCGCTGACTCGGAGCAAGTGCTTAACTTTCGGCTATCGTTTAAAATTGACCGAGTTTGATGATAGCCTTTAAATTATAGAGACTTTTGCTGATAACTTAGAGAAGTTTGAAACATCAGCGAGCTAAGGCAGAGAACTGAATATAGAGTTATTAAATTTTTTATACTAATAACG
Source organism: Biston stratarius (assembly GCA_950106695.1). Lineage (NCBI taxonomy): Eukaryota > Metazoa > Arthropoda > Insecta > Lepidoptera > Geometridae > Biston > Biston stratarius. Next base: position 15,339,711 of record OX467110.1, on the reverse strand, counting down.
ATTATTCTAGAACATCTTATTGCACTTTCATGATAAATTTTTAATATTTACGTATCTCGCATGCCCTTAAAATATAACTAGTTGCCCTGAAATCGCTATAAATAAAAATTGCTTTTCCACAGAGAAATGCAACTAGAAATGTATGGCACAACTAATATATTTACGATTTTTTAGATAGATAGGTAGATAAATAAACTCTTTATTATTCAAACTATAACTAAACAATATAAAAATATAAACTCGAAACTAGTGTCATAAATGGCGACGTTATCGCTAAAAGCGATGTCTTCCAGACAACTTTATGTTGGAAAGCATTCAAGAACAAAAAGAAAAGGAATAGGTTATTATCAGGTTCACATACATACATAAGTATAACTTAGACATACATTCCCAAAGAGATAATATCTAATACTATAATTAGAGACAATATAATACACTAATACCAAGTAAAAAATTAAAATACACCAACATAGCTATTTCTATTTATATTGACGTAATCGATTCAGCGACAAATACATTTATTTTTAGGTTTTATAGTTGAATCTATAATAAAATTTCAATCAAACATTATTTAGCCTTTGATAATTACCTCTTTTTAACTTAGTAACCCCAAATAATTTTGATATTTACGATCTGCATATTTCGCATGCGACAGTAGATTCGTAATACTCAATCTACACACAGGGTGTCTGCAAGCGGCGCGGGTGGCCTCTAATGTCGAGAAGATTGCGGCAGCCCTACCGCATGAACTAGTCAGGGCTGCCACTAGATTAAGCACAAAACATGTACCTAATGCAAAAAAAAAATATAACAAAGAGTCAATCTACCTATCTAATGCGATCAAAAAACATTTTATGTTTAAACGAATCATTAAAAATTTTACATTGAGAAAAAATATAAGCCTATAATAGATGAGTAAATTAGCACCCTTCACTTTTACTACACTTCTATAAAATACATTGTATAGAAAACAACTTTTAAACACTTAAAACAAATCTCTTCCAATTGCTAAAATCTTTGCAGTATTTATCATCCAAAGCATGTGTCACAGAAAAATGTTTTCATCGATTTTGTGAGACACCCCTACCGGACGACAGGGTTGCAACGGAACTCATTTATGTGGGAACTTCATCGTAAGAACTGGAAAAGTCGTAAATGATATTGGATCATTTAATAACTTCATCTAAAGTTCTTAGAAAATAGACGTGATTATGTAAAGTTAATGCCACCCATATCCCTCAGATATTTAATTTTAGTATTAAATTCTCATATAAAGTTTTATAGATAAAATTTATGCGCTTAAAATGTATCTGAGTCGCATGGGAATGCAAATCATTTGACATCATCGACTTAATAGTTCAATTTCATTGTTGCAAAATAGAAACAAATTAAAAAAAACCGTTTCATAGATCAACTAAAATATTTCAATTACGTAGTTACAACCATAAATTGATTTAGTAGCATTTAGGCTTATGCGTTCTTATTTTTCTGTCTTATTAATGAATTCATAAGCTGGATATTTTCTAAGTTATAATATAATAACTAAAATAATTATAAAATTATATATTATATAAGTTAAATAATTCTACTTATATCACACTAATATTATAAAGGCAAAAGTTTGTGAGTGTGCAAGTGTGTATGTATGCTTGTTACTTCTTTACGTTCAAACGGCAAGACCAATTTTGATGAAATTTGGTATGGAGGAAGATGATACCCTGGACATATTGACGTGCCTGTAACAATCGTTGTTATTTATATATAGTAAATGATTTTAATTCTGATTCTTTTAATCACTTGAACTTCATTAGTACCGGTAACTGACTTTGTCATTCTACATATAAAGAACTACTACACGCATTGTCTACCAATGCAAGAATAGAATAAATAATACTAGATAGGCAGGCAGTACGTCCTACAAGTGGTAATTCCTTACGCTAGTCACATAGTCTGGTCGAAGCCTAATATGTAGGTACTGACCTCAGCCGTACTTTTATTGCGTGGTCCAAATCAGAAAAGTTTGCGATGTAAAACAAAATCAAAAAGTAAATCTTACTATCACATCATCAGCAATAGGACGTCCACTGCTGAACATAGGCCTCCTCCTGGGGGGGTTTTGCCAATACTCGCCACGCTTAGCAGGCGGGTTGGCAAGCGCAGTTAGGTGTGATTGTTCATGGAAGACGCTGCTGCCCATCTTCCGGATTACATCCCTTAGCCGACTCTTACGGCAACCACGGGTAGAGAGGGTGGGGTACTATTTTTACGCCGACACCACCACGGCAAGTTTAATATGATAATTTTCAATTTATAAATCACCAACTATCCTTTATCTTTGTGTCTTTGAAATTAACTATTTAACAATATATATTTTTTTAGCTGACTGGATTCTTTGACCATAGCTCAAAATTAGCTTTTTAGATCCTCAAGCTCTCCTAATACGAAAAGTATTGTCGATTTAGGTTGTTTATCATTCAATCAGCAGCTATGGCAGTGGTATTTTAGCAGCCTACTCATTTTGAAATGAAGGTCAATCAGCATATATACGAACATACTAATTGACTAATACATTTTTCACATAGATCTCTTAGTGAATTATAACGACACCATCGCATTTTTTTAAAAATGCCTAAATATATAAGTATAAATTTTTTGACAAATTTTATATAACCCGCTCCGTGCTTATCTCTTACTCTACTGTAGCGTTCTAATCAATCTATCACTTATAGAGCTAAGTTGACATTAAAACATTAATTCAGGCACACGTAGCTAACAGTTCATTTGTCCAGCTAACTGATCTGCGGCACTTCGGCTTTGATTCCTTTTAAGAAATGTGTCTATACTATCGGGAAAGTTTAAAGAAAAATAAACATTGTCTGACGATTCATTTCACAAGATATCTTATATTTGTATATGTGGACCAGATATTCTGCCGCCAAGCAGTAGTGTGTAAACATTACTGTACCTATTCCGGTTTAAAGGGTACTGCAGCTAGCTTAACGTAGTGGTGCCGGCGTAAGAATAGTACCCCACCCTCTCTACCCGTGGTTGCCGTAAGAGTCGGCTAAGGGATGTAATCCGGAAGATGGGCAGCAGCGCCTTCCTTGAACAATCACACCTAACTGCGCTCGCCAACTCGCCTGCCAAGCGTGGCGAGTATTGGCAAAACCCCCCAGGAGGAGGCCTATATCCAGCAGTGGACGTCCTATGGCTGATGGTGGTGGTGGTGGTGGTGGCAGCTAGCGAAATTACAGGGCTTATTAAGACTAACCATCGAAAGTCTCAAAGAAATGAGCGTCAAAGCAAGATGCCCTGCTCTTTGTGTGTTACTCAAAGTTCTGTATATCACAATAATGGTCATGGACATGTGTTATCTCTTACCATCAGGAGAGCGTCTCGTTCGTCTCGTTACATTTACATTAATTTTTTTTTTGTAGGTAGGTACTTAATACAAATAATGTAGTAGTACCGCAAACATAATGGGTATGATTTCAACTTCCATAAGTTGTATTTTATAGATAGGGAAACATCGATATGAAATACTTTTCGCGGTCAATCTTTGAAAGACTAAAATTTACTTAGGTATGGATAGTGTTTTACAGTAAAATATCATGATTATTTCCAGTGGAAAAATGCTCCAAGGAATTGTATTCCTAAGTATTTGATATATAAATTTTACCAAATGAGCTAACAGGGCAGGAAAGTTCTTGATAGGCAAATTCTGATTTTTTTCTGATTTCTGATTCTGAAAATCTGAGTTCACGGGAGTACCCTGTAGGTTTTGATTCCCTTGAGAGTGTCGAAAATTTGCAGCATAAACGGCTGTATCTTTTGATTGCGTTGGCTTAGAAGTTTAATTTTTTCAGAGCTCCAAGGGACAGTAGACTTGAGTATTTGATATGAATTTCAGTTTGATACCTCTACGCGTTTCTGAGAAAAAGGGTCTTGACAGACAGACGGATAACAAAGTCATGCTATAAGGATTCCGTTTTTATATTTTGTAGTACGGAACCCTAAAAAAATATACAGTCGAAAATAGAATCTCCTCCTTTTTTGAAGTCGGTTAAAAATATCTTTTCTTAGGCGTAAGTAGGCAAGTAATTGGATTGCGTTAGAGAAATCATCGGTACGGGACTCAAAAAAAAGAGTTAAACAGATGAAATCGCCATAAGCTGTTACAAAGACCTTGTTAGCATTGATAATGACCTAATCCCTATTGTGACTTCGTAACATTCACTTAATATATCTTGTGGCTAAAATCACCTTGCGGCAATCGACACGGACTAAAACTGTACAGATAGATAACTCTTTACAAGCATTTCGTTATTATGATAATTCAACTAAACACAAAAATACAAATATAAAATAATAAATGTCACTTAGTTTTTCCTCATAAAATATTGCCATGAATAAAAATATTATGCCGCCAAGCAGTAGTGTGCAAGCAGTGCTGTGTTTCGGCTTGAATGGTAGGTACTGCAACCAGCGAACTTACATGGCTGTTGGAACTAATTATCGAATATTTCCAAAGTAATAAGCGTCAAAGGAGCGATGCCCTGGACGTTGTTTTGTTACTTAAAGTTCTAGGGCTGCTACAACCACTTCGTCGTCTCTTCCTATCAGGAGAGCATTTCGCACGTCTGTTCGTTTTGTCTGTTCTTCTGTTTTAGATGTTAAGTTCTCTGTCAATGGTCCAATGGTCAAAACCTTTCGAATTGCAGATAATAACAAAATCTAGTCTCTTTGGTCAGAAATTGAAATAGCTAGATGTAGTAATTTGTTTATTAAGAATAAGCCACACTAAACACCGCACTGCTTTCTAGGAACTGTTTACTTAAAATATTTATATTGTTCTATGCGGGGAACTGATTGCATACCCTTGTAGAATCTTGCATCCTCGTTGTGCACTTACAAAAAATCGAATCCTTTTATGTATACATGGGGCATACAGATAGCGCTCAGAAAGCTCTGCAATTCGCGTGGATTCGGGGTTCCTTGCTGCAATTGATCCTTTCTATTCTCTCACTGTCATTCCCCTGGATTTATTTCCCTTCTGTGCTTCCCTAGTCTGCTACATGGATGAGTCAAAGTATTGGATATAGCCGATATAGGAGTGCCAACTCTGGCGCTCTCGATACTTGGAATCGAGCGTGTAAACTTGTGTAGTAAACTGAAAACACCTTGTGATCTAGACAGGAGCAATTTAATGCAATATTTATTTGTCGTCAGAGATTTGTGATTTCATTTTATTGGACGTAAAGGGTAAAGGTGCATCGCGCACTAAATTGATAAAAAGATTTTTTTTTTCTCTGTTATAGTAATAATTATAACACGCAATTTCACAAATCAGTGTTTTAGTGTATTATAATTAAAGTCTTAATATATTAAAAATAAGGCTATTTCGAGGATAACGAATTGCACACCAACTATTTATTATTGACAACGGATTCATGAAATGCAACCGATATGCCAGCCGTGTTTAGTAGATGTTCTCGTGTGTTTTTACGACAAAAGAAGCAGGGCACGCATAAACAATTTGAAATTAATAATTTCTTAGAATAAATTAAAATATCATAGATTGAATTTTATGTTTTTAATTATTTAATCAAAAATTAATACTATCTAAATCCGCAATTTTTATTTTTATTAAATTATTTCGGTCATTTGTGTACACGTATAAAATGTTTTTGATAGCTCAGAAATACATATAATTACCTACATATATTACATTTATCACAGGAGATTGGCAGCTACCTCGGTCAAAGAATTAGTCTAGGATATATATATATATCCTAGACTAATTCTTTGTAGTATATTCAAAGGGGGAACGCTGCCAGTATCTTCGGAACCTTGCCTAAAGGGACTCCTTCTAATAATATATTTTAGTTATTTTACATCCATAATTTTACATATATTACCTACTTATTGAACATAATATGTTCAATAAGTTCAATACATATTATGTATATATATATTGTAAATGACATCGATCATAATTGTGCCGTACATGCTATATCCTATTATGAATTGATATAACAAAGCCAAGCTTAAGTTTTTTTAGATGACGCATTGAAGGCAATGCTTAAAATAAACGTCAGTATTTCAAATTTAGTTCATTGTAACTAATCTAAGTATTAGGTTGTACCCTATGTTTCGTCGGTATTGACATACACCGTCTTTTTCTTCTAAATCCTTTCTGTCCTAAGATTGCCTGGAATAGATCGCTTATAGAAATCAGATCGCCAGTTGTTACACTTATTACTTTTTTTGATATAATCTTTGGATTGTACGGTAAAAAGTAATTCAATCAATCAATCTTACCAATGAATATCTTTCGATTTTTATTTGTATATCTACATATTAAAAAACAAAGTCTGCCGCCGCGCCCGTCTGTCTGTTCGCGATAAACTTAAAAACTACTGAACGGATTATCATGTGAGTTTCACCAATAGATAGGGTGATTCATGAGGAAGGTCTAGGTATATCATTTGTCAAGGTTTTGTGTAAATTGGTTGAAATATGATGATAATTGTTGTAAGTGTCGAAAAAATTTCAATGCATGGTGGGATATTCCTCTTTTATAGATCTACAAAAAAGTCCGCGAAGGCGTATATCTACCTTTTAAGGATAGCTTACCAAACCCATTCTTACAACCCGTGCGAAGCCGGGGCGGGTCGCTAGTATAATATAATAAATAGATATCGTACATTACACAGCGTCATCTGACCCCAAGCTAAACAAAGCTTATACTGTGGAAGTCAGATAAACTAAGGAATACTTTAAACCTTTTTTTAATTGTAAATCAATATATCAATTATGTAAATACATACATAATTATATAGAGATGTGCTTATAAATTATTATTTAATTCATTTAATACCAATCTAATAAGCATCTTGTGTATCAACTAGCCTAACTTCTCACGTTTCATACCATTCTATAAAGTAACACAATCTTTATATACATCTTCCGGTGTTGGACATCTAGACTCCACAAAGGATAGACTAAACATTCCACGCACAAACAATCCAGAAAGTAAAGCATCGCACGCAACTCTGTGTCTGTTACGTTCGGGGAATTCATTAGGTTTGAAGCAACGAGTAGATGCACTAGATATACATAGATACGTATGGTGGGAAGAGCTTCCACGACTTGTAAGATTGTGGAGGAATAAGTATATAGATATGTAGGTTTGTAGCGATGATTGATCAGTGGTTAACGCGGTCAGTTGTCACGCTGAAGGGCATAGGTTCAAACCCCAACAATGAACTTGAGCTGCCGGTAAAGGAAAAACATCGTGACGAAACCATAGCGTAATGATATAGTATTTTATAGTAATCGGCTGGGTACCACACCCTGAAGTTAAAAATCTACCTCCAAGCACTTAATAGTGTGTTCCGGTAGCCTCACTTGATAGCCATTTCGGGCTAAGTGACTTGCCGATGATTTACAAACAAAAACAAAACATAACTGATCCCTATTCTGTCACAGTCGAGAAAACCCGCATACTTTCGTGCTTATAACATTCCCAAATAGAAAAACAAGGATCGAAATAATCTCGGCCGCCCCAGAACATGCCCTAACTTGTTGAAAGGTATAGCTAAATCCACGGATCAAAGCGCCGTGCCACAGATTCAATAACAGTTACCACGTAATTCGCACCTCGTATATCAAACTGGGAAAATAATATAATTGTACGTGTTTAGAAATAGAATATAACTAACGTTTGGTATTTGTTTTGTTTCTAAAATTGAGCTGTTAGCGGCGATGCTATGTTTAATTCAGTTCTGATTACGGTCCTATAAGTGCAAATGACATTATTATATACTTTTTTTTTCTTTCATCGTCATCAAATTTTTATACAACTGCCCAAAAAAAAGTTTACATATGTGAGTTTCTTTATTCCACCATAACTTTAATACCTGAACAGATTTGGATATATGGGATATCGTAAGAATCCCTACATCATCCCGAGAGACACAGGCTATAATTTTTACGAAATTAATAATATTTATAAATGGACATTTCGTGTATTTTAATTTTCTTAATAAATCTTGTTTATAATTCCCATTATCGTGATCCTCTATTTTTTAATTTTGCTGTTATCATTATCTATTTTCGTTTAATTTTCCCCACTTTAACTTACCTGTACTAAAATTTTGATTACCGTCATCAAAAGTTTATCAAACAATACATAATTATATAGTATAGTCATTATTAGTTAATTATATAGTGTAGTTGTGTAGTATAGTCTATAGTTTATACTAGAAAATAATTACAAAAAAGAAAGACTAGCTAGTAACGCCGTCGCACCGGCTCGTCAAGTCGGAAAGGTCGGTATACATTCTGGGGCCCGCGGTCTACAACCGCGTGCCCATTTCCAATCGGCATCTTCCACAACATGCTTCACAAGCTAAGAACTTGGCTTCAAGAGACCTTGTTTTATGACTTTGAAGAGTTTTAACAAATAAGCGATAATTAAATTACTAGTAAATAATTATATTTTTTCTGTTGACATTGACATGTTATTATGTTGACGTGTGTTACGATTTTGACGTTTATTAATGTTATTTTTAAATAAAAAATTACCTGTAACTTCGCTGTTATAAATAAAATATTTGCATATGTATTTGTACAACACTACAGTACGTAAAAACTTGACTTGAAAACTCTTGACCCATTTCTCACGATTTCTGGAAACACTACTATATAGTATAACATCATGACACTTACACGCTTGAAACTGGACCATTCGCCTCCAATCTAAACATAATTTGCGTAAAGCGCAGGTTTGAAATAACTACGAGTATCTGTTAAATTAAATTAGACTGAAAACGAGTATAAAAGATAAACATACAGGTCAACGCATTGTGGTGTTCCGGGAAACTATTCTAAATCATTTTCGACCACGATCAAGGTGAGCGATGCTAGGAAAATCGCGTGATTCAAGAGGAAAATAAGCATATCGTTCATGAAGCGCTACACGCTACGTTTAGCGTTACTTGGTACTTGGTCAGCGAGACATTTTTTGGGGACTAATCCCGGTATAGCTGTTCCAGTCACACGTTATCTCCAAGAAGAGTCAGCCGTTCGCTGACGCCAGAGCACGCCTTTTAAAGAGTTTTCGATAACCTAAATAAAGAGCTAGACGAACCACCTCGTGTCTCCAAGAGCCAGTAGCTTGCTGACGCTGAAGTGTCCTTGGTGACCCAAAGATCGTCGTGCTTTTGTGTACTACGCTGCTGAAATCGTTAAGCAAGCAATGGCCGCATCTGTCTCCATCTTTCCACAGTATAGAGAAAATCTTTGAAATATGTGCTTTTTCACAAAAATCATACTTATGTCATTTTCATAAAACAATCAATTCATCCTTAACATATTTACAGAGGAAAAAAGGAAATTGATTGAGCAATATTCCGCTACCCTGCTTTGCTTCTTCTTTTTTCACGAAGTATTTTTTTAATAGAAATCCTGTGTTTTAAAATCCGTATGAAGATTCCGTCCAACTTCCCGTCCCTGTGACGCGATGGATCAGGCACTTATTAAAATGCGCACGACCACGAAGACACAGTGACCACGAAGCGGCATGTGTACGTTCTTAGGCTCCACGGAGTGACAATATATGTAGAACTGGCAGTGGCAGGAAGCGAAAAACCGGTAATCGGGCTGAGTGACGTATCTTGAGATATCCAGGAGTAGACTATGATAGGCTAATATTTATGATGATGATGAAGTGCCCACGAGTATATTTAGTATGTTATACACGGTAGTAGACGGCAGATTACAAAAAATGCTTATTTTTATATTTTTATTATTGTCTGGAATCTCAAAGCTTGCCCTCGCACTGCGCGGCTGGAAAAATTGTCGAGGCAGCTGCGAATTCAATCGTTTAGTAGGTGGTGATCGCGTGGAATAGCCTTAACATGCTTATTGCCGCGTCCTCCATCGGAAACCGCGGTAGTTTCATAAAGGTAGTCAGATAAAGTCGCTGTCGCACGCCTCTACAATGTATAAAAAGCCTAAATAATGATAGTGATCTGTAAATCTATTAATATTAAATCCTTAAATTATCCTGATATTTGTGAAGATATTCCAAGAAGGCGAACCGCGGTCGGCGCCAACATTCTACTGATCTGTAAACAAACTGTACAATAGTTAGTTATACGGACAAGATCTGCAAGGAGGTAAACAGCGTTGTAAGCTTCCAAGCGGCTCTTTGAGGAAGTTTATAAACGGTTTACGTTCCTACGTGAATACTAAATACAAGACTTCCCAAAGACCTAGATCACTTCTTGGTGGTAGATCTCGTTAGCAGGTAGGTTCCACCACAGTCCCAGATATTATGCCGCCAAGCAGTAGTATGTCAGCATTACTGTGTTCCGGTTTGAAGGGTACTGCAGCTAGCGAAATTACAGGGCTGTTGAGACTAACCATCGAAAGTCTCAAAGTAATGAGTGTTTTAATACACAAAGCAAACATATTTTAATTTGTATCGCAGCAATGGTCATGCGCAGGCGTTATCTCTTACCATCAGGACATCGTCTCATTATTATTATATTTTAAAAAATGGTAACACTGCCAAATTACAAGACTCGACCTTTTTTATGTCTTCAATGACTGGACTGATGTTAAAAATAATCAATGATTGACATTTTTTTTTTTTTGTGTATATATTATTTTAATATTTCCCTTGTACACACCATTACATAAAAATAAAACCAAGGACATTGGATGCACCGAATGTGGCTGAAACTATAGTCATCGTCATCATCTTAAAAGAATTAAATAAAAGAAAATTTAAAAGAATTTACAAATAGGGATATGTCCGGCGAGATGACATTGTTAAATAAGCAATTTTAAATTTGACTATTACTTAATTATTATTAATACATATTGACATTGACATAATATTTTCGACATTAAATTAGAATAAATATAATTTGTTTCAAATTGACATGTTATTAATGGTATCACTTGACAGTATATTTTGAAATTGTTTATTATTATTGTTATTTTTTAAAATCAGTATGACATATGTATAATTAAATTATTGAATGCCCGATAAGGGTAAACTGATACCACAATTTCTGCAAGAACACCTAGCATAATATTTCAATGTATCAGTATGCAATAAATATTTCTGAATCTGAATCTCAGCCGTAGGACGTCCACTGCTGGACATAGGCCTCCCCCATTGACTTCCATAAAGACCGGTTGGAAGCGGCTCGCCTCCAGCGCGTTCCTGCGGTCTTTATGAGGTCGTCTGTCCACCTTGTGGGTGGACGTCCTACGCTGCGCTTGCCGGTCCGTGGTCTCCACTGCAGAACTTTGCAGCCCCATCGGCCATCAGTTCTGCGTGCTATGTGCCCTGGCCACTTCCACTTCAACTTGATAATCCGCTGGGCTATGTCGTCTACCTAAGTTCATCTACGGATCACCTCATTTCTGATTCGATCTCGTAGGGAAACTCCGAGCATATCCATAGCTCGCCATAGCTCGTTGTACGACTTTGAGCTTATCTAAAAAGTCTTATTTAGTCAAACTATACGTAGAGACTATAGTCGAAGTTAATAATTAAACGTGGGTATAAGTAAAAGTAAAACAAAAATGTGCCAAAACCACGTCACTTCTATAGTAGAACTACTATTGCATCTGTAAATTGAATCAGTTACTCAACATGTTGGTAAGCCATTTATTTAAAGTAGCATCCAACCCATGTTTTATTATTTCACTAGCGGCCACAAAGAGTCGCCGCCAACAGGTGTCCAGGAGGTGACCTTTCACGCCACCTTCACCTACTTGTAACGCGAGTACAATTGCGTTGAAATTGCCCCCTTATTGTACCACATTACGGAGACGATCGCAGGTCATGGATCATGGTGTCGATATTAAAGTAACTGGATTTTATTACACTGGTTGACAAATTTTTTCGCTACTTGCTTTTCCGATCAAAAAAAGTCATTTTTGCATTGTCAAAATTTATTAATATAAACAGTATTCGGGTTTTTGTGTTGCTTTGCATGCCAATTAGTATAAGATGCGCTGTACTAATATTTAGGAACTAAAATATAACCACATCTTTCGGATCAATCGGTTTCTTCTAGGCGAGCGTGCTCCACCGTAGACCGCATCTTCGCTTAACATCAGGTGAGTTGGCGGTCAAACGCAAGCTTATTTGAGATAAAAAAAAGCATCTAGAGCGAGTAAAGAACTTTTTTTTTGGCTGACAGGCTATGTGTTTGACCACAGCTCACCTGATGTTAAGTGACGGTGTGGTTGAAGATGGTAAAGCACACCTAGCCTACAATGGAACTGGCTCTCAAGTGAGGAAACCGGAACACACCGTTAGATGCTTGGCGGCACATTTCCTACTTGAGGGTGGTAGCTAGTCAGCTGAGTACTAGAAAGTACCCTACCACCACGCTATGGTTTCCTCACGATCTTTTCCTTCACCAGCAGCTCAAGCTCATTGTTGGGGTTTGAACCCACGCCCTTCGGCATGCGAACCTACCGCGCTAACCAATGAACCATCATCGCTACAAACTTGAACTTTGGTAGTCTTAATTAAACAGCATTATTTTATATTCTCTGTAATTACTACATTTAAATTACCTTAAAATTATGGCAAAATTGCTTTTTATAACAAAAATGGAGCTGTGAAAACGTTACCAACATTACGTTCAAATTTCATCACAGACAGTGTATTTAAAAAAAAAAACAACAAAGTATCAAAATTAACTATGTCGATATAAAAACACGTAAATAAAAAAAATATTGTCAATATAATAACATTTCATTTATAATATTAATGTAATTTAAATATTTTATTATTAGTAGACTAGAAACCCCGCGTGGCTGAAAGCTCCTCTAAAGCCTACCATTTATTTCTGCCAACGGCATGACTCGTCCGAGATGACCAGAAGGTTGATGCAGTATTACAAACAGCTAACTCCAGTTTAAACCGCACAAAAACAGAGTTCATCTATAAATATAAACGCACATAGCTACGCGCCACTTTCAGCCGCGCGTCTAATTATACGCGCCACTCATCGGCTAGTGAGTAACGCCTATTGTTGCAACTGTCAATGCGGCGGGAACTAATGCGCCGACGAGACTGAATAGAAAATAGTACTCTTTATCATCATCGAATCCCATTGCTGGGCAGAGATAATTCCCAAGACAATTCAGTTGTTAGCGAGGACTCAAACCCCAACAACGAGCTTGAGCTGCCGGTAAAGGAAAGCATCGTGAGGAAACCATAGCAAGGTAGTTTTTGTTAGGGTTCTGTACCCAAAGGGTAAAACGAGACCCTATTACTAAGACTCCGCTGTCCGTCCGTCTGTCTGTCTGTCCATCCGTCTGTCGCCAGGCTGTATCTCATGAACCGCGATAGACAGTTAATTTTTTTACAGATGATGTATTTCTGTTGCCGATATAACAAAAAATACAAAAAAATAGAATATAATAAATATTTTAGGGGGCTCCCATACAACAAACGTGATTTTTGCTTGATGTTGATAACGGCAACAGGTAGACGCTTGAAATATTCACAGAATATCGAGTTTATTGTTCACTTTAAAAATTAATAGTTAAATTAATATTTAAGACATGATTTTTTTGCCGTTTTTATACATAATGCTACGGAACCCTTAGTGCGCGAGTCTGAATCGCATTTTACCGGTTTTATTTTTTAATTGTTGACAGGATAGATGTTTGATCTCAGCTCAGTTTGCAGTAGTATCTTTGCTTAATATTTTCGAGATGGCGGTCAAACGCATTATTGCTGCAAATATAAACGAATGTTTTTAAACTGTTTTTGAAATTCACTTCGAACAAACTGACCAACGCAGGCCCAAATCTATAAACAAAACACTGAGACCTTCGCTTAGGTCGGTCAGAAATAAATCGCAAATGGTACCACTGGTCTGTTTCGATCGACAAACAGTGAAATAGCTGCTTTCCGACGCCCACTACGCTTATGCTCTGGGGGCCGTAGCGCTAACGTACAGAGGACGGACGTAGCGGAGGGCGTGCTATAAAGTTTGGCGGAAAGTGCTTAACTTCTTTTTACCGCACTACGCAAAAAGAAGAGTTCATTGTGGCAGTGTATGTAGGTATGTTAACTTGGTGTCAAATGATGGATCTCAATATACCCATTATGTAGCGATGATGGTTCAGTGGTTAGTGCGGTCGGTTTAAACTCCGAAGGGCGTGGGTTCAAATCCTAACAATGTGGTTGAGCTGCCACACAAACTCACAGCTTGATGGTAGGATACTTTTTAGTTTTTTCAATTCGAAGATCTGCCACCAAGCACCTAACCGTGTTGTAGCAACCACATTTGAGAGCCAGTTTCATTGTACGTTAAGTGTGTTTATTATTTAACAACACCGTCATTTAATATGAGTTGTGCTTAAACAGTTAGAATGTTAACCATAAAAATATGTACAACTAGGTGCGTTCTGCAATTTCGCCCAAGTTTTCCTTTTTAAAAATTTCCTCTTATGTTAGATTTGTGGATTTAATTAAAATTCGATTCTATAATATAGTATTCAAATGTCACATGCATATGATTATATTAATATATTATTATCACTTATATTTCACTTGGCGATAGATCTCCTTAGCAAAAGTCATCTAGGTAGGTACCACCGCAGCACCGGATATTCTGCCGCCAAGCAGTTGTGTGTAAACATTACTGTGTTCCGGTTTGAAGGGTGCAGCTAGCGAAATTACAGGGCTGTTGAGATTAACGATCGAAAGTCTCAAAGTAATGACGCCCTGAACTTTGTTTTGCTACTCAAAGAACAATGTATCGCTGCAATGGCCGTGGACAGGCGTTATCTCTTACCATCAGAATAACTGGTGTCATTAAGTTAAATGCCGACACAATGTTAATTTTTTTACCGTTATAAGTAGTAACAATAACAACACCTACAATGTAAACTGCTGCAAACGACAAATTATTATATAAAAATGCATGTTATTATAGAAGCATAAAATCAGCAAGCTCTCAAAGTCTATTATCTCCTACAGGTCACTAGGTAATTACGTGTGTTTTGTATAACTTATTTGTAACTAGGTACCCACTTCTAAAGACCTACTTTTATACGTAACAAATACTTGTTGTTATTTGTCTTTTATAATTTTTACAAAAAAATACCAACTTTAATTCACTAAGTTCAAACACGGCTAGGTTACATTGGTTTCATTATCAACTGATGGTGATACTTAAAAAAATTAAAATCAATTAAATTTGTTAATTGAGGAAAAAACGGATAAACCCAGTTAAATTTACCTCACAATTATTTCAAATACCTTAGATTTCAAATGTGTCAGTATAAATCAAAATGTCAAAATTTACTCAAATACAATGAAACTTTGTTATTTTTGGTAGTAGCGTTTTGAAACTCACAGTATAAACTCTTTATTAAAATTATTAAAACACGTTGTTACTAATTTTTCAAAACTACCCTTAAAAGGGGTGCAAGTTTGTATGGGGAACTATTTTAACTGTTTTTTTTTTAACTTATCGATTCCAAACTCTCAGTATAATTATATAAAATAATAATAATTAGAAATAGGTATACTCTACGATGTCTGACCACTACGCGGACAAAATCGCGGGCAAAAGCTAGTATTATATACCTATATGTAGATATTTAATGAACATTAAGTAGGTACATATTAGTTTTACTTAACTATACAGTTTTTGGGTACTAGATACCCAGAAATTGTATAGTGACAACACACAATTCTTCAGGTTAATAGTAAGGTTTTCATCGTTCAAGTCAAAGAGCATTTGTAAGGTCGAGTTTTTGTAGACGAACCATCGAGTGCGGATGAAATCTATAGTCGATGCGACGGACCGGAACGCAAAACTTTTTGTCACTACTCTAAACCGATAATCAAAGCTTGCATTGGGAAGAGGTAAATCGGAATAATAAATAAAGGATGTATTTTTGTAGAATGACTCAGGGTAACCTCTCCTAGAAACCGCGTTCCCATGCTGATTGGAGATTAAGACAAATCCACCTATCGAGGGAAGACGATACAAGCGATGATAGCTCAGTGGTTAGTGAGTTTGGACCGCACGCCGAGGGGCGTGGGTTCAAACCCAATAATGATAAATTGAGCTGCCAGTGAAGAAAAACACCGTAAGGAAACCACAACGTGGTGGTAGGGTACCTAGTACTCGACTGGCTAGCTACCATCCTCAAATAAAAAATCTGCCGCCAAGCACTTATAACTTATAGCCATATCCATTGTAGCGATGATAGCTCAGTGGTTAGCGCAGTCGCTTCGCATACCGAAGGGCGTGGGTTCAAACCCCAACAATGAGCTTAAGCTGCCGGTGACGAAAAACATCGTAAGGAAACCATAGCATGGTGGCAGGGTACTTTCTAGTACTCGGCTGGCTAGCTACAACCCTCAAGTTGAAAATCTGCCGCCAAGCGTCAACGATGTGTGCCGGCAGCCTCACTTGAGAGCCAGCTCCATTCCAGGCTAGGTGTGCTTTACCATCTTCGACCACACCGTCACTTAACATCAGGTGAGCTGTAGTCAAACACCTCGCCTGTCAACCATAAAAAGGTTTTATCAGTAAAATATTTGTATAAGTACATAAAAAATTCTTCTTTACCGTCTTCTGTACACACATATAAAACACATTTTGAGTACACAAAACAATAAATGTGTTTTTAATAAAACACATTTTGTGTACGTACTGAAAACCATTAATTGGTACTTAATTTTTTTTTCTTTAATACTTGAACAACAACTTTAAAAGGATTCATACTTAAAAAAAATAATATCTTCTCGATCTTTTTTGATCGATTATTACTTAATGAATATTATAGATCGGTTGTTCTATAGATAGTGTTACCTATACTATGCCGCGTGACTGGTAGAATGGTCGACTATAAAAGGGCACTTTTTCGTCTGGCAGTAATCGTTAACTGCTAGCGCCACTACGGCAATTAGTGACGGGCGAGTGCTCGGTGTTTCCGGTGTCGATAAAAAAAGTGTCGATAAAAAACGGACACCGTAGACGATACGTCGAGACATAACTAGACACCTGGCGTACTGATTGGAAGCGAATGATTACGTACTATTACATTATTACTATTATCATTTGAACTTGATCCGATTTAAGAAAATTGTGAGACCGACGAAACGAGATAACGCCTATCCAATGTCCATGTACATTGCAGCGGCACCCAGAAATTTGAGAAATAAAACAAAGTCCTGGTTAACGCTGCCTTGATGACTACTTTGAGACATTTAATGGTTAGGTTTTTTTATACATATAACTAGCGACTCGCTCCGGCTTTGCACAGATGTAATTTATTTTGGCGCCTTTATAACAAATAATTAATCTGCCGCCAAGCATTTAACGGTGTAATCTTACAGCCACACTTGAGAGCCAGTTTCAATACAGGCTAGGTGTGTTTACCATCTTCGACCACACCATTACTTAACACCAGGTGGGCTGTGGTCAAACACCAAGCCTATTAATCATACATTTAAAAAAATATAAAGACCAGTACGCACAGAAACTTAAAGCGGCACCGGTTGTAACCTATAACTAAACCGTAACAAACATAATCATCATCATTTCGGCCGTCGGACGTCCACTGCTGGACATAGGCGTCCGCCATTGGCTTCCATAAAGACCGGTTGGAAGCGGCTCGCATCCAGCGCGTTCCTGCGGTCTTCAGTAGGTCGTCTGTCCACCTTGTGGGTGGACGTCCTACGCTGCGCTTGCCGGTCCGTGGTCTCCACTCCAGAACTTTGCAGCTCCATCGGCCATCAGTTATGCGGGCTATGTGCCCTGCCCACTGCCACTTCAACTTGCTAATCCGTTGGGATATGCCGGTAACTTTGGTTCGTCTACGGATGTCCTCATTTCTGATTAGAACAAATGTAATAAAGTTGCTAAAGAAACAATTAAATAATTGTGATTAATACAGATTGGGATATTCTCATAACATCATATCTTATTCTATTGCAGCTTACTCATGCGGTTCGGCTCATTTTTTATCAACAAGCCCTCGAGTGTTGTCAAAAAACTGTCAGTCTGTTTGAAAACTTAAACTAATGCTAACTGACGTTGTTTAAACACAAAAACTGCTAATGGTGTCTATAATTAATAGTTTCTGAGCCAATCATGCTATTTTAAGCACAAATCAATTCCCACGTTTTGTCGAAATGTTTGCAAAACAAATTATCGATATCGTAGTGATGCTATTTTAAAAATCTATAGTGAGTAATTTAAAAAAATCGATAGTATTTGTAAACACGCGAAAATCAAGAGCAAGGCCGATAATTGACATTCCACGCATATTCCAGCGATGAATTATTGTTAAAAGCTTTAACGTTAGAAATAGATTATGATTTTTCAAATATGTGAAAGTAATAAAAAAAACTCATTAACCGCGTCTACGTTTATATGAAAGTTCATTTGAAAATACATTTATATGATCTACGTCATTATAAATGTTTACGTGAATAACATTTAGAAACAATTCGGACAAGTTCAAAGTGCCGAAATAAAATCATTTTACTTAGGGAATTGTTCTACAGCTTGATTCAGAGTCAGCCCTGTTTTTTAGGGTTCCGTACTTCAAAAGGAAAAAACAAAACCTTGTTAACTCATTAGGTAATATATCTGCTTCCAGAGTTGTAGGGCGTGGGTGCGATTCCCACCTAGGACAAACATTTATATTATGATAAATGTTTATTCTGTGTCTTGGGACGTTCTGTATTTATTACAAGTATATATTTACAAAAAACCGGCCAAGTGCGAGTCGGACTCGCGCACGAAGGGTTCCGTACCATTATCCATAAAAACGGCAAAAAAACCGTGTCTGTTGTATGGTGCCCCCTTAAATATTTGTTTAGTTAAATTTAATTATTTATTTTTAAAGTGAATATATAACCAATTATTTTGTGAATATTTTAAGCGTCTACCTGTTGCCGTTATCAATATTGAGCAAAAACGAACAAAAAAATCACGTCTGTTGTATGGGAGCCCCCTTAAATATGTATTTTATTCAGATTTTAGGATTTGTTGTTATAGCGGCAACAGAAGTACATCATCTGTGAAAATTTCAACTGTCTAACGGTTCATGAGGTACAGCCTGGTGACAGACGGACAGACAGACAAACGGACGGATAGCGGAGTCTTAGTAATAGAGTCTTACTTACGGAGTCTTACCCTTTGGGTACGGAGCCCTAAAAAAGTGCACAAGTATTCTATGAGCTATCTGGTTGCTTAGTTCGAGCCTGTGTCAAATATCCAACGATATCTATTTATTTATTTATTTACTATTGTTTATTATAATCAGTATTAGTAAGTACTTGTCAACAAATTCACATTAACGCTAATGAAATCATCTTTTCGCATCAACATAAACAGTCTAGCTACTGTAATAACAATAATCGTATTCAACTCAATCAAATTACGTTGAAGTACGTCACTACTCAGCGAAAATAACCAATACCAATCGAATCTGTCAGTAGCTACTCGAGTATCGAAACAATCGAGAATCGATTAGCACTCAACAAGTCAGTATGCACTTAGAGTAGTTAATAAAACAGATGTACACCTGTATCGTTTTTACCTATTTTGACGAAGTTGAAATTCAATAAATTTACATTAAAAAATATCGACTCTATGCTCCTAAGCTCGATCACGGCTAGGTTTTAGGTATTGTAGTGTAAAAATGTGAAAGTATATTCTTTAAAATAATATATATATAGGTAGGCCAACTAAACGCACTGCTCCCATGAAACGGCGAGGTTTCAGAGTAAACATAAATATCATCGATGTAAGCAATTTTTAGATTTTTGTTGATTTTTTAAAAACCGCTCGACCGTTTAGTAAAAGGAATACAATGTAAGGAAACCATAGCATGGTGGTAGGGTATTTTCTACTACTCGGGTGGCTAGCTACCACCCTCCAAGTAGAAAATCTGCCGCTAAGTACCTATCGGTGTGTTCCGGCAGCCTAACTTGAGAGCCAGTTCCATTCCAGGCTAGTTGTGCTTTACCATCTTCGACTACCCCGTCGCTTAACATTATGTGAGCTGTAGTCAAACACCTAGCTTGTAAACCATAAAAAAATACAAAATATGTCAGATATAAAATATATAAAACAAAGTAATTGAATTTTTCAATTTAAAAAACTTACTAGTGAATTAATAAGGTCTCTAGCATCTACATCACTAGATTGCAAGTGTCCATAAGTGACTATGAGCTTACCATCAGGCAAACAGAAAGCTGCTTGATAGCCGTTCTACCTAAAAAAACAATTAAAGGTACTTAAACATTAAAAAAGCATAATTATTAACATAATTATTTTCCCAAATTATATTCCCTTAGAAGTTATTTGTACAAACGGTAACTTAACCTACACGTAAGTCAGTATCCCAGTGATTTGCAGCCAATTTGATACCGAACAAAATGCCATAGATTATCCATAAATCAGAATGGTAAAACGTTTATTTATTACCTATAAACACCTTATGAAAACCTCTTACCGTTAAAATAAAACGTTGATGGTTGATCGGTGTTTATCTATATTTTCTCGTAAATAAAAATATTACGACCTATTAAATCCTTGAAAGCTTATATTCAAACACTATTAACACTTTTAAGTACTTCAAATTAGTTTTAACAAAACAAATTAAATGTAATAATTATCTAACATAATTATAACTCAATATTATTTCATGATAATCGCAATTGTTAATTGTACAAACAGATGAAATAACTGTTCTTTTTACACTTTAATCAAACTAATAAGTTTGTGAGTGTGTGTTTGTATGTTTGTTACTTCTTCACGCTCAAAAGGCTGGACCAATTTCGATGAAATTTGGTGATTAGCTGAGACCCTGGATCAAATTGAACACTAACACATAAGACTGCGGGGCGCAGCTAGTAATATATATATGTATTTAAAAAATAATTGAACGGCTTCCAATTTTTATGTATTTTTAATGTAATAATTATACTTGCATTTGGCCGTCATCTTCCCTGGTGTTAAGTGATGATGCGGCATGCGGTGCGGCACGTAATTTAACTCAAAATGTGGCGCATATAACTGTTTCATAGGATTAAAAACAAGCTTTGCTTCTGCGAAATACGTTAAAACAGCCTTGATGCAAACATACTCTTAGATGACCTACTATAGATGCCGCATTACGCTATCTAAGTTCCGATTTAATTAAAAATTAAAGATATAAAGCAATACCTGTCCCCAGCGGTTTCAGCCGCCATCCGTTTCTAAGGGTCGTAACCTTCCTCAAGAAATGAGCTACTAAATTAAAAAAGATTTTTTCAAATCCGACTGGTATTTCCAGATATTACCGCGTTAAAACAAACACACTCATCCCCTTTTTTTATATTAATATAGATTTGCATTGATTTTCTTTAAAACCCTAATCAGTGCGAAATTTCAATGATGCGTTTGGTGCAGAATCTATAAAGGGTGATCTGCGATTAAGCCTATCACGATCGCCTCAATCAAACTGATTTATCACCATTTGTCAACACATTCACAGCAAAAAGAAATGCCTTTTAACCGCACAAACATCATCAAAAGGAGGCCTCCATTATCCCTAGTCGTTATTCGACGTGTAAAGATTTACACATTTACACAATTGGTGTAAAACAAACAAAAATATGTGTATCGGTCGTCACTCCGGCGTTAAAACCGAATAATGTCTTTAATCAGCTTCGCAGAGGTTGCTTTACGATAGGCATAAAAGAGGACGCGTGTGAGGTCGCTGAACTTTGACGAAAAACTTTAGCTAATTATGGCCACTAATTAGTGTAGAGTTATTGTTTGATATAAAAATGATTGTTTAATTTAAAGCGTGCTTTGGTTTTTATTAAGTTTTAAATTGATTCTTAGAATGTAAATATTGTTTTATCGGACACGTTGAATTTTGTATACGTATATGTAAAGTTTTTTTTATATTTATTTTATATTGTTTTATTAATAGTAAACCTTATTTTATGAAACTAATTTGAATATTTTGGCTTTCTATGCGGTAGTTGATTTTTAATACGTTTTCAAACTTTTTGTAGCGTAAATGTCATAAAGTAGGCTGAATACGGATGTAAAACCAATAAGTATACATAGCTATTTTTGACACATTTCACTGACTTTGACAATTGATATGAAGTAAACAAATCTTATATCATAACCTCATAAAGGCGATATCAGAGTCCGAGTAACGTGGAAAGTAAAATAATTCAAATATTTGCATCAATGAATCGAAAAACAACTCGACGCACTACGTGTATGAAAGAGGTTATTATGGCTGCCGTTGACTTGACATTGAAAGATTTTGTTTTGGTTTGCCATTGCTTTTTTTAGGCAGTGAAGAAGGCCTATTTAGCCTACGTCGTTAGAGGTCAATTAAAAGTCAAGTTTATTTTATGTATTTTATTAAAATAAACCCCATAGAATAGATATGTTGTTATAATGGACAGGAATGTCATATTTTGAAATAGTTTTGGAATCAGTAAAGTATTTTTTTTACATACCGAATTGGAAAACATTGTTATGGGCGAATGAGATGAAAGCGTCAACTGGAACGTCTAAGCTTGCGATTTCTTTTTTTTTTTCTTTTGACAACAATTTGTAACATCGAGAAATAGATATATCTAAGACCACGCATGTTTATTTCATAACATTATGTAATTTGGGATGTAGGTTTATATAGTTAGTATCAGTGCTTATTTTAGTTGACTCGACTTTGAAATTTAGTTTTTAATTAAACTGTTTCTTACTTTGTAATAAGTGAAGTACGAGATTTTAAGTGTATTTTTTTTTAAATGATTAACGATTTATGATTTAAAAGTTTATTCAGATGAAATACATACGAATAACAAGTAAAAAAATCTAAAAGAAAATATGTAAGCTTCATTACGTAATTATTTAAATAATTAAATATTTTATTTGTTTAAACTTATATTTTTTTCTTGTTTTACTTGGGATATGATGATAATATTCTAACGATACTTCATACATCTAAAAGTTATAGTGGAATAAAAAACTCGCATACGTACATGAATCCTGAAAACATTACATTCCTTTTTTTGGGCAGTCGTGCAAGAAGGAACTTATTTCGAAAAATGAAACGATTTATTAATAAATTCTTTACAGAACTTAGTAAATGAATCTGTCTTTGATCAAAGTGCAAAGTCACTATGCATTACGATTACCTCTAGAATGCTTCGCGTAGGCAAAATCTCCGGGAGTTCAAAAGATAAGGCATCGACGACGTCCGTCTAATTACATTCAATAATTTTGCACCGGGTTAAATACTGTATTGCTATAGGTGCATATTGAATACTTTTATATTTTTTAATTCAAAGTCTTACCATCTCGCAAAAATGTGATCTACGATATGACACGTTTGCCTAAAAGAACCTGATCGACTTGCGATTTCAATACACCCAGATTGTATTGACCCATTTGTGAATTATTGTTTTGTTCTTCTTGTAAAACATTTTATTTCTAACTAGCTGTTTAGCGACTCTGTCCGAGTGAATGTTCAGGAAGGGCGAAATTATGTTTCATCTAAATTGACCGAAGCGCGTTTCTAGAATAACGCATAAATTATTTCAATTAACTCAAGTTTTTTTATTTGTAAACTGATTGGAATTATGTTTCATACCGGGTCTTAATCGCGCACAAACAACTATGAAATTAGTTTTGTTTATTTACCTCAACGTTGCGGCCATGTTGCTATAGCCGTGTCGTGTTGTCGATTGGTACAAAACACTTAATTTTACAGGAAGCTTTTTACAATACATCAATTAAAATCGCATTCAAATCGGTTGAGCCGTTTCTGAGATTAGCGTGCATAAACACAGATGAACAGGCAAAAATTTTAAAGTATATTTTTTTTGGAATACGTATAAAAGTATTTCATTACAGACACGTCTCGTGTACAATTTTACTATATAGATATACATATTATATAAATGGTTTTTGTTCTTAAGACCGTACTATGCCTACAACTTCCTGTACTTCTTGAACTTTTTATAAATTCTTGCCTGTATTCCTACTTACACCGTGTCTGTAGGTGGTCACCTATCGGATTCTGATAGTGGATGGTTTCAAATAACGTCAGATTTCCTGTCTGACAATTGTCTAGACAATAAAGATTTGATATTATTTTCATGTACAAAAATATCTTTGTACCTACGTAAGCGTTGTACGAGAATGTATACCTATACTCGTAACTATAATGTATAACTAAAAAAGTTTTAAATCGAATATCGAAACAGACCATCGTGAAGTCTTTCGCAAAGAGTTAAAACGCATGAAATGAGGGTAGGAAATTTTCGAGGCCTACATTTTTATACGAAACGACACATATTCTCTAGTCAGCATAGCAAACGTCGAGGTAAATAAACAAAATTTATATTACTTTATTTTAAGCCGTGGTGTTGCCGGCGTAAGAATAGTACCCCACCCTCTCTACCCGTGGTTGCCGTAAGAGTCGGCTAAGGGATGTAATCCGGAAGATGGGCAGCAGCGTCTTCCTTGAACAATCACACCTAACTGCGCTCGCCAACCCGCCTGCCAAGCGTGGCGAGTATTAGCAAAATAATAAATCAATAATTACTATTCTATGCATGTATTGTTACACAGTAACAATTCGATACCATAAAGTCCAAGCGTGGCATAATAAAAAAAAATCTGTTGGTTCCATTTAGCCTACACAAATACAGAAGGTCAAATATTAGGATCACATAACAGACAGGAGTCACACCTCGTTCCATTGAATCCCGAAGGAGAGACGTCCCAATTTCGCAAACGTTTCAATTCAAAAGAATACAACAAAAATACCACGACTTGGCAGCGGACGCAGGCCTTGACCTAACTACGATAATTACCTTACATCCATAGAGATACTATTGGCATTGGTACATAGGTGAGGTGGTAAGGAAGCTGGTAAACAATGTTGTTAATAGCTTTCAGTAGTTATCGCTTTCAGCGATCAAAACATTCAAGACTTTGATCTACGCCTCTACGGCGAGTCTTGCCTGCATCATTGTATCGTAGATTTTTTATGGTAACAAATAACAAAGCACTCGAGTGATGGTAGACGATAACGTCTGCCCATGGCCATTGAAGCCATAACCGGAACTGGACTGTCAAAACCACGTTTAAAAAAACCTTACCTTGATACGATCGCCCTGATACCCTTGTTACGTATGTTCTTCCAATTCATCGGTGTATGCGAACAATTCCCTATTGTTTCGCATAATATTGCTAGCCCAAATTTTTTTTTACAACTTATAATAATTTATTATTAATACTCAGTAAGCATAGTATACTACCGCTTGTCCTAAGGTTATATAGTATTCATAAAATTTTAAACTCATAACCTGGGGAGTCCTAACCATATAATTTACGCCATAATCATAAACGATTTCATGTTTTGATATTTAAAGTACATGCGTCTTAAGCCTAACCTAAGATACACTCCACTGTACCATAACCTACTACTAATTTTGTACTGTTTCTAAATACATACAACTATTTTACTATGGAAACTGACGTGGTTTTGACACATTTTTGTTTTACTTAACGCGAGCGCGGTGTGCTCAGCTTTTTCTTAATGAAGAATGCCATCGGATGTAGCCGAAACTATAGTCGGAGTATCCGATATAATTAACGTAATTAATCTCATATAAGTAAAACAATAATATATTACTAATAACAAAATATACTAAAAATCATTATGACGAGTAATGATAAAAATAATAACCATTTATTTTAGGCCAAATAAAAATTGGACAACATACACGTATGACTGTGAAAAAAGTTTACAAGACAAAACTTTGTAGTATTCAATGGTATTGCTGTGTACCCACACAGCAATACCATTGTCTATTGGTCTATTGGGTTACAGGGATGGGAACCCGAAGGCGACCCGGGTGTAGACTTAAAGGGCTCCTTTAAATATGTATTAACGCTCACCTTTGCTGCCAGTGTTCCCATCCCTACCGAACCAAATTTGATATGATCTTCCCAAAGCTGCTTTCGATACTCTTTTCAGCAGGGTCTTAGCAAACCAAGGCCTTTTAGTAGAACATAGACGGTTTTAGCTGGAATTCGTCTAGCTTTTCTACAGAATTTTACCGTGCTAGATGTTTGACAACAGCTCACCTAATGTTAAGTGACGTTGTGGTCGAAGATGGTAAAGCACACCTAGCCTGGAATGGTACTGACTCTTAAGTGTGGCTGGCGTAACATACCGTTAGGTGCTTGACGGCAGATTCAATCAGTTTGAGAGTGGTAGATAGCCAGCCGAGTACTAGAAAATACCCTACCACCATGCTATAGTTTCCTCACGATGTTTTCCTTCACCGGCAGCTCAAGCTCTTTGTTAGGGTTTGAACAGACGCCCTTTGGCGTGTAAACCGATCACGCTAATCATTAAGTTATCGCATATCTAAATTCGCATTTAAATTTACCACAAAACCGTTTATGGTCAATTAATTTGTCGAGTCATGATATTTTTCTAGTTTTGTCGTGTGGCTTTTACAGATATTTGTGATACGTATGCAGAATAACTTTATGCCAATTAATATTATGCGAATTAACAGGTTGCCCACGACTACTAAATATTATAAAAACATGCATTCATAGTATAGTATGTATCTAGCAGACAGGTCGGTCGTGGGAACCAACTAGTGAAACAAAGCTGTCGGCTTCAGTACCGCTAATTATCTCAGTTAGTGACTACTTAGCTTAGTTTAATGTAGCGTGAACGTTGTGATTGTTTGTTTGCTGTTTTGTTTTAACTGCTAATAAAACTAAAAGGAGTTGAATATTTTTTACACTAATTTGAAGCTTTAAGGTTCTAGCTATCGTGTCTTTTTTTATTTAAAATTACTCTCCACAGACACTGGTGTCCGTGACCTTTGTCAACTTTGAATTACAATATTTTTTTTTACAATGTTGGAAGTGGAATGTTAGTCAAATTAATCTTAATCGTGTGTCTTGTTATCTTGTTAAGTAGTACGAGTATCTCTGCTTCAAGAGCTTTAGAGTGTAGGTTCGATACCCATTCAAGACAAACGTGTGACGAATCTAAAAGTTTGTTCTGTTTGTGTTATGTGTAGGTATATATATGTATTTACAAAAACTAAGTCTTGTATAAGATTTGCTTAGTGTGGCGCTAGATGGCGTTGGTCGTTGGTTTCTCAGTGCAGATTGACTTTATTAGTCCAATACACACCGAAATTTTTTACTTTTAGTTCACATGCTATACGTCGATAGTATATTTTGATACAACCAAAACTTACAACTGAAATGACCTACAAAAATAAAAGTGAGCGCAAAAGCAGCGATGCTCTGGACTTTGTTTTGATACTCAAATTTCTGTTTCTCAATGGTCATGGACATGCGCTATCTCTTACCATCAGTAGAGCGTATCGTTTGTCTCATTACTTATTTTTTTTTTTTTATGGCTGACAGGCTAGGTGTTTTGACCACAGCTCACCTGATGTTAAGTGACGGTGTGGTCGAAGATGGTAAAGCACACCTTGCCTGGAATGGAACTGGCTCTCAAGTGAGGATGCCGGAACACACCGTTAGATGCTTGGCGACAGATTTTCAACTTGAGGGTGGTAGCTAGCCAGCCGAGTACTAGAAAGTACCCTACCACCACGCTATGGTTTCCTCACGATGTTTTCCTTCACCGGCAGCTCAAGCTCATTGCTGGGGTTTGAACCCACGCCCTTCGGCATGCGAACCTACCGCGCTAACCACTGAGCTATCATTCTTCTGTATAATTTTTGATTCCACATCAAAAATTATACAGAAGAAAAAGAAAATAAACGTAATTGATAGGTGTAAGAACTGGCTACCTTATCGCTAAAAGCAATCTATGCTATGATTTTTTCACGACGTTTCCTTCAGTGGCAGCTCAAGCTCATTGTTGGTGTTTGAACCCACACTCTTCGGCGTGTGAACCGACCGCGCTTACCACTGAGCTATCATCGCTACAAATCAGCGTTTGCTGACAAACGAAAATGTTTCGAAGTGATTTTCGAATTCCATGAAATAATATTTTGGAGGGTACTTTGTAGTACATAATCGACTGATTAGGTGTTCTAGTATACATATATAATATATAATACATAAAAAAAGTATTCTAGCATCTATCTGGTTCTCATAGTACAAGCCTTACTTAGTTTAGGGCTAGATGGCGCTGTGTGAAATGCTCTCCAATATTTTATACTTATTACATTTACAATATTAGCGTATAAGCTATCTGTATTCCAAATTTCATCCAAATCCGTCAAGCCGTTACTGTGTGAAGAAGTAACAGAAAATACGTACAGAATGATATATTATTCGCAGTAACTTTAGTGTGAAATGTTTCCAAGTTTGTCGTGAGTAGTTCGCGTTTGTGGGTGGTCAAGCTAACGGCCTAATCCTGTCCACCTGTACAGTTACCGGCTATAGAGCAGTAAAGTGGTGGCAGTTGACCGTGCAGCAGTGGTCGCGTACTGTCCGGGTGGAGCGGTGGGCAGTGTCAATAAACTCGACTGGGCGGGCGGCGCGTAGACGGAAATAGCCCGAGACTGCAAGTACCGATCGCAGATCAATCGAGATATAGCGCGACACTGCCACCCAAAGAAAAACGCCACATGTGCATGTGCATTTTAGTAGCGATGATAGCTCAGTGATTAGCACGGTCGGTTCACAC
Source organism: Biston stratarius (assembly GCA_950106695.1). Taxonomy (NCBI): domain Eukaryota; kingdom Metazoa; phylum Arthropoda; class Insecta; order Lepidoptera; family Geometridae; genus Biston; species Biston stratarius. Next base: position 15,310,962 of record OX467110.1, on the reverse strand, counting down.
GCCGAATGTCGTGGGTTCAAACCCCCAACAATGAGCTTGAGCTGCCGGTGAAGGAAAACATCGTAAGGAAACCATTGCATGTACTTTCTAGTACTCGACTAGTTAGCTACCATCAAGTTGAAAATTTGCCAAGCACTTAACGGTGTGTTCCAAATGCCTCACTTGAGAGCCAGGTCCATTCTAGGCTAAGTGTGTTCACTATCTTCGACCACACTGTCACTTAACATTAGGTAAGATGAAGGTCAAACGCAAACCTTTTATATTATACATAAAATATAGTCACATTTACGGGAAGATATTTTATCAACCCAAATATGGATATCCAGTTCGGGAGAACAATAGTGGACGTAATAGTTAGCGCTTCAACATTTTTTGCTATTTTTTGACCAAAACACATAATTTTAAAATAAAATAAATGTTATAAAAACATATTTCACACTGAATTTTCTATCATATCTGAAACTTTTTAAAACAAACATGATTTGAATCGTAACCTATCCTTACATGATATTTATTTCAAATTATTTAAATTTGTTGAATACAGTTTGCAAAATCATTTTTACGGTTTATATGCGGACCGTACGTAACTTTTATTCTTTTTCGTCCTAAGAACGCATTTCGGATTGAGACATTACGAGCTCGGTGCGAGTGGGTGTCACATTACACTTTGCGCGGGTTTTCATAAACATTAGTTATTACGTGTCCTCGATATTATGCGTCGATGGTTACTCAAATTGAAGGTTTTCGATAATTTCGTTGTTTCGTTGTCATTTCGAAAACCAAATACATCCTGACTACTAATTTATCGAAACCTACCTAGAAGATCTCCTTAGCAGGGGGTCTTTTAAGTAGGTACCACAGCAGTACCAGATATTCTGCCGCCAAGCATTACTGCTTAACATCAGGCAGAGTGTGGTCAAACGCGAACCTATTTAGAATAAAAAAAATAAGAAAAATAGTAGTAGTGTGAGCGTTACTGAGTTCCGGTTTGAAGGGTACTGCAGCTAGCGAAATTACAAGGCTGTTGAGACTAACCATCGAAAATTTCAAAGTAATGAGCGCCAAAACAGCGATGCTCTGGACTTTATTTTGTTACACAAAGTTCTGTATATCGCTGCAATGGTAATGGACATGCATTATATCAGAATAGTGTCTCGTTCGTCTCATTACTTCTATACACAAAAAAAAATCTAATTTATTATTCAATTGAACTTTGGTGTAGACAATAAAGAGTTGAACAATCAATAAAAAATAAAATTGTAAACAGGATTTTTCTGGCATATCTATTTAGCTTTTTATTCAAAATCAGTCATTATTAGTTTATAACCTATACAGTAAACTATATTTCCCCACAGTGTCCTTTGCATTTCCTAAGATAAATAATAGCATGTGTATTAATTTAGGGAATGAGCTATGGCAAGATGGGTCGACGATATCGTCACCGTCGCGGGTGAAAACTTAACCAAATTAGCGTAGGACCAAGACAGGAGGGATAGAAGGCTGTACATGATGATGATAAGCTATGTGCATCCTAAACTTCATTCAAATGTGTTAAGTGACGAAGTAAAAAACATACATGATATCGTACAGTATTTCACCATCCATCAAAATCAAATTAAAAAAATCAAAAAGTCATTTATTCCGTTTAGGCCCTGGTAAGGCACTTATGAACGTTAAGTTACATGTTTGAATCTACCACCGGCTCGTAATTACACTTCAACTGAGAAGAATCCGGCAAGAAACTCAGCAAGGCTTTTTTTTTGTGGATCTTTCTTTTCATATTAGGTTACAGTTTATACAGTTTACAAATATTAATACATTATGCTTACTACAATTGTCTCTTAGCCAGGGGATGCAAGTGCAAGTGCATCTAGCCTAAACTGATAGAATACTTGTAAACTTTTTCTTTTCTAAATACATTTTATAATACATACAGAACACCCAGATACAGATTAACTCTCGTATTTATAATATTAGTTTGTGCTCAGCATTTCCAATGATTTTTATTCAAATTTGTTTCCAGTAAAGTAAGCTCAGTTTATCATAACTTCAGTGTGTTTATCTCACAAATAACAATTTTGGATCTGACACAAAAATCCGTGTCGTCGCTTAATGTCCACAATTACAACAAATTAATAACTCTACGTCACGAGTTCTGAAAACTCAGCGAATACGCAGTGAGTCTAAAAAAAATCGGGTCACAGGTACACTCAGCGTGATAAATAACCGGTGACGAAAAACGTCCGAATAAACTCATCGAAGCATCCGTTGAACCTTCTGTGGGAACAGTATTTTATTATTTAAAAAAATATATATGTGCAGAAATACTATATTATATGCTTGGTGATAGATTTCCTTAGCAGGGGGTCGTCTAGATAGGTACCACCGCAGTACCAGATATTCTGCCGCCAAGCAGTAGTGTGTAAACATTACTGGGTTCCAGTTCGAAGGGTGTTGCAGCTAGCGTAATTACAGGGCTGTTGAAACTAACCATCGAAAGTCTCAAAGTAATGAGTGCCAAAACAGCGATGCCCCGGACTTTGTTTTGTTTCTCACAAAGTTCTGTGTATCGCGACAATGGTCATGGACAGGCGTTATTTGCGTTATACTTTCTAGTATTTGGCTGGCTAGCTACCACCCTAAGGTTGAAAATCTGCCGTTAAGCAAGCAATCTGTTGTCAAACAACTAGACTGTCAGCCATAAAAAAAATATTAAAAAATATCTTACCATCAGGAAAGCGTATTGGTCGTCTCATTACTTTTACATAAAAAAAATGATATATTAAAAGATAAACTTCATACGCGTGATAAGTATAACATTCGTTTAATTATGATGCCTACTCTAAAATTAAAATAAAAACTGAGTGACATGGTAAAAAAAATGGTGACTGTGACGTGGATACAGCCGAGTGTATGAACACGTGTACATTTTTGAACACTAAGAATTCCTTTGGATTTCCATGTTTTATCCTCACTCAATGTAACGAATTCATTGATCTTTTAACTATTGAGTGGTGTAATTCAATTTTGGATGAAGGTAATTATATGTTGCTGCAACTACAAACTGTGTCCCCCGATTTTGTTATAATCAGTTTTCTGTATTGCCCCCACTTTGGAAGCATATTTAAAGGCATATTCACGTCAAAATCAGCCTTGGCTCACGTATCGTGAGAGTCTAATATTTTTCTAGAGAATAGCTGTTTTTTTTTCAGTTTTTTCGTGACCTGTGTCGATAATTATTGCACTCATAGTACAAAAAACAATTGAGAAATAATATTTACAATGTCTTTATTACGTTTAGCTCAGTTGTTAATTCATTATTCACTAAATATATTTCATAAATCGTTTACAGCGAGCTCTATCAGAGATCACATAACTGCCAGGGTGTGGTAGTAAAATATTATTAAATTACAAGCGAGTAATTATGGAGAATATTTTTTTATATTGACATTTGTTTTTTTTAATCATTGACATGTAATCAGTGTGATGTATTTGAAATGAAATTACAGAATTAACTTGTAATAATTGTGTCAATCATAAAATATTTGTATTTATACAATACTACCCTTTTTAAACGTATAATTAGCAAATAACATATCCAAATATCAAATGGAAGCCGGTAAAGCACAAATAATATTTTTGCAGCCAATTTTTAATACGAAAAGATAAATGCATATGCACAAACGCAGCTAGTGAAAAGTAAAAACATTTGAAATTAATACAAATCAAATACGTAAAGGAGCGCAATTTTAAATTAAAAAAAATATATACAAAATTAGAATTTTTCTTTTTTAATCACTTAATAAGCTTGCGTTTGACCAATTCACGTGAAGATACGATCTACGATGGACCACGTTTGCCTAGAAGAAACCGATTCACTTTTGTCTTGAAAACACCCACATTGTAACTATCGGGGAACACCCACTCGGCCAGCAAACTCCACTGTGTAGCGGTTCGTATAATGAAAGTGGAATGGTGTAAATGTAATATTTTATTAGTATCTAATATTATTGATAAGGGGCCGTTCAAGTTGTTTTTGATAACATGGGAGATTTGGACCTGAATGTTGATAACATTACCAATGTCATATAAATTATTCTGATTGTTTATTGACACACCTCGTTTTCTACTTGTTCTTAAATCCTCTCGATACTTAGGTTGCCTGTACGAGATCACTTTTAGCGACAATGCCGATAATTAAACCAGCATAAGTGGGGGTAAGAGCTTTTCTTATTTTAGCTGACGATTACGAAGTAGAGGTTAATAATTACTAAAATTCTGCAAAATAGTTCATGACCCCTAAACAGTTTTCTAACGGTACAACATGGTCAGAAAATAAATACCAAGTCTACGAAAAAAGATCGCGATGAAAGTGGCATTAGTTAAAATCGCATTCAAATCCATTGACTAATTCCTTGGATATTTCTGTGCGTCTGGAACTCTGGAGCTACCTGCGGAATACTCGCGTCTCCGGTCTACTCCTAACGAGTAAGGTATTTCTACAGTTTTAGCTTTCGTTTTCGCGTTTACACCGACGATTGCGCTGAAACGGTATTTTGAAACCAAAATACTTTGACGCGACGTAAAAAAACCGAGCGTTCTAAATTTAAAACGTCTGGAGTTGTGACCGAGCTGGCATTCCGAATATGAATATGCAACTCGGAATAGTTGAATGAATTATTGTTTTGTTGCATAAGTTTTTTGCGGTGAGTGTACTTTTAGTGAAGTGAAAAGCGTAATTTATTTGATACACGCTTTACGTTTTTTTTTTTACAAAATTTACTACCTGATTATTGTTTTTTTAGTACCAGATATTCTGCCACCAAGCAGTAGTGTGTAAACATTACTGTACTCCGGTATGACGTTTATTGCAACTACATTCTAGGGCTGTTGGGACTAACCATCGAATGTTTCAAAGTAATGAGCGCCAAATCAGCGACTTTGTTTTGTTACTAAAATTTTTGGGTACCGCTGCAATGGTCATGACCAGGTGTTATTATTTCTTACCATCAGGAGAGCGTCTCGTTCGTCTCCGAACATTAATATTTAAATTAAACTTTTTTTAAATTTATTCATGACTAAAAAAAAAAAGCTCCATTAACACTTTTTTTGTCACCTTTTGTGACAAAATAGTTTTAAAATGTCGACCTGAAAAAAAAGTTAACTCTACAGAAATAACATCAAGTGGATAAAACGACTCAGTAATAGGGTAACAACTGGTACCCTTATTGCTACGATCAATCTCTTTTAGGTATATTATAAGGGGGAAAAAACATACACGAAAAATATGCTATTTTTATAATTATTTATTACATATTTTACGCGCCAAAGCAGAAATGCCCTGGATTTTGTTTAGCTACTCAAAGTTCTGTGTATCGCTACAATGGTCATAAAGTTCTGTGTATCGCTGCAATGGTCATGGACAGTTGTTATCTCTTACCATCAGGAGATCGTCTCGTTTGTCTCTTTACTTTTACATAAAGAAAAAAAGTACCTACATAAACAAAAAAAGTATACTTCAATAGTTTTTACTTCATTTTCTAATAAGAGAAATATAATAATAGCAACATTTGTACTGTAACAGCTGAACGGATTTGGATGAAATTTATAAAAGAGCCAACTTATATTCTAGATTCATACATATGTAGATTACGTTTTTCCCTGGAAAACGCGAACGAAATAAATAATAAATGTGAATAAAGCACAAAAAAAGATAACAATTTTTTTAATTTGTTCAGGTTATGTCAAAATAATTATCGTAGTTAACCAAAAAGTAAAAAAGTACACTTTTTTTAAAGCTCTCCCTATAAATGTACTCGTGTCATGTGTTATTTCATAAAAGCCATAGACTAAAAACATAATCTGAGTCATTCTCTCAGAACAGGTCGTTTACTAGAACTTAACGATTATTCATTCGAATGATCCGCTTCTGATCGTTATATTTTATCCTGTACTTTAATACTGACATGTTGCTTTAAATTTTCACAAAATACCACAGATATTTTTACACATTCAAATCGAATCAAACTTTTCAAGGCTTGTGCTTTATCGTAAACCGTATCATAGCGTAACTTCAGGCGTAATGGAGGTCAAACGCAGGCCTATTTAATAACAAAATAAATTCCAACAGCAACAATGATTTAATACAAAACACACGTGTTTATATTTTTACTCAATAATATAGTACGGAAGATCCGTATCGTGAGCGATTTGTATCCGAACCGTTGCCAAAGGTGATGTTATAAATTTTCTGTGCGCAACGCCAATGAGTTTTATGCGACTTTTTAATACCTACACCTATAACGAGTGACTCATCGGCCTCTTAGACTGTGACCAGTACAAAAATACTACTATTCTTCAGTGTAATAATCTATTGCCTGCTAGATACACTGTCGTTTTACCCGCCATTCTACAAAAATCAGTAAATTTTACGCTTAGATTACGCTTTATTATTGTAATCAGTTATGATTACGCTTTATTATTGTAATCAGTTATGATTACGCTTTGTTATTGTAACCAATTATGATTACTCTTTGCAGCTTTTTATTTTTCCTGCATTGCAATAACTTTACTTGTGTTTGATACACCTTTTTTCATAATGCGTGATGTTTTGTTTTATTAAAAAGTACATCAAGTTTTACAAAGAAATGTCAGAAAATTCCTTTTGAGTTTACATTCATCGTTATATTAAACAAATAAAAAATATATGAAACACAAGTAAAGTTATTGTAGTTTGTTGTTACGAAACGAAACTTTTTAACTCGATATATATATCATAATGAAATATAAATTCGTTTTAGATAGTTTTCTTTTCAAAGTGGAACACATCTTTGGCTAAATCAAAATAACTTTCGATCTTCTATGTTGAAAAAATCACCATTTTTTACTCTTTAACAAAACGTAACAAACGCGAAAATCGTAAATTTTAAGTTCACGGTTCTTTATTTACGCCGAGTTGAATCTGGCGCCGGCTTTTGACAGTCGGTCTCTTTGCCGATTTCAAACTGTCAGAATCTAATTACCAAAGTTCGAACATAATTTTCTGTCAATAGAGCCCTTAAAGTCAAGGCGTTAGGTTCGGTTTCGGTTGAATTTTTTGTATGGAATACTCAAGTTTTTGTTATCCATTCTTTATAGTAAATTTTTATTATTTTTTACCAAAATGGGGTGTTGGGGTCAGCGGAATGACGGCGCCACGGCTGTTGAGATTGATGGCTTGGTTTGACTCCCGATTCCAACACTGGGTTATATTGAAAACTCATTAGGACTTAGTTATTATATCTCAATAATCAACTTTCAAGTACCGCCTTTTTATACGTTACTTTATTATACAGAAACTTACAATACTTCATTTAATTTATTATAATAAAAATATACAGAATTATTGATAACAAGTTAGCAACCTCTCGATGTCATGTAAACTTTTTAAGACAAAATTTTCCTTGAATAAGAATTAGCTATGACATAGTAGCTTACATGTAAATTGACACAAAACACGGTCCGAATAAACCATAAAACCATCCGCAATACTTACAAAATAGCAATTTATTAACATACAAATGTCGCAACTTTTGAAACTTTGAGTGACAAAAACAAATAAAAAATCCAACATACAGGGCTTCGCCATTTACGTTGCAGTCTTGGAGTACGCAACCCGTTCTCTTCGCGGTGCCTTTACGGCTCAACAAAGACTGCCAGGTATTTATGTAAATGGCTGAATTCCGAAAATGCCAGCAACGATCGGGCAAAAACAATGCGGCGTAGTAAAAAACGTGGGAGGCGAAAGTTCGGTTTTTGGGGTTGTGTCGTTTTGCGCGCGGCACGTCGAGTAATGTATGACTTTATTGGGTAATGGGGGAAACTGTTGCCAGCCCATGATCGAGCGCAGGATACAGCCTACTATAGCATGGATATTGCTATAGCATCTGTACCGATTCCAGTCCAAATCTTATCTAATTCGTTTGACAAAGTAATGAGATGTCATATTGATAATAAGAGATAACGCATGTCCATGACCATTCCAGTGATACACAAAACTTTGAGTAACAAAACAAAGTTTGAGATTTCCTGTGGTTAGCCTCAACAGCCCTGTAATTTCGCTAGCTGTACTACCTTTCAAATCAGAACACAGTAATGTTTACACACTACTGCTTTGCGGCATAATATGGTACTGCGGCGACACCTACTTAGAAGGCCTCCGGCGAAGGAGATCAACTACCAAGTAAATTAACTCGCATGTAGGTATTATGTTATATTTTGTTGTCTATATAAGTACACAGAGAACAGTAGTGTGCGACCATCACTGTGTTCTGCTTTAGAGGTCAACTAGTAAAATTACAAGGCTATTGGAGCTAACCATCGAATTATTTAAACTATAATCAAATCAAATTTTTTGTGCAAGTCCTACTCACTTTTGGTCGGTTTTTATTAAAATAAACTTTATTTGGTACGTACCTACTCAAAATTGTTCTTCAACCTAAGGTTTTTACGTATGACTGTCGTAATTAATCAAAAGAGTAAAAATTCACTCTTTTAGTACCTTGCGCTGTCTAGTCTGTGCTATAGTTGTGCGGGCGCCGTCGACAAGACTAACGGAATGCTTTTTGTGCTAACCGTATCTCAATCCATTGGCTTTTTGGATTTATTGCATCCAACGCTGCTGGATTTTAAAATTTTGAAAACGCTTTGGATTGTTATTATTTGTGTGCACTTAACACAGTTGTAGACTGTTAAAAATAGCGTAACAACATTTAGTAAACTTTGTTACTGTAGCAAAAAATATAAAATTTCAACCTACGAGTGTTCTTAAAAAAAAGTTCTCGTAGATACGTTTGGCGCTCATCACTTTGAGACATAAGATGGCTAGTCTCAACAGCCCTGTAATATCGCTAGCTGCAGCACCCTTCAAACCAGAATGTATAGATAGAAAAACAAAAAATCATATACCTATGAAGAAAAAATAAAATCATATATTACAAGACCTTTAAAAGCCTTATTGCCAATAGTGATCTTTTCCATGCAACCATAGGGAGGAACAAAATATAAAAGATAAAGAGAGAGAGCCACAAACACTTATAATTTCTAATAAAATATTTTTAATGAACTATTTGCTTTTGTCTTGTGATTATTGCGCTATTGTGGGACGGCATAAAGGTCACAGTCTGTAAGTGTTGACAGGTGTCAAGGGCGCTTTCCACTGTCCCTACCATCCTCTTGTAAGTAGGGCGGGCACTATTTCCAATGGGTTATTTATATGAAAAATCGTGTCGGTCCGTCCGTCCACTTTCCGCCGTTACACAACGTTTTATAGCTCGGTTATTCAAAGTTGTTACAGCTCTGGTCGGATACAAAAATATTGTAAAATATAGAAACAAGTGTTACAAAATAAAAATAACAAGTAGATTAGTTAACAGCCGAAGATGCACAAGTAGGTCTATGAATATCTCGAAAATATTGAGTGAACGTTTCCCGATAAATAAATATATATCGTAGGACATTTCACAAAGCGCCATCTAGCCCCAAACTAAACAAAATTTGTATAATGGGAACCAAATAACGCAGAATACTTACTTTACTTTTATATACAGTACACTCGGACACAGAACGAACATTTATATTCGTTACAGAAATGTTTGTCTTGAGAGGGAATCGAACCCACGACTGACAGATCTTGAGAGATACAACCTATTGAGCTAACAGGGTAGTCGAAATACAATAAGAGTGTCTACGATTACAGGGTTGTTGAGACTAACCATCGAAAGACTCAAAGTAGCTCTAGCAGCGACCCTGGACTTTGGTTTGTTACTCAAAGGTCTGTGTATCGCTGTAATGGTCATGGACATTTGTTATCTGTTATCAGAAGAACTTTTCGACCTTCTTATTACTTAAAAATGAATAATTTTTTTGAAAATCTTGTCCCCAAATGTGAAATAAAATATATTGCTTGAAAAATACATTGCATACAAATATTTTTCTAACCTGGGAAACATATTATTCAAACGTCCGATTTTTTTACCCTCGGCGCGGGAACTCGAATCGGTCTAATTAGAACTTCATAAACGGCTAAACAGACATCTGTTTTTACCAAAAGCAACGCCATAATCGGCTAAAAGCGCTTTGTAACGAACCGATTGTCGTCAGTTTAAAGATTTCGAACCATCGAGATGCCGACACGCATCGTTAAGCTATCTGTGAGGCCCTTCTTGTTGAATTTACCTTTTGCATCTGTTGAAAAGGTAATGTTGACGAGAACTTTTAAGGGTGACGATTTATAAAAACATTATGCCGCTTAACTCTAGAGTTAATTACAACTACACAGATTACAGATTACTTTGTCAAATATTGGTCCAAAACTAAACAAAGGATCATAGGTGATAGGATCATACTATTCGTTTTATCTCAGGTCTCTGCAAATATCACGTAATTTTTCGCAAGAAACTGTGTAAAATTGTGTCCAAATTGATTTTAGTACTTCCTACTCGAGTGTTTTATTGTTCTATTGGCTGCGCCCCGCGCTGTTGTTGTTTTTCTGGATAAAAAGTAGCTAATCACCTATCGGTATGAAACTATCAAATTTACATAAATGATGTCATAAAAATCTGTTGAGCCGTTTCGGAGGAGTGCGACCACACCGTGACACAAGATATTTATATATATATATATATATTTTCTCACTGTTCTTCTCACTACACTATACTAGTCTAGCTAATTTAACTAAGCAAATTACAAAACATTAAAATGGGGATGGGGGTCGAGCCAAATTCACCACAAATTCACAATTTCACAAGCTCACAATTTCTCACCAAGGAGGAGCTTGTGGAATATAGCCAAAATGTCGCCTCACGTAGTTAATGGATGTTCCCTTAACATATTGTAGATGCATTATTTAACACTTTATAGTTTTTCATACCCACACTTATAATGTTGCCCTATTATTTGCTTGTTATAAAATTAATAAGTATAATTATTACAATAATTTCTATTGTCATAATATTTTTAGTTATATTTTTATGAGTAATAGATTTGTTAGTATGTATTTAGAAGATGTACATAATGAGTAGGGTAGCAGTATAACCTACGAGATTGTCCAAGAATACCAAAACATAAAATTGATTATGTCGTAAACTTATATGAATGACTATCTATCAATATTTATTACTCCTTAATACTAATATTAGAAGAAGTAATAGTAAGGGTAGTGATATTACGATTACCGATTGATCATTAGTAACAAATAATATTAAGTTTTGAGATTATATTGTTGTTAAAATTCGGGTTAATAATTGTACATACGGATAAATAGGGAATTGTCCCAAAGCTCAAACATCGTTTCGTCTTGTTTAGTATTTAATTTGCAGAAAATTTTAATAATATAAATTCAACAATGTACTGGAAATATTTAAATAACTAAGATAATTTTATTTACAAAAACTAATTAAAATTATTAAAAAAATAGAAATATCTTAGAATGAACACTACCTACACTATTTACAAATTTATAAAACAAATTAATCTAAGAGTCCATTAGAGAGAAATGTGTCCAGAATGCTGGCAGCATCGCCACGCTGGATGGCAATGCTAAGCTTTTGACCAAAGTAGACGCCAGCATTCTGGTCACTTGATACCTCCTAAACTATTTGTAGTTGGTTAAAATCTTCATATAATAAACATTATATTAATATACATCATACAATTTGTCATATACGAAAGCCACACCAATCTTTATTTAACTGGCTCCTTTCTTAATAGTATGATTATAATAAAAATACAGCCGAAAGTTACATTCAAAGTAATTAGCGACAATTAAGTAAAGACTTGTAACAGCTAATCGAGCCGTATACAGCCGTTGTATCTCATTAAGCTTGTAACTGCGAAATTAAATGCTCGTATCAACATCAAGCAAGGTCACAATTTGCATCGCTATGCGCCAACACCTTTAATTACGGCAATTCTATCTTCACCTTTTAACCCACTTGTGCGTACGCCTTCTTTGGATGCCATCGCATTGTCATGTCTTATTACTATTCTGTTCATACTTTCATCAGGTACACATTCGAGTGCTTTCATTTTTTGTCTTTTTTCAACTTTGTGTTTATTTATAATTCTATCCTTCTTTTCATCAGTAGCTGAAGTATCAATATGTATTTGTTCAGTTTTAGAGCTGTCAAATGTTTGTATAACAAATGTTTCGGTGCTTTTTGATTTGTGAGCCGACTTTGGTCGGTATTTGGAAAAGAATTTGGTTATTGGTTCAATTGGTGTCAGTATAGCACATTCTTTATAAGGAATGACGACTCTGTTACGTTTCTTATTCGGCCATGTGCAATTGTTATACTAAACCGAAACAATGTTATTCACCATTTTTTTTTCTATGGTTTTTCAATCGTATCGTAACTTTTTTTATTAATTTGTAGATAAGTGAAAGTTGAAGTTTTGTATGCCGTTCTTTATTTCACCTATACTGTACTCATCAAAGCAAGAAATGGGTTATGAATTATAATCTTTTACTATTGGCACAACACTGAAATCGCGAATAAAATTAGCTGCCCCATATACCTCTACCTACGGTCAAGGGTCAACGAACTATTTCTATGGAACCCCTGCGTTTTTTTTTTCATAATTTTGGTAAGTTGTTGATAATGAGTACAAAGATCCCCCGCTATGGTTTGTAGTACCTACTGTAAAGTAACCTACCACTATGCTATGGTTTCCTCACGGTGTTTTCCTTCACCGGCAGCTTAAGCTCATTGTTGAGGTTTGAACTCACGTCCTTCGGCGTGTGAACCGGCCGCGCTAACCACTGAGTTGTCATCGCTACAAAAATTACTTCTATTTAATTTTATTTCAATTTGCCTGTCTACTAACACTTGGTGACGCCATTTTTTTTATTCATTTCGATGCGTAGCCTAATAATGCCGATCATCCAAATAAATAAATATTCTGTTATTTGAGGGATCAACATTCTTATTTCACGAAGAACTTTCGTTTCTATGAAAAAATGTTAGCATGATTTTGAAGTCTGTTGCTATGGCATCAGGTCATTTATCCAGGTGCCTTGTTTTGAAATTGGTTCCATCCTTTGCGTGACAAACCTGGACGACCTCTACCGAGTCATCGAACCTTTGAAATGTTTCCTAAAACGGTTAATGTCCCGATAGGGCTACCACGCAAACGTAACTGGAAGGACTGCCCTAAACAAAAGAGGGCTGAATGCAGTTTAGAATAGGCTGAATATGTTACTTTGATACACTGGTGCCGTCTCACCTTCCAGAAAAATTTCGTCGCAGAATATCCCTTTCACGACATGTCCGCTGGTAGCAAAATGTTCCTTTCGCAAAATGTCCGCTGATAGCAAAATGTTCCTTTCGCAAAATATCTCCTTAGCAAAAAGATTCCCTTTCACAATAAACAGGTCGGTGCAGCTATTAAAAAAGAAAGAAAGTTTTTATTTTGTAACACACAAAGACAAATCAGGGACAACTACAAAATCAGGCAGACCTCAGGTACGATCGGGGTTCACCTCAGCATAATACTGATAACACTAAGTGATAACGCCTGTCCAGAACCATTGCAGCGATACACAGAACTTTGTGTAGTAAAACAAAGTTCAGGGCATCACTATTTTAGAGATCATTACTTTAAGACTTTCAATGATTAGTCTCAACAGCCCTGTAATTTCACTAGCTGCAGTACCCTTCAAACTGGAACACAGTAATGTTGACACACTACTGCTTGGCGGCGGAAAATCTAGTACTGCAGTAGTATTATAAGTATGTGTAATAAGCTTTAGTTTCCCTAAATTTAAGCAAGCGAAATGATTTTTAAAATTCTTTGTGATCACTGGCAGTTACATCAAAGTTAGTAAACCTCAAATCACCATATAACAAAAAGAATAACTAATGTAATATATTTTAAGAAACATAATTAATTCACTCAATCATAAAATTCTCGTACGAATACCGAACATAGCCGAAGATAATTTTAACCCAAAAATTACTAACATCCAGTCTCATAATCAACTTTAACTGCAGACACCCCACTGCCTCTCACGCGATGATTATTTAGTCAATAAAATTACTGGATTTCAACGAAATTATGCCAAAACTCGCTACCACGCATGCACTATAAATATTTAATAATATTTAAATATGTTTTAGCCTGCAAGCCTACATTTTCAGAACAATATAAGGAATGCGCTGAGTCTCGCAGTTGTACGCGCAATTTTTACCGGCTTTCTTTTATTTTGAGTAGGATATTTTTTGTTATCGATAGGCTAGACTTTTGACAATATTTCACCTAATATTGAACGGTACTGTCGAAGATGGTAAGCACACTTAGCCTAGAATGGAACTGACTCTTAAATGAGGCTGCCGGAACAGACCGCTTGGTGCTTGGCGACATATTTTCAACTTGAGCGTGGTAGCTAGCCATATTTTCCTTCACCGGTAGCTCAAGCTAAGGTTGGGAAACGAAGGGCGTAGAAGGGCCTTTCGGTGTGTGAACCAACCGCGCTAACCACTGAGCTATCATCGCTAAAATGGGTATGACAATTCGAATACTTGTAACTTTCATGTTTAAACATATATTATTCACGTTCCTTGTAAGAACTGCTGAAGTGTGGTACTCGTTGCCAGAATCTGTGTTTCCAACTATGTACAAACCGGGGTTGTTCAAGAAAAACGTGAATAGGTAATTCCTAGGCAAGCGTCCTTCATCTTCGGCTACATCGTCGCTTTCCATCAGGTGAGATCGAGGCAAAATACAAGCTTAGTCCATTGAAAAAAAAAAATATTGTCAACCTAAACTTATTGAAAAAAACAAGTTAAGATGAAATGCTAAAACAATTTTACTTATTTATTACTGACTCAAAGTTTACAAACCCTTAATTAAATAATGTAATATTATTTTTTCATCTGAATTTTAAGTGAAAAATAATCAACTGTATCACATAAAATCATTTTGTTAAATATTAATATGATCACGAGCAATAAATACTAATTTAATAGTACGTAATTATTTTATTATTGCATTATTGGACATGCGAGGAATGCAATTTTACATACATTCGGAAATTAAGCATGCATAAGATATTTCTCAACAGTTTGTTGAAACGTTTAACATTTTTAAGCTTTTTAGGGTTCCTTGCATGAAGTATCCATCGCAACTCATACTCATTTTATTCAGAACAATGTGTTACATGTCATAATTAAGTGATAATTATTTACACGTTTAATAGTTAAAAAATAAATTAACACAAAACACAAACATATCTCATTATCATCTCATATATCATATTTTATCTTACACAAAACGATAATAATCAAAATTTGGCAAATAATATACGTATAACTTCCCTTTCTCTATACATATTAAAAGTATTGTGTAGTTAAAAAGTTGATCAAGAGTACGGTCTCCGCTGTCAGTGAAGCGTAATTTTTTTTGTCTTTCTTGTCGAATATATTGGATAAAATCCAATATTTCGATAAATTTATTTATGAACAAGAAACTGACTGAATCTTCATTCTTGCACAAACATAACTATCATTAAATTATTAACATTATTTTTATACATATTATATTTGTTTTTTTTTCTTAACAGATCATCACAATCACGTATTCTTATACAAAAAAAAAACAATGACATAGCAAAACTATGAGTTATTAGAAAAAAAAAGATAAAATATTTTAATGTTGTTTTGTTGTTTTTGTAGCGATGATAGCTCAGTGGTTAGCGCGGTTGGTTCGCATGCCGAAGGGTGTGGGTTCAAACCCCAACAATGAGCTTGAGCTGCCGGTGAAGAAAAACATCGTGAGGAAACCATAGCGTGGTGGTAGGGTACTTTCTAGTACTCGGCTGGCTAGCTACCACCCTCAAGTTGAAAATCTGCCGCCAAGCATCTAACGGTGTGTTCCGGTAGCCTCACTTGAGAGCCAGTTCTATTCCAGGCTAGTTGTGCTTTACCATCTTCGACCACACCGTCACTTAACATCAGGTGAGTTGTGGTCAAACACCTAGCATGTCAGCTATAAAAAAAAAAAAAAAAAAAAAATGTAAATATAGGTAATTTTTTGATATGTTGATTCGGGCTTATTTAAATTAATAAAACTTTTTCAATTTTAAAGCTCATAACACAGATCCGTTTTAATACGATTGTGTACAGGACCCTCAGTACGCGAGTCCAAGTCGCACTTAACCATCTCTTTTGGCATTTTGGACAGCTATTTGAACTAATTCAGGTCAGGTAGCCGAATCAATACTGATCAACAACTGCATTATGTAGATTTTATAAACCTGTGCAAATGTATTACTATGAAATAAAAAATAAAAGATATTTTTATTAATTTTCATTTCATTGGTTTCGTCATTCCAGTGGCAGAATGCGCTCGAGGTTGTGAAATGAAGGGAAACATCGTGAGAAAATCTTAGCATAGTGATTGCAGAGAACTTATGAGAGAGAAGTTTGAAAATTAGTCACAAAATACCTACGATTCGATTCCACATTCTTAATACGCACAGCGAGGATGTGGAACTCTCTGCCGGCGACTGTTATTCCTCCGAAGTACAACTTGGTTGTCTTTCAGTAAACAGGTTTCTAAAAACGTAATTTCTTTTTTTGTGTTTGACAGGCTAGGTTTTTGGCCATAGCTCACCTGATGTTAAGTAACGGTGTGGTCGAAGATGGTAAAGCACACCAAGCCTGGAATGGATATGGCCCTCAAATAAAACTGCCGGAACACACTGTTAGATGCTTGGCGGCAGATTTTCAACTTGAGGGTGGCTTGAGGAGCTAGCCAGCCGAGTACTAAAAAAGTACCCCACCACCATACTATGGTTTTCTCACGATGTTTTCCTTCACCGGCAGCTCAAGCTCATTGTTGGGGTTTGAGCCCACGCCCTACCGCGAACCAACCAGGCTAATCACTGAGGTATCATCGCTGCAATCGATACCATCGTTTGAAGGTACATTGATTTCCTTACATCATACTGTCCTTAAAATTAGGTACATGTGCTGTGGTCAAGCACTTAGCAAAAATCAATAAGCAAAGCAATACTGCTTTCAACTGGTACAAAGCAACAAATATTTTTTCTTACTTTAAATCATGAGATCATTTGAAAACACATCTATGTCCAAACATCGTCACTCCAGTTGATAAAATATGATAGCTACTTACTCAGCTCAAATACGATACTCGTATCTCCAATTTTTTCCGCGGCAAACACAATCAAATAAATTAAACCAGTTAGGGCTACCACACGTACGATCTTGTTAGGATTATGCTCGGAGAGAACACCGAAGAATTCTCTCCAAATTTTGTCTGACTATGTAATTGTTCCGAATTTTGATGCAACAAAACAATGAAATAATCATGAAAACAGTTTACTTATATATTATACCAGCGACATTATTTCCGAAAAATCCGGGTATCTTTAAACAAATAATATAATAGATATTTAGGCAAATGGGTACTTTTAGAGTAATTGAATTAACGGACATTTCAAGTTATAGATTTTTTTGAAATGGCCATATTTTTTTTGGTAGTATTGAGCTTATTGTCAGATCTTTTGAAATTTTAAGATGGTAACCCTAAATAAAACCAGCTCGTACTTCTCCGAATATCATGATGATTTAGGTGAACTGAAAATAAATTGCTCGTTTTATGCGAGACGCTGCGTCTGTCGCGCATCGCTAGACCTGGATCTTCTCCCACTACTATAAGACATAAGATTTTTTGCCTGGAACGAAATGAAATCCACAATACTGTATATAATCACTCAAATATGAGTTCTTATTAAATGGTTAACTAACTTATAAATACTATATCACATTTTTCCTGAGACGTGGGTTATTGAGCGTGACTGTAGTGTCATTTTTGCGAATAGTGCGTACAAATCTTGGAAGCAATTTAATAAGATATTTATATTCACTCACGCTTTAAATACCTCGGCTTTGCTGCGGTATACATTTTAATTTTGCTAAAAAAACTTTTGATTTTTGTGACAGTGGCGTCGATTCTGTCGTGATCCATTTAATAAAAATTATTGGTTAAAGTATGAAAAGTGTCAGATAAGTTTAATGCAATGTTAATGTAATTAGAAGAGGCAGTAATTTTTTACAAGATTCTTGAAGAACTCCTTTGAGAGTTTTGTTTGAAAGAATAACCTGTAGAAGAAAACCCAGGACGATCCTATTTGGCATATTAAGGATGATCTAGTGTCACAGCTCTAGATTTAATTTAATAATCAGACCAACACGGCAATTACCAATTACATCAGTCTTAACTTTTTAACAGAATCTTTTAGTCTTCGTTGTGTGAAAATATTACTTGTGTTCGGGTTCGAAGGGTACTGCAGCTAGCGAAATTACAGGGCTGTTGAGACTAACCATCGAAAGTCTCAAAGCAATAAGCACCAAAGCAGCGATGCCCTGGACTTTGTTTTACTACTGAAAGTTCTGTGTATCGCTGCAATGGTCATGGACAGGCGTTATCTCTTACCATAAGGAGAGCGTCTCGTACATCTCATTACTTTTACATAATAAAATAAATTAACAATATCTTAATGAACAGATAAAACATGTCAAAATATCAAAATTAATAGATAAGACAAAGTCAAACTTTTCTTTCCACTTCAAAAAAAAAATGCCACAGGAAAGAGCAAAATAGAAAAAAAAAAACATAATTTTATGTATATTGTGCAAGGGTTTAGAAATAAGGATTGTGATTGTGCCTCGAGCATTCATGCTCATCATCGATGGCTCCTTCTTGCGGCGGCGTCGTGTGTCGGGTCGCTCTCTTCCCTCAGATATGGTTGAGGAGGGCGATGGGCTGGCACATGCGTCATACTTGTAATCGGGTGCCGCTTGCGGGACGCTGGTCTGCTCGCGTATTTTTTTTTATTAGTGGCTGGCAGACTAGGTGTTTGACCACAACTCACCTGATGTGAAGTGACGGTGTGGTCGAAGATGGTAAAGCACACCTAGCCTAGAATGATATGCACGCAAGCTAGTAATAGATTACCTTACCTGTCCCAATATTGCGAATATGTTTTAATTTAAAGTTAAAAAAAATATTAAGTTGACAGAGGTCTCGGACCCCGGTGTCTGTGAAGCTGAAATTAAAAAAAAAGCGTCAGAACAAAAATAGGAATTGAGAAAAGAATATTAATAAACAATATTAATAACTTAGCAAAAGTCAGTCACACTTCTTGTACTATTATGTACTTTGTGGTCACACTAACACAGAAATTCTCATTCATTATAATTTTCCTTCTTCTACATAATTATGCAAATACACGATTCATGACGTTCAAATATTTTGCTTTTCCAGTACGTTTACGTGAAAACAACTGAAATCGCGAGTATGAGACTCTTTATATGTACTCCGGGGTTGCCTCGAATGCAAGCCGCGGTCTTCTAACTGTATAAGGATCGCGCCAAAACGAGCGCCGAGAAAAAACTCGACGTTCGAGACGAAAGGAAACTCGAATGCAGCAAAAAACCTAGGGATGGGATGCCTGCGAAGGATCATCGAGTCGATTATTTTTAATCCGTGTTGCAATCGTGCGAACTTAAACGTTTACTATTATCATGTTAAAACGTGACAAGACTACAAATATATATTATTTCTATCTTTTGTTAGTAGCCCGTGTTTTTTTGATCATTGACACGGAAACTTTGAAATTATTTGTCTGTTTTTTTTAATTACGTCGACACCACTACAACGTTTGTTCTTAATTGATATTGAACAATGTAGAAGCGTCCCTATATAATTTATTGATTCGATTTTCGGGACTTGACCGGACATTAAAAAGGCATTGGTGGGACCGAAGCCGACAAAAGGTCATGTTCAATACAAAAACAAATACTTATTGAGTGCTTGTTAATTAAATATGGGTTATTTTTATATTACGCAATTGAAAATATCTATGCTATTCTGGTGAACTTTAGGTCAATTTGTGGACTGGTCAGAAATAAGATAATGATATCTGAAAATTATTTTGCCTCATTAATCAAAATGTGGCCTTCATATAAGCTGTTGTATATTGGCACCGGAGGAACAACACTGACGTGGAAGGCTTTCAGTCTCGTGATGCTATACCCTTTAACACTACCACCCTGGAGCTTAAGTTTTTAGCCCTCGCAATTTCCAACCCTGGCTGGCTAGTTGAGGCATGCCTAGGGACAGGGGGGTCTCGTTTAGCTTCACGGAATCGAGATACGCGATGTTGCCACTCGCCGACAGCTTGCCATGAAGTCACCCCTGCAGTTTTATTCATTTGATATATGGATAAAACTATTTATTGTGTACACCAAAACTCAAAAAGAAACAGAAAATTCAAAATATAATACAAATAAGAAACATATGACTAATGCCGCAAGTGGCGCCTTATTATTATTTATGAACGTTTCCAAAGACATCACAAACCGTTGCCACTTATACAATATTATATCGAAGCCTTTTTATTTCGCATCTCTACTGCGCCTGCTTAGTGAAGACGCTACTTATTTTTTCATCGATAAATCGATACTAGTATAGCTTACTGTTAACTTATCGACATCGAAATCTTCCACTCGCATCCCTACCTGCGGCTGCGCCGCGCCGTAGCGTATAGTAATCCTCGTCCCGCGCCCGCGGTTCCTGCGTTGCGTACTACGTACTTTTTTCGCTCGCATGGCGACGTAAACAAACCAGGTCCAGTGTTGCCTACTCAACTCATTTGCCACTGTAACCTGCATTTTAATCTATAAAAATTAAAAACAAAAAGTACGTAGATACTTTTTAGTATAAATATAAAATAAACTATGGGACTGGCATAGTCAATAGTCATATCTAACTCGATGTTGAAGTCTCCTAAAACTTATGCTTTTTTTTTTCGAGTTTTAATGTATACAAATATTAGTGCTATGTACATGTATAGTATCCAATTATCGTAAAAACATCGTGAGGAACTACAGGACATGCACCGAGCGTTATCTTAAAAAAATATATTCACAAAGATGTGTGAAGTCTGCCAACCCGAACTTGGCCAGAGTGGTGGACTATGACCTTACCCTACTTACAATGAGAAGAGGAATTTATAAAAAATTGAGCTGATTCGGATAGTATCCACACGCGACTGTGACTGTCTTTGTGTGACATTATCTGTAGCTTATATAATTATATTTCACTTAAATTTTCATCTCTCGAGTCAGCTCTGTTTTTTAAACTGGCCCACTGCTGGGCGCGGGTCTCTTCTCATTGTGAGAAGGGTAAAGCCATAGTCCACCACGCTAGCCAAATGTGGGTTGGCAAACTTTACACATCTTCGAGTTTTTTTTTTAAAACACTTATACATGTAGGTTTCTTCGCGATGTTTTCCTTCAACGTTAAACTTTAAAGTCATTAGGCAATACGCGCATAAATTAGAAAAGACAGAGGTGCGTGCCATAGGATTCGAACCCAGGACCTCCAGATTGGAAGTTAGACGGTCTTCCAACTAGACTGCCGAAACTTAATCCAACTTCATGCCAAAATTTCATCAATTACTTAAATATGTCGAAAACCTTGACACTGGCAAATGCACGAAGTGCGTTGCCAAAAACAGAGTAACTGAATATTATTAAATATACTTACACATAATAAGATAACTTTTTCATTTTAAAACTTGAGAACGGCTAGAATGTTTTTTTTATATTTTTTTATAGTTAAGTACTTACTTATGTTATTTTTTGAGTGATGATCTTAAACGAGGCTTTAACCATAAACTTTCGGTGTTACTTAATTGCATCATCAAGCAAGCGTGATTTTTCGTAATTATTTTTCTTAGGCTGAATTAGTACATACCATTGAGATTTTTTCCCCTTTTCCCTGTCCTTAGAACTCAGGTACTTTTTCAAATGCAGTTGGCAACACTAGTCGGGAACGAGCACATGCCTGGGATGCAACTGTGTTTGTCGTATACCTTTTGTTGCGAAGCTCGAGAATATCGAGTTTATAGGATTATTAATTGTAATTTATTCATTGGGCGCTCATAAGGCGGTATTGTTACTAGATGAAAAATATAAATAAATATTGGCAGACATTTCAAATAGCGCCATCTAGCCCCAAACCAAGCAAAGCTACTATGAAAACCAGATAACTGATAGAATACGTGTACTTTTTTTAAGACACAACAAACATCTATGTTTGTCACATAAATGTTAGTCCAGAATCAACACACACGCCATATAGCTCAGGAAGCAAATCTACTACCAAATAACCTAACTAAGCAGTCTATATTATGTATGCGCGCTGGTCTGCTCGCGTATTTTTTTTTATTAGTGGCTGACAGGCTAGAAGTTTGGCCACAACTCACCTGATGTGAAGTGACGGTGTAGTCGAAGATGGTAAAGCACACCTAGCCTGGAATGTTACTGGCTCTTAAGTGAGGCTGCCGGAACACACTGTTAGATGCTTGGCGGCAGATTTTCAACTTGAGAGTGGTAGCTAGCCAGCCGAGTACTAGAAAGTACCCTAACACCATGCTATGATTTCCTCACGATGTTTTCCTTTACCGGCAGCTCAAGCTCATTGTTGGGGTTCGAACCCACGCCCTTTGGCATGCGAACCGACCGCGCTAACCACTGAGCTATCATCGCTACAAAATTGTTCTAAAAATTGTTACATATGTCGAGGTCGCACTGTATCTAGAAACGACATTTATACTGTTAATCTAGTTATTTAGTATTATAGTATTATTAGTTACGGATACCACGTACATAATTAAAAAGACGAACATCGAAGCCGATAAACCAATACGAGAGCTTCATTTGCCGCCCTTTACAGCTCCCATTTATAACAAAATATTAAAAAACAAACCACATGCACATTATGATTGAATGATGTTTTTATATTACTGAATTATTACATTTGAGCTGTAAAAATTTTATGACAGGGCCGGACCACCGGCGACTTGAAATGAAGACATTTTACAATTTACTGATTTTATACGCAACTTTATCGACAACTCGCAAGACTCTATCGGGGAGGGTAATGCGTAATCTTTTACGAGCTACTTGCAGCGGCTCTAATTTATATTTGCTGTTAACGTCACATAAGAAATATGTATCTACTGTCTTATGTACTGATGGTTACGATTTCCTCACTGGTAGGTAAAAAAAAAAAAAAAATGTAGGACACATTACACACAGCGCCATCTGACCCCAAGCTAAGCAGAGCTTGTGTGATGGAAGTCAGATAACTGATAGAATACATAAATACTTTTTTTTTTTGTAAATACATACTTATAATACATACAGAACACCCAGACACAGAACAAACATTTGTTTATTCCATAAAATGTTTGTCCTTGGCGGGAATCGAACCCACGCCCTACAGCTCAGGCAGACATACTCCCAATGAGCCAACAGGGCTGTCAGGTCTTGGAACCATTTTGTTTCCTTCTAAGGGATAGTTTATTGCCAATTGTTTTAAAAATCGAACCCCGAAATAAGCAAAATTTGTACAATGGGAATCGGAGTCTGATAGAGTACTTACATGCTTTTTAGGGTTCCGTACCCAAAGGGTAAATACAGTACCCTATTACTAAGACTTCGCTGTCTGTCTGTCCGTCCGTTTGTCTGTCACCAGGATGTATCTCAAGAACCGAATTGAAATTTTCACAAATTATGTATTCCTGTTGCCGCTATAACAACAAATACTAAAAAAATTAAATAAATATTTAAGGGGGCTCCCATACAATAGACATGATTTTTTGCCGTTTTTATATATAATGGTACGGAACGAGTCCGACTCGCACTTGGCTGTTTTTATTAGTTATTAAAAACATACGTGACAGCCCTGTTGGCTCATTGGTAGTATATCTGCTTTAAGAGCTGTGGAGCGTGAGATCGATTCCCATCCAGGATAACCATTGTATGTTATAAATAAATGTTTGTTCTGTGTCTGGGTGTTCTGTATATTATAAGTATGTATCTACAAAAAGTTTAAGTATTCTAAAAAGTTTATCTGACTTCCATCATACAAGCTTTTCTTAGTTTGGTGTCAGATGGCGCAGTGTGTAAAGTCCTACGATATTTATCATCAGCCTATCGAAGTCCACTGCTGGACATAGGCTTCTCCCAAGACACGCCACTCAGCCCGATCTTCGGCTTTTCGCTTCCATCCACCGCCAGCTGTCCTACGTATATCGTCACTCTATCGAGTCTCAGGGCGTCCTACGCTACGTTTGCCAATTCGCGGTCTCCACTCTAGAACACGTCTACCCCAGCGGTTATCGGTTCTGCGACAGATATGTCCAGCCCATTGCCGCTTCAGCTTGCTAATACGCTGAGCTATGTCTGTGACTTTTATTCTCACTATATCGCTATGGCGGTTTTACACATACTTTATTTTGAAGTTCTCTTTTAGGCACAAGGAATTTGCGAAAGTCACTTACAAGTCTTGCGACTAAAGCTGACATAGTTAATTCCGACAAGCTTAGGTACAAGTATATTTATTTTATGTTCTCCACAAGTCCACGTTATTAACTGCGGTAATTTATTTGACTAGCAACTTTGTAGCTATGATATTTAACTGGAGTTATAAATTTAAACTTCATTTTCAACTAGCGGAATCATTTAACACTTAACGACGGTAACTTTAAGAGTCGATCTCTCATCAGCATTGCATGTAATTTATCTGCAGTTAGTAGGTTTAGTTGAAACCTAACTAGTTTACTTGTAGTGTAATAAATGCAGGGTATTTTAAGCGTTCATAGTCTACAGTCCGTTGTTCTGCACAGGTTTAATCACTACATATTATAAAACAAAGCTGTCTTTGTTCGCAATAAACTTAAAAACTACTGAGTGGATTATCATGCGAGTTTCACTAATAGATAGAGTGCTTCATGAGAAAGGTTTAGGTATATAATTTGTCAAGGTTTTGTATAAATTGGTTGAAATATAATGATAATTGTTAGAAGTGTCGGAAAAGGATATATGTACATAGGTGCTATAGGCGGCGGTGACTTCTTATCATTTTTAGCGATTTGTAGCAATGATAGTTCACTGGTTAGCGCAGTCAGTTCACGCGCCAAAGGGCGTGGGTTTAAACCCTGACAATGACCTCGAGCTGCCGATGAAGGAAACATCGTGCAGAAACCATAGCGTGATGGTAGAGTATTGTCTAGTACTCGGCTGGCTAGCTACCACCCTCAAGTTGAAAATCTGCCGCCAAACAGTGGGTCCTGACAACCGCACTTGAGAGCCATTTCTATTCCAAGCTAAGTGTGATTTACAATCTTCGACCACACCGTTGATTAACATCAGGTGAGCTGTGTGTGGTCAAACACCTGGCTAGTCAACCATAAAAAAACCATCAGGTGCTCGTCGCTTGTTTGTCACTCTTTTAATAATAAAAAAATCTTGACTGATTTTATAACTTGCGTTAACACTGATTCGTAAGGAATCCATTATACTTGCCAGTGTGAACAACTATTACTACGGAACCACCCTAAGATTGCAAAAAAAATTATGACTTAGAGTTTCATGGAGCACCAAACTTTTTTAATTGCTTATAGAAGGCTATATATAAGCTTGGGATGTACTGAAAGTTAATAACTTTTTTCCACGGACAAAAGTCATTTACCTTCAAATTATAATTCTTTTATTAAAATAAAAACGACGAAATCAATTACACTTATGACCACACATTTAAATGATAATAATTAAAAACCACAATACAAATAATCAAAATCAAAATTAATGTCAATCTAATAATAAAATAAAATAATCATAACAAAGAATGATAAAATAAACCTAATTAAATGTCATTTAACGAACACAAAAACTGTATTTTTTCACGATTTCAGGCTTTTACTCGTAGTAATAGTTCTTTATAATGATGAGTACAATAATCCCCTTTCGGCTGTATATACCCAAAGCGTATAACCTTATAATTATTATTTTTATTTAAAAGTAATGAGACGAACAAGACGCTCTCTTGATGGTAAGATAATATAACGCCTGTCCATTGCAGCGATACACAGAACTTTGGAGTAACAAAACAAGCTGTTTTGGCGCTCATTACAAATACAAAAATTGACACCAATGGTGTAAGTCAATTACGTAATATCATTATTAAAAGGGTTTTAAAACACTGATTACATGTCAATGATTAAAAAAACAAATGTTATAATAAAGTATGTCAATATGCAAACATGTCAATATAAAAAATACGCCAATATAAAAATATGTCAATATAAAAATATGTCAATATAAAAATGTCTTTATAAAAAATTTCGTTATTATAATAAAATGCTAAAAATATCATATTTACTTACTAGTGATTTAATAATATAATCTTTTAGTTTGAAATACTCGACAATGTCATAAGACAGTTACTTTGAGACTTTGATAATTACTTTCAACAGCTGAAATTTAACTAGCTACAGTACCCTTCAATACAGAACACAGTAATATTTACACACTACTGGTGTGAATATCTGGTACAACGGTGGTACTACCTAGAAGACCTCCTGCTAAGGAGATGTACATCCAAGTAAAGTTATTTCGACATCTAAAATTTTGTTTTGGAAATAAGTCGCGCGTCTAAAAATAGGCAAAACCTCACAAATCCGTGGATTAACGAAACTCCCGTCTATTGTGGTGCGGCATTAAAAATAAAAGTGGCGTTATTTAGAATACGTCGGTCTGTCTGTCCCGAGTTAACTGCTTATGGATATTTATACCGGTAGTTAGTAGAAAGAAACACAGAGCAGAAAACATTACAGAAATAGAACTCCAAAAACGCAGAATATTGGATGTAGTTTTTTTTTTATGTGAAACTTATTGGCTCTCCTTGGCAATAAAACTGGTATTGATAGGATGGTAGGATGCTCGTTTAAAGGTATTAGATAGATTTTACTAATTTTAGAAATATTATTATTGACATTTTAATATTTTTCTAGTTTGGCGGTAAATTTTCAACTTGAGGATGGTAGCCAGCCGGCCGAGTACTTAAAGTACATATCACCATTCTATGGTTTTCTTACGATGTTTTCCTTCACTGACCGCTCCATCTCATTGTTGGGATTGTAACTCACGCCTTTGAGCGTGTGAGCTGACCGCGCTAACCACTGAGCTATCATTGCTACAGTTATTTTATTTTAATTGATATTTGAATAATCCATCTTGAATCATTCTATATGACTAGCAGCTAGTTAGCTTATTTGGTAGAATATCTGCTTTAATAGCTGTTAGGCTTGGGTTGGATTCCCATCAAGACAAACACTTAAACACTTAACTGACGCTAAATGTTTGTTTTGTATCTGGATGTTCTATATGTATAATAAGTACATACTAAAAACAAGTATATAAGTATTCTATCAGTTATCTGGTTCTCATAGTACAAGCATTGCTTAGTTTGGGGCTAGATGGCACTATGTATACATTCATTTTTATTAATATGAGGAAAAATTAGATTAAAGAGTTTGTTGGCTGGCTTTTCTTCAATACAAAACAAATTTTAGTTTTGTGCACGAGTTGTGCCTCTGTAACTATTTTCTCCTCAGTCGAGCGTCTTCTGCGCCTTAGAGCCAAACAAATCGGTTTATGGCCACTTCTGATTCTTTGGAAGTGTTGATATAGACTGTTTTTGTTTGTCTAGTGTCAGCTGTTGTTTTAATTATATTTCAAACGGAGATCAGAAGCTTCAACATTTTTATAGCTCTATATCATGGGTGAAAATTAATAACCAAAATTAACGTTCTCGTGGCGCCATCTCTTTTTAGCGTGCGTAAAAGCCTTCTATGAAATTATTATCTCACTGCTTTATGCAGTACGACACTTTACCTGACAACAACAACAAAATAAATAAATACCGTACGAAATTACACACAGCGCCATTTAACCCAAACTAAGCAAAGCTAGTACTGTGAAAGTCAGATAACTGACAGAATACTTAAATACTTTTTTTGTAAATACATACAGAACACACAGACACAGGGCAAACATTTGTTTATACCGTAAAATGTTTTTCCTGGGTGTAAATCGAACCCACGCCCCACAGCTCTTAAAGCAGATATACCAATGAGCCAACAGGGCTGTCAAACTACACCAGATATTCTGCCGCCAAACAGTATACTGTATAAACATTACAGTGTTCCAGATTGAAGGGTACTGCAGCTAGCTAAATTACTGGGCTGTTGAGAATAACCATCGAAAGTCTCAAAGTAATGAACAATACAGCTATGTTTTGTTAATCAAAGTGTATCGCTGCAATGGTCATGGACATGTGTTATCTCTTATGATCAGGAGCGTCTTATTCATCTCATTTTTTACAGTGAAAGTGCCTTGGTCACTACTTTTCTCGTCCGTGCGGCTAATGAATGGAACAAGCCGCCGGCTTCCTTATGCCCTGAGATATAATCTAGATCTTTTCAAATCATAGTGGATAGGTATCATCTAAGTCTGCGTGCTTCATCTTCGATCACATTATCGCTTACCACCGGGCGAGTTAGTGCACAAACGCGGAATTACACGTGCTAAAAAAAATATTTCTGCTACCACCTGAGTCGGCCCAAGCTACAATTTTCTCGCTTTTACCAGGAAAGTGTCCCTGCAGCCAAGAATACCTCCTTTAATCCGGTAAACATCAGCGTATCGGCTGTTGAGTCATTGGCGAGAAGCCAGCTCACCTGCGGCTTTGATTCTCGCACATTCGTTATTATCGCGGTCACTGTCTTTCTATTAAGAAAGGCTAATAGAACGAGGGTGATTGAAATGATCTCGACCGCGCGAGAATAATGCTCCTGTGGCTCAGGATGTCTAGCCTATTTATGTAACGACACCTGATTAGTTTCGCGATGATAAGTCACACGTCTGCTGAGTAAAATGGATATTAGCTAGTCTAGACTAATGCAACTGTTAAAATCATAGTACTAATAAATTTTGGTATACTTGGACTCCTTGATAAAGGTCACCGAATATAACCGAAGGTATTCCTGTATAAATAAAACAAATGTTTGTGTTTAAATCACGTCAGTTTCCATATCAAAATTGTGAATATGTACTACTTAATCAAGGTCACCTGATGTGATTGCTGCTATGGTCATGGAAGGGCGTTTTCTCTTACCATCAGGAGAGCGTCTCGTTCGTTTTTACATTTTAAAAAAACGTGAGTGGCAAAAAACTTCAAACCCGCTAATCTAGGGCTGCCTACTCGATCTTATAAATACGAATTTTAAATATTGCTAGCGATCCGCCTTTGCTCTGAAGAACTTCTATATCTTCCGGAAGAAAATTCTTTAGGAATTCAAATGTTTCTCTACCAGCAAACTTATTTAGTGTCGGTACGATTCCAAGCTTGACGTCATGCCTTCCATTCATAATTATTAGCCTAAATTTCAAGTCCATTGAGCCATCCACTCCCTAGTTTCATTCATCGTAACCGTCTATCGTGTCATATAGCAAAGCAAGGGCAAGTCCTTCATCAAACGTTGTTAAACCATAGAGATTACGTCACAGTTCATTCATAAAACTCCTCAATACCAATTCTATTCGTTAGCTGACCATCAGCTGATCTCATTTGGAGTTCATGACGTCACGGTTGGCGAGAAATTAGCATAACTCTCAGGCCTACGTAAATCGTCATCGTTTTTCTGGTAAACCATCTCCATCAGCACTTCATTATTTGAATCAAATCTTGATTGATTTTGTTCTAAGAGTTCCATGACTTCCTTATTTTTGTCACCATTTTGCTCAATGTTCCCAGTGAGCTATTGTAGACCAGATATGTAGGCGGAATTGGCAAGGACGCGCCGATCCTTCGACAGTTCCATTCATGTGACAGTTTTATACGGTTTTGGCTTTAACAGCTGACCATGGTCATTGAACTTCCTGCAAAGCGTCATTGTTGATTGGATAAATCAATGCACCTACCTAGTGTAATATATTTTGGCTTCATTAATTAAATCGATTTATATAAATCAACGATAGATAAATCACCTGTATTCTCAGTTTTTTGAGTTTTAATATTAAATCTGGAGAGCGAAAAACACAATTAATTAAATTTAGGTAAATATGCGTCTGAAAATTTCTTTGATGTTCGCAATACTGACGCAATATTCCCTAAGGGGGACACCCACGCTAAACATTCTGAAGAAAAAATTGCTATAGGATTCGTCTTCGATCGACCTACTTAATTCCATGAATGAGACTGTAGGTGGGCGTAAAAGCCTCAATAAAAGACGTCAGCAATACCAGGAGCTCATAAAACTGAGGATATCGGGTTCAACAGACTGCTAAGTGCTCTGAAGTAGATCTATTGCAGTTCGTGGGCGATCCGTGGCCCGGACTTTCAGCGGATTACGTAAGACGGATAGCCCATTGAGGTGAGAGAGTGCAAACATTCGAGTTATTTGTTTATATGTAATACGGTCGTAACTGTGCGGTCGATTATGTGCCTGCTGAAGAATTTCATTAAGTCATCGGTTTTTCATCTTCCGAAACATTTACACGTGTGTAGCTTTAAACAAGATCGGATTTTTTCTTGATCTTACCGTTTGTTTTTGACGACATTAAAATAGACCGTTTTCAAGTCTACTTTGGGCAAAGGACAACAACCTCAAAGTTCATTCAGACCACGTTTCCATGTCGGAAGTTCTCTCTTTAGGAAAATTGGCACTTTCATTGTTTACTAAAAGGCTCGTTGCCAAGACTCATCTGCTTGACCACACACCGACGCCGTTTCTGTCTGCCTTCAAGATTGATTGAGTCGCTTTCCAAACCTACACCTATAAAGTTATCGTCACTGAAATGGAAGAATTAATAAAAAATAACAGGCACGAAATATCTATGTGTGGAGTTACGCAACCTACTCGATATATCCGACCAGATATCAGAAATGACACATCCTAAAGACATAGTAAATGATTTACTACAAGCGCTTCTTTTTCTTACACACTGAAACGTGGCCAATTTTTTTTTCGTCACTCGAGTATGGGATGTTGTCCAAACGAATGACTCCCGTTTAGATAATACACGTTATTTCTGTTCTTACATATGTTACTCGTCACACAAAATAATAAGGCCATTGGCCTAATGACAGCAACTTATTTTTAGTTCGGGACTTTTGAAGGCGACGTGTTTTTAAGTGTTACCGATGTGGAATCCGAAACGTACACTTTCCCCAGTTTTCACTGGAGATATTTTTCATTCGAAAACATGGCATATGCTCAAAGCTTTTCCACTCTATTTCTAGAGGATTGATGTGTCTTTGGCAACAGTTAATTGGCACAATTATTGTTTGTTTGTATAGTTTTAGAAAGCAATATGTAAAACTTTGAATTTTTTTCTGATTCACGAAAGGTAGATTGGTCCTATGAAAGTAGCACCTTGGTATTAAAAATCACGCTTGCAAAAAGTTGGAAATTCCGTAGCTTAAAGCATCGTGAGCCATTACATCATTGGTTTGTGATCAAGAGTGAAAAGAAGGAATGGATTGAGCAGCATTTACTTATTAGACTTTAAGTATGGATGATGGTCACTCAGCCTGATCTTTGTCTTTTCACTTACATCTCAAATAATACTCACAGTGAGTTTCAGCCACCGTTAGCTGCTTTACGTATATCGTCACTCCATTTAGTTTCAACATCTTACATTACATTTGCCGATTCGCAGTCTTTACTCTAAACGCGTCTATCACAGCGGTTGACGGTTTTGCAGCAGTTTTGGACAGGCCACTACTTCTTCATCTTATTAATACGCTGAGGTATATAGGTGCCTTTGCAGTTTTCTTACTATTAGCGGCAATATTACATTAAAATCCTTCCTTGTTCCCAGGTAGTCCAGCGCGAGTGGAACAAATGCAGTCAGTGAGGACGACTCGAGGAAGTCGGGTGCGGCTGGAGTGCAAGGCTAGCGCCAGACCTCCGCCCAGGATCGCGTGGTACAAGGACGGCAGGCCCGTCGCTGATATCGCGTTACGGAGGTTCCGGGTGCAGAGTTTTAGGTAATACACTTCTAATGTCCTTTTCCTTGGCATATTTAAATATTTATTTGAATTAAGAGTTGGGTTCCGAAACAAATGAAACATGTGTAACTAACAAAAGAGCAATAATTTCAAATAACATTAAACTTGTGCTACTTAATTACCTAGATTAATATAAAGGATACCTTTTATTCCAAAATAATGTTCCTTAAGACACATCTATACCAAATTTCAAGTGAATACGTCCTGTAGTTAGTTTTTTGATAATCCCGCAGATACGTCACATTTTCCCGGGATATAAAGTATCCATTATGTTAATCCAAGTAATTGTTGAGCCGTTTTTGGGTGATTGAGTAGCAAACATCCAAACATACAAACTTTCACATTTATAATATTAGATGACCTAAGTACAGTTAAAACACCCGGAATCGGAACAAAAAAAGTTATCCGAAACGATATGAAAGTCGCTTTATAATCAATTGTAACACTGACCAATCAAGTTTACAAGTTTCATCAAGTACTTACCGGGCGAATTCCATCAACTCAATTCCGACGTCACTATAAACAATTCTAGAAGATCTGAAGGACATAGACATCATAAATGATCGAAGTCCAATCATTAGGCCTCAATTGATTGATCTTGATATTCAACTAAACTAGTTCAGGCTGTTTAGATTCCATAAGAATTTCTTCAGACTGCGCTATGTAAAATCATGACTACATCAGTTCGTGCTACTTTGTCTTGAAACAAGCGTTTAGACTGTTTACTTTTCTACTCTGGTAGACGGAGAAAAATGCACTTTACCTCGTTGGCCAGAGCCAACGAGGTAAAATGCATTTTAATCCTCAAGACACAAAAAACTTCTTACAGGGTCTTGTTGTGTAATATTAAAGACGATGGTAAACACGAGATATGCCGCTTACGCTTAATCACTCATGCAGCCATGCATTCGACCGGGGTGGCAAGAATAACCACCACCGCCACACCAGAATTACTCAATAAAGCTCCTCGGTTTTGCGGGGTCTTTTTGTAGGCTTTTCGCACTCTTTTTCGTGAAATAGCAACTTCATAATGCGATATAGCATCATAGTCTGAAGAGGTTTCAAAGCAAACGACGCGTGCGTTTATGTTCCTTACATCAGCGTCTATTGCTTTAATTAGTGCAAACAGATTATTGCGCTAATCGCGACACCAGACTACGTCAATGACCGACCTGGCTGAAGGGTCGACTTCTGTGACTTCATTCTCCACTGCCAGATGGGCTATATCGGTGATATATTGTATCGATTCATTCAAATTAAGTCTGAGATTTTTATTGTGTCTCCATTTAGCACAGATGGATTAAATGAATTTAAATCTGAGCTATATATATAGCTAGAATTAATATGCTCAGACTTCTTCTTCGGCAAAATTCCGAATCTGTATACATTCGTGATCAGACAAAAGTAAAGTTAGCTATCAACAAGCCCCATAGAATTAAAGTGGCAGTGGGCTGGGCATATATCCAAAAGAAAGAAAATAGCTGGAGGAGACAAATTCTAAAGTGGAAACCGTGTATAAATGAAAGGAAAATACTGTTAGACAATAGACACAATAGAGTCAGATAAAGACCATCGGGACTTCGTGCAATAAACTTCATGATATACTCGTATATATAAGAAAAGAGGTCTACACAACCTTACTATCTTTCAATATCATGCGCTCAAATTACGTCATTATTACTTTCCTAATCCAATCAAACATAATTCAAGTTCAAACAAATTGCTATGCAATTTTGTTACCATTTATATATGTTGTTCGTTAGAATGCATACCATCCTAACTAACTTCAACGTACCTCTACTAATTTGCAACTATGTATAAGCGATTAGCTTTTGAGGATATATCTCCATTAGGTACATGTGAACATTCAGGTGAATCAACATGTTAACGAGTGACCAAATCTCCGAAACAGAATGTCTTTTACAATGAGCTACTAAAAGATGTTGATGGTACATTCTTTTAGATTTATGGTGCTTGAAAATTCGTGTATTTTTCGTGACATACTTTGGTCGAGTCTAATTTTGGAAGCATTGTTCCGAATTGCTATTACTCAGGATGCAATTGGCAAGACGATTCGGTCGATTTAAGATTCGACTGATCAAGCGTGCAATTACTTCGGCTGACACTTTGATGCCTTTTTATTTTGGTGAAACTCGATCATCAATGAAACGCTGCCCTTTTATTACACTAATGCTAAATTAGTTTTAATGAAACATTTATTGGTAATATACAGATAGATGTTAATGATCAAAATAGATAAATATATCTTGGCTGCCAAAATGTGTCCGTAACTAATTTGATAGGAGAGTATTGAAGTATATAGGGGATTTTCAGCGAAGTATGTATTTTCTCGATTCCCCGACCTTTTTGCCACTAAATTATTCGTAGCTGCGTGTTTCAAAAAAAATATTTTTAGATGTTTACATTTTAAAATGAATTTATTCGTTTTTAAAGAGATTATCGAACATCCCATGACTCAATGGATGTCACGGAATAATCTCAGGCGATTTAAAATCCGTGTGAGTGGG
This sequence comes from Biston stratarius, assembly GCA_950106695.1. NCBI lineage: Eukaryota > Metazoa > Arthropoda > Insecta > Lepidoptera > Geometridae > Biston > Biston stratarius. The sequence continues at coordinate 15,276,445 of OX467110.1, read as the reverse complement.
TTGAAAATAATGTTTGAAAATGTATATAACTCATTTGTAATAAGTTTTTTTAAAATGTAAAAGTAATGAGACAAACGAGGCGCTCTCCAGGTGGTAAGAGGTAACTAACGCCTGTCCATGACCATTGCTGCGATACACAGAACTTTGAGTAGCAAAACAAAATCCAGTACATCGCTGCTTTGGCGTTCATTACTTTTTTACTTTCGATGGTTAGTCTCAACAGCCCTATAAATTCACTAACGGTGTGGTCAAACACACCGAGCCTGTAATGGAACTGGCTCTCAAGTTAGGCAGTTCGTAATTCCTTTTAATTTTTTTCCGTGTATGTAATCCAGTTTCGTTTTGTTTCCAGAAGGCGCTCGGTGTTAGTGATAAGGCATGCTAGGAATGAAGACTCTGCGACGTATGAGTGCAGAGCACAGGGCGCGGTGGGGCCGCCGGCCTCCGCGCTCGCCAACGTGACCGTGCTCCCGCCCGCGGCCGCCGTGCCCGAACAAGACCGTGAGTATCTATCACCCTCACATCAAATCACATCATCAGCCATAGGACGTCCACTGCTGGACATAGGCCTCCTCCTGGGGGGGTTTTGCCAATACTCGCCACGCTTGGCAGGCGGGTTGGCGAGCGCAGTTAGGTGTGATTGTTCAAGGAAGACGCTGCTGCCCATCTTCCATATTACATCCCTTAGCCAACTCTTACGGCAAGCACGGGTAGAGAAGGTGGGGTACTATTCTTACGCCGGCACCATCACGGCTAATTTATCACCCTATCATGACTGAATATCCCTAAAGACCATACGATACAACTAAAGAAACACTGAGATCAATTTTGAAGAATCGCAAAGTTTTGGCAGCCTTGTTGGAAGACCATGTGATTTCCAATCTGGAGGTGGAGGTCTTCGAATCCCACGGCGCGCACCTCTGTCTTTTCTAAGTTATGTGCGTATTCCCAATAACTTCAAATAGTGAAAAAAAACGAGTTATGTGAAGTCTACCAACCCGCACTTGACCAGTGTGGTGGATTATGACCAATCTTGGTTAGCCGAGGCCTTTTAATAATAAAAAACAAAGTATAACTCAACTATTTCCCAAACAGTTTTTTTAAGTGCAGCAAGTTCTAATAAATTCGCAGTTAAATTTCGGGTTAAATAGATTTTTCTTATCATACGTTTTCGTGAGCGCTGCTTCCAAATCAGTGTTAACGACGATTCCAGACATTAACCCGTTTCTCAACCCGATGGCTGCGAATTTGTTTACACTAACAACTTAAGTTTGCGCAGACGACATTCTTTAGTCTATGTCGCTCAAAACTGTCACCATGGGACGCATCGTGCATACAAATGTAAGCTGTAGATACTGCGTGAAATGGGAACGTAAGGTAGCGAGAAAGGGACAGAATAAACGAGTGATACATAAGTTTGAAAGAGCGAAAAGATATGAAGATATGAATGGAACGTAACGTCAATATGAAAGAGATGCCTAGATGTGAGATAATTGTAAATATGCAAGAGAAAAAGGAAGTGTGACAGGGATAGTAATAAGATAGTCATAAGTGAAACGGAAGAGCAGAATAAATAAATCAGAAACTAAGCTATCTTAACTAGCAACGCCTCTTAGTGAAGCTAGATGGAACTGAAATCATAAATCAGCTTATTCTTCCAGACTTCTTGCTTACATAGAATTGAATGAACTCAGTCGAGTTTAAAATACAGAACTGCTCCTGTACACTGAGCTTCTTATTGCGATGTTTGTTAGGGCTCACGAAAAAGCTACGCGACTGCGAACCTTATTGCGCAGGCAAACGATATTTGGTCGCTTAAACATTTTCTAACAAGACATATAAGTAGCTCAGAGTACAGGAGCTGATGCTTAATTTTTTTACCATGTGAATGAGTTTTCTTTTTATTCTTACTATTTCGTTAGGCAGTGAGACGTGGTCTACGCGAACCAAATCCGCACGTAGAATGCTGTGTTCCGTTTCATCGGACAAAAAGTCCGCGAGCTAAGTTTGCCGTCTGCTATAAATTATAACAGCTCATTTACTACTCTCTGGGACGATCAGCTCTGCATAAACATTGTATCAATTGATGTCATATCATTGTTAGTGTACCGTTTGTACTGCTAACTTCTTGGGAATTGTAGCGCTTCGAGGAACCGAATATAGGTACTTGAGAACAATACTTTACGGGCCATTGGAATCGGTTATTTGTATCGGGAAATGTTTCCCTTGTATTCAATATGCAATAATAGTAGTTGAATTTATACCGATTTACTCGCTTGCTCTCTTTTTCATGTAAAAGTAATGAGACGAACGACACGCTCTCCTGGTGGTAAGAGATAACGCCTGTCCACGACCATTGCAGCGATACACAGATCTTTGAGTAGCAAAACAAAGTCCAGGGTATCACTGCTTTGGCGCTCATTACTTTGAGACTTTCGATGGTTAGTCTTAACAGCCCTGTAATTTCGCTTACCCTTCAAACCGGTATATTTACAAACAGTAATGTTTACACACCACTGCTTGACGGCAGAATTGCGGTGGTACCTACCTACACGACCTCCTACTAAGGACATCTACCACCTAGTAAAAGTATCTCCTTTCGTTTTGTATTAAGTTTAAGGTTATGTCTTAAACATATACATTCTCGTTAAGTTCACTGAATTACCTAACTTAATGACTTGTCAAACTTTCATAAAATGTCCCTAATCAAAAAGTCAAATCATTTCTTAGAATTTCTTCATACTAAGCTTACTAAGTCTTCGTCTCTTGTTATAGCTGTAAAGCTTGTCGATATTTAACGACTGTATAGAATCTTTAAGTTTTTAGCCTGAAATTAAATCTTACGCAAGCTATAGTTAACATTCTTACAGTTTAAGTTTAATGATGGACACAAGTTGTTTGTTTGTTCTATCGTGAAAACGGTATTTTTTTTTTTAGATGTGTAGCCCCACCTCGCACTTACCTTTTGTTATTTTTGTAATCATAAGTTCCTACGTAATTACTGCTCATAGAATTACTAATTACGATCGTTATTTGTTTTAATCTTTTTTGTCCGTCTCTGTTACAGCTATAAGTGGATCGCCGTGTCCGATGTCGTCTTTTTGCCTCAACGGAGGCACTTGCCTATACTTCGAGCTCGTCCAGGAGCAAGCTTGCAAGTAAGTCGCGTTTTTACTACCCGAGGACGGGGTAATATCTTTGCTGAAGTAATTTCGACCCGTCTTTATTATGTATGACAATTAACGTCTACTTTATACGTAGAAAATGGGAAGGAGTGGCAGTTCTACAGAAATTACAAAGGTTTTTATTATAGACGGGTCATGTTTACGGTTGTAACAATTCACATAGAATCACATGTAGTCTCAAGCATCACGACGTACATGCCTTCTCTATAATATATATATCTTCTCTGCGGGTACGACCCCAATACGATAGTCACCACTATAGTAAAAAAACAAAAATAAACTGCTTTCGCTTTTCAGATGTACGCACTAAAATATAATACGGTAATAATGAACTTATTTTTTTTTATAAATAGATGAACATTTCAAAATATTCAATCAATATAATACGTAAAATGAACATAGTACGATGTCAAAGTAAATGAAAGAATAAAAATTAAGACCAATAAACCAATAACGAAGGCTTCAGATAACAGATATAAACTTACTAAAATTATTGCTATCCTTTTCATTGCAATCCATGAGACAAGGACAGCATTTAATCAATTTAGATCTGTCAATTAAAGCCTAGTTTGTATATGATATATTTGATTTGTGACATTATATATTGACATATACTTAATTTATATTTTGTATGTTTTTTGACATGAATTTGAATTGGTAATAAAGAATATACAATTATTAAAGCAGCATAATATTAATCTTTTTGTTGGACATTTTTACACATCGCCATCTAGCCCCAAATTAAACAAAACCTGGTCGTTGAGCTTTTTATGCAGTTTGCCTCTTGCACACTTCAAGACGTGCGTTGTCTTCTAGCATTTTTAGCTTTTATTTCGAGCGAAATCGACAATGCTTGTTTCGACGATATAATTGATACAATTTTTGTTTATTTTACCTCATTTCTACGATACGAGTAGGGAGTCACGTACGCCGGGATCAAACTCACGAAAGCGTTTTCTTATTTTTTTATTTCATTTATTTCAGATGTCCCGAAGGCTTCAACGGGATGCGGTGCGAGAATAAAGAAGCCACCAACAGAAGCAGTATGTCTCATTCCTACACGTGTAAACTGGGCCTCTCGATCAATTACTACTGTTAGCGGCCGATGCGTCGGCGCATATACCCACCTCGTTCCAATTTTAAATTTTAGCTCGCGATCCGACACTGGCTGGCAAACTGTGAAAAACGAAACGACATTTCTATTTTATCGATATTATTAATCGCCTTTTACGTTTTGAAAACAAAATATTTTATATTTAGAACTACGGATGACGGTGAAGCGATGCACGTGAACAGTTAATTTTAGAATGGTTTTCACATAACGCCAGCACAGTCTGAACGCGACTGTGTGTAGACAAAGCTGTTTTCGGAAAACAGAGCATTTTGTGAATATAGGATTGCAGAATGGCGCCTATTTCACGTTAGTTAAGGTCGCGGCCTCGGCCCATGTAAATAATTAAAAAAATATATAATTAATTTCGCGTCTCTTTTCTCTATCAGACGGAGTAGAAAAGCAGAGACTCATATTTATTATTTTGTTAACTTCGCATCATTATTTAATTTGCTTTATAGTAGCTTTACTTATGATCAGAGGGACAATTTGAACAAAAAGCATTTTTCAAGTGTTCGATGCCAAAAAAATGTGAAAAATGAATCAGCGCCACTGGCGGACGTAAACGGAAACTGAAACAAACGAAAAGTGGCAGCTATTTTTCATATATACTTCGGCATCGAATACTCGACAAAAAAATTGTCGCGAATTGTTGCAAGATCTGTGTAAAACTAATTCTGTCCCGTGATCAACAAAACATTTTGTTTTTCTTCTATATTTGTAGAATTATGTAGTTTCTCTTAAATGAATTTCGATATCGACAACTCGAATAGGTAGAAAAGTAAATTTCATTAATGAACAAACAATTTTTCAAAAAGTTAATTTCAATATCACGTCTTGTTATGTGCTACTTAGCTACAGATATCCCTAATATTTTATATTAAAGTTGTAAATATTTTAAAATATTTGTAATATTTCGATAATAATGATGTTAACTATAAGGTTTGATGATTAGAAGTACGATAAAGAGACTTACATTTTGTGTACATATCTATTAGGGTAAGGGTATTCATAAAACAATAATACAATTAAAAAAAAACTTTAGCCAATACGTCAACTTAGCTCTGTGAAGCAAACAATTAATTTATTAATTTTACTAATCCATTTTAGTTCCAATATACATATACTATGGATATAAAAGGAAAAGTCGTAAGGCACAAGGCACACAGGTTATGGCGTATGGCGTGAACATGACGCGATATGCATTATTCTATTCTAAAGATGTGCACTGGACTAAATGGAGTTTGTCATAATATGGTCTTTAATCAAACTTTTTGACGTGAATACGATATAATAACAAAATCGGGGGATAAGGTCTGGTATTGCAGTTAGATATCTATCATCTACATCCAAAAATTAAATACATCAAAGCTAAAAGATCAAGGTATTCGTTTCGTTGAGTGAGAACTTAAATAAGGACTCATAAGTGCTCAAAATTGTACGTATTCATGTACGCACGGCCGTGTCCGCGAAACAGCCACACCCCGATTTTTTCATGTTTTTTTATTACTAAGCGGAATTTGTCTTTCTATTATACTTTTCGTAAATTTGCATTTTTAGATTGATCACGTCCCAAAAAAATCTGGGATGCATATTTAAATCATAAAATTCGCCAAATACACGCTGATATACGAAGAGTATTAAGAGACGTCAAAAGTATTTGCAAAGTTATTATTATTTAGTCATCAGATACATATAAACATACCCAGTCTGTCAAAATCATGACCCTCTTTTTTGCGTTGCCCAATAGAAACTGCGCCTAATTACTATTATATATTTATATTGAACGGAATAAAAGCACGCCATGTTCCCGTCAAATGCCATTTTATAATGTGTGCACTACACTTAACGCGCAAGACTAAAAACTTTAAAAAAAAATTCGGTCAGATTACACCACCTAGTCATTAATAGCAGTTTTTTTTAACTAGATTTAATTTGTAATGTAACTTTATGAGTGGTTAGTTGGAAGAATGGTTGTGGTTATATATCCTTGTTTATCTGCTAACTTAGCCATGGGACCGAATCTATACATATTGTATGTATACTTATCACAATTTACAGTTTTTTTCTGTTTGTATAAAGTAACCACTTCACTTTATGTTCACTATTTAGATTTAATTTAAGAATGAGGGCTATTTATTTTTGAGGATTTTCTAAGCATAAGGTAAAATGACATCGTTCAATCGGATATATTTTTTTTTACATTTTAAGTACTATGTTTCTATTACTCACAGGTACGATTGGTTAGAACTTAAATTTGGGTTATTTTTTTCTCTTTGAACGAAGTCATTAAGCCGTTTTGTAGTCTCACAACAAATACTAAGACGCCAAACGTCGTTTTTATAATGTAATGAAATACCAAATCACAATAAAAGAATGAGTGTTGGAATTAACAGACAGGCGACAATTTTGTTTTCTTTTATATTATTTGCATATTCCTAAATCCTTAAAAATTCGAGACGAAAAAACGGAAATAAGAATGGTATGTATTATCAAAATTATTTTTATGTCGTGCACTTGTAATAACACTCCGCACTCATTTTAAAAATGAAAAAATGTGCACGCGTCATTCATTGCATTTTCTGTAACACATTTTTTCATTTTCATTTCATGTTATGAGCAAATAAATATCTACTAATGCTTTTTATTGACTTAGGTGTCCTTACTAACAACTTCATGCATGACTAGATGCATGGTCAAATCTGATTCTTCTATTAAAAAAAAAATACTTCTTCGCACTTACTATTTGTTGTGAGATAACAATATTTTAGGCACAAAATAACATTGCATGAAAGAAATGTGTAAATATAATTGTTATATTTTTTTTATTTTAATATCTTTTTTACAGGCAAAGGCGAACCGCTGTGGTGAGCGACGAATAATGAACGAATTACTGCGAGTATTACACAGAAACGAATGAAGCATTCCTACACGAAAATCGAAATATTTCTATAAATTCAGTCATATTAGCTGTTTATTAGTTTTTCTTTTGCTCAACTTGAAAGACGATTTAGAAACTGTTGTAGAATTTCTGTAGGTAGATAATAATCGTAAATGAATTTAAAGAGTTAATTCAAATCAAAAGCCTCTCCTATATGAGTTATTTAATAAGGAAGCAATGCAGTACAATTAATATATTTTAAGTCACTTTTTATAAATGTGGAAATAAGTCTTAAATAACCACATTCGGGTGAGTTAATGAGACCCAAAATTATTTTAAATTCATGACTAATGCGTGACGCACAAATTAGATACCTATCTAATAACTTATTAGCTTACTTTTGTGTAATTATATTTCATGTATGATATTGTAGTAATAATAATGGTGCTTGAATGTATAGTGAATTGGATAACAAATTATGTTCCTAATACATTTGATATTTCGGTTAAGATTTCAAAAATTCAAATAAGTTCGTTTTTGAACGAGGCAACTGAAAGTTAACACACTGTATCAACTTTTAGTACTAAGCAAAACATAGATATATTTTCAATAAAACACAATATAACCATAGATATATGGTACAGAATTTAAAAAAAAAAACAAAAGCGATTAACTTGTTATTGCCGCCAGTAGCCGATGACGTTAAAGTGTATGCCTACTTTAATTTGCGTTCTTCGCCAGTCGCAATCTCTTTCAGTAATCAGTAATACCATAAATAACAATAATGTTACAGGCAAGTGACTTTTTGCACATCTCACACTATTCTTTTAAAAATAGACAGGGTAAATATTTGTGGGCAAGTAAATAGCGCGATTTTTGACATCTGAATTGATATATCTTTTTTATGTAGAATTGTTAGCATTTTTGTAATAATTAACACTCAAATCTCAGTGTTTAGTTGCCTCGTTTCGAGTTAAAAAAGTAATTAGAATTCGAATAAATAGAAAAGACTGTGAGTACAAAATAAAGATATGCATTAGAACAATTATTTATCAAGAAAATAGACTGAACTCATAGACAATAACGGTCAAGTTATAGCATACAGTATAGATATTTGCTTCATTTTAATGTCAGGCATATTTTTAGAGATAAATATATTTTTGTGGCACAATGCACAAAAGTGCTATGGTCGAAAAATAAAATACATTTTTGTCACAGTCTAGTGATAATTTAAGTGAATTTATAATTTTTTCTGCCGTTGAAGGAAACCATAGCATGGTGGTAGGGTAGGGTACTCATTAGTACGTTCTCGGCTGGCTAGCTGCCACCCTCAAGTCGAAAATATGCCGCCAAGCATCTAACCGTGCGTTCCGGCATCCTCACTTGAGAGCCAGTTCCATTCCAGGCTAGGTACGTCTACAATCTTCGACCACACCGTCACTTATAATCAAGTGTGGTCAAACAATTAGCCTGGTAACCATAAAAAAACCTTTATGTATTATAATAAAGAGTTGAATTTATTCGGAAAATCGCAATGAAATGAATATTTAAATGTAAGTGCGATATGGAAACTGACGTGGTCTTGACACATTTTTTGTTTTATTTTTGGGGGCTACTCACGTTTAATTTTATCGGAAACGCCGACTATAGTTTCGGCCACATCCGGTGGCCTTCATCATGGGGGGGCAAAGCTGAGACAACGCACTTCGCACTGAGGGCCGCCGCACGCCTTCGCCTCACGTGCGAGGCGCGCAGCCTTACTCACGCGGGATTACTCACGTTTAATTGTATCGGATACTTAGACTATAGTTTCAGCCACATCCAGTGGCCTTCATGTAGAGACAAAGCTGAGTACAACACGCACGGCCTTGTCTCGTGCAATTCCGTATAAGTAAATTAAATTCCGTATAAGTAAGTAAAGTACAGTATTATTTGCTGATTATATGTTATTTATTGTAGCTTATAAACTGCTATTTTGTAAGTGCTTTGTTATAAAATATACAAATTGAAAAAGTAGCTGTTTTGTGTTTTTTTTTAACGTTTATAAGTCCACGTTGTTTATTGTTGTTTTATATGTATGTGACCAATTAATTTTAAATGTATGTTGACATACACCGTCGTAAATCGTATTAGAGGAACTGTGAAGATGGTGTGAAATATAGTAAATAAGAAATATTTCCGGCAGGCGTTACCCACCAGAGTTCTGGTACAGAAATTAGCGAGATACTGAGTGATAAAACGCAATGCATGAAGAAAAATAGTTTCTATTTCCACCCGCCAGGAGCGCTATCCCAGTGTCCAAACATTTTTTTTACAACGGACTAGGCATGCGTTTGGCCACGATCTCACCTGATGGAAAGATGGACGATGTGGCCGAAGATGGAGCACGCTTGCCTAGGAAATACCTATTCACATTTTTCTTGAACAAACCCGGGTTGTATTTAGTTGGAAATACAGACGCTAGCAACGAGTTCCACACATCAGCAGTTCTTACAAGGAACGTGGTCTGGAAACGTTTTGTACGTTTGTAGGTTGTCTCCACTGTAAGAGGGTGTCTTTTGGTCGAGCGTCTGGTCGTTTTTCTAGTTTCTGAAGTATGTAAACAAAACGTATGGTCCTTCGAGATGGATGCTAAATTACTTATTCAAGCTTGAAAAATAATAACAGCTACCGCAATATTCATCCCGGAGTTCCACTAAAGTCGTTTTATGTACCTACATTATTACAATCACTACACCGAGAACAACCTATGAGATAGAAAAACCACTGCAGACATGGTAAGACCATTTTCCCAATCCTTTACAGTAAGATTACTGACTTAAGCTGCTTATTTTTCTGTTTTATATCGGATACATTTCAGATAATGTCCTGGAATTGCACTATTTGGTTCCACCTATCCCTTTTTATTAATGGACGACTACTTATGCAGAAGGTTCTTTCTGATCATCATATACTACTGCATCAAATCCATTGGAGCTACTATGCTAGTGGCCCAGTGTTACTACGATACTTCAAGCTGGGCTAGCTCGGATACTGTAGTCGCTGGTCGCTCGCAGGACTTATTAACTCTATATCGATTAAATATAACATTTAATTTATCTAATACCGTTAAGATATTAGAAGTAAGAATACCAATCACCTATTGCAGGCATAATAGACCGGGATACCATAGCCAGTTTAAAAAAAAAATGTAAATGTAATAAGACGAACGAGACGCTCTCTTGATGTTAAGAAATAACGCCTGACCATGACCATTGCAGCGATACACAGAACTTTGAGTAGTAAAACAAAGTCCAGGGCATTACTTTGGGATTTTTTGATTACTTTGGGACCAGATGGTCAGTCTCGACAGCCCTGTAATTTCGCTAGCTGCAGTACCCTTCAAACCAGAACACAGTAATGTTTACACACTACTGCTTGGCGGCAGAATATCTGGTACTGCGGTGGTACCTACCTAGACGACCTCTTGCTAAGGAAATCTACCACCAAGTAAAAGCTATCAATGTGACGTTGTAATTCAAAGACAAACATTGAAATGTTCCTTCAACTTATTAGGAAAAAAAATTAAACATCGAATTGTACTTAAAACTAATATCATTAAATCGTAAAGCTTAAAACTTTATAAACTGTTAGTTACTTTTAAACCTATATTTACAATAGTTAAGTAACTCACGTTGAAAAGATTACAGGGACACAGGGCATAACTATTATAAGCCTAATCAATTTATCAGATGCAAAAAGTTATTAAGCCAGATTATAAATTATCTGTACTTAGAAATTTCATACAATTCTGTTAAACTGAAGAACATGCACAATACAAAGAGAGCCTTAAACGAAACTTTAAATTTATAATGATTAATTCAAAAAGTAGGATATTTTGTACTAAAAGGCTATAATGTTCCTATACAAATAATATTCATACTATTAATTAATTTTAACTGCACAATGCTACCATTTTTCCAATGGACCAAAATGGTATTACACAGGCCATGGTCTATTACAAAAACAAATTATCACTTCCACATAAATCACACTTAAAAATCTAACATAATAGTCGGTCTCAAAGTTTTAGCTACACTGGAATTGTGAGAAAATGGACACTAGCAACTTTTTAGCATTCCATACTTCAAAGTTGTCAAGTAAGGTTATTACTAAGAATATTTACCTTTTCATATGATGCGATACAGAATCAAACTGATTGTTGACTTTGCATAAATGTTTAGTCTACGAAAATTGAAGGCCTCTAATAACAATGTCTACTATCATTACAATGTTAAATGCATTACAATGTGTTATGGAACATTACCAAACCTTTGCATTATGATGCATCACATGATTCTAATACAAAAACTTAAAAGTTACATCATAAAATTAGTAAATGCCTTAGATATGACATTACATCAAACTTTTTTTTCATTCTCTCAAGCAAAATAAGATTTATAGCAAATGAGAATGATTTTGAGATTATTGTACAACCTCTGGTGGGATAAAAAAGTAATGTTACACTAAACTTATGCAATAAACCTAATCGGCTAGCTTATAACTAACAACTGTCTCCATTTTATGTAAACTGGTAGTAAATGTTTTCAACTGAACATTTTGAGCGTTTGCTATTGATATGGGTTCTGCCTCGGCCCATTTTTCCGGAACATCACAGTCCGTTTTCGCATGAACTAAAACATCAAAGGAGCATCGGCAGTCTAGGAAAGGTAAGTACGATATTGTGGCCGCAACTTGTAACATTACATCTCTGATTTCTTGTTGGATTTTTTTCAAGTCTTTGCTGCCTACGGTTTCGTTCTTCTCCTTGGACAAGGCAAGATCTCCTTCTTCATATTGTACGTTGAAGTCCCAACATTCAAGGACTTCTTTGTTGGCGACGTTGAGAATTACAAGCGACAATTTGCTTACTTTCTTGTTTAGTATCCATTCTGGAATTGAAAATGGATTTTGTTAGACAATGTGTGTGGATGCAGCACTACTGGTTTAATAATAAAGCTTAACTAGAAGGCAAATGATTTGAAACCAATATTAAACTTATTTTCTTTATAAGTACAATGAAGTGATACCATAAATAAACTAACTTACTTCATTGAACCTATTGATCAAATCAATTGAATGGCCGAAACTAGGTGTTGGGCTAGCTTTAGTTTATCATGGGCCAGGAAAACACTCATTCAAACTATGTCTATGATTAGCATACAAAATTTAATTTTGAGCAAGTAGCTCATGAATAGTTAATATAAAATTTATCTTTGGTATAAGGTAGGTAATGCAATAATGCTCTTTAGAAAACACCCCATCACAAAAAAGGTAAAGGTACCATCACTCAATAGGTTTTATTGTATGAGAAAAGAATAAACATCACAAAATTATATAAAATATATAATTACCTTCACTTTGTGTGAGGAGGTTAGTAAGAAAACTTTTAATTTGGGCATCTTCAGATATCAACAAAGTAATTCCATACTGCTGCTCTGCTTTAAATGTTTCTGGTGGATACAGTCCTCTTTGAAAAAGAACAGAGTTTATCGCAAATTCTGAAAGTAACACGAGATTACACAAAATTCTCTCCAACTCTTAATTGTGGTGAGTTTATTCCTAACAATATTTACGTCATTTACAGTAAAACCAAAAAATTTTTTTCAAGACCACATTTGACAGATCACATAGGTAAAATCAATAAATTGTTTTGCAGTATTAGTTATTTATATGTATTAAATAGTAATTTAAGTTGGACAGGAACTTCCCAGTGCTCCATCTTCGATCACATCGTCGTAGCTTTCCATCTATCGTAATTGCAGACATTTGCCGACTATCGTAAAAAAAATATGACTACATACTACTATCATACCTATTCTAAAATATTAGAGGAGGCAAAACACAAGCAACTAGAGAATTAAACAAGTAAAAAGTAAGTACTCACTCAGATATTCGCAAATAATTTGCGCAGAACCTCGAAGAGTGATGCAGTTCTTGGTTTGCTGTTGTGACATCTTGTTCAATAAATTTCTTGATGATCAATTAAATTGGTGATGAAATTAATCGATACGCGCTGTAAGTTTACTTATAATACTTCTGTTTTCTTCCGTTAAAATAATTTAAGTTTAATTGTGAAGGATGGCGGTTAAATTTTAATTTGTTTTTCTTTTGACATTGATATGATCATGATGATGCTGACAGATATCAACTTTTTTATTTGTTTAGTGGGCGCGCCTGTAGCAAATGAAACCAGTGGGACGCGGCAGACAAAACCTATTAGCTAAATGAATATCTTTATTCTAATTGCTCAAAAGTTTAAAAGTCTCATTTTTTATAAATTAAGATCATTTTAGATAATTCATTTCTTTGTTGTTGTCTAACTAAATGAGGACTCACGTTTAAAGTCACTAATGTTTAATGAAACCTAAAAAGTTATGATAATTATATAAATATATCTATATATCTGAGACCTTCGATTCTTATATATAATTGTTTATTTTTACGCAGACGCTAACAAATGGACAATAAGCGACGAACCAATTCTTGTACGAGAGAACTAAAAAATACGGTATTTAACTGTCATATCAATGTCAAACTAAATCAAAACAACAATGTCGATTCGATCGATTTATTTCAATGCAAACTGCAAAGTTTAATTGAAATAAAAACCTGTGTTGAAAAGAGCCCTAAAATGGTTAGGAAATAAAATGAAGAATTCACATGAAGCTAATAACACCAACCGTTTTTAGTGTTATACAGATCCACTGCCATGGGTCGTACTCGACGTAAAAGAAGCCATAAGAAACCGCGAAAATATTGTGGTTGTGATGATGGTGAAGATGTAATTTTACTAAATCGTTGGCTTGCTGAAAATGGCATGCGGCGTAATGAAAAGCTTAGTTTGGCAGTATTCGATGACACAGGACGTGGAGTGCTCACGAGAAAAAAGATACAAGCGGGAGAAGAGCTCATGAATCTACCCTTGAACTTAACCATAAATGTCACCACCCTTTTGATGGATATACCCTTTTGTAACATATTTTTGAACAACAAACTCCAATGTTTACTACAGTACAAGGAAACTATATCATTCCAGTCATTGATGGCATTTTATTTAACTTATTTGAAAAGTCAAGCTAGAGGTACTAACTGGTCTGTCTATTTAGATAGTTTACCAAAAGAGTACACAGTGCCATATTTTCTACCACATGAAATAAAGTGTTCCATTGATGCCGATTTACTATCTGTGATTTCCAAGCAAACTGATATCATTGAATGCTCATATTCTATTTTTGAAGAAATTTTAAAAAACACCTTAAACCAAGATGGTACAATTGTTGCCCTCAAAAGGTTGTTTACAAAATCATTTTATGAATGGGCATATTTTACAGTAAATACAAGATGTGTTTATATGGATTTAACAAAGGTCATAGATTTGAAAAATGTTGAAAAGACAATTTTAAATTTAATAATTGATAATACAAAAATATCTTTATGTCCATACTTGGATATGATAAACCACAGCTTAAACGCTCGAAATGAAACACAATTAATAGTTAGTAACAATATTGAAAATATTTACTTAGATAATATTCATAGAGACCTATTTTCTGATATCCGTTTTTCAATTTACACAAAAAACAGCTTCGATCCATATACAGAAGTCTTTATATGCTATGGGGATAGTCACAACCTCAAGCTCATAACAGAGTATGGATTCTTTTTGCCGGATAATGAATTGGATTATGTCCCATTTACTTTTGAAAGTGTGTGCAGATTTCTAGAATCAAATTCTTGTAAATTATCTCAGGATCAGATTTCTTTTGTAAATAGTCATAGTTTGAACAAAGATTTGTACATTGACAATAGAGGCCTAAGTTATAATTTTTATGGACTTCTAATGGTTGTCAAATATTATTACAATCAAGGGAGAGATGTTAGTAAATTAATTTATTCAGCTGCAATATGTTCCACAGACACTAGTTTAAATAATATAATAATGCCAATGGTAAGAGAAAAATGTGAAAGTATTCAAGTGTCAATAAATAAGTTGAAAATGTTAGAAAATCAGTGTGTTATTTTATGTAATTGTATAGAATTGATGTGTCAATATGTTAGCATTTTAGAGAAGTTTATTAAATGTTAGATGAGAACAATTTTTTCATTACTTAATTACTTACTTATTGTTTCCTATTATACTATAAATAATCTACCATCCTGATTAAACCCATAAAAATAATGGAATGTAGTTTTATGAAAGTGAAAAAATCATGTTACTACATAATTTGTCGCAACTTTTTTCTACCAAATGTTTATCTACTTAAGTGGTGTTTTTTAAACTTACTTGAGTATAGGAAAGTGACATAATGAAGGGAAGAAAAACATTACGTCTTGCTTCGAAAACTTCGTCAAAGCTTGTTGTAAACACACCACTGATTAGTTGTAGTAAAATCATTACTTTTTACTTTACTAGTGATTATTGGACTCGACCATGTTTTTACTCTGTGTGAATTAGTCTTAGTGAATATGATTTTTTCATGAAATACGAGAATATACCGAAATACTTGTCGCTGGCAAATCCATAAAGTGCAACGTCAAAATTTGGAAAAACCAAAATATGAAAGTGTGTTGCCAAAATCAGAATATGAAGAAATACAAAATTCAATTAATGTTACATTTTATTGCCGCAAAGTAACGTTGAATTATTAATGATTTTACTGCTTTAAATAAAAGTTTTTGCGCCTTTCCATAAAATGTCAACTTTGGTTGCTTATAATTTATAGCGAACGATCAGTAAAAAGTAAATCATTAGTTTGGTTTGGTTGGAACTGTTTTATCTCCGAGGCTTGAATCGCTCGGCTCGCTCACTGTTGCTCTTGCTTGTTATTCCTCTGAGGTTGCTCTTAATATTATGCTTAGTTGCATTTTGAGAATAGTAAGCTCTAAACGCAGCCCCGTTCTTCTTCAACAAGTTGGAAACCAGTTGTACGGTAGCATTAAATGTATCACATATTATGTATCTTCATTTGCCGATCACATAAATAAACAAATAATTTATTGATAGTTAACACCAAAGTCGCTAGTAATTTATTATCCTTCGTATTATTAGGTTGTGAAGCTAGGCAACACTTTCTTCCTTACATCACTTACATGTCAATCCGCCACCATGGCGGCTGTGTTGCTGTCAAATCAGAAATTCGTCAAATTAATTACAAATCACGTTAAATATGCCAAAACAATTCCGAGTTTTCAATCAGTTATTTTAAATAAGCCCCATTTTAATATAATATGCAAAGAATGTGCAGCTGCGAGCTATTTCAGGGTAAATTTTCATAATATGTAAAAGACATGCTCAGTTTTTCGAAATCTCTTGTTTTTTATATAATTTCTATTTATTTGTCAATCATTTGCTTTTAGTTTTATTCATCGTCACCTCCGAGCAACGCTGTGGGCCCCGATACCGCCAAAAATGTATTGGCAGCAGTGTTGGCAAACAAACCAAAAACTGGAAAAATACCAGTTGGTAAGTGATAAGAACATAAACAAAGGGATCCATGTATACTCTTATTGAAGTTACGAATTACACGTAGTTATAATTAGGTTCAGCGCTAATAAAAGTATATTTAAACAACTAAATTAAGTTACATAATTTTGAATATGACCTTGTCGTTATTGCTATAAGTGCTAATTTATTTTATCAATACTTTTTGTTCCTAAGTACCTACTGATAAGGACTAGTTTTTGCTATATTGCTGATACATGATGCAAGTCATTCTTGGCAGTTTGTCATGTTAACTAAAGATGAGACTAAAAACTAAACAAGTCTGATACTACAATTTAGATTTAGATGGTCTGTTTTCTGTTGTGTGATTGCTCAATGCTTCACAGTTAATTAGCCGCAAGTGAAAAGGAATCCCGGTTTGGATACACCCTAATTTTTGTATTATAAAGTCATAGGGTATGTCATCAGGTAAGTCATAGGGTCATGTACCCTATGTATGCTGAAATAAAGCACCTAAATTAAAGTTACTACTTTAATGCCAGTGCAACTATTACTGATAAATAAGTAACTTATCTATACAAATATAAATAAAAAAGCGGAAGAGTTTGATTATTTGAACATGCTAATCAGTACCAGTCAAAATTTAAAAAATCTTGTTATATTTGATGAGCACATTTTTAAGGAAGAATATGGGCTATTTAACAGCAGACTGGTAGGTGAAACCGCTGGACATAGCTAGTTTACAATAAAATAAGTAATTAATTAAATAAAATTTTAAATTTATCTGAATATAAAATGAATAATTTGGATAATTACAAACAACATATACATATATTATGTTGCATTTTGGGATTAACAATACTTCTCAAAAATTGAAAACAGCCCTAACAGTATATGTATGTAAATATGTATATCTAACATTATATATGTATACAAGTGTAATATTTAAATTCACTTAGTGTTACAATCCACAACTTGTGTCGGCGAAGTTTTTATAGTGGTCGGAGAAAATACAACACTATTAAGATTGACTATACTATCTGCAGGATAAATATGCAAGGAATTACTTATCTTAACAGTCTGTAAACCTGGTGTATGTAATTTTACGATTAGGATCTTTAAACATTTACTAGAATATAAACTGTTAACTGTTGTTATTTGTTACGATTTTGAGATGAATCAGATAAAATAGTAATCAAAGAAATAGTTTTATTAGATAAAATGTTTAGTGATGAATTATAAGAGCCAATTAGATTTAGTGCTGAAAGAATCCAGAAACACTGACAATTCGAGGATCATATTTATTGTTTTATGTGATTCTAATCTAATTCTTAAGTTCTCTCTTTTAATTTGTCTATAACTATTTCTGTACATATGTATTATTATTTATTCAGTGTCTTAGTTTCACTTTTCTGCTTTTTGCCTTGCTTTACATTATATGTTCTGCATTGCATTAATTCATCAGAATAACTAATGTTATCAAGAACACCAAATCATATTTTAATTTACAAGTCAAAAGCATTATGAATACTAAATTCATAATTAGTTTGATAATTAAAAATGTCTTTTTGAAAAAATATTTCTGTTGTAATTGATTAGTAAACATGAATTGTGTCTTTAAGGACCTATTACACTACACTGGATTTAAAAAGATTTTTCCTGAAGTAGACGGCTGTTATGAGAGATAGAAAGGTGATCCGTTAGCAAGTGCTCATTACTGGACTCCGTTCATTCCTTTATCTGGAGATTATTTTGGCATCCTTATGATTTTTTCCTTCATTGAATAAGTTCAGAAAATTGCATTATTAAAACCTAACTCTGAACTCTTTGAACTTCTTTTCGTCCAATAGGCACCTGTATTGGCACACACTCTAAAGTCACTCACTGTTTTCCACTCTTCACTTTAGTGTAGTATAATAAGCATATATGTAATCCATTTTGAAGTACACTAAACACCTTTTTGTTCTCAGTTTCACTTTTAATTTTGTGTTACTAATGCCTTGGTTGGAATGCAGCTCTTTCCCTCGCAACCCTTTTTTTATAGTCCGCTTGTGTCCCCTCCACACATACCATCCCAAACCTTGTACCTCGTCCTGATGGTATGTTCCCGTCCCTAGGTATCCAAAAAAGAGACTGCTTTCACCCAGGTGCTTCTGTTTTGTCCCGTGAAGATATAAACTTGGGGGACACGAAGCCGGTCACGGGACAGGACATGATAAAAGGGATGATGGCATATGTGTGGCCTAAAGTGAGTATTGTTCCTACTTTTTACTACTAAACAAGGTTGTAATGCCTATTGAGAGGATAGCAGTAATATTATCTCCTCAAATTATCAGGAAAAATGACATAATTGTTATTAAAACAGCTGGACACTCTGGATGTTTCACTCTATTTTATTGGAAAAATCTATTAATATTAAGATAATATATTTCTACTTTTACTTCTTCTGTTATTATCCAACTTAATGCTATAGTATCAAGTCTTCCTTTTGTACATATTTTAGTAAGAGTGCAATAAGGAATTAAATATTTAAATAAATCCATCAACAGAATAGAATAAAACAATTCCTATCATATCAGGAGGCATATATTTCTTTGTTATTGCCAAGACACTCTAGAAAACTAGAAATTATTTATTGATCCAGACAATCAATCTAATTGTTCAGTACATACTGCTTACTGTCTAATTGTATAAGAAGAACTCTTCTTGTTTGGTAACCAGTTACTAAACAATTATATATTATGTTCCGGTTTGAAGAGTGCTGCAGCTAGCGAAATTACAGGGCTGTTGAGACTAACCATCGAAAGTCTCAAAGTAATAAGCGCTAAAGCAGAGATAGAGTTCCTAGAAGCCCTAGAGTTTGTTTACTTGTTTTGTTTGTTTGTTTACTACTCAAAATTATGTGTACCATTGCAATGATCATGAACATGCTCTTACCATCAGGAGAGCATACCGATAGTCTCAAAACTTTTAGAAAAAAAAAACCATTTCTCACATTGTGCTGCTTGCTTACAGGACAACTCAATGATTCGCAACCGTGTGATGCTGTCTCTTTCCCTCTTGTTTGGTGCTAAAGTCATGAACGTGACCGTGCCGTTCCTCTTCAAGTATGCGGTGGATAACGTGAACGAGATGACAGCTACGTCGGGGGAAATGTTGCTGGGAATGGCGACGGTGCCGCAAGCTTTGAGTACCACAGCTGTCAGTTTGCTGCTGGGATGTAAGTACCACACGTAGCAAGTACCACGAATACACTTGTAAGGGTATTCTTATAAGTACCACGAATACACTTGTAAGTGTATTCGTAAGAATACACTTACATGTGTATTCGTGGTACTTCCACGAATACACATGTAAGTGTATTCTTACGAATAAGTACACTCATAAGTGTTATCGTCGTACACTTATAAGTGTATTCGTCCATGCCATAAAAAAAAGGGGACAAAAAATCACTTCTGCTATTATATGACCGGCAGATGGAGCGGCGCGCGCTACGGCGGCCGCGTTCAACGAGCTAAGAAATGCAGTGTTCGCGCGGGTAGCCCAGCACTCTATCCGAAAGCTTGCGTGCAACGTGTTCATACATTTGCATAACCTCGATCTCGGCTTCCATCTAGGCAGGCAGACTGGCGCTCTCTCAAAGGTAGGTAGTGACGTGCTTCAGATCTGCATGACCTAATTCCCCCTGCCCATTCTACTATTGGACAGCCAGGAACTCTAAAATGCGACACTGCTTCATGGTTGATATTCCAAAAACTCTAACTATGCGGTTTGATTCCACCTTCTTCGTACGAACCGCTAGACATTGGAACTTACTACCCGAGTGGGTGTTCCCCGATAAATATAGTATCTGTACAAGTCGCGAGTGAATCGATTTCTTCTAGGCAAGCGTGCTCCACCGTAGACCGCATCTTAGCTTAACATCAGGCGAGATGGCGGTCAAACGCCAGTATACATGTAATAAAAAAAAGTCACTTCAAGTTCACTTCAAACAGCACGTCAAGTGGGAATCATCAATGAAGTACCTGGGCGTTTAAATCGACTGCGTTGAGCATTTAAAAATTTATCGGCAAATAGATGAACGGATTCCTTAATCCCTAATCTTCATAATTATGTACTTTGGTTTTTGTAATTTATGTCTAACATCTTTAGTTACAGTCAAAGTTCAGTCTCGGTAAAGTCCAGTCTGTATCGGTCGAGTCTAGTCATGCTTTAGCTTAGTAAAATAGTGACGGCTTAAGTATAAGCTTCGATGGAGTTTTGGAAGCAACACAAAATGTCATGTTTCACTACATTAATTCACTTTCTCACACTCGCGCTTCTAATTGGCACCGTATAAATAAAACACCACTATTTTTATTCATAAACATAAGAAACACGATTTATTTTAAACACGAGTTTTGGGAAAAATACTAGGCGACTCGTGTCGCCTAGTATTTTTTCCGCGTTCTCTTTCCGCGTTCTCGCCATAACTCTTTGTTGTTATTGTATTGTTGCCATTTTTGTGGAAAAGTTATGCTACTTAGTAATGTAAATGTAATTTACTTTATAAAAGCCAACCAGTTTAGGTGGGTTCCTCAATTTTTTTTACACAAGGGCCTTTGGCTACCTAACTACGCCACTGAGCCACCAAAATACATGGGAAATAATCAAGGAAGAAGAAGAAGGATACGTATGATTAACAAACCGATTTTCATAGCATGAAACCCTTGTTAAAATTATCACTTTTTAATTAATTTTGTTTTTGACTTCAGACGATAGACCGCGGTTCTCGTGCAATCAACTTCGTGCTGACAGCGATGGTGTTCAACATTGTGCCCACTATTTTCGAACTGGCGTTAGTTTCATCTATCCTCGGAATCAAAGGAGGCCTTGCGTTCTCGGGTAACTGGTTCCTATAAAACAACAAATTAAGATGTTTAATTTTAAGACTTTTTTTAACGGACTTTAGAAAGGAGGAGGTTCTTAACTTGATTGTTTTTTTTAAATGTATGTACACCGATTACGCTGAGATTTATGATCCGATTTACGAGATTCTTCTTTAGTTTGATGCGGAATAGTAGCCATTTGGTCCCATAAATATTTAACATAGATTGGCCCAATTGTTTACATTATATGAATATTTTTTTATGAAAATTTTTGTTTACGCGGACGACGTACCTTATTGTCTTTGGCAAGATGTTTTTGAATCTTAGCGAGTCTAGCTAGACTTATACTGTTCAAGTGTTTCTTGGCGTGAACATAAATTAACTAAAAATTGAAAAGTAAACAAACTCAAGAAAAAAAAGTAACACCTAAAATAAATTTACTTTTTTTTTGAAGTAACATTTTTAGTTTTAAATAAATATCATGGGACATTACAGACAGCGCCAACCGATAACTGATAGAATATAAATACTTTTTTATATATATATCATAGTAAAAGGGGAAAAGCCCTAATTAAAAGTTACTGGGCTTCTGATGGCCGTTATCTTTATTATTGCCTGAATAATTGAACATTCATTCATTCATTGTGCCGTGGTGGTGCCGGTTTAAGAACTGTACCCCACCCTCTACCCGTGGTTGCCGTAAGAGTCGGCTAAGGGATGTAATCCGGAAGATGGGCAGCAGCGTCTTCCTTGAACAATCATACCTAACTGCGCTCGCCAACCCGCCTGCTAAGCGTGGCGAGTATTGGCAAAACCCCCCCAGGAGGAGGCCTATGTCCAGCAGTGGACGGCCTATGGCTGATGATGTAATTGAACATTCATTAAGATTCAATTTCCCCTGGCAGGTCTAGCGTTCACGTGCGTGGGAGTGTACGCCGCGTTCACACTGTTGGTGACGCAGTGGCGCACCAAGTTTCGCGTCTACATGAACCGCGCCGAAAACGAGGCCGGGAACAAGGCCATCGACTCCCTCATCAACTACGAAACTGTCAAGGTCTGGAGAAATTACCACCATGCTGTTTTTCTTCACCGACAACTTAAGCTCATTGTTGGGGTTTGAACCTATTACCTTCGGCGTGTTAACCGACCGCGCTAACCACTGTGTTATCATCGTTACAAAATTTTACGATTTTTTTTGTTTTTTACATCCTAGGTGGCCGTTCAAATATTACGTAAGCACCAAAGGGGGGTGGGGGGGTCTTTGCTTTGCTTATTTTTGATGACACTGAACGGTGATAACGTCAGCAAAGTCATATAAATAATGCTGATTGCTTATTTTCCTTGTTATCGGGACACCTCGTTATTAGCGACAAGGCTGCTAAATAAACCAATGTTTACTTAAGCATAGGAGAGTGAAGTAAGAGCTTTGCTTACTTTTGCTGACAAGGGGCAGGGAGGGGTTAATAATTACTAAAATTCTGCCTACATAATACTTGAATGGTCCCTAGTCTGTATTTTCGTAAGGGGCCGTTCAAGTATTACGTAAGCACTAAAGGAGGGGCTTAGTAAGAGCTTTGCTTATTTTTCCTGAAAAACGGGGAGGGGTTATAATAATTACTAAAATTCTGCTTACATAATACTTGGATAGTTCCTAACGCTGTATTATATTGTTGTAGTACTTCAACAACGAGAAATATGAGCTGGAGAAGTATGACGCGAGCCTGCAGAAGTACGAGTCAGCGTCGCTGAAGACCGCCTCGAGTCTCGCTTTGCTCAACTTCGGTCAGCACGCGATATTCAGCGGCGGACTGAGTCTCATCATGTTGTTGGCTGCTAAAGAGATCGCTAAAGGTAAGCAAGCATCGAATGGCATCGTCGTGCGGGTGGTGGGCACATTGTTTTGCAGGGACGGGAACGGATAGGTCGCCGCAGAGTCTAGACCAGGGGTAGGCAACCTTTTGATACGGAAGAGCCAAACGTTAAAATTTATAAAAGTTTTAAAATAAGCCTTTTCGTTACCATATTATAGTACACACAAATATTTTTTGCACAAAATGGGCTAAAGTAAACATACGTGAAGAATACTTTTTTTGGCATTTGGGTTATTGAGACGAATCTAACGATACCTTAATTATTGTCGTAATCCATTCGGCCGTTTGGAAGATACGAGGGTATAAAAAAATCTACATACATACAAGATACGTGCGAAAAACATAACCCTTCCTTGGCAGTCGGGTAAAAACGTAATACATACGGAATTGACACAAGCTGTCGATATCTATTAGCGTTATCGCTTATCAAATACTACTTTGTCTAGGCCCTCTTGTTTTACGACTTATCTAATCTATCTATCTAATACCTTTAAACGAGCAATTCTTGTATATATGTATATATATAATATAATCTCAATCTCGGAAACGGCTCCGACCATTTTCATGAAATTTAGTATGCAGGCGGTTTCGGGGGCGATAAATCGATCTATCTAGGTTCAAAAAAAGAAAAAAAAAACAGTCATGCTTACTTATTTAAGTACACACGCGGAAAGGCGTAGGTTCAAACCCTAATAACGAGGCAGCCTCACTTGAGAGCCAGTTCTATAGTTCTATTCCAGGCTAGGTGTGCTTTCCCATCTTCAATCACACCGTCATTTAACATCAGGTGAGCAGTGATCAAACACCCAGCTTGTCAACCATTTAAAAAAAACATAATTATACATAAATTTCGTAAATTGGTATGCCAGTTACACCGGAGCATTTCCATTGACGTCGCAGGTAACATGACGGTGGGTGACCTGGTAATGGTGAACGGGCTGCTGTTCCAGCTATCCATCCCGCTGGGGTTCCTGGGCTCCGTGTACCGGGAGGTGCGGCAGGCGCTCGTCGACATGCAGACCATGTTCACGCTCATGGCTGTCAATCCCAGGGTTAAGGTAATAATAATAACACATAACCGGCGCCTGCAGGTCCATCATACATACAGACTACAAACACCGTCACGATCAAGACGCATCTATTATCCACTAATGCCTAGCCAACAAACACAAAATTACTTTGGTACACTTACATTATTTAGTTTAAGAACTTATTTATTAAGGTTAAATTACTTAGGTACACTTACATTAGTTTAAGAACTTATTTATTAAGGTTAAATTACTTAGGTACACTTACATTAGTTTAAGAACCTATTTATTAAGGTTAAATTACTTAGGTACACTTACATTAGTTTAAGAACCTATTTATTAAGGTTAAATTACTTAGGTACACTTACATTAGTTTAAGAACTTATTTATTATGGTTAACTTACTTAGGTACACTTACATTAGTTTAGTAACTTATTTATTAAGGTTAAATAAAAAAAGGTTTATTATTTTTTGCTTTTCAGTTTTTTTGGCGGTTATTTTTTTTGTTAAAATGATTTTATTTTATAATTTTTTGCGCCTATAATCTACTAACTACTACATGCTTAATCTTTGTAATACACAACTTGGCATTGAAATCTGTGAGTGAACAATAAATCTAAGTGAAAGTCTATCCACGATGTGGACAGACGACATAATTATCGAAAAAAGACCGCAGGAACGCGCTGGATGCGAGCCGCTTCCAACCGTTCTTTATGGAAGTCAATGGGGGAGGCCTATGTCCAGCGGTGGACGTCCTACGGCTGAGATGATGATCAATAATAAAATAGTTTTTTTTATTAAACTTAAGTGTTTGGAAAGTTATATCAAATTTCCCTTTTTTATACAGGAAGTGTTGAACGCAGCGGCGATTAAGGTTGACGCGCAAACGGCCACGATAGAATTCCGCGACGTGAATTTCAAATATATCAACGGGAAGCCGATATTCAACAACCTCACCTTCTCCATCCCGGCGGGGAAGAAGATCGGCATCGTAGGCGGCTCCGGCAGCGGGTCTGTCTATCAAACATTTATTTATCATTGATTATTTCTTCATTGCATGCGTTTCGCGGTTTCACTTGCGTTTTACATGTTAAAAAGGTCATCTTTCATGGTACCTTTATTTAATTTCGTCGCGCCGAATCGAAATTGGATTATTAATGAAATAAAAAAATATTGTTGGACACATTACACAGCGTCATCTGACCCCAAACTAAGCAGAGCTTGTGTGATGGAAGTCAGTTAACTGATAGAATACATAAATACTTATAATACATACAGAACACCTAGACACAGAACAAACATTTTGTTTATACCATAAAATGTTTGTCCTTGGCGGGAATCGAACCCACGCCCTACAGCTCAGGCAGACATACTCCCAATGAGCCAACAGGGCCGTCTACTGCAATTTACGTAATATTGATATTTTTTATTTTTTTATTTTAACATTACTCTCCACAGACACTGGGGTCCGTGACCTTTGACAACTTTGAAAAACAATTTTTTTACAATATGGGAAGAGGAATATTAGTCAAATTAATCTTAATCTAGGGTTTAATCTAGGGATAAAATGTTAGATTGTGTGTATACCGCGAGCAGACCAGCGACCCGCAATATTGATATTTATTACCATTATTTTCATTTATTTTTTACTTGTCTAATGCAAATTGGAAGGTTTAATATTTTGACATTTCTAAACTTAATTGTTAACATTATATTTGTATGCATGTCGTCGTCATCGATAAATAATTATTGGAACATTTTTTTTTTTTTATTGTTGATAGGGTATGTCTTTGACCATAGCTCACCTGATGTTAACTGACGGTGTGGTCGAAGATGGTAAAGCAGACATAGTGTGAAATGGAACTGACTTTTTTTTATGGCTGATAGTCTAGGTGTTTTACTACAGCTCACCTGATGTTAACTGACGGTGTGGTCGAAGATGGTAAAGTAGACATACCGTGGAATGGAACTGACTTTTTTTATGGCTGAAAGTCTAGGTGTTTGACCACAGCTTACCTGATGTTAAGTAACGGTGTGGGCAAAGATGGTAAAGCAGGAATGGAACTGACTCTTAAGTGAAGTTAACGGGACAGACCGTTAGATGCTTGGCGGTAGATTTTCAACTTGAAGGTGGTAGCTAGCCAGCCGAGTACTACCAACACGCTATGGTTTCTCCACGATGTTTTCCTTAACCGGCAGCTCTTGCTCATTGTTGGGGTTTGAACCCACGTTCTTCTGACCGCGCTCACCACCAAGCTATTTTCGCTACAAATCGTTATCATCATCGCTCCTTGTTCCGATTCCAGAAAGTCGACAATGGTTCGACTCCTGTTCCGCTTCTTCGAGCCGCAGTCTGGCGACATATTCATCGCGGGGCAGAACATTAAGGAAGTAGACATGCTCAGTCTTAGGAGATCCATCGCTATAGTGCCGCAGGTGAGAACGTAGTACCAACATAACTTTTCATTTGATGATGAAACCATAAGTAGTTCAATGACAATATTCTAGTAACTGTAAATACCACGGAAAAGTAACAGAAAATCAAAATACGCAATTTCATTTACTTGGAAACATGCTTTTTCTAGCTGTTTTGGTTTAAAAATCGAACTATCAAACTGATTTTGTAGAAATTTCTATATACGTAGATATATGTACATCCTTTCTATTATTCAATATAATTATACTAAGTTCTAATCATTTTTTGACGATGTTTTTTACTGACCTGTGACGTTTATTATAATTATTGACATGAGATAAATTTGACATACCATGTTCTTCATTTTTATAACCAAGATGGGAGTTTGGCGGGAACGCGGTAAGAGTTGTGTCGTATTTTTATCCAAAACTAGTGTTTTTTTAGTGTTTATGTATTATGTATAAAAATTGTGGCGTTTTATTCATAAAATGCCGAATTACAAGCGCGAGTGTGGGAAAGTGATATGATGAGATGAAATATGACTTTTCGTGTTGCTTCCAAAACTCCATCGAAGCTTAAAGTCGCCACTACTTTACTAAAGCATGCCTAGATTTGACTGGCACAGACTGGACTTGACCAAGACTGGACTTTGACTATAAAGATAAAGAAGCTGAAAACTGAAGACTGCACAGAAAATACAGAAACATTGAAACTGGGAGAATTCACAGAGTGCGATGCCAAGAAGAAAGAAAAAAAAACAACCAAGATGACGTCTAAAATCGGGGTCGAGGTGGTCGCCATTTTGAATTTAGACACCCACACACACACTCCCCCACTCCTAACCTAACCCCCTAAATGCTGATGCAATAATTGTTGGGATGGTAATTAATGCAATTTGACATTCTAACCCGACTGGGATATATTTTTTTGTCAACAACACAAAAGCAAAGCAATGTTTGATTCGACCACGAGGCCATATAAATTAGCCAATTTACAAAATCACCTGCACTCGTATCATTGTTGATATAAGCAAGAGCCTTCTTAAATTGACCGACTTTTAAGTTCACTGTTTCGGCAATAAATCTACTGTTGCCATAAAGTTGTATGTGTTTTTTTTGTTTTCTATTCAGGACTGTGTATTATTCCATGACACGATTTTCCACAACCTGCATTACGGCGACCTCTCGCGGCCGCAGGAAGAAGTCTATAAAGCCAGCAAAATGTCGGAATTGCACGACTCTGTGCTTACATGGCCGAAGGTAATTTTTTACTGACTTCAAAAAGATTTTGAAGAAGAAGAAGATTAGAAGAGGTTCCCAATTTGATTATTGTATTTACACCGATTATGCTGAGATTTATGATCCGATTTACGTGTTTCTTCTTTATATTTTAATTGGTCGTCTTTGTGTGTTCGTAGCGATGATAGCTCAGTGGTTAGCGCGGTCGGTTTAGACGCTGACGGGTGTGGGTTCAAACAAACCCGAACATTGAGCTTGAGGTGCCGGTGAAGGAAAACATCGTGAGAAAACCATAGCATGGTGGTAGGGTATTTTCTAGTACTCGGCTGGCTAGCTACCACCCTCAAGTTGAAGACCTGCCGCCAATAACTTAACGGTGTATTTGAAAGCCAGTTCCATTCCAGACTAGGTGTGCATCTTTGACCATACTGTCATATAATATCAGGTGAGCTGTGGTCAAACACTTAGCTTGTCAACCATTTAAAAAAATCTGTTTCAAGAGCGTTAGGTTTGGGTTCGATTTTCACTTAGGAGAAACATTTGTGTGTTGATCATAAATGTTTGTTCTGTGTCTGGATGTTCTGTCTATATTATAAATATATTTTTTTTAAAGCGGCCAAGTGCGAGTCGGACTCGCGCACGACGGGTTCCGTACCATTATCTATAAAAACGGCAAAAAAAACATATCTGTTGTATGGGAGCCCCTCTTATATTAATTTTATTTTAATTAAATTAATTAATTTTAAAGTGAATAATATAACGCAATATTCTGTAAATATTTCAAGGGTCTACCTGTTGCCGTTATATTATAATATCGAGCAAAAAAATCACGTGGGAGACCCCTTAAATATTTATTTTATTCTGTTTTTAGTAGGTATTTGTTGTTATAGCGGCAATAGAAATACATCATCTGTGAAAATTTCAACTGTCTAACTATCACGGTTCATGAGATACAGCCTGGTGACAGACAGACAGACGGACGGACAGCAGAGTCTTATTAAAAAGGTCCCGTTTTACCCTTTGGGTACGGTACCCTAAAAAAGTACTCTATCAGTTATCTGACTTTCATCATACAAGCTTTGGTTAGTTTGGAGACAGATGGCGCTGTGTGTAATGTTTTGCGATATATTTTATTTATTTATATTTCTAGGGTTACGACACGCAAGTAGGCGAGCGTGGGTTGAAGCTGTCTGGTGGAGAGAAGCAACGTGTCGCGATAGCGCGCGCCATTCTCAAAGACTCTCCCATCATCATCTTCGATGAAGCCACCTCCAGTCTGGACTCCATTACAGAACATGTGAGTATATGGAACGGCCCTACACAGTCGGAAGGGGCTCATTGTTCTTATCCTTGTGAATAATTAATGCTCTCATCATTCAGAGACATCGAAGCTTGAATAATTTTCATTTCGATTAATAATTTCATTTTTACAAGCTATAATCCTTTTTGACTTACACAACAGCCCAAAAAAAAGTGTGGAAGTTTCTTTATTCCACTATAACTTTTAAATACCCAAAGAGATTTGGATATATGGGCAAATCATTTCAAGTGACAATGGATATAATTATAACTTTTAAAAAAAAGTGGCTATTCGTGTTGTATTAATTTTCTAAATTAAGCTTGTTTATTTATGCCATTTCTAAATCAAGCTAGTTTATTTTTGAAATTTCTAAATTAAGCTTGTTCGTTATGACATTTCTAAATTAAGCTTGTTAATTTATGCCATTTCTAAATTAAGCTTGTTTGCTTATGACATTTTTAAATTAAGCTTGTTTGTTTATGCCATTTCTAAATTAAGCTTGTTTATTTATGCCATTTCTAAATTAAGCTTGTTTATTTATGCCATTTCTAAATTAAGCTTGTTTATTTATGACATTTCAGGCGATTTTGCAAGCACTAAAGGCCGCGACAGTCGGCCGGACATCTATCTGCATAGCTCACCGCCTCTCCACCGTGGCTGACGCAGACGAGATACTTGTCCTGGAGAACGGATCTATCTCGGAGCGAGGCACGCACCGGGAACTCATCGCCAATCCGAGGAGTCTGTACGCGCGCCTCTGGGAGAAACAGAACAAGGACGCAACGGTTGAGGACAAGTGAATGTGATTAAAGTGTGACGGGGGAAAAAGGGGCAAGAAAAGTGATGGGGGCAAGCAGTGAGATAAAGCCGTCGAATATTGATATAAGAAGAAAAAGTATGATGAGGGCTTGAAAAAGGAGTGAGAATTGTATTGGGGCGAAGAAGTGTAACGGGGGCGTAGAAGTGTAACGGAGGCGTAGAAGTGTTATGGGGGCGTTGAAGTTATATCTATATGGTGAAAACGAAAGTGAATTTTATGGGGACTGATATTATTTTTGCCAAGAATCTAAAGAGTGTGTTTAGGCAGACACGCGAGAAAGCTAGTGTTCATTCAAGGCTAAATATGGTACTTTGACCATACTGTATTTTTTCAGTATCAATTGAATTGTTGTCAAAAGCTATTGACGGAAGCGTCCTTAAAAAACTTAGGGGCGAGAATAAATGTCAGAAATGAGGTAATATTCTGTGATCTGATTAAACATGAAGACGTTTTCTAATCGAATAGAAATAGCCGCCCGACGATTCGGTCCGCCTTCGATCAGTGAGTTGATCAACAACATCGAGTCGACGGGTCGACACTTTATTTACAAAACGCAAACACCAAAAAGTACTATCAAATCATTTGATCGATATATCAGGCTTTCTGACGATCAACATTTGATCGATTGTTCACCAAAAATAAGGTTTGATATTTTTTTTGGTGTCATTAATAAGAACAATCGATTGAATGGTATCTTATCCTTGCGGTACATTATCCTACCTCAAATGTTAATCGAATTGATAAAGTTTAAAACTATTGTATTCGAATAATGTTTCGATTTATTTATTGTCATTAGTAAACGATTGTGATGTCGAAGACATTTCTTCTATGTAAATAAATACCATATGTTGACATGTCTAGCTGTACTTTGTATAAGTATATTATTTTGTTATTATATTTGTGTTTTATTTATTAGCACACTATTAAAATAATACTTTTAGTAAGACCTTTTTTTTATAGTTGACAGGCTAGGTGTTTGACTACACCTTACCTGATGTTAAATGACGGTGTGGTCGAAGATGGTAAAGCACACCTAGTCTGGAATAGAGCTGTCTTTTAAGTATGGCTACCGGAACTTTGGTGCTTCGCGCTCCGGCGGCTCGCAAGCGCCGCTTTTTTTATTGGCTGACAGGCTAGGTGTTTTACCACAGCTCACCCGATGCTAAGTGACGGTGTGGTCGAAGATGGTAAACACGCCTAGTCTGGAATGGAGCTGGCTCTCAAGTGAGGCTACCAGAACACACCGTTAAATGCTTGGCGGCCGATTTTCAACTTAAGGGTGGTAGCTAGCCAGCCGAGTACTAGAAAGTACCCTGCCACCGCGCTATGCTCAAGCTCATTGTTGGGGTTTGAACCCACGCCCTTCGGCATGCGAACCGACCGCACTAACCACTGAGCTATCATCGCTATATTACCAATACTGGAGCCATCCTCGTACACGGCACGTCCGACTCCGTCGCGCTTTAACTGGTATATGAATCGGTAACTAAATTAGGACAGTGTGATCAGAAGCTTCTAAAGTTGCTTCTGAATTTAGAAGACTTTAGCCAAGTGTAATAAGCGCTTTTTCCCTGCTTTCAGATCATCGTAGCAATAAAAAGAAAGACCAGCTTGTAACGCAGTCGCACCGGCTCGTCAAGTCTGAGAGGTTGGTTATATGCTGGGCCACTTGGCAACTTAGGGGTGGTAGCTAGTACTAGAAAGTATCCTACTACCACGCCATGGTTTCCTCACGATGATTTGTTTCACGGGCATCTAAGTTTTAAACAGATTTTTTAGCAGATTTAGGTGGCCCCTTGATGTGCTTTTGCCGTTGGTTAGAAAGAAAGAAAGAAAGTAAATAATTTTATTTTGTACATAACACAACCGAACACATAAAAACAAATAAACAGACTAACAGTTACATACAAAATAGGGCTCACCTCAGCATAATGCTTGCAAATGTAGTTGTGTGTGGAAGGTTTTATATGAGGAAAACAGTTCAGATTATATATAAAAAGGTTCTAATCTATTTATTGAACTCCTTGCTCCACTAAACTTCGAACAATCAAACGTCAATCATTCAAATAAATCGATGTGTTATCCGTTGCCATAGCAACGCGCCGACAACAATTCTTACAAAGGTTATTATTAATTTTCGCAAGTGTTTTTTATTTGGGCTCCTTTTGAGCCAAGTTTTCTATTTTGTATAGAAAATGGTGCTGTGACTGTTGAAGGATGTCAGTGCTAAGTCTCGCACCAGATGATAAAAAGAAAGATCTACGGTTAGTATTCCTCTGTTGTTTGTCTGGGACCTTGAGTTCTGCAGACCTAAAATCCAAAATACGCTTGTGTGTGTTTTGTGTGTCACTGTTAATGTTGATTGGCGACAGATTTTCAACTTGAGGGTGGTAACTAGCCAGTGTTAGAAGCACTCTACCACCATGCTATGGCTTCATCACGATGTTTTTCTTCACCAGCAGCTCAACGCAAGTTCAAGCTCAGGATTTGAACCCACGCCTTTCGAGTGTAAACCGACTTGCTAACCTTGCTGAGCTATTATGGCTACTAAACTTTTCTCATATCTATAATATATTTTTTTTATCTTACAGGCTTGGTATGTCCACAACTCACCTGATGATAAGTGACGGTGTGGTCGAAGATGGTAAAGCCTGGAATGGAACTGGCTCTCAAGTAAGGCTGCCGGAACACACCGTTAGATACTTGGCGGCAGATTTTCAACTTGAGGGTGGTAGCTAGCCAGCCGAGTACTAGAAAGTACTCTACCACCACGCTATGGTTTCCTCACGATGTTTTCCTTCACCGACAGCTCAAGCTCATTGTTGGGGTTTGAACCCACGCCCTTCGGCATGCGAACCACGCTAACCACTGAGCTATCATCGCTATAAAACTATATTCAATGTACACAAACATTTAAAAAAAAAAAAAATCGGTTGAGTCGTTTTCATGCTATGGGCTTGTCAACAAACTGCATTTAATTTTTATTTATGTAGATAAAGTATATACTTTCAGGAAGGAATCCCTGGAGTCAGTCTACAGCAGTAACTCTCGTCTCAATCTGCTCACGAAGCGCAAACGTCTCAACCCATTGACCATGGACCTCTCCAACCAATCAGTGCGCAGCAAAAGCGGAGACAGATACGTGACGCAACGAGTCCTCTCCGCCAAGACGCATCGCGTGAAACAACTGCAGAACCAGCTTTCAGACGCCCATTATCATCTACAGGTAAGAACTATGGAAACTGACGTGGTTTTGACACATTTTTGTTTAACTTGTGCGAAGCAAGACGAGGACGCACGCGTGATGCACTCAGCTTTGTCTCCATGAGGAAGGCCATTGGATGTGGCCAAAACTATGGTTTTACAGGAAATAAAAGATGCGTAATTTTATTTTCTACAATAATATTCTCAATAGTTTCCGAGATGTCGGCCAAAAGTTTTTTCGACATGGCGCTTGAAGCTCCACCTGGATCTGTCAGCATTTTGTGATTTTATGCTCAGTAAGTGACAGTGAACATTATAAAAAAATGGATCGGAAATTTAGTGAGAGGTTAAATTATATTTTTACTGGCCTATAACACTCCATGGAAGTCATCACTATAGGTATTACTGGGCAAGATCGGATTCTACCATGACTTACTTTGTGAGACTTTCATAAAATACTTGACAATTTGATACTGGCAAATGTAAACAACAGTCTGTTGCGACAGCCTCATTTTAGAGTCAGTTTCATTCCAGGCTAGGTGTGATTATCTTCTTTGACCACACCGTCGCTTAACGACAAGTGATCTGTGGTCAAATAACCTACCCTATCAACCATAAAAAATCGATAGGAGTTTTTGGGCTCGAAAGTAATGAGCGCCAAAACAGCGATGGATTTCGATTTTATTATTTTATCCAAAGTACTTGGTACTACAGCAATACCCTTAAGGCAGACGTTAATCTCTAACCATCTATGATTTTATATATTTATTTCTAATTAGAATATACAAATCACTTAACTGAGAAATACAACTTATTTTAAGCCAAGCAGTAGTGTGTACTGTTCCGGTTTAAAGGGTACTGCAGTTCGCTAAATTATAGGACTGGTGAGACTAACCTCAAAGCGAAACTCTCTAACCAAAAAGTCTCAAAGTAATTGGCGCCAAAACAGCGATGACCTGGACTTTGTTTTAATACCCAAAGTTCTGTGTATCGCTGCAATGTTCATGGACAGGCGTTATCTCTTACCATCAAGAGCGTCTCATTCATATCATTAGTTTTAAATATAAAAAAAGTATAGGCAACTATGTATTACAAGCGTCGGAACTTATAAATATACAAGAATTTACCTATGATCCAAATATACTTTAGGAATCAGTTGACTGAAAAACAAAAACTGGAGTTTTAACATAACGTTTTGTAAATATATACGTATCTGTTTACTTATATTTGTTTTGTCTATTCGTTTGATGTTTTTGTTTAAGTACTTACAGTAATATAAAAAAAAACCTAAAGCAATAACTGTTTCAGGAGCTCAGCAACGAGAACAGAGTACTGCGTGCCATTCAGAAGAAACAAGAGATCGCATTACAAAGGCAAGTACACGCAATAAAACGAGGTTTCTGATTTATGTAGTTTAATAAACTCGAAACACACCACCCGAGATTGGAAAGGGCGTGGATATTTATGGATATTCAAGGAAGATCATAATTTAGATAAAGTGGAACTAGAATAGGTTGGAATTAAATTTCGAAATCGTACAGTACAGTTTTGCAGTTCTGTGTTGTCTGGATTTAGCTTTATTTTAGAAAATTACTTAATATTCATAATTACCTATACAGTTTTAATAGAAAAATTACAGCTAGCCGAATAATAGTAATTAACCTACAACTATGCTAAGGTTTTCTCAAGATGTTGTCCTTTAGTGGTAACTCAAATTTATTGTTGGAATTCAAAACCACGGCATGTGAATCAACCGCGCTAACCACTGAGCTATCACGTCTCACAATATTTATCAAGTATTAAACCTACTGGCGCGCATTTTCCTATACCGATTGATTAAAATGTTTCAATCATTAAGTACCTATATATTTTAATTTGGGGTGTATGATTTTTCTCACGAGTTGCTTACTGTAGAATAGTAAGTGTTATCAATAAATATTTATACATTATATTATATAAATGACGAATGTGCGAATTATACTCGCACATTAAGGATTCCATACGTACTGCTTAGTTTCTCTTCCTGACATAAATGTAGTTCAGCCATTATCATTAAAAAAAAATATACACTGTAAAGTATAAGATTTCTCTCCAGCCCGTCCACTCTTTCAGTTCTGTGTCAATCTTGTCTTATGTTTTCTGAGAATATTTACTTTAAAATGATTTACCTACTTTGGTTCAAGCCGGAGTTTTTGATACTAGCCGAATTCGCACATGGCGAAAGAACAAAAAAAAATTGCTTGTAATACGATATTACGGTATTTCTGATTTGTCGATGATTCTTTCAGATATGAGAATTCGAACGCAGAACTGCCCCAAGTGTTAAACTCTCACACCGAAGAGATGCGCGTGCAACAAACGCGCTATAAGCAGCTGAAAGCGCAACACAAGGAAGCGCTGCAGCGGTTGAAGGAGAGAGACATGCAGTTTCAAACACTGAAGGACGAGCACCAGCACCTATTGGAATTAAGTAAAGACAGGTTAGTCGAAATACTATCGACTTAATTTGAAGACAAGGTCCTAGACAAAGTAACATTCGATTAGCGATAACGCTAATAGAAGAATAAAAAAATACAGGATTGACATAAGCTTTCCACGTGACATATTGACCGCTTATCGATAATCGAATCTTTGTCAAGTTTGTGAAATGATTTCTATTATGCAATCTATGAATAAAAATTATGACAAATATGAATATAGTATAGGAAGGAATAAAAAAGGAATTGATCACTGTCATGCAAAACGGCTCTGTGAAAAAGGCTAGCCATTATGTAATACGGCGGATTTTACAATTTGACCGTGACTTGTACGAGCATACATGATAGATAGTTTGAACGTTTTGTAACTGTACTTGAACTGAGAATACCTGACTGTAATGCTTGCCATTACCTGAGTATGAAAACTGACGTGGTTTTGATACATTTTTGTTTTACTTATGCGAGATTACTCCGTTTAATTATATCGGGTACTCTGACTATAGTTTCGGCCACATCTGGTAGCCTTCTTTATGGAGACAAACCTAAGTACAATGCGTGCTCGGCACTGAAACAAAACAACTTTTTCGCTGTTTGTTAACTGTTTTGCGAACCAAGACGAGGCCGCGCGCGTGTTGTACTCAGTTTTGTCACCATGAAGAACCGTATGTGGCCAAAAAATATAGTCGGAGTATTCGATAGGTATAATTAAACGCGAGTAATCCCGCATAAGTAAAATAAAAACTATTTCATTTTCATCTTGCCACACTCAAAAATTTTAACCTCACCCATATCTGAAAATCCCGTACCGTACAAGTTTTGACGCTCATTTGTTCTGTATATTTATAAGGTGTGAAATGCCCTTGTTCTCGTTCTTAAATAAGTCTTATTACGACATCAAGAGGAATTTAAAAAACAAAATCCACGAAGAATCACATGAACATTTTATTGGGATAGTAAGAATTCACATGGCGTGGCCAAGAACCACTACTATATTGTTGCAGGAATCTTCTAGAACGTGAGAAGCTCCAAGCAACCGTGACAGAACTGACGGCGAAGGTCCAGCAGCAAAACGAGACCATCTCCATGCTGCAACGGCGCATCGCTCTCGAAGCGAAGAACTTCAGGCATCAGCTGCAGATGGAAATGAACAAGCATAAAGACACGCGAGCAGATCTAGACCTGGCCATCAATAATGCTGACAAACTGTCTACTATCATTGAGGTAGAATTTGCTGCGAAAAATGTGGAAGTTAAATTTTTTTTATTTTAATAACCTAACTTATGGTGTACTGAAGATTTCTATTGAATTTCCGCTTGTAAGTAATTTTGGTTACAATAACGACGTGAAAGAAAGAAAGAAAGAAAAAAGTTTTATTTTGTAACATAATCGAAACATCTACAATAACGGACAAACAAGGACAAACAGTTACAAAATAGGGGTTCACTTCAGCATAATGCTGGCTAAGTGGTATAACCAGCGCTGGTCTTCCGGTGAGCCCTAGCAGGTCCTACAAATACACATAAACATATTGAGAACAAATTACCAACTAAATAAATAAGTACATTTTGACAGTTGAAAGTGTGTCAAAAGCACGTCAGTTACCATAGTTTTTGTTAAATATTTTATGCCCTGATTCCACCTGATCTTTACTGTAAATTATTTCATCTGCTCTTTAACGCGATAAAACCATGATTATTGAATATGTTGTTGGATATTTTTCAATTACGCATAATATAGCACCTCAGTTCCAAATTTTCCAAAAGCGAGTATATTATTATGTAGCTCTTTGCCAAAGTTTGTACCTTCTACGTAAATACAATCACGCAAGGCGTAACGAAATAGATTGGATTGGTACCAGACCAGCCTATTTAACAACTAATAATAACAAACTCTAAAGCCCAATTATATTTGCAGATGAAAGAAAAACTTCTAAGCACGGCCGCGAGTCGCAACCTAAAGTCTCCAGTCAAGAGTTCCTCTGGAAGTGCGCTCGGCAGACCAGCTTCCAAGACCAAGTCTTTACAGGACACTACTGGAAAAGGAGACGATAGAATCAATGTGAGTTTCGTTGAACAGTGGGCCCGGGCACAGGTAGAGCATTTCTGAAAACTAAAAATGAACGCCCCGGCGCAATTCGTTTTCTCGTCTCTAAATACGTCTCAATCGTTATCTAGCCGAAAGAAGCACGACACGTGTGTATTTCTAACTTTTAATAACAATTTATCTGTTATACATATTTCGAACCAATTTTTATATGTCCATGAAGCACATTTGATCAGAGTCATGGAACAAAAACTCGATGTTCGGTGTTAGGACCTGTGAGGCACATCATCAAAAAAAGAAAAAATATAAAATATTTAATGATTTAGTGAGTATGGTATAGAGTGGCTAAAATGACATGGGACATTTGCAATTACAAAAACTTGATTGCATAGAAACAGGGAATCTGTCACTTACAACTTACCTGTCACTGTCACTTTTATTATTGTTTTTGTCTATGAGCTAACAGAACAATTATAGGGCAAATGTGCATCAAGAGCTGTTGGGCGTGGGTTCAATTCCCACTCAGGGCAAACATTTGTGTGACGACCATGATTATTATACAGTGAAGTACATAAAGAAGACCCGTTCTTCTGGGTTCATTCTTGGTTTCCATAGTAAAAGCTTTGCTTAGTGTGGGGCTAGATTAGAATATTTATTTGATATTTATTTATATTCATATATCCGATTGTATTGACGAGACTTACAGAGAAAAGCTCGTCCATAATATATAACCATATTTTGTTTTAATAACATACTACTATCATTATAGTACTATCATTTCCATTATAAATGCTTAGGTAGTAATAGACTCGAAAGTGGGTTTTGGTCTCTGACAATGAGCGTCGCTGTGTAAGCTTAATAAGCTTATACCACTCGATTAGCTCTCGTAGATCGTATTTTTGCTCTATCGGCCCTAGATACATTTTGATAATAGCTCCAACATTTTCCGTCAACGTTACTGGATCGAAACTCGCAGATATTCGCTTCTGAAAATAACTCGCCAATCACTTTACACATTGGAGTACCGCATCCATGGGTGTTGAATGGAACCTGGAGCTCGTCTAGGGAGGTACCACCGCAGTACCTCATATTCTGCCGCTAAGCAGTTAACATTACTGTGTTCCGGTTTAAAAAGGGTTACAGTACTTATTAATATTTTAGGGCTGTTGAGACTAACCATCGAAAGTCGCAAAGTAATGAACGCCAAAGCAGCAATACCCTAGACTTTGTTTTGCTATACAAAGCTATGTGTATCGTAATAGTCATGGACATGCGTTTCATCTTACTATCAGGTGAATGTCTCGTTCGTTTCGTTGATTTTATATTAAAATATATATAAATCAAGTTACTGTCTGTTTGTCCTTAATTTCGTTGTCTATATTAGATCGGTAATAAGGTTTATATAACAATATTTTGTCTACAATGGGCTATATCACGTTTTTGTTCACAATCAACATTTCCCTTCGAGGTTAAGTGCTTACTGTTTGCCTTGCAATATTGCGAAGGGAGCTCGAGTGACATACGAAGGCATACTGTTTGGATGGTTTGTGAAGTGGCTGCCCTTTTATCCGCTGAATTTGGGATAAATCTGCTTTCTCGGAATGTGTTTACACATTTCCGGGGACAATCTTTCGAAAGCGTATGTGTAAATAATGATTTTGGTTTACTTAAATGTAAAAGTTTTGTTGATTAATAACAGGCTTTTCTTATATTAAAATTATAGGATTGAGTTTGACCACTTCTTCATGTAGTGAGACAAAAGAAACGTTCTTCTGATGGTAAGAGATAACGCCTGCCTATTACCATTGCAGCGGTGTCCATAACTTTGAGTAACAAAATAATGTCCAGAGCATCGCTGCTTTGGTACTCACTACTTTGAGACATTTGTTGCTCACTAGCCCTATAATTTCGCTAGCTGCAATAACCTTCAAACCAAAACACAATAATGTTTACACACTACTGCTTGGTGGCAGAATATCTGGTAATCCCGTAGTAATCCATACGCATAAAACTTTTATAAATTATGTTTATCATGTTACTACAAG
This sequence comes from Biston stratarius, assembly GCA_950106695.1. Lineage (NCBI taxonomy): Eukaryota > Metazoa > Arthropoda > Insecta > Lepidoptera > Geometridae > Biston > Biston stratarius. The sequence goes on along the minus strand of OX467110.1, from coordinate 15,236,474 downwards.
TGGATGTGTCGTAAATAATATTTAAACTATTTCAGATTGACCAGAACATTCTAGCCAAATTATGCGAAAACTCTCGTACTCTTAGCAGTGCATTATCCCACGACGAAGAAACTTCCTCTTCAGCAGAACCTCGATCTAGATACGCTCGAAGCCGTACCAATTCCACCAGCACTGGCTCTAGATCAACTCCAAACAGGAAACTGTCTAAAGGCTCAGATGACATGGTAGAACTTGCTAAAACAGTACAAGATGGCATGGCAGAACTAGCCATATTCGACGATGACATAAAAACAGATTCACCCGATGAAGTGCAAATGAAAATGGAAGCAATGAAAATGGAATTGATGAACAAAATTAAAAATAATGAAGAACCACGAAAACCCAACACGTTGAGAAGGATGTCGACTGAAGAGTCTATTGAGGAACAAATAGATGAAGTCGACGAAGAAAGGCCGAAATCTAGAGGAAGACGGAATTCAAATGTGTCGTTTTTCGGAAGCGTCAACGTTGAGGAAACTACCACTACTGTCCATGAATACAAAACAAGTATAAACGGAAATAAAAGCGGTGATGATATGGAAATGATGAAGCCTAAACGAGAAAACAGTGGACTAGAAAGACCTAAAAGAGAAAATAGTACATTAGAACGAAGACTATCGGGAAAACCTTTAGAGAAATATTGCAAAGATATAATTCAAGATATTGAAAAGAGTAGCAAAGTCATCGATAAACACGTAAAGCAATTTAACAGTTCAAAATTCGATAACGATAAAATCGTCCAGCAACTACAAGCTGTCGATAAAATCAATGAATTAGTAAATGGTAGTATAAACATCCCCGATGAAGCTTTAGTAGAATTAAACAATAACTTTAAAGTTCTTACTAATCAAGTTTTCGATGACGTGCCAGCGGCTAGAAAAAGATCCATCTCTGGAAGGCGAAGTTCGAGAGAAGCGAGGACAAATTTGTTAGGCGATGTATCGATGAGTAATCAAGATTTGTTGGACGATTTATTGGGGAAAAAATGATGCAGACTTCAAAGCGATAAAATGTATGTAACATAATTAGAAGAGGTACGCTTATGTGTTTTGAGAAGCTGTTTATTATTTAAAAGCATAGCAATAGAGTGGTTGAAACGAAGGTTTAAGAAGCATGTACACTATATCAACTCAATTCTGCTCGACTCAAAAACAAGCATTATTAAATACAATCTTTGTTTGTATAACTTGGATTTTTTAGTAGTCTGAGACGGAGACAACTAGTATTCCAGCTTACAATATAGTTTTTAAAGTTTAAACAAGCTTAATTGAATAAAAAGATTAATAATTAAATTTATTTTCAAAACATTATAGCCGGTGTCACTCGGAATGATTTTAACGATAACATAATAATCCATACATCCGAATCTGTTCAAGCATTTAAAAGTTATGGTGCAATAAAGAAATCGTATGTACATACATGCGTGAACTCTGAAAACATTACACTCCATTTTTTGGGTAGCCCTGTAAAAATAGAGCATTTTGGTAACATCACTCCAAATCTAGTATCAGCTAAGCGTGTCATCAAACCATCGCAGACAGTTGTCCTTAATAAAATTAATATTACCTATATAAAGTTTCTCCTAATAATGTTCTTGAGTAGAGTCGATGTTGAGTATATTTAGTGTGCACATGTCTTTACGTTGGCGAAACTGTGTGTGTTAATTAAATGCCACGAACGGGCTTTGAGGTCGTTGTTCCCTATTTTGTAGATTTTAGGGAGCGATTCCAGCCCTCAGTGTAATCTTAGTAATCTAGTTTTCGTGTCCAGACCAGACTTAATTATCTAATTATCTTTAAAACTTTGAGGGCTTACTTAAGTGACGCTAATGTGAAGCCTGGAGTTGAAAAGATTCAAAAAGATAGTTTAGATATGGTATGGTATAGTTGATTCCAGTGTTTCTAGAGTCGTGAATGAGAAATATTTGTTCTGGCGCACTTGATAGATTCAAATTGAAATTGATTTATTTTATTAATATAAAAACAATACACTGGTAGTCGTAGGATTCGACAAAGAAGTAGTCGTCACAGAAAATGTGTGACTCGGCGAGGAAACAATTAGATCGTTTCTCCGAGTACGGGGTGATTGTTGTAATGCGCGTTCCGGCAGACAGTGTTACCAACTCTCAAAAATATTTCCCCCTAAAGCTTATGTTAAAAACTACTAAAATCACAACAAATACTTGAAAATCCCCCAAAAAAATAATATTGTTAAAAAAAACTTCCAATATTAGTTCATTTCCTTTTAAATCTGGATCTGTTTCCCAATTATTTGTGTACTTTTGACTGTATTTCTTCTTTTCTTTAGGCATAATTAACAATTTGGTTGTCGACACAACAGTACATGAGTACAATAACGAAATTAAATTAATAACAATCAACGTATTTCCAGTAAGCATAGACAACATAACCACCAGTCACCACAGAGTAGTTGTAATATATCGCGTCTCAAGATTATGGTAAGCACTATGGTGGCATTTGTTTTCTATTCAACTCCGCATACTTAATAATGAGGAACCGTACTAGATGTCGCTAAGCCGCTAGTTCAACAAATAAATATAATTGGCTATATTGAATAACTTTAAGACCTATATTTTTATACTTTCATTTTTCTTAATAAAAAATAAGCAGTCAAAAAAACCCCACCTGACTTATTTTCTCTCTAAATTTAGGGGGGAAACCCCCACGTTGGTAACACTGCCGGCAGACGATGTGGAGCAGTCGCGGTGGCGTCACGCGCTCCAGCGCGCTCCGCCGGCGACTGTAGGACAACAATTGCATTCATATTTCCTTAACTTAGCGAGCTTTTTTCCATAAGGCGGCATCTATATATTTTTTTCTAAAGTTGATCTAAAACAGGATATCACAAATTTAATAGTTCAAAGTCCATTTCAATTGAGTTTGTGTTCGTTTTAACAAAAAAGTAATTTGATATTGACGCCTTTTAGCGCCCACGTAGCACAAGAACGTCATTCAGTGGAGCTTAGTGATAAGCGTAATTTTATTTCAATATGAGCTTTTCATTTGTTATAAAATTAGGTATGTATATATACCTACGTACCTATCACAAAATCAGCCATAGGACGTCCACTGCTGGACATAGGCCTCCTCCTGGGGGGGTTTTGTCAATACTCGCCACGCTTGGTAGGCGGGTTGGCGAGCGCAGTTAGATGTGATTGTTCAAGGAAGACGCTGCTGCCCATCTTCCGGATTACATCCCTTAGCAACCACGGGTAGAGAGGGTGGGATACAATTCTTACGCCGGCACCACCACGGCATAACCTACGTATGTATCTACGTAATTAAATAACAAAATTTTACCTACATCATTTCATCGTCAGTGTCCAATATAGTTATTTCGGCTAATGCTTGACTGGACTCATAGATTCATGACAAACTTAGAATACACAATTAGATGATTATTTATAGTTTAATGTTTTATTTTTTATTTATAAGTACGGGTAAACAGTATACACTGTTGTGTTCCTAAAGCGTTGTAAAAACTGTCATAGGTATAAACAGCCATTAGAAAACGCCAAGAAGTTCACAGGAATAAATTTGGCCGCTAAGACATTGATACGATTGCATAAAGTATGTCCTCCCAAGAAGGTTCGTAGTAGCGTAACTTTTTCATGGTCGCCTAACTTAAATGGCATTAGAGAGTTTACGATACTTCCCACATGTCCAATTTGGTGCTCGTAATATCTAGTAAACGGGGAGGCCATGTAACTAAAATATAATTAGAAAAAGCATTGAAAAGGAAACCATAACAATAATTCTATTGAAATCACCAACCAAATCAAGACAAAAAGGTAATAATGTATCAATTTACTTTGATAGAAAATTTTATCAATACGGTACAAAGTAATAGAGTTACTAGCAAATACGAGGAAGTAAACTTCTGTATCCTCCGTTTTGGCCGCACTTGCATTGTTAGACATATTTCTATACTGTTTGCCCGATAGAGTGATGTGTAAAAGATAGTGTGAAGAGAGGTGATTTTTTACAGCCAATTGTATATCGTAAACAGTTTTATTGATTGTTATTGAATTGTATTAGATTATGATGATGATGATTAAATGATAAATAAAATATTTTATTTTTCGAGTTTTTTAGTTTCATTTGAACTAACAAAATGAACTAATTTGAACTGTGTTCCGGTTTGAAGGGTACCTACTGCAGTTAGAGAAATTACAGGGCTGTTGAGACTAACCATCGAACGTCTCAAAGTAATGAGCGCCAAAGCAGTGATGCCCTGGACTTTGTTTTGCTACTCAAAGTTGTGTATCGCTGCAATGGTCATGGACATGCGTTATATTTCACCATTTACCGGCTTGTACGACTCATTACATTTAAAAAAAAGGGGCAGTTGGTGTTGTGGGTATTTTTTTTTTTTTTTTTTTTTGTTACTTGTTAAAATTTTCATTAGTACGATACAATATATTTTAGTGAGCAAATATTGAATCACCGTTGCTTTTGCCAATTAGCAAATAAATTGGTTTTCTGAAGTTTAATTACTGTTAACCATATGCAAAGCTTTAGCTGACCCACGTCCGAGCCAACAAATGGCCTTTCAGGCTACACAGGAAATAACTCTATAATATATATTGATATACATACATATATAAATCGGTACCATTCTTATGTTAAACTTCGGAGTCGAACCAACAGAAAACATAATTGGTACGGGTACGTAGGTATTTACAGGAACGGAAGAAGGCTTAAAGTCCTGATCCAATTGTTCGAATATAAGCAACATATTCGAGTCTTTCTCAAATATTCGTCATATTCGAATCTCAGTTGCCACATAACGGCCTTTACTAACTAGGATAGCGTTTTGGGAGCTGTTCCCATTGGTAGGTGTCTTTTTACGATTAACTTTGTTTAATTATATTATTAACTTCAACATGGATATTATATTTATACTTTTGTTTGTAAATAGGTATTTTTTAAGTTGTATAAACTTAATAGCGAATATATTCATCATATTCGAATAAATGAATGAATGAAATGAAATGAATTCGAAGTCATTTCAGCCCAGATGCGTTCACTATCTTCGACCGCACCGTCACCTAAGAAGTCTACAATAAAAAATATTTGAAAAAATATCGGGACAGTAGTTAATAATACATTTGTATTTGTATATTGGTAACGGTTGATCATCATATATAAATACAGGGAGTCCACAGGCAGATTTCAAGGTTAAAAAAATTGTAAAAAAATACTAAACTCAAAACAACAAATGCTGATTTAACTTTTTAAAACCACATTCTCCAAATGTCAAAAATGTCCAAATGTCGGCCATCGAGTTTGACACACTCTTCGCATGTTTTCAAAAACGCGTTTACAGAGTGACCTAGGGAATCCTTTAAGTTGTGTCTCAGTGCTTGGATTTGTTTCGTAAACAACGGATTAAATAAAAAAAGAAATATGTATACATATATATATATATTTATATCCCGTCTATAAAATAAATTATCGTACTATTTCATAGGAATAATACGAAAATAATATTAGTGTAAATCGAACAAGCGTTCATCCCTACAAACAATTATTATACCTACAATATTCTTGCGAATTCCACAAAATCCCTTGTCAATTGGATTGGCGCGATCAAAGAATTCCATTTCGCACTTATGGCACAATTTATTCGCACTTCGTGTCAAGAATTTAACTCACAATTTTTGGTCCAGGCAGTTTTAGTGTGTTGCTTAAGGAACAATTAATTTGGATTAATAAATTAGATTTTTTCTTCCTTATAAGTTATAGCTTTATTTATTTGAAATATATACAAATGAAATTAAATATAAACAACTACCTACATACGTATAAAACTAGATGCAGACATTAATTACATTTAATTAGATTGCGTTACGCTACGTTACGTTACGCTGTATTATATTAATTGCATTAAATTATATTATAATTTATCCTCTCTAAATATATGTAAATTTTCTCGGTATGATTATTTCCGAAAACCGATACATTTAATTTTTAAAGTCCGTAAAGCAATTGCCAAAAAATAACAACGTCCCGGAATCTAACCCACAACCCCACTTTAAAAGGTGATGCCTTAAAATCAGACAACGATGTTTTTAAGGAATAGTAATTAATGATGCGAATTCTTTTACACCATCCGTTGAGACAAAAGAATCTAAATAAATAAATAAATATCGGAGGACATTTCACACAGCGCTATCTAGCCTCAAACTAAGCAAAGCTTGTACTATGGGAACCAGATAACTAATATTATACTTTTTTTTCGTATATATTCTTATAATATAAAAGAACACCCAGATACAGAACAAACATTTATCGTCACTCAAATTTTTGTCCTGGTGAAAATCGTACCCACGCCCTACAGCTCTTGAAGCAGATATTAGAGCTAATAATAGAGCAATCAACCCTAGCCTGAATCATCATCATCATCATCATCTCAGCCGTAGGACGTCCACTGCTGGACATAGGCCTCCCCCATTGACTTCCACAAAGACCGGTTAGAAGCGGCTCGCATCCAGCGCGTTCCTGCGGTCTTTATGAGGTCGTCTGTCCACCTTGTGGACGGGTGGACGTCCTACGCTGCGCTTGCCGGTCCGTGGTCTCCACTCCAGAACTTTGCAGCCCCATCGGCCATCAGTTCTGCGTGCTATGTGCCCTGCCCACTGCCACTTCAACTTGCTAATCCGCTGGGCTATGTCGGCTACTTTAGTTCGTCTACGGATCTCCTCATTTCTGATTCGATCTCGTAGGGAAACTCCGAGCATAGCCCTCTCCATAGCTCCATAGCCTGAATCATTATTTCATTATTTACTGAAAACCTGAGCTCTAGTGATAGAGCCATCCAGTAAGCCCGTTTACTTTAGTTACGTTGAAAATAACTACATAATTGCTTCCAATAAAATGTCTCTCTCCTATTTACTAATACCGCGCACAAACTTAATTGCCAATACTGAAAACCTAATATTGAATTAGTTTCGCTTCAAAGTTTTTTAATCGTATCAAAAGCATTTATTTTCTTAATTTTGATACAACTAGATGAATACCAATGTGAAATTTTCGATTAGGATGATCAAAATTCGGCTGGCCTGCGCAGATTACAACAAACTGTTTATCAGTTGCGGCCAGCCAGACTCGAGATTTAATTTGATAACAATAATGGCAGCACTGACAAATATACGGGATTATTCACGTCAATAAATTAAATAAGGCAATCTCCTAACCAGGCTTTTTTAATTACATTTATTACATTTAGGAATGCTTGGTGTACACTGTACAGGCGACATGCTTACAAAAGCATTCGCGCGTTTTTAAAATTATAACATTGACATGTATGTTTTTATCTTTTTCTTCTTGGCATCGTATTCTGTGCATTCTACCAATTTTAATGTTTCTGTGTTTTTAGCGCATTCTTCAGCTTTCAGCTTAATTTTGACTTTATAGTCAACGTTCAGTCTTGGTCAAGTCTAATCCGTGCTAGTCAAATCCAGTCATGCCTTAGTAAAGTAGTGGCGACGTTACTATAAGGTTCGATGGAGTTTTACAAGCAACACGAAAAGTCATGTTTCACCACATTATATCACTTTCCCACACTCGCGCTTGTTTCGGCACTTTATGAATAAAACACCACTATTTTTATACATGAACACTCGAAAAACATTAGTTTTGAATATAAAATACAAAGAGGCAACACGACTCTTTCCACGTTCCCGCCAAAACGCATGTATGGTTTTGGTTGTCATTGATTGGACATTTTATTTCCTTCTTTATTTTTGGCGTTGTACTTTGTGTATTTGCCAGTGTCAAGTATTTCGATATTTTCACGTACTTCCGAGTTAGCCCTGTTTTTATAAAATGTCCCACTGCTGGGCGCGAGCCTCTTCTGTTTCTGGGCTGTTGTGACGTATAGTCCACCGAACTGGCCAAGTGCGGGTTGGTAAAATATATATATCTTCGAGACTCTGACATTTAGGTTTCCTCACGATGTTTTCCTTTTCCTTTTAAAGTCATCTGCAATATGCACAATTGCACATGACTTAGAAATGATTGCGTGCCGTAGGGTACAAACTCAGGACCTACACATGGAAAGCTAGACGGTCTCCCAACTAAGATGCTGAAACTTTACGTGCTCACATCATAAAACGTCAAGTTAAATAAGTCGTAAGTCACGGTCATAGTCACACAAAATAAGTCATGGTCGAGTCCAGTCATTATTTAGTAAAGTAGCCACTACTTTACTAAACTTTACTACAATTAAAGTCAAATTTAGTGACAATAATAATTTTTATTCTACTGCTTATTTTGCCAAAATATGTGATTCGAAATTCACGTTGCATTATTACGAACAGAAATTGGCTGAATAGACATTTATAATTATTTTAACCACCAAGTATATCGCTACATCTACGCTACGCTACTACGCTATTTATTACCAAACTAGTATTGTATTTAATGATATAATTACAAATCAGCCCAGCTTTGTTTTACGGACAAAACTGATCCGAGATAGTCCGAATTAAAATTCCAATCTAAATTCGGCCCTTTCACAATAGCGCTATAGAAAGAAAGGTCTCCATTCAAAAAGTTTATTTTTTGCACAGAGATTTTAATATGAATGCCAGGTGTGTTCTATTTCCCTCCAATTCGTAGAAACAGATTAAAAAAGAGGCCGAAAGAAATAGACATGATAGTTTCTACTTGAACAATTAATTATATGATTTTTTTACATACTCAAACATGAACTGTTTTTAATTAAAGACGTAGGTTATGTCGGTTTTTACTATTTATAAACACTTTGTTCTTCTCTAATTTATGAGTAGAATTGGCATTTTTGGGGGGAGGATGGGGCAATTAGCCTAAAAATAAAAACGTGCACATGTACACTATATTTATATTGTAACTATCAAATGATGAACACCATACCGAGCAATTTATATTTTCTATATCGTTGACAGGCTAGATGTTTGACCACAACATATTTGATGTTAAGTGACGGTGTGGTCGAAGATGGTAAACACAACTAACTTGGAATAGAACTGGCTCTCAAGTGAGGCAATTGGAACACACCATTACTACCAACCAAGTACTACCTACGTACCACGCAAATTTTTATTCTAGTCAAGAACGCTTCACGTTATGTCGGCGTTTGTATTGTGTCTAGTTGTATCTCTGTTTTTCTTTCATCTGTGAGTAAAGCTTGTATTTTCGCTTATTTTCGGGGGGAGGATGGGGCAATTTAAGCCCGAAATTAGTATGTATTCTCTGTGCACCGTGTTTATATTACAGCCACGAAATAATGAGGACGTCTCGAGCGTAGTTTCTATTATAGTCGACAACGCCTTACATCTTAATGAAAACCTCAAATATCGTGAACAATTGTACACAATATAGTTATGTAAACATAATTCGTTCAAAGTATGCGTATAAGGATTAAAGGATTTTAAGGATTTAAGGGTTCCGCAACTAACTAAGGAACCATTACAGTTTCGCCATGTCGTGTTGTTACGTTTGTCCATTTTTTGTTACTCACCGAATATGTTAAAGTATTTTAGTAGAAAGGTTCAATATTAATAAAATCAAAATGTATTTATTTGCTAAGTTAGGTGTAAATTTTTTGTTATACAAAATCCTCGTGTCACGGTGTTTGTGGTCGCACTTCTCCAAAACGGCTCGACCGATTTTTATGAAATTTATAATGTATATTTGGTAGGAATGAGAATAGGTTGTAAAGTATATTTCATACTGCTATGTGAAATGCTACTTTTTATCCCGAAAACACGTAATATAAATCAATTATTTTATAGAGTCTATTTACTTTATTAGAGAGTTCCCACCCTTGCAGGAGTTATATACATATGTACATACATACGTACAATAGATATAAGTATGTATATGGTTATAAGTAAGTTTATAAAAAGTAAATAAATTCGTATAGGCCGACGGAGTGGCCGGCCCTAGCGGGTGCGGCGGAGTGAGCGAGTAGAGCGTCGAGATACGCCGGTGCTCTTTGGAGCCCTTCCTCACCGGAATCTTCCTCTACGGTGTCAGGAATATTCTAGCACACGAAACTTCTCAGTTTACTCAGCTTTGTCTCCATGAAAAAAGTGACCAGTTGTGGTCAAAACTATAGTCGGAGTATCCGGTGTAATTGAACGTGATCCCGTCTAAGATAAACAAAAATTTACGTGTATATATACAACTGTAGTAAATAATAGTTTTAGTAGTATAATTTGGACGTTTTTAAGGCTAGAGTGAAAGGATTTCTTCTAGATCGGCGTGCTCCTTCCTCGGCCGCACCGTTGCTTTCCATCAGGCGAGTTGGTGGCCAAACGTAGATCTATTTGACAGCCCTGTTGGCTCATTGGGAGTATGTCTGCCTGAGCTGTGGGGCGTGGGTTCGATTCCCGCTAAGGACAAATGTTTGTTTGGTATAAACAAATGTTTGTTCTGTGTCTGGGTGTTCTGTATGTATTATAAGTATGTATTTACAAAAAAAAAAGTATTTATGTATTCTATCAGTTGTCTGACTTCCATCACACAAGCTCTGCTTAGTTTGGGGTCAGATGGCGCTGTGTGTAATGTGTCCTACAATATTTATATTTTATTTAATATATTAAAAAAAAAAAACTCAATAATTTTTGGTGCTCCAAACAATGAAGTGGAATCCATCCATCCAAGTTATAAAATATCAACCGTGAATAGTTTTTCGAGCTCGACCTATAGTAGAATAACCAGAAGGAAGCTAGATCCTACAAAACAATGTAGTTTAAAGAAGCTATTCATTTAAAACACGGTCACTTAGCTATTTGTACAAGATGGAAGACTGAAGAAACTTACATAAATAATTATGTACTCTGCATTAGAACAAACAAACAAATAAATTGTATCTTTCGAGGTACACAGGCTCTGATAGAGAGTTTCACAACCTCGATGTGCGGATAACATATGTGGAATCAAAACGCATTGTGCGTAAGTTAGAAATGGGTGACGTTATAAAATTGTAACCTGCCTTTGGAAGTCTATATTGAATAAACACCTATTGGTCATCCCGGAGGCCTCCACTTTAGAGATAGTTTAATCTTCAAACAAAACATCATCCATCAAGCTGTCAAAAGCCATGCTAAGGGGAACGACCTCCCTCGATTCAATATGTATTGTGTTAGCTGGCAACTATGAGTTGGATTTATTTTCACATTAAAGTATTGATTAAAATGACCTACCTGTATACAGGTTATAACCTATATACTTATATATGTAAGTATATAGGTTATACATATATAACTTATGGGTGTGGGTGTGGCGAAGGGTGTGGGTTTACAAATATATATATATATATATAGTACCTGGTTGACCGACCATTGCTCGGCTGAAAACATGGATAAAACGACGTTTTCAGAAAATGAAACCTAGCTAGATCGATTTTTCGCCCCCGAAACCCCCTGGATACAAAATTTCATGAAAATCGTTGGAGCCGTAGCAGCGGAATATATATATATATATATGTATATATATATATATATGTGTATATATATATATGTATATATACAAGAATTGCTCGTTTAAAGATATAGATATATATATATTTGTAAGTTATGATACATACAGAACATCCAGACACAAAACAAATATCAATTGTTCGTCACACAAATGTTATTCTTGAGTGAGAATTGAACCCACACCCTTCAGTGACTATGCCCCTCATTATGTTTTAATTGTCATGCGTTGTTGCTAGCTACAACCAGTCACGCCTAACGATTTTGTGTCCAGTAATTTCCATAATCAAAGACTAAAATAAATAGTTTTATTATAGGGTCCAGTCCAGGGTCGCAAAGATCCAGTAAGTACCCATTATAAATTATTACCCACGTTAACTACAACCACTAAAATAATCATTTTCTGTCGTTATAACTCTTATATTTATAAATAGTAAGTTACATAAGCAGAGTTTACGTAATTAATAAACCACTCCCTCCCCCTTCTCAGTAAAAGTAAGCAAAGCTCTTACTCCCCCATACTATGCTTACGTAAACATTGCTTCAACTAGCAGCCTTATCACTTCCGGGCAACTTAAGCATCGAGACGATTCAAGAAGAAATAGAAAACGAGGTGTGCCAATAACAAGGAAAATACACAATCCGCATCTCTTCTTCTGTACGTAGTATAAAACAAAGTAGCGTAGATCTTTTAAATTACGCAACGGATTTTAATGCAGTTTCCATCAATAGACAGAGTGATTCAAGAGAATGAATTATGTATAATACATGCATATTACAGTAGAGATAATCCGAGAATTTGAAAGATTTGTAATGTGATGTCGTAAAAAACATGTTTTTGTGCAAACGCTGGCTAAACCTTACAAGATAGATGAAGAATATGTTCTACGTTAGCATATACATTGCACCCCTGCAAAGACAGGGCGGGCCGCTAGTAATTTATATGTCATTGCTAACATTAACATCATTCAGAACCCTTTGGAGTTTACGTAATACTTGAACGGTCAACGGTTTCTTAGTACCAATATCATACACTAAGCAAAAATAATTATAAATTCAATTCAAATGAAATGTTTTAGCTTTCAAGCAAAAGTAATTTAAATTTTTTTTTCTACCACCAGTTAAATTATTCAAATATAAACGTAATTAAAGTACACTTGACCTGGAGTGTCAAGCAAATGGAAAACGCCCCTAGGTGGCTCGTTTTAATGAGCAGCTCAGCAAAAACTATGAAGTCTTAAAGTGATATTCAAGTGCTAGCTGCACCCCGCGGGTTTACTCGCAAACGAACCAGATATTTTTAGTAAAAAGAAAATGAGAGATTGTTGTAGAGATTTTTTTTAAAGTAAAACTTCTTATGCTACGAATCGGTAAATAAATAATTGAACGAGAATTAAGAGTGAAATTTCAAGGTCTTTAATTGCATGAGAGCGAAGAAAGAGTACTATACTTTTAAATTTAGAATGTTAGTTTTCCTATAAAAAAAATAATTATAAAATCTGACACTAATTAATTTAAATTAGTTAAAAAAAAAAAAAAACGATTTATGTTGGTATACAAATTATTGTTTTATTTTTTACTTCTTAATGGTAAATATTAAAAGTAGAATCATACCACAACAATATAACTTTTTATTTCGTTTTTTTTAGTAGCCGGTCCACCTCGATTAGCCCGTTACGGCGTTGAGAAAAATTAAAATATTAGGTTTTTGTAATGTTATAGTTTAGATTTCTCCTATAAATAAAAAAAATAATGTTCCGTGACTATTAATAATTAGTTTCTTAGGTAGTATGTTTATATTTCCATACTCAAACATTTAAATTAGTTAATACTCTATAACTGCTTATGTTTACCATTCTATAATGAAAAGGAGGAGCTGTAATGTAAAATAAAGTCTAGAAGACATTTGGACAAACAAATACAGTAGACAGCAATACTTTATTTATTTGTATATATACTTACGACAATACTACCTTTGGACATCCTTCTCAAACGGAACCCCAAAAATCAATTACTGAAAAATTTCATTTGTTGCTTTTGATGGATCATGGAAATTATTTTTTTCTTTTTTATGCCTAACAGGCTAAGTATTTGATTACAGCTTAGTTGATGTTAAGTGACGGTGTGGTCGAAGATGGTAAACACACCTAGCCTGGAATGAAACCGGCTCTGAAGTGAGGCTGTCGGAACACACTGCTAGATGCTTGGTGACAGATTTTCAACTTGATGGTGGTAGCTAGCCAGTAGAGTACTAGAAAATACCACCACGCTAACCACTGTATACGTACACATTTGCTATACTTAATCGATATGTTGTGTGATTTACAGAAAAATAGTCGCGTACAAAATACCAACATTTAACATTTTATTTTTAACATTTACAAAATATTGAAATATAAAAAGCATTTTATCCACACAATACAAGATAAAATTTCAAAGTAAATGCCGTATCATTTTCCAGTGCTGTAAGTTCCATCCTTTTCGAATTTAATAAACGGCTCTACGAGCCGCTACGGCGCTACGGGCTACGAAAAACATGTTTACAGTATAACCAACTTAGCTTCTACGATATTTAATTTGAAATAAAATATGGGTAGAAAATTGTTTGTAAAAAATATCTAAATTGTTTGAAATAAAAATTGGTATGTCTTAGGTTTTTTTTGTGAAGCTTTTTGCTACGGCAATGCCAAAAAGGAAAGGCTAAATTTCTAGCAAAGTTTTTTTTTTAATTTTAAATTCACAAATCATTTAAACACGATTTTGTAGTAAAAACATACCGATTAATAAAAAGTGAGACTGAATTAATACATGTTATAAAATAAAGTTGTCTGCCGCGTCTGTCTGTCTATTCGCGATAAACTTAAAAATTACTGAACGGATTATCATGCGAGTTTCATCACTAGATATCTAGAGTGGTTCATCAGGAAGGTTTCACTATATAATTTGTCAAGGTTTTGTGTACATTGGTTGAAATATGATATTAATTGTTGGGAGTATCGGAAAAAGTCAAGCTACCTGGGAGCTTTAATCGAAAACGCTGCCTAATCCCTTTGAGATATAACAAAATAATGCATAGCGGGATATTCCTCTTTTAAAGATCTACAAAAAAGTTTGCGGTGGCTTATTTCTACCTTTTAAGGATAGCTTACTATACCCTTTCTTACTACCCGTGCGAAGCCGGGGCGGGTCACTAATTGAAACTAAAATAATGTAAAGATAAGAAAGCCAAGAAACATATAATGAGCGCAATAGAATTCAAATTAAATAAACTATTGACTGAAATTAAAAATAGACAAAATTGTTAGAAAAAAAAGACTTGACGTAAGTGATTACATATTTATTTTATTTATGGCACTCGCTCGCGTTCAACAGTAATATAAAATTATTATTATTCAAATGGTAAAAATATGCATTAATAAAACAATCAGAATACGAGCAGTAAAAGTGTGCGTGTTGTATGAGTGTGTATGTGTGTGCGTTTATGTGTGTATATGTGAAAGAATGAGAGTGCCTATCAAAAAAAGTCAAAAGCTTTATTTGAATGACAACAGGTGTACAAGGTCGTAGAAGTAATAATTTAATCAATCACTTTTATGTCACAATTATACCTAAATTAACTAATGAAAAACAAAATAACATGTCAGATTCAAATACAATATCAAATTAAAATACAATGTCAAATATACATACTACTTATAGCAACCAGAAGTCGATTTTTATTAAAAAACACAATTCTACTAGTAATCGCCTTTATTAAAGTATTGCCAGCAATTCATCTAATATATAAAATTCGCTTTATTCTTAGAAATCATAATAACTTTGCAACGATTAAACACAGTTTGAATAAACCAATTTTACAATAATTCGACTCATGTGACCTTTATAACGACCGACAACGATTCTGCAGACGTCTGTTTACCATGAACGCAGGGGAGCAAATAATCCCGACTAGAATGATAGATGCACTCCGTCTTTTATACTATTGGCGGGTAGGTAGGCAGAGCAGGAAGGGAGGTTGCTAACAATACAATATCAAATTCGAATATAATAATCAGTACAATAAGTTTTAGGTCTGTAAAAACATCGTCAAGAGCTAAGTCGTCGTGCCTCTCGCATCTGTGCCACTTTGCAGATGAGAACTCCACAGCGGCAACATTTATTGTCTCTAATTGTACTAGTATTACAATCCAATAATGGGATGGTACATTCTGTGTAGTGCTGTGTTCTGTTTGCTCATTTAGTGGTGTATCTGTTTCAAAGGCTGTAGGGCGTGGAGGGAACTCTTGCTAAGTATTAATATTATTTTATTTTATTTATATAATACTCCGTTTTTGTGTAAATTCATTTTTATTTATGAAGGCTACAGATTGTAAACCAAAAAAAAAAATCTCTTTGGAAATGAATAAGGTAAGGTAAGGTTATTGGTTGCCTTTTTACCTGCTACGCAGGCCGTGTGTATACGTTAGGGCTTATACAGATCTAGGTCTAGTGTGGAGCTAGAGGGTGGGCGACCTACTTGGCGTGGGGGTAAGTATCAAGACTTAATATTGTCTCTCATCGTTAGCGGCGATCAATCGTGTGGCTGCGAGATAAGTGTCCCTCTTCCCACACTCTCAGTCAAAGCTGTCACTAGCTTCCTGTTATGTATTAAAACAAGCAGTTGATGTACGAGTATTACGTCATACGTGGTATAGACGTGGGTGTGGCATTAGGTTTTTGGTTTTCACTAGATTAATGGTGGTATTTATATAAGAACTTTAAAAACTTATTGAATATAATGGGCGTATTGTAATTAACACGAAATAAATACATTTTAACCGATAACCGCTGGGGTAGATGTGTTCTAGAGTGGAGACTGCAAATTGTCAAACATAGTGTAGGACGCCCCGAGACTCGATGGAGTGACGATATACGTAGGACAGCTGGCGGCGGATGGAAGTGAAAAGCCGAAGATTAGGCTAAGTGGCGTTTCTTGGGAGAGGCCTATGTCCAGCAGTGGCCTTCGATAGGCTGATGATTATGATGAAATACGTTTTACTTGGTGGTAGATCTCCTTATCAGGAGGTCGTGTGGGTAGGTACCACTGCAGTACCAGACCATTCAGCCGCCAAGCAGCAGTGTGTAAATATTACTGTGTTCTGGTTTGAAGGGTACTGCAGCTAGCGAAATTACAGGGCTGTTAGACTAATTATCGAAAGTCTCAAAGTAATGAGCGCCAAAGCAGCGATGCCTTGGACTTTGTTAAGCGACTCAATATTATGTGTATCGCTGCAATGGTCGTCGACAAGCGTTATATCTAAACATCACGAGAGCGTCTCGTTCGTTGAATTACTGTTACATAAAAAATAATATTTTAGGACAATTTACACAGCGCCATCTGTATCTATCTATATGGTAACCTTTGCCCAGTGGTCGTGCGACAAACGTGTCCCAGTCAGTCCCACTCCAGTCGTCCGGCTTTGTGGTTGACAACAACGATTTTGATTTAGAAGTGTAGTATCGTGCTCCTTTTTCGGTCTGTTAATTTGACTACCAAGATACTACGCTTCATCCCTCGCTGGCAGCACGTGAGGGTGGGGAGAATTAAGACTCATTTTTCAGCTCACCTGATGTTAAGTGACGGTGTGGAAAATGGTAAAGTACACCTAGCCTGAAATGTAACTGGCTTTCAAGTGAGGCTGACGGAACACACCGTTAAGTGCTTGGTGGCAGATTTTCATAGTTTTCATAGTGATATCTAGCCACCCGAGTAATAGAGAGTACCCTACCACCATGCTGTGGTTTTCTTACAAAGTGTTCCTTCACCGGTAGTTCAAGCTTATTATTGGGGTTTCAACCCTCGCTGTTTAATGTGAACTTACCGCGCTAACCACTGAACTATAGCTACAAAACATTTCCTCTAACTACCTCAACAATTCTTGAGCATACACCAACTAAGTTCAGAAATATACTTACCGCTGAGTTAGCCATCAAAAATGTTCAAAATGCTCTATGATATAAGTCAATAACACTAAATATTGATGTTTCGTTTAAAGTGTTATGGAAGCTGTCATTGTGATTCAACGACAGAACTGAACGTCATCAGCTTTTGGGTGGAAGCCCGAGGAAACGCTTGAAGTTAACTGTACGATAAAATATAACTGCTAGTTACCACTACGCTATGTTGCATTCTACTTTGAAATATCTTATTTAAACGCTTAGCAAACGCATTTTTTACAAATACTGTACTAAGTCATATTCAATATATGATATATATAATATCATATATATCAATATATGTGATATTTTAGTCCAATAAATGGTGATATCGTCTGACTATTAGCAATTTTCATTTGCGTTCTTATTTACTAAATAAGTATAAGTAAGAAAATTCATTTAAAAAAATCACGAATACCTACTAATATATCAATTATAGCCAGTGTCGCTTGAGATAATATAACGATTCTAACGGTACCAACACAATCCAAATCTGTTCAGGCATTTGAAAGTTATGGTGGAATGTACATGCAAACATACGCACATACATGAACCTTAAAAAACCGGCCGTTAAAAAACCTTAAGAGAACCGGCCGGCAGTGCGAGTCGGATTAGCGCACGAAGGGTTTCGTACCATTATCTATTTAAAAGGAAAAAAATATCACGTTTGTTGTATGGGAGCCCCCCTTAAATATTTCTTGTATTTTGTTTTTAGTATTTGTTGTTATAGCGGCAACAAAATACATAATTTGTGAAAATTTCAACTGTCTAGCTATCGCGGTTCTTGAGATACAGCCTGGTGACAGACAGATGGACGGACAGACAGACAGCGAAGTCTTAGTAATAAGGTCCCGTTTTTACCCTTTGGGTACAGAACCCTAAAAACATTACACTCATGTTTCTCATTGTATCTTTCTTACGAATTGTTTGAAATGAAAGTCGGATAAGAAATTGAAAGAAAGGCAAATTGCAAATTGCTGGCATGGCATGGTACATTGAAGGGCCAAGACAAATTTTGATACAAGGCCCGTCTAGGGCAAGCTACTTTACTGCTTACAACCCTGTAAGCAGTGCTTTACGCTGAACCAGCAGAGAGAGTCCTAAGACGTAGCAGTCCTTTTTCGGGTAAAAACACACTCTTGGAATCAAATGCACATAGCACCCAATTCACGCGCTAAAATAGTTATAAATCCAACACTCGCAGTAAATTGGAATTGCTTACGTTTCCTTGAGTTATTATTTGGAATGATTACAATCATTATCTTTGCAACAAATAACGGTGTTTTGAACCTTATCGCATCCTGTGAAGGGCGCGATTAGCTTGAGTATGGGTGCTTGTTGAATTTCCTATTCTATCACTGAAATGTTCGTAATGAAAGCGTGGAGTACAAGGAAATGTTCTCGTATCTTTTACGTATCTATCTCAGTGCTATTGTCCGCGGCTCCGCTCGAGTTCAACCGAATGCAAGAAACTGACTGAAAGAGCGTAGACGGAATATCTTTGCGTAAAGTACGGTTGGCTTTTGTTATTTTTAAGTCATAAATTACAATTAGATAAGGTTGAATTTGTGTATACGAAATGTTCTTTTTTTACCCCACTGCCAAGGAAGAGTTATGTTTTTCGCGCGTATCTTGTGTGTATGTAAATTTCTATATTACCTCGTATCTTCCAAACGGCCGAATCGATTACGGCAATAAACTAGGTGTGTTTTAACATCTTCGACCACACCGTCACTTAACATCAGGTGTGTTGAGGCCAAACAACAAGACAGTCAGCCATTAAAAAAAAATTAAAGCGGCCTTTTTCAGGCAACCTTAGTATTGTGAAAATTTAAGAACAAGTAAAAAATTATGTGTGCAAATAACAAGAGAAAAACAATCAGTTAGAGATCCCCCATCCCCCATGCCATCAAAAATAAGCAAAGAAAATACCCCTCCACCCTGCTTCCGTAATGCTACGTAACGTCTTCTAAGAAGGAATTAAAAATCTATCAGCGCAAGAAAAACGCGGCAAAATAAAATTCAATAAGAGCGAAGTTAAGTTAGTTAAATATTTTGCTTCAATTTTTAACCTCGCAAGGGCTGAGATACTTTTCGTTATCTTTTTCGTATAATATTTAACTTTTCCCCCCTAATCCCATGGCTTGAAATTTTTGCCTGCAATTATGGAATATTTAAGTCAATAAATTTCTTACGGAAAGTTAGTCTACAGGGTCTACAGTTATCTTTGGGTGTATTAGGCCAATAGGGGCCATTGACTAACTTTCATTATGAACATCATCATCACGCATCATCAGCCATAGGACGTCCACTGCTGGACATAGGCTTCCTCCTGGGGGGTTGCGGGTTGGTGAGCGCAGTTAGGTGTGATTGTTCAAGGAAGACAATTCCGGATTACATCCCTTAGCCGACTCTTACGGCAACCACGGGTAGAGAGGGCGGGGTACTATTTATACGCCGGCACCACCTCGGCAATTATGTATTTGTATGCGTTTTATTTATATAGAAAAACCTAATAATAATGTATATTTTCGTGAAACAATTAGTGGTGCTTAGCAAAACAATAATTATATCAAAAATCATCAGCAAAAGGTTAAGAACCACTGTGCTAAGGAGACCCATTCAAAACAAATAAGGTAATGAATCTTATTTTTACTTCATAAGCAATTAAAACGTAATTTTAATTAAATATGACCTGTTATTATAAATCTCGCTTGATAAAATACAGCCAAAGATTAGCTAATATTTCAATTTTAGAGAGAAAAGGGCAATATCAAAATCAGTACTAATAAATTATTCAATTTAACAAGGAGAACTTGCTAATGTTGGAATGAAAATATAATAAACGAATTCTAAACTTTATAAGTTCAGTTAAATTTCTATATATATTTGTTCACTCTTTCTAGCAGAAAATGTTTTTTTTTTTGTGCATCATACATCTATAGCGATGATCAGATAATGTATTATTTAAAAATGAATTTTATCAAATGTTTTTTAAAAATATAGTAGTGTTTTATGAATAAAGTGCAAAATTGTGTACAGGAGTATGAGAAAGTGATAGTAATAATATCTGCTTACAAATAATACGTACAACTTAACATAATAAATGACAAAAAAAAATTGAGAAAAAAAATCAAAGAAAAAAAAAACTATCGCAGTTAAAATTCCCAATTAATATCTACGTCTTCAATCCATGATTCCCAGGATTCGTTATAAGTACAAAGAATCCATATAATCATGGATTGAGTTACGAATTAAAAACCGAATTTGTAGGAATGCCATCTAAATAAAATTTTCCTAAGAGAATGATAGAAAAACTTGCAACTCAGAGTTAATAATTTTTTCAATCACTCAATCAATCAAAACACAAAGAGCTTCAAAGGTAATTCGGTATGTAAAGAACAAAAATACTTTACTGATTCCAAAACCATTTTGAAATATTACATTCCTCAACATTATTATTACGTTAAAAACTCTTTAAACTATGAGATGGGATTTCTTTTAATAAATTACATAAAATAAACTTGATCTCTAATGACGTCACATAGTTGGCTACTTTCAGTGCTTGAAAAAGCATTGGCAAACCAAAATAAAATCTGTCAATGTCAAGTCGACGGCAGCCATAATAATCTCTTCCAACACGTACGTCGAGTGTTTTTCGCTTTATTGATACAAATATCTGGATTTTGCTTTAAACGTTGCTTGGAGTCTTATATCGCTTATGCTTAGGCTATGATATAAGATTACTTTACTTCATGTCAATTGTCGAAGTCAATCAAATCTGTCAAAATAGCCATGTATACTTTTTTGTTTGACATAGCAAGGGCTCCAGCCCTACTTTATGACGCCATCGCTATAAAAAATTTGAAAACGTATTAAAAATCAACTACCGCATAAAAAGTAAAAATATTCAAATAAAAATAATTTTATAAAATTTCACAAAATAAAGTTTACTATCAGTAAAAAATATAAAATAAGTACAAAAAAAAATTTTACATACAGAATTCGATGCAGCATCAAAAAAATATAAAACCAAATTAGATCTAGTGTTGTAAATATTGTTAGCTTCGGGCTTAACGAATTCAATAATCTGTGTTGCTGAAATTAAATTAAAGCTAACAATTCAGAATATTAACAAGTTTTGTGAATGAACAACAGCCTTGCAAAAAGTTTAAAAACCAATTATGTGATGCCTCTGCTAACTCTAACATATTTGTAAATACTTGTTCATTGGACGTATACACTGTGAGACACGACGTCGATTACATATAATGCCAGCTGTCAGTTTAGAAAATGACGTACTTGACAATGTCTACGTCAATTTAATAATTCTCGCATCTGCGTAAATTAGTTAGAACTCTACTTTATGTAATCGTTTACTGAAATTTATAAAACAATACAGAATACCCAGAGTATTTTTGTTAAATCAGACACACTTCTAATAAAGATAACGCATGAATATTGCAACGATACTTGCACAGAACTTTGAGTAGCAAAACAAAGTCCAGAGTATCGCTGCTTTGGCTTTCGATGGCTAGCCTCGACAACTCTGTATTTTCACTAGCTGGAACACAGTCATTTTTAAATATTGGAGGAAAAATATCAGACATACAAACCTAGAATATCAGTGAATATTTACAACAAGCTTAATTAAATAAATAAATAAACACAAATGCACTTATTTAACTTATCACTTATTAGTTTAAGCTAAATGCAACATGCAAAGGCATGTAGAATCATAAGAATGTATTAATGTCACTTTGACAGTGACAGGTAGTTGTCATTGTGTTTTGTCTATCTTAGCCCCTCTCTCTCTCTCTGCCAGCACGCCGCTGCGGGCACGCATGTAATATTTTTTTTGGTTTTATCATTAAAATACAAATTCGTCAGCAAAATTGCGCCGGAGTTTTATTTAAATCAAGCTGTAGGCTGTGCATGCACACTAATTTTTTTTTAATGATATCTAGTTTAACTCGGATTCCAACGATACCCTATTCATCCAAACCTGTCCGGGGACTTAAAACTTATGGTGGAATCACATACCTACATACACGAACCTTGAAAACATTAAACTCTTTTTTTTTGGGAAGTCGTGAAAAAAAAAATGTATTATAGTTAGTAATTGTGTGTAATTAGTACTATTCTATTCATTAGAGACATTCTTGCAAGGTTTGCTTAATTAAGAGCTAAATGGCGTTGTGTGATTTGTCTTTCACCTTATTAATTTATTGTTTGGTCATTTGATGTACTAAGTAGCAAATGAAAAAGTGTTCATCTATTATTCGAAGCGATGTAGCGATGTGATCGATATCGAACAAATTTGTGAACGATACCGACAAATCATTCGACACTATCAAGCGTTTGTAGCAATGACAACTCAGTGGTTATTAGCACAGTCGGTTGTTACGTTGAAGGGCGTGGGTTCAAACAATGAGCTTGACCTGCCGGTGTAGGAAAACATCGTGAGGAAACCATAGCGCGGTGGTAGGGTATTTACTAGTACTCGGCTGGCTGGCTACCACCCTCAAAATCTACCGCCATGCACTTAACGGTGTATTCCGGCAGCCCCACTTTAGAGTCAGTACCATTTCAGGCTAGGTGTGCTTTACCATCTTCGACCACACCATCACGTAATATCAGGTGAGCTGTGGTCAAACACGTAACTTGTCAACAGTAAAAAAAAAAAACTCTTATTTAGGAGTACAATGCAGATTGTCACTTTACATTTTATAAGCGCTAAAAAACTAGACACATTCCTTCTTCTTAATTATTCCTGATCACGAGACTTATAATTTATTCATATCCACATGACTTATAAGTTCACGGTTTAGTCAAACAAACTTTATTATTTCATTTCATTAGCAAGATCAACGGAATTTATTGGAATTTAAAATTAATGAGACTCTAGAAATTTGATTAGAAATTAATTAGTTTATAGAGTAGTGACGAAGGGAGGTCTCCACTTGACTTCTGTTATTATTTCAATAGACGACGGCATGGTTTAATTAATTTTAATCAATGGTGTTTATTTTTCAAAAAGTTTCGTAGAGTGAGAATGTCACCTTAAAATTACGAACTACAAATTCATGATAAATTTGTCATTTTAGAAGTACCTACTACATTAATTTCAATTTACTAGCTGGTGGTAGGTCTCCTTAGCAGGAGAACGTCTAGGAAGCTACCACCGCAGTACCAGATATTTTACCGCCAAGCAGTAGTGTGTAAACACTACTGTGTTCCGGTTTGAAAGGTATTCATGCTAGCGAAATTGCAGGGCTGCTTAGACCAACCATCGAATGCCTCAAAGTAATGAGCGCCAAAGCAGCGATGCCCTGGACTTTGTTTTCCAACTGAGACTGTATTGCTACAATGGTCATGGTCAGGCGTTATCTCTTACCATAAGGAAAACGTCTCGTTCATCTCATTACTTTTATTTAAAAAAAAAACTAGTAAAAAAAAGTTAAGGAGTCTTTTCCCGATATTTATACTTTTTAGTAACGTTAAGCTGAAGGGCGCGCAATTAATTCCTGAATTCACCAAAAAGACGTCACACGAAAAATGACATTTAGAGTTTGTTAAATAGGTGTAATTGGTTTACACCTTATTATTTTTGTCAGTTTTATTTTGTTTTGTTTTATAATCGTGTTATTGTTCACAATATAAGTGCCAAACTGTCCAAAGTTGAGACGAACGAGGGTTCACCCGAAACAAAATTGCTTTAAGCTACTTTTGGTAAAGCATCACAGGCTTTTAAAAAGTTTTACAAAAATAAATTTGAATGGAAAATTAATGTAATTTTTAAATCGTGGAAAACATCGTGAGGAAACCATACAATGGTGGTAGTGTATTTTCTAGTATTCGGCTAGCCAGCTACTACCCTCAAGTTGAAATTCCGAAAGCCGCCTCGCTTGAGAGTCAGTTCCATTCTAGGCTGTGTATTTAGTATTTTCAATCATAGAGTAAAATCAGGTGAGCTTTGATCAAACACCTAGCCTGTCAACCATATAAAAAACGGGTGATACAGTTTCTAATAAGGGAATCGTCAATTACAATAGTCTTAAATTATAATAATTCATTATACAGGTTAATAAAGAGTTAAATAAAAGTCATAATATTAGAATTAGACACAAATACAATCACAATTACAATTATCTGACGACGCAGGCATTTCATTGTGTTGTCAACGTCAAGAATGTCGTTGTCATTCTCGTTGAACTTGTCGCTGTCAAAGTCACTAGTGGAGCGTCATGACCATGGTAACGGGCGGCGCGGCGATCGAAAAAGGCCCTTTGTAACGAGAAGTTGCTAGCGCACCATTATGCGATGAAACGCTCAATATTGCTATCCTGTGCTGATTTCTGACCCGTAAGTTGTCCTGAATTTCAATGTAGGCGCCTCCTGCGCTTTTATATCTATAAAAAAAATCTACCAATAGCTACAGTGTTACATATATCATCCAAATCCACCATCTAATTACAACACTCGATAAATAAAGAATCAAAGAACTCGCTACATTGAATGAGGACTTGAAACATGGAAATCCAAAGGATTTTTTAGTGCACACTCACTTGCACATGTCCATGTCCACGACACAGCCACGTACCGATTTTTTAAATGCTATTTTTAGAAAAATGGAAAAATGATTTGTGACTTTGGTGTATTGAATAAAATATTTGTATTTGTTGCTATAAAAAAAAATACCTAACAACATTTACTTGGTGGTAGATATCCTTAGCAGGAGGTATAAGTAGGTACCACCGCTGTACCAGATATTCTGCCATAAGGCAGTAGTGTGCAAACATTACTGTGTACTGTATTGAAAGGGTACTGCAGCTAGCGAAATTACAGGGCTGTTGAGACTATAACTTAGTATCTGGGACTATAATTTAATGAATTCTAATTTCTCAAAGTAATGATCGTCAAAGCAGAAATGCTCTGGTCTTAGTTATTGCTCAAAGTTCTTTGTACTGTTGTAACAGTCTCATTATCTCTTACCATCGGGAGAGCGTCGCGTTCGTTTTAATAATTTTACATTAAAAAAAGCATTTAATGCCCTGTCAACTCATTTGGTAGAACATCTGCTTCAAGAGCTGTACAACGTGGGTTCAATTCCTATCAGGACAAACATTTATATGACGATACATGTTGTTCCGTATGTATTTACAAAAAAAAAGTATATTCTATCAGTTTATCCGGTTCCCATACTACAAGCTTTGCGTATTTGTGGTTAGATGGCATTATGTGATATGTCCTACGATATTTATTATTCACAATTATTATTATTAATGGTTTACAAGAAGTCATGACATGTTACAAATTATAATTTCGCATTTACAATTCCTTACCGCTCCGAGCGAACGAACATGGCTTTATTGTACTGGGAAACATTAAGTAAGTACATTCATGGTCGTTACGTCACGGATAAATGGATAATTTACCTACAGAATTAAGGTAATATCTAACACGTTGCAATCCTTTTGTGTGGATTTATATGACGTCATTAAGTTTTAAGCTTATTCTACACTGCAGCAGATGTAATGATGGCTGCGGATTTAGCCACTGTTGTAGACTGTATGCCGTTCACTGTTAGCAACAGCATCCGTCACTAAAAAAAAAAAAAAAATTACAAACAATACAAACAATAAATCTGAGTCTGTGTGTGTGTATGTATTACAAGTATATTATAGCGATAATAGCTCTGTGGTTAGCGAGGCCGGTTCACACGCCGAAGAGCGTGAGTTCAAACCCCAACAATGAGCTTGAGTTGCTGGCGAAGGAAAACATCGTAAGGAAACCATAGTATTGTGGTAGGGTATTTACTAGTACTCGACTGGCTAGCTACCACCCTCAAGTAGAAAATCTGCCGCCAAGTACCTAACGATGTGTTCCGATACCGTTGGGATGAAGAGCCAGTTCCATTCCAGGCTAGATGAGTTTTCCATCTTCGACCACACCGCCACTTAACATCAGGTTATTAAGCTATCATCGCTACAAAATAGAGCAGTGTTTCTCAAAGTGGGGTACATGTACCGCTCGGGGTACGCCAGTTGATAGTACAGGGTACGCAACAAAAAATATAAAAATAACGTAAATGGTGGCTTAGCTGATCCGTCAAAGATGAAATAGGTACCAGAATCGACTCAATGCTGAATGTGAATTAAGATTGAGCAAAATTGCTTCGGATTTTTTCATTTTATTTTTTAATGTAAAAATAATGAGATAAACGTTCGTTTTCTTCATGGTATAAGATAGAGCTTGTCCATGTCTATTTCAGCGATATTTAGAACTTTGAGAAGCAAAATAAAGTACAGGGCATCGCTGCTTTGACGCTCATTACTTTGAGAATTCGATGATTAGTTTCGACAGCCCTGTACTTTTCCTAGCTGCAGTACCATTCAAACCGGAACACAATAAAAATTACACACTACTGCTTGGAGGTCGAATATCTGATACTGAGGTGGTACCAACCTAGACAACCTCTTGCTGAGGACCATCGGCTCCATTTCCGATAAAAACCAAGCCCCACCAATACATTAATAATAAAAATAACATATCTATGTTTTTTTTAATAAATAATTAAATACCTAATTTTATCTATCTCTACTAGTCAGTTTTTAAAGGAGTTTGCTGTTATCTTGAAAGTTTTATAGGGGTACGTAGAGCTATTGATGCTGGCCCCATCACTGTGGGGCAAACTTTATTCGTTTATGTCTACGTTATTCATTTTAAAGAATCTCGACAATAAGCACACATATAAAAAATGCCGAGGATGTTTTTATACTTACCTATCAATAGTTGTATATCATAAGTCTTTAGGGAACTGTTGTATA
This sequence comes from Biston stratarius, assembly GCA_950106695.1. NCBI lineage: Eukaryota > Metazoa > Arthropoda > Insecta > Lepidoptera > Geometridae > Biston > Biston stratarius. The sequence goes on along the minus strand of OX467110.1, from coordinate 15,209,141 downwards.
CCTTATACTAATTGAAATAATTTAACTGTAAAACTGAAATAATTTAGTTTTTTTTATTCTAAATAGGTACGCGTTTGCTTGCTGTTAAGCAATAGTGATATTATTCAGTAGTAGTAGTGTATTTCAGTAACTTAATAAATGATTAGCAAATTAAGGTTTAATGTACAACTTTTATGTTACTTTAGATTAGGGGTTCTTAAGCTTATTTTATCTACGGCTCACTTTGAAAATCAATTACTTTTCAACGTCTTAATTTTTTTTGTACTTTACCACATCTTAAAACCACAATGACATTCATAACTAAAATTAATTTAATTATAGTGTGCTATATTAGTCTGGTCTGGAGTTTAAACTTATATTTTATACTAGACTTTTTCACTAGTGAGTACAATTAAAACGCAACTTTATAATATTAAGTTGTAATACGATGTTGTGAAGGTTAGATAGGTAGGTTTCGATTTCAGTCAATTTTAAAATACTAAGTAGATAAAATTATAAATTATTAATTCCTAGACCCCTTACCGCCTCTAGACCTCCAGCGCCCATAAAGGGGCGTTATCATCCACTTTGAGAAAGACAGGCTTAGATCATAAATTGCTTGTAAATGTACGTATAAATAAACTCATAATTCGAGTTATTTTTGGATATTTAAGGTAAACACTCTACGTTGGGTACCCATCCTTCTGCGTCCCCTTTTTAACTCACCCTTGATATCGTAATTCCAATACCTACTTAAAAAATTTCCAAATTATCAAATACAAATCATTTATCAATATCACCCGAGACAGACTTAAATTAAACCTACATTAAATCTGAACCGTGAATCGAAAAATTATACTAAATTAAATTCAAAATATCGAAATCTAAGTAAATTCCTCATGATTCCCACAAACCCTAAAAAGCTCTTTGACGAGCGTATGCTAAGCAAAGCCCGTATGACAGACAAAGGGTTCCGAACAGATTGATTGGATCAAGGGATTTCAGTCTAGGACAACGTCTGTGAAAACTGGAACTTATTCCACATATGAAGCGTGTAGCTTGTATACGTATTTGGTAGACAAAGACATATTACTCTGTGAAGGAATTTATTGATGATAGAACAAAAAATATTTAAATAAATTGCACTGATTGATATTTTGTAATTGACCTCATGACATAATTAATTATACAAGCTAAAATTGACATTATTTAATAAGTTGTTATATTTATCCAATTTGACCATACTTGACCCAGTACTAGGTCAAGTATGGTCTAAGTGACTTTTAATTTATGTACCAACTTTTTGACACCTGTACACAGCAAATAAATACATTTTGATTTGATTTTGATTTTGTAAAGTAGTTTGTTACTACTGCTTTTTATGTAAAGTCAAATCAAATCAAATTATTATTATACACAAAACAAAATTCATGTCCTCAAAACTTAAGTAGCAATGATGACCAGACGCCTACACTAGGTTGAAAACCTGTGGTAAAGGCATCTGTAGCTAGATGTCACTGGAGTAAGTTTGTATACTGAAACAGTCGTAAAAAAGATAAATAATGCGATGTTTGATTGAATTGGTGAAAGAAGAAGAAAGTAAGATTGTTGTTATTATTAGTAAATACCTAATAGGTATAATGAGCTAGCTGTTACCCGCGACTTCGTCCGCGTGGAATTCAACAAAAAGTTTGTTCAGTTTGCAGTATAACAAAGTATCGTATAAGTTAATCTAGGCCATGAACTATATGTGTGCCAAATTTCATACAAATCTGTTTAGTGATTTTTGCTTGAAAGAGTAACAAACATCTATCCTCACAAATTTTCACATATATAATATTAGTAGGATTGTAAATTATGATATCAAAATTGGGTAACTTAAAAAAAATATATTGAACAGGCTATATAATCGCAAAGAGTACCTATTTTTAACTTAAGGGAGAGGGCATGGGAGGGGATAAAGGCATTTGTCTTTATCTGCGTTAGTCAAGCGTTACCGTACCTAATACAAAGTACCACGTATTCACTTAGTTCATTTGGTAGTGTATCTGCTTCAAGAGCAGTAAGGCGTGGGTTCGATTCCCACTCAGGATAAACATTTATATCACAAACATACATTAATAAACTAACCTGAAAAATTGATATAATCACGAAAAACTATCAATGATTTTAATATGAGAAATAAGATTGAGAACGGAACAATGTATGTACGACGCGGGTCAGCTGGTAGGTATTAAAAAAACGATGCGGGAATAACAAATACTTTTAGTTTTCCTCTTACACGTGTTTACATCAAAAGAAAAAAAAAAACTTCTACTTAAAATAGACTTGAGGCCCAAAACTATAATAACTTTATCAAATTTGAGTTTTGTCATATTACAACAGTTTCCTTATAGAGTTTCCTTTGATAAGTTCTTTTTGGTCCTTTTTATATTTGTTTACCAAAAGGCCACACTTTTATTTCACGGAATCAGGGCAAAAAGGGCATGTCACGGCACGTCAATTCCGAATGAATAGACTCGGCTTTGATATTCGCATTTTCCCGCGGAGCTATAGCTCACGGCTACAGAAAAATCAGTCGTGTACAACAGTTAATAAGCTTTTGGATTTACTAATCATTGCTTGGAAAAGCTGATCAGAACAAAGTTTTTTTTCACTGATTATTTTTTTATCTGAGACTAAATCTTACTTGGTTTTACTTGGTGGTAGATCTCTTTAGCAGGACGATGTCTCGGTAGTTACCACCGCAGTATTCGATATTCCGCCGCCAAGCAGTGCTGTGTAAACATTACTGTGTTCCAATTTGAAGAGTACTGCAGCTAGCTAAATTAAATGGCTGTTGAGACTAATCGAAAGTCTCAAAGTAATGAGCGCCAAAGCAGCGATGCCCTGGACTTTATTTTGCTACTCAAAGTTCTGTGTATCGCTGCAATGGTCATGAAGTTTTTAATTTACATAACGCTAAACCAGGTTGAACAAAACATAATACTTCTTAAAAAAATTGTAAGCTGCCACGGTTTTTTTCTGAAGTGATTACTTACGGTATATCCATATAATGACTACGATGCAAAATAATTTCAACGAAATACATATCTAAGATATATAATACAAACTATTCAGCTTCAGTAATTATCCCAGTGTAAGATAACCCTTGGACAATATGGGCGTCGCTACGTTTCAGGGTTTAACTTATAGTGGCATAAACTTTTTATGATAATTATTCAATTTCCTCTAAAGCGATTTTAATAAAAACATGTTTATTTATTAAAACAATCCTCTGAATTACAAAACTCCTTAAATAAACGCACGTTTCGATAATATAATTAAGTTTACTATACTATTGTGTAATTAAAACATACAACTTTAGATCAACAACAGAATGTTGATCTTTTATGCCGTCTATTCACTACGGTCCTCGTGTTGCTAAGCTCGCATCGCGGCATCTGTAGGCGGAATATTCACGCACACGGAATCCGGGGCTTTGACATAGAATATACCACGTATTCATGGCCTTATTACCAAGTATGAATCTGATTTTACTACACATTGATATACATATTCTAGACTTAACTAGTATAAGAAGTTTTACTCGCAAAGCAAAGTGAAAACATTCGTTTTTGAAAAGAAGTTCGCGTTTATATGTATGTTCGTATGTTTATCTAATCCATGAAAATTTGAATAAAGTATGTACCGCTGATATTCATTTAGTACGTTTTTTTTTCAAATTTATGGTATTGCAATTTTCGACTTAAATTGAACAGCATAATTCTATTGACATATATAATTATTGCTGTGGTGGTGCTGGCGTAAGAATTGTACCCCACCCTTTCTACCCGTGGTTGCCGTAAGAGTCGGCTAAGGGATGTAATCCGGAAGATGGGCAGCAGCGTCATTTCATAATATGTAGTGATAAGATTAAGAAAAACTAGCTATTAGTTGCTAGACAGCCAAGTACTAAAAAGTACCGTTTCACCACGTTATAGCTTCTCCACGATGTTTTTCTTCACCGGCAGCTCAATCTAATTCTTGGGATTTGAACCCACGACCACCGTGTGCCGTGGTGGTGCCGGCGTAAGAATAGTACCCCACCCTCTCTATCCGTGGTTGCCGTAAGAGTCGGCTAAGGATGTAATACGGAAGATGGGCAGCAGCATCTCCCTTGAACAATCACACCTAACTGCGCTCGCCAACCCGCCTGCCAAGCGTGGCGAGTATTGGCAAAACCCCCCCAGGAGGAGGCCTATATCCAGCAGTGGACGACCTATGGCTGATGATGGTGATATTACTGGTACTAATTTGAAACTAAGAAATAATGTACCTAAATCTGGGAAGTCAATAATAACTTACATCTAATTATCGTATTGAAATGAAACTTTGCATTTATATGTAGTTTGCATGACAATGCTAAAATGTAGTATTTTGGAGTTGATCTGATGATGGTACCAGAAAGTAGATACTGGAACTCTGTGGTGGCTTCTAGTAAATCTCTCGAGTTTGAGTCCAACTTCCTCCAACAAACTTATAGAGTCCTACAGTGTGCACTCGATGTTAAGGGTCTGATGATGAAGCCAGGAGGAGGATAGTAGAACTCTTCAAAGGCTACTAGTAAGCCCCTCGATTTGTTTTGATAAGTTCAATATATTGTATTTGTCGTGGCTGATGATAACTAGGGTTTGTAGTTTTGTAGTATTGCTATCTCATGAAGTTCAAGTTCAAGTTGAGAAAATCATCTTTTTTGAAGTCGGTTAAAAAGAAAAAATTACAAGCGGAGTGGTATCGATTCTTATTTACCATTTGAAAATTATCATTATAATGTTTAATGTATTCATAGATAAATATTTAACGTATTTCACCTTCTTATTATACGATGAAAACTGGATTACACCGAATTCTTCCTTCAACATTTCTCTGGAACAAAAAGTGAACTGAATGAATGAATTTGACTATGATCATATGGCCAATAAGGTAGATTTAGCCGGAATGTCAGACAAGAATTCAATAAATAGAATATTTCACAACATTGGTATCATTCCCGAGCATCGTAAATATCGGAAAAGTTGTGTGATTTCCGGCAGATCGATGAAACTTTGGAGCTTTTGAATGAATCATGCTGTTATTTTTATCACGTCAGACAAAGAGATGGGGTAAAATACTGCCCGACAACGGTTGACAGGGTACAAGAATGAATGACATACTTCTTATTTGTTATTAGTGTCTTAATTTTGACATTTGTCAGTTTCAGAGCACCCAGACACAGAACAAACATATACTTATATCACAAAATATTTGTTCTGAGTGAGATTCAAACCCACGCCCTACAGCTCTTAAAGCAGATATACTACCAATGACCCAACGAGGCTGTAAATTTTTGTTTAATTATGCGAGATTACTCATGTTTTAATTATATCGGATATTCCGACTATAAATAGTTTCTTCAAGGAGACAAAGCACGCGTGGCTTCGTTTTATTTCGCACTACAAACAAAAATGTATCAAAGATACGTCATATTCCACAGTAAAAGGCTGTAAGTTATGAAAATAGTGTACAAATTATGAGATTGGATTGATATAAGCAAGCCAATAAATGTCAAAGTAGAACCAAGCCGCATAATTGATAACATCTTCCTCAATAGACGTCTATGAATCAAATCAATTCCGATCTACTTCCTATAGAATTCCTCGAATGGAAGGAATTTCTTTAAAAAAGTGCCAAATCATCGTTATTAATACGAGAACGGTGTGTGACTGTTCATTATTTGTGGAAATTTGAACTTTCGTAAAAAATTGCTTGAGCAAGCCCTCTTTCGGCTGATAAAGTATCCTACTCATTTTTGTTAATGGAAAAGTTTGGATGAGGGTTGGTTTGTTTGTGCTACAAAAACAACTTGAATGGATTTAAATTATGCATTGTGCAGATGATTTTTTAGCTTTTTTAATTGAACGTCACTTCAATGTTGTAATGAGATAGCTCAGTGGTTATCAAGGTCGGATCACACGGCGATGACCTTAGCTGCCAGTGGAAAAACAACTTTAAGAAACCATAGCGTGATGAGAATATATTCTAGTACTCTAGTATAGTATTCTAGTATCCGGAACGGAGACTCGATGGAGTGACGATATACGTGGAACAGCTGGCGGTGGATAGAAGCGAAAAGCCGAGGATCGGGCTGAGTGGCGTGTCTTAGGAGAGGCCTATGTCCAGAATGGACTACAAAAGGTTGATGATGATGATGATTCTAGTACTCGGTTGGTTAGCTAGCACTCTCAAGTTGGTAAATCTGGATAATGTATTCGCTTCATCAAAATGTACCTACAAGGTGAGGTGTTATATTAAGATTAAAACTTCTTAGAATTCAGGTACCCGTACAGTCAGTGCCTTGGACTATTTGTCTATAATTGTTATCTATATTTCTTGTATGTGTAGCGGGTAAAGCTGTAGGATGCTGCTAGTACGTGATAAGTACCTAAATGTAAATTCAAGCAGCAAGACCGCTTCATTTCACTACAATTGAAGATTTTTTGCACTTCGACGTTGAAACGTCTGAGGCAGATAGATGAATTTGTACTTTAGGCTCTTATCTAAGGTCCAAAAAACTTATAGTTCAGGTAGAAGTACTCGGTCACTTTGAAACTTTACATTAAATTAAGATCGTTTAGGTAGGTATTTACATGTAAATGTTGTTTAAAGTTAATCAATGCTAAAAATGATTTGTGAACTACTCGCTAATGTGAAATTTCACGCGTGAAATCGAGACATGTTAAATAAGGCTTTTGTAGTTGCTGCGATAATGGCTCGAATGATGCGCTAAAGGGCGCGGATTCAAACCCCAACAATTAGCTCGGTCGGTGAAGTGAAGTGAAAAACATCGTGGGGAAACAATAGCATGGTGGTACGGTATTTTTAGTACTCGTCTGGCTAGCTAAAACTCTCAAGTTGAAAATCTACCGCCAAGTACCTAACAATGTGTTCCACCAGCCTCACTTGAGAGTCAATCCCATCCCAGACTAGTCGTGTACAACAGTTAATAAGCTTTTGAATTTATTAATCATCGTTTGGAAACGCTGACCAGAACAAAGATTTTCACTGATTCTTTTATCTGAGGCATAATCTTACTTGGTTTGACTTGGTGGTAGATTTTTTTAGCAGTTCTCTGTTCCGGTTTAAAGGATACTGCAGATAGCGAAACTACAGGGCTGTTGAGACTAACCATCGAAAGTCTGAAAGTAATGAGCGTCAAATCAACGACGCCCCAGACTTTGTTTTGCTACTCAAAGTTCTCTGAACTGTTTCAATGGTCATGGACATGCGTTATCTCTTATCATCAGAAAAGCGTATCGTTCGTCTCTTTACTACTTACTACACACAAAAAAGAAAAAAAAAAACGTTTGCCAACCAAAACCATCTTCGACCTCACCGTCAGTTAACATCAGGAGAGCTGTGGTCAAATACGTAGCCTGTTATCCATAAATAAAAAATCAGGATGGCGCACGCAATGCATTTGCCAGGCAGGATTGCAAACTGCAGAAGTGGTCAAATTTATCTTGCGCTAATATCTTTTGGGTAATCGTTACATTTATAATCGGGTGAATTGCACGGCGGTTACTTAATCCGCGGTTTCACTCGGATCCTGGGTCGATTCACACTCAATTTACGGTTCACCTCGGAGTGTACACCCTAAGGTGCTTGAACAAGGGGTTGTGGTCTTCAGCCCACTACATCACCCGGGTAGTAACAGTAGGTTTATTCGTAATAAAACAACCCAATACTGTTGTATCCGAAGACAAATTTATTGAGACGTTGACGGCCGTTGTCGTACATCGCGAACGAAACGCTTGCGCGTTTTAAGCCTGTGCAGCGCCATCTACCATAGTATATGTAACATAGGTATTGTAACTTTATACAGTCTTAATTAATTGGGTCTCTCACACTGCTGCGCTGTATGTACCGATCTTGCAATCATCAAATTCTCCCCAATTTCCCTTTGAAATAAGTAGACTGTCATACGTATTAACGGAATATATATATATTTTTATAAATAATAAATAGGCTTACGTTTGACCGCCATCTTACCTGATACTAAGTGATGATGTGGTCTACGATGGAGCACTCTTTCCTAGAAGATACCGATTCACTCTCAACTTGAAGATATCCATATTATATCCATCAGGGACCACCCACATATATCGTGATTACGTAACGAAACCAGAGTTTGCTAGCGCGTAATATCCATGTTGAGGAACTTAGATTTGAGTTCGAGTTTTAGTTTTAACTAGTGACCCGCCCGGCTGCACACGGGGCTTTTGATTTATCTCAGAGGGATTAGGCAGCGTTTTAGATAAAAGCTTGGCTGGAATTTTTCCGACACTTTCAACAATTATCATATTTCAACCAATTTACAAAAAACATTGACAAATTATATACCTAAACCTTCTTCACGAACCATTCTATTATTGGTGAAACTCTCATGATAATCCATTCAGTAGTTTTTAAGTTTATCGCGAACAGATAGACAGACAGACGCGGCGGACGACTTTATTTCATAATATGTAGTGATAAGATTAAGAAAAACTAGCTAGTAGTTGCTAGACAGCCAAGTACTAAAAAGTACCGTTTCACCACGTTATAGCTTCTCCACGATGTTTTTCTTCACCGGCAGCTCAATCTAATTCTTGGGATTTGAACCCACGACCACCGTGTGCCGTGGTGGTGCCGGCGTAAGAATAGTACCCCACCCTCTCTATCCGTGGTTGCCGTAAGAGTCGGCTAAGGATGTAATACGGAAGATGGGCAGCAGCGTCTTCCTTGAACAATCACACCTAACTGCGCTCGCCAACCCGCCTGCCAAGCGTGGCGAGTATTGGCAAAACCCCCCCAGGAGGAGGCCTATGTCCAGCAGTGGAGTCCTATGGCTGATGATGTGATGTGATGTGATGTGAACCCACGACCACTGGCGTGTAAACTGACTTCTGACCTATCATAGTTACGAATGACGAACCATGTAAAATACATGGAACGATTATATATAACAACGCATAGCATATACAGCCTGTACTGCAGAGCAAAAGCCTTCCTTTTCTCCTTCCATCTTTCTCTATCTTTTGCGACCTGAGTAATTTTTTTCAAACAGGAGTCAAGTTCGTCCCTCTATCTCTGTCTGGGCCGTCATTTTTTTTTATTGTTGACAGGCTAGGTGTTTGACCACAGCTCACCTGATGTTAAGTGACGGTGTGGTCGAAGATGGTGAACACACCTAGCCTGGAATGGAACTGGCTGTCAAGTGAGGCAGCCAGAACACACCTTTAGATGCTTGGCAGTTGATTTTCAACTTGAGGGTGGTAGCTAGCCAACCGAGTACTAGAAATTAACCTACCACCACGCTATGGTTTCCTCACGATGTTTTCCTTCACCGGCAGCTCAAGCTCATTATTGGGGTTTGAACCCACGCCCTTCGGCATGCGATTCGATCGCGCTAACCACTGAGCTATCATCGCTACAAAACGTCTAGGAGGTCGTTTGCCATCTTGAGGGAACCACTGTGTCGTGATTTTGGCCCAACGCTCTCCCGACATGCGGCGTCATATAGAATAAGTAAGTACAATTTATGAACCGAGTATATGCTATATATGAAAAGGACATCTCTGTGAAAATACACTTTCAAATTATATTTTCTAGATGAATAAAACAAGATAAGTACTTTTTAAAAAACGCTTGGAAGTCATATTTTCGCTCGAATGAATATGTAAATTAGTCGATAGATACAACCCTCCGAGAACATCGATGCCCTCTGTTTGAAGATCATCGTCTTTTGATACAAAGTAGATAAGTACAACCGCATCAGGGTGCGAAGTTAGCACTTGTGTTTCAAAAACCAAAAATGTATATTTCACAAGTATTTATATTTGAGTACCTCTATTTTGTGGATTTGGCCTTTCTATGATGACAAACTGTAATCAGCTACATCCTACTACCCTTCTTATCCTATCCTATCCTACTAATATTATAAATGTAAAAGTTTGTGAAGATGGATGTTTTTACTCAATCACGCAAAAATGACCAAACGGATTTGGATGAAATTTGGCACACAAATAGGTTATTACTATAGGTTATTATTACCTGAATAACAAATAGGATACTTATACTAATGCACTCACACATACGAAGACACTCACATTCACACTTACACTCACACTAACACACCCACGCACCTACACAAACCCACACACACACGCACACACACGCTCTCACACACACAAACAACACACTATATATATACATATAATTATATACGTATATATATATATTTAGATTAGGCCTAACAAAGTGACATGTTATATTAAATAAGTCATAGTCAAGTAAAAAGTAATCATATTAAATAAGTGTAATGCTTTGATACATCAGGGACACCAAAATTCCCCGAAACCATGAATAAGCGCCTAGGATCTTTTGAAATTTGATTTGGGAAGACCCAAAAGGTCAAATCGCATTTTCAAATGTAAAACATTTTTTTTTAAATTTTATAGTGGCTTAGCACGTCTTTACCCTAATCGAGGCACTACAAGCTTCAAGTCCTATTCTAAAGTTGGGACTTCTCGAGACGTGACTTAAGGTTTGGTTCATCAGTTCGGTTTGCAATTTCACAACATAATTTAATACATACCTACATATACCTATAGATACATAGTTTAGTGTATAATGACTTTGTGAATGATAACAATTGCGACTGCCGTCTATTCTCTTAGAACTGACGGGCATATCAATTTGCTAGATTTACGTGCTAGGTCTGAAAAATATATGGAAAGTAGGAGCTCTAGGTAGGTAGCCCTGGCGGGAGTAAATGGAGACTACTTTTTCATTTTTCATGGAGGCTTGCGTTTGATCGCCATCTCACCTGATGTTAAGTGAAGATGCGATCTAAGATGGAGCACGCTTGCCTAGAAGATACCGATTCACTCGCGACTCGAAGGCACCCAGATTATATCTATCAGAGAACACTCACTCGGGGAACGTATTCCACGCTTTAACGGTTCGAACAATGAAAGTGGATTCAAATTGTTTCGTACGGCTTTTTGGAATGTCAACCGTGAAATGGTGTCGCTTTTTCGAGCTACTGGCCGGTAGCTTTCACTGGTCATCTCGGTGTGCTACCCGCTCTCAACAGCTTAGTTCACGTGCGTGCAGCAGTCCGTAGGGCGAAGAAAACGAGACCGCGCGCGCGTTGTACTTAGCTTTGTCTCCGTGAAGAAGGCCACTGAATGTGGCCGAAACTATAGTCGGAGTATCCGACATAATTAAATCATGCATAAGTAAAACAAAAATATGGCAAAACCACATCAGTGTCCATACCTGCCGGTGAAGGAAAACATAGTGAGGACTATGGTTTCCTCATGGTGGTAGGGTACTTTCTAGTACTCGGCTGGCTAGCTACCGCCCTCAAATTGAAATTTGCCGCCACCAAACATCTAAAGGTGTGTCCCAGCAGCCTCACTTGAGAGCCAGTTCCATTTCAGGCTACGTGTGCTTTACCATCTTCACCCACACCGTCACCTAACATCAAGTGAGCTATGGTAAAACATCTAGCCGGTCAACCATATTTAAAAAAAAAACAATTTTTATACAGTAAATTAATCACCATACAAATTTTAATATAACTTAAATTGCTAAGTTGAGTAAATCGAAGAATGCGTCCAATGAAATGTCCAACTATATTATTTATCTATCAAACACTAAAAGATTACGACTGTATGTAAATACTCTATAATATCCTCATATATCTTCTCCATAACCTAATAAACTAAATTAGGATAACTAAGATGATGAACCCCGACCAAAACACTCAACTATCTACTTTATTACCACTACTTACAGCTCAAGCACTCCGAATAGTCTAAATTAATACCTTATCTAAAATAATATTCGCAAAATATTTTTCTTATCCAATACCCGTCGGTACACTCTCCCAATAATCGTAACATAGTCTACAAAGCAACTATTTCTATATTATATATTCTATACATTGTAGTAATTCTGTGAAACAATCTAGAGGGTGAGCAATCATAATAAAGTTCGACTGATCGTGTTTATTGAGGCGTGATGACCGTCACCTACGCTTACCTATTGTGGGGCCTTTTTGTGTTAGTGTTTCAGATATTTCGGGATAGTGTTTCTTTAACTACACAAACCTTTGGTCTGTAAATGAAACACGAAATTTGTAAAATTTATGTCATCGATAGTTTTTAATTATAACGAAAGTTTAATGACCTTTATCTTGAACAGGAGGCCGTCTAGTTAGGTTCCACCGTTGGACCAGCTATTCTGCCGCTAAGCAGTAGTGTGTAAACATTATTGTGTTCCGGTTTGAAGGGTACTGTAGCTAGAGACCAAATATCTCAAAGTAATGATCGCTAAAGCAGCTATGCCCTAGATTAGTTTTGTAATTCAAAGTTCCGTACATTGCTGCAATGGTCATGGACATACGTTATCTCTTAACATCAGATGAGTGTTTCGTATATCTCATTACTATTACATTAAAACTTTTTAATATGTTTAAAACACTTTTTATAATTCCGTGTTTGACCACCAACTCGCCTGATAGTAAGCGTTGATGTGGTCGAACATGAAGCGCAAGACTTAGAAGATACCTATTCACTCTGACCTTCAAAAGATCCAGATTATATCCTTCAGGAAACAAGAAGGCCGGCAGCTTGTTCCATTCCTCGGCCGTACGGATGTAGAGTCAAAACGTTTGGCACGTACCCAAGAAAATTCCACAATCTATGGTTGGTCCGTCTTTCTACCTGTATTGTAGTAAAAAGAAGATGGAACTATATGGTTTCATAGTAACGACAAATTAAGACACTTTTTTCTAAGAGTTCCATCCGCAATACATTTTGTGCAACTACATATTATGTCATGAGACTAGTCTGTAAGTAGCTAGTTCGATGGTAAACGTTCACGCTTGTAAAAAAATGATGCCTACAGCCAGGCACAGCGATGATGGCTAGTTTTCTTTAAATGAAAATTCAACGACATTAAAATGGTTTGAATATCAAACCGAAAGAAATTCTCTATTGAAAATAACTCTTTATCACTATTTCAAAGAATTTAAGAAAGAATTTTACGCCTTTTGTAAAACTCTTAATTATTTGCGTTAAGTAAAAATTCAAGAACAATTTATTGTTAATGAACATTTTGATCGCGAGTTTTTAATAGCTAATTACAAAGATAATGCACTTTTTATTTTAATGTGGTACATTTGGAAGGGATTTTTTATTACAATACAAGTAAGCATTTAATAAAATGTGATTTAATACGTGTGTTCTTAGGTGACAATGATTACGTTTAATTTAGTCAAACCTTAGTACTTAGTAGTAAAAAACCTGTTCTATAAACTTTCTTTCAATGGATTTTTTTTTCTTAATTTCAGGCTTAAAATTTTGCATAAGTTGCAGTATATGCCAGTAAATATTTCAATATAATACACAAATGTTATAATATCCGTCAATATATTTATGGGGTTCCGTACCACAAAAGGGAAAATCGGAACCCTTATAGGATCACTTTGTTGTCCGTCTGTCTGTCTGTCAAGACCCTGTTTCTCAGGAACCCGTAGAGGTATCAAGCTGAAATTTATATCAAATACTCAAGTCTACTGTTTCTTGGAGTCGTAAAAAAATCAAACTTCTAAGCCAACGCAATTAAAAGATACATATGTTTATGCTACAAATTTTCGACACTCGCAAGGGAATCAAAACCTACAGGTACCTCCCGTGATCTCAGAATCTTAAAATTAGGTACGAAGCAACGTCTTATAGCACAGATAAAGAAAAAAATGGCGAAAAGCATAAACTGCCATTAAAAAAAATACCATAACTTGTACTTATATACCTACAGGTTTGTACGGAAGCCTCGGTGCACGAGTCCGACTCGCACATGGCTGGTTATTTTTTATTCTACACACTTATAAAAGCATTCCGACAATAGTAAAAGAGCTCTCGAAGCAAAAATTCTACCAAATATGGTAACACGGAAGCCGAAATGTAATGTATAATTTAAATTTCTTCTTTTTAGTACTCTCCCGGTTCAGACTATAAAAATTTAATTTCCTAGCAACGGAATACACATTCAGTGAGGTAATAAACTAGTTTATTGTGTTCAAGTGTCATTAATCTTGCATAATTTATCGCGAACGTAAAAATCGATAAGTGCCTGATGTTTTCCCGTTGGAAAAAAAAACTGTCAAGCGCGAGTTAAATTCTTGCACTGTGAGTTCTGTAGATGCATATAACACACTGGGCCTACAGACCAACAAGGAAATTGATCAGTGATTAAGACTTATTAAATTCAAGATGTCATATATTTATAGCGCAATATTTTTTACAGCTCATTCAAAGTGTTTATTATGAAGTGTATAATGAAATTTTATAATAAAGTGTCATAAAAAGAAAATAAATCTTTTTTCAAGAAGAATTATTACACGACTGTTCAAAAAAGATGTGAGTTAATGTATTCAGGGTACATGGATGTATGTATGTATCTAATAAAGTGAGTAAAAAATTTTTTTTTAATGCATCTGTGTTATTTGTTTAATTTAATAATTATTAATTTCAACCTCAGCAAAGGTTTTGGTGGGAATGCGGAAAAAATTGTATGGCCCCGTCGTATTTTTTCCAAAACTTGTGTTTATTTGAGTGTTATTGTATAACAATAGCGATGTTTTATTCATAAAGCGCCGAATTACAAGTACATTTGTGGGAAAATAATATAATGTGGTGAATCTTATAGTAAAGTCTACTTTACTAAGGCATGACTGGACTCTACCAAGAATTACTTTGTTTGACTTACACTTATTTAACTAGATTGTTCATGATATACGTGAAAAGATCTATATACTTGAAGCTGGAAAATGCACAAGCTGCGAAGCCAAAAACAAAGAAAAATAAAAACTTTAAGCGATGTTTTAATGGGAAAGAATATGTCGAAGTAATGAGCGTTCTAATAACCAAAGCAGCGACGGAACTTAATTTTGTTACTGAAATATTCTGGATATAGCTACAAGGTTATTGACAAGCGTAATTTCTGTCGATCGAGAGGCGTGCCAAAAGGCTACACCTTACTAAAGTCTCGGCTGCATCGATAAAGGGTTGCTGGCTTATCAGTTTTTACTAAATATATTTCGGAAAGCGTACACAAGAATTGCATAATATAATTTCATCTGCCCCTTTTTACTATTTATCGGACGTACAAGCACGAACAAAACGTCATTCGTATGTGAGATATTTCCCACGTACGTAAAAAGCGTTTCTATGTCACATTTGTTATTCGCTCAGGTATTTCGAGATTTGGAACTCTGTATTGTTCACCAAAAGGTACAGTATGAGTAGTTACGCGTGCTTCATCGTAGACCGTTATGCTTAAGATCAAGCAAGTTGTGGTCAAACGTAAGCCTAAATGTTGTAGACAATATTTTTATTTTGACATATTTTTGTAGTGTCATACTTTATAATGTAATTTTTATTGTTATTTTTTCATTGCCATTTTTTTTATTCCAATTTAGTTAAGGCACTTTTTTTACATCCACGTGGCAGTCCCATCGTATTTTCTAGAATGTTTTTTTACAAGTAAAAAATAATAAAATAATACCTAGACACAACACATACTTATACACACTCTCTCATACACACACTCACTCCCCTGCATACACACTAAAAAATCAAGGAAGGTCACTTGAGGTGACTCACACAAATGAAAAGCTCCCTGGCTGCTTCAGAACAGGGTTCGGACAGCAGCCTGTTGTAGCTATCAACATCCAGTCTATTCAAATGGTAATTCACCTCAAGCGCCCGCTCCCGCTTTCATTGACATGCAATCAGTGTTGAACTATTTAATAATATATTTGATATTATATCATGGATTTTGACTTGTAACTTAGGTGTTATCAATAAAATATTTGTATTTGTTTATTAAAAACACGTTTGCCATCAAGAGAATATCGGATGAAAAGAAGCACACGAAAGTATTTTTTTTTAAATTGGTCTATGTTCTAAGCAGGCCTTAATTAGTATTAGATTTCCTGAGCAGAAGGTCATCTTGGTACGGTACCACCGCAGTACCAGTATAGTGTGTAAACATTACTGTGTTTCGGCTTGAAGGGTAGCTGGAGAAAATACAGGGCAGTTGAGAGTAACCATTGAAAATGTTAATGAGCGTCAAAGCAGCGATGCACTGGAATTTGTTTTGTTATACAAAGTTCTGTGTACCGCTACAATAGTCATAGACATGCACTGTCTCTTACCATCAGTAGAGCGTTTCATTCGCCTAGTCCCACCAAGTAAATTTAATACAATATTTTATAATTTATCGCTTAATTTTACAGGTATAGTACAATTGTTTAAAAAAATCTGTCGTTCTAAAGAATTGCGCTTACCAACAAATATATATTGATTTTAATTTATACAGATAGAGACTATCGACCTAAAGATTATGTAGACGCCTAAAGTATTTTATACTATATATAGTAAGTAACTTATGGCCATAGATAAAATTCAAAGTGCTAGAATATTGCAAGGTAAGCTGTACTCGTAGCAGTGTTTCAGCCTCTGAAACTGAAAGTTTAGATTCAGTTGCGCGCGAACCTTGCGAAAGTCTTGACGCCTGGTCACGGGCGAGACGCGGACGAAAATAACGAAAGTTGTAACGATAAAACGACGTTATAACGCTTTAATGATCGAGTGAAAATAACAACAATTCTTTGAACAATAGTGACGAGGTGATCTATGATACTTAATAGTGAGTGACTTTTGAAACTTTTTGAGTAAAATTAAAAAGTTTGTTGTCTACTGGTTAATGAATGTCCGACTGTCCGGGCAAATAAATAACAAAAAAGTATTAAAAAAAAAAGCAAGGCGCTAATAAAGGTACTTAAGTTTTTTTTTTCAATTTTGAAAATGGAGCCTATTTTTTTACAATTTGCATATAAATATAAATTTAAATAATTGTAGCCAGTGTTACTCGGGATGATGCAGGGGCTTTAACGATGTCTTATATCTAATACCTTTAAACGAGCAATTCTTGTATATATATATATATATAATCTGAATTTCGGAAACGGCTCCAACGATTTTCATGAAATTTAGTATGCAGGGGGGCGATAAATCAATCGAGCTACGTTTAATTTTTAGAAAACGTCGTTTTATCCGACTTTTCATCCGAGCAAAGCTCGGTCATCCAGGTACTACATCCAAATCTGTCCAGGCATTTAAAAATTGGGGTGGAATAAATAAATATACATACATACATGAATCTTGAAAACAAAACACTGTTTTAGGCCGTCATGTAATAAAAATAAGTCTCACTTTACGTATCTTTTATTCCTTGGTTCTATTAGACTATGAGCTTTAACATGGGTTTCGCTATCAATTAGAAATTTGTCATAGTTATGCTAATAAATATAAATCAAAACAATAATGATTATGAGTGTTCTAGGTATATATTTACTTTATTTCCGCTTAACAATCGTTCCAGCTACAACAGAAACGACAATTTAAATTTAAAAAACTTGACATAGTTATGAAACACTTGAAAATATTTATTAAAAAACTTAATGATAATTAAAAAACCTACCCGGAACTTTACTAATGATCTAAAACTAAATTTCACATTAACTTATAAGCTTAAATAAAACACTTATTAAAATAAAAACAAAATCCACAAGTATTCATATCCTCTTCGCTGCAATAACACTTGCCATATACCTAGAACACTCAAAATGGACTTCCGCAAAGTAACGCCTGTTTCAATCAATTAATAATGATTAAGTTAATTCATTTGTTGTAGATAACTTACTTTACGTAATATTATTGAAGTAATTACCAGAATTATTAAAAATACTATTTTCTAAATAATTGGTTCATTTGTTTATCGCTGTGATATAGTTTACGTTGATGTTTTCCTGGAAGTGACACAAGTTTAGGCAGTAATAAGTCATTTATAGATTCACAGTATGTGCGTGCCTCAGCTGTAATGCACATTTTAGGGTTCTGTATCCGATGAGTAATTTTTTTTTTAAAAAGGATATCAAACTATTTTTTTGACCACAGCTCACTCGATGTTAAGTGACGGTGTGTTCGAAAATGGTAAACTCATTTAGCTTGGACTGGAACTGGCTCTCAAGTGAGGCTGCCGGAGCAAACTGATAGGTGCCTTGCGGCAAATTTTGAACTTAACGGTAGCTAGCCAGCCCAGTACTAAAAAGTACCTGACCACAACGCTATGGTTTCCTTGCGAAGTTATCCTTAACCGGCAGCTCAAGCTCTGTGTTGGTATTTGAACCCACACCTTCCGGCGTGTGAATGTGCTTCGCTATCTACTAAGCTATCATTGCTAAATACGCTTTTGTATTCTGAAATCATTGAATAACAATAATAAATTATTACTAAAGAACAAAAAGACATAAAACATTTAGTTGATCTAAACTAGGCAATGTGGCCTGTATTGTGAGGTTCAGAGCACGAATTGTTTAAAACTACAGTAAATGTATTTTTCTTATCCAAAATATAGAATAAGATCACATCAAACGAATGATACTATTATGCTAAATAGGAAAAACAGATGAAACAAAGAATTCGAAAAAAAAAAAACTCTGACAAATGTAGCTGCATTACGAAAAGAGATAGTACTTACTACTTTTTATACATCATACATTTTGTTGCGATGATAGCACAGTGGTTAGCGCGGTCGGTTCGCATGCCTAAGGGCGTGGGTTCAAACCCCAACAATGAGCTTGAGAGCTTGAAACCATAGAGTGGTGGTAAAGTTCTTTCTAGTACTCGGCTGGCTAGCTACCACGCTTAAAGTGGAAAAATCTGCCGCCAAGCATCTAACGGTGTGTTCCGGCAGCCTCACTTGAGAGCCAGTACAATTCCAGGCTAGGTGTGCTTTAGCATCTTCGACCACACTGTCACTTAACCAAGTGAGCTGTGGTCAAACACCTAGCCTTGCAACAATAAAAAAAAGGTACACTGTTTCCAAAACTATAGAGACTTGTTTATTATGAGGTTTACTGTCTTGTCTTACGGGAGTGTTAACAGACAATTTTTAACAATAGTTTCCGAAGTATAGCTGTCAAGAATAGTACATTACGTGCACACATGCTGCACACTTCACTTCACACACTTCACTTCACACAATACACATATTTTAAAATCACAACTTTCTTTCCCGCTCCTACTTTATGTTAATTCACAGCAGTAATACAATAAAAGTGCAATAAAGTATCAAAATACTACTCGAATTGAAGTTCCAACTCGTAAAACTACTGAATTATAGCACGCAAATATAAAACGCAGATTTATCTAATAATAACCATATTTCTTTATCGAATAGCTTTGGAATAACTCTTGAGTAAATAAATTTAGAGTATTTCAAAGCTTGTAGTTTGTTTCATTTGATGCACTTATTGTTAGCTTTTTGTAAGCCAACGACCCTAGCAATGTATATACGTCGTTTTATGGTAGAAAGTAATCAGTCGATCGATACGCTCTCGTGATGGTAAAAGGTACCTCCCGCCCATGACCATTGCAGCGGTAAGAACAAAGACCAAACCTGGTTTAGCATTCATTACTTGAAGACATTTGGTGGTGAGTCTCAACAGCCCCGGAACCTCATCAGATTCTCCGCAATCCTTCAGTAACAAACGCGTTAATATTTACCCTCGAGGTGGTAGATCTCTTTAGCTGAAGTTCTTCTGGGTAGGTACCACTGTAATCTGCCACCAAGTAGTATTAATAGTATATAATATATATATATTTGCGTGGTGGTAGGGTACTTTCTATTACTCGGCTGGCTAGCTACCACTCTCAATTTGAAAATCTGCCGCCAAGCATCTAACAGTGTGTTCCGGCAGCCTCACTTGAGAGCCAGTTCCATTCTAGGCTAGGTGTGCTTTACCATCTTCGACCACACCGTCACTTAACATCAGGTGAGCTGTGGTCAAACACCTAGCCTGTCAGAAAATAATAATTGTATATATATTAATAATATAATAGCTAGCGAAATTTTAGGGCTGTTGAGACTAACCATGTCGCAAAGAACTATGTATCGCTGCAATAGTCATAAGCTTGCGTTATCTCTAAACATCAGGAGAGCATCTAGTTTGTCTCATTACTTTTACATAAAAAAGAAATGTTCTGGAGTCGTACTGTGAACTGTAATTGCCATTAAATTAAAAGCTTTCAAAAAAGCTAAAAGTAAGACGACTAAGGAGATCTATCACTAAGTAAATTATTATCATAACGTTGCTTAACAAGTTCCTCTAAGGTAATCACTCTTCACTACGTTTCACTGTTAAATTGAAGTAGACTTCCAATGAAGCAGGAATTATTTTAAGTTGTTTCAAAAAGTTACTGTTTTAATTGGCTTTTGTTAGAAATATTCGATTTATTGTACGGGATATTTTGTTTTATTAGATTTCTATGAATTTCTAACTGTTAAATAAATCAGGTATAAAATCGGAATATCCACTTGGGCATCTTGCGGAAAAATCGAGAATTTGTGAATATTAATTTATCAGTTATATAGCTATTTAAGTACCCATGTATCTTTAAGACACAATATTTATTCTGTTTTTTTTTTTAGATACTGTCATTTCATTTCCATATCATCACTACATATTATAAAACAAAGTCGTCCGCCGCGTCTGTCTGTTCGCGATAAACTTAAAAACTACTAAACGGATTATCATGCGAGTTTCACGAATAGAGTGTTTCATGAGGAAGATTTAGGTATATTATTAGTCAAGGTTTTGTTTAAATTTATTGAAATATGATGATAATTCTTGAAAGTGTCGAAAAAACTATAAATAAATAAATATTGTAAGACACATTACACATAGCGCCATCTGACCCCAAACTAAGCAGAGCTTGTGTGATGGAAGTCAGATAACTGATAGAATACATAAATACTTTTTTTTGTTGTAAATACATACTTATAATACATACAGAACACCCAGACACAGAACAAACAATTTGTTTATACCATAAAACTTAAGCTACCTGGGAGCTTTAATCGAAAACGCTGCCTAATCCCTTTCAGATATAACAAAACAATGTATGGTGGGATATTCCTCTTTTGTAGATCTACAAAAGAGTCCGCAGTGGCCTTTTTAGGATAGCTTACTATATACATATATACCCATCCATTCCCGCCATCTGTACGTACGCAACGGATTTTAACGCACACACACACATCATCAGCCATAGGACGTCCACTGTTGGACATAGGTCTCCTCCTTGGGGGGGGGGGGGTTTACCATAACTCCCCAGGCTTGGCAGGCGGGTTGGCGAGCGCAGTTAGGTGTGATTGTTCAAAGAAGACGCTGCTGCCCATCTTCCGGATTACATCCCTTAGCCGATTCTTACGGCAACCACGGGTAGAGAGGGTGGGGTACTATTCTTACGCCGGCACCACCAGGGCAAATTTTGGATTTTAATGCGGTTTCCATCAATAGACAGAGTGATTCAAGAGGAAGGCTTATAAATATAATACATGCGTATGTCGCACATTACTGTCTACATTGCACCCGTGTGAAGTCGGGGCGGGTCGCTAGTAATGTTATATTTTAAAGAAGTTGCAATTCTACGCTTTAATGTGTGTGTTTGTGAGTATGTTTGTTATTTCTTCACGCTGTAACGGCTTCATGAAATGTGGAATCCTATCTGAATTAATACATTGGCTACCTTTTACAGGGTTTCAAGCTTGGAGTGTATTATGCTAAAAGTAGGTCACTGCACTCATTATTATGAATAATTTGTACTATAGGGGTAGGGGTATTTGTACTATATATTTGTACATTAATTATATATTGAAATATACTTTTGTATAGAAATTGTTTGTCCTTGATAAAGTATATGGAGCAGTTGATTTATATTGCGTGCCCCTTTTTAGCGTAATACACTCTAAGCTTATAACCTTATCAATGGGAAACCGTAATTGAATTTACGACGCGCTGTATAATGTTGTATCTAAATCCTGTGAAATATTAACTACTTACTTCAGTTCAAAATACACCGCGGAAAATTAAAAAAAAAACACGAATGTCCTCTACTAATTGATTGATAAAAGACGGGCCACGTGGACTTAGTAACAAGAGCCAATTGACGTATGGCGACTACATAACTATATAAAAATAACGAGATCACTTTAAGACTCAAATAAAGCAAACGGTTACGCTCATAACTCCGTCATCTGCACAGGGCATCTAGGGTCAACGGCGCTGCGCTACAAAACAACACACACTGACTGCATTGCGAGCTTATTTGGTAGTGTGTTTATTTCAAGAGTTGTAGGGCGTAGTTCAATTCCCACTCATGACAAATATTTGTGTGACGAGCATATATGTTTGTTTGTCTGTGTCTGGGTGTTCTGTATGTATTATAAGTATGTATTGACAGCCCTGTTGGCTCATTGGGAGTATTTCTGCCTGAGCTGTAGGGCGGGGGTTCGATTCCCGCCACGGACAAATGTTTGTTTGGTATAAACAAATGTTTGGTCTGTGTCTGGGTGTTCTGTATGTATGTACTACTTATAAGTAGGTATTTAAAAAAAATGTATTTATATATTCTATCAGTTATCTGACTTCCGTCACACAAGCTCTGCTTAGTTTGGGGTCAGATGGCGCTGTGTGTAATGTGTCCTACAATATTTATATTTATTTCCAAAAAATATTTAAATATTATATCAAGAAAGTAACATTTGATTAGTGATAACGCTACTAGAAAGGCAAAAATGATTGTTTTTAATGATTGTATCTTGTTTATAGACTTAAACGGCACAATGCGCTAATTACAATAGTCCTTAAAAATAATAATAATACAATTAAAAAAGGTATAAACAAAGTCAAAATGAAAAATATGTATATGTCAAAAGATTGTAAAAATAAATTAATCGAATAAATCATAAAATTATAATTATACAAGCTCAAGTCATTAAAAATCTAAAATTAAACATACATAAATAAAGTTCCATTACACATGACTGTTAATAATGAATAATGTGAAATTATGACAATATAATCACAATAATCGATCGAACAGTTCAAATTCACTAGTTACGGTACTCCTTGCACGCCTACGTAAAAATGTACTGGATTAACATAAGGTACATATTATGTCAAGCCCGTACATTTGGTTAAGGCTCTCGCATTCCCATTCTAAAAAAATTGGTTAGTTTGGGGCTAGATGGCGCTATGTGAAATGTCCTAAGATATTTATTACACAAAAAAAGAATGTATGTTGCCACTTTACAAACATCAGTAGCAGAAAGTATTTTAAAATTTGTATAGAAACATGCGCAAGGCCTGAGTAAATATTTACGTAAATTTTTATACGTATAAAAACCGTCAATAAACACATCCATCATAAATTAATCCGGCAGCCATGGGCCGGGAAATATTATGATGTTTGAGAGCAGTCGGTGTTTAATCCATCGGACACGTCGGAAATTAAGGGTTCTCGTGCACTGTGTCGACCACGGCATCGTAACGGTGCGTGCCGAACATGGCATCAAAACAGCGCGTGCCAACCACGGCATCTAAACAGTGCGCGCCAACCACGACATCTAAACAGCGTGAGTGTGTTGTTTTAATGTGCAGCGTAGCAGCAGTGGCAGAGAAGAAGTATTAGTAGTAATAGTAAGAAGATTAGGAAAACAATAAAATAATGTATTGAAAAAAATATTTAAAAAAAATCTATTAAAGTGAGTGAAGTAGCATTAAAACTGGTAACAAAGTCATCGATCCGTTTATTGATATTTCATACGTTTATACAAAACTTACTTAGATACAACAATAAACAATTGTTCTAGAACATGCACAATCAATCACGTTCTACTATTACTACTGATACTTCTTCTCTGCCACTGCTGCTACGCTGCACATTAAGTTTAGCGAAACAGTCTTATGTAAGGAATGAGTTTTACTTTAAATGCTACTTAAATTTAAACCTTTGCTTAAAATTCTCTGCCAATTTCACGTTAATAAATGTTACGCGTGAAAACGAGAATGATCGGTATTGGTATTGGTCTTATATCTATAACACAAACTTAATCAAGAAATGAGCGATAACCCTAAGGCTGACCTTCAACTGTGGAGCGAAGCGGAGTACGGACACTTGCAGCAGTTAACTCGAGCGCTTTCACCAAATAATGTTAGCGGAGTGGAAATTTTATGGAAAACAGCTTTACCCCGTGGTTTAATTTGTGATTTTTCAAGTGTTTCTGTCTTCTCTGGAAATAAAAATAACATATGTGTACACATTTATGATACTCATGTTACAGGTAAATTTAAAATCATTGCAAGTTATAGTGGGTGACTGCCCAGTTAGCTTGTTTGGTGATGTATCTGCTTCAAGAGCTGTATAGCGTAGGTTCGATCTCTACTCAGGACAAACATTTGTAACAAAAAACAAAATCAAATAAATAAATATCCTAGGACGTTTCATACAGCGCCATCTAGCCCCAAACTAAGCAAAGCTTGCACTATGAGAACCAGATGACTGATAGAATACTTATATACTCTTTGAAGTGAAAATTTGTTTAGCCGCGTTGAGCTATTTTTGGTAGGAGCAAAACTTATGGGTGCGCGTTACAGACATGCTGTGACGTGTCATAAGTTTTCACTTCTGTCGCCATGACAGCCTATTTTTTTTTGTAAAGCCTTGCTTAAAATACAGAATACCCCGACACAGAACAAACATTTATGCTCGTCAATGTTTGTCTTTAGTGGGAATCGAACCTACGCCTTACAATTCTTGAAGCAGATACACTCCTGAATGAGTTAACAAGCCAGTCAAAGAAGTTTTTTTTTTAAATATATTGGAGGACATTTTCACGCTGCGCCATCTACCCCCAAACTAAGCAAAGCTTGTATTGTGGGAACCAGACAGCTGACAGTATACTCAAAAACTTTTTTTTTGTAATAATAATACACACAGAACACCCAGACACAGAACAAACATCTATGTTAGTCACACAAATATTAATTCTGAGTGGGAATCGAACCCACCTTTCAGCTGCTCTTGAAGCCGAACCCGCTCGAAGTATAAGAGAGGTTGTCAAAGGAAATTCTGAAGCACACTAAAAACGACTCTTACTCGTAATAAGTTGTATTATTTTGGTTGTTATTACAAATATCAAAGAATTTAATGAAACTGGGCTATGCGAGTCTTTTGTACAGCTTCCCAGAGGATTTATGGCCAAAGCCGTAATTTTCATTCGTATTGTTGTGAATTCATTATTTTTTGACAATGTTGAATTGCTATCAATTTATTTCATTTCCCTCTTCAATATTGAGTTACATTACACGAGAAAGTATAATTTCAACATAACGTCAATCACAAACGGGTTATAGGTTAAGTTTTGCAACTCATCAACGCTAAAGCCGCTTTTTGTGTAACTTGTACTAGCAATACTCAAAGAAAAATATGTATATTGGAGGTCATTTAATTTTTACACTACGCCATCTAGCCCCAGACTATGAAAAACTCATATGGGAACCAGATAACTGATAAAACATTTTTTTGTACAAAAATACTAATAATAGGTATTATACCGATGATAGCACAGTAGTTAGTGAGGTCACACGACGAAGGGCTTGGGTTAAAACCCAAACAATAAGTTTGAGCTGCTGATGAAGGAAAACATCGCGAGGAAACCATAGCATGGTGGTAGTATACTTTTTAGTACCTCGCTAGCTACCACCCTCAAGTTGAAAATCTGCCGTCTAGCACCTAACAGTGTGTTCCAACACCCTCACTCGAGAGCTAATTTCAATCCAGGCTAGGAGTGTTTACCATCTTCGAGCAGACCGTCACTCATGTGAGCTGTGGTCAACATTAACACGTCAATCATAAAAGCAATACAAAAAATTATAATTAAACTAGCAACCCAGCCTGTCTTCGTACGGGTGCAATGAAAAACACACAAAATCTTGATAAATTATATGCCTAAACCTTCCTCATGAATCACTCTATATAGTGGTGAAACTCGCATGAAAATCCGTTCAGTAGTTTTTAAGTTTATTGCGAACAGGCAGATGCGGCAGACTTTCGTTTATAATATGTAGTGATAGTAAAGATAATTAAATTGATAATTAGTTGGGCTATGTGCGTATTTTTACGAATAAAAATAACATATTCGTCAAAGACTTTTTTGCAATATTCATAAACCACATTGCCCGATTTCGCTAAAATATATGAACCGCCACATCCTCTACCAACACGGTACATTCTTGGTAGCTCCGTCTTCATTCGGCATGCCAACACAATTTAATTACTTGCAAACATATAAAACGCGGGTAAAACTCATTTTTTATGACTGGATGACCGGACATCAAAGATTTCACGGTTTCAAACTTCCATTAATTTACATGTTGTTTACTAAACGTTTTCATATAAAACCAACGACTTAATACTGTATAGACATCACATATTTTTTCCCATCTTTTGCCGAAATATTTTTTTATTTATATTTTCATACTAGCTGCTCCCCGCGGTGTTACCCGCTGTGCCCAAGTGAACACTATATTTTTTGGGATAAAAAGTAACCTAAGTGTTAATTTAGGGTGTCAACTATCCTTATCAAATTTCATCAAAATTGGTCTAGCTGTTTGAGCGTGAAGACGTAACAAATACACTTACACACTCACAAACATTCGCCTTTATAATATTAGTGTGATTTCAAAGCATCAGAAAACAAGCAGTACGTTTTTGCATTTGGAAGATTATTATCCATTATATAACAGAAATAAAATTAAAAGAATCCTGATTTCGAGAATAAAATACCTGCACTACAAATTTCATCTAAGTCTGTTAAATCGTTACAGCGTGAAGACAAACAATGTACATACAAACAGATATACTTTTTCATTTATCAGCGTGATTTTTTCAACGCGAGAAAAAAAATTGGCAATTGATGGATAAAATTACCGTATTGCAAATGATTGAGAGGCAAGGGGGAGAGATATTTGATGCTCAAGATGTGATATCGAATTCTTAGACCTCACCACCGCCGTGGGATGATGACGTAGATTTTAGATTAAATATAAGGATAACATAAAAAGTCTCTCATTGAAATTCAATAGCTAAGACATTTTGTGCGTTGGTTACATTTGTAAAATTAGATGTCTATGCGGTAGTTAGTCGCTGCGTTATATATAGCTTGATGAATTTATTGGGTAGACATGGATTAATGTAAAAGTTGGCAGCCTATTAATTATATCTTTGCAAGGGTAGTAAATACATGACAAATAATAATGAGCGATAACGATGGGGAAGTTGATCTTATTTAAAGGGTGAAACAGATATTCGTGTTTGGGAAATAGAAGAATATTATATCATACTAATATTATAAAGGCGAAAGTTTGTGAGTGTGTATGTGTGTTTGTATGTTTCTTACGTCTTCACGCTCAAACGGCTGGACCAATTTTAATGAAATTTGGTATGGAGGTAGCTGATACCCATTAACACATAGGCTACTTTTTATACCGAAAATTTTATCATTTGATTACAACTTCTATTTTTTTTAATGTAAATGTAATGAGACGAATGAGACGCTATCCTGATGGTAAGAAATAACGCATGTTCATGACCATTGCAGCGATACACAGAAGTTCGAGTATCAAAATAAAGTCTAGGGCATCGCTGCTTTGACGCTCATTACTTTGAGATATCTATGGTTAGTCTCAACAGTTCTGTAATATCGCTAGCTGCAGTTAGGGATTACAATCCGGATCCGGCATCATTTAACTGCTACTGGATCCGGCACCAATATTATAAGATCTGGTGATCAGATGACAAAAAAGTACCGGATTTGCACGATTAGAAGTGAAAAAGTCTTAGAAAGAGTTATTTAAGATGATATCGTAGAAGAAATAGCAGAAGAGAACTTAGATTCACCATTACTAAAGAAAGATTTGACATTACAGGAATAATTACAAATCCAGCAAGAAACCACGTGTTACATCATACATATTAAAAAAGATAAAGATTTTGATAAAGTACTGAAAAAGGAAAGGACTGCGTTTGAAAGTGAAGGAGTTCGAGGAGAATACTTATCTGCTAATTATGATTATTTGCTGACAAAAAAAGCCAACAAGTGCAAAAGCTGAAAGGGCTTTTTCGGCCGCAGGCTATATTTATAACTCTAGCCACTAGAAGCCGACAGACAGAAAAAAAAAACAATTTTTTTATTTATTTTTAAACTACCTATAACAAGTACAAGTTCACTCGATTAGTTCACTAGCAGTTCATTTTGGACCGAAAAGTGTAAATCGTCCTGATTTGATCAGTCCGCCCAGATCCTGCCGGATCGATGGGAATCCGGTCAAATCCGGCCGGATTTAAAATGACTCCGGATTGCAATCCCTAGCTGCGAAAGTTTAAAAATTATGTAGATGACGCTACACTGTACATAAAGATCACGCCGCAAACGTCCCATTGTTTTTGAGTTATATGCGCTCCGTTTTTAAGAACAGATTTTTATTCTCCAACAATATTTCAGACGTTGTATCCGGCCTGGGTTTGAATGGCATATTTGTAAAGTCGGTTATCGGTTCCCACTAGAATTATTTAATGATGCTATTTTGTTAGTTCCTGTGTCTGGATTACATTTCTGTTCGAACATTGAAAGACTTAATGGCTGCTATTCTTGTCTACTATTGGCATGCCAAATATTTCAAAGCTAAACATTAGTTTTTGCAGTTACTGGTTTGTTCTATGGAAGCTGTAGTTCTTATTTCAATTTTCTTAGGACTGAAGCTTTGAGGGATAGTTTATATAGAATATTTTACATTAGGGGACCAAATTATAAATTACGAGACGAAATTATAGGGCTATTGAGACTATCCAACGAAAGTCTCAAAGTAATGAGCGCCAAAGCAGCGATATCCCGGACTTTGTTCTACTACTCAAAGTTCTGCGTGTCGCTACAATGGCTATCGACAGGTGATATATCTTACCATCAGGAGAGCGTCTTGTTCGTCTCAATACTTTTACACAAAAAGAATTGTAACTTTGATAGTGGTTAATGTGGTCTGTTCACACGCCGATGGGCATGGGTTCAAATTCTAACAATGACCTTGTACTGCTGGTGAAGGAAAAAACCGTGAGGAAACCATAGTTAGGATACTTTCTAGTACTCAGATGACCAGCTACCACCCTCAAGTTGAAAATTTGCTGCTAAGCACCAACGGCGTGTTCTGGCTGCCTCACTTGAGCGCCAGTTCAATTCCAGGCTGCTTTACGATCTTCCACCATACCGTCACTTAACATCAGGTGAGGAGTGATCAAACAGCAAGCTAGTCAACCAAAAAAAAAAATAATTAGGGCACAGATTAATAAAAATATCAAACACTTTTTGTACGTAAATTTCAAAATTTCGTTCGTAAATTTCTCTTCCATTTATTTTTAGAAAGTAGCTTAATTTATTTAATGCGCGTATGTTTAAGTACACACGCCTTTCTTCAAAGGGCGCCTTGTAGGCTTATTAACATTCCGCATTAATTACTTACCCGTTCTCCTAAGCTCCTCATAATCTTAATAACTTAGTTCTTTCATCTCGGCCTGAGCTGTAAGTTCTTTTTTATAATTGTTAGATAATTTTTTTATGGTTAAATAGCTAGTTGTTTTGACCATAGCTCACTTGATGTTAAACTTCGGTATGGTCGATGATGGTAAAGCACACCTAGCATGGAATAGAACTGGCTCTCAATTGAGGCTGCCGGAATACACTGTTAAGTGCTTGACGGCAGATTTTCAACTTGAGAGTGGTAGCTAGCAAGCCGAGTACTAGAAAATACACTACCACCATGCTATGGTTTCTGCACGATGTTTTCCTTTACAGCTCAAGCTCATTGTTGGAGTTAGAACCCACGCCCCTCGGCGTGTGAACTGACCGCACTAACCACTGAGCTATCATCGCTACAAAGCTTAAACGACTTGGGAAAGACAATTTGTTGAAGTATAACCTCGTATAAACTGCCGTTAGATCCAAGAGGAAGTAATTAAAAGGTCGGAAAAGCGATTTCTGTTGAAAAATTGTTTTCCTTTGTCCATAACATTGAGATGAAAAGATTTTTGTTTTATTCACTTGTTTACATATCCCTCCGATCATTGGAATTGGAAGACGTGCCCAGATGGTAAAATATGAAAAATAGAATATAATATAAAGATAGAAGTAGTAGTACTATGTTTTTTTTAAATGTAAACGTAATGTAACGAACGAGACGCTCTTCTGATGGTAAGAGATAACGTCTATCTATGACCATTACAGCGAT
The DNA here is from genome assembly GCA_950106695.1 of Biston stratarius. NCBI lineage: Eukaryota > Metazoa > Arthropoda > Insecta > Lepidoptera > Geometridae > Biston > Biston stratarius. The sequence goes on along the minus strand of OX467110.1, from coordinate 15,178,840 downwards.
ACACAGAAATTTTAGTAACAAAACAAAATCCAGGGTATTGCTGATTTGGCGCTCATTACTTTGAGACTAGATGGTTTGTTTCAACACTTCTGTAATTTCGCTAGCTGCAGTACTCTTCAAACCGAAACACAGTAATGTTCACACTACTGCTAAACAATAAGTAAAAATGGAAGGCCAACTAAAAGTTTTCACGGGTAGTACAAAAGAATATGGTGGAAGACAGATTCACACAAAAATATACAACATACTAAATATATAAATACACAACATCTAGACACACTTAAATAGAAATAGGTACCACAGTACCAGATATTCCGCCGGCAAGCAGTAGTGTGTAAACATTAACAAGTAAAAAAGTGTTCTGGTTAGAAGGGTGCAGTACCCTTCTAACCAGAACGCTAGCGAAATTACAGGGACTGACCATCAAATGTCTCAAATGACCGCCAAAACGCCGATGCCCTTGACTTTGTTGCTACTCAAAGTTCTGTGTATCGCTGCAATCGTCATGGACAGGCGTTATCTCTTAATATCAGGAGAGCGTCTGGTTAGTAAACGACCTCCTGCTAAGGAAATCTAACACCAATTATAAACAACTTATGTTTAATACCACGTATATTGACTTATAATAGGTAAAATAATTGAAAAAAATAGTTATTGCGATTTACCTTTGCCAACCGATCCACCAAATCGTTAGCATCACTACCAGTCACCATAACTTCAGCTGTCAGTTTACATGAAGTTATAAATAAGATGTTATAACATATAACTGACTACATTTTGGTATACCGCTTCCACTGTTCACTAGTCAATATCTAAATGAATGGGCATAACTCAAAATTGTATGTTTGGGAAACTGTATAATCTAATCTTGATATTGGAAGTAGCGCAGCTGTAAAAACTCTTTTAAAATGTTGTATCTAAAGTAGAGATACAATATTTCGGTGCACTGTATTGAATTATTACATGACTATAACATTATTAGTTTATGTTCCGCTAGAGGGCACTCTGCGCAAACGTTTCATTCGCTATGTAACACAGTAAAAATAACTTTACTGATTTCAAAATCATTTCGAAACATTACGTTCTTCTATATTATGTATACGTTTAAAACTCTTTAAACTATGTGATGGGCTTTATTTTATTAAAATACATAAAATATATTTGTCTTTCAATTGACCTCTAATGGCATCACATATCATAGGGCTAATTTCAGTGCCTAAAAAAAGCAATGTCAAGCCAAAACAAAATCTGTTAATGCAGCCGTAATAACCTCTTATTACCTCTTCCATACACGTATGTCGAGTTGTTTTCCGCTTTATTGATACAAATATCTGGATTATTTTACTTTAAACGTTACCCGGACTCTGATATCGCTTTTATTTACTTCATGTCGATTGTCAATCAAATGTGTCAAAATAGCTATGTATCTTTTTGTTTTACATAGCAAAGGCATAATAATATATGTGTTCAGCCTACTTTATGACGTCACCGTTTAAAAAGTTTGAAATCGTATTATAATAGAAAAAACTTTACAAACCAAATTTAGTTTAGATTTAAAGCAGTGTCATGTTGTTTTTAAATTTACACAACACAACAAATACTTCATTTATTGTTTGATCAAAACTGACAAGAATAAAGAAACTCACATACATACATGAAGTCTGAAAACATTAAACTCTATTTTTAGACAGTCATGTAATTATCGATAATTTGTGCATGGTATTCTGATTTGATAATTATTTATCACACTTAGTTACCTAGCGCCAGTTTCGAGTGCAAACAATTTCCTTAGCAGTGAACCAAGGTCGGACTGCGGCAATAAAGAAATCATTCCAAACAAGAAATAAACAAACTGTAAATTTTTTAACAAGAACGTGAACATAGAACAACCAAATACAGTCCTATATCAGAGAATACTGTGAAATGCAAAAAGCATCATAGAACTTTAAAAAATAAGCACGTAGATTAAATTACTTTGTGGTAGATATCCTTAACAGGGAACATCTGGCTAGGTTCCACCGCAGTACTAGAAATTCTGCCGCCAAGCAGTAGTGTGTGAACATTAGTGTGTTCCGATTTGAAGAGTACTGTAGCTAGCGAAATGACCTTTTGAGACGAACTATCGAAAGTTTCAAAGAAATGAGCGCCAAATCAGCGATGCCCAGGATTTTGTTTTGTTACTCAAAGTTTTGTGTAGCAATGTAATAGTCATTTACAGACGTTATCTCTTATTATCAGGTGAAAATCGCGTTCGTCTCATAAATTTTAATTAAAAGTAAATAAAACATAATAATAATTAATTGTCAATAAGAAAGGATGGTGTGGAAATAAAACAACATCCTTTAGAAATAAAAACGTGAAAAAATAGAAACATATTTTATAACATTAGAGAGTACAGTGAAATACAAAAAAAAAGTTAAGAAATAAATCCTTCCAAACCGTTAAAGAAAACAATACTGTGATTATTAAAAACTTATAAAATAATACGACAAGGACATACACGTCTTTATTATTGTGTATAATGGAACCATACCGTGTTATATAAATCAATAAAGACCTAACTTAAAAAACTCTGACAAAAAACAAAAATAATCATAAATGAAAAAACAAAATGGCGGGCGTGACTCCTCCAGACCTGACTACGTTGGAATTGGAGTTTCAGAAAGAGATGAACGGTTCCATTCACATCTGGAACGAGTCGGAAGCGTGGGCCCCACCGTTGGACCTGGACGTGTTCTACCGACCGGACGTGGTGATCATTGTGCTATACGTGGGCGTGCTGACAGCCTCGCTCGCAGCCAACACCTTGCTCATATTCATCGTTATCAAGTTCCAGTATATGCGCAGGTATGTTTCTAAATGACATTCATAAATTATTACTAAATAGGATGAAATGAAGTATGTTTTTTGATCTTGTTTCTTTTAAACAATGAATTTTAATTTTTGTTTTATTTATGCGGGATTACTCATGTTTAATTTAATCGGAAACCCTGACTATAATTTCGGCCACATCCAGTGTCCTTCTTCATGGAGACAAAGCTGAGAATAACGCGCGCGCGGCCTCGTTTTGCTCCGCAATGCGCGTCGCGCAATATTATTTAAAGATGGTTAACATAATTAGCCTGTAATGAGGAGTAGCTTTCAAGTGAGGCTACCACAACACACCGTTACGGGTGGTAGCTAGCCAACCGAGTACTAGAAAGTACTCCAGTCTGATTTTGGACCTATTGTATATGCTAATTACACCCCGCGGGTTCACTCGCGTCTTCCGGGATAAAAATAGTATACTAGCAGACCCGACCACGCGTTGCTGTGGCCAAATTGAACATACGCGTGTAACGTGAAATAAATTGTAGCGCATATGAAACGTTTGGACTTTTAACGTAGCGCCATCTATTGGATACTTACTCAATCCAGTTATAAATTACCTTACACCGCCGTCTAATAGAATTTTATGGAACTCACAGATAGTCATACCTCTTTGTTGCAAAATAATTTGCAATAACAAAATATTGCGATTATAAATTGAGATATAAACTATCCTATCTCTCAAGTTGGATCAAACTACAGTGTGCAAGATTTGGTTAAAATCGGTTCTGTAGTTAAGGAGTTCATCGCGGACTAACAACGTGAGACGAAATTTTTATATTTAAGATGTGCTAGTCTAGAGCATAAGCTATCTTCAATCCAAATCCATGCAAACATTACAGCGAGAAAATACAAAAACCGTACATACATACAAATTTTCACTTTTACATTAATAGCTTATGAAATAGACCTTATGTATTTCCAAGGAATGGTAAATGAGGATATCTCAAGCTTGAGCATAATTATGACTTAGGACAAAGAGGCCTGAAAATTTCTGATTAGTATCAGGGTTCTCTTGGTAGAGGTAAATCCGTAATCTACTTCAGATCCTTGATTATTTTTAAAAATAAATTTGTTTATTTTTCAGGTAAGCCAACATACCAACAAACGTATTTTGTGACTGCTTTACTGGTAAGTGTTACAAACAGGAACTATGAGTATTTAGGTATATGCCAATAAATATTTAAGTAGCACCGACATTCTAGAATAATAGTCCTATTATATTATATATTAATTATATTATATAATCTTTCGCAACTTAAATACATAATTATGTTTAGTATTTTATGCGCGATTAAGACCTGGTGACACTTGTAGGTGAAGGAAATCATTGTGAGGAAACTATAACATAGTGGTAGAGTATTTTCTATTACTCGGGTGGCTAGCTCCCGCCCTCAAGTTGTAAATCAGCCGCCAATCACCTAACGGTGTGTTTCGGCACCGTCACGTAATAACTAACAAAAGCTAGTAGGTACCTGTTTCTACCGGTGTAGATTGCATGTTCATTATGTGCTTTATACCGACCACCCACGCATGGATTTGCAATTTCAATCAAAATTCATGAATCAACTCATTGATCACTCCATAAAGATAACCTACTTCAGCCTGGATGACATGATAAACGGTTCCAATATTTAGCTTTGAGATTACAATCGACTCGCTCCGGCCAAGCAAGAGCGACTGCAGTACGGCAGCATGCAAAACTTTTTTATACCATCTTTGTTTTTGGCATTGTACTTTATACATTTTGCAAGTGTCAAATATTTAGATCGTGTGATATAAGTATGACTAATAGTCAAATCCGACTCCAGCCATTCTGTAGTAAAGAAGTAAGTAGGAATTTTGACTTTGAAAGAGGGTCGCTCGTACGGCGTGACAATTTTTTCTTCGTCGATGCGTTGGTAGCTTAAGTGTGGAGGGAACATTTAGTTTCACTGCTTGGTATTTGTAAAAATTGTTGACAGGTTACGTGTTTTGACCATAGTTCACCTGATGTTAGTTTACGGTGTGGTTGAAGGTAGCAAACACATCTTGCCTGGAATGAAATTGGCTCTTAAGTGAGGCTGCTAAAGCACATTCTTAGATGCTTGCCGACAGATTTTCAACTTGAGTGTGGTAGATAGCCAGCCGAGTACTAGAAAGTACCCTACCATAATGCTATGGTTTCCTCACGTAATTATTTTTTTACCGGTAGCTTATGCTCATTGTTGGGATACGAACCCACGCCCTTCGGCTTGTGAAGCGATCGCACTAACCACTGAACCACCATTGCTACAAACAGACATACAGAGGGACAGAATTACTTTCGGTCTACCAATATTAGATTGGGTGTACTTGAAACTGGTAGAAAACAAAACGAGCGCTACCAAAAAAAGAAAAAAAAAATATGCTACCCCATTCGCCACAAAACAAATGCAATGATATTCACAGCACGAAATGAATTGAACAGATTCACGTGCAAATAAAACCGAGCGCTTTAAATTGTGACGTCGTCAATCTGACCCTTTTATTTACGAGAAGGTAGCTACATAAAGAAGAGAGAGAGATGAGATGAGAGAGATAATGCCGTAGTCCACCACACTGGTCAAGTGCGGCAGACTTAACATAAGTATTGTACCAGATGTCTGGTTCCCATAGCTTTGCTTAGTTTGAGCGCTAGATGGCGCTATGTGAAAATGGCGCCCAATATTTATTATTTACTTTCAGACAATATCCAAACAGCATTTGTAGCAAAAAGGAAGCTGTTTTATTTGTATTGCCATAAATAGAAATGAATTGCTTCTCAAGGACAGGAAATACCGCGCCAGTAAATGAAATACATAATGATGCTTAGCATAGATCTATAAACTTTACTCAAGGTTTATGAGTACGGTCCCTAAAATTAAACTTTATTTTTGTGATCTTTTTTGTGGCGTGTGTTTTGATGTCCATCGTGTTGTAGGGACAGAAATCCGTACCATGTCTAGGACTGGCAACCCAGATGTAGGTTTAAGGTCTCTTTACATACGTTTCAAAGCTCACATTTCTGAACTAAATTATATATCTTATATATGTACCTTAAATATATCTTAAGATATTTTACACAGCTTAGCATCAAACTAAGCAAAGCTTGTAACTAGCTTGTAATATAAAAACCAGATAACTGATAGAATACTTATACACTTATTGTATACCGAACAAACAATTATCGTCACATAAATGTTTGCCCTGGTCGGAATCGAACCCACGCCTTACAGCTCTTGAAGCAGATATACCAAATGAGCTAACAGGGGTCAAATTTATATGAGCCTAATTATTTATTAGCGCTGCTTTAGATACTCCTTCCAGCAATTAGACTTATAAATTGTCTTAGTATGCCTAGGTCTTTTAGCAGATTTTGCTGGAAATCTTCTCGCTCCCACTTCTATTTGATTATGAAATCATTTATGGTCAATTTTGTACGGTTAGAATAATATATAGTTAGTGCTCTAACTATATATTATTCTAACTAGGGGTTCGATTCCCATGGTACAGTAACTTCTACAAAGTTTGAATTTTCTTGACAAAAGTTATTACGTCTGGATGAAGATCCTCAGGGATTTTATGTAACTTTTTACGTACGCACATGTATTTTATTTCTTTCAATTATATTATAAGTTGGTAAGATATTGTTTTACGACGTTGACGAGTATATCAAACTAAAATATTATTAAATTACTAGTAAGTAATTATGATATTTTTTGACATTTTATTATATAGACAATATTTTTATATTGACGGTATTTATGTTTTATATTGTTTTTTATTAATTGACATGTAATCAGTGTTCTAAAACTCTTAAAATAATATATTTGTAATGATTACGAAATTGACTTGTAACATTGGTGTTATCAATAAAAGCACCTGTTTGACCGAGCTTTGCTCGGCTAAAAACACGGATGAAACGATGTTTTCTAAAAATGAAACCTAGCTAGATCGATTTATCGCCCCCGAAGCCCCCTTGCATACTAAATTTCATGAAAATCGTTGGACCGTTTCCGAGATTCAGATTATATATATATATATATATATATATATATTATATATATATATATAAATATACACAAGAACTCACAGTCCCGTGACGCTGTAGAGGCCAACTGGCTAACAGCAAGAGACATTAAAAAAAAAAATGAATAAAAATAAAAAAAAAACACAAGAATTACTCGTTTAAAGGTATAAGATTAGATTAGATAGATATTTGTATTTGTAAGTTTCTTACTATCCAAGTACCTCACGCTTTTCGAATTGTACAAGCCATCAAGGGAATTTATTACATTTACTTCGTTCCATGCATGCCGCTTTATATCGTGAGGAACATAATGAAAATTGGCTATCATTGGACAAATATTTGGGTAACGTTGATTGTTTCGGACCTTATCTCGAGCTAAATGTTTGGAAATAGGTGTACTTAGGGCGTTGTTATCACAGCGCCAGGGGTTGGGGTGATTCCAGGAAACTAAGGGCCAACCATTAGCATTGTATTTATGATATTTTTTGTAGTGATTACATTTCAGTGGTAAGGGCGGCCGATTCACACGCCGGAGGGTGTGGGATCAAATATCAACATAAGTTTGAGCTACTGGTGAAGGAAAACATCGCAAGGAAACCATAACATGACGGCAAGAAGAAACCTTTTAGTGTTCGACTGGTTAGCTCCCACCCTTAAGCCGAAAGGTGGCTATTGTACTGATCATAAATAAAATAAATAATTATAATATAGCGCATTACAAAGGGGAATTTTAATATATTGCCCCAAACCAAGCAAGGCTTGTAGAATGGTTGTCAGATAGCTGATAAAATGTATATAAGTAATTATTTACTTTTTTATACAAATACTTTATAGATTTTTTTTGACTATAATACTTTATAGATAGAGGTTGACAGGCTAGGTGTTTGATCACAGCTCACTTGATGTTAAGTGACGGTGTGTTCGAAGATGGTAAAGCACACCAGTTGGACATATTAGTACATTAGTTATTACATTTACTTCAGTATTAGTCAGCATTATTATCAATACATCCATTTAATATTAGTACCTATATACTTTTAAAATATTCAGACACTTAATACTACCGACTGAGCTTTAAGACATGCAATTGGGGCACTAACATTATGTTTGTAGAAATTTAGCCTTGTTGTAATCTGTCGACCAATTGTTGTAGCTCAGCATTGGAAAGTGGAATACGATCTTGAGGTATTTGCCCTTGCAGGGGCAGTTGGCTATTTAGAGGCAATTTTCCTTTTGAGCCCATTTCTCCTTGGAGAATAACTTGATATTGGTAAGGTCCTTGAAGGGGCATTCCTCTTTGAACTGAATCCTTTAATCGTTCTTGTTCCAGCTGTTGAAGGGCCGACACCGGAATTTTAAAGGAAAGTATAGATTTACGTCGATTTTCGAGGTTACTAGCAGCTCGTGCCACGGACACTGACGATGATACATCGAACATGACAGGGATCATCAACAAAAATACTAAAATAAGGGGTAAAATATCAAAATACAATAAACGTGATATAATGAGACAGGATGTAGTCAAACGCTAATAGATTACAAATAAAAATCATCAACTACTACTGGTTTTTTTAAATATTTTTTATCGCTCACAGGCTAGGTGTTTGACCACAGCTCACCTGATGTTAAGTGACGATGTGGTGGAAGATGGTAAAGCAAACCTAGCCTGGAATGGAACTGGCTCTCAAGTGAAGCTACCGGAACACACCGTTAGATGCTTGGCGGCAGATTTTCAACTTGAGTAGTAGCTTGGTAGCTAGCCAGCCGAGTACTGTAGTACGTAAGTAACGTATTCTTTATTATTTTGCTCTTTAATTTCATACCCACTTAACAAAATCATGATGTAAATTTCTGATTTAGGAGAACGAAGAATTTAAAATAATATATTTTTTATTAATGGCAATTTGTGTTGAATGTCATGAACACTAAGGTAAAAACAAAATTACGCCATACCCGCCATCCCTTTAATTATGCTTTGTTTACTAAAACTTGAAGTAAAATATTTTATAGACTCACAAATAAATACTATTTCAGTACAATCTGAAAGTTTTTTAACCCTAGAATTGAAACATGAATATTGCAAATGACAATTGCAACCAGGCCAATTGAGTACGTCGAAGTGCGACACGTAAAACTCTGAAATTCTGAAATATTGCTACTTTATCGCACTGACGGGTATGAAATCCAACCAAAAAGAATACTTAAAATGTGGCTTAGGTCGATTCAAACCCTGAAATAACTACGTGAATGCCCGTACATTCTTTGTTTTCGTTGCCTTTTTTTTTATCGCTGACTGTCTAAATGTTTGACCACAGCTTACCTGATGTTAAGTGACGGTGTGGTCGAAGATGGTAAAGCACACCTAGCCTGGAATGGAACTGGCTCTCAAGTGAGGCTGCCGGAACACACCGTTAGATACTTGGCGGCAGATTTTCAACTTGAGGGTGGTAGCTAGCCAGCCGAGTACTAGAGAGTACCCTACCACCACGAAACTCGTTCGAATAACATCTGAAAATCTCTTAAAAAAACCAGGATTGTCTATTAATACCTAGTGTCAACTGACAAAGTTTTGAACTAATGTTGTTTTAAGTTTTAAAAAAATTAGTCCTTTTAAGTATATTATACGATTTTAATTCATGCTAAATTGAATAGTTCCATTCTACTGTACAATAATTTGTTTAGAAGAAGTAATATTTTAAATTCATTTAAAACTGAAGCTTATGCTATGATATAATCAGTGACGTAGCGTGGACTAATCCAGACGTGGGCGAAGTCACAGTAGCGAGGCCCTTTGTGTATAAATATCGGGGTAAGACAATTCAAAAGTATGCATTACCCTGCATCTTACATTAAAATATGCAGACCCTTAGCATGTCTCAAGGACAAAATTGTCTTTTCCCAGGAAAAATGCGATAAAGCTAGAATATGAATGTATCTGGCACATTTTTGGGATGAACTCTGAAATCACGGCTTCGTGTTAGGCAGGCAGAAAGGTTAAAGAGAGGAGCGTGTGCTAGAAAAGGCTCCTGACCAGTTGTAAATCTTGATGTTTTTACAAGCTTTTATTTAACTTGCAATGTACTCGTATGTATGTATGTTTTTTTTCCGGGTGAAGTCTTGCTAGTTGAATTTAACCCACTTCCCGATGTCCGTTTGCACTCAAATTCCATTTATTCCATACCAGGTACCATGGAACTTCAGAACTAAATAAGATAACATAATGTTAGTTACTCAATTGAATGTCTTATAGCTCAGTCGGTAATACCTCTGCCTCCTGAGCTATATAGGTGGGGTTGGATTCCGACCCAAGTCATACATACATACATTTATCTCATACAATAGATTTTTGTTCTGTGTCTAAATGTTCTTAAATATAGGAGTATTATACATAGGTATGTATTTGTACAAAACAGTGTAGATACAAATACAATTGCGTTTAATATCTTCGAAAATACCGTCACTTAACATCAGGTGAGCTGTGGTCAAAAACTTAGCCTGTCAAACTTTTTTTTTTTCAAATTTATGACACCAATGTTTCGTCTAAGTATTTTATTAGCTATGTGACAACCACCAAGTCTTGCTAGTTTGGCTATATAGTGCTATTTGATTTGCCCGACGAAATATTATAATTTTGCTTTTTACTGTTTAATTTCTCAAGGGAAAATAAGTTACTCGTCATAAAAGTTTATTGGTTTACCAAGTTTGTAAAACAATGGGAGATTAAACAGTAAAATTTAAAATATATCTATCATCTTAGGGTCAAACAAATTATATTTTTACTAAAACCAAGTTGCATATTTGATAAAAAAAAAAAAACGGTAGCCTAAACCTAAAACATTTTCCTAAGTAATATTTTTTTCGGGCTTTTTTAATATTGGCATTCATTGCCACTCTAAAAATAATTGCTTCACAATGGATAATTGCCTCTCCGTAGGCAATTTCTTTTGCAAAGACATGTACTTGGCTTTCCAAGAGTAGAGTCAAACTACCTATTTAATGGTAAGCTATTGACTTGAAGACACTATCTTTCCTTTTATGTCTAGTATTTATGTATATTTACACGACTGCCTCAAAAAGGAGTGTAATGTTTTCAGGGTTCATATAGATATGGATGTTAGTTTCTTTATTTCCACTATAAAACTTTAAGCGCCCGAAAAAATTTGAATGTATGGGGTATCGTTAGAATCCTTACGTTTTAATGTATAAATTATATGTATACAAATCCAACCATCACGCGGTGCCCGCAGTGCGAAGCAAGACGAGGCCGCGCGCACGTTGTCTCAGCTTTGTCCCCATGATGAAGGCCACCGGATGTGGCCAAAACTATAGTCGGAGTTTTCAATAAAATTAAACGTGAGTAATCCCGCATAAATAAAACAAAAATCGGTTGGTTATCACTGAGATAAATGTATATCCTGGATACATTTATGTATTCAATACATAGTTATCAGCTACCTGATAGCCATAGAGTACAAGCCTTAATTTGGGGCTAAATTGCCCAATGAAATATATTGAGAAATTGGACAGAAAAACAATATAGTTTTATGTATTACTATTTTCCGTTCAATTTCTCGAGGGACAATAAGTCATAATTGATTGATTGGTATTCTATCTGCCTCTACATATTTATTAAATTTTTAAATATTTCGCGGTAACATTTCAAGTATATCAATCATCTAAGTGTCATGAAAATAATAGTAGGTACAAATAATGTTTTGTTTAAAAAATGCCGACAATATTTTTACTGAAAATCGATTGTAAATGTCTCCTTTGCTTTGTATAGCAAATTTGCTTTTTAAGTTTTTGGAACCTTACTGTGGTTCAATTCGCTCAGCGTGCCAAATACAACATTTCTAATTATTATAGTTCAATCACTCACGGCACGTTTATAAAAATCGTGCGGTAATAAGATGGTCGTCTTATCAAATTATAGTCATTTATAGATATGTAAAAATCAGTATTACTGGCTGTCTGTGTAGATTGGTGCTAGAATAAAAAACTGCAATAAAATCTCTTTTGCACATTTGTAGCTAAATCAAAAGCTGAGTAATATTTTTAAGCTGTAGTTATTGATAGAGAACATTTTAACGTAACTCTCATCTTAGAGAATGGATAACCGACCCGACATCGATGAAAAACGTCACCACATTTGAGATGATGGAAAAAGTCTTGAAGCTTACAAAAATAGAAATGTAGCAAACGTAAATTTAATATTTTTATAAATCGTGTACCGTGTAAAATCGGAAATTGGAACTCTTAAACTGGTTTTCGCGGTCTGTTTCAGCGGCCCAGTGAACCACAAAACAACGAAACAAAATTTAATGTCCATCCTTTATCACTTACCACTCATTTTTCCGGGCGGCTTAATCGACCAAGTGGACCGCACGACATCAAAGAATAACATAGGTTTTGCTCCGATGAAACTCTGGCTTAAAATTTGAAGCAACTCAATTTTTTTACCTCTTTTAGGCTTGGATAGGCACAGAGGTACAGAAATTACCTAACCTGTAATCAGTGACAGGTAGTGCCTCAAGCTTTTAAGGATATAGGTTACCTACACGCCAAATACTTTATATCATCAACCATAGGTCGTCCACTGCTGGACATAGGCCTCCTCCGGGGGGGTTTTGCGAATACTCGCCACGCTTGGCAGGCGGGTTGGCGAGCGCAGTTAGGTGTGATTGTTCAAGGAAGACGCTGCTGCCCATCTTCCGGGTTACATCCCTTAGCCGACTCTTACGGCAACCACGGGTAGAAAGGGTGGAGTACTATTCTTACGCCGGCACCACCACGGCTCACGGCCAAATACTTACTAGAATTTATTTATTGAATGTTTTGTTCCTTGTCCAAGAGCTTGTTTTTAAATGTTCTTTTTTACAATTTTAAGTTAGATAAGTATTCTAGATATTGCTTCTCAAGACGAATCGATCAAAACTTGGTGGGGTTATGTTGTTTTATCACAGAGATGCAGTGGCTACCTTCTAGCTGCATCAACAGACCCTGGATATCGTCTAGGCGTAAAGTGCTCTTCAAGACAAATCAATTGAGTTCAAACTCAATGGGTTTTTAACAACGCACGCGCGGCCTTGTTTTGATTCACACTACGGGACGCTACGAGCCTCGCCCATTTAATGAACTGGTTTTACTATCTCGGCGAATTTCATGTGGCTTTTTAAATGGGCCATAAATCGTAAATGGTAAAATATATAAAAAAAGCTTACAGGATTTGGAATTTTATTCTTTACAATAATGCTTTTCATAACTTTTGCCCTAAAGTGCACAGTTTCAGAGATATCGGCCAAATCTTTTTTTATATGGCGCTTGAAAATCCACCTGGATCTGTCAGCATTTTGTGATTTTATGCTCAGTAAGTGACCCTAAATTAATTGGATCGGAAATTTAGTGAGAGGTTAAATTATATTTTTCTATAGACGTCTTCAGATCAGCACGAGTTCCATGATCAAAAAATAAAAAACGAGGAAGAATATAAATACTTGATTAATATTTATTTCAATAATCTGATTTCTGCCACATTGCTCCACAAAGTTGTTGCTTGCGAGGTTGCGCATTATCTGCCCCCTTTACGGACATTTGCTTCTTAAATTTCGCTAGTGTGGCGAGAGCTGCAGATGGTATTTTAAATTTGATTTTTGTGACGCGGCGTGGTTGGTATTTATCGTCGGCATCTTTTGCGGCGCGACTTCTAGTGTCTGCGATACAATATACGCCGTGATATGGATCGGATGTCGTAGTCACATCTACTAACGTAGACAAGAAGAACCACATTACTGAAACAGAAATACTAAGGCTTTATGATGTTTTACGAGTATTCATTATAAACGTCCGTGCTGTCTACATAAAGAAGATCATTCCCACTACGAATCTGGATATCGTACACCAGATAGACAATTTTTTCCCAATAGAATATTCAAATACGGCAGGGGCATCTTCCGCCTGCCGCAAGAATCTTCTAATAGAAAACTAAGCATAAAATAGTAAAGATCTGAGCTCAGAAAGGACGATGACGTTGGGTGGTTTACTGTTAGAAGAGAGAGGAGATTCCATCAATCACTAAGGAAGTCCATCTAAGAGGTCTTAGGGAATAAGTGGGTCTTATTCCTTTATTTTAATGTTTGGTGTGTAGGATAAAGAGTTCTATCTATCATCTTTAAAATTTAAGCTTGTTTTTTCAATTTCATCTCAACAACAGAGTTCTTAAATCCCACATAGTTCGAAAGATTTTCCGTGAAGTTATTACAAAGTGTTTTAGGAAAGTCGTTTAACTTGATTCGTTTTGTCGTCTTTTAAAAAAATAAAAATAATTAACATCGGTCACTCATTATTATTATAGTCCCGCAGCTAAGTGACAAGTCAAAATTAATTCTGTATACCACAATAGAAGACCTTCTTTGGCCTGATATTAATAAATATTCGCTAAGCTACATACTTGGTAACAGCATTAACCTGGAGCCGTTCATCATAAAGATAGCCCTGAAAAAATAAAAATGGATATTCAAGTTCATAAAAGATAAGAAAAGAATAAGAGAAACAAATTGGAACTACCGGAAATTTCAGTCAATAGGATGACGAGGTTTTTAACTGACTTCAAAAAAGGAGGTGGTTCTCAATTCGACTGTATTTTTTTAACGTTTGTTACCTCAGAACTTTCGACTGGGTGAACCGATTTTGATGATTGTAATTGAGCAAATACCTTTTCAATGTTTAACGACGTGGTTTGGATGGCAGAGAATTTGGAATGTTAACAATATTTAATTACAAGTCAAAACATTATTTAGTAAAATTTGGTCAAGTGCATATAAGACATGCGCACTGAAGGTTAGCAAAATGCTTATTAAACTAAAACATATATTCATTCCATAAACCTTAATTATAATCATTTTTTGAAAACAGACGGAAAATCACGTATCCTCAAATTACACCAGTTGTTCACATGCTTGCGTGAAATTAAGTATTACACGCGCCTGGAAAAAACTCGGAAAGTAAAAATATTAGTCTTGAATATTTAAAATGAATTTTTGTAGAGTAACGCCTGAATCAAACAATTTTATAAATTCCTTAATTGTAGTATCCAGACCGAAAATGTAATACAAAAATTGAAAAAAGTAATAAAATGTCAAAAAATAAATGAAACATAATCATATTAAAATATATGTAAAGTCAAATAAATAAAATAATAATAAAATAAAATTAAATAAAAATGGTATAGTAAGTGATAGTTACAATATAGTGCTTAGATTGGGGCTAATTGGACCTCTGTAAATAAAATGTCCTACGATATTTATTTATTTAAATAATGTGTTTGTCTATATCGTTGACAAGTGTTACGACGATGTGACGTTAGGTGTTTGACCACAGCTCACCTGATGTTAAGTGACAGTATGGTCGAAGATGGTAAAGCACACCTAGCCTGGAATTGAACTGGCTCTCAAGTGAGGATGCTGGATCACACCGTTAGATTCTTGGCGGCAGATTTTCAACTTAAGGGTGGTAGCTAGCCAGCCGAATACTAGAAAGTGCCCTACCGCCACGCTATGATTTCCTCACGATGTTTTCCTTCACCGGCAGCTCAAGCTCATTGTTGGGGTTCGAACCCATGCCCTTTGGGGTGTAAAACCATTGAGCTATCATTGCTATAAAATATATAGTTCATTTAGCTGCACAAACTTAGAGCTAATATCTATCCCAACGAATAAAAGCCTTTCAGTAAAGTCCTCTGTTTTGCTCCCCTTCCCTCAAAGTGCCTTCCACTTAACCAACAAGCGCATCTCGAGGTCTTTTAATGAGTCAATTTAACTATTTATTATGACTAAGACTATCGGATATAATTAAACGTGAGTAACCCCGCATAAGTAAAACAAAAAGGTTACCTATTATATATATTTAGATATCTCCACATATAACTAACACATGCTTACATACACAAACATATGTACGCGCTTCATAACTCTGTATTCACCTTTTCTCCCGTAAATATGTATTTTTAGTATTTTCACAGATGACGTGTTATCACTACAAAGCAGATTTTATTACCAAAACTGATTTTTAATGACAGGTATAATAATTAGGTTTGCATGGCAGCCCTAGCATATCTGTATGGTAGCCCTGTGCTTTTATTTACTTCCGCCCACGCCCCCTGGCGCCGCGCCAAGACCCCTCTGCATTTTCACGCCTATCACTCTAACCGACGACGTTCGCTTTAAATTAACCTGAAGAGAACTAAGTATCTGTTAAGATAAGGTTTGCCATTTCAATACAGAAATAAGAATGTTAAACATTGATAATTTGTTTACGTTTATATTTTTATCGATGGCTGATGAAATTTTGTTGGTAGTTTTGGCACGCTTTTTGACACTATTTAGCTTTGGTGCGGCATACTGTTAAGAACCAGAAAGATTTACATTATTCAAAAACAAAATGATATAAACAGAAATTAAAACAAAATATAACAGAAAATGATATTAACCTATATGTGTTAAAAAAGGTGTTTTTTAAATATTTGAATATTGTTCGTTGTAATTTCGAGACGGCATCTAACTATTTACCGGATTCATCCAAGGACGTAATAAGAAAACAAAACAGAAAAAGAATAGAACAGAACCGAATGTAATAATATTAATTTCAAGCCAATTTACAAACAACACAATTCACCACTTATTATACTGGTATTGTAACTTAGTTTAATATCCGAACAGATTGTCCAGCTAGTAGCTTCGCTATTTGTTCCTTATAAGAAATAGTTTACTGTATAGATTTGGAACATTGTCCATAGTGATGTAGCGACATTTGTACTACTAGACGTATAATTGGCATCTAAATTTAGAATTAGAATTTCAGTAAAGTTTTTTAGTTTTTGTTCCATTACGAAAACTTTAAAATTTGGAAACTTTATAATATTATGTGACTGAAATTGAAACTATTTGTAACTTGTGTTTTATGACAATATAAATATAGTCACAAGCTGTTCTTTTGTTTTATTCTATCATCACTTTGATTGAATTGAACAAGTCGCGCTACTGCTTGGCGGCAGAATATCTAGTTCGGCGGTGGTACCTACCTAAGGAGATAAGGAGATCCACCACCGAGTGAAACACGCATCCGAAAAGAATTATTTCTTAACAAGGCATGGAATTGATTTCTTACGTACTTTTTCTGATTCCGCTCTATAAAATCCAGCGTTTGTGTGCTCCACTCCACAAATATAATATTTATGAATATCGATCAAATCCTGACGGATGAAAGGATTTATGTAAATAAGTTTGTTAGTGTTTGCCCATGAATAGATATTTCCGTAGTTCCTCTCTATTGAAGAACGATAAATTATGGAATATCTCTGTAAGTATAATTATCACAAGCAAACATACAAACTTGTCTAGTTTTAAGCGTTAACTACACAAATATTTTTGACTAAAAAAGAATAAAACATTTTCATTTTACATTTTCTAGAACGAATATTGTTATTTATTAAAAAAAAAAGTGTATGACGTAACTCTCAGTTAAACTCTTTATCATGAGCGATGGGCTTGACTACAGCTCAAGGACACCCCACAGCTGATGTTAAGTTAACCACGTGGTCGAAGATGGTAAACACAATCATGTAGCCTGAATGGGAATTCGTACCCAAATAAAGCTGCCGGAACACCGTCAGGTGTTTGGTGGTTTTTTTTTTCGTGGTGGCAGCTAGCCAGTTTGGTACTAGAAAGTACCCTGCCATCACTATTATTGGGATTTAAACCACTTTAGAGTATGTGATATAACCGTACTACCCACTGACGTATAAACTATCATCGCAGCCGAGATATTTCTAGTTTCAGAAATATGCTAGATCTATCGAGTGCATGAGCGTTTTTTACTTGGTGGTAGATTTCCTTAATATGACGCCTAGAGAGATACCACCGCAGTACCTGAAATTCTGCCACCAAGCAGTAGTGTGTAAATATACTGTGTTTTATTATAGGATACTGTTGAAATTAACCATTGAATATCTCAAAGTAATGAGCGCCAAAGCAGTGATGCGCTAGTCTATATTTTGCTAGTCAAAAATTCTGGGTATCGCTGCATTGGTCAAAGAGAAGAGGTCAAGAGGGTCTCGTTCATACGTTTTCTTTTATAACGTATAGTTTAGTCCGCTATCTTGCCTGATGTTAAGCGAAGATGCAGTCTACGATAGAGCAAGCTTGCCTGGAAGAAACCGATTTAGATACCCAGACTGTACCTATTGGGGAACACCTACTCGGCCAGTAAGTTCCAATGTCTAGCGGTTCGTACGAATAAGGTGGAATCGGACCGCTTCGTTCGAGTTTTTGGAATATCTACCTTGAAGCGGTGTCGCTTTCTAGAACTCCTGGCTCTCCAATACTAGAATCACATCATACATCATCATCAGCCATAGGTCGACCACTGCAGGACATAGGCCTCCTCCTGGGGGGGTTTTGCCAATACTCGCCACGTTTGGCAGGCGGGTTGGCAAGCGCAGTTAGGTGTGATTGTTCAAGGAAGACGCTGCTGGCCATCTTCCGAATTACATCCCTTAGTCGACTCTTACGGCAACCACGGGTAGAGAGGGTGGGGCACTATTCTTACGCCGGCACCACCACGGCTATAGTAGAATCGCCAGGGTAGAATTAGCGCAATCTGAAAAGTGCATCCTACAGACAAGCAACTTTGCGTCGATGTTTAAAGCTCTGAAGCCTTTATCTGTACAAGAAAGTCGTTGATTAGGAGTTTTTTAGCTCGTTTCTCAACTAAAATTATACCACTGATGAAGTAATCTATGAATGTTTTTTTTCAGTGTGACGAACATATTCCTGGTGAATCTGTCGGTGGCTGACCTCCTGGTGACGCTGTTCTGCATGCCGGTGCAGATCGCGAAGTCTGTCACGTTGCTCTGGTACTTCGGGGAGGTCATGTGCAAGATGGTCAACTTCTTACAAGGTCTGTCATGATATTTATTAGAACCCTTTCAAATGTTTTTTTTTTAAAATACAAAATAGGTTTGCGTTTGATCACGCCTGACGTTAAGTAGGATGTAGTCATGTAAAAAGTAATGAGACAATCGAAGCGCTATTCTGATGGTAAAAGCTAACGTATGTCCATGACCATTGCACCGATAAACAGAACTGAGTAGCAAAACAAAGTCCAAGTCATCGCAGCTTTAGCGCTCATTAATTAGATCGAGAAAGACAATGGTTCCATTTATTATCAATATATAACTTATAGCTATAATATGGTTTTTATGGTGGTATGTGTTTGACCACAGCTCACCTGATGTTACGTGACAGTGTGATCGAAGATGGTAGACACACATAGCCTGAGATGGAAATAGCTCTTACGCGAGGCTCCCGGAACACACCTTTGGGTGCTTGGCGAAAGATTTCCAGCTTGAGGGTGGTAGCTTAGCCAGTCGAGTACTAGAAAGTAGCCTACCACCACGATGTGTTGATTGCCCTTCCGGCAGATTAAGCTCATTGTTAGGGTTTGAACCCGCGCCCTTTGGCGTGTGAACCGACCGCGCTAACCACTGAGCTAACATCGCTGCTGATCTAGCCATAACGATTTAAAGCTTCAGTAGTAACACCCAGGTTTTCATTTAATGTAGGTTTGTCAATTAGAAATTAAAGTTTTTGACTTTACGGGGGACAATTTTTCTGGGATAAAAAATTGCATAATCATTTTTAAAGTGAAAACTTTAGCCGCATTGAGCGATTTTTAGTTAGGGGTAAAGCTTTTGGGTCTGAGTCACCGACATGCTAATATGACGTGTATTATTTTTCATTTTTGTCGGTAGACACCATGACTGCCAATTTTTTAATTTTTTCGTACCGATCAGATCTAACTATAGATAAATTACGGAGAATACTGACTGAGGTACAAAGTCCAAGACATCACAGCGATCATTACTTTGAGACATTCGATGGTTAGTCTCAACAGCCCTGTATTTTCGCTAGCTGCTATCCTTCACAGTAATAACTACTCCTTGGCGGCAGAATATTTAATACTGCGGTGGTAGAAATCTAGCACGAGCATCAGCTGACATTTATTTACACCGGAACGCATCAAACTAGGATTTATTTTACAGCCGACCTTGACTTAGGAGCGGTCGTAAGACGGAGTTATAAAGCTTTCTATACTACCCACTAATGCGAAAATACTTTTGTTTTCTTTTTAAATCTCGTTCAGCTGGACAATGGAGTGAGGGTGTTGTAAATCACT
Source organism: Biston stratarius (assembly GCA_950106695.1). Taxonomy (NCBI): domain Eukaryota; kingdom Metazoa; phylum Arthropoda; class Insecta; order Lepidoptera; family Geometridae; genus Biston; species Biston stratarius. Next base: position 15,158,712 of record OX467110.1, on the reverse strand, counting down.
GGACCTACAAAATGTTTTAACACTATTTTTGAGACAATGATAAACGCTGATTTTTTTCAATTATTGACAGGCTAGGTTTTTGACCACAGCTTACCTGATGTTAAACGGTGGTATGGTTGAAGATGGTACAGCACACCTAGCCTGGAATGGAACTGGCTTTGAGGCTGCCGGAACTCAGCCAGCCAAGAACTAGAAAATACCCTACCACCTTTCTATGATTTTCTCACGATGTTTTCCCTTCACTGGCAGCTCAAGCTCATTGTTGGGGCTTAAACCCATGCCATTTGGCACGTGAACCGACCGCGCTATCATCGCTAGAAGACCTTTTCTCCTCGGCGAGTCCTATCCTTACCACGGTTACCTGATAGCGATCGCTCTAAGAGATAAGGCAGCATCTATTTATTGAACGTCAATGTTATTTTTTTGTTGTGAACAATAAAAAGTGATCTTTCTATCTATTAAAACTGCCCACTTCACCGGATTACATATACTTAACCCACAAACATGAAGCTAAAATGCAGCTTGAAATCAAAACTTGGCATCAAATAGTTCATCATTATCATTCACAGCCTCTTTTATTCCACTTTGGGGTTTAGGCCTCTCTCTTGTTATGCAATCTGCCTCGGTCTTGTGCCAACCTAGTCCACAGTTATGTCGTGTAAAAAATTCCATCTTTTATTTCTTCCATGGTATCCGTTTTATTATTGTATCGGAGGCCAAAACACGTTTTGGGTCCCAGCGCCAGCAAATTTAGTTAGTTATCCCACACACATATGTACATTTACATTGTACGCTCAGATTTATCCACACAACCACAAAATCAATCGTTATATAAAAAATATTTATATCGCAGTTAAATTGAAGAATACCTCGTATCATATAATGACTAGTGATTTCAAAAAGACGTCGTTTTGTATTACGGCGAACGTTCAGCCGAATTGTAATCAAGTTTCATTAAATAAATATTTATGGACATACACATAGCTCTATCTGTTCCGAAACTTAACAAAGCTTTTTTTAGGGTTCCGTACCACAAAAGGAAAAAACAGAACCCTTATAAGATCACTTTGTTGTCCGTCTGTCTGTCAAGACCCTTTTTCGCAGGAACGCGTGGAGGTATCAAGCTGAAATTTATATCAAATACTCAGATTTACTGTCCCTTGGAGCTGTGAAAAAATCAAACGTGAACTCAGAATCTTGAAATTTGGTACGAAGCAACGTCTTATAGCACAGATAATGGAAAAATTGCGAAAAGCTTAAATTAGTATTAAGAAAATAAATCAGTAAGCTTAAATTAGTATTATTTTAGCGATGATGGTTCAATGGTTAGCGCGGTAGGTTCGCATGCCGAAAGGCATGGGCTAAAACCCAAACAATGAGCTTAAGCTGCCGGTGAAGAAAAACATCGTGAGGAAACCATAGCGTGATGGTAGGGTACTTTCTAGTATTCGGCTGGCTAGCTACCACCCTTAAGTTGAAAATCTGCCGCCAAGAATCTAACGGTGTGATCCAGCATCCTCACTTGAGAGCCAGTTCAATTCCAGGCTAGGTGTGCTTTACCATCTTCGACCATACCGTCACTTAACATCAGGTGAGCTGTGGTCAAACACCTAGACTGTCGGCCATAATGGTTATAAAATTATATATTTTTTGACAGATAACACATCCAAATTTGAAGTTAAATTACTATATTAAAGCACAAATCAATAAGCGTGATAGTTTTACAGTAAAGTGTACCACAAAAACGCTCAGCTTGTGGGATAGTGTTAGGGCTCTCTTCGCTCGCCCTGATTATTAATTACTCCACACTAACACCAACTTAGGATCTATATTGCATCCGAGTGAAGCCGGGGCAGGTTCCTAGTTGAGAAATATTTCAGAATAGACATTTAAAAATTGTCGTCTACTTAAATAAATATTTAAATTGAATTAAATTCTCGTCACTGTTTAACCAAAACGACTTTTTAGCGGAAATACACTAAACATATATATATCAATTGAATATTTTGTTTGCTGTTTTTGAGGCTAACTACTTAGGTACTTAGTCGGTAGTGTGAGGGATATCACGGCCATGACCTAGAAGGTAGTATTGCAGGTGTAGCTAAACATTTAAGTCACGAGGTGTCGCGGAAGGCTGTGTCAACTCGTTATCTCGGCTCCGAGCCAACCGGATCCGCACGATCGTGACTTAGAACGTGGCTACAAACTTAATCAACAATTTAAAAACCAAGGATATGCCATGCTGTTAGTTCATTTGTTGCTTTGCTTCTTGGGCAGAACGGCGTGGGATCGATTGCCGCATATAAATGATTTAGTTGGCGGTAGATCTCCTTAGCAAGAGGTCGTCTCGGTAGGTACCACTGTGGTACCAGATATTCTGCCGCCGAGCAGTGGTGTGTAAATATTACTGTGGTCCGGTTTGAAGAGTACAAAGTAGTAGTTTGTCTGCAGCTAGCGACATTACAAAGTCACAAAGTAATGAACGCCAATCATCAGCGATGATAGCTCAGTGGTTAGCGCTGTCGGTTCGCATGCCGAAGGGCGTGAGTTCAAACCCCAACAATGAGCTTGAGCTGCCGGTGAAGGAAAACATCGTGAGGAAACCATAGCGTGGTGGTAGGGTACTTTCTAATACTCAGCTGGCTAGCTACCATCCTTAAATTGAAAATCTGCTGCCAAGCATCTAGCAGTGTGTTCACTTCAGAGCCAGTACCATTCCAGGCTAGATGTGCTTTACCATCTTCGATCATACCGTCATCTAACATCAGGTCAAACAACTAGCCATTCAACCATAAATGCAGCCTGAACTTTGTTTTGTTAATCAAAGTTCTGTGTATCACTGCAATGGTTATAGACGTGCATTGTTTCTTACAATCAGGACAGCGTTTCATTCGTCTCATATCTTTCACAAAAAAATATACTTGAGAGCAACTTGAGACTACTTGTGTGTCTAAACAGTCACTACACACACAACTCATTCGACTATACCCCTGTTTAAGAAACCCACGCCCTTCGGCATGCAAAATGAACGCGCCAACCACCGGGCTATTTATAGATGTTAACCAATATGCAATTGCTAGTAAAAATGTGGAAAGGTTGGATCGAAGACACATTTTTGATACAGAACAATGAGTAAAAAAAGTGGAGGAGGCCCTTAACCAATTAAATGTTATCCATGTAGTATACAAGAGCGCCTCGGGCACGACCCAACATTTCCCAAAACAAAGTGGCTTGGTTAAAGTACACTAACTTAATTAATGGGGCAATAGACAATGTTGTAAATACAGCTTTAACAACACTGTAATGTTGGCTAAGTGGCTCCAAGAACGACGTTAGACGACCTGAAAGTGCCATAAATTCACCTTTCAGACGAATTAGGAAAGCCCTAAGAATAAATACACAAACCTTTTGAAAAAGCCAGCGTATTTTTTTTTTTCTGTTGGCATGTTAGTTTATGACAATGTAAAAGTAATGAGACGAACGATATGCTCTCCTGATGGCAAGAGATAACACATGTCCATGACCATTGCAGCGATACACAGAAATTTGAACAGTAAAACAAATAAATATTTAAATTAAACCTTTGTCACTGTTGAAACCAAAACGGATATATACAAAATTTCTTAAGTATTAATAATAAACTTCCAAATAATAACGCCTAAAACAAACAATTATAATTTTTTATAGGTAAAAATAATAATCTAAATTAGCTTTAGAGGCTACTAATCATATATATTTGTAGCGATGACAGCTCAGTGGTTAGCGCGGTCGGTTCGCATGCCGAAGGGCGTGGGTTCAAACCCCAACAATGAGCTTGAGCTGCCGGTGAAGGAAAACATCGTGAGAAAACCATAGCGTGATGGTAGAGTACTTTCTAGTACTCGGCTGGCTAGCTACCACCCTCAAGTTGAAAATCTGACGCCAAGCATCTAACGGTGTGTTCCGGTAGCCTTACTTGAGAGCCAGTTCCAGGCTAGGTGTGCTTTACCATCTTCGACCACACCGTCACTTAACATCAGGTGAGTTGTGGTCAAATAAATAGCCAGTCAGCCATAAAAAAAAAAGTACTGTAAGAGATATATCAAAGGGAACATTTCATTAATTCGTTGATTTGTTTTTTTTTTTCAGGAGTTGCAGTAGCTTCCAGCGTTTTCACCATCACGGCTATGTCCGTAGATCGGTACCTAGCCATCACGCAGTCCTTGCGACAACCCTGGATGCCGTCGCGGCGCGGCGCGTGCAGTCTGCTGGCAGCGCTGTGGTTGGTCGCGCTCGCGATCTTCGCGCCGCTGCTTGCCGTCGCAGCTGTCGAGCGAGAGATCGTGCCGTTACTTTCGCGGACCAGAAACGGATCGGTAAGTGCACGATGATCTTTTCAAGCAGAAGAACGGCACACTATCATCCGTTCCTCGTGGGCGTTCCCAGTATTCGTACACAGCGATTCCGCTCTACTTTCTTGATACGTACAGCCCATGAATGGAACTTATTGCCAGCTGATCTGTTTCCTTTAAACTATAATTTGGACGTTTTTAAGGCTAGAGTGAATAGATTTCTTCTAGATCGGCGTGCTCCATCCTCGGCCACACCGTCGCTTTCCATCAGGCGAGTTGGGTGGCCAAACGTAGATCTATATAATACAAAAAAAAAAAAAAAATGGAGTGCTGTAAATTTCGTTTTTACCGTTTTTAATATTTTTATATTTCATGGTGCATTTTTCTTTTGATTTAAGCATTTTTTTATTATTAAATTTCTTTAAGCTAACTTATCAAAGATGCGCCAATATCTTTTTTATGTGTCAGTCTTTAAATTGCTGGTAAACTTACATAAGTAAATTGGGAAATTCGTGCGTCACTTGATATCTACCAAGTAAAAGTACTTTCACCCAAACGATTATAAATTGGAACCCTTAAAACTTTACATTCCACATTTAAGCGGAATGAAAGCACCTAAAGTTTGGAAGGCCACTTACGAAGTTAATTGAATCTTAAGGTAAAGATCCACCAAAGTTGTGTACAGCATGATATTGCAGCTGAATATTTTTTTCGCGATTTTTGTGTTATACTCATTGTAAAAGTTGTTGATGAAGAATATAATAGTCCCCATTCAGCTCAGTGTACTTAAAACGAATAACCCTAAATAGTAATATATGCATGTCGACTAAAATTTAATGAGAGTTACATATGCGTTTACATTTACAATTAATTTCTTTATATTTTTTCAAGACTATCACCAGCCGCTTTGCCGCTGGGGCCGCTTTCTAAAGTTATACTGTGTATTCTGATAAACGTATAAAGTTAGTCCCCAAGAAACTAAGTTGTTCGAAATTGACGATTTCTTGATCTCTATTTAATGTGGAGGCATCTTGAAAGTTGGATGTCTGTGATGATTGCGCTAAAATACCTATTCGTATTAGAACCGAATTCATCTTTTATGATGGATATTCAATTTTATCAATCAAGTTGAAGTAAACGAATTAGTAGCTATATTAGCATCTAATTACAACAGAAAGAAATGAAAAGTATTTTACGTATACGTTAGTAGTATTTATGCGTCCTATTGGATATATTTTGTGGTGAACTCAAACTAAAAAGATTTACTGATTTATCTCAGAGGTTTATGATTTGCTCCAAATGACAAGTAGCGCGGTCGGATCATACACCGAAGGGCGAGGGTTCAAACCCCAACAATAACTTTGAGCTGGCGGTGAAGAAAAGCATTGTGAGGAAACCATAGCGTAGTGGTAGGGTACTTTCTAGTACTCGGCTGGTTGGCTCCAACGCTCAAGTTGAAAACCTGCCAAGCACCTAATGGTGTGTTCCGGCATCCAAATTTGAAAGACAGTTCCATTCCAGGCTAGGCTTGCGTTACCATCTTCGACCACACCATCACTTAACATCAGATGAGTTGTGGTTAAACTCATAACCAGTAAAAGTAAAAAAAAAATACTTCATTTTGTCAATTTATTTAGTCACTATATGCGTCCTCAATGTTTAATATTTTTTCTTTTTTTCTTTCACCTAAGGCAACAATCACGTAGCAACTGTCGGTTCTTAGGGTTCCCGATGGACGTCGAACGCCTCGAGACCCGGGGCTCTATTCCACGTTTCTCCAACCTTTCATTTAACCCGTGACAAAAATCACTTATATCCATATTTTTTTTGCTTTGACGAACTAGAACAAAATAACGAACATATTACTTAGATAAAAACTAATAACAAAATTAATACTATTTTTAACTTATATTTACAATAACGAACGGAAACATTTATTAAAATTAAACTTTAAATTCTATGTAAAATACCCAGTTTTGATAAATTTGGTTGAATTTATAACCAAGCCCCAAAGGCAACGAATTGTAAGACTTTTTTTATAATTATCACGTATATTTACTACTTTTTTATACAACATTTTCCATTTATCATATATATATATATTTTTATGGGATATTTGGAGGAGGATACAGCGCCATCTAGCCCTAAACTAAGCAAAGCTTGTACTATAGGAAACAGACAGCTGATAGAATACTTAAATAATTTTTTTTGTAAATACATACTTATAATGCATATAGAACACCCAGACACAGAACAAACATTCATATAATTATTAGTCACACAAATGTTAGTCTTGAGTGGGAACCGAACCCACGCCCTTCAGCTCTCGAAGTAGAACTTTACCGAATGAGGTAATTATAAGGTGTAGGTAATTACCTACACGGTGACAGCCCTCACCGTGTAGGTAATTACCGTAAATATGTTGAAAAATATGCGCGTGTCATTATAATGACGGTATATATATATCCAGTACTTTATTAATTTTTGAAGTGAAAACTTCTTTAGTCACAATGAACGATTTTTGGTAGGGGTAAAACTTATGGATTTGCGTCACTGACATGCTAATGTGATGTGTTTTAAGTTTTCACTTCTGTCAGTAGTCATCGTAACTGCCCGTTTTTTAAAGTAAACTTAACGCGACGAATGATACGTTCTCCTGATGGTAAGAGATAACGCATGTCCATAACCATTGCAGCGATACACAGAACATTGAGTAACAAAACAAAACGCTCATTACTTTGAGACTTTTGATGGCTAGTTTCAACAGCCCTGTAATTTCGGAACTTCACTTTAAACCGGAACAAAGTTATGTATACACACTACTACTTGGCGGTAGAATATCTGCTACTGCACTGGTATCTACCGTCCTAGAATGAAATATTTATGTAAAAGATGAACAGATTTAAAATGAACACAGATCTAAAAGACTGGTTGGGAGAGCTAGCTTAGCTAGCCACAGAAAGCATACTGGCAAGATTGGAGTAACTACCGCTTAAATTCTGAGCTTCTTATTTATACATATGTGTCTCTTAATAGCAAATATATCACACACACGCACAAAAACCCACACAATCACATTCACATATGCACACACTGCAACATATTTTTTCTATACCATTTACTTATTTCTTAGTTTAAATTATATTATTGTTAAGCTTCATATTTAGTAGGAAGACCCTGGCTGCAACAACACAGCGAAAGCTACAGCTGCAGGCAGGGTTAATCAATTTTACTGTATTTTTAGATGTTTAAATGATCTAGTATTCGAAAATCTTTGAATACTCACAAAGAATTTACAAAAGGTAAAATTTATTCAGTTAATCCACAAAAAGTGTAAGCGAATATTAATAATCGGGAATTGGATTTATCGACAAAATAAATTGGAGTTGAGCTCCCTGGTGACTGACGATTCTACGACGGATGTTATCAAATCTCTATAAATAGGAGCGGGTATAAATTGCGATATTAATTACAACGAGGTTAGATAAAAGTCAGCTACTTCCGATTTAGAGTTCCGTGCGTGAAGAATATCTAACACTACAGCTAAGATGGTATAGTGAAGAGGGGCCATAATTATATCAGCTGTTTTTTTTAATTTTTGACGGGTTAGTAATCTACACGTGCAGTTGTCTCTATGTATAAATAGTATAAAACAAACTAGCTACGCCCCGCGGTGTTATCCGCAAAATTTTTACGGGATAAAAAGCTAATCGGCTTCCTAGCAATATGAAATATACTTTAAAACTTATTCTAATACCTAACAAATATAAATAAAAAAATTCATAAAAATTGGTCAAGCCGTTGTGGAATGCGACCACAAACACTGTGACACGAGATTTTTGGTGCTTGGCGACAGATTTTCAACTTGATGCCAGTTCTAATCCAAGTTGGGTGTGTTTAACATCTTTCACCACATCCTAACATCCATGACTGACTGTATAACGTGCAAAGTGTACCCAAAATGACAACTAAGTGAAAAAAAAGTTACCCTTTTACTTTCATTTGAATCAGAATAGCTTTTTTATTTTTATACCTAAAGACATTTGTTCGAAATTGACACACATATTTTAGGAATATCAAAATGACTATACCGTTTTGATAAAATTGGTAAAAGAGGGTGTATATGAATCAAAGGTAATTTATTATTCCAGAAAAATGTAACTGGTAAATCTCGGATCGAAGGGTTAAGGGCATTACAAAGGTTTTACTTTAATCCACTTTGTAGGGTGTATTTTTTTTAACACGTCTGCTTGAAAATTAGTGTCATTTTTGTAGGGTTTTTGACGGAATATTTTTTAGATTTTCTGCGTCAAAAAATTTACCTTGTGGTTTTATCCGCCAGCTTACTAGACAAATGTAATCTAAATATAGGTTTTATCACCGGAATAATTTAACATATATTGTATGTGTTAATATGTGTATGTTCTTTTTTTAGTTTTTGGCACCGCACTTTGTGTATTTGTAAAGTTACGCTCCTCAGTCTTTTCTAAGTTATGTATTGCGATTATTGCCGACTATTTCAAATGGAAAACAACGTGAGGAAACCTACATGAACGAAAGTACTTACAAAAAAGGAGTTTTTGAAATATGTGATCTGTCAACCCGCACTTGACCAGCGTAGTGGACTTATGACCTTACCCTACTCACAATGAGAAACCGTGCCCATCAGTGGGACATCATTTTTTTAAATACATAAACACTCGAAAAAACATAAATTTTAGAAAATCGAACAATGCGGCGAGATGACCTTTCCGCGTCCCTACCAAAAATCTTTTTACAAAGGTAAGCTGTCTATTTAAATTTCAGTATAAAAAAGTGACAAACATAATGCGCACATGCACTCACAAACTTTTGCATTATTTATATTTAATACTTGGTAGATTTTCTTAGTAGGAGGTCGTCTAGAGAAGTACCACCGCTAGATATTCCGCCGTCAAGCAGTATGTGCATTAGCAGTATGAGCATTACTGTGTTCCGGTTTGAAGGGTGCTGCAGCTAGTAAAATTACGGGGCTGTTGAGGCTAATCATCGTCAGTCTCAAAGTAATGAGCGCTAAAGCAGCAATGCCCTGGACTTTGTTTTGTGCTCTATGCTTTTGTGTTCTGTGTATTGCTGCAATGGTCATGGACATGCGTTATCTAATACCATCAGAAATGCGTATCGTTCGTCTCATTAGTTATACACAAAAAAATTTTTGTCTGTGCAAAAATGTCTCAGATTTCATATACAATATGTATATGAAATCTGAGACAGATACAGTACGAACAAGTATAGAAAAGAATATTTGAAACAACGATGTGCCTTAAGTTGGTCTCCAAGGTGAGTCTAGCCCAAGCCATCAATAAGCTAAAATTATTCCAATTTTTCTGGAATCTTCTTTTTTATCTTATTCGTAGTCTAGTACATCTATCGTTACACTGAATCCTACATAACTCTCTGAAAAATAAAATAAACGTATCCATGTGTTTAACTTTTTTAATGCTTGTTATTATAAAAGTTGTGTATTTTTATGTGAATCCTTTTCTAACAATATTTCTCTCTACTATCTTTAAAAACTCGTAATGGGCCTTCTATTCTCATCTGTTTCAACTGTGTACCGAGGTGTAAGTTTTCCTCTTATAATAAAAAGTACCTGGATGACCGAGTTTTGCTTGGCTAAAAACACGGATAAACGGCGTTTCCTAAAAATTAAACCTAGCTAGATCGATTTATTTGTCCCGAAACCCCCTGCACACTAAATTTCATGAAAATCGTTGGAGCCGTTTTCGAGATTCAGATTATATATATATATATAATATACATATATACAAGAATTGCTCGTTTAAAGGTATTAGATAAAATGGCTACAACTAAATTTTAAATGACGAAACACGTGGATAACGGACTTTTTATATCAAACTTGTATCACAGTTGATGAAAACCTAGCTTGTCAAATATTAAAAAAACTGTTTTTTTTTTTTTTTACCTGCGTACTTGGCGGTTCTGTCAGTCGAGTAATCGCCCAACAGATAGGGCAAGTTTCCCCATTAAATTGGCCATTAAGGTATTAGCGCTCGGCAGGCGCTGATTTGTACGAGATGTGATCGGTCCGTGAATCCGGGAATTACTTCTAAATGGTTGTTTAAGATAACTCGTATGTAATTAGTTTCTGTTTTGTCGTTTATTTGAACTGTGCCATTCACCTTTAAATAAATAGTTATTCTGTTTAACCCGTCACCTTGAAACATCTATGTTATTTATTATACATATCTTAAACATAAAATTTCTACCTAAGAAACTTAACATAAGGCCAACAACAAATTTATACTTATTATTAAAAACGTAAATACAGCCGAATGTAAAATAAACATAACATATAAACATTTTAAATTAACAATTAGGTGTTGGTGTTGTGCTAGTGTGTTGTGTGCGTGTGTGCGTGTTGTGTGTGTGAAAGTGTGTGTTGGTGTGTGTATATGTTGTGTGTGTGTGTGTGAGTGTGTGCAAGAGCATGCGCGCGCGCAATTTTTACCAAACACTTTTATTTTATTTTAACGATTTTAGATTTATGTGTTGTTAGTAAGTTTACTAACAAATTAAAACACACTAAAACACTTTGTAATCGTTTAAAGAACAAATAAAAGCTTATAAAATTTGTATTTTTAATTATATTTAAAGTAGTCGTGTTCTAATAATCAAGTGCGGAACTATACTCACGAACCCTCGTACATACACCCCGACACCCTTCTCGCTCTCCCACACACCTAAATACCACCCAAATATTAATATTTTTCTTGTTATCTTGTGCCACTAGAAGTTTAAACTACTTGACTATGGAAAAATGTAGTGCAATGCCAAAAAAAAGTTGTAGACTGCTAAATATACTATATCGTGTATGTTGAGTTAAAGCTACCTTATAAGGAACGTCACTATATTATTTACAAGCAGCGGGCTACACAAAAAGTCTTTTAAAACATTAACTTCGTTTGGCCTCTTCACTAAGTTCAGCTTTTCGTATCTTTTTTTTAGGACGTGAGAGGCGTTGTTATGTGATTTATTCCATACCTTTTAGAGTTTAGTCGTAATAAATTGCAGGGCGTTTTTATTATAAAAAGTTAATAGATTTCTTCTTAAATATACCTTATAAGATAAAAGCTTATTTTTTTATTTTTGGTAAAGTGTTTGACCTTATGTTAAGTGACAGTGTGGTTGAAGATAGTAAAGCACACCTACCCTGGAATGGAACTGGCTCTCAAGTGAGGCTGCTGGAACACACCGTTAAGTGCTTGGCGGCAGATTTTCAACTTGAGGGTAGAAGCTACCCAGCCAAGTACTCGAAAATACCCTACCACCATGCTATGGTTTCCTTACGATGTTTGCCTTCACCGACAGCTAGTTCTCATTGTTGGTGTTTGAACCCACACCCTTCAGCGTGTGAACTGACCGTGCTAACCACTGAGCTATCATCTGAGATTCATCATCAACCTACCATAGTCCACTGCTGGACATAGAACTCTCCCAAGACACGCGAGTCAGCCTGACCTTCGGTTTTTCGCTTCCAGACACTGCTGTCTTATTTATATCGTCACTCCATTTAGTCTCAGAGCGTCCTACTCTACATTTGCCAATCCGCGGTCTCCACTCTAGAACCCGTGTACCAAGCGGGTTATCGGTTCTGCGGAAAATACTTCCAGCGTACTGCCACTTCCACTTCTAGCTCGCGAATTACTTCGTTTCGCATACGATCTTTTAGAGAAAAATTATTTGGGCTTTGATCATAGCCCTTTCCATAGCTCGTTGAATGACTTTAAATTAATGAACCGATCCATGATGATTCACATCACACATCATCAGTCATAGGACGGGCTGGACATAGGCCTTCTCCTGGGGGGTTTTGCCAATACTCGCCACGCTTGGCAGGCGGGTTGGCGAGCGCAGTTAGGTGTGATTGTTCAAGGAAGACGCTGCTGCCCATCTTCCGGATTACATCCCTTAGCCGACTCTTACGGCAACCGCGTGTAGAGAGGGTGGGGTACTATTCTTACGCCGGCACCACCACGGCAAAAGATGTTTAGAGCAAGTAAATTCAACTTTTCATAGAATTTCTGCTTACGAGTAAAAATATTCGTAGGAAACGTACGAAAATAAAATTCTTACGACGCTTGTTCAATTATCTATGTATTTGAAAACAAATTGAACATTAATGTTTTGATAAGCAGTAGTATAAACGGCAAATGAAACATGAATTTCTTACTACAAGAAACTAATTTTTCTATATCCATGGTTACCAGAAATGTATGAAATGAGGAATTGTCTAAGCGGTCGAATATTTCTGTGGAAAGTACGAGGTTTCAATAATTACTCTTACTACATATATGCATATATGATTAACCTCAAATTCTTTGTGGGGTGATTCAAATAAATTAATTTGTATTTTACACGAAATATTACTTATTCGGCAGCCTAGTTGGAAGACCTAGTGGTTTCCAATATAGAGGTCCTTGGTTCAAATTCCACGGCACGCACCTCTGTCTTTTCTAAGTTTTAAGCGTATTACGCCCTATTATATGGACGCCCTGAGACTCGATGGAGTGACGTACAGCTAGAGGTAGATGGAAGCGAAAAACTGAAGATGAGGCTAAGTGGCGTGTCTTGGGAGAGGTCTATGTCCATCAGTGGACTTTGATAGGCTCATGACGATGATAATGATGATGATGATGATGATTATGGTGGTGATGATGATGATGATGATGATGATGATGATGACGATGATGATGATGATGATGTTGATGGTGGTGCTTATGATGATAAAGCGTATTACCAATCATTTCAAACGGTGGAGGAAACATCGTGAGGAAACACTCGAACGGCTAAAGCGTGAAATACGTTACCCGGGTGGGTGTTCCATAATAGATACAATCTGGGTGTCTTCAAGTCGAAAGTGAATCGGTATCTTCTAGGCAAGTGTGTTTCATCGTAGATCGCATCTTCACTTAACATCAGGTGAGATGGCGATCAAACACAAGCTTATTCATCATAAAAAACAATTTCGAGAGTTTTCAAAGTAAATATTCTCGAAGATATGTTAAGTCTGTCAAGCCTCACTTAGACTACTGGGTACTGGACTACGGTCTTACCCTTCTCACAATGAGCAGGGGCCCGCACCCAGCAGTGGGACAGCTTATGAAAACAGGGTTGTTTCGGATTACTTATTTAGTACAGCGCGATTCATAAAGATACCTTTATCATTCCCTTTCAAACCTGCAGGTGTGCCATTACAACGTACCCTACGTTAGAAGCTGAATTTATTTTAATTCCATTGAATTCACGAGTGAAATTGGATGGTAAATTGAAAGGCGGCAGAGCGGGATGCCTCGTGGAATCGTGCGGGTAGAATCAACGCGCTTGGTCGGGTAATGTCCTTTATGATAAGCCAGTCAAACGAGATTAATTTATTGTTTCAAATGTTAGGCACTTTTATTTTCCCAAAATCAAATAACTCTACGACATAAATGCAACTTGGTGGAAACTTGGGTCCTCTTAGCAGGAAGTAGTCTAAGTAGGTACTACTGCAGTACTAGCATTCTCCCACCAAGCAGTAATGTGGACACATTACTGTTTTACAGTTTAAAAGTTGACAAAATTTGATGTCTGTTGAAACTAACTAACGAATGAAAGCAGCGATGCCTTGGACTTTGTTTTCTCACTCAACTGTACTGTTTACCACAGCAATGGTCATGGATATGCGTTATTTCTTACCATCAGAAAAGCGTTTCGTTCGTTTCATTACGTATGCATAAAAAATATTGGAAGGATTAAAACAAATGGTCATTTTCATTTAAAAAAAAAAAGTATATGAATATTCCATCAGTTAATAGGTTCCCTTATGCCTTATGCCTGTGTTTTTATTTTGTCTCTAGTAGCACCCTGTAGTTTCTACTAAGGTTTTTTGTGATACATTGGCGGATTTTACATAAGCCAGAAAAAATCCAGTGCAATTGCTATTCACCCATCCCATGATCCCATGACATTGACTTATTGTTACCATATTTACTTTAAGAGCTGGCTACGATTCCCACCCAGGACTTACATTTTGTATGGTATAAACAAATGTTTGTTCTGTGCCTGGGTGTTTTGTATGTATTATGAGTAGGTATGTATTTTTTCAGCCTCTAGTGTCCTACTGCTACGCAAAGGCCTCCATTTCTTTCTTCCAGACTGCCCAGTCTTCGGCTTTGGTAGTCCAATGACTGTAGTGACGATTTAGTTCGTCACACCACCTTCATCTGGGCCACCCTGAGATCACTTAATTTTGGCGTTCAGACTGTGGTGACCTTCCACCTTGCCCATTCTTTTATCGGACAGCCAGAAGCTTTAAGAAGCGGTACCGGTTCATGGTGGATATTCCAAAAACTCGAACTAAGCGGTTTGGTTCTACCTACTATATACGAACTGCTAGACATTGGAATTTGCTACCCGAGTGGGTGTTCCCCGATAGGTACAAGCAAGTCTATTCGTTATAAAAAAAAACCTTTGCCCAATGCCCAGCGGTCGTTTGACATGCGACAGACGTGGCCCGCCCAGCCCCACTTCAGTTGTCCAGGCTTAGTGGTTCAGCGGTTTTGGTTTTGGAGCGCAGTAACGAGTTCCTTTTACGGTCTGTTGTATGTATTAACAAAAAAAGTATGTAAGTATTCTATCAGTTATCTGACTTCCATTGTACTAAGTTTGCTTAGTTTGAGGTTTATTTATCTATCCGAACCGCAGCGCACCAAGTTGTCCTTTGTTTAACTCCGGCGATCTTTGGCAAGTATTAATATGATACTTTATTTTTCTTCCCGTCACACACATTATACGAGGTTAGGTAATAATTTTTCCGATATAACCTTACGGACCTTAGGCAATAATTTCACTTGATATAGTGTGGCGGTTGACCACATATCACGTTGCGCCTTACATATGTTATACCGGAACGACGGAGTCACGTCTCGAGGGAAATTTTCTACGTTTTGTAATAGGCCTGGCCTGCACGAGCATTTGTAATGTTATTATTTGCTCTGTGTATGATGCGGGCTTATGTTTTGAGAATCTTATCTTTTAGGGTTCCGTGTCACGTTATGGAATCCTGATAAAAAAAAATACAAAAAAGAACTATAATAATAATATTATTACATTACTAGTAAATAATTGTATTTTTTTTTTTACGTATTATTATATTGGCAAGGTTTTTTATTTTGACATATCTTTATGTTGACATATTTTATATTGACATATTTTATAATGCCAGTATTTTTATATTGTCAATTTTTTTTATATTGACATGATTGCATATTGACATACTTTAATCTACATATAATTGATTGATTCAAGCGTTACTTTGCGGAAGTCCATTTGGAGTGTTCTTGGTATGTATTTAGTTTATTTACGCATAAAATTCATTTCAGCTACAAAAGAAATGAGGATTTAAATTTCTAAATATTAACAAGATTTTAAAACACTTGAAAATAATTTAAAAACTTGACAGTAATACAAAAAACTTAATGGGGTATAAACTAAATTCTTGTGGGTAAGTACTATTACGGCTAAATAATATTTTAACTTAATCTCTAACATTACTGCGCAATCATTGCGTAACCATCTCTCGCGTGTGCCCGAAGCCTTATAAGGATTAGGATTATATCGGCCCCTATTGTCCTCACGTTAGTTAATAACCTCGGCTATTTCAATCCTTATGGTCACTCACTTTTATCGCCCTTCCATAATAGAACAAACCCTACTTTCCCCATAAGTTCTAAGTGAGTTTCTCCAGAAGCAATTTGATATCACGGCAAATTTGTCTGTTAGACAAATTTGCATGACTTATAAAATGAGCATTACATTTTTGACATATATTTATCTATTTATTAGTTGCTAAGTATTCATTTATTTGACTTTTAATTCAATTTTGTTTTTTTTTTTCGTTTTAACATGTAACACTTTTTTTGTATGTTCACACGCCGATCTACGGTAAACTAGTCAGAACTGTTTTTTTTATTGTTCACAAGATAGGTGCTTAACCACAGCTCACCTGATGTTAAGTGAAACCTGGAATGCTCTTAAGTGAGGCTGCCGGAATACACCGTTAAGTGCTTAGCAGCAGATTTTCAACTTGAGGGTGGTAGCTAGCTAGTCGAGTACTATAAAATACCCTACCACCATGCTATGGTTTCCTCACGTTCTTATTCTTTTACTGTTAGCCAAGCTTATTGTTGGGATTGGAACTCACGCCCTTCGGCCTATGAACTGACCGCGCTAACCACTGAGATATCATTGCTACAAAACTACTATATGTTCTATTATAAAATAACTGTATATTACCCTATTTTCGTGAATAAATGATAATTCATTAGTATCGCATCTGCATTGAGAGAAAGATCTTGAAAACCTTGAAAAGACCAAGAACTCAATAAGGCCACTTAACTCACAAACTTCGTGCGTGCGATTTTTGTTATACTTAAGCGGGATTACTTACGTTTAATTTTATCGGAAACTCCTCGTCTTGCTTGCATCAGTACGAAGTAAGTCAAGGCCGCGCGCGCGTTGTCTCAGCTTTGTCTCCATTATGAAGGCCATTGGATGTGGCCTAAACTATTGTCGGAGTTTCCGATAAAATTAAACGTTAATAATTCCGCATAAGTAAAACAAAAATGTGTTAAAACCACGTCAGCTTCCATGTGCGATGTTGATTTGACCATCATTCTAATATTCGTCATGGTAAACGGTGTCAAGTTTTGAAGAGGCTCGGTAGAGGCTCTTGCGAGGCATGCTTGCCAGTGATGCCAGTGATGAGTGATAGTGCTCAGGAGCACGGCACGAATCGCTGGAGATTCCTCCCTCTGTAGAACAATTTTTTTAAATACATAACTTTCCATTTGAACTTGAACTTTCAACTTGATTCCAAGCGGTGAAAGGAAACCTCACAAGGAAATGTACGTGTCTGAGAGTTCTTGAAAATAACTTTTCTAAGATGTGTGAAGTTTGTCAACCCGCCAGCGACCGCCAACTTGGCCAGCGTGGTGGGCAATGGCTTCACTTTTCTCACATTGACAAGAAATCCGCGTTGGGTCACTTTATAAGAACAAGGTTTATTCGGAATATACATGGTATATAATTATGTAAAAAACATATTTCACCAGTTGTACTTATACCTTACCCTGTATTTGAGCTCTGTTGAAAACATTTCGGGGTAAAATGTCGGCAGCGGAGTTTGTGGAAACGGCTACTAATTGGGCTCGCTGTTGTCTAATTAATTCCCCTGGGGCGACTGGGTGGTGGTTTCTGCAGATAGCAAATCGGGCATACGACAAACGGCTTCTATTTTGGAAGTGGCTATGAAGATTACAGTGCAAGTAGATTGTTTTAAATAATAGTGCTATCATGACGAAATTTAGTGTTAGTGTTTGTTTGTAGTAGGAATCATAACTATGGTACGAGTGCCTACGCAAAAATAAAAATGTGAAAAGAGTTTTGAAATCTAAAATGTTTTGACGTTTTATAGTTCTAGACTATTCTACGTCCTAGTTTTTTTTAAATTGTAGATAGGTTTGTTTTTGTCCGCGATCACGTTAAGCGAAGATGCGGTATGTTATGGTGGAGCACGTTCGCCTAGAAGAAACCGATTCACCCACGACTTGAAGGCACCTGGATTGTATCTATCAGAGATCACCCATGCGAACAGCAAATTCCATTGTTTAGCGGTTCGTACAATTAAAGTAGAATCAAACCGTTTATTTCGAGTTTTTGGAACATCGACCATGAAGCGGGCTGTCTAAAGGTTTGAAGGGAATTGCAGGTAACGAAATTACAGGGTTGTTGAGACTAACCATCGTAAGTCTCAAAGTAATGAGCGCCAAAGCAGCGATGCCCTGGGATTTATTTTGCTACTCAAAGTTCTGTGTATCGTTGCAACGGTCACAGACATGCGTTACCTCTTACCATCACGGGAGCATTTTTTACGTTCATTACTTTCACATAAAACAAGATGAAGAGTTTAAAAAAATCTATAACCCAACTGCGATTGAAATAGCTATAGTTAAAGGATAAAACTTTCTAAACTAACGTATTATTTCTAATTAAATTTAGGCATATGACTTATATATATTTTTGTAATTCTCTTTTAGTTGCCTTTATTTAAATACCTTACTTGATAGGTTTTTTTTTTAATTAACATTTTACTACGCGCCTAAAATCCACCATCTTGATTTTTTTAAACCACCCTTAACGATACTTGGGTTATTGAGATGAATCTAACGATACTTTAATTTTCATAATCCATTTGGTCGTTTGGAAGATACGAGTTTGTAAAGAAATTTACATACATATATACAAGCTACGCGTGAAATACGTAGGCCGTCCTTGGCGGTCGTGTAAAAAAACTGAAAGATTTAGACTTCTGCAATAAAAAACAAGGTAAAGCGCAGCTAAAATAAATCTTCTATATATAGCATCGTCATCTCATCTCTCATTAAATTGAACGGACAGACCTTCGCATTGACAAAAACAGCAGATCCGTTTTCCAAAATGAAAAGTTATTATCAAAAAATAAGTCTCATACATTTCTTTCCTAATAATGCCATGTCACAAAATCCGGTACATCGTAATTTATTTATTATCTCATGTGCACAATAAAGAATTTTTCTCTATATCTATCCGAGTATCATTTAAGAACCTTCTCTTCGCACATGCTTACTCCAATTGTATTTTTATGGAATGTGTGCGTGTGATGACAGGATTAAGGGAAGACGAGGTAATTGCTGTGTTTAAGGGCCAGATTGAAGCGTAGCTCAGCTTCTTTATTGGCCATACGCTGCGTTTTATTCCTAGCCTAATGTTTTCTGGAACTATGTCTTGTAGCGCAAAACAAATGTAAAATTTGTTTTTAGTTCTGTAGTGACACTAGTGACCTCTACGTACGACGGCTATCGACGACAACATGTACCGTAATAGCCAATCAGCGACGAGAAGCTTCCAACGCGGTAACGAAATTTTATGGTGAATTAGACCACTACGAACTCTAGTAAAACACTTTCAGACAACTGTCTCTGGGTAGTTGTTTTTAAACTGTGACGAAATTTATTTTGAATGTGATGTGATTTGATAGCACCTGGCCTAGTCCTGGATGGGAGTTACTCTCAAAATCCTTTTTTTTTTACATCCAAAAAATTTAATTACTTCAGTTCAAAACTGCTATATCGCTCTCTGTGTGTGTTTGTATGTCTTGCTATCAGTTTAGTAGTACTATCTTCGTCTACTTAATTTACGTGATTATTATTGAAATTTTTAGGTGTCTCTCTAATAAGTGACTGATATTTTTGACATATTATATTTAGCGCCTAAATCGACAGATTTGATTTTATTCAATAAATTATTAAATATAAAAAAAATATTGTCTTGCTTCGCACTGCGAGCCGCCGGGCGCCTCGCACATGAAGATAGCGGTTGATGCGGTTGAGCCGCGCGCGCGTTGTCTCAGCTTTGTCCCCATGATGAAGGACACCGGATTTAGCCGAAACTATAGTCGGAGTTTCCGATAAAATTAAACGTGAGTATTCCCGCATAAATAATACAAAAAAAGAATGATGCCAATTTTGATAACTATTATCAGAATTGGCATTCATCAGTTTAGCAGTTCAGTTCAGTAGATCTTCTTAGCAGGAGGTTGTCTAGGTAGCCACCATCGTATTAGTGTGCATACATAACTGTGTTTCGGTTTGGAGGGTAGCTAAAGAAATTACAGAACTGTTGAGACTAACCATCGAAAGTCTCAAAGTAATGAGCGCCAAAGCAGCGATACGCTGTACTATTTTTATTTACTACTCAACATTCTGTGTATCGCTACAATGTTCATAGATATTCGTTATCTCTTACTATCAGCAGAGCATCTCTTTCGTATGATTACTTTTATATATAAAAAAAAGACGACGCTTCAACACTGTCGCGTCGCGTCGTCACTTTTTTCGATCCCGCTAAACAATGCATTAGAAGGTAGAGTATGTCGCTATTTCTCTCAATAATGTCTTATTATGTTGATATTTCCCGGCTTTCCTCCGGTCTGTGGGGAACAAGATGAAGGCCGAACGATAATAAGCTTTACCGTCTCGACATATTTACCAGTCTTTATAATTACGTATTATACTCCTTATGTAAAGAAGATTTAGAAAGTACCAGGAATTCAATGATTTTATAGCAATTATGGAGCGGTAATGTTAATAACATGAGGTAAAATATTACAGAATAATTGTATTGAAAACATCAGAAAATTGGAATCGAAAATTTAGCAGTTTGTAAATCATTCTTTTGAATGATTGAAGTCACTAAACTAAATCAAGTATTAACTAATAAAACTTGTTCTTTGACTATAAGAAATTCATGCTTTGCTAAAATAAAAAAAAAATGTGATTACCTAATCGACAGTGATATTTTTTTTTTTTTTTTCTTTTAATGATGTATCTGTTTGTTTTTAGATACTTCATTGTTATTACAATCTAGCCAAGTTGAGACTAATAAGTAATTTTATTATAACTTAAATTGCTAAGTTGAGTTGACTGTGATATGAAACGAAAACGACTGAATATGGTTTGATTACACATTCATCGTGCAAACCGCTAAAGAGTTGAAGTCGCTGCCCAAACGAATGTTCCCCAACAGATAAAATCTGGATGCCTTCAAGTCGTTAAGAAAATTAGTTTGATTGAGGCAAGCGTGCTCCATCATAGAGCGAATTCACTTTTACATCAAGTAAAATGACGTTCTTGGTGTGCGAACTTCTCTATGCTCTAGGCTGCCGATGGGACTCGAGTATGTGATTCTTGCGTGGTTCAGCCACCCGGTGTTTACTACCACTAGCCACTGATACCGGCGGGCGCAGGCTTCCTAGAGCGTCCCCGGTGACTCGAGGATGTTCATACTTTGGTATACCACGCTGCATAATTCAAGCCGCATGTCAATGGCCATTTTCTTCTAGCTTCATGCAACCTCTGCATAGAGAACTGTCTGTAATTCCAATATAGTAAAAGTATTTACTAGAGATCAATGTACAGCAACCATAGCCATCCACAGCAGCATTGTCCGAGAGGGTTCTTATATTATGATCAGTTACTTATCTGCGGAGTACCGCTGTTGCCGCCTGGATGCTACCTACGACTTTCGTTTGGAACATCGACTTGTTTTCACTCGGGAACCCTGCTATGTGTATTCGAAAATATACAGAATCCTCTGCGTGCTTCTGTTTTAGAACCATCTGTGTAGATTCACATTTTCCCTCGTGTAACTGGACAGCATAGGTTTTCGTAAAGATGTGTTGTTTAAGTTGTTTTGGTACTTTATCATACATTGAGAGAATCTCCGGGTTACACTCAACAAACTCATAAATTATGATGGTGTAAGTTGTTTGTTTATCATAATATATGTACATAGAGATTCAAAGCTCTGAGTCTATGAGCATGTTGTATAGAGAGATGCAGTGGTGTGTGCCCCATCAGGGCTTCCAGTGCCACTGTCGGTGAAGTCGTCGTTACAAAGGCCGCCCTTTGTAGTTTCTCTAGTTTACCTCTGGCAGTTTAATTCTACTTTCATTGTACGAACTGCTAAACAATAGAATTTGCTACTCGAGTGGGTATTCCCTGTTAGATACAATCTGGGTGCCTTTAAGTCGCAAGTGAATTGGTTTCTTCTGGGCGAGCGCGCTCCAACATAGGCCGCATCTCCACTTAACATCAGACAAGATGGCGGTCAAACGCAAGCCTATTTATAGTAATGAAAAAACAACCTTTAGTAATATTTTCTCCATTCCATATTACCGACAACACCTGTGAACAGTACCCACCGGATCTAAAGTAAGTCCAAAGTAGTCCGACCGCACAGGTGTCCAAAGTTTGCTCTCTTGCTTTGATATGCGATGCTCGCCCCAAACTTGGTTGTTTGTTTCAAACATCAACAGTTTGAACTAATCAGCACTTCAGTTGAACTGTTTCGAATGATTTATAGAATAAAAACAGCAGTAGTTTATCATGGTTTAATAATAACTAAATCATCCGATATAGTTGATCACTGCTTGGAATAGCACATAAATCTTAAACGTTATTTGAAATTTGAATTCTACTAATTGGATGTATATTGTAAATACATTTATATTTAGCTGGTGAATCACTCGATATACATGTTATGGTTAGTCATTGAGATTATTTTCGTTTATAAAGTACTTATTTTTAGACAGTGCCATCTAACCCCAAACTAAGCTAAGCTAACTGATACAATATTTATGTACTACTTTTTTTAAAATGGTTGACGAGCTATGTGTAAATATAATAGTAACTAATTACTATTTCATTCATAAACTTACTCTTAAAATTAAAAATATATATATGTAGATAAATAAATTTCACTGCCTGATAATAACAATCCAGTGAATAATATAAATGTCAATCAGAGAATAAATGTCATTAATGTCAAATGAATATAAGAAATGTCAATCAATAAATGATATCAAGTGTGTAATAGAATGTCAAACAAATAATAACATATCCATTACATAATTAAAATTAATATAATTAGTTTCTATGTTATATGAGTACTTTGCATCTCTCAGAGTTATTAATGTTCTCGAAGATGTGGAAACTGTACCAACCCGCACTTGGCTAGCGAAGCCTTATAATGGGAAGAGGCTCAACAGTAGATCATTTTATATAGCGCTTATCCGGATCATGGATAGGGGGAACTAGGTTTTAATATTCTATACATACGATCTAAAACCCTTTTTTTGGCTCAGGTAAATTAATATAAATCCGTACGTGCGTTGAATATTTATATGATTACTTTAACCACATTGGCATGCAAATAAGTTCATATTTATTTTTTTACGATTTCAGAGCTTTACTCATCGTTAAAGTAATTCATAATGATAAGTTATAGGTCACTTATTATGGAAACTGACGTGGTCTTGACACATTTTTGTTTTATTTATGCGGGATTACTCACGTATAATTTTATCGGAAACTCCGACTATAGTTTCGGCCACATCCGGTGGCCTTCATCATGGAGACAAAGCTGAGACAACGCGCGCGCGGCCTCGTCTTGCTTCGCACCCGCAATTATACGTGAGTAATCCCGCATAAATAAAACAAAAATATAGGTCACTTCCTTACGGTTTCGTACACCCTACGCTTATAACCCTGTAGGTCCAGCATAATGCTGAGGTGAGTCCCTATTTTGTAACTGTTCCTGATATGACATTGTGTTTAATTTCTGTTTGATTGTAATTACAAAATAAAAAAATCTTTCTTTGTATAAGCCAATGGTCGCGAGCTAAGATTATTACTAGGGTAAACGATCAGGCAAGACGTGTCATGTTTTCACTGTATATGTAAGTGAAATTTGATGTCACCCGCGGAATGATATACGGTCACTACATTGTATTAAACAAGTTCAGCAGTCTTTGTGTGGAAGAAATATAAAACTTCATGAAAAATGAGGACCGAATTCCTTGTTCATCATCCAATTATAGCGGGACCGAGGGAACTTATATCGGGGTTTGAACAAAAGCTTTTGATAAGTTTTTTTTTTAATTATTTCAAAAGATTTTTTTGGGGTAATGCTTTGTGAGGTTGATAACTTTTCTCAGTCGCTTTTAAACTGTAAAATACGATAAACTACGGGATTGAAATTGACCTGGTAGTTCATATTGTAGTCGATCTGCTTCGAGAGCTGAATCGCGTGGGTTCAGTTCTTGTCTAGTAGAAACATTATGTGATAAACATAGATGTTTGTTCTGTGTCTGGGTGTACTATATGCATTATAAGCAAGAATTTACAAGAACATAATTATTATTATTCTATCAACTGTCTAGTTTCCAAATTACAATCTTTACTTAGTTTGGGGCTAGATGGCTTTCTGTGGAATGTCCTGCGATATAAATTTTACAGATAACTGATGATACAATATTTATATACTTATTTTTGCTAGTTTATTACTTAGTTTTTATGAATCAGGCGTGGGTTCAATTCCATCCGTGGCTATACACACAATTTATTTAAACATGCTATTTTATTATTATTTTTAGTTTTTAGAGACTAAAACTTTAAAACCTACCTAAAAAAAATTACGAGTCCGTATAAGATTTCGTAATAACATTTTATTTAGTTAATTTTAGAAACTATGATAATAAAAATTATTATATTATATTCTACAGACTTCGAAGCACACATACAACCAAATGTTTAATATTGGATATTTTTTTCCTATATTTTTATAAAATTAATTTAAAGCTGTTTGTTTTGTATAAATATTATTTCATCATCATCATCAGACTTTTGTAGTCCAGTACTGGATATAGGCCTCTCTCAAGACACACTACTACGGCCACTCAGCCCGAGGGTTTTCGCTTCCATCCACCGCCAGCTGTCTAACGTATATCGTCACTCCATTGAATCTCAGGACATCCTACGCTACGTTTGCCAATTCACGGTCTCGGTTTTTGGTTATCGGATCTGCGACAGATATGTCCAGCCCATTGCCACTTTAGCTTGCTAATACTCTGAGCTATGACGAATAACTTCGTTCCGGATACGATCCCTCAAGGAAATGCCAAGCATAGCTCTTTCCATTGCTCGATGAGCGACTTTGAACTTCTCACTTCTTCTTGTGGACCATTCGCGCTGTGAGTTTCCACGTTTCGGCTCCGTAGGTCATGACATGAAATATTATTTATTAGTATTTTATTATTTAGGTATATTATCAAAGGCCTTCCTTCCCTCCTTCCTTTCTCTATCTTTTGCAACCTGATCTGACCATCTCTGTCTGGGCCGTCTAGATTTTCCAATTAATAGACTCTGTTTTCTAAATAAAATAAAAAAAAACTTTTTAATTTTTATAATAACGTCAGGTGCGTGTATATACTCTTTTTGATCCCTTGTAATGGCTAAAGGGTTTCGTGGAACCACCCACGCTTTACCAGCCGTTTCTTTGTTCTATCTCAATCCGTTCATTATGAAAAATTATTTGGACATAAATGGCAATACTCGGAAATTATAGCAGAAAGTTCGTTGCGAAAGGTTAAGTCTCATTATCTGTGATAATAATTACGCTAATATAACGCAGTACCAGATATTCTGCCACCAAGCGGTGTGTAAACATTTCTACGTTCCGGTTTAAAGGATACTGCGGCTAGCTAAATTACGGGGCTATGAGACTAACCACTGAAAGTCTTAAAGAATTGGGCGCCAAAGCAGCGATGTCCTGTAACTTTGCTTTGTTAGGTACTCAAAGTTCTTAGCGGCAGACTATCTGGTATTGTGCCGGTCATGCATGGAGTACTGTTCGCACCTTTGGGACGGATAGGCCAAGTACCAGCTTGAGGCGTTGGGAGTCCATCGAGAAACGAGCTAAGAGACTTATTAGCGATGATGCGCTTGTTCGAAAAAAGTTCCTAAGCCTTGAACATCGTCGCAAAGTCGCTTCTCTGTCGGTTTTCTACCGGATACACTTTGGCGAGTGCGCCTCAGATCTACATGACCTAATTCCAGCTTGCCCATTCTACTATCGGACAGCCAGGAGCTCTAAAAAGCGACACCGCTTCATGGTCGATATTCCAAAAGCTCGAACTAAGCGGTTCGAATCTACCTTCATTGTGCAAACCGCTAGAGAATGGAATTTGCTGCCCGAGTGGGTGTTCCCTGATAGATACAATCTGGGTGCCTTCAAGTCGCGAGTGAATCGGTTTCTTCTAGGCGAGCGTGCTCCACCGTAGGCCGCATCTTCGCTTATCATCAGGCGAGATGGCGGTCAAACGCAAGCCTATTAGTTATAAAAAAAAAACGACGTTTTCTAAAAATGAAACCTAGCTAAATCGATTTATCGCCCCCGAAACCCCCCTCCATGCAAAATTACATGAAAATCGTTGGAGCCGTTTCCGAGATTCCGACTATATACATACATAGGTATATACAAGAATTGCTCGTTTAAAGGTATTAGATTAGATATGTATAGTTATAAAGTTATTTAAAACAGCCTCATTAGCGTAATCCTTTACCCTCGTTAGATATTTTTTATGACATACAATAGGGCTACATGTATTGTTCAAGTACAATACCATTTCACTGTCACTAAGCGATCCCTGCCGCCCCGACAGGGTAAATAGTTGTTTCGTATGTCGGTTCAGGTCATTGTTTATACAGCGGAATGGGTTGAGCGGTGGACAAAGCCAGGCAGTTAGTATTTGGGGGACTAGCCTCTTTGCTTGGAGAAGAGGGAAATAATTTTCATGGTACTAATAATTTAGTTTAGTTAGTAGTTTAGTAATTTTCATGTCGTTTGTATTTTTATTTTTCTTTGTGGTAGATATCTTTAGCAGAAGGTCGTCTAGGTGGGTACCACCATAGTACCAGATGTTCTGCCGCCAAGCAGTAGTGTGAAAACATTACTGTGTTCTGGTTTGAAGGGTACCGTAGCTAGCGAAATTACAGTAAGTCTCAAAATAATGAGCGCCAAAGCAGCGATGCCCTGGACTTCAGAGTTATGTGTATCGCTACAACGGTCATGCATTATCACTTACTATCAAGAAAGCGTCTCGTTCGTCTCATTAAATTAATTTAAATAAAATTTTGATACTTATATTAGTTGAGGCGTGTGTTTGACCAAATTGTCGATTGCTAATTGTTGTTGATTGATTGATTAACTCTTTATTGTACACAATAAAAATTATAGAATACAAAAGAAATAAAATTAGTTAACAGTGTAACCACCTTACAAATAAAAGTGACCTCTTCCAGGCAACCTTAGGATGAAAAGGATAAGAGGAAGTAAAAGACGATGATGATGATGTGTTGTTGATTGTTGTATTCGATAAAAAATTAAAGAGTCCATATCAGTAGGCAAAGATTTGTAAGCTAATGTACTAGCTCTTTTGCATCGAGAAAAGACCTCGTTTTCGTTTATGAAATGACTGTGTTTTGTATAGGTAACCTCCATTTGTACGAAATCAAAACAAAGCTTTCTGGAACAATTTTATAGCTCAAACATTCTTCGAGTGCAGGCCTATGTCTATATACCTTTCAACCTTGCCTTTACATTTCCTTTCAACCTGGTATACAATAAGACTTCCACATACAGAGCCATAATCGTAAGATCATTAGAATAAATTACTACTTTTATTTCCAAGCTATAGTTGGTAGCCAAGCGTTTGAACATGCATGCATGCTGTCTGCACCTATAAATTGTTATGGCATTTACTGTGTAATTGTTTTGTACTTCTTGCTTTTTGTCATGAGATAATGTACACAATGTTGGTGTTCATAATATAAATAAATAAATAAACATTAACAATATTGATATAGGGGCTTCAGAAATGGATTGCCGTTCCAAATTTAAAAAAAATGTGGTTAATATTTGACCTAATTATCCTAAGCAAACACAAAAATACGGACACTCAAATCACGCGCACCGAAAATGACATGGTAGTCGCGCGCGGTCCCAGATTAGATAACAGTTACTTTTATAGTACTATATTATTCGCGCAGCGAGGATGTGGAACTCTTTTCCAAAGTCTTTGTTTCTCGAAAAGTATAATATGAGAGTCTTCAAATTAAGAGTAAAAAAGTTCCTTCTAGGTAAGCGTGTTCCATTCTAGACTACATCGTTGCTTAACATCAGGCAGGAAGTGGTCAAACGCAAACATGTTCCGTATTAAGAAAAAACTGTTTTAAATAAAGGGTGCGAAATTAATTAAGATAGAATATAATATAACTTTTATAGTACACCTGCAACAATCGATACATAATAATATAAAAAAACTTGAAAAATATAACAAAACAACATCAAGATTTAAATTTTAGTAGTACAACAGCGGCCATATCGCCTAGAGCGATAAAATCTATATGTATTTTTTTTTTAAAGCTGTTGGTAACTTAATTGTTTTAAACGTGGAATTTGTTTTTAGTTTTCTTGAATTATAAAACGAATTGTCGCGGGAGAAGTTTTTTTAAATTGTAAAAGTAATGAGACGAACGATATGCTTTCCTGATGGTAAGAGATAACGCATGTCTATAACCATTGCAGCGATACACAGAACTTTGAGTAGTAAAACAAAGTCCAGGGCATCGCTGCTTTGGCGCTCATTACTTTGAGACATTAGATAGGCAGAATATCTGGTACTGTGATAGTACCTACCTAAATGACCTCCTGCAAAGGCCATTTACCACGTGAACAAAGTGTTCGTCGGTAAATATTTCTATTTGAAAATGAATATAATTTTAATGTATATAAATCTTCTGTACTTGTTTGTCACCTAACTCCTCCTAAATAGCTGGACCGATTTGGATCAAATTTCATGTATATATTTCAATGGGTTCCTGGATGGTTTGAAAACACAATTGGACCCGGTAGGTGGCGCTGCGCTGTCTGTTGACTATTAGGAGATACGAAGTTCGCCGGGCCAGCTAGTCTATGTATAATAATAGGGAGTAAGCTCTGCAAGATATCTTAACGTGAAAGTATAATAATTATAAGCACGTCGCAACTATCCGCTCGTTGTCTGAAATCGAGTTGTATATAAGTTAAGAACTAACTTTAAAATTAAACAAGTACCTTGAAAAAATCGAGCGCTCACCACATCATCCACATTATTTTTATAACTTTCTTCATTTTCGACCAGTTTATTCGGGTTCTCTAACCCCTTTTTTCCCAAATGAACTGCTATATTTCCAGTAGCAAGTTGCTTCATCGCTATTTTGTATCTCCCCGTTACAAGTACTTAGTACGTCTGGGGTTATAACCGTTATTCGACATTCTACCGCAAATAGATTCGGTGCGCTTTCACGGAGGAGGAATTTATATTTTTAACTAGTACCTACTCGTATAAGCTTATTTGGGTGGTTACATGATATTTTTATTAGGTACAAAACCTTATTATATAGGAACGATGATATTGAATGACGTCATAGCTACGACTATTTATCAACGTCATCTATAAATATAAATCTGGGTTACCTACATAGTGCTGTTTGAGATTTTCAATACGTGTCTAAATTATTTATATCGAACTACTGTCATCATCATCATCATCAGCCTACTTGAGTCCACTGCTGGACATAGGCCTCTCCTAACGCACGCCACCTTGCACGGCTACTGTACTGTGGAATAAAAATAAAAATGTATCTAATAAAAAATACTTTTAGTTGTCAAAATTGATTTCAAAATCAATAACGTAAATAAATAGCACATTTTTAATTGTACCCGAGGCAAAGGAGGTCAATTAAATTTATAAAAATGCTTAAACAAATTTTCACTAGATTTAGTTTAGTATTTTCAAAAACCTTTCAAAAAAAGTACTCCTACAGATTTCTCTGCACGATAAATAAGATTAATTAAAAAAAAAAACCACGAAAACTTACAAAAAAGAGTATTGTTCGTCTCACTACTTTTACATAAATAAAACAAGCCTATTTAATTTGCCGTGGTGGTGCCGGCGTAAGAATTGTACCCCACCCTCTCTACCCGTGGTTGCCGTTAGAGTTGTAATCCGGAAGATGTGCAGCAGCGTCTTCCTTGAACAATCACATCTAACTGCGCTCGCCAACCCGCCTGCCAAGCTTGGCTAGTATTAGCAAAACCCTCAGGAGGAGGCCTATGTCCAACAGTGGACGTCCTATGGCTGATGATGATGATGATGATGATTTAATTCAGAAAACCACTAATGCCCACTTTTTTTTCACATTATTAACAATATAATAAGTATTATAAAATGGATACAAACTTTGGTTTAAGATCTCGCCTGCGCTAAATCTCTCTGTCAACTATCTAAACTAAACAGCTTGTTTATTTATTTCTCCGTGAAAGACTGTCGACCGCAGTCTCTCACAGGCGGTTCAGCGACTTCTGTTTTCGAGAGATTGGGCAATCAGAGGTTTGGAGAGAATCGATTCCGACTTTGGAAAAATATATAGTTTGTTTAGAATTTCATAAATATATACCTAGTAGACCACAAGGTCCCCACAAGGTGTCCCACAAGGTGTCCCACAAGGTGGACAGACGACCTAATAAAGACCGCAGGAACGCGCTGGATGCGAGCCGCTTCCAACCGGTCTTTGTGGAAGTCAATGGGAGAGGCCTATGTCCAGCAGTGGACGTCATACGGCTGATGATGATGATGATGATGATACCTAGTAGCTTTCATTCTTTCTACGCGCTTTTTACCCGACTGCCGAGGAAGGGTTATGTTTGTTCGCGCGTATCTTGTATGCATGTAAATTTCTTTATTACCTCGTATCTAACAAACTGCTGGATAGATAACGACAATTACCGTTAGATTCGTCGCAATAACCCAAGTGTCTTTAGAGGAACGTTCCAAAAAAAAACAAGATGGTGGATTTTTGGTGCGAAATAGTAATACGTGAATAAAAAACCAAACTTATCAAGTAGGGTATCTAAATAAAGGCAATTAAAAGAGGATTACAAAAATATATAAGTTATATGTTTACATTTAGTTAGGGATAATAAATTAGTTTAAAAAGCTTTTTCCTTTAATTATAGCTATTTTAATCGCAGTCGGCTTATAGATTTTTTAAACTCTATAAACCTGCTAAACTCTGCTTGTTAGTAGTATATTTAGCATTGTAAATTTTGTTAATGTGGCGCTGTATGTCCTCCAAAATGTGTTTATCTTACTATGATATTCCTCATAAATGTTTTTTTTTTACTGGCAGATCGAGCTTTTAACCCACGCTCTATCACTGACCGCGCTTCGATGTGTGAACTGACCGCACTAACTTTTACCGATTATTATCTTTTATGGATTGAAATTGAGCCGTATTTAAACGACTTCAAAAAAGGAGGATGTTCTTTGTTTCTTCTTTCAAATAAAGAACACATTACACACCTTCTTACTTAGTTGTGACTTATTTGGTTTAATCATGTGACACTTCGGACTATAAACAATTTTACACTGGCAGCATGAAAAAAAAAGCGATGCCAAAAATAAAGAAAAAAAACTCGTCATTATTCTAACCTGCCAGTAACAGATGTTACTTTACTACCGTAGCAGTTTACTCAGAAAGAAAGTGAAATGAAGAACAGGTACTGACCCGGTCACAGTATAATTGACAGTTACATGGCACGGTTGTCATTCATATTTTTTTACCCTCGAAAGGCCGGAAGGCGTAATTTTTTCTGAGCTTATAACGGCTGTCCGCAAAACGGAACACGCCCCTAAAATGGGAAAATTCGTTTTTATGCGTGTTTCAGTGAAAAGTTGACCACTGAAACCTTTTTATGTTAATATTTTAAATGTTTTGCGTTCACAACACGATAGTAACACGATATAAAATCTCTGTAAAATTATAACCACAATATTATATAAGTAGATATATTTACTCAACTACGCAAGAAAGAGGGACGTAATTTTAATAGTCTATGTATATCCTAAGTTCGAATTCCACGGCGCTCGCGTACATTTGACTTTCTAAGTTAAGTACGTATGTATAACTTCAAGCGGTGAAGGAAAACATCGAGAGGAAACCTATACCAACTAGATTCTTTTAAAAAAAGTTCCCGTAGATTTGTGAAGTCTGCTAACCCGCACTTGGCCAGCATGGTGGACTATGGCCTTACTTTTCTTACATTGAGAAGAGGCCCACGCCCAGCAGTGGGCCAGTTTATAAAAACATGGCTGATTCAGGTGTATATTAAAATGTTCTTCTGTTTTTTATAGATAACAGGTTAGGTGTTTGCCCACAGCTCAACTGATATTACGTGACGGTCTAGTCGAAGTTTTTTTTTTTTTATAGTTAGCAAATCTATCCTGGATTGGAACTGGTTCTCAACTGTGGCTGCCAGGGTTGTTAGGCCACACTATTAGGTACTTGGCGACATATTTTGAACTTGTGGGTGGTCGCTAACCAGCCAAGTACGAGAAAGTATCCTACCAATATGGCATGAATTTCTTACAATGTTTTCTTTTACCGGCAAATAAAACCCATTGTCGGGGATTGAACACATGCCCCTCGGCGTGTGAACTGACCGCGCTAACCACTGAGCTATCATCACTACTTATCGAATTTATACGCGTGCTATAAAGTATGAATGTTGTAACTAAAATTGACGTACCAAACTTTTGGGATAAAATAATTTAATTTTTGTTGTGTGAACACCGACATGATTTACGTCGCCGCATCGCTACGAAGACATAAAGAAGTAAAAGAGATAAACAATTACATACATATAACTTAAATTTATACGCAAATTTACTCGGTGGTAGATCTCCTAAGCAGGAAATCGTGTACCACCATTGTATCACATATTCTACTGCCAAGTGTGTAAAAATTACTGTGTTCCGGTTTGAAGGGTATTGCAGCTAGCGAAATGACAAGGCTGCTGCGACTAACCGTCGAAAGTCTTAAAATAATGAGCGCCAAAGCGCGTATGCCGCGGACTTTGTTTTGCTATTAAAAGGTCTATGTGTCGCTGTTTTTACTTTTCATCAGGAGAGCATCTCGTACGTCTTTACATTACATTTTTTTTTTTTTAAATCGCCCTTGTTTTTTTTGCCAGCACTGTATTCTGTAGGCCGTCCAAAATCGGACTTACCAAAATCCTATTGAAAAACTGTCTTTCGCAAAGCTTTCTATTAACTTTAGGAATGCTAATCGCCGCAATAAAGAAATCCTTTTAGTGAAAATAACATTTTGTAGGCCATAAGCTTAATCTGATTCAAATAAGTGACAAATTGCTTTTAACCTTGTCAAGCTTTCCAAGCATTCACCGTCTTCGCGATAAAAAATACCATAATTCCAGAATGTTAACTGCTCGTTTCATACAGTAAATTGAAACACACCGTTAGTTGTTCGGCGGCAGATTTTCAACTTGAGGGTGGTAACTAACTTGTCGAGTACTAGAAAATACCCTACCACCATGCTATCATTTTCCTTCACTGACAGCCCATGCTCATTGTTGGAGCTTAAACCCACGCTTTTCGGTGTGTGAACTGACCACACTAATCACCGAGTCCTTAGAAAATCTTTCTCATTTATATTAAACACACATTTAAAAAAAAAAAAAAAAAAACACCGACTCCTTGACCCTTAGGCCAACCAAACGTACTGCGCCAATGAAGCAGCGAGGTTTCGGAGTAAATGAAAATATCATCGATGTATACAATTTTTAGATTTTTGTTGATTTTTTTAAAACCGCGCATCCGATTTTCGCTCACCTTTTAAAACAAAAAAATAATTTTTCAAATTGGGTCTAGCGTTTCGAGTAATCGGTGAACATACATAAAATAACCGGCCAAGTGCGAGTCGGACTCGCGGCCAAAGGGTTCCGTAACATATAAAAACGGCAAAAACACCGTGTCTGTTGTATGGAAGCCCTACTTAAATATTTTTTATTCTGTTTTTAAGTATTTGTTGTTATAGCGGCAACAGAAATACAATCTGTGAAAATTTCAATTGTCTGTCACGGTTCATGAGATACAGCTTGGTGACAAACGGACAGACGGACAGCCGAGTCTTAGTTATAGAGACCCGTTTTACCCTTTGGGTACGGAACCCTAAAAAAGATTCCGATAAGATGATTACCTCCTCCTTTTGTGAAGGCGGTTAGTAATAATCTATTAGATCATGAGATAATGTATACAGTGTTAGTGATCGTAAGATATATATATAAATACCTACCAAAACTTCAGTAGCACATTGAGACCAATCGAAGGGTTTAACCTTTTAAATGAAAATGAATGGAGCACATTGCTTCCATGTCCCTTGGTGCGTAAACTGAAGTGTTTGGTCAAAAGACCGGAACAATTAAATCCGTCGTTGAACTCAAAATTATTGAGCCTGAAAATGATCCAATGGTTCATCAATTTAACTATTTTCAACGTACAGGGCAAGCTAGGAATAGGGTTCCGCTTGACACTTAAAACTTTCCGGACACGAAAACCTAAAAACAAACTTACTATAATTAGTCTTCACATTGTCGTTACTTCATCTACCAGTTTTAACAATTATAGACACAATTAATTTTGACATCTAGATAATTTATTTGTTGTGTTTGTATTTACCAAGCATAAATTAACGAATTAAAAAAAAAAAATCTAAAAGATTTTAGGTCTTTTGGTTTAAAAATCAAAGTGTTGAACCGATTTTCATGAAAATCTGAAAGTATTTTATTTTAAATAAAAATGATACTTGAATTTGAATTAATCTTTCAGATTTTACAAATCAGTTTATAAATGACGGAGTTCTGAGGTAACACAAACAAAAAAAAAACATACGACCAAATTGAGAAACACGGTTGGTTAACACGCCAATGGACGTGGGTTCAAATACCAATAAGTTGAGACAGACGGTGAAGAAAAACATCGTGAAAAAACCATAACGTGGTGGTAGGGTACTTTATTTTACTCGGCTGGCTAGCTACAACAATCAAGTTAAAAATCTGTCACCGAGTAGGTACCTACCTAATGGTGTGTTCCAGCAGCTTCACTTGAGAGCCAATTCTGTTCCAGGCTAGGAACAATTACCATCACCGTCTCATATGGTGAGCTGTGGTCGAACACCTTGCCTGTCAACAAAAAAATATTATCTCCAAAACAGATTTAATCGGAACGGTGTCCATTGAACTTAGTTGAACTTTATTAAGATAGTCATGTTGCGCAAATATTATTCAAATGAAGTCTGAATTTATTCTTATCACTTTTCTCACTTCAGTGAATAAATCGTGAACAGTATTAAATTAATTATCAATATCATGATATTGGTTCGATTCACTTCGCATCAGGCGAGATGGTGGTCAAACGCAAGACTTAGTAGGTATAAAAAAAAAACATTTAGACAAAAATTACACACATCACATCATCAGCCATAAACGTCCACTGCTGGACATAGGCCTCCTGGGGGGTTTTTGCCAATACTCGCCACGTTTGGCAGGCGGGTTGGCGAGCGCAGTTAGGTGTGATTGTTCAAGGAAGACGATGCTGCCTATCTTTTGGATTACATCCCTTAGCCGACTCGTACGGCAATTACGGGTAGAGAGGGTGGAGTACAATTCTTACGCCGGCACCTCCATAGCGACAGAAAATTACATTATCCAACCAAAATACAAAGCATTACATTTGAACTATGTCATGTGATGGTAATATAAGATAAAACTTCTTCGTATTTAATAGTCTCTGTCTGCAGGTCTGAGTTCTTTGCATTACGAGGGTGGATA
Organism: Biston stratarius; assembly: GCA_950106695.1. Taxonomy (NCBI): domain Eukaryota; kingdom Metazoa; phylum Arthropoda; class Insecta; order Lepidoptera; family Geometridae; genus Biston; species Biston stratarius. Next base: position 15,123,172 of record OX467110.1, on the reverse strand, counting down.
TCCATACAGTATCTAAGGCTTATGGCCCAGGTGTAGGATAAGGGACTTTTCAACTCGACGCTGATAATAAGACAAACATACAATTATGTATGTTTGTTATATGTTTTTTAACAAAACAATGTTTGTATTTTTTAATGTAAAAGTGTAAGATATAACACTTGTTCATGAATCCAACCAGCTTTGAGTAACGAAACAAGGTCAAGGGCTTCGCTGCTTTAGCGCTCATTACTTTAAGACCGTCCATAGTTATAAAAATACACTCAACTGCTTGGCAAGATATCTGGTTCTACGGTAGTTTTTTTTTTATAGCTTGGTGTTTGACCACAACTCACCTGATGTTAAGTGACGGTGTGATCGAAGATAGTAATGCACACCTAGCCTGGAATGGAACTGGCTCTCAAGTGAGGCTGCCGGATGCTTGGCGGCAGATTTTCAACTTGACGGTGGTAGCTGGCCAGCCGAGTACTAGAAAGTACGCTATGGTTTCCTCGCGATGGTTTCCTTCACCGACAGCTCAAGCTCATTGTTGGGGTTTGAACCCACGCCCTTCGGCATGCTAACCGACCACGCTAACCAATGAGCTATCATCGCTATAAAAAATGCTAAAAGTGCTGAGAAATACTATCACCACCAGCAAACATTAAAATAACGGTAGCTGTTAAAGAGATCAATTCTTGTTTTTTTTTTAACGCTTTTGATACTTTATAACGAACCGAGACCACAGCTTACCTGATGTAAAGTGACGGTGTGGTCGAATAAGGTAAAGCACACTTAGCCTGGCATAGAATTAGCTCTCAAGTGCGGCTGCCGGAACACACTGTTAGGTGCTTGGCAACAAATTTTCAACTTAAGGGTGGAAGTCAGCCAAAAACTAGAACGTACACCAACATCATTCTATGTTCCCTCACGATGTTTACCGTCACAGGCAGCTCAAACTCATTGTTGGGGTTTGAACTCACGCCCTTTGGCGTGCAAACCGACCGGCCTAACCACTACGCTATCATTGCTACGATGTCGTTATCGGATCGAAATTGGCTAGATACAGTTTTACATATCGGAATGAAATTATGAAGTTACTGTTATTATTATTATTGTATGGAATTAAATAAAATTCTACTATTATAAGTACCTGGATGACCGAGCTTTGCTTGGCTGAAAACACGGATAATACGACGTTTTCTAAAAATGAAACCTCGCCCTCGAAACCCCCTGCATACAAAATTTCATGAAAATCGTTGGAGCCGTTTCCGAGATTCAGATTATATATAAACATATATATATATATATATATATACAAGAATTGCTTTAAAGGTATTAGATTGCTTATAGCTTGGTCAGAGCTTGTTTATCATTTTAGAAGTAAGAGGTTTTCCAAAACCAGAATAATAGTTTAGGAGAGACCACTAACAAACTCATTGCAAAAACGTTGCACTCTTATAATATAAACATAGAAGTGTAGTGCAGATTAGATAGTGTGCAGACTAGAGAGCATGCTGACGGATAGCCTTAGTAATCTTGAGTGAAAGGTAAATTTGTGAACATTGTTATACCCAAGTGCATTTATGAATATTCTTAATTTACTAGTGCTGCAAATAGGGATCAGGGTAAGTCTGAGTTTTTATTACATCTCAGCTCAGCTCATCTAATGTAAACTGAAAAAATATGGGACTGATGATATTTAGCAAATCTAGCTTCAGATTGGTCGCATAGAAATTGAATCTAAATTGGTTTGGTAGTCCGATTTTTAACTAATATGACTAGAAAAATATCTTATGTCAACGAAGTGGCATATGCTATACTGTGACTTTTCAGCGGTGTTTACGGTCACTAGAATTCAAATTTAAATAACTTTATTGACATAAAAACAATAAACATTTAGATTTATGTCACAAAAATCATATATCACAAAATTAAATACAATAGTCCCAGATATTTAATAGAATAGTTCCAATGAACTATCTTCCGGTTTCATCGTCAGATTATGATAAAACTAAACCGGAACTCCTATATAAACTTCGATTCCGGAGTTTCCCATATGATTAAACGTGAGCAGTCCAGCATAAGTACCTAAATCTAAAATATATTTTTAGTTATATCTAATACTAGCTGCGCTCCGCGGTTTTACCCGCGTGGTGATGGATGATGTCGATGTTAAAAAGTATCCTATGTTTTATTCCAGGGCCTAAAGTATCCACATGCAATATTTCATCCAGATCCGTTCAGCCGTTCTGGCGTGATTGAGTAACAAACATCCATACATCCATCCAAACTTTCAAATTTATAATATTAGTGGGATTGTGTTAAAAATCATACAACGTTACATTCGGTGAAGTCATACGCTGGGCTCGAGGCTCAATGCCATTAATTTCACCCCAATGCCACCATCAATTAATCAAGTTTGAAACTTAATGTATATTCTTGAGAAACCCTATTTGTAAGACGACACGGACCCACCGTGCAATTTGTATGGTAAATTCAAACATTCTGTCGCAATAAACTTGAATTTGTTCCCATGCGTATACACATTTGCTATATGTAATTGCTTGTTATTGTTTGCACAATAATTAACAATGGTGACTTTGTATGGAGTTTGAATATTAAATTGAAGTTAACATGCGAGTTATATTTAGATCGTGACGTATGGATAACGCCCAATGGGGCAAATAAGCGAAATCAAAGTCTCATATAGAATCAAATCACACTAATATTATAAAGGCGAAAGTTTGTGAGTGTGTTTCTATGTTTCACGCTCAAACGGCTGGACCAATTTTAGACCACCCTGTATTAGCAATGACATGAAGAGGTGTGTTAGCACCCGATCAAGGAATTCTGAATCTCGGGTGCTAAGTCCTTCCTGCGGTCGGTGCTTTGTATGTATACTACGGATAATAATAATATGAGAATAAGTACATTTAAATATTTCCTCAAACAAAAACCAAAATTAAAATTGCATTGATTTTAGTAATTTGAATTCGTGTTAGTAATCTGTAGGTACATTTAATGTTTTATCTTCATGGAACTCGTGTGAATGGTTGCGGATGTGAAGACATCGCAGTGAGCTTTGTGTGCTGGAATATTCCTGACAGAGTAGAGGAGGTCTCTGGTGAGGAGGAACGGTTCCAGAGCGCATCGGCGCATTTCGGTACACTAGCCGCTCCCACCCCCGTGCCCGCGCATCAATCGCTGTCTTCACTTGCAGGCCACTGCGCGCCCAAGCCGCGAAGCAAGACGAGGCCGCACGCGCGTTGTACTCAGCCTAGTCTCCATGATGAAGGTCACCGGAAGTGTACCAAACTAAAGTCGGAGAATCCGATATAATTAAACGCGAGTGTCAAAACCACGCCAGTTTCCATATTAATCTATAGGTAGATTAAAAATTACACCGATACAATATACAAATACACAACATTCAAACTCTATAAATAAATACGTCATATAAATATCATAAATGTACTTAATATGAATTTCATTTCCCAAAAGTCATTTTGTTATACAAATAGTGACAGAAAAGCAAATACAAATCAACAGACAATACATTTTCTAAGTAAATAGGTATGTACTTACTACCATTGCAAATATTAGGTATGGAAGATTTTTTTCTCTAAGGAATATTTGTTGAAAGAAAAATTCGCTCAGAAAATTTATTTACTTTACTCACATCTCAAATTGCATCTTTTTAGCGTGTAGATCCCTCAATTTAGTTCTTAAATTGCAGTCAGATCTCCAATAGTAGAATTTAGTATTCAAAACCCACTTGGAAGCCATCTCGTCAAATCTAACCTTGGCTATTTTAGTTCTATAAATAAACGATATTTGTCTTGCAAAAATACTTGCAGGAGTTGAATGGAAATAACTATCAAGTGTGTCATAATGAACGAATGGTGGCTTTTTATTAATCACATATATTTCAAATCGTGTGTTTTACTGTCAAAAATTTTTACACTTCCACTAAATTTACTTGCGCTAAAATCATATTTTTATACGACTGCTTAAAAAAAAGAATACCATAACTTTTGAATGCCTGAAAATATTTAGATGTATGGGATATCGTTAGATCCATACATTATCTCGAGTGACACTGGCTATGAATAAAAATAAATATTAGTAGGCATTTGTGTTTTTCTGATGGTAAGAGATAGCGCATGTCCATGATATTGCAACACTACAAAGAACTTTGAGTAGCAAAACAAAATCCAAGATATCGCTGCTTTGGCGTTCATTAATTTGATTCTTACGATGGTTAACCTCAACAACCCTGTAATTTCGCTAGTTGAAAACCCCTATCAATCGAAACACAATAATGTTTACACACTACTGCTTGGCGGTAGAAAATTTGATACCTACCTACCTACCTAAACGATAAAACCAGGAGATCTAAAAAGTTATAAAAACTTTTCTAGTGTTACGTAAGGATAATATAACAGTATAAACATAACAGGATCAATATTCTATTATTTAACAAGAATTTCAAAATCACGACTGCCTTAAAAATAAAGTGCTACTCGGGATGATGTAAAGATTCTAACGATATCCCATACATCCAAATCGGTTTAGCCATTTAAAAGATATGGTGGAATAAAGAATATACATACATACAAACATGAAACATTTTTTAGTACTCCTGTAAAGAGATACTCTTGAAATTCAGTCAGAGAAAAATCACTGATAAATTTAGTATTTTAAAGAAAATTCAAATTGTAAAAACTAATCTCATAAGACTAGCTTGGTACGATAGTTTCCACTGAACGTGACTTGGCGTCGGATAATGGAATCTCTTTCAAGCTTGATGTTCAACGAAGCCGCGCAGCTGCGTGGGTACAACATCAGATAAGTGGCCTCACAGTGAAAATTAAGATAAAATTTTTGATATTATTGTGTAATAAAACTTATAAAAAATACCAAATATTTTGATTAATAGTTATAGGATTAAGTATGTAAGTTTTTATATGTTGAAGTATCTACCTTCAATTTCAATTTGACTGCCCTGTTACCCTCGTTGGTAGTGTATCTGCTTCAAGTGCCGTAAGACGTGAGTTCGATTCCTATCAGGAGAAACATTTGTGTGACATATATAAATGTTTGTTTTATGTTTGGGTGTTAAAATATTTAAAAAAAAAAGCAAAAAAGTATTCTTTCATTTATTTGATTTCCACTGTATAAGCTTTGCTTAGTTTGGGGCTAGATGTAAGAAACATTTTAATTTTGTATGTTTATTAAATAATTTGTGTTTTACTACTGAAAGGGAGAACTATACTACCCTTTGCCATATAACTGTGTAGAATTAGGTATGTAATGAAAAAAATACTTTATTGATTCTAAAACAGTTTCAAAATATTACATTCCTATATATTATTTTTACGTTTCAAACTCTTTAAACTATGAGATGAGGTTTATTTTAATAAAATAAATTGACTTTCAATTGACTTCTAATGACGTCACATAGTAGGGCTACTTTCAGTGCCTAAAAAAAGCAATGGCAAACCAACAAACACAAAATCTGTCAACGGCAGCTATAAAAACCTCTTCCACACGAATGTCGAGTTGTTTTTTGCTTTATTGATACAAATATCTGGATTATTTTACATAAAACGTTACTCAGACTCTGATATCGCTTAATTTTATGAAGCTATTATATAAGATTAGTTTACTTCATATCATTTGTCAAAATCGCTATGTATACTTTTTTGTTTTTCATGGTAAGGGCATATGTTTGAAAACGTGTTAAATAAGAAGGCCAAAACAGTTCAAATTAGTTTCATAAAATAATGGTTACTATCAGTAAAACATATAAATTAAATACAATACCGAATTAACTAGGACACTTTCACCACTACATAGACATAGCTTATATATCAGCAAAATGTATAGCAATAGGTAAACGAAAATAAAATGCAACGATGATACCTCAGTGGTTAGCGCGGTTGGTTCACACGCCGAAGGGCGTGGGTTCAAACCCAAAACAATGAGCTTAAGCTGCCGGTGAAGGAATACAACACGAGGGAGCCATAGCGGTAGCGAAGGTACTTTCTAGTACTCGGCTGGCTAGCTACGAGTACCACCCTTAGTTGAACATATGTTTCCAAGCATCTAATAGTTTTTTCTGATAACCTCACTTAAGAGCCAGTTCCTTTCCAGCCTAGTTGTATGAGCTGCGGTCAAACACCTAGCTTGTCAATCATAAAAAAACTTAACATCAATAACAACAAACAGCAACAAGGCAAAAACAAATTCTTGTCCAAAAATTTAAACACGAATAAATAAAATGACGAAAATGTTGTCAACTCCTGCAATGCTACCAATTAAAAATAAGTACATTTATTGAACACAGTTTTATTTTCATATATGTATGTAAAAAAATACAATATTGTTAAAATGTTTGATGCTACAAAGAACTTATATTTACTTATTAGTCTTATAAGTAATAGTCGTATAAGTAAAAATGTATTTTATACTTACAAAACCAAGTGCTGGCAAGTTTTTTCCTACGTTAACATTTTTTTCGTGAATTAAAAGCCGGACTATAGTTAATGGCCTCGCTTATTTTATCAGTTTACTGAATAAATCTCAGAACAAGGCGAATAACAATATTTTTACCATCTGTCCCATCTCATAAGCTTACCCCTGAATCATAAGAAACTTTATTACTGCGACCTTTTCAGGTGTTCTCCTTCATAATCCCAATGTTTATGATATAGCCCACCTATTTTATTGGCAAGAAAGTAATATTAGATAAACCCTTAACCTATAAAATAAAACATTCATACTTAAACTGATTTATCAGATCTAATGAATGGTAGTAGTCGGGTTTTAGTGTTTTTTTTTTTAACTTTTTAGCTTGCATTAATAATGTTTCAGTCGAGTAATAAGTAATGAGATGAACGAGACGCTCTCTCAGTAGAAAGAGGTAGCACTACTTCGAGTAAAAAAGTTAAATCAGTATTTTTTATGTAAATGTAAAAGACGATCGAGGCGCTCTCTTGATAGTAAGAGATATCACTTGTCCATGTCCATTGCAGAAACTTACAGAACTTTGAGTTTGGCGCTTATTACATTGTTACTTTTGATGGTTAGTCTCAACAGTACCCTTTTAAACCTCAATACAGTAATGCTTACACACGTAGCGATGATTCTTACTTAAAAGACTCTTAGAAGTACTACTATTTCCTACCAAGGAAGTTCTATGGCTTGTAAATTTGGTGTTATCAATAAAGTGTTTGTTTCAGAAATGTTCCCTTCGCCCTGTCCTTGCGATGTGATGTACAAGTCAATGAAAAAAGATAAGAGTAAATCACATCACGCCTAGTGTTTGAACACAGTGTGAGATTCATGAATATTCCACTGTTTTAATTCACGATGTTGATCATTGCAATTTTGGTGAAAGCAAAACAAATAATAAAACCACGGGCGGCGTGAATTACTTTCGTTTGCCCCTGATTATGGGTAGAAAGTAATTAGTTATACAGTGTTGAGTCGTCTACATGCGTTTCATTTGTTTATTTGGATGTGTTGCGCTACTTACCAGCTGTGAAGGATAGTTCTGATTCGACAAAAGTATTGTTTAGTACTTTTTTAACACTTATAAACCTGCGTTTGATCACCAACTCGCAACTTAGATACGTATTTAGTCTGACCTTGAAAAACTCCAGATTGTATCCCTCAGAAAACAGGGAAGTAAGAATGGCAGCTCGTTACATTCCTTGATCGTACGAATGCGGAACGTTGAGTCAATATAGTGTACACTTAGTGTGTATTTTTACAGTTTATATTTATTTAGGGTTTTTATTTTTATTTTACTGAGTTACCGGGTAATGAAGTAAGATACGTTTTATGGTCGATATTTTAAAATTAAGAACGAATTGGTTTAATTCCACTTTATTTACGCGAACCGTAGTGGAATACGCTTTCCGAGTGGATGTTTTTCAATAGATTTAATATGGGCATCTTCAAGTCGCGAGTGGTTCCGTTTCATAATGGCTCATGCTCCGTCACAGACTATCTTCGTTTAACATGGCTGTCAAACGGAAGCCTAATGTATAATAAATAAAATCGACTCACAGAATTTTGTATTTATAACAGGAATGAGGCTGTAAGATTTGAGTGCAGCGTATAATCACTTCAAATCCAGCGGTAAAACATTCTATATACAAATTTCTGAGATATAAATCATGACGTTAAAGTTTGTTTGTACAGTAATTTCCCTGGGAAATTCCCGTCCCTATAAATATAATAATATTACACACTACTACATGCATTTAATGAACCACACACATACACACACACATGAAATTCACCGAGATAAAAAAACCGGTTCATTAAATGGGCCTTCAATGACTCTAAAACTTATTTTAAAAAAATTGGATCTGAAAATTAGTTCGAGGTTGACTAAAAAACGGCTATTTTTTACTGACCTAAGGCTGACAAAGCAACATCAAAGCGTAGCTTAGTAAATAGATGGATGGTTCTGATTGGAACTTGAAACATAATTAATAACCGGATATTAAAGTCGGTGGCTTTAAAAGCCATTAGCATTATTGTTGTCAATATTTGACATTCGATTTTGTTTATAATGCGTGCCTATGTTTTTTGGGTTCCTCGCTTGAATGATATTCAACAGAACCTTAATAATTATTGATTATAATTAATCCTACACAGTTTGTCTGCCTTTCCTTCAATGGCTTTTGTTTTTTGAATTGTAGTAGATTGGAAACATTTATACATTATATATTACATTTTACATATGCAGATTATATTTTATTATATTTTTATTTATCTATTTTATTGCATTTGGTTCCACCTGCCTCTGTTCGGCTAGGCAGACACGGCCAAAGCGCCATCAGTATGATAAATATTCCCCCACATGCGCACTAAACGTTTTAATCCCACATTCTTCATACGTACAGCGAGGATGTGGAACTACCTACCGATGTCTGTATTTCCTGCGAAGGTACAATTTGAGTGTCTTCAAATCCAGAGTAAACAAGGATTTCTTAGGTAATCATGCTTCATCTTAGACCGCATCTTGCTACGCAAACCTGTCTCGAATATAGAAACCAACAAACAACACCTCTTATGTTTAGTTATGATAATAATTACAAAAATGTTTTATAACGCACACATATCAATTTTACTTTTCGCTGAAGTTTACGGATTGAAGCGGAAAAAATGCCTATATCATTTAACTTAAAAATATACGCAAATTGTATGATATGGAACCCTTGATGCGTGACTCTGACTAGCACTTGGTTGGCTTTTATTTTCAGGCGTGTTCCATTTTCTATTAATATTTCAACACGTTTGTTATACTTACATTTATTGTGAAGCTTTTAATGTTTGTCATGTGAGTACCATGAATTGTAATTTGCGACGCTAAAGTGATAAATTAGAAGATTAATTTCTTGTATGAACTTTTTTACTATGGAAACTGACGTAGTTTTGACAAATTTTTTTTAATTATTCGGGATTACTTACATTATACATCACATATAGTTTCACTCGCAGTTTCACTCCCGTCGACAATTCGGAAGGGTTATTTTAGGAAAAGTCGTGTTGACTTATTTTTATTACTTTGTACCGGGTTCTTGGACCGGACGGACAGAAAGTCACATAGGGAAGTTTAACTAATGGGAAAAAGGCTGAACAACGCTTAGTGTAGGATGCCCTGAGACTCGTTGGAATGACGATATACGTAAGGCTAGAAGCAAAAAGCTGAAGGTTGAGCTAAGTGGTGTGCATTAGGAGAAGACAAGTCCAGCAGTGGACTAAAATGATTATGATGATAAAGCTTAGTTATAGGGCTCAGTGATCTCACCCGATTTATATTATCTTATAATAATCATGAAGCTTCTTAGTGATCACGTTCTTAGTGAATCTTCACGTATTTCGAGTCACGTGTCACAGACATTGTCGCAGAATAAGCAATAGGAGATATGTTTGGCATTTCTCTGAGGGATCGTATCCGCAACGAAGTAATTAGCCAGAGAACTAAAGTCACAGACATAGCTCAGCGTATTAGCAAGCTGAAGTGGCAATGGGCTGGACATATCTGTCGCAGGACAGTTAACCGCTGGGGTAGACGTTTTCTAGAGTGAAGACCGCGAATTAGCAAACGTAGCCTAGGACGCCCTGAGAATCGGTGGAGTGACGATATACGTAGGACAGCTGGCGGTGGATGGAAGTAAAAAGCTGAAGATTGAGCTAAGTGTCGTGTCTTTGGAGAGGCCTATGTCCAGCAATGGACTACAAAAGGCTGATGATGATGAAGCAATAGGAATCCCTAAATCTACAATCTACATTCGTCTAGCCATAAACATTGAGGACATGGGGGAGGCCTATGTCCAGCAGTGGACGTCCTACGGCTGAGATGATGATGATGATGATGATGAAACATTGAGGAAAAAAAAACATGTCCAAAAAATCTTCCTACTTTTTAGTAAGTTAAGTCATTTAATAAAATAAACTGTAAGCAACAGAACGAATTATACTCAATAGAGTCATAACTTAGAGTCTATTTTCCACTGAGTTAATTAGTACAATGCGCTCACGAAGAGCAAATTAGCAAAGTCGGTAATGTAAATACTAGCTTTGTTACCATTACAAAACATTGAAGTTTACAGCGTTCTAGCTAGAGATAGTTCAACCGTGTAGAAAGTTACTGCAAAATCTTGCAGCGATTTTTTGTCATTTTTAAAATATCTGATTTATTAATACGGTCTCATTTTTTTAATATGGTCTTGCGCTCGGAAGATTCTATCAAGAACAGTAAATAAAATAATGAAATTCTTGCAACAGTTTTTTTTATGGTTGACAAGCTAAGTATTTGACCACATCTCACCTGATGTTAAGTGACGGTGTGGTTGAATATGGTAAATCACACCTAACCTGGAATGGAACTGGCTCTCAAGTGAGGATGCCGGAACAGACTGTTAGATGCTTGGCGGTATATTTTCAATTTGAGGGTGGTAGCGAGTCAGCCGAGTACTAGAAAATACCCTACCACCATGATATGGTTTCCTCACGATATTTTTCTTCTCTGGCAGCTCAAACTCATTGTTGGGGTTTGAACCCACGCCCTTTGTGAATTCACCGCGCTAACCACGGAAGTATCATCGTTACGAAAGTTGGGCTTTTGAATATTTTTTTGGTATATGGGGAATATACCAAAAAAAAAATTCAAAAGCAGGGAAGAACTGACTGTAAAAGACTACGTGTCACAGATTCTTATAAGAAATTATCGCAATATGTATTTATTTCGTATCGTATATATCTACTGCGTATCTATCGTATTTTAACATAGCAGATAACCCTTCCAACCAGCCGGTCAACGTTTTCTAAATCTCTACCTACAGGATGGAAATAATGATATATCTGTGCTGTAGGACGTGGGTTTGATTCCCACTTAGGAGTAAAATTTCTGTGATGAGCATGTTGTGTCTGGGTGTTCTGTATATATTTTAAGACTGTATTTACAAAAAAAAAATATTGTTCTAGTTATCTGGTTCCCATAGTTCAAGCTTTGGTTATGATGGTGGATAGATGGCGCTGTGTGTGTGTTTTTTTAAAATGCATATTAAAAACTTGTTGATTGTTTTGCAGGGGAAAAGCTTAAGTAGCTATATTTTTAGTAACTGTATTGATGTTTGTTCACAGGTGTGGGTGGAAAGGAGTATTGAGTTCTGCACAGAAAAGTGGCCAGACTCTATTAAGAAAGAACTCTTTGGAGCTTTTAGCTTCGTTCTCGTTTATGCAGTACCGGGTGAGTGATTAGGTTTAAATTATATTTATTTACACTAGCAAAAAGCTAAGCTTTGTGAGAGTTCGCGTAGTTTTTCTATCAGGTAAATAATTTTTAAAACAGTTGCAGTTATTTTACAACATGATTCTAGTGGTGTCATCTAGTATTCCACAAAAAAATGCCTTGCTGAGTTTCTTGCCGGAGTCTTCTCAGTTGAAGTGTAATTACGAGCCGGTGGTAGATTCAAACATGTAACTTAACGTTCATAAGTGCCTTACCAGTACCTTAAACTGAATAAATGACTTTTTGATTTTGATTTTATTAAGTAGATTAACTACGATGTATTTGAGTATTGAGTTTAGTTCTGTTGCAGTGATGTTAACTCTTTGATTTTCTAACAGATGGCGTTAGTAGTACAGTAACATTCTATCCAATGAATAAAAAATGTTAATATTCATTGCTTATAAAATTATTTTTTTGACAGATAACACATCTAAATATGAAGCTAAATTACTATGTTAAAGCACAAATCTATAGGCGTGATTGTTTTTTAGAAAAGTGTACCACAAAAATGCTCAGGTTGTGGGATAGTGTTAGGGCTCGCTTCGCTCGCCCTGATAAAATTAGTTTTAGGTCAATTCTCATTGAATAGTTACTAAGTTTTAGTTGCGCCCCGCGGTCTCACCCACGTGCTGATGGATAATGATGAAAAGTATCTTAAGTTTTATTCCAGGGCCTAAAGTATCTATATGCAAAATTTCATCCAGATCCGTCCAGCCGTTCTGGCGTGATTGAGTAACAAACATCCATCCATCCATCCATCCATCCGTCCATCCAAACTGTCACATTAATAATATTAGTGGGATGTTAACCGTCATTTTCTCCGCTATTTGAAAATCATGTCATAAGGCTATTACCATATAGAATTAAATATATTAATCATTCAATTAAAAAAACGCAACTGCGTTAAAAATAATGGAAACATTCTGCCGTATTACTGTATATATTGTTTTTGTTTTTAATATTGATATTGCCACTTGAAATAATGTAAGGATTCTAACGATATCCCATACATCCAAATCTGTTTAGGCATTTTAAAAATTATCGCACAATAAAGAAACTCTCATACATTCATACAGACATGAATTCTGAAAACTTTACACTCCTTTTTAGCGCAATCGTGTAAAATATGATGATCAATCAGATGTCAAATATTTAATAAAACATGGCGGTGTACACTAGAGTTTTACGTCAACAGTATAAACTCAGTCCCATATCGACTTTAATGGTGACCGTCCGTTACCATACATACATACCTATGAAATGCCGATTGAACAATGGTGAACCCGCTCATGTCGGGTTGAGTCATATTCGATCAAAGAAATAATCGCACCGTCGAACGATAAAACTCCGCCAAAAAGCTACGTTGCAGTAGTTTGAGGTAAGTTTGCTTTAGTTGGTTTGTCGTTCAACTTATGATGAAAGACAGCAAGCAGTTGTTGTTTGAATAACTTAAATACGTCATAATTGGCGTTTTCCATTACACTATGATTGTAAAAATTTAAAATCTAAAAATTGGTTTACTATTTTACTTTACTGGTATTTGTTCTCTCACTTTTAATCGTGTTTGTGGGGGAAAAAACGTTGTGGAGTATTTCAGATAATCCTAAAAATCCATCGCAATAAACACGATTGACAAAACCAATAAAGGTACTGCAAACAAGCTGTATCCGACATTTTCCTACTAAACCTGAAGGTATTATTGTGCAAAGTCGGTCAGCAGGACGTAAAAAGGGACGCTCCAAATTTAGGAGATCAAATCAGGGAGGACGTGACGTAGGCAACAGCCCTGACTAATGGCTGATCTTGATAAGTCTTATCTTTGAATTTAAGTTGTTTTTACAAAAACTTGAATAGTCACTAGGTAGACAAATTCGGCAAATTATAACTAAAATTAAAAAACAACATTATATAAAGCATTGTTTTTAACTTTGTAGCGATGATAGTTAAGTGATTAGCGTGGTTGGTTCGGACGCCGAAGCATGTCAGTTCAAAACCTTAAGCTGCCGGTGAACCGGTGCCGGTGTCGGCTGGCATACCCTCAAGTTGAAAACTTGCCGGCAAGCATCTAACAATGTGTTTCGGCAGCCTCATTTCGAGCCAGTTCCATTCCAAGCCATGTGTGTTTACCATCTTCGACCGCACCGTCGCTTAACATCAGGTGAGCTGTGGTCGAAAATCTAACCTGCCCTAGATTACCTCAATAGTACTTCGTATATTCTAATACAGTTTTCTAATAAACAAAAAGAACAACAAGAAACTCCACATATTTGTCATTTTCAAATGAAGAGCGAACACACCATTTGTCTTTTTGAAAGTGCGGCGTCGCGTCAGTACGAAAATCTGAGGATCATCAATCAGTAACCTGTCTCTTTCTAATCCCGGCGGGAGCTCTATTCCGGTCTCCTTGTCTTCCAATACCAGGAGAGCAGACACAACTCGCGTCGCGTGTTCTGTCCTACAGTAAACAACAATTAGTTCACCTGACAGAGAGATGGGAATTGTACTAGGTGGTAGATCTCTTTAGCTTACAACTTTTTTTTATGGTTGACATGCTAGGTGTTTGACCACAGCTCACCTAATGTTGAGTGACGGCGTGGTCAAATATGGTAAACACGCCTAGCCTGGAATGAGACTGGCCCTCAAGTAAGGCAATTGGAATACATCGAATACCCTTTATTTATGGTTGACAGGCTTGGTGTTTGACCACTACTCACCTGATGTTAAGTGACGGTGTGGTCGAAGATGGTAAAGCACACCTACTTGTACTTGGAAGGTGGTAGCTAGCCAGCCGAGTACTAGAAAGTATCCTTTTTTATACTAAATAGGTTTGCGTTTGACCACACCTTGCTTGCAGAATGTAGTCTAAGGTGAAGCAGGCTTATCTAGAAAAAACCTGCTTACTCTGAACTTGAAGACACCCAAGTTATACTTCGCAAGAAAAACAGCCGCCGACAGAGAATTCCACATCTTCGCTGTACGTATTAAGAATGTGGAATCGAAGCGTTTAGTCCGTACGTGGGGAATGTCCACCATGTAAAGATGGCGCTTTGGCCGTGTCTGCCTAGCCGTCCGGAACCAAATTATGCAATTGTAAGGCATGATGTGGCTTCCTGACGATGAATTTCTTCACCAACAGTTCAGGCTCATTGGTGGCGTCTAATCCAGGCCCTTCGGTGCGTAAACGGACTGCACTAACCACTGAGCTATCATCGCTACGAATTGCTACGCTACACTTAATTGAGTCTAACCATTAAATGTCTGGAAGTAATAGGCGTTGAAAGTTTCGGCAGGCTAGTGGGGAGACCATCTATCTTCCAAACTGAAGGTCTTAGTTTCGAATCTAACGGCACACACTTCTATCTTTTACAAATTATGTGCTTGACTTCAAATGGTGGAGGAAAGCACCAAGAGCAAATCTATTCCGATAGATTTTAAAAATATTTGGCTGCCGATAGAAGGGTCAACTTAAAACGCGCATGTCGGTCCCGCGAACCCATGGCTTTACCTCTACCAAAATATTGCACAAGACAAACTTTTTTTACTTTCAAAAAGTTCTTACAGATGAGTGAAGTGAGCCCATCTCACAATTAGAGGTGCGGTGTGAGGTGACAGCAGTAGGACTGTTTATTAAAACCGGCCTGATTCAGAAATGAGCGTCACATCCTTAACTTTCCGTGTACCGCTCCTATGGTCATGTTTTGTTTGTAGCCGAAGCTTTGCTCCTCGCTGTGGATGGCTGGCATACCGCTTTCTCTTACGCCGATTCTCTTTGCCTGATCTAATATTGAAACACCGCGTAATAACATTATATCTCATTGTTGATGTCATTACTTATACCTGTGATATTTCATTGAGACATAGTGTGAACATTGATCTGATTGCCATATCTATCAAATTGTAAAGTAATTTGCTTTTCTAGTACTAAGTATAGTAATATTTATCGAATTAGCCCTGTTATTATAATAACTGTGATACGGAGCCCTGGCTCCGCGAGAATTACCCGCACTTTTTTGTAGATTTTTACATACAAAGTATCTACAAACTTGGCCAGCTCGGAAATTATCATTTCCTTAAACAAGTGTTTGTACACATGAAACAATATCCGTCTGTTTATTTATTTCAGAAACGAAACGTGGGCTGTTTTGTTTTATTATCTCTTTCTTATGCTTCGTCGTTTCCTTTACCTTTATCGAGATTTGTTATTTTCTTGTTTGTTACCGATTGTTATTGAACCAGAAACCACTTCGCTCCTTGACGGAATTGCGTCTTTTTTAACAATGGCTAAGAATATCGAACATTCATAACCAACATAATAGCTTTCCCTTTTGAATAACTACGTAAGCTTTTTTGTTTTACTTCGCATTCTAATAGAACACACTCACTAAGTTAAACTAAGTTCACTTAAGACTACAAAGTTAAGACTAAAGTTAAGTGTTAAGTTTACACTTACTTTTAGTTTAACAGTGTTCTAACTATAAGTTCTAATAGCGCGAAACACGCCTTGCTTCACACTATAATATCGCCAAGTTTTCTCACAGTTGTGACAACGGCTATATTTGCCAGATACCTACTACCCGCATCTTGTTAATTTAATAAAGAAATGGTTCCGTCTGAGTGCGTAAAACAGAATGCTATCCAAATACAAAAGTAGTAGACATTGTAACGAAATCTAATCTGAGTACAAGTCGGAGTCTCAAAACCTCAAAATAGTTTTCGTATCAGCATGCAATGACATGGTGATATTTTTAAAATAATAAATAAGCTTGCGCTTAACCGCCATCTCACCTGATGTTAAATGAAGATGCGGTCTACGACAGAGCACACCTAGATGATGCTGAATCACATTCTTGAAGACACACACCAGTTTGGAGCAAGGAAACACCCACTCAGTTCACTATTTTGTAATTTGCACAATGAAAATTGAATTAAATCGTATAGTTTCTGGAACGTCAACCAAAAAAAGCTGAAGAGTTTAAAAAATCTATGACCCGATTGCGATTAAAATAGCCATAACTTAGAAGAAAAATTTTTTTAAAACTAATTTATTAGTCCTAATTAAATTTAAACATAAAACTTATCTACATATATTTTAGTAATCCTCTTCTAATTTCCGTTTTATAATATTCCGATACTACGGTATCGAAATAGAACTCGAAATAAAACTCGATAGATTTAGGTTTTTTTTTAAATTAACGTATTTCGTGCCAAAAAACCGCCATTTTGCTTTACAACACCTAAGAACACTTAGATTTTAAGCCGATTATAACGATACCTTAACTATTAAAATCCATCCAATCATTTCGAAGATACGAGATAATAAAGAAATTTACATACATACAAGATACGTGCGATATAAATAACCCTTCCTTGGCAGTCGGGTAAAAAAATTGACACTTTTTAGAGCTTCTAGAATCAGATAGAAGTGCGGGCATGGGGATAATAAGAGTAAATCTGAAGCACACTCTCAGAAATGAATCGGATAAAAGAGCGATAGACTAGCAACTTTGCGACGATATTTTTTGATTATGTAGTTTAGCTTGACCAAGTGAGTCGTTGCAGGCGAGCCTTGTGTCACGTTGGATATGTTTTCAATACATTTCAACGCTTCTAGCTGGTACTTGGTCGATCTATCCCAAAGTTGGGATCAGTTTTCCATGTACGCGTGAACTTGTGCAAGGCAGTACTTGGTACAATACGAGAAACTGTACCGACGTGAAGTGCTGCCGCACCTTCTTATGGCTATCCAGCTCTTTCTTCCACCTCCATCATATGAAAATGTTTTGTATTCGATACAAAAATAGCGGTTATTCAACTACCAACTTATTGAATGTAATGTAATTTTATTTTAGAGTTACGGCTGACCTACTGACCAATAAAAGTATTAGTAGTAGATAGAATATTAGTTGATTCTAGTATAAATAAATATCGGAGGACATGTCTCACAGCGCTATCTTTTGTAGCGTAGCCCATTGTTAGCGCGGCCGGCTCACACGCCAAAAGGCGTGGGTTCAATCCCCAACACTAAGTTTGAACTGTCGATGAACGAAAACATCGTGAAGAAACCATACCGTGGTGGTAGCGTACTCTCTAGTACTCGGCTGGCTAGCTACCCTCTAGTTGAAAAGCTGCAGCCAAGCACCTAACGTTGTGTTCCGGGTTAGTAGCCTTACTTGAGAGCCAGGTTCATTCCAGGCTAGGTCTGTTTACCATCTTCGGCCACAAAGTCACTTAACATCAGGTGAGTTGTGGTCAACCATAAAAAAAAAAATGAAGTATCATAAAAAAAAACTGTTTTTTTGTAAATACACACATGATAGATACGGAATATTAAGACATAGAACAAGCATCTGTGTTGAGGGTTGATAGCAGAAATATTTGCCCTGGGTGGGAATCAAATTTATGTCCAAACAGCTCATATAGCAAATCATACTCCTTCAACAGCAGATCAATTTTATTCAATTGACTAGATTTCACGCTCTTCGGCGTGCGAACCAACCGCGATAATCACTGTGCTGTCATCGTTACAAAACAAATGACACGGAACGACGTGCCAGACAAATGATATTTCCAATGTGTTTAAACTTTTTTAATTTTAAAACATCATGTCGTTTCTAGGTAAACGGGGTCCAAAATTCCAATTGTCAAAAGTTTCCTATGTTGACGATTAAATTCAATTACCCAGTTACTTTTAATTACAAGTTTCGTTTGAATTTGTTGTTGATTAAATATTTTCACGGAAATTTTAATTAAATCACAGTAACACAAATTTTAATAAGTTAAATGGTAATAAATTTTGAACGTATAAAGTATGTTTATTCATTTTAATATTTTAATGGATGTAGGTACTTTTAGATTGGTCCCATAGACATAAAAATCGGTTTTGTAGTTTAATCTTTAAACCAAAATACCTAAAGCCGTGGGCTTAACTTGGTTATTAAAATTGTTAATGTACACTTGTAACTTTTTTTAAATGTTTGACAAGCTAGGTGTTTGATTACAGCTTACCTAATGTTAAGTGACGGTGTGGTCGAAGGTGGTAAGTGAGAGTTGTTAAT
Organism: Biston stratarius; assembly: GCA_950106695.1. Taxonomy (NCBI): domain Eukaryota; kingdom Metazoa; phylum Arthropoda; class Insecta; order Lepidoptera; family Geometridae; genus Biston; species Biston stratarius. The sequence continues at coordinate 15,104,323 of OX467110.1, read as the reverse complement.
ATTCTCAAAGATGTGTCAAATATGCCAACCCTTACGTGGCCAGCGTGGTGGACTATGGTCTTACCTAATGAGAGGAAACCATTCCCAGCAGTGGGACAGTTTATTATAATAGTGATGTTCCGGAAATGAAATACATAAAATAATATCAAAACACAAACAATCGAAATACTTAAAAAAATCAATAGTAGATCGAAAAATGGTTTCACCTAAAGAACTACTGTAACCGTCCTTATTATCCCCTGGGAAGGAAAGGGTAAGCTGTACAAAGGAGACAGAGTGCTCCCTTTTATCCTTGGACAAACCTTTCGAATTTCTAAATTCAATATTTGTACATTAAGTTCCTACCGCGACTTCGTGTGTTTTATATTTATTTTTCTTTTGACTCAAAGTAAAAAAAATATTTGTAATTTTTGTACTTTCGCAACTGGAACACATATTTATATTTATCACCGGGTCCGGTAAAAGTGTCATATATTATTAAAATACTGTACAATTTTTTTTCCATTTTTTCTAATTATGTGTACGTATAATATGTTACCACTGATGACTTATGGCGCCGAAACGTGGTCTTTGACTATGTGCCTTCTTGGTAAGCTTAAAGTAGCACAACGAGCTATGGAGAGGCTATGCTTGGTGTTTCCCTACGAGATCGAATCAGAAATGAGGAGATCCGTAGGCGAACTAAAGTAGCCGACATAGCCCAGCGGATTAGCAAGTTGAAGTGGCAGTGGGCAGGGCACATAGCACGCAGAACCGATGGCCGATGGGGCTGCAAAGTTCTGGAGTGGAGACCACGGACCGGCAAGCGCAGCGTAGGTCGTCTACCACAAGGTGGACAGACGACCTAATAAAGACCGCAGGAAAGCGCTGGATGCGAGCCGCTTCCAACCAGTCTTTGTGGAAATCAATGGGAGAGGCCTATGTCCAGCAGTGGACGTCCTACGGCTGATGATGATCATAATATAGTTTAAGCAAGTTATAACGTGATATAAAATCTATAGTTTTACTTTTCTTCCTAAATTTTTACAGATGGTATTATTATTATTGGTATATATAAAAACCAAAACAAACTGTAATATAATTTGTGAAAAAAATAATGGCAAACTTATTTTGACAGTGGATAGTGTCTTCAGGTAGTTTGTATGTTAATAATAAATAATCAGCAAAGTAATTAGAGATATCGAGTCTTGAAGTATTGAAATGCTTAACGGCACTATACAGTCCGTAAGAATATACCTAACTTTATATATTTGCCAAGAGCGTGAGATATACCCAGAAGTAAAAAAACAACAGTAAAAACAAACTCTGTTTCTGTTTCATTTTTTATTTACTGTTTTTTGATTTATTTGTTTTCTTGTCTTTGTGTCGTAATATATTAATAATATATGTAGGTATATGTAATTGTGTATTAAATATTTGTTTTACGGAAGAGCCTGGAGCCCACGACACAGGTCACCCTAGTGTGGGATCCAGGACATATCGATATATTATACGTATATAGTGTTTGTTTTTATTGCTGTGTTGTATCGTTTATGTCAAATAAATAATTTTTGAATTTGAATTTGAAACTTAATTTAGAAAGTTTAAAAAACACTTACCCCCTCCGAAAAAGGCTTTTTTTCTTCAATTAATATTAGGCCAGTAAAAATAGAATTTAACCTCGCACTAAATTTCCGATCCAATTTTCGTTTAAGTTTCACTTACTGAGCGTAAAATCACAATATGCTGACAGATTCGCTTCAAGCGCCACCAGTAAAAATGATGATGATGATGATGAAACAATTTATTGTTCTGATGATTGTTTTAACATAAAATTACGGTTTTTGTTATTTCGCCCTCACGCACCTTCAAATGCTGATATTGCTTATACAAAAAGATATAATTATATCAAATAAATAACTAACCTAGGATATGCACACAGCGCCATCTAGCCCAAAACTAAGCAAAGCTTGTAATGTGGGAACTAGATAAAGTAGTAAACAAAGTACTTATCTATTTTTTTGTTGTTGTAAAGATATAGTACCTGTATGACCGAGCTTTGCTCGGTTTTTTTAAGGAACTTGAAAAAAAAGAGGAAAAAAATAATTATCTAGATTCGAATTGGGGTTCTTCTGGATCCGGGACCGTCCGATTTCCCACCTGAGCTATTATAACCCTATAGAAGATGACGAAATTTACCTTTGTATTCCTATGATTTTGTAGCAGTTTTTCATTGCCTAAAAACACGGATAAAACGACGTTTTCTAAAAAAGAAATCTAGCTAGATCGATTTATCGCCCCCGAAACGCCCTGCATACAAAATTTCATGAAAATCGTTGGAGCCATTTCCGAGATCCTGATTATATATATATATATATATATATATACAAGAATTGCTCGTTTAAAGATATAGATTTATATTAGATACAGAACAGTATAATAAACAGATAACTGATGGATTGAGGCGCTACTCTGCTGAAGTTCATTTTGAGTGTTCAAGGTATACATATATTTAGTGTATTTCCATTTAAAAGTAGTTTCGGGTTCAAGAGTGATAAGGATTTTGTTTAAAAATTTTAAATATCTCTTGGAAATGTTACTGAATACCTAAAACTAAAATCGGACGTAAACATAAAATCTAAATAAGTCTTTATATTTTATTCTCGCTGCAGTAACCACTTGACGACAAGTGTTTCGCCTCTACACAAGGCATCCTCAACATAATATTACAACCAAACAGTGAATCGAACCCACGCTTTACAGCTCTTGAAGCATATACATATACACTACCAGTTGAACCAACAGGTCAGATATCCGACGGATGAAGAGGACTGTGAAGCGTGGGCGGGTACTTTGTTATTCTTTTGTGTGAATTTACATTATGCTAATAGACTATATAGCGGTTGCGAAATTTTGCGATATTATCACAATATTTTGTATTTTCATTTATCATGTTAATTTTAAATCAATATGGGTACGAGATTTAAACATATAATTCGTGTTTTATTCCATATTTTTATAAAGTTGTTTTCACTTTGAACGGCGTTTTGGTCAAGTATACGAATACTTAGGTAATCGTTTGGAAACTTTCAGTCTCGTAGTGCTGCTACGAAACATCGTAGAATTCACTACGAAATATCGTAGACCTTGCTACGAAATAGCATAAGAGAAATTTTAGCAATGAAGAGGAATTTTAAAACTTTTATTCTGCTAAGTAAATAAAGCAATACTTTTCGGGAATCTATTTGATAGAAAATACTGATTCTAAAACTATAATTTGCCTGCCTTGTTAGCATTTATTTGGTAGAATATCTGATTCTGGAACTGTCGGGCTTGGGTTTGATTCCCAACAGGACGTACATTTATGTGGCGATAAATGTTTGTTCTGTGTCTGAGTGTTCTATGATAAGAGTGTATTTACAAAAAAAAGTTAATAAGTATTCTATCAGATTTCTAATGTTGATGATGTATAAATATGTGTAAATAATCACATACCCGAGGAAGCTTTGGCAATAAGATGCTATTTATAGCGGCCTTCTTAAAGATTATGTTGGTTAAGGCGCTTTGAAACCTCTAAGCGCTTTAAGCGTGTTCAGGGTTCCAATTAGTTTTGTTTGGTTATCTAACGTTTATTAATTGTGTACTGCCTTAATATAGAACATGCAAAGCACGACATGGATTGCATGTTGAATGCAACTTCTATGCTTTTATGGTTTAAACATAGTGAACAATTTTTTTTTAAATTATTGACGGGCTAAAAGTTTGACCACAGCTTACCTGATGTTAAGTGACGGTGTGGTCGAATATGGTAAAACACACCTAGCCTGGCATAGAATTGGCTCTCAAGTGCGGCTGCCGGAACGCACTGTTAGGTGCTTGGCAACAAATTTTCAACATAAGGGTGGTAGTCAGCCAAGAAGCTACTCCACCATCATTCTATATTTCCTCACGATGTTTTCCTTCGCTGGCAACTCAAGCTTATTTTTGGGGATTGAACCCATGCCCTTCGACATGTGAACTAACCGCGTTAACAGGCTACAGAACTTTGAGTAACAAATTCCCAGGTCATCGCTGCTTTGATTCTCATTAATTTGAGACTTTTGATGGTTAGTCGCAACAGCCCTATAATTTCGCTAGGTATGGTACCTTTCAAACTGGAACACAGTAATGTTTACACACTACTGCTTGACGGCAGAACATCTGGCACTGCGGTGGTACCTACCTAGACGACCTCCAGCTAAGGAAATCTACCACCAAGTAAAATACCTAATAAGTAAACTAAATACACCTAAGCCTATATAATTTCAACAACTCTAACGTTCCTAAAAACCGAAATTTAGACTTCAGACGAATCGGTAAACATTTGAGTTAAACAAGTTGCCAAAGTCGAAATACCCCAAAGAAACAAGTTTTCAACTTCGGACATCTGGGATTTATTTTCGATTTCAATGCGATTTAAGAGGAGGGAACCGTTTTTTGCACATACTACTAGTAAATAATTGTTTTTTTATTTATTTCTATGACATTATTTACTCAAAACAAATGAAATAATATGCAATTTATACGAATTACTAATGAAATACATTTTTAGAATTTGTTTCAACTAGGAGAGAGTTTAGTTTGTCTTATTACTTTTAGATTATTATTTTTTGGTATGAATGGGCTTGCGTTTGATTGCCATCTCACCTTGATATAAAGTGAAGATGCGATCTAAGATGAATTACACTTGCGTAGAAGATATCAATTCACTTTCGACTTGAAGACACCCAGATTGCAGAATACATACTGATAACACCACGGTTATAGGACAAAATATTGTTTGATGTTTGATTCGAGATTCATACGAACATAGTTACATATCATTTAAAAAAATTGTGAAACTAATGAGACAAACGAAACGCTCTTCTGATGGTTAAATGTAAAATCTATCCATGACCATTGCAGAAATACTCAGAACTTAGCAAAACAAAGGCCAGGGCATTGCTGCTTTGGTGCTCATTACTTTTTGACTTTCTATGGTTACTCTTAACAGCCCTGTCGCTAGCTTCAATGCCGTTTAAATCGGAACACAGTAATGTTTACACACTATTGGATGGTGGCAGAAATTCTAGTACTGCAGTGGAATCTGCCTAGACGACTTCCTGCTAAAGAGATCTACCACCAAGTGAATCTATATCGTGATTGGCAGCTAGTATATCACCTATGGGTTGGCACAGCTCATTCGGCCCACAGCATGTCTTCAACATTCTTTCTTCTTTTGCTAAACTTTCTTATAAATTTTCACTTTTCAATATGACCCTAACTAAATATTGAACAATATAATATAATATAATCGAGCAATGCGCGTAATTCAGTTTCTCCCTTTTAAATCCCGAGTGTTGAAAACAGGTTAAACTGTAATTTGGTAACTTTTGTTTGTGTTGTTTGAGTTTGTGTTTGTAGCAAATCAATTATGGGTCACGGGCTGCATGTTTAACTAATGATGAAAGGGTAAATACGGAGAAATTTCAATTAACTCATTTGCAAAATTTCAAGTTTAATACAATAGAAAATTAAAAAATACAACAGTTTTAATCTGAAAGTAAATGATGAAATTGTATAAACAAGGCTTGTAATATTTTATCAGTTTCAAAACTACTGCAGCTAGTGAAATTACTAAGCTGTTCAGACTTACCATCGTCTCAAAGTAATGAGCGCTAACGCACCGATGCCCTGGAATTTGCTTTTAGTTTGATAACTTTTATGCAAATAAACTATTTGATTTTGAACATTGTCAATAAATGTACCTGAGAAACACAAAAAAATTATCAGCATATCCGAAAACCATCAAGAATTATTAATCAGTCATGGAATTACTTTACTAGGTGAGAGATCCCCCTAGAAGGCGCTTATTAATTTATTAATTAATGCGACGCGATTTATTAATGTATAATAAATTGCCTAAGTGTATTTTAGAATTAAATCCTACCGAATTTCAAAACACCATTAAAACTTCTTTGAAAGCAATCCTTTTTACTAATTAAGTAAATATATGTCAATGAGGTTCTCTAAATCCTCATTTATGTAACACATAAAACGAAACCTGCGCTGTAAACAGAAGTATGTTCGTTGTGGTTACTTATTAATTAATTAATTATATAGCTTCATTCATTAAAGTGTAATTGTATGATTATTATTTTTTTATACAAGTGACTTGTCTGTTATTTATGGGAAATAAATATTACTGATTTACTGATACAATCAGGATGTATTCAAATCGAGACTGAATGGGTATCTTAGATATTAAGTTAATATTATTAAAAAGATACCATCGCAGTGTCAGATATTTTGCCGCTAAGCAGTAGTGAGTAATCATTACTGTAAGCCGTTGAAGGAAATATTTTCTTTATTCTTGAAAGTCATTAGACGAACGAAACACCCTTCTGATGGTAATGGGGTAAAACCTGTTTATGCCCAGTATTTGGAACTTTCAGTAACCATGGTATCGCTGTTGGCGCTTGTTACTTTAATACGTTCGATGATTAGTCTCATCAGCTATGTAATTTTATTAGCTGTCATAAAAGTAATTAAAAAACTGTTTGCTAATCAAAGTAGGTTATTTATGTATAAAGTAATGAGACGAGCGAGGTGCTCTCCTGATGGTAAGAGATAACGCCTGTCCAAGTCCGTTGCAGCGATCCACTTAACTTTGATCGATGCTTTGGCGTTTATTCCTTAGAGACTTTTGACGGTTAGTCTCAACAGCCATGTAATTTCGCTAGCTGTAATGAAAGTACTTAAAAAATGCTTGCTAATCAAAGTGGTGTAAATAAAGCCACATAATGTATCATTTAATTTGAATTCAACATGACCGTGTCGAAGTTACTTTGAATAGATACAGCAATCTCTGTTACTGGCGAACTTTGAATTCTAATTGGATTGAAATTCAAACTAGTGCAAGAACGGAACGAAAACTTGCATGCAAGATGTTTTGCTGTTTTTATTGCTACATTGTTTTTTTAATACGAGTGTTTGTTTTTGCTTTGGGATGTTTAAGAAGAATAAAATTATCATCATTATCCATAGCCTTTTTTATCCCACTGTTAGATGCAGGCCTCTCTCTTTTATTATGCCATCTCTCTCCGTTCTGTGTCAATCTGGTCCATGTTCCATTCGCGATGGTGACGATATCGTCGAACCATCTTGCGGCTGGACGGCCAATGCTCTTTTTTCATCACTGACATGCTAGTTATTTGACCACAGCTCACCTGATGTTAAGTGACGATGTGGTCAAAGATGGTAAAGCACATCAAGCCTAGAATGGAACTGGTTCTCAAGTGAACTGGTTCTTTAGCTCGGTTTTATTGTGACAATATATTGTTATAGATCTTCAATGTATGAGTCTATCATGCACTTGACCAGTTTTATATAACTAGCATTTTTTTATACCATACTCAGTGTTTCAAAGGCGGTAATTTCAAAAGATAATTATAACCAAATAAACTTATCAGGGAATTGATAACAAAACCTCTTATCGTTGAATCAAATTTGGAGCTTGGAGTGTTTGCCAGCTTTTCCTAGTTTCGCCTAGATTACTCTATTAACACTTGAAGAGTTTGTTTTGTGATAAACCGTGTGTGGAAATTACATTTCAGATGTTCAGACAAACTGTTTTAAATACGTAGCCTTGAAATATACGAGTTTAAAGTTAGGCAAGGGAAATAATGCTATAATAAATTTTGTGTCATTTATTTGATTTTTGATTTCTTAGCAGGAGGTTGTTTATTAAAATACAACCGTAGTCTCAGATATTCTACGGTCAAGCAGTAGTTTGCAAACATTACTGTGTAAACATTTTCCCGATTTGAAAGGTAATGCAGGTAGCGAAATTACTTGACTTTTGTTACTAACCACCGAATATTTTAAAGTAATGAGCGCCAAAGCAGCGATGCCCTGGATTTTGTTTTGTTACTGAAAGTTCTGGCTATCACTGTAATACTTAGGCGTTATTTCTTATCATTAAGAGAGCACCCTGAAAGCCTAGATACAGTTACATTAGATTAACGATAACGTTTATAGAAAAGCCAAAAATGTACGAGATTGACAAAAGCTTATAAAGCTTACGTACGTACGAAAGCTTACGTGCGTATGAGAGCTTACGAAGTACGAGATTGATATAAGCTTATGAAGCTCATGTCAATCTCGTACATTTTTGGCTTTTGAGATTATGAAGCTCATGTCAATTTCGTACATTTTTGGCTTTTCTATAAGCGTTATTGCTAATCAAATGTTACTTTTTCTACGCCCCCTATTTGTCTTATTACTTTTACGTAATATTTCGGACATAAATAATGATTAAGGTAAGCGGATGTGTTCGAAGTTATAGATGGAGCATCCGATATAATTAAACGTAAGTAATCCCGCATAAGTAAAACGATTTACACATTTATAAAACAACCTAATTTTTAAACCCATGTGAGGAGAGAAATTTGGCTATATTGTTGGTAACATTGCCACCCTAGATGGCAATGCCAAGCTTTTGACTAAAGTAGATACCAGCATTCCGATCACCAGAAGCCTCCTCTAAATGTCAAGTTCAATGAATATTTAAGTTAAATACTCGTCACTATTGTAACCAAAACGACTTTTAAGCGGAAATACACTAAAATATATCCCTTGAATACACCGTTAAATATTTGACGGTAGATTTTATTTTTGAGGTAGCTAGCTACTATAAAATACCTTACCACCATGCTATGGTTTCCCGGCAATTCCATCTCATTGTTAAGGTTTGAATCTACGCCCTTTAGCATGTAAACCGACCGCGCTAACCACTGAGCTATTATTTATCGCAACCTAATTCGGGCTTAGTGCGTCTCAAGTTTATAATTATGTATATATATACGTATGTATATATAAGGGGACAAACATACATAATTATGTACATAAAGGTACAAAGATGCGTAACCAGATTTTGTATTTGTCTAAAGGTAGAAAACACAAATAGGACAAAGTCTAAAGATGTTTCAAACGCAGAAATAAAATTGTTTATTATAAAAAAAATATGTGAATACCCAACTTTATAGCCATCTGTTGTGTTGCTCGGCTAGTGCTTGGGGAACAAAGGGCAGGAAATAGAGGAAATAGCCGAGACGGGCTGTAATAAACTCTTCCGGAGTGATGGATCGAAACTATATTACGAAGTAAATACTACAAGACGTGTTTTAAGAACAATAATAATGTGTTTTACTCTGTTACACTTCGCGTCAGCGAGATCATAATGCAGAACATCACTCTCGCTAAATGTCAGAGTAAAACATTCTTTGCATATGGTACTTTCGCAAAAAAAATGTCATCGTAAGTTTTTTTGCAAATTGACATCTTTTTATGTTCTACAGGTTGGGTGTTTGACCTCAGCTCATTTGATGTTAAGTGACGGTGACATTTAGTGAAATTTTTGCACGTCACATTCGCACGTCTTTTTCGCTACAAAAAAAGTTATGTTATTTTTTTTATCGTTGTTAGGCAAGGTTTTTTACTACAGCTCACCTGATGTTAAGTGATGGTGACATATAGCGAAATTTTTGCATGTCACTTAGCAAAATATCATTCTCGCAACACAAAATTATATAAAAAATAAGCAGTGACTAATAAAAAATCCCAACCATCGCGCTGAGTTGGAGGCATCCGCAGAGTCGTAGGTCTAGAAATGGACTGCGGAAACATTACCTTCATAATTATATAATTGTATCCGAAATATTCCTTAACATCTAAAATTAAGTCCGTCATATATATCTTAAGCAGATTATAATTTGGACTGGTCTAATAACTGTTTCAAGAGCTGTAGGCGTGGGTTCGATTCCCAACGGGACAAACATTGATGTGACGATAAATGTTTGTTCTGTCTGTTTTTTTTTTTTGTAAATACATACAGAATAATGTGTTTATAAGTAGAAATATTAAAACAAACTAGACGCTCTCCTGATAGTAAGAAATAACGCCTGTCCGTAACCATTGCGGTGCTATACAGAACTTTGTGTAGCAAAAGAAAGTCCAGGGCATCGCTGATTTGGCGCTCATTACTTTGAGACAATAGATAATCTCAACAGCCCATTAATTTCGTGAGCTGCAGTACCTTTCAAACTGGAAGACAGTAATGTTAACACACTACTGCTTGGTATCAGAATATCTGGTACTGCGATGGTACCTACCTACCTGCTAAGGAGGTGGTAGATCCACGAAGTATAAAGCTTGAATAAGCTTTTAGTAAAGCCGTTCATTTAATAATAAGGCATGTCCTAATTTGACTTTGACTTATTTTTGTGACTTTGTTATGAAAACTCACTATACACGAATTTTCATCCAATATTTGAAAATATTGAAATACACACTGGCAAATGGACAAAGTGCTATGTCAAAATTCGAAGAAAAAGGTTTTCAGTGTTATCGTGACTTTCCAGGTTGCATTGTGGTGGTATCGTACTCCCTGATGGGGCGGAGGCTGTGCTCAGTACTGCCTCCATTCGACCAAACGGAGGGAAGTGCCAACAGCCAACAGGTAAGTCTAAATTTTTTTTTATTATATGTGTAGGTACTAGCTTAGTGGTCGTTCAAGTATTACGTAAGCACCAAAGAGGGGGGGTCTTTGCTTTGCTTATTTTTGATGATATGGGAGATAGGGGTATCTGAATGCAAATGTCAGCAATGTCATATAAATTATGCCAAATGTTGTTCTACATGTTCTTGAATCCTCTCGATATTTAGAGTTGCCTAGAAGAGATAGCTTTAACTGGTAATGCCGCTAGTCAACGTAAGCATAGAGGTGGGGAGTAAGAACTTTGCTTACTTTTGCCGACACCGGGGACGGTGGGGTTAATCATTATCATAATCATCATCATCATCACCATTATAATCACCACCATCACCACCATCATCATCATCGTCATCATCGTCATCATCATCATCATCTCAGCCGTAGGACGTCCACTGCTGGACATAGGCCTTCCCCATTGACTTTTATAAAGACCGGTTGGAAGCGGCTCGCATCCAGAAGTTCCTGCGGTCTTTATGAGGTGGTCTGTCCACCTCGTGGGTGGACGTCCTACGCTGCGCTTGCCGGTCCGTGGTCTCCACTCCAGAACTTTACAGCCCCATCGGCTATCAGTTCTGCGTGCTATGTACCCTGCCCACTGCCACTTCAACTTGCTAATCCGTTGGGCTATGTAACTATATGTATGCTAGGTAACTTTGATTCGTCTACGAATCTCATCCTTTTTGATTCGATCTCCTAGGGAAACTCCGTAGCCCTCTCTATAGCTCGTCTTGGTCATGTATGTATATTAGCAATTTTTTTAATGTAGAATTCTCTACATGTTAGCAATTTTTTTATTGTAAAATTCTGTACATGAAACGTAGTAAAACTTTAATGATCCCGGTTAACTAGTCATTAGTGTTAATGTCCTCCCACGCTAATGGACATCTGTGTCTTTGAGGATAGAGCCGTACAACTTCTCCCAAGTTTTGGTCTAATGTCTAAATTATTCAGTAAATTATGTTTAGTTTGAGGAAACAAGATGGATAGCCTTATTAATTTCAACGCTGGGTTCTGAACAAACTGTACATTTATTGCCTTTCTGTTTATATAAATCTTAAATATTGATTTAGAATTAAATTTCTACAAAACTAATTACATTAAACTATAAAAATGAAAAAAAAATATAAAAGAAATGGAGACCGCTTAAAGTATTTATAATCTATCTGATTACATAACTTACAGACGTTGACTTACCTTTTAATCTGTATATATAAAAATGTCGTGTCACGATGTTTGTGGTCGCGGTCCTCCTAAACGGCTCGACCGATTTTTATGAAATGTTTTATGTGTATTTGGCGTAAAGTACCTATATTTCATACTACCAGGTGCTAAATTTTATCCCGCAAAAATGTAGCGGGTACAACCACGGGGCGCAGCTAGTAAATTATAAATTAAGCCATAAATACCCATACCCCCCCCCCCCCACACACACACACACATACACAAACACCCACACACATGTACACACACTTACACACTCACACCCATACGTGCATGCATACATATTGCTGAGCTGATTTATGATTCTATAAAGAAGAGATCAAATCAGAATTTTATTTTATGGATAAGCGGCGTGAAAAGTATAAATAGTTATATATACATAATATATATATTTAATGTAAAAGTAATATATATTTTTTGGAAAGTAAAACTTTTTTGTACTTAACAGCACGTCACAATTACTTTCGTATATCACTTCTGTATCACACATATACTACACCCTATTTTTTCCAAGACGGTAAAGGATGTCGCCTCGTATGTGCAAGAAAAAAACTAATGACCTTTTGCATAAATTTTGCGGCCTCTTTGGACAATATATCACTTTTAACTCCTCTCCAATGGGGTTGTAGACTTGACTTGATGAATTATTCATTCTATTTCAAGGTTTCCTTGGGAATGGGTTGGAACTAAGTGGGAAAAATGATCGGAGTTTTAACAATTTATGACAAGTCTTAGCATCGACTTAAAATATGCGCTATATTGTGTCGAATTTAATTAATAAATAGCTTATAATTTCCTAATGTTACATGCAAGAAACTACTTTATCATTCGCAAGAAAAAAACAACCACTTTTCCACAGAAAATGTTTATTTATATTTGATGAAATATAATATGACAATTGTTTTTGTATCGCAAATGTTATACTATTTTTTTATCGAGCAAGAATTGTTTGTTTGGCAGTATTATTATTTGTTAGCTATGGATATAAGGGATCAGGCAACCCCAAATTGTAATAAAAAGAAATACAATTTAGGGTTGCCTGATCCCTTGATATTAAGCGAAGGTCTACGATGGAGCACGCTTACCTAGAAAGACAGATTCATTCGCGACTTGAAGGCATCCGAATTGTAACTATCGGAGAATTTCCACTCGGCCAGCAGATACTATTCCAAGTATAGCGGATCATATGATGCAAGTGGAATCAATAACCGTCAGAAAAAGGAAGATGTTCTCAATCCCGCTATGTTTTTATTTTTTGACTGCCCTGTTGGTTCTTTGGTACGTCTGCTTCAAGAGCCTACGGACGTGGGTTCGATTTCCACTCAGGACAAGCATTGTGTGGTATAAATAAAAATGTTTGTTCTTTGTCTGGATGTATTATAAGTATGTATATTTACAAAAAAAAGTAAATAAAAAAGTTATTTAATTTAACTCCGAAAAGCATCATCATCATCAGCCTATCGAAATCCACTGCTGAGCATGTGTACCCCAGCGGTTATCGGTTCTGTGACAAATATTTTCAGTCCATTGCCACTTCAGCTTGCTGAGCTATCCCATGTCTGTTACTTTAGTTCTCTGGCGAATTACTTCGTTCCGTATACGATCCCTCAGACATATGCCAAGCATAATTCCATAGCTCTCTGAAAAGCATACCCAGAAAATAGTGTACCGAATCAAATATTATTATCTTGCACTTCGAAATGCCATACCTCCGTTACCTTTAAATTCATAAGGCAATACCCTCCATTGGTTATTGAGAGAGCTGTCCGCCGTGGTCCCGTGGGATCGGTACAAAGGAACTTTACGACCTATAAAACAACTAATAACTTTTTAACGGCAACATTACGTCTAAACGATAACAATGGGAATAAAAGGATTTTCAGACCTTAAAAATTACATAAAGATAAATTTGCAGGTTCATAGAAATAATCTGGTTGTAAAAGTAGCCTTACAAATGAGCTGGGTAATTATTGTAGCGTAAACATAGAATACTATAGAGTTATATCTTTGAACTAAGGTTCACATATTTTGTTAAATTTCTTAAACAAAGGTTTTGGGGTAAAGCACATTAATTGTCATCATAATCAGTCTATCGAAGTCCACTGGACATAATAATATGCCTCTCCTAAGACACGCCATTCAGTTCAATAATCGGCTTTTCGCTTCCATCGCCAGCTGTCCTACGTATATCGTCACTCCATCGAGTATTAGGGCGTCCTACGCTACGTTTGCCAATTCGCAGTCTCCGCTCTAGAACACGTCTACCCCAGTGGTAATCGGTTCTGCGACATATATGTCCAGCCTATTGCCACCATAGCTTGCTAATACGCTGAGCTATGTCTGTGTCTCTAGTACTTTAGTTTAGTTGACTTTAGAAACAGAATACAAAGTTTCGATTTATAGAAGATTTTCATTATTAATCATATGCAAACATCAAATAGAACTAAAAATCTTTAGGCGGCTAAACAGATATTCATGAAGCTACGAACACTTCCGAACAAGTTACAAATATATAAAAAAAAAAAAAAAAAAATTGGTTCAGTCGTTTAGGAGCTACGATGTCACAAATACACAAATCACAAATGATTAACATGAGAATAATTGATATTTATGTAATTTAATCTTAGTCCGAGACGTCGCTCGTGGCTGTGTTAGGTGCGTACCTAATATTATGTAAGTGAGCGAGCAACCCTAGGGTGAACGGAGATCGCCGCAAAAGAGGTCATTTTGGTGGTAGATCTCCTTTGCAGAAGGTCATCTAGGTAGGTACTACCGCAGCACCAGAATATTCTGTGTTTAAAAATTACTGCTTTCTGGTTTGCTACTGCAGCTAGCGAAATTACAGGGCTGCTGAGACTAACCATCTAATGTCTCAAAGTAATGAGTGCCAAAGCGGCGATGCCTTGGACATTGTTTTGTTACTCAAAGTTCTGTGTATTGCTGCAATGCTCATGATCAGGCGTTATCTCTTACCATCAGGAGAGCGTCTCGTTCGTCTCATAACTTTTACATAAAAAAAAGGATTCAAAATTCATCTTAATACGGCAAACCTGACCAAGGTCATCTTGGCTTAAATTAGCAACAAAAAAAAGCAAAATTTGCTCTTGAGTTAGCCTCATGAGACTTAACAGCTACATTCATATAAGTGAGAGCATACTTACATTAGCTTTTATTCTCACTTTAGTTGTGCTTAATCTCAGGGGCAAACTGACGTGACGTGACTTACTTAGAGGTTATGCTAGTGACCTTACATTAGTAAGCGGACCCTGTTATAGTTTACCACAACCATATTAACTAGATTATAAGGTTCGTTTTTAACAAGCTCGTAAACAAGAAATTTAATTATACGGTCTCTTTCCCGAGGCAATGTCTAGTTGTCTCACAATTAAAATTGAACCTTTCTGAGTTAACACAAAATGCAATATTAAACTCGACTATTAGTTAGTGGTCATCTTTTAATTCAGTTTATTTGGAATAACGAATGCTCGCTATAAATTAATTTAAAAAATTATAGCCGGTGCCACTCGGGTTGATGTAAGGATTCAAACGATACTTCAAACATTTAAATCTATTTAGGCATAAGTTACGATGCATAAATTATACTCGTTTTTGGACAGTTGTAAAAAAACACAAAATAAAACAATCTGACGATTTATTGTTTTACATTAGTGCCGAAATTCTTACACCTAACCGTTGAATGAACATAGATAGAACTTTAACTAACCTAAGAACTCAAAGCCATTACTGAAATTTATGTGAAACTTCTGTACTGTAATAGTTGTTTTAGTACTCTAAATTACCTTTTCCTTATAGCCTAACTTGAATTTACAGGCTTCCCACGTTGTCTTTAACCCTACAATGGGCGCGGTTTAAAAGTCTACGCGAGTGGGCGCGTGGGTTACCTGGGAAGACTACCGACTTTTTTTCTATGGTTGACAAGCTAGCACAGCTTACTTAAGTGACGGTGTGGTCGAAGATGGTAAATTACACCTAGCCTTGAATGGGACTTGAGTGATACAGGCTTCTTTTAAACCGATTTCAAAAATAAGGAGGTTCTCAATTCGGCTGTATTTTTATGGTTGTTTCATCAAGATACCGTCTTTTATAAATCGATTTGAATATATCATTCCATAAGCTATGCGCACGGGCAACTAATTTTTAATATTACTCAGATGATTTGCATTTTGCCGGTGCGTTAATATATATATTTTACCCGTTTAAATCTTTTAAGACGTGGATGAACTTTTCAAAACACGCAACCAAGACTACTAAGTATTTTCAGTTTAAAACTAGCATTTAGCACTTACTTTAGAACTTGTTCCTCTTGGTGAGTGGAATAAGTTCCAAACTTGTGTGTGACTGTGAATTTGATCCTAACTTTATAACAACACCAGATATTATATAAGTTTGTAAGAGAACTGTATTAGAGTAACTTGAAATTAAGTTCATATTGTTACACAAAATAAGCGAAACGTCTAAGAATTTCTCGGGATACTTATTTTCAAATGGAATAAGCAATATATATCTATAATTTTTTATAGCTAACAAGCTGTGTTTGACAACAGCTCACCTAATGGTAAGTGACGGTATAGTCGAAGATGGTAAAACACACCTAGCCTGGAATGGAACTGATGATTTTTCAACTAGAGGGCACATTATTGTTTTATTCACAATTGAACTCTGTAATTTGTCTACCTGCATGTGATCTATGTGGAGGCCTGCGATTGGAGGTCTATGATCAGAAAAAGGTCAATAAAGTGATATATAGGCTTATATAGTTTCAGTGATGCAGTGCAGTTTTGCATTGTTGTTTGCGTTTTTTGGTGGTAGGGTACTTTCTAGTACTCGGCTGCATCGAGCACCTCACTTGAGAACCAATTCCATTTGAGGCTAAATATGCTTAGCATCTTCTACCACACTGTCATTTAACATCAGGTGAGGTGTGGTTAAAAACGTAACTTAACAGAAAAAAAGGTGACGACAAAGTCGAGGAAACAGCACGCATAATTAGAAGATATCTATATACTTTAATAATATCTAAATTATTTCCCTTAAGAAATAGGAAAGTCGGTAGCTTGTTCTATTCCCCTGACCGTACGAATTTGAAACGTAGAGTCAAAGTAATAGTTTTCTACTCAGTTCGCTGACTTATTGTAAAGAGAGGCGAGACTCCTAACCCTGCAGTTGATGATGATAAATTTGCTCCTATTTCTAACGGTCCTCAGACTGGAAAATCAAGATAGAATCTAGGTCAATCTGTCTTGGTAAGCTCCGCCTGTCCCTTTCCTTCTAATGTGTAAACATTACTGTGTTTCGGTTTCAAGGACACCACGGTTAGTGAAATTACAGTGTGATTGAGACTAACAATTGAATGTCTCAAAGTAATGCGCATTAAAACAGCGATAGCATGGACCTTATTTTGTTACCACTGATACTGATACTGGACCAATGATAATGGGCAGGCATATCACCAGAAGGGTATTTTGCCATCAATTTTACTAGGTTTAGTTTAGTTCTACTTGGTGGCAGTTCTCCTTAGCAGAAGATAGTCTAGGTACTACTGTAGCACCAGATATTCTGCCCCGCCAGATATTCTGGCGCTAAGCAGTATCATGTAAACATTTCTATGTTCCGGTTAAAACGGTATTGTAGTTAGCGAAATCACAGAGCTGTTGACACTGACCATCGAAAAAAAGTAATGAGCGCTAAAGCAACGATGCTTTGGACTTTGTTTCGCTACTCAAAGTACTGCGTATCGCTGCTATGGTTATGGATAGGCGTTATCTCTTACCATCAAGAGGGCATCTAGTTCGTGTCATTACTTTTACATTAAAAAAACATCATCCATGTCACGTTTAAAAAATTAAGATGTCTACACAATGATTACAGCGGATTCGGCTGGTGCGGGAGCGGAAGCGCGTGGCGTGGATCCTGCTCCTCCTGGCCGTGCTGTTTGCGCTGTGCTGGCTCCCGTACAACATCATGCAGCTACTCATCGACGTCAACGCGGTCCACGTGGAGTCTGTCTCAGTCGCTCTGCCCTACACTCTTCTGCTAGGTACGTTACATCCAGTATGAAACTACTATCTACTAGTAAGAGACGTGGATGTTCCTTGATAGATACAATCTGGGTGCCTTCAAATTGCGAGTGGATCAATTTCTTCTAGGCCAGTGGGTTCCATCGTAGACCGCATCTTTGCTTAACATCGGCCGAGTTGGTGGTCATACGCAAGCTATTTGAAATAAAAAAAAAGACATTATTTTTGACATTTTATTAAATTAGTGGTATTTTTATATTGAGTATTTAAGAGATGTATGAGATTTATGTTTGGTGTATTTCCGTTTAAAAGTCGTTTTGGTTACAGTAATGACGATGATTTAACTTAATTCTGACTTGAAGACATTTTTTAAGTATCTATCCAATATAATATACATATGTAATCTGAATCTCGGGAACGGCTCCAACGATTTTCATGAAATTTTGTATTCAGGGGGTTTCAGGGGCGATAAATCGATCTAGCTAGGTTTCATTTTTGTTTAAACCGAGCAAAGCTCGGTCATCCAGGTACTATCCTCTTTACGCTGCAATAACCAGTTGCCGACACGTGTTTCGCTTCTACACGAGGTGTCGTGAACATGTACAAATTGTTCATGGAGAGGCGTTGATACTTATTTAAGGGCACCCCCTTAAACTTACACCTGGGTCACAAGTCCCGCCACACACACGCAGATACTGTTAAATAATAAGAAATCTAGTCTACCAGCTCTTAGATTGTTTCGAAGAAACCAATTCACTTTTGGAACCTTAACTTACTCTGAATTTGGAATGACATTCGCCTGGTTTTCTCTCAATATTTAGAGTATATAAAACGTTATGACAACATGCATTAGGCTTCAGACATATTCTGCATCAGATTGGTAAATAGTCTTTGTATATACTAGTCAGATTGACCAACACTCAAGCTGCTAATGAATCAAAGCGTATAAGTGCGCCTTGTATTGTGTATTCAGTTGATTGGGCCGTGTCTCAAGGTTCGAGTAAGCAGGATTTCAATTAGGAAGGTACTTACCGCAGGCAGGTCAGCAATCAGTGAGGCGTCAATATTCACGCTATGTATTTATTTAGCCTTCAAAAAGTTTTCTTTAGTTTAGTGCAGGCTCCTTGCCACGAGCCAAACTCACGCTTGACCAGATTTTAGCAGTTTCTTTTGATCTGTGAGCTCGATATCTTTATTCATGTCTGTTCAACCACCGAGTTTATCGTGTTGATATTCAAATTCAAACTTTGTGGTTGTACTACTCAAATGTTTCTATATTTCTTGCCTATCAAATCAATGGTTATTTTTAGTAATATCAAAAACTTCGGTTATTTTAGTTTTGGGATATTTCTTCTATAAATCATCCGTAGCCTTTAACCTGTGCCTTAATCAAAGTAGCACAATAAGCTATGGAGCGGCCTAAGTTCAGGGCTTCCCTACGAGATCGAATCAGAAATGATGACATCCGTAGACGAACTAAAGTAACCGACATAGCCCAGCAGATTAGTAAGTTGAAGTGGCAGTATGGTTGATGAGCTTGTAGAGTTTTCAAATGGAGACCATAGACCGACAAGCGCAGCGTAGGGCGTCCGACCACAAGGTGGACAGACGACCTAATAAAGACCACAGGAACGCGATGTGAGCCGTTTCCAACCAGTCTTCATGGAAATCAGTGGCCTATGTCCAGCAGTGGACTTCTTACGAATACGATCACGATGAAGAGATCATCATGATGATCACGTTGGTTTCTTATTATTCTATTCACCCAGCGTACATTTTGATTCCGAGGAAAACAATCATGTATCTACTTGCACACAATAATGCCTTTTTCCAATAAGGATAGACAAAGACTATAATTCGACATGTTATTACATCACTTATCTTTTGTTTCTTTTTTCACTTGAAAAACAATGAGAAAGTCCACATATTGGCAATAGTAATAATTTCTGTAGTTAGTTCTTCTCTACTTGTAAGTACATAATAATATGAACATCGGTAAATTTCAACGCGGAGGCGTCCAAATCAAGTCAGAAATTCGCAGCAATAAAAATAAAGATTAACTACATAGTAGGTAACGCAGTCGCATCGACTTGTCAAGTCGGAGAGTACGGTATTAATGCTGGGTCTGCGATCTTCAACCGCGTACTTGCACCCGCTTCCATCCGAGATGTACCTTCCACCGCGTGCTTGAGAACTTAGCTTCAAGAACCCTCGTTTTATTACTTTGACGTTTATATGAAACGATATAAACAACAATACCGTACGATATTTCACACAGTGCCATCTAAGTGCCAAACTAAGCAAAGCTTATACTATGAGAACGAATACTTATATATTTTTTGTAAATGCATATTTATAATACATACAGACCACACAAACATAGAGCCAAGATGTATGCTCGTCACACAAATGTTTGTCCAAATAAAAATATTTTATTGATAACACCAATGTTACAAGTCAATCGTCATCAACGTCCTGATTGGGAATTACAACCACGCTCTACTAGTCTTGAAGCACGTACACTAGTAAATGAACTAGCAGAGCTGTCAAAATTACAAAAGTAAATAAATTACTAGTACGTAATTAATATGCGTATAATTAGTTATTAGTCATTAAATAATCGTCAAAGTCATAAAACAAGGTATCTTGTCTGTGTTAGAAAAACCTATCAACAACACATTTTACTTGGTGATAGATTTCCTTTGCAGCAAGTCGTCTAAGTAGGTACTACCGCAGTACCAGATATTCTGGCGCCAAATAGTAGTGTGTGAATTGTTTGTAGAAATTACTGTGTTCCTATTTTAAAGGCAGCTAATAAAATTACAAGGCTGTTGAGACTTACCATCGAAAGTCTCAAAGTGATGAGCGCCAAAGCAGCGATGTCCTAGACTTCTTTTTGTTACTCAAAGTTCTGTGTATTGCGCCATTGCTTTTTAAATAAATATGAAAGGAAAACATACAATATCCATCGGCATAATATGTAATCAAGCTAAAATCCCGTAATAAAGTTAATTTACGAAGACAGTAAGCCTCATAAAAGTGATATTTGGTGGCGAAAGTGCCTGCCGTTATAATAAATCTTAAGCGCAGTAACATCCTCGACACCTGGCAGCTTGATAACAACGTTGAAATTTATTATTACCTATTTGGTGAGTGGTTTTTTTTTTGAGTTCATTTATCAGTTTTACAAATAAGTTTACAGGAAATAGATGCTAAATTTTATTCTCTAAAATAATGGTCTCAATAACTTTTGCCCTAAAGTGCATAGTTTCCGAGATATTGGACAAAAACTTTTCTTCAAGATGGCGCTTGAAGCTCCACCTTGACCTGTCAGAATTTTGTGATTTTATGCTCAGTAAGTGACCCTTAACATTATTAACTCAAACATGGATCGCAAATTTAGTGTGAGGTTGACCAAAAAAAACGGCTATTTTTACCGACCTATTTCTTTGTTTAAGTTTTCTTTAACTGATTTTGGTGAGTTAAAAAATTGTTATCGTTAATTTGTTACCAGTGGGCCTTTCATAACATCACCGTATGGCCTCATCGGAAGACCAGCGCTGTTGGCAGATGGCCAAACAGCTATTTTGCTGAGATGAGGCCTATTTTGCGGCATCCTATATATTTTTAGCGCTAAGTAGCTTAGTTTTTAATGTTAAATGTGATGATTCAAAATAAAAAAAGTCTTTCTTTCTTTCTTTCAATTACACAAAAAATAACTACAAAATGTTTCATTAGCCCTTTATTATGTTATTCATAAATCGATAACCACATCTTAAAACCCATCCGTCGTGACAAATACTAAATATCAATACTGTTGTCAATATTAAACTTAATATCCATCATGATATCCAATCGAAACATTCATTAATACACCAAACTATGTCACCTTACCAAGCTTCTTCATTACTTTACCACAACCTTTGGTATCGCTTTGACAAATACCGTGAAACTCAAATCCCAAGCCTTAGTCTAATCAACCAAATCTATCTATTTAACCAATGGAATGAATCGTTATTATATTACTGGAATACCTTATTCCAGGTTCACTATTAGGGCTTCGCCTGATGAAATTCCCGAAGATTCCATCATCCAAGTTCCTAGTAAATGCCAATACACTGAATTGTGCTAAGATCTGTATTGTAGTAACATCGGTGGGAATGCGTGCCTTATGTTGAAGTTCTTTTTCTCTCTGTTTTGTTTATGATATATTCACATCTGGGAGGCAACTTACGAGTATATTGTGGCATATGTTGTTTTATGACATTGACAAGCATTTCAAACTAAAAGATTATTAAATAACTAGTAAATAATGTTTTTTTTTTTTATATTGAGATTTTTATTATGACATACTTTATATTGACAGAATTTTATATTAAAAATAGTTTTTTTTGTACATTTCGCATATTGACATATATACTTTATTGTGACATTTTGTTTATTTTAATCATTGACATGTTTGTCACAATCAGTGTTTTAAAACTCTTAAAACGATATTACGGAACTGATTTGTAATATTAGTATTATTAATAAAATATTTGTATTTGTATTTGCATAATACAAACATTATTAAAATGACGTGCAACAATCGTTGGCCTTAATCGCGATCTCTTCCAGGCAACCTATGTATTTATGGTATAAAGTAATATCTATTTCTTACTAAATATAAACAATAAAATACAAACAAGTATAATTGAGAAAATTAAAAAAATACTTGAATAAGCGTCACTCGAATACCGTAAGGATTCCAACGATATGAATGTATGGGACATTCAAATCTGTTTAGATATTTAAAAGTTATAGTGGGATAAAGAAACTCGCATCCATAAAAAAGTTCTCTCTTATGCAAACTTAAATACGAAAAGCGCCCGGTGAACATTAACGTACGTATAAAAAGATGATAACAAACTACTAGACAGAAAAACATTATATTATAACATTTTAAATTTTGTTATTTCATATTGTTTAATTTTTAATTTAATTTTTTATTAAATGTACAGATTATTTAGTTAAGACTTTTTAAAATTAACTTGACATTTATGTATAATATTGGCATTTCGATATTTTTTTTAATTAATTAATTGTTAACATAATTTTATGCATGTTGTCGTCACCTGTAATTGCTATAACATCTAGTTTTTTTTTTTTTTTTATGTTGTTGATCTTTTTAAATGTTGTGTGTATAGTATTGGTGATCTAAATAAATAAATAAACATCCATTATAATACAAATTATCACAAAAATTACATAAATTTTTATTAAAAAAATATGTTTTGGTTTGCTTCGCCAGAAAAGTTAATTGTCTTTATTTTTTTTGGGTATCAAATAATATATAAAGTAATATAAATTATTTAGGCAGTATGTTATTTCCGAGATAATGTTACGATAGTGATAATTGTAATGCTCTAATGTATACAAGTATACATCGTGTATATAAATTATAAAACACAATTTAGATGAAAGGTTACTTTAGCATTTGCAAAGCATATACAAAGATATTCTTATCTACCTAGACGACCTCCTAAGTAGATCTACCAAGTACTAAGTAGGTTTAAGGGCTGGCATCGGCGAATGAAAATACAGCTGCGATGCTAACTCGAACTGGTTAGACCAGACATTGTTGTTTCAGTGTGAATTGACCTTTACGTTTGTGTGTGGCATGCTTGGGTCGCCAACAGAATGCGTGGAATGTGTTATTTGTTGCCTTTTGTTCTAGTCACTAAATACTTGGCGTTTGTGTGACGCGAGCGGGCATTTGTACTAAAGAGTATGTGCATAATGCATGAGTTTTATACTATGTTGACGGAATAGACATAGACTAAATGAGATAGAATGACCTTTTAAGATTGTCTCTTTCTTGTAGAGAACTCCCGTAATAAGTGACAAAAACGATGATGACATAATAATGTTTGAACATAGTTCACCTGATGTTAAGTGATGGTGTGATAATCTAGCCTTGAATTGAACTGGTACTTGAGCGAGGCTGCCAGAATATTTTTAAACTTAGATGCTTGGCGGCAGAGTTCCTACCTGAGGGTAGTAGCTTGCCAGCCGAGTGCTAAAAAGTACTCCACCACCACACTATGGTTATATCACGATATTTTCCTTCACCGGCAGCTCAGATTTAAACATACTCCCTGCGGCGTGTAAACCGATCACGTCAACCACTGAGCCTAAGAAAAAGTCTACAAATCCGGCTAGGCGACGCCTTTTGACCTAAATTTATTTCGACGAATTGAATTTATTTTTATTCGTAATTTATTTACTCCACTTTGACAGGCGTAAATTTACGCTCGTTCGCCGTGAGCTGGCGTTCGGCTGGAAATGTAGGCCATTTTATAGGTGTCACAGAGAACGGAGAATAAAATTAAACGCATGTACCTATTTTTTTTTTTATGTGTGACAGTCTAGGCGTTTGACCACAGCTCACTTGATTTTAAGTGACGGTGTGGTCGAAGATGGTAAAGCACACCTAGCCTGGAATGCAACTGGCTCTCAAGTGAGGCTGCCGGAACACACCGTTAGATGCTTGGAGGCAGATTTTCAACTTGAGGGTGGTAGCTAGCCAGCCGAGTACTATAAAGTACCCTACCACCATGCAAACAAGGTTATAAGCATAAAGTGTCATCGTGCTCAATTATTATCAACAACTTATATTGTACAAAAACAAATAAAACAAATTATATGTATTCAATTATTTTTTTTATATTTCAGGGCACGCAAACTCTGCTATCAACCCTATCGTGTACTGCTTGATGACTCGCAATTTCCGGCGCTCGCTGCGGAAGCTGATCTGCCACGACCAGGGTAACACAAACTCTAGTACTCATTTCCATGTAAGTTCACAAGTATCTCGCTACTTGCCTCACTCGCGTCCTAGATTTGTTTTGTTGTGTCTATTTTAAAAAGTATACAATTTCAATTCGAATGTTCCAAGCACTTGGTTTTTAATGTTACACGTTCCAAACAAACAGATATTAACGAATTTATTATTCCTAATTAAATTCAAACATAATTATAGCTTATATATATCACATCACATCATCAGCCATACGACGTCCACTGCTGGACATAGGCCTCCTCCTGGGGAGGGGTTTTGCCGATACTCGCCACGCTTGGCAGGCGGGTTGGTGAGCGCAGTTAGGTATATTGTTCAAGGAAGACGCTGCTGCTCATCTTCCGTATTACATCCCTTAGCCGGCTCTTACGGCAACCACGGGTAGAGAGGGTGGGGTACTATTCTTACGCCGGCACCACCACGGCTAATATACACGGCTTATATATATATATATATATTGTAATTCTCTTTTAATTTCCTTTATTTTGATACCCTACTCGATAGGTTTCGGTTTTTTTATTGCCGTATTATATTTCGCGCAAAAAATAAATTCAAATACCTTCCATTAAAACATTTGGGTTTTTAAGACGAATATAACGATACCTTAACTCTTGAAATCCATCCAGCCGTTTGGAAGATACGAGGTAATAAAGAAATTTACATACATACCTACATACTCGTATATACCTACAAGATACAAGTAAAATATACAAATAATTCATTAATAACACCGTAGTTACAAGTGAATCATTATTATTTTAGTCATTAAATGATTATAATTATTAATTTTCTTAGCGAATAAATATGCAATTCATTAATTTATTTATGTATATGAATACAACCCAAATTAATTATATTATATCATAAAACTGTTCCCGTATTAGCCATGATTTTAATTTATTTTTGAAGGTGGTGACAGAACATAACCCTTACTTGGCAGTCGGGTAAAAAACACCGCAATTACGTAGATCTTAACATTTTATAAAAAAAAGGGTCAAATGCGAGTCGGACTCGCACACCGACGGTCCCGTATAAAGTTGTAGGTATGTAGAAGTACCAAACATTGCTCTAAAGTTCGTTTAGTTATTCGTTTTCATGTTCGTTTAATCTTAAGAAGTTTTCAACGACAATTTATTGTTGTTTCATTTTCATTATTTCGTTAGACACAGCAAGACTAATCTACTAATATACATTCACGATATATGTATATTATAGTATATAATTTCGCTTTATTAGATTTTTTTTAATTTCCAAACCACAGTTCTAGAGTTACTAAGTTAGATACTAAATTATGTTCGGAAGCTAGCTTTCATCGAGCTTAAGTAGATTAGGCTTTTTAGATTGATGTTGAATCGTAGTTAAATTGTTGTAAAAGAAGTTATTCAGTTTTGTGAAAAATATTAAACTTGTAGTTAAATTTTTACATTAAATGACAGTCTTTTTATGGTGATAATAGCTTAGTGGTTAGCGTTCTCAGGTGTATGCCGTGGGTTCAAACGCCAGCAATGAGCTTGAGCTGCCGGAGAAGGAAAACATTGTGTGGAAACTATAGCATGATGGTAGGGTACTTTCCTGTACTCGGCTGGCTAGCTACCACCATCAAGTAGAAAATATTTCGCATGGTTTGTTCTTTCAACCTCACTTGAGAGCCAGTTCCATTCCAGGCTGGGTGTGCTCACCATCTTACCCCACACCGTCACTTAATATCAAGTGGACTGTGGTTAAACACCAATCGCAGTCGCAGTGCCGGTTAAGAATCAGATGATTCTTAATCGGCATTTGCGGTACACGCCCAATGTTGTCACAATTTAATTATTATTATTACTTTATTATTATTGACAGTTTAAATTTATTATTAGATATTATTTCATTTTTGTAACTATGTTTATTAATATTTTAGTAAAATTTATGTATACATGAGTCTTCACTTTAAATAAACAAATTAAATTAAAACTTAGTCTGTCAATCATAAAAAATAAACTTTGTGATTAAAGTGATTTTAACAAAAATTACTAACAAAACCCGATTGAAATAACTATTTTCACACAGCTAACCTTCCAGATGCAAGGCCTACGTCAAAAGTCCAACACCTCTAGCATGCGCACCTGCACCACGGTCACCTTCCGCAGCAGCAACAACCAGCTGGGCCGCGGCGGCCAGGCCAGGCAGGGCTCGCTGCGCGGCTCGCTGCGGGAGAACCACTGGAACCACCGCTACCAGAAAGGACCACAATTTATCTAACGAGGCCCCACGCTCTGACGTCGGACGCACTCCTACTGTTAAAGGCTGCAACACATTTATGTTTTGTGAAACGTAATTTTCTCTCCTTCCTTCCCCTCCTAGGGGGGGTTTGCCAATACTCGCCACGCTTCGCAGGTGAGTTGGCGAGCGCAGTTAGGTGTGATTGTTCAAGGAAGACGCTGCTGCCCATCTTCTGGATTACGTCCCTTAGCCGATTCTTACGGCAACCACGGGTAGAGAGGGTGGGGTACTATTCTTACGCCGGCACCACCACGGCCAAAAGATTACACAATAAATAATAAATTAAAAAATATTGTAGGACATTTCACATAGCGCCATATAGCACCAAGCTAAGTAAATCTTGTACTATTGGAACCAGATAACTTATAAAATACTTAATGTACTCTTTTTTTGTTGTAAATACGTACATAATTGAATGATTGATTGATTGTGAATTAAATTAAAATTAATATTATTACATTCTGTTTTGTGTGTTATAAAATAAATAAATAAATTTACAAGAACATCCAGACAGAACAAACATTTATGTAACAATAAATGTGTGTCTGTGTCTGGATGTTTGTTACATAAATGTTTGTTCTGTTGGGAATATATATTCTTGGAACATATATTCTACCAAAGGAGCTAACAGGGCAGTCTAATATATCGAATTCATAATAAGCTGCACATAAACTCAAGCAAGAGATGTGAAACTATTTTACTATGAAAACTGACGTGAATTTGGCACATTTTGTTTTTACTTCGATTTTACTCGAAGTTAAACAAAAATCCGTAATATGTTTCCTGAGAACGTCCAATAGCCACGACTAAAGTTTATGTATTTTCGTAACGTATCTTATTAATGTTGGAACATAAATCATTTGTATAAATAGTTGATGCATCAAAATTTTCCCAAGCATTGGGATTTATAACGTTTATATAATTATGTATACTTTGACGTATGAATACTTTGAGCTAGTATAGGCATGGGGCGAAAGGTAGTAGTTACTCATAATTAACAAATTTAAATTTAAAAGTAATCTATAATAAATAGTAGTTAAATTTTATTTGCAACTTCAGGATTATAAAATGATATACTAGCAAAAAGCTGAGCTTTGTGAGTTTAGTTTTTGTAACGGGTAATAATTTCTATGACAGTTGTTATTTTACAACTTGATTCTAGTGGTGTCATCTAGTATTAAGTAGATTAACTACGACATATTTGAGTATTAGGTTTAGTTCTGTTGCAGCGATGTTAACTCTTTGGTTTTCTAACAGATGGCGTTAGTAGTACAATACCATTCTATCCAATGAATATAAAATTGTTAATGTTCATTATATAATGGTTATAAAATTATATTTTTTGACAGATAACACATCTAGATATGAAGTTAAATTACTATATTAAAGCACAAATCTATAGGCATGATAGTTTTTCAGTAAAGTGTACCACAAAAATGCTCAGGTTGTGGAATAGTAATAACTAATGGCGTAGAACTACAGTTTTCTATACTAATACGTGCGTGCGCAATGGATCACAAAAATAACTAACAACGGCAGTCGAAAGGAAAAAAAAAGGACTGGGAAGGGCAGGATCTCACGATTCTCCCCGGTAGTCTACTTCTGGAGCTTGGAGAAGAGGACGCTCCGGTCCACTTCTGCAAGCACTGAACGACTCCACAACACCGGTTAGCGACCATTGGTATTGCACCAAGTCTTTTAACTACGTTGCACTTCGGCAAACGATGCGTAGATGAGTTGTCATGTGATAAGGACATAGAGAGGGGATATAGATAGGATGGATGAAATAGATATATCTGTCGCCATTTTATCTGTTATTCATAAACATTCTATTGAAGACGTTTAGCGTAAACAATGTGTATATTCTGTCTCGTTGTTCCGATATAAAAATGCCATAAAACTGTATGAAAGTATACAAATTCTATTACTAATTATGTATCTAATGTGAAACGAATTTTGTGAATTTGTAAGCTAAATTTAAAGAGATTAGCTTTAAATAACTTAAGTATAACAATAAAAAAAAAATTGAAAATATTACCAAGTAATGTTTTATGTATAATTATAATGTAATTTTTTAATTATGGTAAACTTAAAGGCGTACTAAGTTATTGTAATCGTACTAAGTTATTATAAATCGTAATAAGTTATTATAAATCGTACTAAGTTATATAAGTGGTATTCTAATACAATCATAATACTACACTAGTCATTAATACTATAAATGGAAGTAAATTATATATTATGTACATATTGTAAATGGAAGTGATAGTTTATAACAGTATAAAAAATCTGCAAAAAATAAAGGCTCTACTAAATTTGTGAGGAGTTATTTTTTTTTTTCGCTATATCGATTTGTAGTGATGATAACTCAGTAGTTAGCTCGGTCGATTGAAACGCCGAAGGGCGTGGGTTCAAACCCAACAAAAAGCTTGTGCTGCCGGTGAAAGATAAATTCAGGAAAGGAGAAAGGAGGAGAAAAACAAAGGAGGGTAAACGCGTTAGATATTTAGTACCTTTAAGTTTGAAATTTTCTTGTAAATAAATTTAAAAAAGACCCATAGCATGGTGGTAGGGTATTTTCTAGTACCTACCAACTCAACTGGTTAGCAAAATATCTGCCGCCAAGCATCTAACGGTGTGTTCCGGCAGCCTTTGCTTAGAGGCAATTCCATTACAAGCCAGGTGTGTTAACTATCTGCGACCACAACGTCACTTAACATTAGGTGATTTCAGGTCAAAGAAAGAAACAGATTAGTGGAATTTAAAGTACCTAACTATTTTATGAGCTGTTAGCCTGTGAGGACCAAGACAATGTGCGTTCATTATCACAGATTATGAGTAAAAAAATGCAGAATTTTATATACAAGGTTTCAAAAAACTAGTCAAAAGCGTACCAATATTAATTACAAAGTAAGTAGGTTTAATATAAGTTAAGGAAACGTACTATTCTAGTCTAGCACAATTAACCTTTAAGAGCTTGTTTGTCATAAATGTATAGATAAATATTACATTTTAAATAACTATTTTGCAATTGTCGATAAAACATCTGATTGTATCATACTGTTAGAAAAAAATCATTTTTATTGTCATAAAATAGTAATTGAAAATACTGTTGGTTCCCGAACTATAATATTTTCGCATTTTAGCAAACAGCATCTCTTGACATTGAAAGAACAATTTTCCCTAATTATTTAATATTCTAAACAACATTCCGAACTCTTCTTACTCTAAAACCTAGTTCAGAATGCTGAAAACAATTTTAAATTAATCAATTCGGTTCAGCCGATCTCTAGTAATATCTGATTTATATGAATATATATCATTATGTCACCGATTTAAATGTAATAATAAATATTGTAGGACATTTCACATAGCGCTATTTGCCCAAACTAAGCAAAGCTTCTATGAAGTCCTAAGTCTGCTATCAGATAACTGATAGAATACTTAAATATGTTTTTATTGTATATACTTCTAATATATACTTCTGATACATACAGAATACTCAGATACAGAAAAAAACATTTGTTTATACCACAAAATATTTGTGAGAATCGAACCCACGCCCTACAGTAATTTAAAATGAATTATTTATTATAATATAGGATAACCACACAAACGCGCATGCGGTGCGGTGCGACGTGCCACAATCGACATTTTTACTTATTTTACATGGATATTTCTAATTAATTCCCTTATGGCCCATTTAATGAACCGCTTTTTCTATCCGGTATAGAAAAAACCGGTTCATTAAATGGGCCATAAATCGTAAACTGTAAGTTTTACAAAAAAGTTTGCAGGAAATAAAAAATGCGAAAATTATACTCTACAATAATGGTCTCAATAAGTTTTGTCCTAAAGTACATAGTTTCCGAGATATCGGCCAAAAACTTTTCTTGAAGCTCCACCTGGATCAGTCTGCATTTTGTACTCAGTGACGCAAAACCTTATAAAAAAAAATTGGATCGGAAATTTAGTGCGAGGTTAAACTCTATTTGTACTGGCCTATTACAACAACATGGAGCAGTTTGTTAGCAATGGCCAATTAATTAGAAATATCCATGTAAAATAAGAAAAAAAAAATTACGTAAAATTGGAAGAGTGGCTGTTCCCTAGCACAAGCAATTCATGTCTAAAAAAAGACACAAACAAACATTGTTAAGAAATAAACTATTATTATTATAATATTAAAAATTATATCTAAAGGTACTATTTATAAATACTTTAAACTTTTTTTGTGAAAAATTGTGAATAAAATATAGTTTAAAATCGAGTTTTTCTTACTGAGTTAGTACCTTTTACTTCATTTTTAACTTCCGGACATAAAAAAAGGAGTGCTGAACACACCGTTAGATGCTTGGCGGCAGATTTTCAACTTGAGGGTTGTAGCTGGCCAGCCTAGTACTAGAAAGTACCCTACCACCACGCTATGGTTTCCTCCCGATGTTTTCGTTCACCGGCAGCTCAAGCTCATTGTTGGGGTTTGAACCCACACCCTTCGGCATGCGAACTGACCACGCTAACCACTGAGCTATCATCGCTACGAACACAGCAAAGATTGTTAAGCGGAAATAAACTAAATATATACCTAGAACACTCAAAATGGACTTCCACAAGGTAACGCCAGATTCAATCAATTATATCTTTCCGTATTTGATTGCCAAGAATAACTTGAAAATTTCATGTAAATTATAGATAATATTTCTAAGTTCTTTTTTATGCCTAGAACACGCAAAGATATGTTTACATTAATGCTTCTAAAAGATAAAAATATGAATGGATAACAATCGCTGATTCAAGAGTTTTCTGACGATCTTGATAATAGTAGACGGAAAACGCCATCTCTCGAATTTCATAAGAAATACGCTTAGCGAACATTTTCAGCAGAAGAAAGTTCCTGCTATTGAAATGTTTGCAAACCCATCTCAGAAACTACAAAGATAGTTACCATTCTCTCTCATAGAGAGCAGTAGTATTATCACTTCAGTCTACTAAATGGTGCAGCTATCATCTGGTTTTATCATGACATTTATATAAATAAAAAAAAAGAAATAAAAAAAAACACATACATGAAATAGACACAGCGCGTACATATATTTAGGACGCAGGTACATAAAAGTTTCTAAAAATCAAAAGGCGAAATTTAAGATTAAATAATTCTTAAGAATGAAGAAGAGTAAGAAGTTATGTGAGTTATAACATTGAGTTCTTCAAAAGGCGTGTTAATAAAACCTAAAAAAGGTCGACATCGTATTTGTGTTGCCCCTGGTTGAATGCTTACCATTAATTAATCCTTCTGCTTATTTGCCACATTTGCCAGAAAACTTCCAACCCTAAAGAATTTTTTCCGCAATTTAGAGTTTTGCCAGAGTTAAAGTAATTCTTAAGTACTTTTATGATCATCATCATCATCAGCCATAGGACGTCCACTGCTGGACAATGGACATAGGCCTCCTCCTGGGGGGGTTTTGCCAATACTCGCCACGCTTGGCAGGCGGGTTGGCGAGCGCAGTTAGGTGTGATTGTTCAAGGAAGATGCTGCTGCCCATCTCCCGGATTACATCCCTTAGCCGACTCTTACGGCAACCACGGGTAGATAAGGTGGGGTACAATTCTTACGCCGGCACCACCACGGCTGAAGTGCATGACCAATATTATTTTGAGAAAATAAACATCTTAAACCACAACTACTAGATTATGGAAGTTCATACAGAATCAATGTATAGTCAGATATGAGCAGATATGTTATAGTGCAGTATGGAAACTAGACGTGTGTTTGCTAAATTCAATCGACAAACTTCGCTCGTGCCTTATCTGCTTACGTTTACTCAACTGTAAGCGACGTTGACACCACGGAACGCTAAAAACTGGATAAGACATTTTCATCCCTAAATCTTTTTGGGATACAATTTCCACAGGTTTCCCGAACAATAAATCTGTGACAATGATTTTATTTTGTTCATAAAGAATCACCCAGACTACCAGAAAAACACGTTTGTAAATCTGTCACTCTGGCCGTTTGTTACTTAAACCGTGTGTTTTCACACTAAACGGCTGATCTGATTATACTATAATTTAACAAGGAGATACTTTATATCTTGAGGATTATATGGTCTATTTTTTTTGTAATTTTGTATGAAATACTAGCTGTTGTCCGTGACTCGGGGTCATCAGAAATTTAAAAAAAAAATGACAAGCTAGGTGTTTGACCTCAACTCACCTGGTGTTAAGTGATGGTGTGGTCGTAGATGGTAAAACACGCTTAGCCTGAAATGGAACTGGTGTTCAAGTGAAGCTGCCGGAACATACCGTTAGGTGCTTGGCAACAGATAAAATGGTTCACAATTTTATCATTTTTGCTTTCACTTAATTAGAAAACCTTTCTAGCAACTATTGCTCCATGCACGAGTATGTGAAGCAATGGCACTGATGAAATGAAAATACAGCATGTTGTACGAGCTTCCCGCCACAAAAGCAAACAATACAGCTAGTTACTTTGTGGGTTGTGTCTCTGGTTGGTTTGGAAGCTCTATGGATGCAACACAACGATAAGAGGTAGCGTCAATGTTGTAAAAGTTGGTTCAACGAGATATTGGCGGCGATTGGCTGCGAGGTTGGGAGCACTGGCTTGGAACAAAATGGTAAGAGTTTTGGCGGTAACGCGGAAAGTGTCGATAGCGAAAATGCCCCATCATAAACCATAATGTTTTAAACTAGAGGTATATACTGAAGTTTCAGCTGTAATACAGTGTGGCTGAAATTAGAATTGTTAATTTGTGCAGCTCAGTGTTGTACGTGAAGCCCTCAAATGGGATTCATCATCATCATCATCTCAGCCGTAGGACGTCCACTGCTGGACATAAGATAAGATAAGATAAGATAATTTTATCAATAAGTAGATTTACAATCATCCTATCTATATCTTTAAACGAGCAATTCTTGTATATATATATATACCTATATATTCTGAATCTCGGAAACGGCTCCAACGATTTTCATAAAATTTTGTATCCAGGGCGTTTCGGGGGCGAAAAATCGATCTAGCTAGGTTTTATTTTCAGAAAACGTCGTTTTATCCATGTTTTCAGCCGAGCAATGCTCGGTCAACCAGGTACTGATATATAATAAGAGTTGCGCATCATACATATTTCGTCAAAAAAAAATTAAATTAATTCACAATTTCCTTCTACGAGTATAATATAATAAAAATAGTTATTAAAATAATATTATTAATGCTGTAAATAGCCTCCCCCATTGACTTCCATAAATTCCGGTTGGAAGCGGCTCGCATCCAGCGCTTTCCTGCGGTCTTTATGAGGTCGTCTGTCCACCTTGCGGGTGGACGTCCTACGCTGCGCTTGCCTTTGCTTGTTTTTTTTTTTTACTTAACGTCATGTGAGCTGTGGTCAAATTATCTAGCTTGTCAATCATAAAAATATATTATAGGCTTCGATGGAGTTTTGGAAACATCTCGAAAGGTCATATTTCACCACATTATATCACTTTCCCACACTCTTGAATATACTTGAATAGAAGAATACAATTCTTGATAACTGAAAAAAAGAAGTTATTTAGTTAAACGAGTTTTGGGATACGCCATGACATTAATTTTCTTTCCGCCAAAGTTCGATAGCTGTTTCCTATCAATAGTCACTTTATAGATCGGTGGTTGAAAAACGGAGAGGTTTCTTAGCAACGACTTTAAGAACAGCTCTCTGTGCTCTTTCCAGTCTCATCGTGAGCCTAGCTGACCCACCTCCAGAGGTGAATGAGAAACCACCCCAAGAGGAATGTCATCAAATCACATTCCACATTCTCGCGTAGGCTTAATCCGAAACGTGTTTCACGAACCTTCAGTTTAACGAGTCGAGCAATGAGAGCAATCGCGTCTTGTTCTTTGCTATTTCTGTGTTTACGAGCGTGCGTCACCAGTGAGTGATTTTATGTCCTGCCTCGGGTTTATGTTTGGGAGTGATCAAATTAAGTTGTTACAAATATACGGCGAACGTGAGCCTGAAGCTGTGGGAGGAGAAGGTGCGTGCACGACGTGTTCTTAAATTTGGAAACCAAATGAATAAATAGGGGCAAAATAATATGTAGGGGCAAAATGTAAACCAGCGCTGTAAGAACTAAATCCTTATAGCATAAAGCTGATTTTGTCTTTTTGACGACAACTTCTAAATTAATTTTATTTATGTTTATTTAAGTCAGTATTTTTTTTCTGTTTGTCTATAAAAAATATTATTATTATTAATAAATAAGCGAAATAAAATAAATACATAATCCAGGACATTTCACACAGCGTCATCTAGTGCCAAACTAAGCAAAGCTTGTACCGTGGGAATCAGATAACTCATAGAGTTACTGTTATTATTTATTTATTAAAGAAAAGATATGGTAAATATTCCGTATCCCCACCAGCGATTTTGAAGCTGTTTTTTTTATGACTTGGTTATGAGTTCTCAACACCATAACTAGTGTTGTTATGACGGGGCATAACCTTTTTTAGCTAAAAAAAAGTTTTTTTTTTCTTTAATAGCTATTTTTTTTAACGCTGGCTAGGTGTTTGACCACAACTCACCTGATGTTAGGTGACGGTGTGGTCGAAGATGGAAAAGCACACCTAGCCTGGAATAGAACTAGTTCTCAAGTGAGGCTGCCGGAACACACCGTTAGATGCTTGGCGGCAGATTTTCAACTTGAGGGTTTTTTTTTTAACATTTTTCATTTCATTTTAATTTATTTGTTTAATAGCTTCGCCCCGCGGTTTTACCGCTACATTTGTCGAGATAATAGTAGCCTATGTGTTAATTTAAGGTGTTAGCTACCTACATACCAAATTTCATCAGTATTGGTCCAGCCGTTTGAGCGTGAAGAAGTAACGCACTTACACACTCACATACTTTCACCTTTATAACATTAGTGTGATTACAAATAACTCAAACACATCTCATTCAATTAGGTACATGTCTAACTAAAATTAATATTATCAATAAGACCAATAAGAATGACGTCCGTATTAATGGGAAACATTAGGAAGACGGCCCATTACAAATATACATAGTAGCTTTGTTTAAATTAAAATTAAATTACTCTTACACTACAATACAATTATACTATTATAAAATTGCAAAGTTTCAACCATTATAAATTCGAAAGCTCTAGGCTATAAGGGTTAAAACCAAGAATAAATAATTATATTGAACAAGCTGTTGCCTGCAGGTTTACTGGCGTCGACATTTATACATAAAATTAAAAATAGCCAATGTTAGTCTTCATGATACAAAGTATCTCCTTGTCAAATTAAAGTAATATCAGTTCAACCGTTTAGACGTGAAAAGTTAACAAACGGGCAAAGTTACAAATAGGCATAGTGACAGAGTTACAAACAGGCAGAGTGCCAGAGTTACAAACAGGCAGAGTGCCAGAGTGTCAGAGTTACAAACAGAGTGACAGAGTTACAAACAAACAAGGTGATAGAGTTACAAACAAGCAGAGTGATA
The DNA here is from genome assembly GCA_950106695.1 of Biston stratarius. Taxonomy (NCBI): domain Eukaryota; kingdom Metazoa; phylum Arthropoda; class Insecta; order Lepidoptera; family Geometridae; genus Biston; species Biston stratarius. Next base: position 15,067,912 of record OX467110.1, on the reverse strand, counting down.
GAGTGACAGAGTTACAAACAGGCAGTGTGACAGATTTACAAACAGACAGAGTGACAGAGTTTTATAATAATAGTCTGGATAACATTTAAAAAAATTATAAGTATCGTAATATTTCCAAGTGCAATTTTGGAGAGAAATATTATTGTGCAATCCAGTAATAAGAATTAATTTTCTCCTTCCGTAAGAAGTTAATACAAGACTCGATGTTGTTCCTATTAACGAATAGCTGACCTGCATTTTGTAGAACATTAGGTTAAATGATTCGAACATTCGTTCGTGAGATTGAAGACTCATCGCCAGTAGTTTATCTTCTCGATGAAAACGCTGACTAACAGTGCAATTAAGAATTACCTACAACTAAAAATTTCTCGCGATGTTTTTTCTCAATAAAAAAAATCTCAATAAGATTGTGAGGCTAAGACTACTTTGTTTTATTGTACTAGTCTATCGATTTCTTATTTCATGAATGTATATTGAATTGAACAAAAAAAACACGTCAAAATAAGTAGTTAACATTAGTTTTTTTTTTTAAATAAAAAACATTCATTTATATTTTATTTAAACTTATTAACTTCCTTTGTATCTTCGGCTAACAAATTAAACATATTATTTGCAATATACTTATTGAACCATTTTGCTAGGTAGATCTCCTTATCAGGGGGTCGTCTGGTACCACCGCAGTACCAGATATTCTGCCGTCAAGCAGTAGTGTGTAAGCATTACTGTGTTCTGGCTTAGAAGGTACTGCAGCTAGCGAAATAACAGGGCTGTTGAGACAAACCGTCGAACATTTCAAAGTAGTGAGCACCAAAGCAGCGTTGCCCTGGACTTTGTTTTGCTAATCAAAGTTCTGTGTATCGCTGCAATGGTCATGGACATGCCTTATCTTTTACCATCAGAAAAGCGTCTAGCTCGTCCCATTACTTTCACATTAAAATAATAATAATAAAAAGCTGTTTTAATTGTTTATTATTTGCGGAAAAATAATAAATTATGTATAAATATTTCTTGCTGCGTGAATCCTACCATAGAGCTAATTGATATTCAGGTGCGTTGATGAAAGTGGATTCAAAATGCTTTCTATCAATAGTAATATAATCCTGCAGGCATTCTACCAATAGAATATGAAATGATTATTCCAATATGCAGTGAAATTTCAAATTCTGTCAACACATTTCAGACATATCTTTTAGAGCGTAACTAAATCTACATTTATATGAAAAAAAAGCTCATCGAATTTTCCTGTAATTTTCTCTCAATGGACCCCATCTGTAAAGGTGCTAAATCTCTCTTGCTTGCTCTCACTTAGAAAGAGCTCTCTCTCTCTCTCTCTCTCTCTCTCGCACGCTGGTTATCATTCAGTTAGCTCCAGAGCTTTAGGCAAAACAGTCGGGATAGCCCGGCTGAGAATTGGCGCGATTCGAAAAAGTTTGCACGAAATATAAAGTGAATTGGTTTTATAACAGACAGTCAATTAGAACTGTAGTTCTGTGTTTCTACTGACGATAAAATCTAGTGATGTTTTGATACTGAAATTTTAATATATTTATCGAAGAAAACATAGATATATAAAAACTGTGTATGTAATATATTATAATCGGAATTAATTTTATTTACGTGTTAATAACTTAAATAATATTTTAGTGTTATAAAAATACGCGAGTAATCCCGCATAAATACCAAAGTATAATATCTATTCGGATATATTAATTCTACAAAGCAATCCTACGAAAACGCATAATTCAGTGTCAAAAGAAAAACAACCTAAAAACTAAAAAATAAATAACCAAAAATATGAAATTTAGACAGAGACAATGAATAGTATTATTATTAAATAAAAATATTACAAGCGAAATGATATTAAATATATTCAGACAAATAATGACTTAACTATGTTTAACTTAACAGACTTGAGCTCTATTCAGGGTTTGAATCTGAGTGCGCCTCTAAATGGGACGTTTTCGTTTGGTGATGAGCTGGATATATTCTTCCAGCCAGAAAACGTGCTAATTACCCTCTACGTGCCCATAATCCTGCTCTCTCTGGTCGCGAATGTGCTGCTCATCATTGTTGCTGTCAAGTGCAATTATACTAAAAAGTAAGTATCAAGATACTGTTACACTATCTATAAACGTTAATATAATTACTTGACCTGACTGATTCAGCAACGCAAGCCCAAACCGCTGGGGTTACAACTTGAAATTTTGGCAGTTGATATTTTTTATGTTATAAGTGTCCACCTAGGATTTTTTGGAAATTTCTCACCTAACAGGGTAAAGGGATTATCAATTATGCCGTGGTGGTGCCGGCGTAAGAATTGTACCCCACCCTCTCTACCCGTGGTTGCCGTAAGAGTCGGCTAAGGGATGTAATCCGGAAGATGGGCAGCAGCGTCTTCCTTGAACAATCACACCTAACTGCGCTTGCCAACCCGCCTGCCAAGCGTGGTGAGTAATGGCAAAGCCCCCCCAGGAGGAGGCCTATGTCCAGCAGTGGACGTCCTATGGCTGATGATGTGTGTGATGTGTGTGAGGGTAAAGGGATGAACGATTGAATCAGGTAGTCATTTTTAACTCACTTCAAAAAGGAGGAGGTTCTCAATTCGACTATATGTTTTTAGGGTTCCGTACCCAAACGGTAAAAACGGGACCCTATTACTAAAACTTCGCTGTATGTCTGTCCGTCCGTCTGTCTGTCACCAGGCTGTATCTCAAGAACTGCGATAGCTAGACAGTTGAAATTTTCTCAAATTATGTATTTCTGTTGCCGCTATAACAACAAATACTAAAAACAAAATAAAATAAATATAGGGGAGGCTCCCATACACCAAACGCGATTTTTTTGCCTTTTTCATACATAATGGTACGGAACCCTTCATGCGCGAGTCCGACTCGCACTAGGCCGGTTTTTTTTTTGTACGCGATCATTTTGCTAATTATAAATCGATTGTGTTGATTCTTTTTTTGTTTGGTAGATTATACTTCAGAAGTGGTCCCATATAAGTTTTATCGAAATTGATTTATAAAAAATTAAAGTATTTTTGTATTTATGACCTGATGTGATACAGAATCTAGCAGATTAAAGATTTCGCATAAATGTCTGACCTACTTAAATGTTTGGACAGTTAGATGAGATGGCGGGGTTGTTGTCTTACGATACTATATATGTATATGTAGGTTAACTACCTTAGATTTAAGTACTTGTTGCTTGATTGATTGATTTAACTACTTTACTTGGTGGGTAGATCTCGTTAGCAGGAGGACATCTAGGTACTACTGCAGCACCAGATATTCTGCCGCCAAGTAGTAGTGAGTTAACATTACTGTGTTCCGGTTTGAAGGGTTAATTAGCTAAATTATAGGGACGTTGAGACTAACCATCGAATGTCTTAAAGTAATGAGCGCCAAAGCGGCGATGCCTTGGACTTTGTTTTGCTACTCAAATTACTGTGTATTGCTGCGATGGTTATAGACGTGCGTTATATCTTACCATTACCAAAGCGTTGTTCAAACATTCAAAAATTCTTGTTCGTCTAATCGCTTTTACATAAAAAAGGTACGGAACTCTTAGTGCATGAGTCAAACTTAAGCTGTCCGGTTTTTATACAAACTCTTAAATGAAAAAAAAAAAAAAACATTTTATCCTCACGCTATAATTGCGAGAATATAAATTTTGTAGTTTAAAATTTAAGTAACACCTTACACCCTAGTACCGATAATTCTGCAATACGCCAGAATTTATGATCAACATATTTTATAGCTTGTTCCATAATATTAAAACATAAATTGCAACAAGCCAAAATAAATGTTCCCGATTAAAACTTTTACGGCTGAAACTTGACGAACATCTGCGACCAATGTGGACTTTATCTCAAGTGGTTAGATCGGAAAATAGCGTGATGGAGAAAGTTCCGGTACATTTAAGGCTGAGGTTATATCAAAGTTGTGGTTTAATTTGTAACAGACACTCCTGTTTAACTCACTTTAAATGCCGAAAGATGAATGATCAGGAAACCGGGAATGACAACATAGGAAACAAAATTAAATATTATTCTTTTACTATGGAAACTCACGTGGTTTTGATACATTTTTGTTTCACTTACGCGTGACTACTTAGGTTTAAATATATCGGATACTCCGACTATAGCTTGGCCACATTCGATGGCCTTCTTCATGGAGACAGTGCCAAGTACAATGCGCGCGCGGCCTCGCTTGTGCAGTCGGAGTATCAGATGCAATTCAACGTGAGTAATCCCGCATAAGTAGCATTTTGTAGCGATGATAGCTCAGTGGTTAGTGCGGTTGGTTCGCATGCCGAAGGGCGTGGGTTCAAACACCAACAATAAGCCTGAGCTGCCGGTGAAGGAAAACATCGTGAGGAAACCATAGCGTGGTGGTAGGGTACTTTCTAGTACTCGGCTGGCTAGCTACCACCCTCAAGTTGAAAATCTGCCGCCAAGCATCTAACGATGTGTTCCGGCAGCCTTACTTGAGAGCCAGTTCCATTCCAGGCTAGGTGTGCTTTACCATCTTCAACCACACCGTCACTTAACAAAAAAAAAAAATGTTTTTATGTAAAAGTAATGCGATGAATGCCATGCCATGCCATGCATACTATTGCTGGTGCTGCTGGTCATTGCTGCTTTCTAGGTCATTGATTTTTAGTATCAGTAGCCCTGTAATTTGGCTAGCTGGAGAACCCCTTAAACCGGAACACGGTAATGTTTACACACTAGTGAGGCAGTAGTTGCTAGTTTTTTCGAGAATGGAACTTCATACATTTGCTGATGCATCTCAGTTAGCTTATGCAGCAGCTGTTTACCTGAAATCAATGAGCCAAGATGGAAGCACCATGGTTAATCTTGTCACAGCTAAAACTAAGGTAGCGCCAGTGGAAAAACAGATAGATATACGAGGTTTCCTACGTGGAATCGAAACATGTGTTCGAAATTTTTTACAGCGAGCATTTTCCATCAACAGCTCAATATAAGTTATCACATCACACATCATCAGCCGTAGGACGTCCACTGCTGGACATAGGCCTCCTCCTGGGGGGTTTTGCCAATACTCGCCACGCTTGACAGGCGGGTTGGCGAGCGCAGTTAGGTGTGATTGTTCAAGGAAGACGCTGCTGCCCATCTTCCGGATTACATCCCTTAGCCGACTCTTACGGCAACCACAGGTAGAGAGGGTGGGGTACAATTCTTACGCCGGCACCACCACGGCAAATATAAGTTATGATATAGGTATATGACACATGATCTCTAAGCATTATTTGACCGATGTAACGTTAGTACTAAAGTTATTAAATAGAAAACAAAAAATTGAGTCAATAGCTTATTTACCCGAGGAGATGTTATTGTGTATGCTTTAGATTGATAGCTATTATCTCAGCTGATGTAATAAAACATACAATATAGAAAAAACAAGTATCGATTCCACGTAGAGAACGATATACGACCTTTTGCAAAGAGATCTACCACATAGTATATATAAATTTTAACCTTAACAAATATATCTTCTGGTTAATTTTCTAGCAAAGATAGTTTTAGTGTACATATATTCTGAGTGAGTCTTTTATTTTATGTGAGAATTTCGTGACTCTAGAAAAATGGAAAACAAAACCAAAGAAAAATAAAACAAAGATTTCATACCGTATTACCAGAAAATTACGTTTTGTACATTTTCTTTGGAATTTACTGGATCTCAATTTTTTAAATAAAGCAAGAATGAAACATTGCTTAGGTTTTTACCAAAGAAATTCTGAAGTATAATAGATTAGGGCTTGAGGAGCCAGATTTCCTTCCCGGTAAAATGTGAAAAGGTTCCGTCTTGACAGTGTTAGGTTTCCAGTTGATTGATATGAGATTTGGGTGGCAGATTGGCGCAAACAAAAAAATATCGATAAAACTTTTTTTTTTTTTTTTTTTAAGTATCAAAAATTTAAATGTTCTTAGCGGTGTGTTCTAGCAGCCCCATTTGAGAGCCAGTTCCATTCTAGACTAGCTTTTACCATCTACGACCACACCGTGACTTAACATCAGGTGAGACTGTAGCCAAATACCTTGTCTGACAACAATTTAAAAAAAAACTCTTTGTGTTGTATATGAGTATAATTCATAACGTTTTCGTTTTACATATTGAATGAGGACGAGTTAAATAAATATCATATGTTTATAGTTAGAAACACATCTGAGTCAAATGTTTGAAAAATAAATAATGTTTGTTCAAGAACGACTGAATGATGACTAATAATCCAATATTATAGTTCTCAAAATTTCAAATCCATTGATCAATGGAACAACACGTGTCAGTCTGGAAGAGCTGTTTGTTTAAACGTCGGTGTATTTTCAACTTTGAGTTAAAAATGAATGTGATAAACTAGGATTATAAAATGTGAAAATTCTTTTCAGAATTTATTTTCGGTTTTTAAAATGATAAAAGTTTTCTAAAACTTAACAACATTTAGAATCTTTTCAAAGTTTTTGTATAAATCTGTGAATTATCTGCTCATGACATATTTGGTTAACAGAAAAGCAAAAGTAACATTTCTTTAGAAGATACCGTGAAAAGGTCAATAAAATACACAAAATGTTAGTTATTCATTCAAGCTTATTTTATTACCTTCAAAGTATGCTCCTTCAGAAACGATACATTTATGTTAATGAATAATCCAATCACCAAAACATTTTTTAAACGCTTTTTTTCGGAATTGAGTTCAGTTTTCGCCGCGAATTCTCCTTTATGTCTTCTACCGAATGAAAACAGGTGCCACGAAGTGGTAATTTGAGTTAAGGAAAAATGATGAATTCGGCCATATCTCGTAAATAAGGTGGTTGCTCGATGGTATTTGTCAAGTTTTTGGTCAAAAATTTGTTCTCAATGATGACCTTGTGCGAAGACGCATTACCGTGGTGCAAAATTCAAGAATTTTCTTTTCACAAATCTGGCCTTTTTCGTCAAACTTGTTTTCTTAAATGCCGCATAACGCTCAAATAATATTCATTATTTACCGTTTGACCTTCCGGCACGAATTTCGAGTGCACAACACCACGATAGCACATAAAACAGTCAATATGACTTTAACTTTTGATCGACTTTGGCGTGGTTTTATCGGTTTCGGTTCAGTCGGACGCCCAAAGCTTGTTGACTAGTTTGCATGTCAAAGTCATAAATCCATGTCTCGCGTCACCAGTAACAATGCGTTTCATCAATGTTGGGTCGGAATTGACTCGTTCTAGCATGTTGGCAAAGCCTACTATAAGGTGGCTCATTACGTGGAAGACAGGAATATATGGTTGTAGTAGCTTCTCTCTGCACTTGCATCCCCCTGGCTAAGTGACAATTGTAGTAAGCATAATGTATTAATAATATCTATATCTGTAAACTGTATAAACTGTAACCTAATATGAAAAGAAAGATCCACAAAAAAATGCCTTGCTGAGTTTCTTGCCGGAGTCTTCTCAGTTGAAGTGTAATTACGAGCCGGTGGTAGATTCAAACATGTAACTTAACGTTCATAAGTGCCTTACCAGGGCCTAAACTGAATAAATGACTTTGGTTTTGATTTTGAGGCAAATCTTCCATCACATCTCAACCACTTTTAAACGCTTTGTACCATTCATAAATACGTGTTTTTGATAAACTCGATTCACAGTAAACTTTCTGTAACATTTTCAGAATAAAAAAAAAATACAGCATTTTGTTGCTCGGGATAATGTTAATTCTAACGATACCCTATAAGGATATATGGAATAAAGAAACTCACATACATACATGAACCCTGAAAACACTCTTTTTTTGGGCAGTCGTGTAAAAGGCCATTTTTATATAAAATTTATGAAACTTACACGACTGTCTCCTGATGGTAAGGGATAAAGCATCTCCATGACCATTGCAGCGATACACAGAACTTTGTGTAGCAAAACAAAGTCCAGGGCATCGCTGCTTTGGAGCTCATTAGTTTGAAACTTTCGATGGCTGGTCTCAACAGCCCATTAATTTCGCTAGCTGCAGTACCCTTCAAACCGAAACACAGTAATGTTTACCCACTACTGCTTGGTGGCAGAATATCTTCTACTATGGTGGTGCCTACCGATAGCCTTCCCCTGCTAAGGAGATCTACCACCACGCTACTAAGTTAAGCCTACCAAATATTACCCAAACAATTCTTTTGAAAAAAAAATATTAATGCAATTTTTACTGGATTCGACAGAACGTATCTGTGAATAAGTATTACTTAGAATGTAAATACCGACCTCTCTCGTCCAATAGCCCCATCTATTCAACTAAAGATAATGAAATCTCTATTAGTTCTAGTTAGTGAGCTGGCAGTGAATTAAGGCGTACTATACGCGAAGGCGCCGTACCTTCCTTGCCTATCTACTTGTAACCGTTACAGTTACAGAAGCTTGAAACGGCACGTTAGATTTCGGAACATATAATAAGACCAAACTTTCGTAGCGATGATAGCCCAATGGTTAGTGCGGTCGGTTTACAAAGTAAAAGTCAAAAGCTTAATTAGCAAGACAACAGGTGTAAAAAGTTCTTAAATATAATTGATTAGGTTCATTGTCAAGAATTGCGGTGTGAAAATTTATTTATTGATCAGAATATAAATTGATTATTTATTCTACAGATGAAAATAAAATATACATATGTCGATTAACGATTAATTATTATACTTGAAAAAATATGAATTATTACATTTATTACATTATTTTAAATGTATTCTTTTTTTAATCTCTCAAGGGGCGTGAGTTCAAACCTCAACAATAAGTCTGAATTGCCGGTGAAAGAAAATATCGCGAGGAAACTATAGCATGGTGATAGGGTACTTTCTAGTACTCGGCTGGCTAGTTACAACCCTCAAGTCCAAAATCTTCCGCCATGCATCTAACGGTGTGTTCCTTCGCAGCTTTGAGAGGCAGTTCCATTCCAGGCTAATTGTGTTTACCATTTTTGACCACACCGTCACTTAACATCTGGTGAGCAGAGGTCAAATACCAAATCATAAAAAAACAACATAATTATGATTATACTACAAAGTGAGGAAAATTAACATATTGAAAAAAAAACGATATTAATTACATGCATATTCTCTATCTCCAATTTACGAATGATGTGATCTGTGAGTGCTGAGGTCTCTGTCCCTGCTAGAATGCCGTAATTTCATGCAACAATTCATCAAAAAACAAAAACGAGCCATATTTTGAGGCCGCAACTGTATTAAAATACAGTGCGAAGATTCGCGTAGGTATAAAGGGTGTGAGGTGCGTATTAACATTTCTCTCGAAGATTGTACAGATCTTGTATAATAGGCCTGAGGCAATGTTATGTTATCTAGATAGAGGAGTCATTAGATTCATTAGATCTTCGCCGAAATGGATATACATTTAAATTAATATTTGGTATATTTCTACATATCACGTCGCACAATTATTATTATAGCAATAGCCTCATTCTTTGATCATTCTCACACCCTTGTTTAATATCAGGAAGGATGTGGTCAAACGCATACCTATTAAGAATTTTAAAAAACTTATTTAAATTGTTAGTCCGTCATTCTGACTGCTCTAATAGCTCCAGTCGCGTCACGTTTTGACATATTTTTGTTTTACTTATGCGGGATTCATCATCATCATTTCAGCTGTAGGACGTCCACTGCTGGACATAGGCCTCCCCCATTGATTTCTTTTTCGGGATTACTTACGTATAATTACATCGGATACGAAATAAATAAATAAATATCGTAGGACATTACACACAGCGCCATCTCACCCCAAACTAAGCAAAACTTGTATGATGGAAGTCAGATAACTGATAGAATACTTAAATATATTTTTTTTGTAAACACATACTTTTAATACATACAGAACTCCGACTATCGTTTCAGTCACAGCTGATGGCCTTCCTCAAGGAGTTAAAACGCATAACGCGCGCGCGGCCTCATCTTGCTACGCACGCGCGCTCTGCTTTGCTATACTCAGCAGTAGGTGAATAAATATTTGCGCTTCACTTTGATGGAAGTGAATGTGAAAGTAAAGAATCGTATAATTTGTTTACACGTCGTGTGTTGTTACAACATAAAAAATTGGCAAACATTATTTTCATCATTCTCAGCTATTCAACCATGTGCCAGACTCATGTTTTTACATTTTCCACTCATGTGTGAAACGTCACACCGTATCCTTGTTTTATTGCAAACCCTCGTCAAGGAACCGGAAGTGTTCGCAAACGATGCCGTTTCTCAAACGAAGGGACGTCGGGAAAGCCAGCCGTGAAAGATTGGAATTTCGACTGTTAGGGACTTAAAATTACCTGTAACTGATGGCGTGGTAAATTATAGTTTACTGTTGTTTGTTTTGAAACTATAGTCGGTGGAACGTGCTATCAAACTATGATAGAAGTCGAATGGGCATATGATTAGTCCATTCCCATACACTCAAAGGGACAAACCCAAATCCCGTCGATAATCCTTTGTAACTTTTTTTGTTGTGGATATACCCGATAGATGTTTGGACATAATTTAGCGGATGATGAATGACAGTGCGATCGAAGATAGCAGACACACCTAAACTAAAATGGGAATTGGCGGAAAGTACTGTATACATAATTCGCAGCAAATTTTACGGAGCTGTTTGTAGCGTGGATAGATCAATGTTTAGCACGGTCGGTTTACATGCCGAAGTGCGTGGGTTCAAATCCTAAAGTGTTTGAGCAACCGGTGAAGGAAACCATAGCATGGTAGGGTACTTTATGTACTCGGCTTGATAACTACCACCCAACTTAGATACCAGACTTTGTGTGTTTGACCGTAACTTAACATCAGATAAGCTGTGGTCAAACCACCAACCATAAAAAAAGCTTTGGTTTTCTCTCTGTTTTCCTATTACCTACACTGGCAACTTAAATTTATTTTCTGCTGCAAACGAACACCTATCGCGCCGTACCACAGACAGAGACGTAATTTCAAATAAGGACGGCACCGTTTGAACAAAAGGTGTTTTGCCATTTTAATTGAAATAGGTACATTATTTATCAGCCATTTGCAAAACTATTCCCTTGGAGTTTGAACTTAAATTACAATGAAAATATACTACTGAAACACAATTTAAACTTTCAACGTAACATACTGAAAGTTTAAAATTGGTGCCCACGTTTCATTAAAAATTAATAGTTTTTTTTAATTGATAACTATTAGTAGTGCATACACTTTACACTAGTGACTTAAGTTTTAAGTGTTAGTTACTTAAGCACTTTATTGTAGAACTCGTATTTTTTAACGATGACAGTTTAGTAATCGTTTCATCTCTAGTGTTAATAAAACCGTAACTATACTTGTAAAATAGCACTTTAAGATTATATCTCTGCTTTTCTCCGAGAATAACCACTTTATTTTATAACTGAATCAAGTGGGAGAAAAAATCTTAAGTGTTTTACGCTAATATAGTCGATTGATTCAAGTTATCTTATACCTTTAAACGAGCAATTCTTGTATATATGTATATATATAATCTGAATCTCGGAAACGGCTCCAACGATTTTCATGAAATTTAATATGCAGGGGGTTTCGGGGGCGATAAATCGATTTAGCTAGGTTTCATTTTTAGAAAACGTCGTTTTATCCGTGTTTTCAGCCGAGCAAGGCTCGGTCATCCAGGTACTATTATTATTATACATAACACTCAGACACAGAACAAAATAGTGTAACTGGTATAGTAGTGAAAATATCATCGAAGTACATATTTTTTTGTAGATCTGTGTACACTTGCTATTTTCAGAACAAATGCGAACCTGGGAATTCTCTTGCTGATGTTTGAAGATAATCTACTCAAAAGCATATTTTTCCTTATCATCTATATTACAGCAAGGAATCTTGTAAACAACAAGGTAATTGATACCAACAAATATTCTCAGTCCCTGAAGGAAGGCGAGATTGCTTTGTGAAAAGGAATTATTAAATCGCTAACCTGATATCCTTAATATACGTATAAATTTTTTGCGATGATAACTCTGTGGTTAGCGCGGTCGGCTCGCATGCCGAAGGGCATGTATTCAAACCCCAACTTGAGAGAGCTTGAGCTGCCGGTGAAAGAAAACATAGTGAGGAAACCATAGCATGGTGGTAGGGTACTTTCTAGTACTCGGCTGGCTAGCTATTCCACCCTCAAATTGAAAATCTGCCGCCAAGCATCTAATGGTTTGTTCCGGCAGCCTCACTTGAGAGCCAGTACCATACCAGGCTAGGCGTGTTTTACCATCTTCGACCACACCGTCACTTAACATCAAGAGAGCTGTGGTCAAAAACATAGCCTGTCAGCCATTAAAAAAAAAAAACATTTTTGTTTTATTTATAATACTAGTCATTAGAATATCAATTTGCTGAAAAACCTTTTCATTGTTTTTGATCAAAGTTTTATAGATTTTATTTATTTTATTATTTTAGTTTATTATTTTTGTCTTACTCACGTTTAATTATGTCGAATACTGCGATTATAGTTTCGGTCACATCTAGTGAATAATATTATGTCATTAAATTACATTAATTTAATGACATAATATTATTCAACAACGTCAAAACGTCAGGCAATTATGCAAAATTTTTGATTTAATTTACTAAAAAATTACAATTATGCTTAAAGTCCGTCCAGTCTCTCCGTGACGATGATAAAGTAAGATAAAAAAAGTTATGTCGGGAAAAGTTAAAGGTAGAAAAGAAGAAAAGGATATAGATTGCAGCTGCTACGCGAAACAGAGGACCGGTGAAGAATGCCCACCGATCAAGAACGTGACGCACCCGCTGCGCTACTACGAGTTACACGCAAAAGGAGATGAAGGCGTTGGAGGAGTGAGACAAGGAGAGCTTCTACCAGCGCTGCTTGTCGCTCAGCACGCTGTTCGCTACGATTTGAATGAGGACGAATTAAGCCAGGCGGGGCCGCCGCCTGAGGATGTATTTTTTACACCGGAGGAAGACACAAGGCAGCTGTCGCCTCCGCCGTCCCGAGAAGACCGGCGTTGTAGGCGACAGCTGGTACTCCAGCACAATGATGACGACGACAGACCTAGCCAGACTAAGCTCTCAAATTCACAACAAGATTTACGGATATCGGCTGCTCGGATTGATAGTCAAAATTCCAAAATAAGTGCTAATGTATCATTAGAAGGCCTCGTGCAGTGCTCCCAGTGCTCACAGCCACGGTTTTTTAAAGGAAATCGTGGACTCAAAATTCATATGAGTAAATCTCACCGTTCGCTTCAAATCTCAGATGAGGCACAAATTCAAAACGAAAATAATGAAAGCTTCGGTAAATTTTTGGGCATTTTAAAATCAAAATTTCCAGTTTTAAAAAGAATTCCTCGAGGGGCACGCGTCAGTGTTGCTAAGTGTTTAGTTGAGGATATTAAAAAAGTTAACAAAAATAATACTCGTGAAGCCTGGGAGCACTTGTTGACTTTTCCATACAGAATTCTACACGTTTCGAAAAATCCTTTAGATAGAAATTCCCTCACATATAAAATCAAACAAAATTGTATTCAAAATTCAAATAGCTATCCTGATATCTTCGTTAACACATCCGCACAAAATTCATTTCAGCCCACTTGTTCTTCACCATGCTACCGCCTGGTGGAAGAAAAACTAGGTGACGGAGATATCAGAGGTTCTGCCAGGCTTTTATTTTCTAATGATTCATTGGCACCAAACAATCAAGAAACTTTGCTGGCATTAAAGAATAAGCATCCACCAGCAGCAGCAAACCCAACTCTTCCTTTACCTGTTAACATTATTGAAGAAGATTCCCTGACAGTCACTTTGGAAGATGTAACTTATGCACTAGCGTCCTTCCCTAGTGGCTCAGCAGGTGGCCTCGATTCTCTTACACCGCAGCATTTAAAAGACCTCACAAGTGCTAGTTGCGGTGAGATCGGGGACTGCCTGCTTAAAGAGCTAATTTTACTTGTAAATTTAATGTTGACAGGTAAAGTGAATGAGCACATAATAAATATTTTATACGGAGCTAACTTATGCGCCCTCTTAAAAAAAGATGGTGGCATAAGACCAATTGCTGTCGGTACGGTGTACCGCCGCCTCACGGCCAAAATATGTGTAAAACACATCAAACACTCTCTAGCCCAGGAGTTCCAACCTTTACAGTTGGGCTTTGGAACTCATGGTGGCTGTGAGGCAGCGGTACATGCTTTAAGAACTTTTTTAAATCACCAGGGAGGCGAAGTGCTGCTTAAGGTGGATGTTAAAAACGCTTTCAACACCATTGACAGAAAAACGTTTTTGAATGAAATTAAAGACAAAATTCCCTTTATTTATAATTTTATTTGGCAATGTTACGGCACACCTTCAAAATTAATGTATAAAAGTAATGAGTTATGGTCAGAAATTGGATGTCAGCAAGGAGACCCGCTTGGACCTGCTATTTTTAGTTTAGCAATCCACCCAATCATTAAAAAATTAGAATCAAAATTTAACGTGTGGTATTTGGACGACGGGACCTTAGGAGGCGATGTTTCCACTGTTTTGAAAGACTTACAAAATTTAACAACAGAGTTTCACTCCATAGGCCTTTCACTGAATTTTTCAAAATGCGAACTTTATATCTCAAACTCTAGCACAACTCCAAAAATTGAAATAGCAAACCTTTTTGAACAAATTTCCCCGGGTATTAAATTTCTAGAAAATCGTACACTTCGTCTGTTAGGGGCCCCGATTTTGGATGAATCAATTCAAGATTTCGTAGATGAGAAAATTCAAAATTTTAAGACGGTTTCAGATCGTCTTCAAAAAATAAACATACATATGGCTTATTTTATTATTAGATATTGCCTTTTTGTGCCAAAATTTATGTATTCTCTCCGATGTTGTCAGCTTTGGAATAATCCTTTAGCTTTACAACAGCTTGATAACATTCAGAGAGATACACTCACCACCATTTTTAATACAGTTTTTGACGATCGTACTTGGCGCCAGGTCTCTCTACCTGTGAGATTTGGAGGTCTCGGTGTACGTAAAATTTCGAGTGTGTCTTTACCAGCTTTCCTGTCCTCAGTTTTTAGTACTCAAGATTTGGTTAAAGATATTCTTACTCCGTCACTTCAAAATTTTAAAATAAGTGGTCTGACTGAGGCCTTAGAAGGCTGGAAAGCAGCATGTCCAAGCCAGTCCATACCCAAAGCTCCGAATTCTCAAAGGCAGTGGGATGAGCCGCTGTGTAAGTTAGAATGTCAATACTTAGTAGATTCATCAACTTCTTCTACAGAGCGTGCTCGCCTTCTTGCCGTCTCTCGTTGGGAGTCTGGGCTTTGGTTACATGCACTTCCTTCAAAAAACATTGGTAATCTTTTAGATGATAACACTTTCCGAGTGGCCATATCATTAAGGATAGGAGCGCTATGCCAGGTCCCTCATCGCTGTTCGTGCGGTGAAACAGCGGATCGCCTCGGTCACCACGCGCTTTCATGTAGTAAAAGTGCCGGGCGTATATCTCGGCACGCCAGCTTGAACGACATCATCCGTCGGGCTTTTGTCAGTGCCGGCGTCCCAGCAGTTTTAGAACCGAACGGACTGATGCGGGACGACGGCAAGAGACCTGACGGTATGACCCTTATCCCATGGAAGATGGGACGGCCTCTGGTGTGGGATGCCACATGTGTCGACACCTTGGCGCCGTCTCATCTTTCTGTGACTTCGGGACAAGCTGGTGCTGCCGCATCTAAAGCCGAAAACCTCAAAGGGCACAAATATAGCTATTTAGATAGAATGTACTTGTTTGTGCCGTTTGGGGTTGAAACTTTAGGGCCGTGGGGGCCGGCCGCTCACGATCTGTATCGGGACCTGGCCAAACGTTTAAAGGAGGCTTCAGGTGACCAGAATGCTGGCATCTACTTTGGTCAAAAGCTTAGCATTGCCATCCAACGTGGCAATGCTGCCAGCATTCTGGCCACATATCCCTCATCTGACGGCCTTTTTATTTAATTTTAAGTTAGTTTAGTTTTCTCTAGATGTTTTAAAATAAAGTCAACTCACATTAATTTGACTTTTTATATTTAAAGGTAAGGTTTCCAACATCCCACTCTGAGTGTAGTATTTTTAGGACTAGTATATTTTAGGAGGAAGATGCCAAGATCGCGTGAGTCACATGCATTTTTTGTAAATAGGTTTTTTTATTTTTTATTTTAGGGAGCTAAAATCTATTGTAAAATAAATGTTTGCTAATTTGTAACCAACTTCAAACAGGAGGAGGTTCCCATTCGGTTGTATCTTATTAATGACTGATTTAAAAAAAAAAAAAATCATTTGAAAGGATGTAATTATACACTTTCAAATAACTTTCACTTTGCCGTGGTGGTGCCGGCGTAAGAATTGTACCCCACCTTCTCTACCCGTGGTTGCTGTAAGAGTCGGCTAAGGGATGTAATACGGAAGATTTGCAGCAGCGTCTACCTTGAACAATCACACCTAACTGCGCTCGCCAACCCGCCTGCCGATCTAAAACCTAAGCCGTTTTTGGCCATGTTTGGGTTTAAGCGCATGAAATCGATTTGTTTTAAATTGTAAATTTATGCTTATATATTATAAGAATAAACATATGATTACGCCCTGTCCCATTACTTGATAACATGAATATCTTGTTTGATCTCGATAACGAATCTCGCTCGTTCTGAAGATACGAATATTTATTTTCCGAGTAACAAGTACCTACGAGATACGTTTTCAGTAATTGAGTAGCATTTTTGGTGAAAATGTTCAAAAGGAATGCGAAGGCAGAGGAACGATACGCTCACATTGTAGTCGCATATCAAGTTGTGTCAACCAGGTTTTTATAATTGTTTTAAATTTAAATCTATTGGCTTTTTTTATCTTTAAATTAGGAAAATTGTTTAGCTTATTGTATAAAATTGGTGCCATATGATTATAATGCCTCCACGATAATGCACAATTATAACCAGGCACATGACAATTATCACGCTTACAAAAATTTTCCTAACCTATAAAACTTCACAATCTTTATAGAGATCAGTGGTGGTGTATCTAAAAGTCAAGAACCTAATTATCTTTAGGAGAGCGCGCTGAGCACGTTCTACTTCCAACATATAGGCTTTAGCTGCACCGCCCCAAGAACAAATACAGTAACCTATAACACACTCCCCTAGCGCCTTATAGGTTATAAGTACCTGGTTGACCGAGCATTGCTCGGCTGAAAACACGGATAAAACGACGTTTTTAAAAAATGAAACCTAGCTAGATAGATTTATCGCCCCCAAAACTGCATACTAAATTTCATTAAAATCGTTGGAGCCGTTTCTGAGATTCAGAATATATATATTTATGTATACAAAAATTGCTCTTTTAAAGATATAGATAGATAACATAATAACAAAAAGAGATTTCAAATCTAGAATTAGGACGGTATCGTCTCACTCATGTTGGACTTTCAATCAGTTTCTGTAACTCGGTGACGTTTAGGGCGGTGATTGGACGACCAATAATACGCACCGACTGATTGCTACGTGACCACAATTACTAGATATTGTGACCATAAAGCTGGCTATTTCGTCATCATAAAGAAAAATCGATCTAGAGATGGATTTGTGAGAAGACTGTGGCAAATAACTGAGATTTTTAAATTATTTATTACGAGATTTGGACTGGACTTTGTTTTGTTATTTAAAGTTCTGTCGCTGCAATGGTCATGGACAGGCTTTATCTGAACATCAGGAAAGCGTCTCCTTCGTCTCAGTACTTTTATACAAAAATGGCAAAATTCTATAGCAATTAACGTGGATTTTTTAAGCTTTCCTACATCTAAGATTAGCCCTATTTTTAGGAACTGCCCCATAGATGAACTTGTGATTACACTAAGGCCAACAACGGTTCGGCAAAGTTCACGTATCTTCAGGATAATGAGTTTGAGCTGCCGGTGAAGGAAAACATCATTAGGAAACAAAGTACTAAGTAACCAGGTAGGATGGTAGTAGGGTACTTTCCAGTACACGGCTGGCTAGCTACCATCCTTATGTCCTTGTTCTTTTATTGTGGTGTGTGCCCACAGCAGACCTTTTAACATCAATAAAAAAATATGAATCTTAATTTTAAAATTAAATTAAGATTCACTTAATTTAAGTCACTTAATTTTTTTTTTTTCATTGAGCGGAATTCTGCCGCCAAGCACCTAACGGTGTGTTCCGGTAGCCTCTAAATGTTATGGTTGTATAAGAAATTCACATGCAACGTGAACCCTGAAAAAATTTACGCTTTTTTTGAGATGAAATTTTTTAACCTGTAAATTTTTACGTTAAAATCTCTGTCAATTGCAGACACATAAAGTGAAAAACGAACGAGTTTAAAGTATTGCATTATTGAAAAGTTTGGTCGAGAAACGCGTGCCGTGAATTTAATTTTGTACCAACCATTTGCAATTCTGAACAGAAAAAGTTTCGGTTCTCATATGTTCACATTCAGCGTGCACCTTGGGTTTTAATGTTAGGCACACCGTCACACGACGCGGTCGATCACCGTGGTAAAACACTCACTGAGTTGTGTAGTAAAACTTAGGGTATGAAAAATAAGCACTTAAACCGGGTGTTTTTCAATTTTTTTCCTGGTAAGTTTAGTTAGTAAAGTTCCAGTCACGATCAGTGTATGTGTGAACGAGTGGTAAAGTAAATTGCAATAATAAATGGTCTGAAGTTGGTAAAAAAATTATACGCACTTTCAATATTTTCATCCGGATATTGTCACCGGTCCATGTAAATATATCATTAGTACCTTCAGTCGTTTGTTTTATATTGCTATATCAACAAATTATTTATTAATTTATTATTTAGGGCTGGCTGAGTTTATACAGTTTTGTAGCGATGATAGCTACTTTCTAGTACTCGGCTGGCTACCACCCTCAAGTTGAAAATCTGCCGTCAAGTATCTAACGGTGTGTTCCGGCAGCCTCACTTGAGAGTCAGTACCATTTCTGGCTAGGTGTGCTTTACCATCTTCGACCACACCGTTACTTAACATCAGGTGAGTTGTGACCAAATAGCCGATTGACCATTAAAAAAAAAAAAAATTGCCCTATCAGTCTATAAAGTATATATAAAAATATACTTTATACTTTTGTCGGATACTTTTATCTCGGAAAAGATTACAGGCACAGCTAGTATTTAAAAGACTGTATTAAAGAAAGAAATAAATTTTATGTCACAAACCGGCCTCAAGTCAGGATAATGGCGACTGCAGCCAGCCGCGCATTAAATAAAACGGTGCATAATGAGTCAGGCATGGACTACTTCTATTTTATTCTGATCTGGGTTAGGAAACCTATTAAAAGTTCTATCAGAAAATATATATTTGCTCGACTTGGCGGGGGCACTTCCGTGCCCCTAGATTATATACAACACTAGGTGATAGCTTCCTTTGGCAGGAGGTCGTCTACGGAGGTACCACTGCAGTACCAGATGTTCTGCCGCCAAGCAGTAATGTGTACCAGTTACTGTTTTCCAGTTCATAGAGTACCTATAGCAGCAACTGCAACAAGCGAAATGCCTGGGCTGTCGAGAGTAACAATCGAACTGCGTCGGAATGCGTCGGACTCCGGACAAGGAATTCTGTTTCTCGGAGCCGACCGCATTATGTATATATTACGGTTATATATTACGTATATATTACCGCTATATGGTGTATATATTACGATTATGGGCATGCGTTATCCCTTACCATCAGGAAAGCGTCTCATTGGTTACTTTTAAATATAAAAAAAAAACATTAATTTTAGTAGAAAATATATAATATGTTTTTTTTAGTGGTTAGCGCAGTCATTTCACACGCCGAACGGGGTGGGTTCAAACTTCAACAATGAGCTTGAGCAGCCGGTGAAGAAAAACATTGCATTGTGGTAGGGTATTTTCTAATAGGTACTCGGCTGACTAGCCACACCCTCAAGTTCAAAATGTGCCGCCAAGTACTAACGGTGTGTCCCGACAGTCACGCTTGAGAACCAGTTCCATTCCAGACTAGGTGTGCTTCACGCCGACCACACCGTCACTTAACATCAGGTGAGCTGTGGTCAAACACCTAGCTTGTCAACCATGAAAAAAAAGTCACAATTTGCATTAGTTAGGATTCAATTAGAATTTTAGTTACAAACGTTTAATCACTATGTTTTAGACATGTCAGTTTTCAAACGAAACACCTTCTGTTGGCTCTATTACAATTAAAAAACCGTATTCATGCACTTACGCTTTGAATTTATTCAACCTCATTCTGGCTCCCTGCGTTCCTCTCGTACCTTCCAATTAAAAATTCCTCCTTCTGCTCATTCCAATCTTTCTAACAACACTTCTTTTACTGTTGAAGCTGTCTTGCTTTGGAATGCTCTTCCTTCCAGTATCAGACAGGCTAATTCTGTTAATATATTTAATAATTTAGTATATAAACATTATTTATCTGCATGTTAATGTATATTTGTATTCTATATGTATATTTTTTGTATATTTATTGTATGTTTTTTTTTATTTTTTTTTTTTTATTTATTTATTTATAGTAAGTATGTTTTTCTGTTTGTATATATATAAATATTCTCTCTCTGTCATTTTATATAATTATTATTATTTGCTTTTTTTTTACACCAACTTAAATATCTATTCTTTTAATTTCCATCCTAAGGTTGTCTGGAAGAAATCGCTCTAGGCGATAAGGCCGCCCTTGTACACCGTTTATTTGTTGTTTCTATGTTGTATTTTTTGTTTTGTTACTTTCTTTCTCTTCTGTTTTTAATTTTTGTATGTATTTTTATAATGTTTGGTGTATAATAAAGTTGTATTGTATTGTATTGTATTGTATTAAGCCCAAACACGGCTTTAAAGGTTTTAGATGTTTCTGTTTAAAATCAAACTACCGAACCGATTTTCATGAATTTTCTATGACACCACCTGGGAAATACTCGTATACCCAAGAAGTATGCCGGTTTCGAGTAATCGGCGAGCATACATAAAAAAAAGATTTCGAGAATTGAGAACTTTTTTGAAGTCTGTTAAAAAGACCATTGTATGGCACAGCCCTTAACCAACACAGTTCACAAACCCTCGACTTGATTGAATATTGTAAATTTAATAATGGTTCAGTGCAATTGACTCTGTGATCAATCTTCCAACTAACAGTTAATTAAGAATGAATTCTCGCATTTTCTGTAGTGTAAAATTGAATGTACCCTTTTCAAATAGTTCATTTGATCATGTTAAAGAATATCTTTTCACTAACCATTTTGAGAATAGAAATACTATAATTTTTGATTCAAGATCGAGAGAGTTTTCTGTTTATACAACATAGATATTCACTTTGTGTGAGTGATTTTATATTAAACAGATAGATATATAGTTTAAGTAATTATATGAAATAATAAAATAAAACGATGTATCAGTCTGGATGCCTTCAAGTTGCGAGTGAATCGGTTCCTAAATCGTATTGTAAAACGCGCGCAAGCCTAGTAAAAATTTTATTAAACAAACTAAAATTTTACCATACATTTTAATTATACTATATTCAACTAATAAATAATGTGAGGAACATAATAAAATCAGTATCAAGCTTTTTTTAATATTGGTGAAAACAAATTATACCTAGCTTTTTTTAATGACGAGCTAATATGAATTGATTTACCTTGTGCAAACAAAATATTCTCAACATTTGTAAGTACATAAACTAGGAGTACATATTTCCATGGATACGTCGTTTTGAATGGAAACTACACGATACCTCGAATCGTGGAAAGTAATGTCGTTTTTAGTTCCATTAGCAAAAAGGGTGGTTGTAATCACGGAGCATATATAAATTTATAACGGAGGTGGCATTCGTATCTGGCTGTTTTTATTGATGACCAAAAATAAGATGAACGGGACGCTTTCCAGACGGTAAGAGATAGTTGCATGCATATTCTGGCAGAGGAAAAAAGAAAAATACCAAAAATTGAAGGCATGCATTAGCATTCATTCTGAAAAAAACGATGGTTTTTAATGTGTAGGCCGTCACTGGTACGGAGGGACCCACAAACACCCTGCCCGCCCCATGGTCGGTGGTATCCGTAATGGATTCAATCCATTCATGGTCGACATTCGAAAACTTCGAAATTAACTGTTCAATTTCACCATCGCACACACCGGTAAACAATGAAATTTGCTACCCGAGCGAGCGAGGTGTTCTTCGATAGATATAATGTGTGTGCTTTCACATCATAAGTGAATCGATTTCTTCTAGGCAAATCGTAGACCGCATCTTCTTAACATCAAGCGAGATGGCGGAACGCAAGCCTAAAAAGCCTCGTGAAAAAATCTTAATAGAGATCGCATAAACTAGTTAAGTTCCACAGACATTATGAATCTTTGAGATGTGGAACCCTGCTGGCATCACCGTCTCCTGTCAGATTCGTCATCTGCTCCATGGCAGCAATAGTGTGATATCACGCTTGTCAGTTACAGACTAGTTAATTGTTATCTTTGCCCTTTTACGCCCCACTTTACGGAAAAAGAGTTTAATCTATACTAATGGTATATTCAAGTATGTTTTATGTTTAGTAACTAACACCTTATCTTGGAAATAACTGTTGAATTATTTATTAATTTGGGATAAAAGGTAGAAAGTTATTTTCTATTCTAGTAAACTAGAATAGAAAATAACTGTACAATGAAATACATCTTAAAAAACATGTTTGCTGTAGTACAATAACGGAATTGTCATGTAAAGCGATTTCAGCCGGGCAATATTAAATAACACTGTAACTCTTGGTCCAGCATAGAGGTTACAACAAGAAATAAATTTGTGATTAAAGACAATTGACATTTTTATAATATTATTATTTCTATTATTTATTATTACTGACATTGTTAACTTCTTATTATTGTAACGTATGAAATTATTTAGCTAAATTATAAGTTGTACTAGTACATGAGTATTAAAATTATAATTATTAATGAACATCATACCTGCTTCAAACACATATGATGATGGAACCCGCTTACCTAGAAAGACCTGTTTACTCTTGATTTGAAAACACTCATATTGTACTTTTCGGGTAACACTGACTCCGGCAAAGAGTTCCACATCCTCGCTGTGCGAATAAAGAATGTGGATTCGAAGCGCTTAGTGCGCATATGGGGAACGTCCACCGTGCACGGGTGACGCCTCGGTTACGTTTGTCTGGCCGTCCGGTAGTAAAAAGGGGCGGGGAACCAAGTCGTGCAACTCCAAGGCATAATCCACGAAGTATATCCGGTAGAAAGCCGATAGACAAGAGACCTTACGTCGATGCTCAAGGCTTTGCAGCCGAGACTTGACCAAAGTGTCATTGCCTATCAACCTCTTAGCGCGCCTCTTGACTGACTCCAGTGCTTCAAGCTGCTACTTGGCAGACCTGTCCCACGGGTGCGAACAGTACTCCATACACGACCTCACCTGTGCTTTGTACAAACAAAGCTGCTGTTCTTGTGTGAAGTACTGTCTTACCTTGGCGAGGATGCATAGCTTTAGTCTATCAGTTATCTGGTTCCCATAGGAAAAGTTTTGCTTAGTTTGGGGTTAGATGGCGCTGTGTAAAATGGCCAAAGGTAAAAAGTTATCTTAATTTAGATGTTACTTTTTAGTTCACGTTTTGTTAGTAAAAGCTTGTTTTAAAAAAGTATTGTTAGTTTAAATTTATTCAATGAAGATTGCCAAGTAATTACATGTTGGGTAACTTGTATTTTTTAAGTAGGAATATCTATAATACCCACATAAACTCCGGTACTTTGTTCTCTTGTCGTCGCGGGTGCCGAGCGGTCAGCAGACAAGAACATTATTTCGATTCTTTACTCAAACAATGAAAAAGTAGCTAAGGAGACTCCCGCTTATTTTGTAAGAATGTAATCGCACCTCCCCGGGAAAATTCAAAGTATTTAAGGTTTAAGCTGTCGAAATAAATAAGAAAACCTTTGTTCCAGTCGCGAAACAGGATTTGAACTCGGTGTTTCAATTTGAAACAAGTCCAAACAACCTTAAAAGGCTTAAAGTTCTTGAAAATGGACGAAAATCACCAACAGTGTTTATTTTAAACAATCTAGACGTAATCTGAAGTTTTAGAGATTAGTTCTTAGAGCCACTAAACAATGTAAATAGCATTGAAAAAATACATTAAGATAGAAATTCTTTATTGTGCACAATAAAAATAGAAAAAAAAGAGTACAAAAATAAAATAATCTTATGAGCTAGTGACACAAGTGGCGGCCTTGTCGCTAAGAGCGATACCTTCCAGGCAACCAAAAATGGAAAACACGATGCACGGGAGATGTTGTAGCTATTAAGTTAAAAAAAATTACTAATCGCACGGAGACCACGGGCGTCTGGACGTGGGGCCGTCCGACGCCCATTTGCTGGTAAGGTGTCCGAGGTGGATCACGATGTGTCCGGTGTTCTGACACATCGTCATCGTCAAGCTTGGGCTCTCCGAGGCGAGTCCACGAGGACAAGCTCTGTCGAGGCCGCGGTAGAGTGCGAAAGCGTAAAAATATATGTCAAAGTAATTTCACATTTTGGGCTATTTTAAAAATGTGATATACCTATCTGAAATGGCTATGTTAAAAAGAATTCCATTTACGATCAAACCCGATTCATTGGTAATCCAATCAACCCTGAATTGTGAATGTGATGTGAGAATCAATTCGATATCGCATATACACGATGTATAGATGACATAATGACGATTTGATTTACCTGTTTGTTCGAGGTTGGTGGAAAAGCAAATTTCATAGCGAGAACATTAAGTGTCTCATAAGCAAGTCACGAAGGATCTTTTTTACGGATTGTTACAAGGCTACTCACAATATAATCGTAATAAACATCTATAAACAGAAATGCGGAAACGGACCAGGAAAATGCTCATAATTAGTGTGCTTGTATTTGTGATGCTACTCAAGTTGAAAAATCTGCCGCCAAGCATCTACCTTTGTGTTCCCGGCGACCTCACTTGAGAGCCAGTACCATTCCAGGCTAGGTTTGCTTTACCATCTTCGACCACACCGTCACTTAACATCAGGTGAGCTGTGGTCAAACACCTAGCACGTCAACCTTAAAATATATATATATATATATATATATATATATATATATATATATATTTGCGTGTGTTTCAAGGAATAGTATTTTCAACATTTTCAAATATAAGTCTAACCTGATTCACTGTATCGTGAAAAAGGTAATTTCAAAGGTATTCCTTCAATTTGTTTTGAGATTTATATCTATCTATCTAATACCTTTAAACGAGCTATTCTTGTATATCTATATTTTCTGTATCTCGAAAACGGCTCCAACGATTTTCATAAAATTTAGTATGCAGAGGGTTTCAGGGGCGATAAGTCGATCTAGCTATGTTTAATTTTTGGAAAACGCCGTTTTATCCGTGTTTTCAGGCGTTGAAAAACCGAGCGAAGCTCGGTCAACCAGGTACTGTCTACTTAATTACGTAATTTGTGTAATATCTTATATATGTATAAAACTATTTGTATTTGTTTAAATAATAAAATATATTTTTTTTTACACACTTATAGGTACGTATTTTGAGATCTCGAAAGAGATCCTTAACAATTTCAATGAAATTTACTACATGAAGATTTTTTGGGACGAAAATTCGATCTAGCCATGTCTCATCTCTGGACAAACGCGTTTTCTGTGACAATAGGACAATACATTTTGCATACATCGATAAAAGCTCGGTAGCCTAAGTAGTGTGTAAGGTGAAATAGTGACTAGTCACTAGTCATTATCTACTAAAACTTAATCCATCATTTTTTTAGTCATCTCAGATTATAACAAAATTATATACATTACATAAGAAATCCCGGGACATGTCGAACCACACCGTGACACCATAATCATCAGTGCGCATATTTGCCCCGTGAAGGCCATGTCAAGAGTACCCTACACCGAAGAGCATGTATGAAGGGAATAATGAAAGTGGACGAAGCGAAACAAGAAGTATGTAAGGATCGTAGGAAGTGGTCTCTGCCTACCCCTACGGGAAAGAGGCGTGATTATATGTATGTGTGTATGTTTCCCCAAATTATAATTATGTAATTGTAATTAGGTACATAAATCGTTATAATTCTAGAATTTAATAGACTTAAAACTAGTCTTGACCTACATAGATATTTTTAACATATTTTTTTAAATTCATCAGCAATGACTCGCTAATTCGGAAATAGCTTCAAAGCATTGAACAAAAATTCGCCTTTAAAATAATTGCCTTCGATGCAAAATTGCATGTCGGACGCTTTTCCATCGTATACATTTTGGAAAGTGCGCTTCCAATCTACATGACCTAATTGCACCCTGCCCATTCTATTATCGGACACCCAAGAGCCTTGAAAAGCGACAACGCTTCATAATCAATACTCCTAAAATTCGAACTAAACGGTGCAATTCCACCTTCATCATATGAACCGCTAAACAAAAGAATTTGCTGTCCAAGTGGGTATTCCGAGATAGATACAATATTTAAGTAATAGACCACACTTTCGCCTAACATCAGGCGAGATGGCGGTCAAACGAAAGCTTGTTTATAATAATAATAAATACAACTACAATAATACTACAATATTATTAAATTCATCCTGAAAGGTTTGTCAAAGCAAATAATCGAGTACTATGACATTTATTAGACTCGTAACAATAAATTGACGTTTTAAAACTGTCTCCTCGAATGATGGATCACCGTGGATTGCTTTTATAATAGTACGAATACAGATAATAGACAATCAACGTCTCATGTTTTCACATAATTTACAAAAAAAAATTAGATTGCTATTTTATTTATTTACTAGCTACCCGCCCCGGCTTCGTACGGGTGCAATATAGATACTAATGTGGTGCATATGCATGCATATAATCCTTCCTTTTGAATCACTTTATCTATTAACATTGATGATGGAAACCGCATTAAAATCCGTTCAGTAGTGTTTAGGTTTATCGTGAACAGACAGACAGACGCGGCGGACGACTTTGTTTTATAATATGTAGTGACATGCAGTAGAAGTAGGAGTGAGATGAATCCCAGCAAAAATCTATCTATAATCTACTAAAAGACCTCGGCCTGCCAAAAACATTTTTTTATTTTTAATAGTCTTGCGCTTGACCACCAACTCGCCCGATGTCAAGCGGAGATGCGGTCTACGGTGGAGCACGCCTAGAAGAAACCGATTCACTCGCGACTTGAAGGTACCCAGATAATATCTTGGTATATATATACCAGATAACACCCCCTCGGACAGCAAATTCCATTGTTTAGCGGTTCGTACAATGAAGGTAGATTCGAACAGTTTAATTCGAGTTTTTGGAATAATCATTATAAAACGGCGTTGCTTCTTGCTTCTTTATAAATTGATTGCTGGGAAAAATATCCAAAGCAGAGTTGGTAGAATCATATCAAGTTCTATTAGGCAGGGATGGGGACACGGGCAGTGTATGTCTGTAAAGGATTCCTTAAACCCACGCCTGGATCGCAAGTTCTAGTCACTATACGGGTTCCTGCCCTGCAATACGATGGCCCCAGCAGCTGCACGGCTATACCATATAATGTTAAGACGTTTTCATCTAACAAAATAAAATGTCATTCACATAGTCATTGTAACGGATATTTTAGGACGAAATCTTATATAAATAGATTGCGGACTCGAGTGAGAATGGACAGTTTCCTCACGGATAATTTATTTTCGGGACTGATATCGGTTTTTTCACAGCATTTACTGCCACAAAAAGCAGATTGGCATTTCAATCTGTAAATACATATATTCCGAATAATACATTACATATTACGTACTTTGTTACACATACATTATTTATGTGTACATATATTTTTTCACTTGGTGTTAGTACCAGATATTCTGGCACCTAGCAGTAGCGTGTAAATATTAATGCGTTCTGGTTTGAAAAGTACTGCAGCTAACAACATTACAGGGCTGTTGAGACTAACCATTAAATGGCTCAAAGTAATGAGCGCCAAAGCAGCGTCGGCCACTGTTTTGCTACTCTATGTTCTGTGTATCGCTGCAATGGTCATGAACATGCTTTGTCTCTTACTATAAGGAGAGCGTATCGTTCGTCTCATAGCTTTTACATTTTTTTTAAATTTTCTTGTTTTTCTCTGTTCTGTCCATCCAAAGGTTGTCTGGAAAAAATCACTTTAGTATAAGGTACTACCGCAAGCTAATCGTGATATACTATTTGTTTTTTTTTTAAGATTTTTATATTAAAAGATAAATAAATAAATATTGGATGACAAACAAAGCAAAGCTTGTACTATGGGAACACCCAGAACACAAACATTTATCGACACATAAATGTTTGTCCTCGTGGGAATCGAACTTACGCCCTTCAGTTCTCGAAGCAAAATTTTACCAAATGAGTTAACAGGGCAGTAAGATGTATATTGTCGGTGTATAATAAAGTTATATTCAATTCTACACTACGCTCAGTACACGGCTGGGCTCTAGCTTGAAACCTCAAAATTTGGTCGTGACCGTTAAAAGTGTAGACGGTGGACTATAGATACGGCTTAGTAAGATTCTTTAACTCAACCTAGACGTACAAACAATAAATACCTTTCAATAAGATTACTTCATCTCTCACAGATCTTCTGAACTAGATCACTTAGGTACAAGCACGCGTGATAGAAATACTCATCCGAAAAGCAATAAAAAGAGTAATCGGATAGAGCACTTGTCGAAATATATACAGGCTTCAAAGCTTGCAATCAAATCACTGGTGAAATGACACATTATTGGAGATAAAAAAAAATCTGATGAAATGTTATGTCTTCAATGAGTGGACTTTTTAGCCAGGTGGAAAGTTCTTAATTTGACTTAATTTTTTAATTCAATCAAATAATTTATGTCTGACTTACAATTTAAAAACGTAATACAAAAATGTCAAAATAAAATGACAAAAAATAAATACCTATATCACATCATCAGCCATAGGACGTCCACTGCTGGACATGGGCCTCCTCCTGGGGGGGTTTTGCCAATACTCGCCACGCTTGGCAGGCGGGTTGGCGAGCGCAGTTAGGTGTCATTGTGCCAAGGAAGACGCTGCTGCCCATCTTCCGGATTACATCCCTTAGCCGACTTAAAAGTATGAATAATAATAATATGTATGTTGACTTGCGCCATCGCATTAGGGAAACCCTGTGAGGATAGTGTGAAATGTTGTAAATAAATAATAATTATTAAGTTTTTCTTAGAGTTTGGTTGCAACCCCAGAATGCAGACAAAATGTCAAAAACAGATGTCTGTTTTTCAATTTTCTCAAACTGGTCCAGACTATTCGACCTAAACAGATGTTTTAACAATGAGTTTGGCACATCTCGTTTCCATATGCTGTTTGTGTTTGTTTGTGTTTGTTTATCTAAAACACTGCACGGCAACGATGTCTTTGTTTATAAGACTATAAAGACGAAAACATCACTTAGCAACTGGAGTTTTTTTTTATTTTTTAATAGTCTTTAAAAACAATTCACATATGAAACGTTTTACAATTGGTGTAATTTGAAAACAAACACTATAAAAATTAAACAAAACATTGAAATAGATCAAAAAGTTACTAAAAGTAACAAAATGTGATCATTTCTTTTAGTAGATAAAATACAAAATTAAATAGAGTTAGAAGGAACAAAATAATTGTATGGCATTCTGGTGACGACGGATGGCATATGGTTTATTTATTGTAAATCACATCATCAGCCATAGGACGTCTACTGCTGGACAGAGGCCTCCTCCTGGGGGGTTTTGCCAATATTCGCCACGCTTGGCAGGCGGGTTGGCGAGCGCAGTTAGGTGTGATTGTTCAAGGAAGACGCTGCTGCCCATCTTCCGGATTACATCCTTTAGCCGACTCTTACGGCAACCACGGGTAGAGAGGGTGGGGTACTATTCATACGCCGGCACCACCACGGTCCCGTAAGACACACTTTTACCAAATTTTCAAGTAAATACGTCTTGTAGTTAGCGTTGTATATCAGGAAAATGATAGCTGATGAAATTTGAGTTGTTGATTGAAAGTTGAGGAAATTAAATGAATACACCGATAATAAAAATTAATTATCAAATGTTTATTGCCTTAAGGTTAAAAGAGTTCAATGTGACCATAGATAATACAATTTTAAATTTAGGCTTGGGTCGTGTTTAGCATTATTCCATCAAAAGTTCGTAGTTTATTTTTCTGTTTGATACATGGAACCCTAAAAGCTTCCAAACAAATCGTAAACATATTCAGTCGATGGCTGAACAAAGACGGACTCCACCTGATGTTTGTACAAACAGACTGACACACAAATGAGCAGTAAATTATAACACCGTTGTAGTAAGAAAGTATTTTTCCTAATTTTCTAATACAACTTACCCATGGTCGTCGTAATAACTAACTTTATAATCCAGATTGATTATTTATTTCAAATGTATTTTTTTATTTCGACTTCAGTTCACTTCATAGAATTAACATAACGACTTGAGGCCAGAATGTTGTGGCTGAAGATGTATAGAATTAGTAATCAACAAATTGTATTTTACTATGGGAATTAAGGTGCTTTTGATGCAACGGAAGCGAATACGAAGCGCACTTTGTACACTTTTTTGCCTCCATGAAGAAGGCCACCGGATATGGCCGAAACTATAGTCGGAGTGTCTCACATTATTAAACGTGAGTAATCCGGCAAATGTGTCAAAACTATGTCAGTTTCCATAGTAAAATAACAAAAATTATAAAAACGCGCTAATTAGAAACAAAAAGCCATGTTGACCTTTAGTTGTTAATAACCATAAATCTGAACTCCGGATTAGAAGCTGATGCACAAGATAAATTAGAACGTTCAGTCCTTGTCAAGCTTATCAGATCGAGCCAGGGCCGCTGTTAGTGATATTCCTAATTGCCCTTTGACCTGCTACATCGACTTGCTGTTTTTTCTGAAGGGGTTTAAATGTCATCTATCTAGTTTTTCGTGTAACAAATGTTAATTAATTCGAAGTATGGAATATAGTTTGAGTTAGACCAGAAAAGGCGCGTGGCGACCGTAGTGCAAAGCAAGACGACGCCGCGCGCGCGTTGTCTCAGCTTTGTCCCCATGATGAAGGCCACCGCATATGGCCGAAACTATAGTCGGAGTTTCCGATAAAATTAAGCGTGAGTAATCCCGCATAAGTAAAACAAAAATATAAAAAATATTTCTCAGAATAAATTACTAAGAAGCGTAGCTATGCAAAAATGTTTAAATTTGTGAGATAAAATTGCTTTTTATTATTTCTCTCCTTGAGATGGAAGTCACCACCTGTTTGCTAATGGTCACGACAGAGCCTTTTCCTTCTTATTAAAGTGCCTGTTCCTGAATGGTGGATCGGAATGAGGCAATATTTTCCTAAGATGTACATTATTTTTTTTGTGATTTCATTAGTAAGTATTTGTACACAGCGTTGGATTGATACCGAAAATAAAAACTTATGCAAATAATTATTTGAAATCAGTTTATTTTTACGAAGAGAAGGCGTTAAGTTAAGGCTCTGGCATCAAATTCAGATAAAAAGTTAGCATTGCCTTCCAGCGTGGCAATGTTACCAGCTTTCTGGCCACATTTACCTCCTTTGATGGACTATTAGATTATGTTGTTTTTATAAATTTGTAAATATTGTAGGTAGTATTGATTCTAAGATATTTTTTAAGTTGTTATTTGTGTTATAATTTGTTACCAACATCACATTATTTTTCCTGTTGATCTTTTACCAGCTTTTATTTAACTGGGAATGTTTGTATATTTATCTGTCCATGACCATTGCAGCGATACGCAGAATTTTGAGTGCCAAAAAAATGTCTAGGACATCGCTGCTTTGACGCTTATTACTTCGAGACATTATATGGTTAGACTCAACAGCCCCTAGCAATTTCGGAAGGAGGAAGGAAAAACCGGAACACAGTAATGTTTACACACTACTGCTTGGCGGCCGAATATCCGTATTTTATATATAGTTAAAATTTACCACGTTGGTTCAGTTTACGATTGGATCTATTGCCAACTTACAGCTCATTCAGTTTGCAGTTTTACGTAACATAAGTCGATACTAAGTTATAAATATACCACCGTATTTTTAGGTTCCAAGACATGCGCTTCAAGGACGGTGGAGTCAAGTTTCCAGTTTAGGTCAAACATTAAAAATAAAATTTCTCAACAACAATACCTATATTATTTAGATTTTTAAGGCGTAAGATAAAATATGAAACCAAAGTACAGATAAGTAAAGCTTGTACTATGGAAACCAAATGGCTAATATAATATCTACATAAATGTTTGTCCTGGGTGAGAATCGAACCCACGCCCTTCAGCTCCAGAACCAGATATGAGCCAACACCAAAGTCTCATGAAATATTTTAATTCACTGAAATTCATGTGAATTTTAAAGATTTCGATTGATTCGATTTAAACCCAAACAACACGATTGCGAAGCGCGTTCCGTCCAATAAGTTATCATAGCTTTGTAAGGCGGAAAGGCATTTGACCGTTATTCGGTTGAGATCGCGTTTTGAAGATAAGCTACTTTTTTTTTTATTGTTAACAGGCCAGATGTTTGAGTGCTGCTCAACTGATTTTATGAGACGCTGTGGTCGAAGATGGTAAACACACCTAGCCTGGAATGGAACTGGCTTTCACGTGAGGCTGCCAGAACATACCGTTAAGTGCTTGACAGTAACGCCCTATACAATTTGTTTTCTAGTCACCAACACTCAACATGTAATGTTTGTTACAGTGTGACCAACATATTCCTGGTGAACCTGTCAGCAGCCGACCTGCTGGTGACGGGGGTCTGCATGCCGATCCAGCTCAGCAAGGCCATCACCCTCGTCTGGTTCTACGGGGAGACTGTTTGCAAGATCGTCAACTACATACAGGGTAAAAGAGAAACTCAAACACGAGTGCAGAGTAGCGACGTAACCCGACGTAGAGGTAGCATTTCTCCTTGGATCACACAAAACAAACAAATAACTAAAAACAATTTTATAAATATACATATTGGAATATACATAAAATTAGGCAGCTTAGTTAGGAGACCGTCTCGCTTCCAATCTGGAGGTCTTGGGTTCGAATCCCACGGAATGCACCTCTGTTTATCTGAAGTCGTGTATGTATTTGCCGTGGTGGTGTCGGCGTAAGAATAGTACCCCACCCTCTCAACCCGTGGTTGCCGTAAGACGCGGCTAAGGGACGTAATCCGGAAAATGGGCAGCAGCGTCTTCCTTGATCAATCACCTAACCTAACTGCGCTCGCCAACCCGCCTGCCAAGCGTGGCGAGTATTGGGCAAAACCCCCTAGGAGAAAGCCTATGTCCAGCAGTGGACGTCCTATGGCTGATGATGTGATGTGTGCGTATTGCTGATGACTTTAAACGATGATGGAAAATATCGTGAGTAAACTTACATATCAGAGAGTTTAGCGATGGTAGCGTAGTGGTTAGCGCGGTCGGATCACACGGCCAAGGGCATGGATTCAACAATGAGCTTGAGCTGCCAGTGAAGGAAAACATCGTGAGCAAACCATAGTGTGATGGTAGGGTACTTATTAGTACTCGGCTGGCTAGCTACCATCAAGTTGAAAATCTCTCGTCAAGCACCTAACAATGTGATCTGACAGTCTCACTTGAGAGTCAGTTCCATTCTAGGTTAGGTTTATTTTCTAATTTCCGCCACAACGTTACTTAACATCAAGTGAGCTGATGTTAAGTAACGTTGTGGCGGTTAAATGCTTAGCCTGTCAACCATAACAAAAAAGTTCCTTAAAAAAAAGGTCAGCCTGCCAACCCACACTTAGCCAGCGTAGTGAACTATGATGACCTTACCCATCGAATCCGTACAATACCTAGGACTTCGACTCAGGTATGAAGGATAACATTATTTTCACACTAAAAAATAACACAAACATAACGCAAAAAGAAATTACATAAAATACTAAATCATGGTATAATGTAGGTTTAAAGGGATCCTGTAGTTTTTTTTTTATCGTTGACAGGTTAGGTGTTTTACCACAGCTCACCCAATGTTAAGTCACATCTAGCCTGGAATGGAACTGGCTCTCAAGTGATGCTGTTGAAACACTTAGCTTGGCGACAGAATTTCAACTAGCAAGCCGAGTACTAGAAAGTACCCTACTACCATGCTAAGGTTTCTTCACAATATTTTCCTTCACCTCCAGCTCATTGTTAGGATTTAAGCCCACGATCTTCGGCTTGTAAACAGACGGCACTGACCACTGAGCGATCATCTTTGTAATTTTCAGATATATACGTTGAGCTATAACGTATTGGGCAATTCTTATGAGTGTTGTGTAGATAGTATAAATTATTTTCACTTAATTTAAAAAATTAAATTCAAAATAATCCACAAAAGAAAGAAGAAAAAAAATATATCAAAAGTATGAAAGGTATTTAAGGGTGATGAAGTCATTAGATTCCCTTATTATTAGAATTATAATTATGGTTATTGGTATTTAATTGAAAATCTGGCACCAAGCATCAAATGGTGTGTTTCCGCACTCACTTGAAAGCTAGTTCTATTCCAGGCTAGGCGTGTTTACCATCATCGACCACATCGTGATTTAACATCAATTAAGTCAATTATCTATCCTGTGAACCATAAAAGAAGGTAACACCTGTTAGCTACTTATGATACTCATTGAAACTCACTTCCGTTATCTGGCAGGAGTGGCCGTGGCAGCAAGCGTTTTCACCATCACTGCCATGTCGGTAGACCGGTGGCTGTCCATCTCCCCCGAGCCGCGCCTCTGACCTCCAGGGAGGAAGCAGGCCTTGCTCCTGCTGCTACTGCTGTGGTGTGCTGCGCTGGTTATCTTCATACCGCTGGTGATGGTAGCGTCTGTCCAGACCGAGACCGTGCCTGTTATATCTAAGGGTCTTAAGAATATTTCGGTATGTTGAAATTTGTTTGTATAATAATAATTAATCCATCACCATCATGGGATGATTTAGATTAGCACAGGGTTAAAGCAGGTGGTTATAGTAAGAGTCTAGTCCTAGCAATGGGAAAAGAAAGGCTGTGAATTCTGAAGGTGTGAAATTTGTTTTTATGATTCATTTTTGTTTGATTTAGTACTGACAAAATAGAGTATTTCTTAAGAACAACTAAATAAGCAAATAGGCCGTAAAAATAGTAATTAATAAATGTTTGCTTTAAATTTATTGAAGAGATTACAACTAAGTACAAATTATAGATAACATACATACTACAGAAATAACAATTTTAAATGAACTAAAAGGCCGCTATCAATGGGAATAGTTTCCAAAACGCTGGCCCCATTGCCGCGTTGTATGGCCATACTCAAACGTTGGGCAAAATAAAGATCAGCATTTTGGTCACGTTTTTCGGCGTCAGACGAGATAACAACATTTTAAATATTTTCTTTGCCCACAATCGTTTTACCTACCTAGACGACCTTCTGATAAGGAGATTCACCACCAAGTTAATAAAGTCCTCATGTGTTAAAGATGTTTAACATATTTTCCTTATTTCTAGATAGAAACGAGAGATGTGCACTTCTGCACAGAAGAATGGCCAAGTCCAGACACGAGAAAACAGTTTGGAATGCTCAGCTTTACCTTAGTTTACGCCATACCTGGTGAGTTCATTCTAAGTTTGACCTTATACCCTGTACAGGTGAAATATTTTAGCTTGCACTTCAGTAATCTACAGATCGTGGAAAATATTTGCCAATCAACGTGCTATTAAAATATAGAAATGGCTTTGGGACTGGTGCCTTATTCCTTTATGTATGGAACATAACGCGGCCGCGTTTACGTTGTTCGGTGCAATTCGTTTTGTATTTCGTGTGTAACGCTATTCTCTATCATCACATTCATCATTTCAGCCGTAGGACGTCCACTGCTGGACAATGGACATAGGCCTCCCCCATTGATTTCTATAAAGGCCGATTGGAAACGGCTTGCATCCAACGCGTTCCTACAGTCTTTATTCTGGTCGTCTGTCCATCTTGTAGGTTGACGTCCTACGCTGCGGTAGCTGATCTATGTTCTCCACTCCAGAACTTTGCAGTCCCATCGCCCATCAGTTCTGTGTGCTATGTGCCCTGCCCACAGCCACTTTAACTTTCAAAGTCGCACAAAACTTACAAACTTCAAAGTTGTTGACACGTTCACTTATCTAGTACTACAAGCAGTCCAATTAGGAAGGTCCAACTTCGAGCAAGAGGTCAAGCATCGAATCCAACTGGGTAGGTTTCAAAAAACTGCGTAAAGTTTTCGCGTCATATTACCGAAAGTCTTCGACTAGTGTGTGTTACCAGTGCTGACTTATGGTTCTAAAACGTGGTATCTAACATTGTGCTTTGTTGGTAAGCTTAAAGTAGCATCACAAGTTATAGAGGTCTCTATGATCGTGGTTTTTCTACTAGGTTGAATCTTGATTGAGGAGATCCGTAGACGAACTAAAGCTACTGGCATATGCCAATATCAAGTTTAAAAACATGATAAGATGTTTTATGGGGTAGGTTTGAACTGTCAAAATAAACTTTATAAGCGTAAAATCAGCATCAGCAAGGAATATCATGTGAGTTAAAGAATAAAGTACCTCAAGTATTTGCAATCAATTCCCGAGCGCAGAATTCTGAAAATATCTAACATACCATAGTAATATAAGCGGATAAAATTGACCCAAGAACTAATGCCCGATTAAGGTCTCAATTTAAAATGAATACCAATAAAATACCTCACTAATCACTTCGAGTCCGGTCTTATCAGACCTAAAATCAACAGCCCCAAAATTCCTTTTTAAGGGGTAAAAGGGGCAAAACAGTTTGTGATCCGATACCCTGATCAGCCTCTTATCGGCCCTCGCCGCGGTAATTTCATCATTTCAACCCCTATTTTACTCTTAACCCAATCCCTTTACCTTTTGAATGGCAAGGTCCATTCCAAATGGAATAGTTAAATCGCTTTCTATACTAAAGTGTTTAACCTATTAACTAAATACGTATGAACGATGTTTTGAATAAGCTGTTGGTCTGATATTCTTGTCATATCTTTACGTTTTTATACTGGGTTTTTGGAACCGTACCAATAAGCGGTCATTTTACATAGACGAAACCGTCCGAGTGAGCTCATCACGTGGCAGGGACAAAAACCCGTACATCGTCTAGAATTTGCGGCCAAGGTGTTAAAGGGGTACTTTTAAATACGTATTAATGCTCACCTTTAGTGCCCGTGTGTTCATCCCTGCTTAAACAAATTTGACATCAACACTGGATAGGATAGTATTTCCAGCGATGTTATTATGGATGTTCATAGCAGGCTGAGGCAGAGATTTTGTTTAAATTACTTTTGTATGTTTAAGTAATAAGACGAACAAGATGCTCTCGTGATGGAAAGGGATAACGCATGTTTATCGTTTTACTTATGCGGGTTATGGGTTGTAGGTCACGTTTAATTATATCGGATATTTCAACTATAGTTTCGTCAATATACGGTGGCCTTCTTCACGGAGACAAACAACACAATGCGCGGCCTCGGCCTCGTCTTGCTTTGCACTGATAGTATAAAACAAAAGAAAAGTGTCATCACGCCTGTTTCCATAATATAACGAATGTTTATCGAGCATAACTGCAGTTACCTTCAAACTAGAACACAGTACTGTTTACACGCTACTGCTTTGTGGCTGAATGTCTGGTAGGTACTGCGGTGGTATCTTCCTAGACGACCTCCTATAAAGGAGATCTACCTTGGTTAACAAATCGTCTTATTACTTTTATAGAAATCAAAAAAAATCGAAGGCTTTCAAAATCAGTCATATTATATTGTATATGACATTACCAAGTGTATATAATAATATCGGTAAACGTAGGTAGAATTTATAGCTTATTGGTTCTAATGAATGAATTTGAATTGAAGACAAATGCGTGGGCTTAAAATACGGTACCGTTGACGTCCTTTGAGTGCAGTACTTTTAAAAATTTTTTCAATATAAAAAGTCAATTTATACCGCGAACCCACATTCCTTCCACCATTCAACCCACATTCATGTTATCAATAAAAGATTTGTATTCCTAGCACACCCCCAAGTCTCGATTAAAATACATTTAGGGTTCCCTTTGTCGTCAGTAAACAAATTGAATTCCGGGAAAGCCGAGTGTAGCATTAATAACATACTTTTTCTTGGACAGCCTTCTGTTTGTGTTTTAATGTCATGTAACAAATAATTATATTCCTTTGTAAGGTAGAAGAATGTGAATTTTATTACAAATGAAGTCGTTTCTTTCTTAATCATGTTTTTTCTTCTGTATATATGTTTTTGATTTTAATCGACTTCAAAAAAGGAAGAGGTTTTCAATTTGGTTGTATGCAAAAGGTTGTAATTTTCTGATTCTTACCTCAGAGCTCCGTCATAAATTCTAATCTCAATGATAGAAAAAAATAATGATTACTTTTTGTGATCATATTGATCATATACGTGTAGTGTATGCATGTGTCTATGTACGCATGTAGCGTGTGTATTTTAAATACATAGATACAAAACACCAAGACACAGACTTTAAAAACTTATCCTTGCCACACAAAACGTTTGTTCTGAGTGGAAATCGTACCCACGCTACGCTCTTGATGCACACTACCAAATGCCCAACAGGGCAGTCAAATATTGTGATTCTTAGTAAGAAATAGTGATCATCGGAAATATGAAGTTGTATTGTCTTCCAATACCCTTAGGAGAACACGCAGATATAGTTTGAGAGTTGACAATAAATGTCATAGATGACGTCATCAGTATACTCGTACATCTCTAACCCCCATGAAGACTTAAAATAGTGAAAAAAATAAAACATAAATAAATAAACAACCTTGATTTCCTTATAAAATCAGTTTATAAAGTTGATCGATTCTCCCATATTCATTCTCTAGAGTAAATATAAAACTCCTTTTATATAAGTCGTAACCTCCGGCCACCTTATAAACTACATCGTCAAACTAAGGAATTGGATCCGCAAGGGATTCAATAGGGATTCCGATGGATAGACGTTTCTCTCTGTATTATGTTACGCAATGGTGCTATTTAGTACGTATTTTATGGGGCGTAATACGCTTTTATTGCTCATGCCTTACCTCGAATAATTTTCCATTATTCGTCATGGTGGAATCAATTTAAAAGATTTCATTAATCGTTGCTAAACGGTTGCGAAAACAATTTATTGTCTTTGAAAGTATCTCGTAAGCTTTCCTAATAACTAGATCATCATCTTAGATGAGACTAGATACGTAAAAAAAACCTAAACAATAAATTAAACACAGGTCCTAAAGCACAGCCTTGTGAGATCCAAAATTGTTCTTTGCACTAACAAAGCTTTTTTTCATAAATAGTCTGCTACTGACAGTATATTAGGCTGTAATAGCCATTCAAAAATCAATTTTTGTATTACAGTTAACATAGGTCAATATGATTAACATCATCAACCTACCTCAGTCTGGTCTGTTATGATAAAATTCTTCAACTTGTAATATCATCCGCGAAGTGATTAAAAATGGTAATGATGACAATGGCAATCCTGTTGCAAATGGCAAGTACCAAAGCCAGTTATAAGAGCTCGTAGTGACGGTCACTTTTTATTTAATCTACTACTACTATTATCAGCAAAAGTATGTGTATGTTTATAAAATCCTCACGATGTGATAGCTCGTCTAATTACTTTATACTCTAAATAAACACATACTACTAGGTGGTAGATTTCCTTAACAAGAGGTTGATTTGGTAGATACTACCGCAGTATTAGATATTTTGCAGTCAAACAGTAGTGTGTAATGTTCTCTGTTTGTCTTTAATCAGTGTGTCCTATGCGTCATGATATACGGTGCCGAAACCTGGACGCTTACGGTGAACTTGGTTCACAAACTCAAAGTCACTCAGAGAGCTATGCTCGGAGTTTCTTTGCGGGACAAAATTCGAAACGAAGTCACCCGACATAGCTTAAATAAAATTAGTAAGCTGAAAAGGCCGCGGGCCGCTCATATTTGTCAAAGAACCGATAACCGGTGGAGTAAACGAGTTCTAGAGTGGAGACCGCGTAGGCAAGCTTAGTGTAGGATACCCTATGGTCAGGTGGTGTTACGATTTGCGTATAGCGGTGGGCAAACACTGGATACAGAAAGCGTGCATTAAGAGAGGTCTACGTTTAGCAGTGGACAGCAAATGGCATAATTTATGTGTTCTGATTTGAAAGTAACTAGTGCAATTAAACGTTCATTGCGACAAACCATCAAAATCCACCATGCAACAATGTCTCAAATGAATGACCACCAAAGCAGAGATGCTCATAACTTTTTTTATTACACAAATTTTCTGTGTACTGGGTACTTGGGCAGGCGTTAACTCTTTCTGGTGCCGTGTCGTGCCGTGGTGGTGCCGGCTAAAGAATAGTACCCCACCCTCTCTACCCGTGATTGCCGTAAGAGTCGGCTAAGGGATGTAATCCGGAAGATGGGCAGCAGCGTCTTCCTTGAACAATCACACCTAACTGCGCTCGCCAACCCGCCTGCCAAGCGTGGCGAGTATTGGCAAAACACCCCCAGGAGGAGGCCTATGTCCGGTAGTGGACATCCTTTGGCTGATGATGTAACTCTTTCTATCAAGGGAGCGTTACTTATTTTTATATAAAAAGATGATAATTATAATAAAAATTGGTATTTTACAAAGTATCAGCTGGGTCTATATCAAAATTCACAAGCTGTTAGATTTTAGTTTTTTGCTTTCTTTTCATTACAAAAAATAACTTATTTTATGTTTTTCTTTATGTAAGCATTATTCCTCAGGTTCCATAACGATAATGTCGTACGCGTGTATGGGGCGGACGCTGTGCTCCGTTCGCCCGCCCTTTGACATCGACGAGGGCAACGTTAGTATGCAACAGGTAAGTCACTTTTTTCATTGTGCTTGGCATCTCAATTTGCGCATTTGACCTGTGTCAACATTATAGATATTTTCTAGTATTTGATAGAAAACTCAAGTAAAATAAGTATAAGTCACACAAAATAAGTAAAGGTCAAGTCTGATGATGCTCTAGTATGCTCTATGCTAAAGTATAGGCAACTTTACTAGAAGATTTGACGGTGTTTTGGAAACATCACGACATATTATGTTCCACTACATCAGAAATCAACCTTACCAATGTGTGTTAGCTACGGCACTTTTTATAAACATAAAAACTCGAACAAACACAAATTTTTGAAAATAATATGAATGAATAATAATGAAATAAAAAATAATAACATACATGAGTTGTCTATGGCCGTATCTATAATAATATTTATCCATACCTACAAAAAACAGAACCAAAAAAACCACCTAGTTTTCGAAATAATAACAAATTCTCAATAAACAAATTTAATTATTAACATCCGACCCTTATTTTCAAATTGAAAAGGCTATTTAATTTAGAATACAATAAATATATTTATTATAAGTTAATATACATTATTTATCTCTCTTTATGGGCTCTCGAGTAAAATAGAAAAATTCTTTCTTTGAAAATTTGCTTATATTTTCGATATCATATTATAAGCAAAATTTCGGACCTCAACTTGTAGGTCACATCCCTTTACTCACGATGTCAATTTTCTTTAGTATATTTGTTATTGCCACGTGAGAGATCTAATAACATAAATGTGTCGACATTTTCAAGACTCATTATAAAATATCATTATCTCAGATTTTTACATCTACAGATATTAAAATCGGGTACCATGACTATTGAATTGCTTAGACAATTTTTTCTGTTGCATTCTAGCGATGAATCACGATATATCCACTACTAATTAGTACTATAATACATGGTAAAATCAGATTTGAGGCTAACTGCTTTCATGAGTAAGCTACACCTCTGTAGGTTACTGACATGGTAGGTATATACTTTCTTTTCCCGCATGGAAGAAATATTCTCTCAAAGAGAGGAAATTATTCAGCGCCCCATTTCCTTAGCGTTAAGATTGAAATGAGTTTTGGAGTGTTTTTTGCGTTTATCACCAGGGTACTTTTTATCATTGTTTTAAAAACAAAAAATAAAATGATGTACCTTGATGTTCCTTTTTTCTTATATTCACTCTAAATATTTCAAGTTTGGACTCCTTTTTGATGGAATTCCTATTAAATAAGGACACAGATTATATCACAATGTCTTTTTTTTTCTTAAACTAAAGTAGTTTTTTATTGTGTTACATTACTAAATACTTATTGCGTTTGTTATATTCGTGCGAAACTTGGAACGAAAGATATAGAAACGACCAAGGGGGCGACATAGAGTCTGTCCCATACAGACAAATCCTACAGTATCCGTCGTAATAGCAGCCACTATTTTACTCGCTTCCCCAAGTCGTGTTTGTATGGGACAAGCTTCACTTTTAGCTGCCGTGTTTAAGTGTTTTAGCCTAGTCGTAGTTAAAGTCTAGTCTATTTGTACCAACCACTGTAGATGTCAAGTCGGAGAGGTCGGTTTACATGCTGGTTTGACATTAACACTTTGATGCTATCAATAAAATATTTGTTTAACTGTTTAAGTGAATATTACAATGAATACTAAACTTATCTCTATACCTACTCTATCTTTTTTTTGTGTTAAAGTATTGAGACGAATGAGACGGTCTCCTGATGGTAAGAGATAACGCCATTCTTTGACCATTACAGTGATACACGGAACTTGAAATTTTGAGTAGCAAAATAAAGTCCAGGGCATCACTGGTTCGGCGCTTATTACTTTGAGATTTTCGATGATTAGTCTCAACAGCAGCCATGTTAGCTGTCCTATGCAGTATTTAAGAGTTATAATATCTTTAGTTAGTTTCTGTCTGAATCAATCAAGTATCATCTCTATATGTTTGTCGGTAGGGTCTAAGACTGATGAAGGAGCGGAAGCGCGTGGCGTGGATCCTGCTCCTCTTGGCCGTGCTGTTCGCGCTGTGCTGGCTGCCGTACAACATCATGCAGCTGCTGCTTGACGTTAGCCTCGTCAACGCGAAGGATCTCAGTGCTGTGTTACCTTATGCCTTATTTATAGGTAAGATAGTGTAATTGTGCTCAATCGCCACTACGACCCACCAACGAAAATCTAACGTCACCACAGCATCATCTAACCCCATGCTTATGCTATGGGAACCTGATAACTGATGGAATACTTATATACTTTTGTTTTAATAATCAGTGCAGACGGTGTTCTTGCCTTTACTGTAAAACAACCGTCCATAGTTAAACATATACTTTTACCGACTTCAGAGAGGAGGAAAATTCTCAATCCAATCCTTATTGGTTTTGATACACCGAGCCAGTTGACTATGGTAGTTCGAAATGACACATCTAGTATAAAAATAACTAAATTTTCTTTTAGTTTATATATTAGACCAACACGGCAATCACCAATTACATTAGTCTTAAAAAGCGATCTTATAATTTTTGTAAAAATATGTATACAATATCAAAATTTTCAAAACTACAAAATTAATAAATGACAAATTTAAAAAAAAAACATGGTAATTGAGAAAAGAATAGTAATAAACAATAATATTAATACCTTACCAACAAATTACAATTCATCATCATCATTTTCCTTGTCAGCTCACAGTATTCTAGACACTTGAACTAGATACTCTTCCACGCATCCGCAAACAAGTCACAGTCAAGTGCCCAGTCCAGGAGATTATTGAAAACAGTCAAGGAACTGCGAACAATTACTGATGATAATGTTACATAACATAACATTCTATGTTTTTAACCAATAATAATTCAAACGACTGTTAAGCGGAAATAACTTATATATATGTATACCTTGAACACTCGATAATAATTTCTCCTATTTTTAAGAAACATGAAAGAGAGTTTACTTTTGATTCCGCGCATTCGTATTTCGGCACCACAATGAGTTTTCCTACAGATTTTTGGAGCTTGTCATGAAGATACAATAATATACTTTGTGTGCTTTGGCCTGTTCTTGTGTGGGTATTGAGTGTTCTTGAACTTTCCCCGCAAATCCCAATCCTTTTACACAAATAACAAATATTTTGGAGAAAACAAACGATTCCTACTGTTGATCTCTCCGTATAGCGAAATTCATTCCGAGAAATTCTTTCTTGTCCCCGTCTGAGCAAAAACTAAGGCTTCATTATCGTGAGAGTATAATTCTCTCAACGATTTCCAAGTCCATAGACACTTCAGACAGATCAAGTACTATCCACATAACTACTAACATGAAAAGTATAAAGAAATAAAATCAAAACAAATTTAAAAAAAACTAAGAAAACCTTGGTTAAAGTTTTTCCCAAGACTCCAGAATTTTTTGACAGCGTGCTGCCTTACCTACTGAGCTAGCGCAAGACATAACTACCATACGTAGACTACGTTATAACTGTTATCTAATCTGGGACCGCGCGCGACTACCATGTAATATTCGGTGCGCGTGATTTGAGTGTCCGTATTTTTGTGTTTGCGCAGGATAATTAGGTCAAATATTAAACACCCATTTTTTTTTGGGAACGACAATCGAGTACTGTACCCCTTTACCAATATTGCTGATGTTCAAACTTTCACGGTGTTTATATTATATATATATATATCTTTTTAGATCAGAAAAACGTCTTACAAAAAAAACCAGGTCATCCAGGTACTTAATTATGAATCTCTAAAAGCATTTTGAGTTATCATTGTCCCCTGATTTGATCTAGGTATTTATTATAAAGGACATCGACCAACACGTAGCGTTGGTACCGCAGCCATTAAATATTTGTATTTTTAAAGTTAGCAAGTAAAATAAAAAGGAATGACATTATTAGCCCGTTCTGTTGCAAAGTTCCATCAAATAGTACTTCACAATAATTACACCTTATAATATTATGTTTTTTTTTGTACTTACCTATTCAGTTTTCTTTCTCAGTATCCAA
Organism: Biston stratarius; assembly: GCA_950106695.1. Classification (NCBI taxonomy): domain Eukaryota; kingdom Metazoa; phylum Arthropoda; class Insecta; order Lepidoptera; family Geometridae; genus Biston; species Biston stratarius. Next base: position 15,022,915 of record OX467110.1, on the reverse strand, counting down.
CTTTAATACGGTGCTTAGTTATGATGAGAACGAGACCACAGAATAAATAATAAAGTACCTTGGCTTAACACATTGGACATAAATTTTAATAAGTATTTTACTAAGCACAGCATTACCACAGTTCAGTTTGCTACAGAAATTTATATAACCAAAAAATATCTGTGAATTTTAAATTTGAGAAATTATAGTGGCAAAGGGTAACCACCGTGCATTCCCTTCTACTCAAGAGAAGTGGCAAAAATATAATTATAACTCCTTTGAGAAACTCTTAATCTAAGTTGACTAATCCTATAGATAACATAAATCACTATACTACAATTTATCCACTTAAGTATGCACAAACAATCACCACACACGCACACACACAGACACCAGTTGGCCTTGAATTTTTTTTATAATGATTATTTCTCATTCATTAAATTTTATTCCAATTCTTAAGATTTGATTTTTTTTCTACATATAAAAAAAACTAGGGTTCCGCCGGCAGCAGGGCAGGGTTCCAGCTGCCGGTGGTTAAGGCTGAAGACAGAGGATAAATAAATAAAAAAGACTTGTGGTTATAATTAGTGTTTTGTTTAATTTGCTTTAGCTTTTAAGTTAATGTCAACTTTTAGTTTTACATATTAAGTAAAGTTTCTGATAAGCTATTTCAAATTATTGTCAAGTTAGTTAAATTTAAATCCTCGTCACTGTTGCAATTGAAACGACTGTTAAGCGGAAATAAATAAAATATATACCTCGAACACTCAAAATGAACTTCCGCAAAGTAACGCCTAAATCAATCAATTAACAATTAAATATTTTGTATTCCAAATTATATTACCATGTTAGCTCATTTGTTAGTATATCTGCTTCAAGAGCAGTAGTGTTAGGGTGTGGGTTCGATTCCTACACAGGACAAACATTTATAAGACGTTAAATGGAATTTACAAAAAAAAGTTTAAGCTATAGTATTTCTATCAGCTATCTGGTTCACATAGTACAAGCTTTGCTTATTTTGCGGCTAGATGGCGCTGTGTGAAATTTCCTACGATATTAATTATTAATTATATTTAAGACGTAATTTAAATATAAACCCAATCATGTCATATCAAAAAATAACATTAAAAGTATTTTTAAAAGCTAGACCGACTTCGAATCTTTTATCATTTTTATTATTCAGTACATCTAATGTATTTGTACAATGTACTTCATCTTACCAGAGCACAATTCATTAATATTTATAGTTTTATAATCTGATCTACAAACCTAATATAATCAAATTGTAAACAGACCTCTTTAATTTTACGAATAAGGCATGATATTTTAAACTTCAACTTCCAAATTAATTAAATTATCACAAGGTAAGTAGCATAATTATAATAAAAGCTCGTAAAAATATTATTAACTTTTATTATAATCATAGCCTTCACAAATTGAGAAGATCCGGGCTTGAAAATGAGGCTGTGAAAGTACTTGGAAACCAATCAATCATGTCTTATTGGCGTTCGTCGTGGTAGAAATAAATTGAAACTCCACTCGTCGCCACCGAGTGAACGTTTGGGGTGAAAACCCACAACGCTCATCTACTGTCCAACAGAGGCAAATAAAAAAAAACTCTGATTAGTCATACGACAGTCCACTGTCGTCTGTGAGAATCAAACCCACAATCGGTTAATTTTCTTTTTTGCTTTTATCCAATAGATACAAAATTAAGTAAATGCCTTCAAATTTTCTGTTTTAAATAACATGAACCGGCCAAGTGCGAGTCAGACTCGCGCACGAAGGGTTCCGTACCATTATCTATGAAAAAGGCAAAAAAATCGCGTTTGTTGTATGGGAGCCCCCATAAATATTTATTTTATTTTGTTTTTAGTATTTGTTGTTATAGCGGCAACAGAAATACATAATTTGTGAAAATTTCAACTGTCTAGCTATCGCGGTTCTTGAGATACAGCCTGGTGACAGATAAACGGACGGACAGACAGACAGCGAAGTCTTAGTAATTGGGTCCCGTTTTTACCCTTTGGGTACGGAACCCTAAAAAAAGCAACTGATATAACAAAGCATCGATACCGATAGTTTCGATATCATTCGGTATCTATACGGTACAATGCACCACAGATACAAGTTGTATTTCCATTCAAGTCTAAAAATAACCTTTAATAAAAAACACGTGGAAGTGTGAGTCAGACACACTCACCGAGGGTTCCGTACAAACTAGTAGTTATGATTAATAGTTTGGGAATCGATTATTGAAGTTTATGATTTTGACCCTACTTTTTTGTGATTATATTAAAAATGTACAGTTTTCGAATTTTTCCTTTATATGTGTACTTTTAAACGTTTCCTGCCAAACTTCATAGTTCAAGATCAACAAGAAGTACCAATAGGTTTGATTCCCTTGTGAGTGTCAAAATATGCGGGTTTTTGTGTCATAAACGGCTGTAACCTTTTTTACGATAGCTGAGAAGTTTGATTTTTTCACAGCTGTAAGAGACTATAGATCTGCATATAAGGTTATAATTTGTTCCCTCCACGCGATTCCGAGATAGAAGGTATTGACAGACGGACAGTCAAACAAAAAAGTGATCCTATAAGCCTAGGGTTCCGTTTTTTTCCTATGAGCTACAGAACCCTAAACAGTCAAAATAAAAATATGTACTTACCAGTCCAGAATACTGCCGACATTACCATGTTGTATAACAAAATATTGTACGCAAAATTTTTAGTAGAAACAAGTGCAAAATTTCTTGTTTATATTTTGGCGGCGCGTGAGTAAAGGTACCTATGCCAATAAAGTTCAAGTCCCTTTGGAGCCATTTGCACCACTGCGTACTATTTTGTGTAAAAAAGTTCTGAAAGAATATTCCTGTGGGTACCAATCCTATTCCCTTATCTTCGACGTTCTAGAATTAATATTAAAGGGTCCGTTGACAATTTAAGGGTTGAGTAATTTGAACATTCTCGTATTATTCAAAAAGTCTCTTATTATGGAGAGACAGTTCACGAGGTTTGGTTAATAGTATGCTTTAGGTATATAGGTTTTTAACTGGAAGTGTTTGTTTTTTTATATAATTTTTAATATAAATAAGACAAAAAGATTGTCATTATTTTTACAGAATGATTTATGGTTATTATTATTATTTATGGTTCTATTTGTCTAAGTGTAATAAATAATTGTATTATATTTTTCAAATCTACTGTTTTTAAATATTGATATTTAACGAAATATATAACTTCTTAAACATACATACACACGTGCATACATACATACGTCCATACATACATGTATATACGGACATACATACACAATTACACACACACGCGCACGCAAACACACTCACAAGTCAAACACATAACCCTTCTTTTTGGCTTCACTGCTGTCGGGTAGAAAGGAAAGACGATCATTTTAACTAACATAAAAACGATACACATTTACAATTATGTAAAATCATGAAAGATAAACATTAAAAAAAACTTACAATAAAAAATAAACAAATCTTTCTTGATGGTAAGAGGTACCATCAAGTGAACTTTGCCTGACAATACAAAGTCCAGGGTATCGTTGCTTTGGCGCTCATTAATTTGAGACTTCCCTGTAATTTTGGTGTATAATATGGAAATTGAATTTACACCCTTTAGTTTATGTGTGTTAACTTCAAACATCGTTAAGCTATGACGACATTGATAACAGTAGCTCCTATCGAGTTAATGCAAGGTTTGTTTTATGAATTAATCTATTTGTTCGCAGGGCACGCAAATTCTGCTATAAATCCTATAGTGTACTGCTTGATGACGCGGAACTTCCAGCGCTCTGCTAGGAAGCTGCTATGTGGACGAGCCGTCTGTCAACAAACTTTCACGGTAATGTACAAGAATAATTTTATTATCGAATGAAACAAAAAAAGACGACTCCGTTAAAAACTGTGATTAGCATGTTTTTTTTAATGTTTGACAGGTTAGGTTTTTGACCACATCTCACCTGGTATTAAGAGACAGTATTGTCGAAGATGGTGAACACATCTAGTTCGGTGTAGAAATAGGTCTCAAGTGAGGCTGCCGGAACACACACAGATAGGCTAGGTGTTTTTTTTTACAAATGTTAAGTCATAGGAAACACGGGGAAGGGCATGTTACACCGAGTGATCAACACTATAAACTAGACATGACCTTTAGCAATGAAGATCCCGACAAAGAAGTCATAATGCAAAAGTTGTTATGTATTGAACTTGATCTCAAAAGAGATTAGCTAGTTACTTATATAGTAGTATGACTGTTTTTTAAAAGTCATTACAATTTTGAACAAATACTATTACCTACTCGGTGGTAGATTTCCTTAGGAGGTCGTCTAGGTAGGTACCACCGCAGTACCAGATATTCTGCCGCTAAGCAGTAGTGTGTAAACATTACTATGTTCCGGTTTGAAGGGTACTGCAGCTAGCGAAATTACAGGGCTGTTGAGACTTACCATCTAGTCTCAAAGTAATGAGCGCCAAGGCAGCGATGCCCTAGACTTTTTTTTACTACTCAAAGTTCTGTGTCAATCGCTGCAATGGTCATGGACAGACGTTATCTCTTAACATCAGGAGAGTGTCTTGTTCGTCTCATTATTGTTACATTAAAAAAAAAAGTTTTCCGCACTAAATAATAATTAATAAGACTCTAAATAATAAGTTCTGCTTATTGATTTGGTATTACTTCTGCTTCATGAGATATCAGGCGTAGATTCGGATTCCAGCCAAACCGACAAATTCATTCTTGAATCGACCTCTTAGAGAAACCCCAAGCATAGACCCCTCCATAGCTCGTTGTGCTACTTTGAGCTTACTAATAAGGCCCATAGTTAGAGACTAAGTTTCATAGCCATAAGTCATCACTGGTAATACACATTGGTCGAAGACTTTCGACTAGATTATTTAGTTTCTTATATTACCATATTATACTCATTCCAGAAATTAGTAACCTTGTAAGCTTTATTGCATGCTCCTGGTAGGTGAGACCTGAGTGTAAAATCGTGTTTCGCCAACGTCGTTCTATTTTAAATTTTATTCTAATACCACATAAGTGCTAGCTTTGCATGCAGACAGTGCAAGGGTAGGAGATAATAAGAGGTACGTGAGCCGAAGAACATAAACCTAGGTCATTGTTTGCTTTTGGGTCGAGTCTTTGGAATAGGAGCGTTTGTGCTTGGCATTTTGCGTTGAAATATGAATATTTTGAGGTAATTATGGTGGTACTGCACAGTTTTAGTATTATCAGGTCATAGCACAACAGTACTATGTGTCCACTACTATTGACAGAACATACAACTCGTAAAACTGAATACAGTGGACTAATGAGAAGAACAAGCCGAAGATTTTTTTAAATCACCTTCGATTTCACCTTCGGATAAAAGCCTCCTCCAAGGGATCCTTACTGTGATCTGTCCTTAGCCGTGTCTAGGTAACTTCGTACCACCACCTGGCTGGGAAACACCTATAACGCATTAATTATGACCCAAAGTTACCTAATAGCCGTAAAGGTATTTGATGGCCACACTATTGCCACACCCTTTCCATTATCGTACTCGGTTTCTAATGTCGAATTACAAAAAACTATTTACAGAAAATGTTTTACATAATTTCGTTTAGCTGTGTCATTTTACTGATTTTTATAGTATTGTATAATACATAAAGAGAAACCCAAAAGTTACTTCTGCAGTCCGTCTGTCCGACTTTATCTCTGTTCACTTTTGTAGTCTTTCTGTATCTCGGTCATCAAAAACAAAGCCTATGAAGTAAAAACAATCTAAAAAATTATTATTATTTATAACTATTACCATATGTATAAACATTTCGCGGCTGAAGGCTTAAATATGTGGACGATGAATTCATTTTAAGTGAAGTAGACGAAAGAATAAAAAAAAATAAAAAAAATGTCCCATTATATTTTAGGTTTTAACCGACTTCAAAAAAAGGAGGAGGTTCTGAATTCGTCGGAATCTTTTTATTTAAAGTATGTTCCCCGATTACTAGAAAACTAATTTTTTTTTGTTTAAAATGAACAATCACGTCAATAAATCAGGATCTGATGATGAGATCTCAGAAAAATCGAGGGCAACCCTAAATTTTATAGGGACCCATAATGTGTTTTATATATTTACTGAAACTACTTAAGCCACACTCACAAATGCCCACTAATAAATTGTTGTCATACGCAGTGTCTCTTGAGATGATGTAAGAATTCTGAGGATACGTCCAAATCTGTTCATGCACTTAAAAGTTATATCAGAGTAAAAAACACACACATACATACATACATAAACTCTCAAAACGTTACACTCCTTTATTGGGCAGTTGTGTAAAAATCAAACTAATGATATGTACAAATCGAGTTTGGATAAATTTGTATAGGTAAGTTTCAAGTGGGGTCCGATAGAAACTCGAAAATTGCTTCGATTATTGCCTAATAAAAAGTACACGAAGTCATTAAAGGTAAAAAAGCGTACAGGAAAAAGAGTCGAATATTGGACAGGAAAAACTGGAACAAACTAGCGAGTAGGTAATATGAAATTATAATATTCACGCATCAGCACACGAGACCCGGAATTATTGACGTCGAACCGATCGCAATATTGAGCGATGAAACTGACGGGTATATTGGCAAGCGTGTCAATTATGAAGGGAAGTCGATTATAAGTTCTATACTAACGTACATTATTAATATGTAAGTTATACCAATATACTAGTTTAATATTTCGTCAGTAATTAGAGAAAGTCTCAGTTAACATTTAGTTGTGATATTATAAATTGTCCTATAGGTTTTAGTTATACGGAGAAATGGTTTTAGGTTGATCTTTCAAAATCTAAATCAAAAATCAAAAAGTCATTTATTCAGTTTAGGCCCTGGTAAGGCACTTATGAACGTTAAGTTACATGTTTGAATCTACCACCTCGTAATTACACTTCAACTGAGAAGACTCCGGCAAGAAACTCAGCAAGGCATTTTTTTTTTGTGGAGCTTTCTTTGTCAAGGATAGCTTAATTTAAGGATTTTTATTGATCTACCGAAAATCTAAGCCACTCAGAACATTCATTCAACTCATTTTGTTGATCGTGTTAACACGTGTATTCTGAATTATAAAAAAAATATATTAACTTGGCTAAATACATTTGACTATAATAGTTTAGATGATAATTATGCTTACCGAAATAGATGTATCATAAAATCAAGAATGTACAAGTAACACACGCTTACACACACGCACACATACACACATATAGACATATTGGTTAATAATCATGGATTTCTTTTAATTTATTTGTTTAATTTAGTTACTAACAGTGAGAAATAATGAGTCTCTGTGTGTGTGTAACTACATGTATACCTATACTTATATCGAGAAAGGAGTTCGAGAATAAATCCAAATAAATCTTATTACTTTGACGACTATTTCTCTGTTAAATTCGTAGACGAGTCTGACGTATTTAAAATAAATATTATGAAAGACGTTTAATGGGACCTCCAGGCTAAACACATCAACAGTCACAGACAGCACAAACAGATCCATTTTAACGCAATTAAAAATAACTGTTTGATTACTTAAATTATTTTGCCATAATGTTTCCAGTTATAGGATTAAATAATTTAATTCATGCCCTACTTTCCCCATAATCACTGCCGACGCTTTTGTTACAGTGGCGCTGTACACAAAAGCCGGAAGGATCGTCCAGCGACTATGAACTCTATCACGAGCCTCACAAAAGGTGCTATTTGCAGGTGATCAATCATTATTACGTCCTAATTATGTCTGCGAATCTTTTTTTAGCGTAGGTGTACACTGGCGGACGGGCCGATAGGGGGGGTTAAGCCGAAATTTGTTCGCAGAGAAAAGTAAAATCTCAAACAAAGCTTATTTCAACGCATGTTTTTTCCGTTTCTTTTTTCAGCTATCAATGTCGTAAATATTGAAAAAAAAATCTGGTAAGATATTTTAAAAAATTCCGCTCCTAACTCCACGTACCGAACTTAAAATAAAATAAATAAATAACAGAATGGGATCCACAGAAAGGGAAGAGAGTGGAAGGGAAATTTCTCCGGTTGCAAGAGAAAATAATTGAACAGGAAATATCCTAAAAAAATTCAAACACCAGCAAAGCTATCCTCCCTTAAAATATATTATGGTGAATTGCGGTAGCTTTACTTGAATCAGGACAATTCCAGGCTAGGTGTGATTATCATCTTCGACCATACTGTCACTTAACATTAGGTAAGCTATGGTTAACACCTAGCCTGTCAAACAAAAAAGGATTAACACATTAACATGTTTTATGCACAAAGCTGTCCTTACGTGCTATAACTAATAAATAATCATTCACGTAGCAAAAGCATATGGATTATATGGGTTACAGTTATGTGAAATTGATGATGATTGATGTGTTTTTTACAAGCAATTACCTACACATGATTTGTTTCCATTGTAACATTTCAGCAAAGGTTTAATGGCGTTTCGATAACTTCACATTTGTTTTAGTAAAAGAAGGTTGGCCTTACAGTAGGTAGTAATGCTAAAGGCTTCTGATGTTGACGGAACACACCGTTAGGTGCTTGGCGACAGATTTTAACTTGAGGGTCGAAGCTAGCTAGTCGAGTACTATAAAGTACCCTACTACTACGCTATGCTTTCCTCACGATGTTTTCCTTCACCAGCAACTTAAACTCATGGTTGATATTTATGCACGCCTTCGGAGCGCGCTAACTACTGAGCAATAAACCTTTTTCCTGTTAATAAATTTGTATGTAACTTGAATAATTTTTTTTTAGCTTCCGTGACATGGAGATTTACTAATGACTCCTTGTACTATTTTTAAAACAACAATAGATATATAAGTAGAAGCTCTTCTTTGTGCACACCATAAATAGGAATGTGTAAAGAAACCAAAAGAACGAGAACTAACGAGAGATGATCGATTAAATTCTTTACCACACCAAGGATTACATACAGAAGAAAAAATAAACTAACTTACTTTATTGCTCAGAGCGATTTCTTCCGGGAAACCTTAACGCGGATAGGATTAAAGGAAGGAAAAGACGAAGTGAGTGTCAATAACGAGGACATAAAAATGTATAGAAGAATAAATACATAAACAATCAACAACACACACGATGTTGTAACACTACAGGGCACAGGGATTAAAGATATATTGAGACTCATTGAAAGTCTCAAAGTAATAAGCGCCAAAACAGCGACGCCTGGACTTTTTTTGTTACTCAAAGTTCTGTGTATCGCCATAACGGTCATGGACAAGCATTATACATTGACATCAAAAAGCGTCTTGTTTGTGTCATTACTTTTATTATATTATTATAAATACACCATTAAGTCAAACATTTTTAAACTAATGAATAACAGCTATTAATATACAGTGTATTTAAGTATTCTATCAATTACGTGACTTCCACCTCAAGATCTGCTTAGTTTGGGGTCAGATGGCGCTGTGTGCAATGTCAGATATTAACTAATAATGTTTTATTAGAACTAAATGTTGTATTAAAATCCATACGGAGCATTGATATAACATTATTTTAATGAGTGCCAAAGCAGCGATGCCTTGGACTTTGTTTTTCTTTGAGTTGGAATCGATTGAATCTTGTGTACCGCTGTAATGGTCATAGACAAGCGTTATATATCTCGTTTGTCTCATTAATTGTCATCATCATCATCATCATCAGCCGTATGACGTCCACTGCTGGACATAGGCCTCTCCCATTGACTTCCACAAAGATCGGTTGGAAGCGGCTCGCATCCAGCGCGTTCCTGCGGTCTTTATTAGGTCGTCTGTCCACCTTGTGGGTGGACGTCCTACGCTGCGCTTGCCGGTCCGGGGTCTCCACTCCAGAACTTTGCAGCCCCATCAGCCATCGGTTCTGCGTGCTATGTGCCCTGCCCACTGCCACTTCAACTTGCTAATCCGCTGGGCTATGTTAGCTACTTTAGTTCGCCTACGGATCTCCTCATTTCTGATTCGATCTCGTAGGGAAACTCCGAGCATAGCCCTCTCCATAGCTCGTTGTGCTACTTTAAGCTTACTAAGCAGGCACACAGTGAGAGACCACGTTTCGGCGCCATAAGTCATCACTAGTAACACACACTGGTCGAAGACTTTCGACTTGAGGCACTGAGGTAATTCGGACGAGAAAACGCTGCGCAGTTTTCCGAACGCTGCCCAGCCGAGTTGGATTCGACGATTGACCTCTTTCTCGAAGTTGGACTGCTTGTCCTGCCTAGTTGGACTGCTTGTCCTAGGTAAATGTACTTGTCAACAACTTCAAGAACCGAGCTCCCAACTGATATTGGGGTGGGCACAACATGGGCATTCAACATTACCTTCGTTTTGTCCATGTTCATTTTAAGACCCACCCGTTGAGAAACTCGATTGAGGTCTTCGAGCATTGTGCTGAGTTCCTCCGACGACTCTGCCATGACCACTATATCGTCGGCAAATCGAAGGTGAGTGATGTATTCGCCATTAATATTGATGCCGAATCCTTTCCATTCCAGGAGCTTGAAGGCGTCTTCCACTGTGGCAGTAAACAGTTTCGGAGATATAACATCTCCCTGTCTTACGCCTCTTTTCAGTGGAATCGCCTTCGAAGTCTGCTCCTGTACTTGGACCGACATAGTAGCGTTATTATACAAACACTTCAACACTTCGATATACCGATAGTCAATATGGCATCGTTGGAGAGATTCAACCACCGCCCATGTCTCGATCGAATCAAAGGCTTTCTCATAGTCCACAAGCGCTAGACATAGAGGCAAATTATACTCTTCGGTCTTCTGTATAATTTGCCTTAGCGTATGGGTAATCATTAATTGTACACTTAAACAAACACCATTATGTTATAATAATTTAAAATAATAATGTTTTATTAGAAATGAAAAAAACCGCTTCGAAATCGGTTAATCCGTTTGAGAGCTACGATGCCACACACATACACACACACACACACACACAGAGAGAGAGAGAGAGAGAGAGAGAAAGAGAGAGAGAGAGAGAGAGAGACAGACAGACAGACATCGACGTCAAACTTATAACATCCCTCTTTTTGCGTCGGGGGTTAAAAATATTGTTATAACATAAACGAGTTCAGTTTCGGCTTAACCCGGCCAGTTTAATTGTACAGTGTACACAGTGCCTAGCGCACTGATTGTGTGGTACTGTTTGCACGAGATATTAACCCTAATTTGTTCGACCTTTCACTCGTTAAATCATTATCAGCGAATGTCAGTTGACGAGGGGTGAGGGTTGTGGAATTTTTCAGGATTATTAATTCCGTGTTGGATTGTTTGACGTTTATTGATTTAGAATAGCCCTGTCAATTATCAAATTTCTTTTACTAAAAACGTATGTATTTTGTTTTAAGTATGCAAAAATAATGAAATGAACGAGACGCTATCCTGATGGTAAGAGATAATGCATGTCTATGACCATTGCAGCGGTACTCAGAATTTTGAGTAGCAAAACAAAGTCAAGGGCGTCGCTGCTTTGGCGCTCATTACTTTGAGACATTAGATGGTTAGTCTCAACAGCCATGTAATTTTGCCTTAAATCGGAACACAATAATGTTTACACACTACTGATTGGCGGTAAAATATCTGGTACTATGGTGGTACCTAATTAGACGACCTCCTAGTAAGGAGATCTACCGTGGACTATGCGTAGACTAGCCTACAATCATCACATCATCATAAGAGGTTTGTTTGCTATAGTGTCAAGTGTTTCATACCTAAATGTTTTACTATTTTTCTGTCATTAAAAAATTCACGTTGTTCCCTTGCTGTGACGCTATTTGAAAGAACGATAGCAAACTAACGCATTCTTTGGTATTTATAATAATTAATTACGTAATAGTAAGGATAAGACTAGTTTTATGTTACAGATGAACGCGATGCGACATAACGGACACACTTGCGGCTCACAGTTGCCGCGCGGCATCGAAGTGCGACAAACGACGCAGCTGAGTCACGTGACACGTTCGTCGCGCCGTACCGCGCCCGCGCACGCACTCTCCGCAGAAATGTTACAGCGACATGGCCATATCGATTTTAGACGTTAAATAAAGATGTATTCCTGAGTGAAAATAATCACGGGTAACACTTAAATGCGCAACCGAAATTAAACTTACCTCCAAACACAGTAGGTGTGTTTTATGTGTTATCCATCGAAGGGTTAATTGACTTTGTGTGTTTACCACTTCACCGCGAAACAACGTGGTTATTAAATTGTTATACATGTGTATATTACAAGTAGTTTCTATTATACATTGTATGAACTGTATTGAGTTGTGTAACTTTGTGGAAACTTCATTTTCGATTAAACTATACAAGTAACAAGAACTGGTTTGAATGCCGCACAATATAACAGTAAACAAAATGTAACATGGAAGTAGTAGAACAAAATCGAGATTAAAGATTTAATGTGGTCTGCACTGGCTAAGAAAAAGAAAACTGGTTTTTTTTTTCTATTTAATTGGTCACGTAACAGCCCATTGGCTCAAACCGAATTGAGTCTGTAGATACAATTACATATAAGTATTTAATAAAAAAAAGGTGAGAAGGCGTGATAGTATATTCTTTGTCTTAGATTTAAATAGAAATTACGTGTCGAAAGAGTCTGGTAAGTATACGATGGACTAATTAATTATTTGTTTTACAATTATTTTCACCATTTACAGATTTTTAAATTAATAAATGTTACAAATTTAACCTACAGGATTAATTGATTTAAGTACCTAAACTAAGTGAAACACTACAATAGCAAAATGTCAAAGGTAAGATTGTACTGGCTTTTGTACAATTCAATATCAAATTTAAAATATGTTTAAAGTCACAACTTGAGACAACAAATTTATCAAATTTCATCAATTTGTTCCGAAGTAATTAAATTATTTGGATGTTTCTTTGCAAATGAAATATCTGTTAAAACTTTAAATTTCCAAGAGAGAATAATTGTGAAAATTTTGAGACATGTTTTGTGAAACAAAGGTTTGGAAATACGAGTGACAGAAACCTAGCGTCGCGTCGTCACAAACGAAACAAGTATCAATAAAGCAAATAAACGTCTTTAAATGTAAATTGTATTTTTTTTTTCTTATTTTTGGCTCCTGCCCCTTTTTCGGTAGGGGCTATTTTGCCATCAACAGTAAGTGTATTATAAGTAATTATTGAGAATATTAAATAATGCTGGTTAACGAAGACTAATCAAGCCGAACATAATTTTTTTTTTTTTAAATTGGTAAAAACAAAATTGTCGATATTGTAGCGACTAAATTTACGAAAAAAAATTTTTTTAATAATACTGTTTCAGATTGATGTGCTTCAGGTAGCCCAATACACAAAAAAACATGAAACATCAAGAAAATAAACGACAATGTAATGACATTCCAAAAAGCGCGTATTATAAGCACTGTGAGAAACATTTCTACATTCATAACCTTATTTCTACATTGGAACATAAATGCCAAACCAAAAGAGCAAGAACATTTACAAAAAAAAGTTCCTTAGGAAAATCCTCTCAATTCTCGATGTCCATGAGAGAAAGCGCCTTCTGTGACTGACAGTGTCATTGAATATTCTTACTAAACTACCAAAAAAAATCATGAATGACCATTCATATACACATTTAATCAAGAATAACCAAAAACATTTTTTTTTAATTTAAATATAATAAGACGAACGATATGTTTTCCATGACAATTGCAGAGATATACAGTAGTTCGGAGTTACTAAAACAAAATCTAGGGCATCGCTGCTTTCGCTCTCATTACTTTGAGACTTTCAATGGTTAGGTAGTCTCACCAGCCCTGTAATTTCGCTGTACCCTTCAAACCAGAAAACAGTTATATTTTTACACCACTGCGGTGGCGCCTACCGAGACGACCTCCTACTTAGGCGATCGACCACCAAGTCTATCTTAAATATTTCCGCAAAAACAGTCAACACGGAAGAAAGGTTGATTCTACGGTTGTTCTTTTAGGTTTATTTTAGTGAAATATCTTTGTGTACAGTATATCAAATTATAATAGATATATTTTGGAACACGTTTCAAACTAACACAATAATACGCCACCAATTTATAGTGAAAACGTCATTTAATTTTATGTTGTATTTCTCTAAGCGCTACTTAATTGAATAAAGAAAAAAGACTTATAAGATAAAAGAAAAGAACAAACTTACAAGACAAAACCTTCACAAAATAGTAAATAGTTGACATTGAGTTATTTTAGAAAGTTATAGCTAAAGCTATAATAGTATGACTAGCGCTGGAACTTAATGCTATATACTACTAGAACTAGACTGTAAAAGTGAAATTCTAAACATAAATTCGGTCGAATTTATTTGTTACTCACATCACATCATCAGCCATAGGACGTCCACTGCTGGACAAAGGCCTCCTCCTGGGGTGGTTTTGCTAATACTCGCCACGCTTGGCAGGCGGGTTGGCGAGCGCAGTTAGGTGTGATTGTTCAAGGACGACGCTGCTGCCTATATTCCGGATTACATCCCTTAGCCGACTCTTACGGCAACCACAGGTAGAGGGTACTACTAGAGTAGATTTACGAGAGTACTATTTTTACGCCGACACCACCACGGTAACTATTCTTACGCCTCTTCTTCTTCCTCTTCTTCTTCTTCTTCTAAACTTCTTACTTCTTCTTATTTGTTCACGTTTATTTGTTACTTTCTGTGACCGCAACTTTTTCCGCGTGCACGTTAATTAAGAGCGAAATTAATCACGATGGTCAACGTTATTGATGAGAGTTCAACTTAAATTGGACATGTCTATATCTCCGAAATCATGGATTGTTTTTTTTTTAACTTTGTATTCATGTAAACTTTCAATTATCAAAACAACAATTAACAACAGTTAAGCTAAATATACCGAAGCACGGTTCTAGAATAGCGCTTATTAACTTTATTGTTTTGTTTGTGAACCGATTAGTATAAAACATACACTAAATGTTCCACTAAACTTGCCAAAATACATGAGTAAAACAACATTTTAAATCGGTTATATAGTTTCTGAAATTAGTGTGCACAAACACAAACAAACAGACAAAAAAATTAAAAAAATATTCTTTGCCCTCCGTAACATAAGTACAATGTGTTTTTTTTTTTTATGTACATTATATACATATATAATGTACATAAACGGCTCGCTTATGATTTTATTATACGTACATATTATTATATAGATGATAGATACAATCTGGGTGCCTTCAAGTCGCGAGTTAATCTGTTTCTTTTAGGCAAGTGCTCCACCATGGACCGCATCTTCGCTTAACATCAGGCGAGTTGGCGGTCAAACGTGAGCCTATATTAGATAAAAAAAAGATGATAAAAATATTTGTCTCCTTACGGGCAAATTGTGGAAAATGGTTGATTTACATCAATTTAGTAACTCGATCCAGTAACAGGATCAAAGGAAGATATCCTGTTATTAAATTTTCTTCAATATAGTACACTTTAATTTATCATCTTTATTAGGTGGACAAACGAACTAATACATTGTTTTGTATTGTATTGTATTGTATTGTAAAGACCGTAGGAAAGCGCTGCTTTCAGCCGGTCTTTATGTTTATCAATGGAGGAGGCCAATTCTTGTTTAACTTATGCGGGATTACTAAAGTTTAATTATATTGGATACCCCGAAGAGGACTCCGGCAAGGAAGGGCTCCAGAGCGCACCGGCGCATCTCGCCACCCTACCCGCTCCCACCCCTTGTGCTTTGGAAATTGTAAATATTATATTAACTTATTTTTAGTTATTGATAAAATAAGACCATAATTGTATACCCTTTTCCCACAATTGGTAACGGAACCAATATGATATTTTGTTTTGTACGTACTGTATATAAAGTAGCTTTAATATAATTTTTGTAACAAAAGTGATATTAATTTTCTAGAAAATAATAAATTAATTAATTAATTTGTTTTATTATACCTTTCTCCTACACTTTTTTCATTTAAGAGTAATGCCAAATAAGTCTAAGTCAAAGTTATATAAAGCAGTACACATAATACAAGTTTTACTATAGCTACTACAAATCTGTCAAAATATCAAGTATAGTGGTGACTTTACTACAAGGTTCGACGGAGCTTGGAAAGCAACACAAAAATACCTGGAATGGAACTGGCTTTTAAGTGAGGCTACCGAAACATAGCGATAGGTGCTGGTGGTAGATTTTCAACTTGAGGGTAGTGGTTAGCTAGTCACATCACACATCACATCATCAGCCATAGGAAGTCCACTGCTGGACATAGGCCTCCTCCTGGGGGGATTTTGCCAATACACGCCACGCTTGGCAGGCGGGTTGGCGAGCGCAGTTAGGTGTGATTGTTCAAGGAAGACGCTGCTGCCCATCTTCCGGATTACATCCCTTAGCCGACTCTTACGGCAACCACGGGTAGAGAAGGTGGGGTACGATTCTTACGCCGGCACCACCACGGCAAGCTAGTCAGCTAACTAGTCGAGTACTGTAAAGTACCCTACAACCATGCTATGATTTCCACACGATGCTTTCCTTCACCGACAGCTTCACCAATTATTATATTAAAACATTCTTTAAATGTAACATTTAAATATTATTTTGTATGATTATACAAAGGTTTTATTGATCGATATACGCATATTTCTTAAATACTTTGATTTTAATAAATTCTATTGTCAGTGTAGGTCCGATAAAGTTATACTGTAAATAGCCATAGTTACCAATTATTATTATGGAAAATATCGTCAATAGAAATAGAGGTCGTACACAAAAGCCTCTAAAGTGACTGGTATTGACTTTAAAGATCAAACGACTTTCTTATCGATGTGATTTTAAGCAGAATTATTGTTGTAAAACATGAATCAAGTACCCTGACACCCATTCGCAATTATCTTCACAGCGACACTTTACTTATTACACGACTGCCCGAAAAAGGAGTGTAATGTTTTCAGAATTCATGTATGTTTCTTTTTAACGCCTGGACAGATTTGGATGTACGTATCGTTAGAATCCTTACATTAATCCCGAGTGGCGCTGGTTATTGTTATGCTAAATTCAAAATGGAGACAGTATTGCACTATTTTCAAATGTGAATGATATATATATGAATGAGATAATAGTTCGGTTTTTGCGAGTGTGGGAAAGTGATATAATATGGTGAAACATGGCTTTTCGTGTTGCTTCCAAAACTCCATCGATGCTTATAGTAAAGTCACCACTACTTTACTCAAGTAAGACTGGATTTGTCTGGCACGGACTGGACTTTGAATATAAAGATTAAGAAGCTGAAAAATGAAGACTGCACACAAAATACAGAAACATTGGAACTGGCAGAATGCACAGAGTGCGATGCCAAGAAGAAAGAGAAAAAAGTCTAAAACCGCCTAGACAACATTAGCAAATTTTAATTGTCAATTCATTCAATTCGATTGATTCCATTTCACTGACGTCTCCAAATATAGAGTAGGTAAACGAATTCCTGGTACCACTCAGAACGTATTATTTTTACGTAAACGAATTTGAAATAAAATTAAAGTAAAAATATTTTTCCATTAAATTTTTACAGCAATTTTAGTAATATATTAGTACTACACTATTGCTTGGTGCCAGAATGTAATTACTGCGGTGGTACCTACCTAGACGATTTTCTGCTAACTATATATTTCTCTGAGAAGATAAACTACTATACTCTCTTACAAACTTTTACATTTATAATGTTAGTATATGTATATAATATTATAGGCAGAAAAAACGCCCGAATCCAGACTAAAAGAAGACTTATTAGTATTCCCTCCACTTCCGAATGATTAAATTAAGCTTAAAAATATACTAAAGTACTCTTCAAAGGTCCGTAGACATTAAAGAAGGTTCGTTAGCAAATTTTTCGGACATTTTCGGCCCAAACTTTCAGAATAATAAGGAAAGCTTTATTCCGTTGAGTAGTTAATTTAACATCATCATCATCATCAGCCTATTATCGCCCACTGCTGAGCATAAGCCTCTCTTCTTGTACGCCACTCGTCCCGGTCCTGTGCCAGTCTTGTCCAGGTTCTACCCGCGATTTTTGTTATATCGTCTACCCAACGAGCTGGTGGACGACCAAAGCTCCGTTTACCAGTTTGCGGCCACCAATCCGTCAACGCCTTAGTCCACCTGCCATCGCCCTGTCTGGCGACAATTTAATGCATTAAATTGAAAAACATTTCATATCATTTATTGCAAAAAAACCTATTATAAGATATTTACAGTCATAATTCAATATTACTCTCAATACGGACACGTTGCATCTCAACTCGCTACATGTTAAACCACTTCGTTTCAATGTTGTAGGTAGTCTAAGAGGTCACGTATCTAATACTTACGCAGCATTGCTCTTCGTTAAGTCCTCACACGTTTGAACTGGAATAAATATTATGATTTGTTGTGACCCAGAAAATTAGATATATTTAGACCTAATCCCAAATAAATAAACAAATAAATAAATCTTGAATCTTGAATCTTGAATCACTAATATTATAAATGTGAAAGTTTGGATGGATGGATGGATGTTTGTTACTCAATGTCGCCAGAACGACTGAACAGATCTGGATGAAATTTTGCATGTAGATACTTTAGGCTTTGGAACAGAAATAGAAGAAATTCCAGAGCGCGCCGTTGCATTCTGGTACACTAATGCAACACCGGAATGTAGTAATGCATACACACCACCGCTTGGCGGTAGAATATCTGGTACTGCAGTGGTTCCTACCTAGATGATCTACTGCTAGAGAGGTCTTCCACCAAATAACCAGATAACTGATAGAATAATTGTTTCCTTTTTTTAATACATATTTATAATAGAACATTTTGACACTGAGCTATTTTTAATGATTGACCACAGATCACCTGATGTTAAGTAACGGTGTGGTCGAAGAAAGTAAACACAATTAGCTTAGAATAGAACTGGCTCTAAGTGAGGCTGTCGGAACACACTGTTAGGTGCTTGGCTACAGATTTTCAACTTGAAGGCTCGAAGCCAGCAGAGTACTAAAAAGTACCCTATCACTATATGGTTTCTTCACGATGTCTTTCTTCGCCGGCAGTTCAAGCTCATTGTTGGGTAACAAACCCACGCCCTACCCGTTGAGTTATCATCGCTACAAAATGGTGTTGATACACGCTTAGCACAGGTATACGAGTCGCGTTGTTAATATAATTTTGGTGTAATCGCATCATTTACCCGAGTGCCCTTGTTAATTAGACTTGTAATAAGGCTTATGTGTTTCATCACCTTCAGCTTAATAGCATTAACATGCCTGCCCCCGTGCTCTGAGTTACTTATTGCGACTCATGCTAATCACTGAGGAAACATCTACGCAACCATATATTGTATGCCTGCGCTATAAGGTTCGTAGTCGCATAGCTTTTCCGTGAGCACCGCAGTTTACTTGGTGGTAGATCGCTTTAGCAGGAGGTCGTCTAGGAACCACCAGGTCAAATATTCTGCCGCCAAGCTATAGTGTAAATATTACTGTGTTCCAATTTGAAGGGTACTGCAGCCAGCAAAATTACAGAGCTATTGAGATTTATCATCAAACGTCTCAATTAAAAGAGTAATGAGTGCCAAAGCAGCGATGCCCTGGACTTTGTTTTGCTACTCAAAGGTCTGTGTAAAGACAAAGTATTATTCAAATTAGGAAATTGTTTTAAGTACAAATGACACCATTTTTATTTAAAATTACAATACAAGTGTAGTAATCTAATCAAACGAATTCATAAAAGGCTTATGTTCTTTTAGTCACATTTCCTGATGCCTTTTTAATGGTGTTTTTTATTTCCCTTAATAAGGCTTTTATGACTGCTGATACGAGAAGATACGCCAATTCAAAGAGAGTCAGGATAGAACCGCCGAAACAGAGCGAGAATACGCCTCCATATGTTGCTGAAAAGAAAAATAAATGTTCTGGTATAATTTCATACATTGGCTTTTATCCACGGCTTTGCCATTGTCATCATCATCAAGTGCCATCTTCATATTGAAGTTTGGAGGTCAGTAGGCAAAATTTCTTGCGTTGCCATGCTGCGGATTTTAGATGCTGATAGTTCAGTCCAGTCCATTCCTTGATGTCGTCTAGCCACTTCCGTCTGGGGTGTCCTGGGCTTTGCTACCCCGGGATTCTACCTTCGAGGATCGACCTTGGAAAGCTATACAGGGATCTTCTTTGTAAGTGCCCGAAGAAGGCGACTTTCCGTCTCATGACTATTGACATCAGCTCTCTTTTGCGGTTAGCCATTTCTAGAATCTTGGCATTTGATGTAAAACTGGCCCAAGGAATTTTGAACATCTTCCGTAGAATCCACATCTCAAATGACTGCCAGATTTATTTTACCGAAACCCACGTTTCACACCCATACAAGAGCGTAGACCAAACATACCATCTCATAATGCGGTATCTCTTACTAAAACTAATTTTAGAGTCGTATTATGGGTTTGCCATTGTAATCAGTTTTTTATAGTTGACAGGCTAGTTGTTTAACCACAGCTCACCTTATTTTAAATGTCAGTGTGGACGAAGGTGGGTGCTAGTCGGTAGTAGAAAGTACCTTATCACCATATTGTAGTTTCCTCACGATGTTTTCCTTTACTGGCAGCTCAAGCTTATTGTTAGGGTTAGAACACACACCTTTCGACGTATGAACCAACCGCGTTTATATCGTAATAACCTGTGTGCGCGCATTGTAGTGACAGAATAATAGCAATAAGCGAATAGTTATGTCTGAATACGTAATAATAACCGTTACGTATTGTCATTTTTTTATTTTTTTATTTATTAGAGCTAGCTTGTAAACGAATAAATTCAGTCTGGCATTGTAGCAAGATTCGCAAACAAATTTCACAACTATTATTAAAACTCCTACGGGCATAGTAGCAAAATTATCAACAAAATTTTATGACTATTATCATAATTCAGTCAGACCTTGTATCAAAATCCACAACCAAATTTTATAACTATTATTATAATTCAGCCAGACCTTCTAGCAAAATTCCCAGCAAAATTTCATGATTATTATACAATGAATCAAAATGTAATTTACCGATAAAATAGTTAACGTCAATCAGCAACATCAATTTGTAGCAGTTGCAATTAGATTTGCCGAAATAAACTTGTATTGCAGCCAGTTCGGTTGTTATGTAGTTTTGTCTGAAATGCAAAAAAAAGACTCATAAGTGCCTGTAGTATTAAGAACCTTAACAAAACTAATAGGAGAGTTTTACTTTTGCAGTGTTAGCTATTCTGTACTTTAGTAAGATAGCTTCCATAAAATGCCTTTATCGTGTCATCTTCATTATTATTCAGACTAAAAAGTGCTAAACAGAAGAAAATATTTTCTCTGCTAAATTTAAATGTGTAAACATTTTTTTATTATTCTTTCATTTTCACCAGCACCAGCACATTTTTCAGCAGCAGCTGGTGAAAAAACCACTTCATATAATATACAGGTAGGTATCAACATAATTTCCGGTCTTCCTACTTTCGAAACTACCTTCCACGTTTTTGCGTTTCTGGGATACCAGAATACACTTTTATTTGGTGGTAGATCTCCTTAGCAGGAGGTCGTCTAGGTACCAACGCGGTACCAGATATTTTGCCGCCAAGTAGTAGTGTGTAAACATTACTGTGTTCCAGTTTGAAAGGTACTGTAGCTAGAGGAGGTGTGGTTTGAAAGGTACTGTAATGTTCATCTTATAGCATTTACAATTAAAAAATCAAGTAAGTCTTTATCTTTTCGTTTTGCGCTTTGATGAGGGCTCAATTTTGGCAGCCATAATTGAGGGCTGGTAGTTCGCAGGTGTTGTATAGCTACTTCTTGACGACCATTTTAATTTCTTTATTTTATAGCATAACTTTAGGCAAACTAAGAGCATTATCGGTGCTTAAATCTAAGACACGTGTGCCCAATTCGCTCCGGATGTCAACTAGAGTAAGCCATATCGCCGAGTAAACAAAGCTTCATTTTCAATTATTGTCATAATATTCAGAGCTTCAATGAATTGCTAATGAAGGTAAACAATACTGTTTGTATTACATTTTCTCTAACAAATGGCATATAGTTTCGGAGTTATTTCCTTAAACATTGTACTGAGTATATATTTTAAAGGTTAAACGTCACTTTCAGAGTGTAATCTAAATTCTCTTTTGAATACGTGAATAAAAATTTAAAACATCTTTTTCATTACACAATTTTGTGTGTTTTGTTTGAACGCCTGCGCTTGTCTTTTTAGATACGTACTAGCTACGCCCTGCGGTTTTAACTACGTGGTGATGGACGATGATGATGAAAAGTATCCCATGTCTTATTCCAGGGCCTAATGTACCTACATGCAAAATTTCACCCAGATCCTTTGAGTAGTTTACGCGTGAAGGCGTAATAAACTCATAATCACATTTATAATATTAGTTAGGTAACACTGTCTAGCCCCAATCTAAACAACCTGTGTGTGGAACCAGATAACTGAATGAATACTTATATATTTTCGTTTTATTTATGCGGGATCACTCACGTTTAATTTTATCGGAAACTCCCGACTATAGTTATAAATGTATTAAGACCACGTCAGTTTCCATAATAAAATACTTTTTTTTTTTTTTGTAAATATTTTTCCTAGTGGAAATCGAACTTACGGCCTACAGATACCTACACTACTAAATAAGCTAATAGAGCAAAAACATTGAAACTAAAATGTTATTTGGCTAACAAACTACTGAAGTATTTCACTTATGTTAAGTGACAGCGTGGTGGAAGATGATAAACACAGCTAGCCTAAAATGGAACTGGCTTTCAAATGAGGCTGCCGGAACACACAACTTGGCGGCAGATTTGCAATTTGAGGGCGCTAACTAGCCAGACGAGTAATAGGAAGTACCCTACCACCATGCTATGGTTTCCTTACGATGTTTTTCTTCACCGGGTGATATCACCTGAGCTATGGTCAAATACCTACTTAGCCAGTCAACCATAAAAAAGCCGGCCAAGTGCGAGTTGGACTCGCGCAGGAAGTGTTCCGTACCATTACCTATAAAAACAGCAAAAAAATCGTGTCTATTGTATGGGAGCCCCCCTTAAATATTTATTGTATTCTGTTTTTCAGTATTTGTTGTTATAGCGGCAACAGAAATACATCATCTATGAAAATGTCAACTGTCTAACTATCACGGTTCATGAGATACAGCCTGGTGACAGACAGATAGACAGACAGGCGGACGGACAGCGGAGTCTTAGTAATAGGGTCCCGTTTTACCCTTTGGGTACGGAACCCTTAAAAAAGACAAATTTTTTGGAAAAAATCTCTAAATGAGCAAGCAAAATATCTTTACACATATTACTTTTATCTTTAAGCATTATGTTTAAAAAATCCGTACAAGCACAATCGAACTCTACAATTTGCGTAACAGTTGCTAATTTCGCTAGATATTACAGTATCTGTAATTATATTACAAAGGATCAAAAGGCCTTGAAACCGGCCCACATTTTAGTAAATATTTGTTTTGTCCTGTCGGAAAATTTGACCAATAAAATACACCCAATAGTTGTGGAACGGATTTAGTTAATTCGTGGAAAGTTTAGAATGTTTGGATTGGACGTTCTAAGGAATAAATACAAATTTCTGTCCTTGAGATGATAAGATAAAATGAACTCTAACTAATTTTAGACGGTGAGGCACACCGGTTCCGCTTCAGTTCTAAGGTCATCTCTATTCAATTCACCTATAAAATCTTTTATACCCAATCGATGGTATATTTGATTGATATACATGGATACCTAATGCCGTACCGTGAGCTCGTATAGAGTTATTTATGTAAGACGAATACAAAAAAGTTGCAAATCTATGAAACTTTATGCGCGGGCGTGCTATTTGAGGTCTCACTTTTTCGTTATCGTCTTATTTGAATGTCAATAAGAGCTCATGGTACAGCCCTATCATTCAGAATAGTCTGTGCAATTTACGGATTGATGCTAACGTACATACAGATATACAGATTCTTTTGCAGCATTAGAACAATCAAGTTAAATAGTTAAGCGACGGTCTTCACGCCGAATATGTTTTTTTTAATGGTTGACAGGCTAGGTGTTTGATTACAGCTCATCTGATGTTAAGTGACGGCGTGGTCGAAGATGTTTAACACACCTACTCTAAAATGAAACATATTGTCAAGTGTTTGGCGGCAGATATTCAACTTAAGGGTGGTAAATAGCCAACCGAGTAGGTACTAGAAAGTACCCTATCACCACGCTATGGTCATGATGTTTTCCTTCACCGGCAGCTCAAGCTCATTGTTGGGGTTTGAATCCACGTCTTTCGATGTGCGAACCGACCGCGCTAACCACTGAGCTATCATCGCTAAATGTAGGTATAATTGTTATCAAGATAAGATCATCTTTATTGCTTAAAACTGTGTACATATTGGTCTTATGTATAAGTTTTGATACAACTGATATCTTAGCGGACATGCAATCAAGTGTTTTACATTGCTTTTCTGAAGATTTTCTTATCGGCTTAAATCTTTATAACCCTAATTGCTTTATTAAAGTCTTAGTATTTCTCTTGGTAACAGGTAAAATTTGCTTACGCGTAGGTTATAAATAGCTTAATTTCATTTTATAATAAAAATGAAATATACCTTAGTTTTATGAAAATTGGTTCATTGATTTTTAAACCAAAATACCTAATAATATTTTTTTTATTAAAGTTGTTTTATCGTGTAAACTGCTAAATATCAGAACGCTCTGCCTTGGTAATCCTGATAACATTAATTTAAGTGTCATGAAATCTCGAGTAAATCGATTTCATACAGGCAAGCGTCTTTCATCGCTGTTAAAAATCAAGAAAAACGGTGGTCAAGCGAAAATCTATCAATTAGTATAAAATGTACTTCGCTAGAACATTTAAAACGTTTAACCATGTAAATATTATTTTTCATATTAATGTTAAAACCTAATTCAAATTATGGGTAAGGACCAAATTTTTTGCATGGTTGCACAACGGAAATCGCAACGGAAAATATCACAATGGAAAATTATGTAGCACACCGGAATTATAAAGGTGTGAGTACACCTTGCTAAATAAATATAATCAATCAATAGGTATAGTAGGTAGGTGTACATTTTTTTAAATATAAGTATAAATTGTTAAAAAATAATGCTAAACCTATTTTGCGTTAATATTCTACCCATCAAACATTAAATGTATGGAAAAAATATCCAGAAATCTTGGCCAAAAAAATCTGGGATTCGATAATTTTTAAAGGTTTGATTTTCAAAGGGGTTTGGATAAAAGTGATGCGTTTGAAAGGTTATCGCGTTTTTATAATACGGAACGATGTAAAATTTTATTCAAATATAATAGTTTCATAGCTTCAAATTTTTCAGGATTTTCTTGTTTTAGTTTTTCACGATATTTACGACATCTTTCTGCCGAAGATAAAGGCATCTGAAAATAAAAAGTGTGGTCATTATTAAAACCACTATAAAAACATTAAAAACTTAAAGGGGCTTGTTGCTCTAAAAAAACGATGATGAAACTAGATCAGAGTGCAATTTAGGTTTCACAGAACCAATTTAAAGACACACCGTGTTGGTCCCAAGAAAAAAAAAAGTATTTTGTATTATGATTGATAGTAGCAAACTAAATTTCTACATGATCTTTGAAAATCACTTTGTATATTTTTATGGTTTACGAGTATAAAGCTTAAGAATATGTTATTAGACTAATGTATACATACCTTTAGAAATTTCCATTGTAACACGTAGCACAATTCGTGTCACTCGTCGCACAATGGAACTGAAAAACTTTACGACCTAACCTAAAATGTTTCACATAGCATAAATGAAACGGAGTATTTAGTAAACTTTACGATATTTCCGAAGTTAAATGTATATAGTTTGTTCTTAACCATTCGTGTTTAGAAAAAAAAATGTAGAAAACACTAAAATCTTTGATCAAAATCGCAAAATGTTAACGACACGCGGTGCTAACACAAACATAACGCCCGACCAACAGATGAATAAGATGGCGAAAGTATTAGAAATTTGCTTGACATTTCCTAGTAAGTGCTGCCTTTATAATAATTTAAAAATCTAGTGTTTGGTAGCATTGTGTGGTAGATTTCTCGTTCGAACGTCGCACAGCTGAAGTTGCACAACGGAAACTAATTTGAGACATTTATAAAATACTCGCTAAATGTAACATCATTTACGCTATTGTATATTTTGAATAGAAATCCGTTGTAGCAAAATCCGAGACACAATATTTACAAATAAAATGTAAGTTGCGCCGGTAATGTTTTAAACAAAACCATAATATTTCATAGTAGTCTTAGTGGGGACATGTTCATTTTCTATGAGATTAGTAATTTTTTTTAATTCTTTATTTTAAACCAATGGCTAAATTATTCGTATATTAGATAGAAAATAGTTAATTTACTCAGTAATGGATCTAAAAAGAACTGGTGTATATTAATTTTTTCACAAAAAGTAATTGTTGATATAATAAATGCATTATTTTTAGTTAGAAAGGCTGTGGACAAAAAGTTTTGCTGATTTATGCAAAAAATTTGGTCCTTACCCATATAACACACAGATAATAACTTTAAAAAAAATAAAGAATTAATACTACCTACACTATTTACAAATTTATAAAAAAAAACTTTTTCAAGAGTCCATAAGAAGAGGGAAATGTAGCCAGAATGCTGGCAGCAATGCCACGCTGGATGGCAATGCTAAGCTTTTGGCCAAAGTAGATGCCAGCATTCTGGTCATCTGATGCCTTCTCTAAACGTTTATTCATGTCCCTATATAGCTCGTCCGTCGCATTGATGTTGTATTAAAAATAAAAATAGTCTATTTATTGGAAGTGCTGTTAAATATTGATATAGGGTCAGTTTGAGCAACTCGATTGAAATTCAAGCGGAGTGTGAGTGGCGAGAGTCAGTGCATTATTCTGAGTCCAATACTAAAGTTTCGATTCGATATCGATATTTCTCTCTCCGTTATTTACATATCGAGTGAGAGAGATCTCTATGAACATTCCAATAGAGTTGAGAATATGGCAGCTCAGGTATACAGGGACACGATGGATCCTAGACGTGACATAAACTTGAATGAAGTCCGTTCACGAATTATTAAAAGCAAGTTGTTTTAGAGACTGTCTTAAAACTTGGCGTTATTTAGCGAGACCGTCTTACAGATATTTGTAGACCGTCAAGTAGAAAATAATCTGGTATGAGAGGAATATATACTTTATGTTTTTATAGTTTTTTTATTTAAATAATATTTTGTGGAAAAAAACTGCCTATCTAATGCAGTTCCACATTATAGATATATTTTTAGACCGTAAAGTAGAAAGAATAGTATGAGGGAATATACCTTATGTTTTTATAGTTTCTTTGTAAGAATTCTACCATCAAGTAACCTTTTGTGGCAAAAAAATGTCTACATTTCAAGTGATAGATTGTAATAAGATACCATTGAGTGCTCTCTCAGGACGAAATCCGACGAAACAGCTGTGACATTACATGGAGACATATAAAAGTCCCTGAAACAATCAAAACTTACAAGCACACTAATACCCAACGGCGAACTTAAAGTTAAAAGTACTTACGTAATATTTGAATATACTCCGGTACCAGTAAAAGGCAGCAGGTTGGATGCAATGCTATATTTCTTATCTCGACACTCTTGGAAGCAGACTGGCTTACAGGCCATTTCCTTTTTTGACTTGAAGACTGAAATTAAATCGATTTGAAGAATTAATTTTATAAGCAGTTATGTTATTTCTTTCTTATGAAGTACAAAAAAGTTCTTAATTATTCGGTCGAGATGTATTGCAAAAATAAATGTATCAGAGTTCACTGTTCAATTGAACGGTTAATGTCCAAGAACTAGTATTAGATGTGTAGCTGTAATATCTAGTAATTACTAATTACTTAACTACTGGGTACTATAAGTAGTAAGTATTTTTTTATTGACATTTAATCATATTGACTTATTTTATATCAGACGTTTCACTATATTGACATATCATTTTTTTTTTTTTATAGCTGACAACAGGCTTGGTGTTTGATCACAACTCACCTGTTGTGATGTTAAGTGACGGTGTGGTCGAAGATGGTAAAGCACACCTAGCCTGGAATGGAACTGGCTCTCAAGTGAGGCTGCCGGAACACACCGTTAAATGCTTGGTGGCAGATTTTCAACTTGAGGGTGGTAGCTAGCCAGCCAAGTACTAGAAAGTACTCTACCACCACGCTATGGTTTCCTCACGATGTTTTCCTTCACCGACAGCTCAAGCTCATTGTTGGGGTTTGAACACACGCCCTTCGGCATGCGAACCGACTACGCTTACCACTGAGCTATCATTGCTATATTGACAAGTGTTATGATTTTGTCATTTTCAATGTCATTTTATACATGAATGGAAAAATTACTTGTAACTTGAGTATAATCAAATCAAATATTTGTATTTGTATTAGAATAATTTTGCGTTTATCCACATTATTTATTCAGGATAAAAAGAAATGCGTAGTACATTACTAAAATACATCCTACACGTGTGTCTCCCTCAATATATCCTACGAAACTATCCTCCGATCATTATCCTGTCCAAATATTATTCGATTCCCTACAAGCAAGTAATTGTGTTTTTATGCCACGCACGAGTATTCTCATTCCAGCCAACAACATATCTCGTATTGTTCTTTGGTAATCTATATATTTCATCCATAATCATAATTTCTCACATTCCCAAACCTATCCATATTTTGTTCTGTCGAATTTTCCTCCATAAAAAATATTGGAAGCGCCCGTGAAAAGGTCATATTAATCTTGCAACTTAAATATAACTTAACTAAGAATAACTTGACTTGGATCTTTATTTCAATGTTATCTTATATGCCGCTTGGATTATAGTTATTTTTGTAGGGTTCGATTACCTATACCTACTTACTTATTTATTACATAAAGATCTACTTCGAAGTTATGCGGAAAGAGCTCCTTTTAGATCAAAAGGACTAGACAAAGTAACATTCGATTAGCGATAACGCTCATAGAAACGTTAAAAATTACGGGATTGACATAAGCTGTGAAAATGTCACATTTATGGTCATTTGTAATAGCGTTATCGAATATTGAATGTTACTTCGTCCAGGTCCTCTGAAATATTATTAAGCAATTCGAAGTGAGCTTAATGCATCCCAGCGCTGCGTATGTGTGTAGGCTAATAAGCTAATCTAGAAAAGCGATCGGGCGTCCCACCACGTAGTCTCGCTTAGGTTACCAGACTCAAAAACATCTTTGAACGTCTTTTCCTAACGATACATCTTTCCTCATGATTTATTCTTACTACTACCTACTGAAACCACTACTGTTGTGTTAATAGTTTTTTAATCTGTGCGAACTGATTTGTACAAATATATTTACCAACCATAGATGTCAGTAAAAAGATAGATAGAGTTTTTACATCAAACGCAGTTTTTACAAAAAGTATGTGTGCGGTGTCACACCGCGCGGTTTACGCAGTAGGAACTTCTGCGTCTACAAGTGTTATAATGTTAGCTGATAACGTTTAGGTTTTGTGTTCCAAGTTGTAAATAGAAAATTAAATAATCGACATTCGTCAAAATAATGTAAAGTATAAATAACAATTTTAAAAAAACCGACTCTGTGCCCCTAACCCCAAAACGGCTAGGTTTAGGTATTTTGGTTTAAAAATCAATTTACTGAACCGATTCTCATTTTCCATGAGACTAATCAGAAAGGGTACCCTTTCAAATAACATATTTTCAAAACGATTTATAAATGACGGAGTTCTGAAGTAAGAAACATAGAAACAAAATACAGCCCAATACAGAACCTCCTCCTTTTTTAATGTCGGTTAAAAAGACATCGTGGCTCTTTTGTTTTTATAAACTGTTTTTTCAGTCCTTGAACACACAGTACGTATAACTACTACATTGAACCAAGGTACAAGTAATTGCATAGGATACGCACAACCGACATATCGCTAAGCTGCGTATTGAGTGCAATTTTATTTTTTCACATAAATGTAATGAGACGAACGAGAAATTCTACTGATGGTAAGAGATAACTCCTGTCAATGATCATTGCAGCAATACACAGAACTTTAAATACTAAAAAGAAGTCCAGGGCATCGCTGCTTTGGCGCTTTATACTTTGAAACTTTAGATGGTTAGTCTCAACGGCCCAGTAATTTCGCTAGCTGCAGTACCCTTCAAACCGGAACACAGTAATGTTCACACACTTCTTGTCGTAGCTCTAGTATTTCGTATTATTAATCTTTTTTTTTCTGAGTCCACTGCTTGAACATTTTAATAAATTAATGTAATTTTTTTTTTTTTTTTATAGCTGACAGGCTTGGTGTTTGACCACAACTCACCTGATGTTAAGTGACGGTGTGGTCGAAGATAGTAAAGCACACCTAGCCTGGAATGGAACGGCTCTCAAGTGAGGCTGCCGGAACACACCGTTAGATGCTTAGCGGCAGATTTTCAACTTAAGGGTGGTAGCTAGCCAGCCGAGTACTAGAAAGTACTCTACCACCACGCAAAAACGCTAAGTAACTGTTAAACTTACCAGTGACATTGTTTAAGCATATCAGATCTTCAAATTCACAAATACGGTAAGATTTTTCTGTAAAAGAAAGATAAATTTTTGTTATATTTTTTTTAAATCGAAGGTTTTTTTATTGTGAGGCGTGTTTAGCTCGAACGGCAAAACAAGTTTTGTGTCTCCATAAATAATATAGAGATACTTTTATTTTAAATTACTACCAGCTAACATTTTATTGCTATGCGTGGACTTACCCTCCAAGAGTGGTTGGTCAATATTTCTCCACGCTGTGTCGCTGCGGGTTGGCGGATGCACATTTAATTTCATCTTTAAAAGCTTACAAGTTATTTCATATGACGGTTTTAGGAAAAAACTTGTTGCTTGACGGCCTTGTTAACTCAATTGGTAGAATATCTACTTCAAGAGCAGTAGGGCGTGAGATTCTCAAAGATGACAGCTCAGCGTTAGCGCGGTCGGTCCACGCCAAAGAGCGTGGGTTCAAACCCCAACAATGAGCTCGAGCTGCCGATGAAGGAAAACAACGTAAGAACTATAGCATGGTGGTACTTTCGTGTATTCTACTGGTTAGCTACCACCCATCGAAAAATCTATCGCCAAGCACCGAACACTGGCAAGCAGTCTCACTTGAGAGCCAGTTCTGTTCCAGGCTAGGTGTGTTTACCATCTTCGACCATTCAGGAGGTCACTAGGTAGGTCACTAGTGTGTACACATTCCGGTTTGAACTACATCTAGCAAAACTTTGGGTACTACATCTAGCAAAATTACTGTTGTTGAGACTAACCAGCAAAAGTAATGAACGCCAAAGTAGCGATGCCCTGGACTTTTTTTTTCTATTCAATGTTCGATGTATCGTTGCAATGGTCATGGACAGTCGTTATCTTTTACTATCAGGAGAGCGTCTCGTTACTTTTACATTTTAAAAAAAACAGCGTCTCTTAACATCAGGTGACCTTTGGTAAAACACATTAAAAAACTACTGATTAATTATTATTTTATTAACAAAATACAGTGTTTTCATTGTTACCAAGTCAATCCAATAACAGTATCAAAATAACAATCATTTGAGATTTATATAGGTACATCGCACATTTATATATAGAAATCATCGATCAAAGGAAGATTACTCGAGATATGGAGGATAGCGACATAATTAAGAAGGTTAACCGGAGATAAGCACGCTTACCCACCGTAATAAGGAAACGTTTGCCATAAATGAAATAATGGTAAATATGTCGTACGTACCTCAACTCGATGTTACTTAGTAAAGTAAGTCATTACTACCCAACTTTTTTAATTGATCGCCATCTCACCTGATGTTAAGTGAAGATGCTATCTAGGATGGAACGCGCTCGCCTAGAAGATACCGATTCACTCGCGACTTGAAGACACCCAGATTGTATCTCTCAGGGAACACCCACTCGGGTAACGTATTCCACGCTTTAGCCGTTCGAACAATGAAAGTGGATTCAAATCGTGTTGTACGGGTGTTTGTCCTTAGAACTTGGCTTTATCATTCCCTGTTTGTCGCAGGAATGGTGGGAGTGTAAATCTATTAGTACCTAAACAATATGTAAAATCTGGAAGACTCTAAAATTACAAGACTATCAAGTAAAGTAATATTATTTATAATAATTTATTGACATTTTGACATTGACATATTTTTTCATAAATATAAATCATGTAATAAATATTTTGACATTTTGATGGTATTTTTGAAATATGACTCGTAACTTTGATGCCAATAAAATATTGTATTGTATACGGATTAGTAAGTTGAAGTAGCAGTGGGCAGGGCACATAGCATTCAGAACTGATGGCCGATAGGGCTGTGAAGTTCTGGAGCGGAGACCATGGACCGGCAAGCGCAGCGTAGGACGTCCGCGCACAAGGTGGACAGATGACCTAATAAAGACCGCAGGAACGCGTTGGATGCAAGCAGCTACCAGCTTCATAGAAATTATTTAATATGTCCTACAGTGGACGTCCGACGGCTGGGATGATGATGATGTTTTGCAATGGTCATGACCATGAGGGCAGGCGTTATCTCCTACCACGAAGCGAGTGTCTTATTCGTCTGTTGTAAATGTAAATTTAATGTTTGCATTATATTATCTAGTAAAAATGAAGTCTCACAAAACCATACCTTAGTCACAGACATAAGTCTCAGACGGATGTAAAATTGATTGTAAAATAAACGGCTAAATCTACGGACGAATCTGCATATTTGTATATTCAAATTCATCTTATAATTCGTAATAACTGAAATTTACCTCTCGGGTACTTGAACGGTATGCATCCACAGCTTTTTAAGTATGTTTTCATTCGACATTCTGAATTACAGGTCTCGTAGCTATACCTGTAAAAAACATTACTTAACATATTTTATACCTTTTTGGTACCATATTATTATACCTGCTGATCTGTTTCAAGTCGGTGCTTAGCCTAGGCTAGGCTCGCCAAGATTCAAAAACGTCTTGCCAAAGACAATTACATCATCTACGTAAACAAAAATTTTCATAATTTTTTTAATAAAATGAAAACAACTGGGCCAAACTATGTTAATTTTTTATGGGACCTAATGGCAACTGTTTCGCATCAAACTAAAAAAGAATCACGTAAATCGGATCATAAATCTCAGCGTAATCGGTGAACATAAATACATAAAAAAAAACAATCAAGTAAGGGCTTATTTAGAGAGAGAACCTTCTCTCTCTCTTAACGAAGAGAAGAACGGGGGAGATCTATGCCAAAGAATCAATTTTTGTCATCTAGCCCCGAACTAAGCAAAGCTTGTACTATAGAAACGAGATAGTTTTTTTTTTTTTTAACAATAAATATGCTTGCGTTTCGCCGCCATCTCACCCGATATTAAGGAATGATGCGGTCTAAGATGAAGAACGCTTGGCTAGAACATACCGATTCACTAGCCATCGGAGAATACCTACTCGGGCAGATCACTCCATTGCTTAGTGGTCCGCACAATAAAAGTAAAATCATATCGTTTCGTTCAAGATTTTGGCTGACCGATAGAAGAATATATAGTTAAAATAGAATACTTATTTACTTTATTTTTGTAAATACGTACTTACATATAATATATCCAGAACACCCATACATACAACAAAATCTATGTCGTCACATACAACAGTTCTGAGTGGGAATCGAACCCACACACTTCAGCGCTATGTATCAATACTGTTACTAACTATATTCCAGTAGAATAAAAATTGATTTTATTTTACTCCGGTAATAGAAAAACAAAAGTTTTTAGCTTTTGTACCCGCCCAATCAAAACTTACCGAACTATATTAAGTAGTACAAGATCATAGGGAGTGATTCTTAGAAAAAAGGAACGAACTACTCTCAAGAGCAATAAAAATATTTTTATAGGTCCTGGGTTACTAGAAATGTTGAGAAAATCATAAATTGGTCGGAAAATAACGAAAAAGTTGGTAAACTTATCTTCAGACCTCTTTTACAAGCTTTTAAAAATAATCTTTATAAATTTACTAGCAGAGAGCGAAGTATGGGACTCTCCCTTTGACCTCGCATTTATCTCTATAAACTTCTTTAGAACTGTAGCTAAATTTAAAAACCAAACGCTATGCAACGACGTATGTGTGTTGACGTCACGGGCTAGAGCGCTGTCAGACCGTTCGCCCAGGGGCGTGTGTTCAAATCCCAGTAATGAACTTGGACTGCCGTGAAGGAAAATATCGTTAGGAAACAATAGCCTCACTTAAGAGACAGTTTCCGTAAGAGATTAGCTGTGTTTGCCATCTTCAATCACACTCTAACTCAACATGACAGCCCTGTATTTCAAGAGCTGTAGGGCGTGGGTTCGATTCCCACTTAGAAAAAACATTTTTGTGACGAGCATTAATATTTGTTCAGAGTTTGAGTGTTCTTCTTTATGTATTATAAGAATGTATTAACAAAAAAAAACCGCACATAAGTATTCTATCAGTTATTTGGTTCCCATATTTATTTATTTATTATTATTCGGTTTATTTATTTACATCAAACACTTAACACGTCATTAATATAAAAAGTAAGTTTTGAACTATGATAACTGACGTGGTTTTGACACATTTTTGTTTACTTATGCGGGATTACTCACGTTTAACGATATCGGATACGAAACGTATCGGTCTGTACTCTACTTTGTCTCCATGAAAAAGGCCACTGGATGTAACTATAGTCGGAATATGCGATATAATTAAAAATGAGTAATCAGGAACCAGGTAAATTAAAAATTAAGTTGTGTTTGATCTAGATTTTTACCTATATTTGACAACCAGCTAGAATAATACAGTTCGGCTGTATCTTCCTCACCTATCAGTATGCTCTAGAGTTACTTCGTCGTAAAACCAGCAACCTCGCTTGTTGGGGTCGACTCTGCGAAGGTTATCTTCACTCTGGAAGACCATGGCTTCCACCTTGATGTCTACCGCCTTACCCGGGCTGATGTAACGGTATAGGATGGTAGTCTCTGGATAATCGTTTGGATCTGTGATCATTATCTGAAATATAACATTTTGGACGCTATAAAAAGAACAGTTAGTTCAGACTATTATCGGGGTTTTTTTTTTTTGCATGCATACGTTTTGCTAAAATGGTGTTTTGCGAAACTATTTCCACAGCATTTATCACTTTACTGAAGTATAAGCAGCTGAGGACGTATTTCATGTAATATCTGCTTAGTTCTTTTAAACTGCGCAAAGGAACATGACACGGTGTTCACCCTCATTTAAAAAATCACCTGAGATCGAGGCAAGCTAGTGATATAATTAAAGAAGTGATTACCTTAGCTCCGTAGTAAGGTAAATTCGACCAGGGTGGGTAATCATCCGGCTCAACGTTGATTACAACGTGAAGACCCGACGAGCTGAAACGAAAGATAATGGAAATTATCTAGATATATTTTTAAGACAAATATATTTTTTGAAGGAATTTTGGCAGTTTAGTTGGGATACCGTCTGACTTCCAATCTGAAGGTTTTAGGTTTGAATCCCACGGCACGCAAAATGAGTAACGAGCGTTAAAGTAGTAGACTTTGTTTTACTACTAAAGTTCTATGTATCGCTGCAATGGTCATGGAAAGGCGTTATCTCTTACCATCAGCAGAGCGTCGCGTTCATCTTTTACATGAAAAAATTTATAATATGGATTAGTACCTAATATAAAAAATGCAATAAATTATCAAAAAATAACGTACAATAGGTATAATTTCTATCCGATAAAATATACCAATAATATATTCTTACATAGCACATCTACGCGTACCAATAACATTTGGTAAAGGAAACGAAGTTCAATGGTAAACGACAAAGTTTGGCCAACTTTATTGGGTTTATTGCGTAGGTACTTATAAACATGTGTTGGCGTGTGTGAACAGACGTAGTAATGTATGCCACCGAAAATGGGTTCAACTTATAAATTCAATTGTTAGGTTCAACTAAATAAACATTTATTATTGGTGTTCAAGGTATATATTTAGTGTGTTTCCGTTTTGGTTACAACAATCATGAAGGTTAGACAGTTTTTCCGAAATATTACTTAATATTTAATACTATAATTTGACATAAAATTAATTATAATAACACAACAAACAACAAAAGTTTCGCCTGTACACGAGCCATCCTCAAGACCTGTTGACTCTTCGAGCGCTTGGTCTATAATGAATAAGTACCTGGTTGACCGAGCATTGCTCGGCTGAAAACATGGATAAAACGACGTTTTCTGAAAATGAAACCTAGCTAGATCGATTTTTCGCCCCCGAAACCTCCTGGATGCAAAATTTCATGAAAATTGTTGGAGCCGTATCCGAGATTCAGAATATATATATATATATATATATATATACAAGAATTGCTCGTTTAAAGATATAGAATAGATAGATTAGATAATTAATCATCCGGTACATTTATCCTTATTTTTAAACATAATTATGTCATTTATCTGCTCCAGTTATGTAAGACGCAGCTGTCAACCGATAGCTCCACAATGAACGCCATCTATTGAAAGTAATCCGAACTGACAACTCCTGCTACTACTACTTTGCTTTTTCCCAATTTCATTCTTGACACTTCGGTTAGGAGGCAGTCAATTGCAAAAACCAAATGTAACAAAATACGTCATAACAAGATCGCTTATAACTTTTGGATTATGGCACCTGTCTGTATTATTTTACAACCATTATTTAGAAGACAGAAGCCATTACCCGGTAGCGCATATCATATTGGTGACGTAATTAAATGTACCATCGCGTTCTGTGTTTATTTAATGATTATTCAGAAGTACATTGATTGATTCGAGCGGAATAGACGCATTCGACAAAGCACACGATGTTATGGTAAGTATTATACATAAAACTTGACAGCCCTGTTGGCTCATTGGTGACAGTCCGGTGACGCTGTAGAGGCCAACTGGCCAAAAGAATGAGTCAATAAAAAAAAAAGGCTTATTGGTAGTATATCTGTAAGGCGTAGATAGGACATATATTTTATGGTAATACTTGGTCTATGTCTCGGTGTTCTGTATGTATTAAAAAAAAGGTTTTAAGTATTCTATCAGTTATCTGATTTCCATAGTACAAGCTTTGGTTAATTTGGGATCAGATGGCGATGTGTCTAGAGCTGCCAGCGAAGGGAAACATCGTGATGAAACCATAGTGTGATGGCAGAGTACTTTCTAGTACTCGGCTGGCTATCTACAACTTTCAAGTCAAAAATCTGTCGCCAAGCACCTAACATTGTGTTCCAGTTCCATTCCGGGCTACGTGTGTACTCATCTTCGACCACTCAGTCAATCAATACCTGGTATTGAGTTATTCTGAGTTATAGTCAAATTCCTATCAATAAAAAACAACATAGTCGATCAATTACCTCCCAGATTCAGAAGTGCTGATGATGGAGCCAGTCTGCATCATGCCGGCTTCGTTCTGATCGTCATAGAACTCTAAGTCTTCGTCGTCAGGGAGGAGAGGCCTGGAATACTAATTAACTGTATTTTTGCTGCTTTTAGTGACGATGATAGATCAGTGATTGATGATTAGATCAGTATGTAGTTTTACATACAGTTGATAAATATTTTTATTTTTATGTGTAATCCAAGGTAGATTTTGCCATCTTCATTTGCACTATCACTTAATATCATGGACCTTATTCGCTATGAGTACGTAAGCACGTAACGTTCCGGAATTTGAGTAAAATTCACGTGGTAAGGTATCTATGTCATTAAACATAATAATATATTTTTTAATATTAAAAGTCTACCGAATAATACGTTACATTAGTTATTCTTTATTTCATTTAAAAAAAAACACAAAATGAAAAAAAAACTCGATTAAATTCGATAAACAAGCTAAAATGGTAAAAAATTATAGCCTTATTAAGTAATAACATACAAACAGATACTTGTAAGTACTAGTTTTATATTGAAGTACTCATACTTATGACCACACTTTTATGATACACGTGGTTATT
Organism: Biston stratarius; assembly: GCA_950106695.1. Taxonomy (NCBI): domain Eukaryota; kingdom Metazoa; phylum Arthropoda; class Insecta; order Lepidoptera; family Geometridae; genus Biston; species Biston stratarius. The sequence continues at coordinate 14,984,786 of OX467110.1, read as the reverse complement.
TCAGATAAGAAAGATTCAGTGTGTAAACATTTACCTATTATTATTGCTTTGAAGTTGGACACTTCATTTGTGTTTACTAGTCTGTCCTTCTCAAAAGTTGTTATTTGGGAATTTGATATTAAATTAATGTACTTGTGATGTTTACCAGCTACAAATTTAATGTCGATAGGTATGCTTTATTAATTTTGCTAAGGTCCCGTCTTTTGCTTCCAGGAAATTTTCCCATTTATTACGTTATTCAATTTCGAACTACGACATTTTATGCATGGAACAGGTCAAGTGCAAATCAGAGTGTTAATTTATATTTTAATTTCATTTTGACGCTTATATTTAATTTTTTAACTTTTTTGATAATTTCTGTTGAGATGTATGCATGCGTACCAATTTTTTTTATTTTTATGGTTGAGATTCTTGATGTTTAACCATTCTCACCTGATGTTAAGTGACGGCGTGGTCGTAGATAATGAATACACCTTGCCAGGAACGGAACTGGCTCTTAAGAGAGGCAGCGGAACACACCGTTAGGTGCTTGGCAGCAGATTTTCTACTTGAGGGTGGTAGCTAGCTAGCTGTATACTAGAAAGTACCCTACCACCATGCTATGGTTTCCCTACGATGTTTTTCTTCACCGGCAGCTCAAGGTCATTGTTGGAGTTTGAATCCACGCCCTTCAACGTGCGAACCAATCGCGCTAACCACGAAGCTATCATCGCTACAAAAGTAGAAGCTAAAGTATCATTTTATTCTTATATTGACCTTTTTTTCGTATTATTATTCATTTTTTTACACCAACCTTAATAGCTATGCCATTTTTACTATCCATCCAAAGGTTGCCTGAAAGAAATCGCTCTAGACGATAAGGCCGTCGTTGTACTATCATATATGTATTAATCTATGTTACTTTTGTTTTGTAATTATCTCTTTTTTAAGTTTTGTATGTTGTAATGTGTGTATGTTTGGTGTACAATAAAGTTATATTCAGTTCTATCATTTTTATACTTAGTTATTATGATGAAAAATTGTTTTTTTACTAAGAAATAACTAGCTCGACACAAATAGTTAGATGTGTGTAGTTTGTAATATAGATAAAAATGTGTTGCTACCAATAATTATGTACTTTTTTCTATAAAAAAAGGAAAGCACTTGCTTAATAATCCCAAGTCTGTGTATAATGACTGCCCTATTAGCTCATTTGGTAGAACATCTGCTTCAAGACTTGCAGGGCGTGGGTTCGATTCCCACCAGGACAAACATTTATGTGACGACAAATGTTTGTTCTATGTCTGAGTATTATATGTGAATTATAAGTATATATTTATAAAAATATATGTAAATATTCTATTAGTTATCTTGTTCCCATAGTACAAGCTTTGCTTAGTTTAAGGTTAGATGGCGCTATGTGAAATGTCCTACAATATTTATTAATCTAATTTCAAAATTGAACCAAGAACACACATGAACAATCACTCTCTATTTTGTATAAAATAAACACAGTCCTTTTCGTAATCAGTTGTGTAAACCGGTCGTTGTGTCTGGTTATAAAAAACGTTTTTATTTTTTTATTCAAATTTCCATAAGTGGGTATACTTTACGGTTAATATAAATTTCATCAATAATTTACGTTTCAGGCGAGGTCGGCTCATCAAAGACACTGCATGGAATGGGAAGGAAAGAACATAATATTTTAGGATAATACTAGCTATGTGGTTTCACCCGCAGCGCTGTTCATCGAGATTTGTCTATTTTTGTTTTCAAAATAAAAATGATATGCATGTCGCATCTTACGGCTTTTAAACGAAATAAGAAGCGCGCTAACTTTACATCGGTCGGCAATCAGCCGCAATTTTACTACGGTGGGCTTCCGACTAACTAAGAGCACTCACTTTTCAAAGCTTTGAAAGCTACCACGATACAAACAGACACAGATACACACGTAAAACTTATGAGATATTGTTTGTTTGCGTTGGGGGCTTAAAAATTAGAATCGGGAAGATATGAGATAAAAGTAAGATAAGATTAGTGTAAGAACTTGACTTACACTTCGCTCCCATCATTCAGGGCGGCGTAGTTAAAAGCGCAGCAATAACCTTCATAGGTTTTAATCAAACTGAAGATGTTATCACATTTCATCTCTTTGCGGTTGAAAGAACAGTGCAGAAGTAAATTTTCACATTTTTGGTGAACCTGGAATTTTGAAATTATTAATAAATTTATTATATAAGCAGAGCGGCCAAACCTAGCCTAGAATTAAAATATTTATTAAATATTACTTAACAAAATTATTTTTAATAAATATAAATTAAAAATCTTCTGATACAGACAAATAGCCTGTCAGCCATAAAAAAAAAACAACAGAATACCAAATTCCGACTTTTGTTATGTTCGACAGGCTAGGTGTTTGACCACAGCTCACCTGATGTTAAGTGGCGGTGTGGTCGAAGATGGTAAAGCACACCTAGCCTGGAATGGTACTGGCTCTCAAGTGAGGCTGCCGGATCACAGCGTTAGATGCTTGGCGGCAGATTTTAAACTTGAGGGTGGTAGCTAGGCAGCCGAGTACTAGAAAGTACCCTACCACCATACTATGGTTTCCTTCACCGGCAGTTCAAGCTCATTGTTGGGGTTTGAACCCACGCCCTTCGGCATGCGAACCGACCACGCTAACCACTCAGCTATCATCGCTACAAAACTCAGTTAGACCTGCGGAAGATGCTCGCGTCCATTCATTTGCTTTAAACTGCACGGATGTTTTTTTCAATCGGAGCTTACGATCATGGTTCACGTACTGACTAATAATTATAATCAAATGCAAATTTTACTTCTTTATGCTATTTTTTTTCAAAAGATACACGCGTTTGGTCACGACTAGGAAATACCAATTTACGTTGTTCTTGAACAAGCCCGGGTTGTATTTAATTGGAAACACAGACGCTGGACAAGCTTACAAGGAAGGTGGTCAGAAAACGCTTAGTGCATTTAAAGGGAATTTCCACGATAAGAGACCTCTCCGTCGAGCGTCTGGTCGTGTTGAAGTAAAACCATAATGGCAAGACTAGGTCATGTAATTCTTGAACACATTCACCGTAGTGTATACGATGAAAACTCAACAGAGTAGCCACTTCACGCCGTACTATATATATATATATATATATATTTATATATATATATGCTAAGCTCAGAAGGTTCGAAATTTTTAATATACTTCCTAAGTGCCTACGTTTTTCTGATGATTTTTTAACCAGCCCCAACAGTCAATGATTTTAATATCTTCGGTACGGACTTAGAATAAAGAGCATTGAAATGCTTTGCAAGTTTTTGAATTTCAAATTACGACTGACTCGGGTTGATATAATCACAGCCGCTCGTTATGTGTACATAGGACCGAGTTTCTAGAAATCACTCGATTGGCGTTTAAATTAAATATGAAAAAATCAGTTTACCTTACCCTAAAAAAAATCTATATCTACCCACATTTTATTTGAAAACATTTATTCGCAACTTTGACTGTGAAGATATTCGTGGTACACATGAAATATGTTTGTAATTTAAGTTGGTACATAGGCTATTTTTAATCTGAAAGTATTTATAAAGTAAGTCGCAGTGAATGGAGAAGTTGAGATAGCCTAAAATTAAAACTAGAATTTAATAACTAGAAGTTAGACAGCCCTGTTGGCTCGTTGGGAGTATGCCTGCCTGAGCTGTAGGGCGTGGGTTCGATTCCCGCCAAGGACAAATGCTTGTTTGGTATAAACAAATGTTTGTTCTGTGTCTGGGTGTTCTGTATGTATTATACGTATGTATTTACAACAAAAAAAAGTATTTATGTATTCTATTAGTTATTTGACTTCCATTACACAAGCTCTGCTTAGTTTGGGGTCAGGTGGCGCTGTGTGTAATGTGTCCTACAACATTTATTTATTATTTATTTATGACAAATACATAAATATTCTAGAAAATTTCACACAGCGTCTTCTATATTTGTACCTATATTATGTAAAAGTAATGAGACGATTGAGACGCTCTCCAGATGGTAAAAAAGAACGCATATCCACTGCAGCGATACACAGAACTTTGAGTAACAAAACAAAGGGCATCGCTGCTTTGGCGCTCATTACTTTTAGACATTCGATGGTTACAGATACCGTATTGACACACGCATGCTATTATAGTAAATGTGCATTGCTCCATATTCAATACTAGCTGCGCCCCGCGGTTTTACCCGCGTAATGATGGATGATGATGACGATGAAAAATATCCTATGTTTTATTCCAAGGTCTAAAGTATCTACATGCAAAATTTCATCTAGATCCGTTCAGGCGTTCTGGCATGATTAAGTGACAAACATATTATCCATCCATCCATCCAAACTTTCAAATTTATAATATTAGTGGGATTAATTAAACACATTTTAAAAGAAGCTATGTAAATTGTAATTTAGTAATTTTTCGTGATTTGTAAATTTTATTGTTCCTTATAGGATGTAATAAAAATAGTCTTTAGTAGGAAAGTAAATCCAAATATATTTTTTTAAATAAAAAAATGGAAGCATATCTGTATATAAAAATAATTTATCATGGTATAAGGAAGCGACAGAAGCCAAAAATAAAGTTTTAAAAATTTTTGTCTGATTCTTCGCGATAATTAGCTACAAATTTGTTCGCAATAACTAGCTACAAGTTTGTTCGCAATAACTAGCTACAAATTTAGGTTCAGTTTTTTGGAATATATTTTGTGAAGTCTCAAGCAATACTAAGCCTTAGTTTTATTAAAGGATAAGAAAAATTAAAAAAATAAGAGAAGATTTTCCATTATAAATTGATCCCTTAAACATAGTGGCACCCATTGTGCATGAGGCTCAGCTCATACTGGATTATTTACCGAAGCTGAACAGCTGTATTTTGCATTCAGATTTTTATGCATTGCAAATGGCTTGTATAAATAAATAATAATCGGGCGAAACCGTGGGTAGCAGACACAGAACTAGCATCGAAATTGTCCGGTTCCATGTCCGGTCATGAAGCAGATACAACAAGGTAGTGGCCTTGTTGTGGTCTTACCTCTTGCATGACGGTATCCACTGTGAAATAATGATGTTTCAGTATTCTCATGATTTGTGTGAAATTGTCGACATGTCGGGAGTTTTTGTTGTAATCTTTCAGAAGAGGAAGCGCGTTGAAAAACGCTTCGATTTCGAGTTCAGATCTGTTGTAGTTTTTCCTGTTTAAAAAAATATTGCGATTGAGAATTTATGATATTGGTAGCATGAAAACATAATGACTTCTCAGGATTGAGCAGATTTTTTTTAATGATAACTCAAAAAATATGCTTCACAAGCTAGAAGGTTAACTACAGCTCATCTGACGAGAAGTGACAGCGTAGTCGAAGATGGTAAACATACTTAGCCTGGTATGGGAATTGGCTCTCAAATGAATCTTCCGGAATATACCATTAGGTGCTTGGTTTTCAGATATTGGTACAGATTTTCAACTCTGGAGTGGTAGCTAGTATTTACATCAAAAAATATAAAAGGCTTCACATTTTATTTAAATTATTTCAATATGACTGAGCGATAATAACTTGACTAAAACTTTATCTATAAGATAGGCTTAACTATCGAACCTTATTTGCGAACTAAGTAGTAACTTACAAGTTTACTTACAAAACTTGAGCTATTTTAGATGATTCCCTCAAGGATACCAAGTTGAAGTTACAAATGCTGACCGCTGGGAAGGGTACTTGGCTCACTTTACAATTGGCGTTTATCTGAAAAGGAATAAGTTTCTTAGTTTGACAAACATTTATTTAACTTTTTGTGTTTTTTGTTTGGTTTATTTCAAATCTTACAATTTGAATTAGGACCACTTCTCTTAACCTTCAGTTGAAATTTGACATGCTGGTTAAGTTGCGATGACAATCAAAAATAAACACATATTCTAAGACATTTCACACAGCGCCATCTAACCCCAAACCAAGTAAAGCTGGTACTGTGGGAACCAGATAACTGATAGAATACTTATATATTATACTTTTTTTTTGTAAATATTTAAGCAGTGTCGAATCGTTTACTTTAGAATAATACGTTGATTTTAAGAACGAATACCACTTCACACAACACCGATAATCGAAATGTGAACAGCAAAAGGTCGCCCATTTGTAACGCCAAATTGAGTTATCGATTCGACTCCGAGAATTCTTAATAAGGAAGCGATTATTCTTTTCTGGATTTCATAACGTGAAAGCCTCTGAACGTGAAGTTTGGTCAAATTTCGACGAAGCGTAAGGAAATGGAGGTAAAAATCCACGGAATTATTTTAAAAGCTATAAAAAATAAAAAGTTGGTTTGGTTTATGAGTGAAAAATTAAATTGTCGTTGCCATTTGAGTCGTAATTTTTTTAAGAAGCTCTTATAAGGAGACGTGCCTTTTTATTTTCTTTGAAGATGTAATTTAATAAATTGGTTTCTGTTTCTGTAGGGCTGATACAGAGAATTGGAATAAAAAACGACGAAATGATGTGTAGCAACTGTTTCAAATCCCAATTAAAATAAGAATATAATAATTATGTTTTTTTTTTTTAAGTTTAACAGTCAACTGGTTTGTCAACCGGTCATGTCTTTATGAATTTTATTTACATATTTACTCAGATTACAAATTCTCCGCACGATTTTTCTTTTTTCTAAGACACCGATTTATTTTTTAGCGTTTAGTACATTATCTACATCATTATTATAAAACCGTATAACGTTTTTTTCTTTTTTAAAATTACATAAAAACATACTGCCAAACTTTCCTTTTAAAAGATTAGTATTATTTAGTGGAGTAGTTTTAATATACAGGATTGCTCAATGCTCACTCTATACTCACGAGTTCAAAAAATATATGTTCTTATTATGAACTAGTAATTTATTTTACCCAAAATTTGAAAGAATTTTCATGCAAGCCCAGAGCAGATCTGCCTTTATACTGCTATGAGAAGTTTTAAAGTGTTCACAGTTTTTCATTTGCATCTAGTCCCGAGAGACTTATTTCTATCCGGTCGGTCAACAGTCAAATTTGAATATTAGATGAAATTAACTTTTCAGCTTTGGTAATTGTTAGGCTCGAAGAGTTGTTCAATATTTGAAATACTTGCTGAGTCAGACCTGTTTTTATAAAGTGCCCTATTGATGGGCACGGGTTTCTTCTCATTTTGAAAAGGGTAAAGCCATAGTCCACTACGCTGGCCAAGTGCAACTTGGCAGATTTCACACACCATCGAGAATTTTAAAAATTCTTAGATATGTTTTCCTTCACCGTTTGAAGTTATCGGCAATACAAACTTTACTTAGAAAAGACAGAAGTATGCACCTCCGCAGAATTCGAACCCAGGACTTCCAGGTTGGAAGCCAGACAGTCTCCCAACTAATCTGCCGAAACTTCATTTCGTGGTAGATCTCCTTAGCAAGAGTTCATCTAGGTAGGTACCACCACAGTACCAGATATTCTGCCGCCAAGCAGTAGTGTGTAAACAATATTGTGTTCCGGTTTGAAGAGTACTGCTGCTAGCAAAATAACTAGGCTATTGAAACTGTCTATTGTCTTAAAGTAATGAGCGCAAAATCAGCGACGCCCTGGACTTTGTTTTGTTACTCAAAGTTCTGTGTATCGCTGCAATGGTCATGAACAGGCATTATCTCTTACCACCAGGAGAGCGTCTGGTTCACCTCATTACTTTTATTTAAAAAAAAACTTCATAACTGATGAAACATGACAATACAGTCACTTAACATCAAGTGAGCTGTGGTCAACCATAAAAAGTCTCAAAATAGTGTTAGTTCTACTCTATCTATCTATATCTTTAAACGAGCAATTCTTGTACATATGTATATATACATATACCTATAATCTGAATCTCGGAAACGGCTCCAACGATTTTCATGAAAATTTGAAAATTGAAAAACGTTTCGGGGGCGATAAATCGTTCTAACTAGGTTTCATTCTTAGAAAATGAGAAAAGACCTCAGGTCATCAAGGTCCTTTATTTAATGGTTAACACTCACTTGGGTAACAATTTGGTTTTCATTAAACTTTTCCTTGATAACTAGTATAAAGGCCACAGTTAGGCTCACGTTTGCCGCCATCATGCAGCTCCATAGCCTTAATGACCTCCCGCGCAGAGAACTGAAGTGACTTGTGCCGTGGATAGTAGTAATGCTCCGGATGAAGGATGCGATGCTCTTTTGCTTGTTTTTAGACATTATTACGTTAGGCTAGGTCTGTCTGCCCAAAAGTTGCCTGGAAGAAACCGCGTTAGGTGATAAGGCAACTCTTTAAATGTCACATACTCCACAATACAATACAACTTTATTATACACCAAACATTTTGTAACATACAAAAATTAATAACTAAAAAAGAGAAAGATAGTAACAAAACAAAAATACAACATAGAAATAACAAATAAACGGTGTACAAGGGCGGCTTTATCGCCTAGAGCGATTTATTCCAGAAAACCTTAGGATGGAAATTAACTAAATAGATATTTAAGTTGGTGTAGAAAAAGTAAATAATAATAATAATATAAAATGACAGAGAGAGAGAAAAAAAAGTGAATAAAAATATTTATATACATATACAAACAGAAAAACTTACTTACTATAAACTAAAAATGTGTATGTAACACAAATGTACATTAGCATGCAGATAAATAAAGTTTATATACTAAATTATTAAAGATATTAAGAGAATTTGCTTGTCTGATACTGGAAGGAAGTGCATTCCAAAGCAAGACAGCTTTATTTTGTTAGTGATTATGTTATATATAATTATAATGAATAGGTTTGCGCTTGACTGCCGTACCACTTGGTTTCACTTGATGGTAGATCTCCTCGGCATGTGATCGTCTAGGTAGGAACCACGGCACAATTAAATTTAGGAAGTACTTCCTAACCACCCTATAACAGGATAGCAACAGTATAAAGCATTCTATAATTTATTATTCCACTGTAAAATAAATTTATTCCTCAAAATAGCCATGCAGGCTGAAACAACTTTTTGATATTAAGACATTTTTAGTCTTTTTTAGATGTATTTTTCTTCTCGAGAAACGTGTTTCAGCGTAAAAGTAGTGAGATGAACTACGAGTAGACGCTCTCCAGCTGGTAAGAGATATCGCATGTCCATGCCCATTACACAGAACTTTGAGTAGCATAACAAAGTCCAGGGCATCGCTGCTTTGGCGTTCATTACTTTGTGACTTTCGACGGTTAGTTTTAACAGCTCTATAATTTCATATGACAGTGGGGAGGAATGGGTTAACTACAGTACCCTTCAAACCAGAACACGGTAACGTTTACACACTACTGCTTCTTCTTTTATATTTTAACATTTTCAAAATAACAGACGCTCTTTTTATTTATAAAACAGAAAAAAAATACGGTTTTACAAAAGAGGCAAAAAACGTTTGACACGGACAGGTTCACAAAAACCTAATAAATACCGCAGCGTTTGATGTGCCAAGGAGTCAATTCACAAAACCTTTGAAAATCGGGTCTCGTGGACGGCGCGGCGCCCTCAACAACAAGCGAGCCATTCTATAATCGAAAATCTACCTTCAATTACAAATTGTGACTAGGGGATAAATTAACGTACACAATGGAAAACTGTTATTAATGTTCCAAAACTTGTCTCTTCAAGTGTTTATGTATAAAATAGTGTTCAATTTTAAAAGTCCCGAATCACTTGAGAAAATGATGTTAATTAGCATTTTGTGTTACTTTCAATACTCGCTTGAAGTAGTTAAATCACAATTACTTTTGTAGGGTATAATCGGACTCGGACAGTAAATTATTTTGTGTTACTTCGACTTAATAATAAATAAATATTGTTGGACATTACACACAGCATTTGCCCCTAAACTAAGCAAAGCTTGTACGAAGGGAATTAGATAACTTTAAATACATATCCATACAGAACATCCAGACACAAAACACGCATTTGATTATACCATAAATGTTTGTTCTGGATGGGAATTTAACCCAGACTCAACAGCTCTTAAACCTTCAAATCTAACAGCCAGTAAATTATATTATTAATTTGGTTTAAGATCATGGTAAAAGAGCGTATCTCGGACCTATAAACCTAGAAAGAATTAGGCTAAGAATTTTCAAGAGCTGGAAGTCAATATTTGGCATGAAGAAGTTCAAGGTCGAGAAAGATGGCGCATTTTAATATCGGAGGCAATGATAAATTTTGGTTTGCTCTGCCAGCAAAGTTAGTTTCTATTCATTTGAAAAGAAAGTACCTATATCTTAACATAAAAAGGCTCGAAAGGTCACCATAATAAATATAAATAAATAACATTTTCATAAATAATCTCTCTGTCTGTTTTTTGGTTCAAAGATACAAAGGAAAAACTACGTAGCAAAAATCTCACCAAATTTGAAGCGAGTGAACGACATAACGACCTAAAACCGACACAAAGAGTGAGAACACCTAAATACTAACGAGGATAAAACTTGTGAAAACGTCGGAACAATAATAATTGTATATATGGTGCGGAAAGATTATGAAAATATCATTAGCTTGTCTTATTTATGTACTTCTGTTTGTTTGTTTTTCCATATTGCCAAACAGATAAACACATTTTTTTTCATCGTAGATCATAATGTGTGTTTATTTAATAAACATCGTAAGACATTACACACAGCGCCATCTGACCCCAAACTAAGCAAAGCTTGTACTATGGAAGTCAGATAGCTGATAGAGTACTTAAATACTTTTTTTTTGTTAATAATTACCTTTAAACGAGCAATTCTTGTATAAAATAATGAATCTCTTTTGTATATTTTGAAAATCTTCCTGTATTGTATTAGATGAATAATAGATAGTCTTTCTATATATCTATTTACGAAAATAAAGTAAATAAGTATTCTATCAGTTATCTGACACAAACTTCGCTTAGTTTTGATCTGGAAGACATTGTGAAAAATATCCTTTAATTTATGTATACTCTTGTACTCTATGAAGATAAAATTAGGTAAGGTAATACTTTTTAAATGTAGACTAGCAAGTATGCAGCAAATATCAAGTATCAATAAAATGTTTATATTTGGTAAACATTTTATTGATATTTTTTATATCATTAAAAAAGTTTTAAAACACAGATTACATTTCAATTATTAAAAAAAAATTCATAATGAAGACAATATAAAAAAATGTCAAAAAAGTATTAATGTTTAAGGCTAAAACAGTCCAAATTACGGACAGTGCTTAAATCCGGAAATAAAACAAAACCGAAAGCATTAACTAGTCTACAATAATATATCGACGCCAATGTTTCAAAGGCTAACAATTAAAATGAAAGTCAGATAAACTTTTCTTTTACAATAAAAAGAAGCGTAATTATCCACGAAAACTTGGTCAGTGATGAATTGAAATTATTTTACAAAAAGCTTTTTTCAGTTTATTAAATATTTAACGTTTTGACATAGATTTTTGTAGGTAAAGCTAATAATTTATGAAGATATAAAATATTTTTTATAAGAATCACAAATTGGGCACATTTCTAATGTATATATATATATATATATACGGTTTAATTGAAAAATCTCCTTTTTAACTTTTTTTTTAAATGTAAAAGTAATGAGACGACCGAGATGCTCTCCTGATGGTAAGAGATAACACCTGTCCAAGTGGTTCTATTACGTATCACAGTTGGCTTAGTGAGTGATATCAATGTTGTCATAGCTATTTCTTTTATTATCTATCCCCGTTGTGTTATGTTTTATGAATCTTCAAAAGCCCTCAGACCCAAATGAAAAAAGTTTTATTATCTTTCATTATGATGATTGACTTTTAATGTACGGAAAAGCAATGAATACGTTTGTACTTGAAGTTTAACTATTTAAATTTTAACTAAAACCCTTCGCCGGTTTTATTTTTTGATGTTGTTAGTTTACAGAGACAAAGGAGTAGCTAAAGGTGAGTCGCTCTTGTGCCTATGTCAACCAGTGGACGTCCTATGGCTGAAATGATGAATACGTATAGAATACCCAGACACAGATCAAACATTTATCGTAACAGTTTGATAAGCAAAACAAAGTTCAGGGCATTTTAAGACTTCGATAGTCTCAACAGCCCTGTATTTTCGCTAGCTACAATACCCTTCAAACCGTAATATTTACACACTACAGCTTGGCGGCAGTATATCTGGTACTGCGGTAGTACTTACCTACACGACCTCCTGCTAAGATGATCTACCACCAAGTAAAAATATGTTAAAATAATTGTTTATGTCATATTTACAGATACAGAATTTTAACGAAGCAGCTTCTAAGAAGTGTAATGACAACTAAATTAGACAAGAATCCTGATGGAAGTATGCGTCGCAATAGATACCTCTGGTCCATCATTAAGGCAAAATTTAATCAGTTTTGCGGCCATTGCACTCTCCACGGCGCCTACTACTTCTCCAACCAATCTCCGTGGTGGCTGCGTTCAGCTTGGCTCCTCATCCTCTGCTGCAGCCTTGGTCTTTGCTGCTTCTTAAGCCACATGATATGGGACAAATTCATCATCGATCCTACACTGACTGTGGTACGTATTATTATCATATAATATTTCCTATGGGGCCCTACTCCTAGTTCTTTTTTGGTGTTTTTTATGATGAATAGGCTTGCGTTTCTTTGTTTTCTTGTGTTTATTGCCATCTCACCTGATGATAAGTGAAGTTGCGATCTACGATGGAGCACGTTCGCCTAGAAGATACCGATTCACTCGCGACTTGAAGACACCCAGATTATATTTATCAGGGAACCCACTCCGGAAACATATTTCATGCTTTAATCGTTCGAACAATGAAAGTGGGATCAAATCGTTAAAAAAGTGTAATGTGTACTTCGATATGGGTGTGGTCGAAGATGGTTAAGATACTTAGCCGGGAATGGAACTAACTTTATTAACTTAGATTGTATGTAGTACTGCTCTACTGTTTACACAAATCTAGGGATGTAGTTCAGTGCGAAACTTAAATATTTCTACTTATAAAACTTTTTTTAAGTTTTATTGGTAGGTTACTTTTGAAGATGTCTTTCATGTTCCAGTATTTTATCCAACTTCAAATATATTTTTTTAATTATTTGTTTTTCGAAAAGGCCTTTCTATTTCATCCAAGTTATTGTTTGGTTCCATTTATATTTTACAAATAAAACTTAGCTAAATTACAGTATTAATATTGTAAGCATATAAATATAAAAGAAAAAAACCTTGTTTTTTCAACGCAAGCAAATTCACATCCGTTATTTTTACATGAATAAATAATCTACTGAAATAATATTTTACGACAGTCATCAAACTGAATCAGTGACGAGTTTTCCCATTCTTGATTACCTGAAAGAGATCGCTTTTAGCGATAAGGCAGCCACTTGATGCATTAGGTTTTTTTTAAAATACTGAATAGGTTCGTGTTTGACCACATCCTGCCTGATGTTAAGCAGCGAGATGATCTATGATTTAATTTATTTAATTTAATTCATTTTTTAATTAATTAAAACGGCTAAAAAGTATAAGATGGAACACGCTTACCTAGAAGGAACCTGTTTACTCTAGATTTGAAGACACCCATATTTTACTCTTCGGGAAACACAGACTCCACATCCTCGCTCATTAGTTACTTTGGTTTTTTATACATTTTTCTATTTCTGGCACAATAACCATGCCTCGCTTTAATGCTTACCCTTTTACATGACTATTGAATCCACGTCAAAAATAGAAAGACTGACACTTTCAAGAAGGTTCTGAGGCTTATGATCCATCTTCGATTTTGCCGAATTGATAAAAAAGGATTATCCAACTCTGCACCGACCTTTCATTGACGGAAAAGCTCCTAAGATATCAAACGTAACACGACCAATTTATTCTTAAGCTGGCAAAATACAATATAGAGGGATTCTCAACGAAAGCTGTCAATTTTCCCCTGAACATGCGATGAAGGCTCCCCAACGCAACTTATAGGGTAAAGTGGTCGATCTAAGCTAAAATATAACTACTTACGTGAAAGGAAAGTATAAAATAAAAATGTACCTAAGCCAAGCGTATACCTGCGTTGAATGCTAATAAGAAAAGGCCTTTAAAATAGTACCTGTAGGTTAAGGATTATATTATTATAAGAATTTAAGAAGAATACAAGATTTTTGAGTTCCAAATAGTCTAAACAAATTTTTGGCAACTAATTTTATATATTTATTTTTATGGTTGACAAGTTAGGTGTATGACCACAGCTCACCTGATGTTAAGTGACGGTGTGGTCAAAGATGGTAATCACACCTAGGCTAGAATGGAACTGGCTCTCAAGTGAGGGTGCCAAAACACGGCATGGCGGCAGATTTTCAACTTGAGGGTGGTAGCTAGCCAGCAAAGTACTATAAAATACCCTACCATGCAATAATAATATGTCATTTATATCAGACCAATGTCCATAATATACACAATTCAACATAATTATAGAAATCAAATACAATAAAATTTAAATAATCATAATGTACAAAAATTAAATTAGGGATAAAATATCAATATACGAAAATAAATAAAAAAGAAAATTTGAAATAATAAAAATCTTACGGTCTCTACTACTTCTTCTCCAGTATTGGTACTTGCTGGCCCTAACTCTGGGCACCAAAAAGGCCACTTAATAAAAATAGGCAGTGCAAGCGTTCGCAAACATGCCTAATGTACTGCAGAATTGGGGCAGCCCCAATAACGTTCTAAAAGCATCGTTATAGAGGATGTGGAGGTTGCTGTATCTCCTTATAGTATAAAAGAACATAACTTTGACTTCTACTGAACATAATAATATGCAAACTTACGGATTATCATGTTTCTTCTAATAAATAAATGACTCTGCTCCCTCTCAATGTTCTTATTACCGTTGAAGTCGGTAGTGACAACATGTCCTTCACTACATAGTATAAAACAAAGTTGCTTTCTCTGCCCCTATATCCCTATGTATGCTTAAATCTTTAAAACTACGCAACGGATTTTGATGCGGTTTTTAAAATAGATAGAGTGATTGAAGAGGAAGGTTTATATGTGTAATACATGCATATGCACCACATTAATATCTACATTGCACCCGTGCGAAGCGGGGGCTAGTAGTAGGTATATAAATTGTTCAACTCTTTCTATGGGAACTCTGTTTAGTAGAACAGGAGGTAAGTTCAAAGGTCGAACATCTTTTATTTTATAAACGTTGTCGAAAACACAGACTAGAAAAAAAGAACAAGCGGAATGTGGCGTGACCAGGGTTTGAGAACTCCTTGCTAGAATTTTAATTTGTATTACAGAAACTTCGCGCACACAAATGCCTCTATATATTTGTGTGGCGCAAAGTCTTCGCGTGTTTGTATGAGCGTCGTTCGTGTTAACAAGCAATAATAACAATTGTAAGGACAAGAAATCTTCGCTCAATTTTTATGCAATATTTTATCCATTTTTTTTACTAATCTGAGGTCGATAATATTGTATTAAAATGTAAATATGTATATTTACATTTCAATAAATGTGTAGGAATAATTACTACTAGTTATTTTGCGCAAAAAGTTTATAGGCCTTGAATTATTTACATACTGGTAGAATATGTGATTCTAGAGCTGTAAGGCTTGGGTTCGATTTCCACTTGTACAAAAACTTATATAAAATATGATAAATGTTGTTTGGGTGTTTTTTATGTATAATAAGGATGTAATTACAACAAAAAAGTATTTTATTTATTATCTATTATTTGCTTAGTTTGGGGCTAGATGGCGCTGTGGGTAATGTCCCACGATTTATAATAGATAATAAAAAGTAAAGTTCTGCCAAGTAAAGTTTCTAAAATTGTTCTTTTTGTGATATTATTAGAAATAGATCACTTACCAAATAAAATATTCAGACGCTTGTTAAACTTGGAACTTGGTACTCCTCAATTGATATTTGCATAGAAAACGGAACCGCTCCGTATAACTTTTGTACTTTGATGATCTGGGGAATTAAAGTACCTACTGAATGTCTCTTAGAAAAATTCACATGAAAATTATTCGAAATTTGCGAGACTAAAATACCAGTACCAGATGTATAACCAGACATAGAAGTACCTGCCATTTCTGTAGAAGAAATATAGCTATTTGACAGTCACAGTTCCTTCAATTTCAGGCCTGACACAACACGAAAATGAGTAAAACTGTTTTATTCATGTCTTTTTGAGATCATAAATCTTTATATTTATGTACTTAGATATACATTTCTTTTCACGCAATCTGTTCAGTATAATATGTATACCAATTTATATTTTTTGTTATTCTATTATTATTTGCTTTATTTTATATTCGTGTACGTTTCTTTATTCTCTATATTTTATTTTGTTTTTTGGTCACTTATATTGGTAGTCTCTTGTGTCTAAAAACGTTAATTCTGAAAACCAGCCTTCCTGTAAATCTTTTTCTAAAGCGATCATTTTCATTAATTAATTGTTGTTATTATTTATGTCGTTATTTTAGTGTATTGTTGTAATCTTGTGTGTGATAAAATAAATGTTTCTTTTTTTTTTTCTAAAACAAGGTGTTTGTTGTTTGAAACATTGGCTTACGTTCGACCTCTATCTAATTATTTCAGTAAGTGATTATCAATAGGATATAATTAGTAATTTTATCTAAAAACTGATTAATTTGAGAACAGGATGTCTTTATTATTGTAAAAAAAAAAAAAAAAATTGTAGGACACATTACACACAGCGCCATCTGACCCCAAACTAAGCAGAGCTTGTGTGATGGAAGTCAGATAACTGATAGAATACATAAATACTTTTTTTTTTTTTGTAAATACATACTTATAATACATACAGAACACCTAGACACAGAACAAACATTTGTTTATACCAAACAAACATTTGTCCTTGGCGGGAATCGAACCCACGCCCTACAGCTCAGGCAGACATACTCCCAATGAGCCAACAGGGCTGTCATGTCTGTATTACATTTAATTTTCTTAACCCAATAACATATTTCAGAACAGTTTAACTGCGTACAGCTCTAGCAAATAGACGAAACATCTCAAATTGGATAACTAGTTAACCAAAGTACCTGCATATGTTTGAACACTAAGATGTCCTTCAGATTTTCATGTTTCAAGTCCTCACTCAACACAACGAATACTTTGATCCTTTAGTTATCGAGTGGTGTAATTAAATGTTGGATGTAGATGACAGATAAGTAGCCCAAACTGTGTCCTACGATTTTGATATCATCAGTTTTCTGAATTGCCTCCCGCTATAGAGGCTTTAAAGGCGTATTTACGTCAAAAGCAAACCCAGTTAACAAACGTTATGGTCAAAACCTTTCCGTGAAATTACAAAATCGCCTAGAACGCCTGTCGTGTATTTTGTAAAGAGGGTCGAAAGTCGGTTTACCCTCTTTAAATAAAAATTGATGATGCGTAAAAACACACAATGGGTTTGTTTTCTTACCAAAGTGAGGTTACTCATACGCCATTAATGTCCCGCTTCATTTAATATTTCCATAAGCAAAATTAAATGTAACATGAAGTCATTTTTAGTTGGTAAGTTGTGGACAAAATATATTTGTAGTCGTCGATGTAAGTCGACGTACGATGGATTTTTCACTACAGAAAGAAGCTTCATGAACTGTGTGAACGGGTTCGATTCCCACCCAAGACCAACATTCACGTGTTGAACATAGATGTTTGCTCTGTGTATAATATGCATTAAAAGTATGTAAGTATTCACATATTTTTTTTTAAATGTACGACATGTTAGGTGTTTGACGACAACTCATGTGATGTAAATTTTAAAGTTAAGTTTTAAGTTGACCTCCAGTTGTCAAATACGAAGTCAAGTTCAGTTTTTTTTTTCTCTCTTTCTTCTTGGCATTGCACTTTGTCAATTCTGCCAGTTTCTGTATTTTGTGAGCAGTCTTCAGTTTTCAGGTTCTTTATCTTTATAGTCAAAGTCCAGTCTTGGTCAATTTCAATCCGTGCCAGTCAAATTTTGTCATGCTTTAGTAAAGTAGTGGCGACTTTACTATTAGTTTCGATGAATTTTGGAAGCAACACGAAAAGTAATCTTTCACCACCTTATATCACTTTCCCACACTCGCACTTGTAATTCGGCACTTTATGAATAAAACACCAATATTTTTAAACATAAACACTCGAAAAAACACTAGTTTTGGAAAAAATACAATGGGGCGACACGATTCTTTCCGCGTTCCCGCCAAAACTCAAGTTCAGTGCTGGCGGCTAGGTGTGCATTAAGGTGACAACGGGAGCGAATTAATTTGGTATTTTCAGGTGGAAACGACGCATTACTCTACCTCCGACATACCGTTCCCTGCCGTGGTCTTGTGCGATACTGCAGCGGTATACACGCCAAATACAGAGAACATAACTAATTTGCTGTAAGTGACGCATTTTTTTTTTCCATTATATTATTAAAATACACTAATGCACGGGACTGAGGCCGATGGCATAACAAGAGAGGAGCCTTTACCTAGCATTGGGATAAAGAAGGCTTTGGATAATGATGATAAAAAAATATATCAACTTGGAGTTTTAAAAAATATAACAACTTTGCGTGGTGGTAGGGTACTTTCTAGTACTCGGCTGGCTAGCTACCACCCTCAAGTTGAAAATCTGCCGCCAAGCATTTAACGGTGTGTTCCGGCAGCCTCACTTGAGAGCCAGTTTCATTTCAGGCTAGGTGTGCTTTACCATCTTCGACCACACTGTCAATTAACATAAGGTGAGCTGTGGTCAAATACGTAGCATGTCAGCCATAAAAAATAAAAAATTTAGTCTTAAAACAGTCCTCTTAAAGTCAAATTCTGTGCTTAGTTCTAATGCGCGCGAATCAAGGTGCATCCCAGATGGAAGCGGATACGCGGTTGCAGACCGCGGGCCCTAGAATCTATACCGACCTCTTACATTAAAAAAAAACAATACGAAAAGTCAGTGCATTATGTATTTCAGAATTTTACGAGGATACAACAAAACTCAAATTATGGAGTTTTATGAAAGCTTCACAAACGTAAAGAAGAAAAATTATTCTGCCACGGCACATGTGAAGAAAATGCATCACCTTCTTGATGACCTTGGATTTCCACTGAAGCGACTACTCGACATTGTGAGTTACGGTAGTTCGCCTCGTCTAGTAGATAGGCAGTAGCAGATATTCTGTCGCCAACCAACGTGTAAGCATTTTGGTGTTCCTATTACATTATTGAAGTTAGCAAAATGACAGGGCTGTAGAGACTAACCATCGAAAGTCTCAAATAAGCACTTTCGTATTTTTTAAAAACTCTACTTCTACAATTAATAATATTACTATGATATATATGTAATACTTTACCCGGGTTTAGGACAAAACTAAGAGATTAAAACAACAACAAAAAAAAAACAAGTTCAAGCGCCAACTATTTCGTCTCATTTACCGTGAGATGACTAGTAGAAAATGCTTTTAAGTCTTCCTATTGTACATATTACAGTTCTTAGTGTATTAACACTAGTAAACAAGTGTTTATATCCTCTTCTCGCTGCAGTAACCATTTGTCGACACGTGTGTCGCCTCTAGACGAGGCACCCTCAGGACGTGTTGACTCTTCGAGCGCTTGGCCGAGACTGAGTAAACTAAATACGTATATAATACTCGTATGAATACTCAAAATGAACTTCCGCAAAGTAACGCCTAAATCAATCAATTATATTGACGTATTATTAAGCTGATTGGCGTGTCTTGGGAGAGGCCTATGTCCAGTTGTGGACTACAAAAGGCTGATGATGATGGATGAATTTTACTAGGGTGAAGAACACGTGCATTACCTTATCGGACATAGAATTGCCGAGTTTTTAAATTAAGTTAAAGATCAAACATATACCTACCATATATTTAATGTAATAATTAGTTTGTTAGTTTATAGTCAAATTTTATATTCAATTTTATCATTAGTTTAATTCGCAATGTATGCGGTTCTAATTGGATTAAATAAATAAATAAATAAAATTTTCTATACAAAAAGTTGAAACATTCCAATCGTTACTTGATATTTCTCTTTAATACGACCAGCAATTTAGATTCATGATTTGAGGAGTGAGTCTGTATAATATTTGATTTAGATACTACTTCATACTTTGATAATTTTCCAGTTCAAAAAGCCCTGTGAAGAAATATTGCTAGACTGCTTCTGGAGGTCACGGCCCCACAATTGTACAGAGATGTTCAGACCCGTGTACACTATCATGGGATTCTGCTATCAGTTTGACGTACCATACTTCAAGTAAGTCATAGAAATATAAACAAACTTCAAAAAAAAAAGTCAAACCGACTTCTTAAAAAAACATCAGCATAAAAAAGCGAAATATAAACTTAATGAAACATTTAATTCAAAGGATAGAAATGTTTTAATTTACAAATTATGATGATTTATTTACTCAATTACAGCGACTATTTTTACCTAAACCTCTTAACTATTTATTTAAATAAAGTATATATCTGCTAGGTACTACTGATCTGTTTAAAGTTGCCGTTACCGAATATTCTGCCACCAAATAGTAGTGTGTAAACATTACTGTGTTCTGGTTTGAAGGGTACTGCAGATAGCGAAATTACAGGGCTGTTGAGACTAACCATCGAATGTCTCAAAGTAATGAACGCCAGAGCAGCGATGACTCGGTCTTTATTTGCTACTCAAACTTATGTGTATCACTGCAATGGTCATGGACATGCATTATCTGCTACCATCAGGAGAGCGTCTGGTTCGTCTTCCAATTTAAAAAAAAAGACATGTCATTCTCTACTCAAGCAGCGTTGTTTGCAGGCGGCATGCAAGTACAGAAACAAATTTCATAGCCGGCGTGCAGACTACGGAAGCTCTGGACGTCACCATCAACGGCCCCAAGACGTATCCAGATGGAAATGTTACAGATGGATTTGTTTTGGTAAGCTTCGATGCCCATCTGCACGACATCATCATTTCTGTTGCGTAACCTACTGATACTGATGGTAGGTCTCCTTAGCAGGAGGTCGTCTAGGTAGGTACCACCGCAGTATCAGATATTCTGCCGCCAAGCAGTAGTGTGTTCTGATTTGGAGATTACTGCAGCTAGCGAAATTACAGACTATCGAAAGTCTCAAAGTAATGAGCACCAAAGACTTTATTTTGTTAATCAAAGTTCTGTGTATCGCTGCAATGGTCATGAAATCATCAGGAGAGCGGTTAATTAGACTCAATTCTTGAAAAAAAAAAAAATGTTAACAGTAGTTTAATGTAAACAGTGTCTCTAATATTATAACAAAAGATAACAGATAACATTACAAAAAAATTGTTTCAGATGTACGTATTTGACATGAAAGATCGTGTGACGTTGATTGACAGCGCGATTCTTGTGACACCAGGGGCGTACTTTGATGTCAACGTGTACCTGTGGGCTATCGACTCTTCCAGCTATGTGAAGGCGCTTGCCTTGCACTCTAGGAAATGCATTTTGGATACGGCAAGTATTAGTAAAACTAAAAAGATTTGTCAATAATGAAATGGGTACTTTCATATCAAAAAAGCATACAAATATAAGTTTTAGTATAATGAAGGCTGTATCTATATCTTGACTGTTTATTTACCTCTGTTGATGCAGTCGATTCAGGGAAACAACATTATGGCGGTAATGTGTGTTCGTGAGTGTCAAACTTCAATTTTGAGGTTATACCTACTAGAATAGTAAAAAAATCTAAATTCAATATATATTGAATCATTCTAAGTTACGTTTCTATTTGTACAAAGAATTAATTATAGATTTAATAATAATTTAAAATAATTTATTTTCCGCCTTTTAGTACATAACAAACAGATCTTTTCATTTATGTTATCCAGAAAATAATAATTATTATTATTTTAACTGATGAACAAAACAAAGATTTGCCACAAAATCAATAAAAATAAAACATTTTTTTTAAGCTAGTGGATATTTATTTTTACCACATTATTACCTACCAAAATCTTCGAAATTTAAATACTTACATAAATGATTTATTTTACTTATATTTAGTTGAAATATGTTCATTAGTATACTCTTATTTTAAAGGACATTTGAATTCTTTTGATGATAAAAACAAGATTATTTTATATTTGCACACTAATAGCGTTAAGAATATCGAACTAATTTATATGATAACTTTAATAATGGGTACGATTCATACTTGGACGCTTAGCGAAAGTGGAGAAGGAGCTTAGTGATAGCATAATGGTAGGGTATTTTTACTTTCTAGTACTCGGCAAGCTTGCAATCTCGAGCTGCCGGGACACGCAGTTTAGTTCTTGCTAGTAGGTTGAAAATCTACTAGCAATAACTAAACTGCGTGTTCCGGCAGCCTCACTCGAGAGCCAATTATCATTCTATATTATGTAGTGTTTACTTTCTTCGACCACACCACCACTTAACATTAAGTGATCTTTGGTCAAAAACCTAACCAGTCAACTATTTAAAAAAACGTGAATACATGTACATTTTTGAACACAAATAAATGTCCTTCGAATTTTCATCTTCTATTTAGTTATCAAGTAGTGTAATTACATTTTGGATTTAGATAATATAATTGATATGTAGCCGCAACGCCAAACTGTACCTATCCCTGATTTCGTTGTCATCAGTTTTCTGGATTACTTCCCACAAGCAAATTTAAAGACAATTTATATGCAAGTCAAAAAATCTTTTTTCGCCATAGCCTTTTAAAGATCTTGTGATATCATTTATATCATGTCATATGAGATGGTTATATATTTCTTCATCAACAGGATTAACACATATAGCTTAGGACAAGGAAATGTTAGGGTCTGACCTAAAATAATGTCATTAATCATTCGCAAATTGGTGAGAAGGCAAACGGCTAATAAGGCTTCAGAGCTAACAATACCCTTGTCAATAAAAAAAAAAACCGAAACGTAAAACAGAATCACGCGTGTTCTGAATCTGTCTTAAATGATCTGAAAACATTTTCTTGTCTAAGAAAGAGGTCCTGTAGGGTTCTGTATAAGCTATGGGTCCGTCCAGTATATATAGCAATGATAGCTCAGTGGTTAGTGCGGTCGGTTCACACGCTGAAGAACGTGGATTCAAACTTCAACAATAACCTTGAGCTGCTGGTGAAGGAAACATCGTGAGGAAGCCGTAGCATGGGGGTAAAGTATTTCTGGCTAGCTACCCTTAGGTTGAAAATCTGCCGCCAAGCACCTATCGGTGTGTTCCGACGGCCTCACTTAGAAGCCAGTTCTATTCTAGGCTAGGTAGCTTTATCATCTTCTACCACATCGTCGCTTAACATCAAGTGAACTGTGATCAAACACTTAGCTTTTCAACAATTCAGAAAAAACTACGTTATCATACTGTTTAACTAAGTAAAGGGCAAAATATTTTATATATAACTAACCGACTTCAAAATACGAGGAGGTTCTACATTAGGTTGTATTTTTTCATGTTTATTACTTGAGAACTTCAAAATTTATGAACCGATTTGAAAATATTTCTTTTTTTATTTGACAATATATTCTTACCGATTGGTTCTTTAGAAATTTCATCAAAATCTGTACAGTAGTTTGAATTTTAAACCAAAATATTTAATTAAGAAAATTTAATAAGGGTTTATGGGGCATGGAATTGTTTTTGTTTTTAAATTATTATTATATACTTGTTGAAAGAACATTACGAGAAGTTTTTTTGATAGAAAAATATCTAAAAGGAACCTCTAAAATAATACTGAAGTATATTTCTGTGTTAATTTTAAATCAACACAATTTGATTAAATTAATACATAATTATGTCATCCAAGTAAACGAAACAAGAACGTATTTTGCTTTCTCGTAGCTGTTCAATGGTCATTAAGGTGACTAGAATATAACCAAAGAACTTGTGATCGTAATAAGTCAGCGTCACCTTTCACTGGCAACTATCATATGGGTAAGGAGGCATATAGTGAGAAGGGTAACGATGTGGTCAAGCTGGACCTGTTGATGAAACCGAAAGGTAGGTAGTTTATTGGGGCTAAGGTAGGCACCAGAACGCTGTAATATAACTATGTAACCTAGCCTTGTGTATGGCACAATATACCATAAAAAATGACACTTGACAATTCAAGACACTTTGTTTTTTAACAAACGAAAACTTAACACTTTGTTGGCTACAGTCTTTGTCAGAATATAAGTAAACTTGTTGTGCTGAAACACCATAGTATTAAAGTTTGTTTCCTTTACAGAGTTCTTAATAATATTTTTTCGGCATTCATAACACTTCGTACATTATCCAAAACACGTGTAGCAATTCAAAGAGAGTATATTAAAATAGTAACGATAATAAGATATTCATTTTCATAATAATAAGGTTGTTGAAAAGAGCAATAAAATTTTAATAAACATAATATTTACATGATGTGAGAAAACATTGTTGAAAACGTTGTTAATAACGGGCTTGTACAAACATAGCAAGAAAATATTAATGCTAAATTGTTAAACTTATAAAATATTATTTTGTAACACAATTTCAGTCAAGAGTAACAAAAATGTTATTCATATCTTGAATTATATCATCATATGACAGTAACTAAAATTACTAAAATTATGGATTTATTTAACGAAACTTGAGTCATGGAATACAATACAAAACACGCATTGATTTGATGAAATAAAACTACCGAATACGGCAATTCGCCATGATATGTTGAACACCAATCAAAGCTTTTGATAAACAAACGAATATACACGTCTTGTTTCGTTAACAGCACTGGTTGTCATCCTGTGATTTTATTTAGGACTTTTTTAAATGTAAAATTAATGAGACGAACGGCGCGCTCTTCTGATGGTAATAGATAACGCCTGTCCATGACCATTGCGGCGGTATACAGAACTTTGGATACAAAACAAAGTCCAGGACATCACTGCTTTGGCGCTCATCAATTTGAGACTTTCGAAGGTTTGTCACAACCACCCTTTAGTTTCACTAGTTGTGGTACCCTTCAAACCGGAACACAGTAATGTTTACACACTACTGTTTAGCGGCAGAATATCTGGTACTGCGGTGGTACCTACCTAGACGACTTCTTGCTCCTACTATGGACATTTACCACTAAGTAAATACACTAAATCTAAATCGCGCATTACACTCAAATCAGTTCAGCCGTTACAATGTGATGAATTAACACAAATACGCTCACTCACACATTCATACTCGCGGTTATAATGTTAGGATGATATGAAATTGTAAAAGCTAGCTTGTGCAAAATGTTACTGTTAACAATTTATTACTCTTTATCTTGTAGGATCCAGAAATAGGTGTCAGTTTCTACCAAGGATGCTTGACGAGGCTGATTTTGAGGAAGGTCGTAAAGGAATGTAAATGTTTACCATTCGAATTTAGTGGTAAGTGCAAAAAAAAACATTTTTATAAAAAAAAAACACAATGTAAATGGTACAGAAAAATGAGTAACAATAATATACAGGTACTAAAATATACGTACCCACAATTATTGTAAGCATTGCTTTATAATATAGAATTAAAATTAAATTCTTAACACTCAAATTTTCATCTAAGGAAAAACATGTTGTATTCGGAAATTGTTTTTAAAACCTATATATTTTTAATTCTATTCCAGGCTAGGTGTGCTTTACCATCGTTGACCACACCTTTATTTAACATGTGCCCAAGTGAGCTGTGGCCAAACACCCAGCTTGTCAAACATTAAAAAAAAAAAACTCAAAATGTTAAAGCAATTCCTAGACAATTATAAATTTTGTTTTAAAATAAACGCTAAATAGTGTCAAAATGCGAGAGATAATATGATCGTAAATATCTTAGCTTGCAGTTATATAAAGCCATTTACAAGGCCCTTTAACTTTCATTTATAACAAAAACTTTCGTCGTCTGAAGACTTTTAAAATGTTATGCCTATTAGCGTTAGAAGGACGAGAAAATTAAAAAATGTTTTCTTATCCACTCTATATAAAATGGGCTGAAATCTTTCTCATATGTACAGATGGGTACATTTTATGATTATTATTCATCAGAACTGTTTTATAGTCTACTGCTGAATATATGCCTATCCTATAATGCGCCACCTACCCAATCTTGCAGCTATTATCAGTTGTCTTACGCATATCATTACTCCACCTAGCCTTAGGACGTCCTACACTACGTTTTCCAATCGCGAACTACACCTTCCGAATCAGTTCTGTTTTTATAAACTATCTCTTTCATTTTGAAAAGGTAAGGCCGTAGTCAACCACGCTGGCAACTTCCTACGTCCTCGAGAATCTTTTTTTTAAAGTACTCTCGAACATTGTACGTTTCCTTTCACCGTTTGAAGTCATCGACAATACGCCCATCATAATCATAATCAATTTATTGGTAATATGTCAATTACAAGTCATTTAGATATAGAATGCAATAACAATTACACAATGTCAAAGTTAAAATAAAATTAGTATAATTAATGTTACATCTCAATCATAATTGTAATGTCAAATAATAAAAAATAAAAAATAAATAAGAAATGTCAAGTAAAAAAAACATAATAAAATAAGTACATCACTGTCCTAAGATGCGAACCCGGGTATCAATCTAGAAGAATCTAGACGTGCTACTAAACCTTTCACTGTTTTGGTCTCCACTCTACAACACTACCCCAGCATCTACTCAATAGTTTCGAGAAATCTCAAATCCGTTAATGCACATCGAATAAAATAAAATAAATAAATATTGTTATACGTCGTCATCATCTTTTCTAATCTATTTTACTTTAAACCATCCTATAAATAAAATGGATAAAATGGTGGTATAATGGCGGGAATGGTCCGAAAGTTCAAAGTCGCTCAGCGAGCTATGGAAAGAGCTATGCTTGGCATTTCTCTGAGGGATCGTATCCGGAACGAAGTAATTCGCCAGAGAACAAAAGTCACAGACATAGCTCAGCGTATTAGCAAGCTGAAGTGGCAATGGGCTGGACATATCTGTCGCAGAACCGATAACCGCTGGGGTAGACGTGTTCTGGAGTGGAGACCGCGAATTGGCAAACGTAGCGTAGGACGCCCTGAGACTCGATGGAGTGACGATATACGTAGGACAGCTGGCGGTGGATGGAAGCGAAAAGCCGAAGATCGGGCTGAGTGGCGTGTCTTGGGAGAGGCCTATGTCCAGCAGTGGACTTCGATAGGCTGATGATGATGATGATGATAAATAAAATAATATAGTAGCACATTTCACACAGCTTATTTACACAAATAACTTTGAATACAATTTTAACTAAAACTCAAAACTTACAGAAGTGATTTTGATCTATGTTTTGCGGCATGATTTTGCTTCCACCAATGGTAATCCGAAAAATCTTGTAGCTGTATTTTATTTTTAAAGTGCCTACTACTTAGATCTTCACAGATGTTTCGCAGAACGTGTTGTTTGTGAGCTCAAAGAGTTTCATTACAAATCTACTTATCTTAATCTACCATTAGTCATATTTATTTTAGAAGTTATTCCTTCACGATTAAATTTAAATTACTTTATGGTAAACTTACTGTGACAACTCCGACAGCCGCTGGGTACACGTGTAGAGTGAAGACCGTGAATCGGCAAACGTAGTGTAGGACGTCTAAAGACTATATGGAGTGACGATATACGTAAGACAGTTGGCAGCGGTTTGATATCGAAAAGCCGAAGATTGGGCTGAGTGGCGTGTCTTCGGAGAGACCTATTCTCGGCAGTGGACTACGCTAGGCTGTTGATGATGATGAGACTTACAGAGAAGTCAGGTAAATGATATCTAAGAATATACGCTATAATTTCTTAACAATCTCAGGATAAAGGTCTACCAAGAGATGTCTGAGATTACAAGCTAAAAGCCATTAATTTATGAAATTAAAAATACATAAATATTAGAAAAGCTTTAGTTAAACTGAGAATAAAACTGTTTCAACTATAATAATATAATAGAAAATCAGTGAGAGTGTTTCCGAGAAACCTCCTCGAACTTCTAGATTACTACTAGAACCTCTAGTCCTATTTCAGGATTTTTACGAATATAACATGTATCTGGTTCTAGGAAATATTTTGATTCTTTTTTGTAGCTTACCAGTTATATGTATTGGCTTATGTATGTAGTGAGAATGTATAGTTCACCTTATTCACCAATTCTCTGAAGATAATTCTTAGAAAAGTTAATTTGTAGCTCAAGGACTGATAAAAGGATCGCATTTAATCGATTGATTCCGGCGTTATTTCGCGGAAGTTCATTTTGAGTATTTAAGAAACATCTCTTGGCTCTCGCATTGATTGCCTACATCTAATAAAAAAATATAGATTTTTTTCACTCCACTACATTTTTTTGTTCCTTTTAAGACAGTAAATTTGATAATGTATCTCATATAGAAGTAATTCCCACTTACAACAAACATTTTTGTGACTAGCTTATATGATGGTGCTGTGTCTGGGTGTTCTGTTTGTATTTACAAAAATAACTAAATGGCCATTCTATTAGTTAATTGATTTTGATTGATTCAGGCGTTACTTTGCGGAAGTTCATTTTGAGTGTTCAAGGTATATATTTAGTTTATTTCCGCTTAACAGTCGTTTCAGTTACAACAGTAACGAGGATTTAAATATAACTTACTTGATAACAATTTAAAAAACTTAACAATAATTTAAAAAACTTATCCGACACTTTACTTAATATTTAAAACTAAAGACATCAACTAAAAAAAGATAATCAGCCATTTGGTTCCCTTAGATACGCTTTGCTTATTTCGGAGCCAGATGGCGGTGTGTGAAATGTCTTCCAATATTTATGTAATTGTTTCATTTCAGCAAAAGAGTTGGGTGTACAAGAATATAACACATGTACGTGGGAACGCCTTATTTGCATTTACCAGGAAATTGGTGCGTAGATATAAAAAAAAAACATTTTTTTTAGGCTATTTAACAAGCTTGTTGTTATTCTAACGTTATTTATAAAATTAAAATTAAAATAACTTATATTTTGCCAACAGGAAATTAATCAATAATCAGTAGGAAATATTTATTAGCAAAAAATGATAATAATGACAATTTTTGGGAGAGGATATTTGTTTTGTTTTATTTATTATATTTATTTTTGTTTGTCAGTGATGGATTCGGAGAGTGTACCTTGAGGGACAATTATTAAATTTTTTGACTACTAAAATTTATTATAAAATGACGGCTATTTGAACGAGAGATTAATGGACTAATATTGTTATTATTTTTATGAATTGTAAAATTTAAATCTATTTTATATGACATTAATTTCAAATTGTATTACATATTGTATGCCTGTAAAGGCCAGACCGTTACGTACTTGGCATATGTTTATTTTAAGATCTCACTGTTGCGCGGTTTTACAATATTTTTTGATTTCAAATTTCTTATGTATTATTGGTAAATTGTTTTTAATATTTTAATGTTTATTTTGTTTTACATACAAGAGTTCACCGGAAGCCCAGCGCTGGGCATACCACATAGTACGACCAGCATTATGCTGAGGTGATCCTCTATTTTGTAACGGTCTGTCTCTGTAAGTTTGTTTTCGTGTGTTCGGTTGTATTACAAAATAAAGTTAAATTATTTCTTTCTTTCTAATGTTACAGGGAAATCACTTGTTATAAAAGTATCTTACAATTACACTTAGAATAAATGAAGTTATAAAATTAATTAATAAGTTAACATCAAAGAACATACTTCTATATTTACATTGCAGGCTCCGTTTGTGCGTTACACAAAAAGAGGATTCCGAGAACCTTATTGACATGATTATATTCACTTAATTCGTAAAATAGATTGCTTTCAAATTTTTTACGTGTAATTTTTTTAAATTCTTTGTTATTTAATTCTTGTACATTAATATTCAACTTTTTCTAATCTAATCCATGGCAAGACCAGCTTTTCTTTTTTTCGAAAGTTATATTGATGCTTATTTTTGTTCGTTAGCAAATTATCTCCGTGGATTTCTAGTAAGCTATTGTCCATGTACATTGTACAGTAATATCACTTTTATAATTTTCTTAGTTTTAAAGTATTTTTTGCGCAACTACGGTTTTTTAAATGTTTGGTATTCTGTATGTATTATAACACTACAAAAAAGTATTATATCAGTTAATTGGTTCCCTTAGATAAGCTTTGCTTAGTTCGGAACTAGATGGCATTGTGTGAAATGCCTTTGTTTTTATTTATTATTTGCTATTTACATATTTAACCTACCTAATCTTGAAGGCGGTTAAAACTTATATTAATTTCTTCAATTTTCAGAAAAAGTCAAAGGGGACGTACGGGAAATAATTTCCTTGGATGCATGTTACCAGAGATGCGACTACGTGCAGTATGAAACAGAAGTAGAACTTGTCAGCAATAATCGGCATACGAGGTGAGTATAAAAAATTGAACCTTAAAAATTTGCAATAGGCTCGAGTAAATTTCATAAGAATTATTTGAGTACACTAAAAGCTGAACTGAACCAAACTAAATGCAAGGATCATAAAGGGATTTTCAAAACAATAATAAAAGGTCAACATAGATTGTTTCATTAAATATATTTGAAAAATAAGTGGGCATACGTAATAAAGACTAACCGAATTGAGATACTTGCCTCTTTTGCATTTGATTCGAAAAGTACAGAAATGCACATTGCACAGTATCAAGAAGACAGTAAAGCATGTAAAATTTGGAGCGCCAAATCTTCAACCTAGTGATCAAAGAAAAATAAAAATAAATAATTCGCATACAACCAAACAAACAAACAAACATACATACATGAATCCTGAAAACACTCTTCTTTGGGCATTCATCTAAAAATTAAAATAATCATATCAAGTTATCATATTTATTGCCGCAAATATTACCCATAACTTTATAGCTATACAGCGCCATAATTTTATTCCCAGATTAGAGATTTATTTAACGAATACCAAAAGTTACATTACCCGTAACTCAAATTTCAAATTGTCGTGCCCATTAGGCGTTTGAAACTTTTAAATGAACAACGTCAATTATTTCGCATGAAAAAGGAAATTTTCGAAATCTTGATAACAGACTCGCTATTGTAACCTACATTCCAAGTCACTTCTTCTTTAAAGAATAAGTTTAAATTTTGAACAACTAAAATAATAATGCTTAAAGTAATTCCAGTCTTAATATTCAAACCTGCTAAAAGCATAATCAACATACACACTCTTTTAAAGAACATATTTTAACTTACCAATTGTTTTTTTTTTAATTTGTATCTTACCAGATCTTGAGAAATGGAAAATAAATTATAGATTATAAATAAGTTCTTGCTTTTTTATGTTAAAGTAATGAGACGAACAAGATACTCTCCTGATGGTAAGAGATAATAACATGTCTATGAACATTGCAGCGGTACTCAGAATTTTGAAAAACAAAACAAGTCCAGATGTAAATATAGAAAACTTTCAATCAAAGATGTGATGTGGCGTATGTGTAACAATGCCTCTAGAACTGACAAGAAGACATTCGGGAACACCTAGATATCTCAGTTTCAACATTTGTGATAATATTGATAAATGACATTGTTTGTCACGCAGGCAGCGTTGACCCAGATTCTTAACAATATCAGGATCGGATATCCTTTCTGTTATCAATATTGACGATAAGACTTATGTTAGGCTAGATTTTTCCTTTGAGTATTGTGTTATATATATGTTATCTAGGATTTTATCTAGATTATAAGTATGTTAGATTTGCAATCATCGGGTCGGCAATTTCAGTAAAGAGAGCTTATTTATGGAGCTCGAAGACTCTGACACGGTTTAATGATTGCTATTATGAGTGCAAACAATTTGACAGTCTATCTTGATCCACAATATCACTTGTAAAAACCACGTGGTCACCCTTCT
Organism: Biston stratarius; assembly: GCA_950106695.1. NCBI lineage: Eukaryota > Metazoa > Arthropoda > Insecta > Lepidoptera > Geometridae > Biston > Biston stratarius. The sequence continues at coordinate 14,952,872 of OX467110.1, read as the reverse complement.
GAAGACTGTCTGGATCGACCGATGTTTCTTTTTACCCGACTGCCAAAGAAGTGTTATGTTTTTCGCGTGTATCTTGTATGTATGTAAATTTCTTTATTAACTCGTATCTTCTAAACGGCTAAATGGATTTCGACAGTTAAGGTATCGTTATGTTCGTCTTAAAAACCTAAATGTTACTAAGTAGATGTTTGAAAAAAAAATATGTGGATTTTTGGCGCTAAATATAATACGTTAATAATAAAAAAAATACCAAAATCTATCGATATAGGGTATCCAAATAAAGGAAATTAAAAAGGGATTACAAAATATATATAAGTTATATGTTTAAATTTAATTAGGAATAATAAATTTATTCCTTTTTGTTTGTTTCCTTTAATTATAGCTATTTTAATCAAAGTCGGGTTGTAGATTTTTTAAACCTTTCAGCTTTTTAATAAGCTTTTATTTACTTCAGCTCTTGTATAATAACAATATAATCAAATCTTGGTCTTCTAACTGTCGTATTGCAATTAAACTTTATAGTATGTCAATGTTCGGATACACAATACTATATCTATACAAAATGTATATTCGAGCTAATCTGATAATGAAGCCAGTTGATGGGGTGGCCACTTGGGGCATCGGACTCGTTTTGATGAGTAATATAATTATCTTTCATATTCATATTCATATTTTATTGGTAAAAAATAAATTTACATGTCAATATCGTGTACACACAGTAACACACATTATGATAATAATTGTATAATAAAATAATTGAAAATAAATAAATTAACATGTCAATAAAAATTTGAATTTATAATTAATTATTTTTAGTTCTATCTCTAGACTAGACGCAATCATGTGATCATCATCTTTTCTACCTTAGTTCGATTTACTGTTAAAGCAACTTATTAAATCATCCCCATCTCGCCTGATGTTAAGTGAAGATGCGGTCTACATCGGAATACGCTTACCAAGAAAAAATTGATTCACTCGCGACTTAAAAGCTCCTAGATTGTATCTGTCGGAGAACACCATTCGGGCAGAAAATTCCACTGCTTAGCGGTTCGTACGATGAAGGTAAATCGAGGGGGCTTAACTTTGTAACTTGTTTAACTTTTGACACCTACTACTGGACTACGAGCTGGCTAGTGGACCAGCTCGTAGTAGGTGTCAAAAGTTAAACAAGTTACAAAGTTAAACCCAGTAGTGTATTCGTTACCTCGAATTTAATATGATGATAAAATATTTCTCATATTAGTTTAACTAACTTTACTGTTACATGAAAGGTTCGCCCACAATTTCACAGTATTTCCTTACTTTTCCAAAATAATTCAGAAGTTGTTTCAGTAAAACAAACACATTTTCTCCATCTGGGAGTTGTGATATTATTAACACATATTACCGAAACTTGATAATATTTTTTGCAATAAAATTATTTTTTCATACAAACAAAACAGAAACATTTTTACTGTACATCAAATGCGAAAAATACAATGTTTTAGTAATTTAAGCAAATTATAACTCTAAGCTAAGTAAGGTGGTTAATTAAGTAACTCCCTAATTAAGAGACCATCTGACAACTAATCTGGAGGTCCTGGGTTCAAATCCCACGGCACGCACCTCTGTCTAGATAATGTGTGTATTGGCGAAAACTTCAAACGGTGAAAGAAAACATCGTGAGGAAACCAAATCTAGGAGAGAACTTAAAAAAAATTGAGGATAAGTAAAGTCAGCAAACCCGCACTTGGCCACCTTATTCTTCTCACAATGAGAGAGATCCACACCCGGCAGTGGGCCACAGCTTATCAAAAACAGGCCTGACTCTGAAAGTAAGTTGAGGCGATAAATAAAGCAAGAAACTGTTTGAACGAAATCCACATTTGTCCGAACGAAGGCCTATTCTCTAAGAAAACATATTGCATTAAATTCGCTTGCTTTAAGCTATTAATTCATACCATAGTATATTGAGGTTGTGATACGTGCTTGTTTTGAGCTGGTGTGTTTTTCTCTATTGACACAAAATACGTAACAAGGTACAATTCTGCTTAAATTCACGGGGAACAGAATTTTCTATACTAATTTAAAAACACGAAATGTGTCACCAGTTCTGTATGAACTGTCAAAGTTAACTTCATAAGCGTGCTATAAATTTTATATGCGCTTTAAGCATGGAATTTCACGTTAGTTAGAAAATCGAGACCCTCTAAAATAAGCATTATATGCGTTTTAGACAAGATTGCTTTACTGATCCCTGGATGAACTTAAATGAGATTCCTTCCTAAAATCGTTATGTAACGTTAACGCTATCTTATAATAAGTTAATTTTGACAATTAAAAACAAGCGCGTGTTAAGTTTCGTTTCGTTTAGGTACAATATTTGAAAATTCAATTTTATATGGGTGTAGTGAATACTATTTCACATATATTCAATCTAAATAGCGCGTTACGTAAGCACGGCTGCGTAACGTGGTTATGTGCTCATAGAGAATAAGGCCCTTGTACTTCAAATACAACCTATTACACCGACGCGTTTCCCCGGAATAGATAAGAGGCCGTTGATGGGACTATGTGAAATATATTTTTTACGGTTTTTGACAACAGCTCACCTGATTTTAAGTGTCAGTGTGGTCGAAGATGGTTAACACACCTAGCCTGGAATGGAACTGGCTTTCAAGTGAGGCTGACGGAACACACCGTTAGGTGCTTGGCGACAGGTTTTCAACTTTAGTGTGATGGCCAGCCAGTCGAGTACAAGAAAGTACCCTACCACCATGCTATGGTTTCCTCACGATGTCCTTCACTGGCAGCTCAAGCTCATTGTTGGGGTTCAAACCCACGCCATTCTGCATGTGAAGCGATCGTGCTAACCACTGAGCTATCACCACTACAAAACTTTCTTACACGCTTTCTTCGGCTGAAGAAAACATAAGCAAACTTAACGATGCAGTAAAACATGAACATTTTTCAGGAATATGTCAGACGCTCACAGCCGTGTGGTGGTTCACTTCAGCGATACCACCTGCATAAAATACAGGAGAGAAATACTCTACACCTGGGACCAGATGCTGGGTAAATACTATTCATCTATTGCACTACATAAAAAACCGAGTAAACATAAGATAACTAGTTTCGTTTCATTCTTGAGTGAATAGAATACAATAATGAATTGAATTACATACTTGCATTTATGGGGGCGCAGTGTTGTATATACTATATTTTATTTCTCGTACTGTAAAGTCTTTTTTACAAATGTTAAACGATTTATATCGATATATGATTTATTCGGGCGTTATTTTGCCGTAGTTCATTTTGAGTGTTCAAGAAATATCTCTTTAGAGTATTTCCGCTTTTAAGTTGTTACCACAGCGACGAGGATTCAAATTATATATTTATCTATCTTGAAGACAATTTTTTAATATCTGTTCAAAATATTTCTTAATATATATAAAACAAACAGTAGGTACCTAACCTAAAAATTAGGGCTGTTGAGACTAACCATCGAAAGTCTCAAAGTAATGAGTAACAAAGCATTGTTGCCCTGGATTTTGTTTTGCTACTCAAAGATTTGTGTATTGCTGCAATGGTCATGGATAGGGGTTAAATCTTACCATCAGGATTGCTCGTCTCATTATTTTCACATTAAAAAAAGATCTAAAATTATATATATTTTAATATTATAGCCCGTATTATACTATGCCACTTGTTTATTTCGGAAAAGTATACACTTCTTGGTAGTGGGTAACACCGCTACCAAGAAGTAGATGGAATGTCTAGATGTAATTTTCGGTATTTAGGACGGAACTTCCACAGGGACGATTAGTATTCCTGATAAAAATCCTAATTCATTCTTTTTATAGCTATTCCTGATAAAAGTTACATTGACACTTCTTCGGAGAAATATAAACACGGTATCTATAATCTATCTATCTATCTAATCTAATACCTTTAAACGAGCAATTCTTGTATATATGTATATATAAATATATAGATATGTATATATAAATATATAGATATGTATATATATATATATATATATATATATATATATATATATAATCTTAATCTCAGAAACGGCTCCAACGACTTTCATGAAATTTAGTATGCAGATGGTTTCAGAGGCGATAAATCGATCTAGCTAGGTTTAATTTTCAGAAAACGTCGTTTTATCCGTGTTTTCAGCAGAGCAAAGCTCGGTCATCCAGATATCTTTCTAATACCTTTAAACGAGCAATTCGCAAAGCCCCACCTTAGTCTGGGTCGACCCTGAGGTCGCTTAAATTTCGCCGTCGAAACAGTGGTGACCTTTGCCCAGCAGTCGTTTGTCATGCGACAAACGTGGCCCGCCCAGTCCCACTTCAGTCATCCGGCTTTTTGGCTAATATCAGCGATCTTGGTTTTTGAGAGTAGTTCCTTATATGGCCTGTTAATTTGACTCCCAGGATACTACGCTCCGTCGCTCGCTGGCGAACCCGGAGTACAGCCTTCTAATCTTTTTTTTCAAAGGCCAAGTCTGTGCACCTTACGTGAGGAAGGGAAGAATGCGTACGTCCACAAGTTTAGGCATAGCGGGAGTTCGCCTTTCATGAAATCTTTCATGGCCCAATAGCCCTTCCAGGAGTTTTCTCTGCGTCTGGCAACTTCTTTATTTTATATGGACATATTTTATATTGTTTTTTTTTTATTGTTTGTTTATTTTGTTTTTTAATCATTGACATGCAATCAGTGTTTTGAAACTCTTTTAATTATATATGTATTTGAAATGATATTACGGAATTGACTTGTAACATCTCTGTTATCAATAAAATATTTGTATTTGTACAGCGCCTAATGCTATTACTATTTACTCGACCAAAATATATATTTTAAAACAATACAGTATTTATTGAAGTGAAAACTTATTTGGCCGTGTTGACTGATTTTTTGGTAGGGGCAAACTTATGATTGGCTGTATAAGTTCCCATGAGTGCCTATTTTTTATGTTTATGTAAGACGTCCAACGAGACTCTTTCCTGATGGTAAGTGATAACGCATATCTATGACCATTTCAGCGATACACAGAACTTTGAGTAACAAGACAAAGTCCAGGGCATCGCTACTTTGGCGCTCATTACTTTGAGACTTTCGATGATTATTTTCAACAGCCCTGTAATGTCCCTAACTTCCCCTTTAAACTGGATCACAGTAATGTTAACATAGTACTACTTGGTCGCAGAATATCTGATGGTACCAACCCAGACAAACTCTTGCTAAGGAGATCTACCTCCAACTAACTTACCTCACTAACTAGTAGGTACCTTTCATGGTGAGTTATTAATTTATTTTTATCACTTCATTTATGATAAAAACCCTCTAAGCATCAACGAGTCGTTTCTGGGTAAATTAACGCTATTTTTCGAAGTAAATTTATTTCACCATCGAGTAAATATAACGTTATATGCCTTTTTTTATTTGATTTGAGGTCAAAAAGTAACTGCGTTTGTGAAACGGAAACCATGAACGTAATCACGGCTTAAAATTTGCGGCGCAACTCTAAAACCGTTATTAGTAGAAACTTAAGTTGCCAATTGCCAAGCTCTAGGTTATTTGAACGAGACTTTTAGAATAACATACTTATTATACAGATTGGAACAGATACCTTGCCGCTAGCTCGATACTTAGAACAATATTATAGCCAATTAAACTGTTTTCACGATGAATAAGCTAGCTCTTACCTCCAGCGGTATAAATTATTTCATATCATTGCTAATTATCATGGGACCTTTTCTAAATCTGATTCGATTATAACACTCACCAAATGCATGTCGGACCACGTAAAATATAAGGTTCCGTACACGAAAAGAACGTTAATTAATAAATTATTCTAATTATTTGACTAAACTAACATCATCATCACATCACACTAATATTATAAAGGTGAAAGTTTGTGTATTTAAGTGCGTTTGTTACTTCGTCATGCTCAAACGGCTGGACCAATTTTGATAAAATTTGCTATGGAGGTAGCTGACACACGTAGTGTTTACGTGGGAATAGCGGATAACACCGCAGGGCGCAGCTATTGTTCTTTATAACTCAAAAGTTGTAATGAAAAAATAATAAAAATAAGAAAAAAATATTAGAAAAAATAACCGAGACTTAATAGTTTACAAATGCTAAAAATATATTATAATGACTTAGTTGCAGCATGGCCAAACTGTCGATGTAAATAAACAAAACTAATTTTGTATTTTAATATGTGTTAAAATCGCAATAGTTTTAAAATTATGAATATTTTCAAAATAAATTGTTATAAATAGTTCAAAATTGTTGTAATTTTTTAAAATAAAATTGTAGTGCATTTGTTTTACCTGGCTACGCCACATACTCATGCACACATACACATACATACAACTCTATACATACATCTCACTAACCTATTCATTTTATATAAGTATTTTTATATACCCTCTTATTAACACTTTCATACCCTTACTTTCCTCACAATACCTGCCACACAAGTAAGTCGTGAATTGGCGGTTATAACGTACGCAATACGTTTCCCTTACCTCGTCATCGAAATCAAACAGAACTCTAAACTCTAACCGCGAGTGTGATACAACCAAACAACATTGTGTCAATTGTGTGGTGAGCAATATTTAGTGTGAAATTAAAAACGCACTACTTGGGAAGGAACCGGGACGTTCCGACTAGCACCAGCTATCGAAGAAAACTACAACAGGTATTTCACGTCCTCTCCATTACCTATAATAGATAATTATAACCTTATTATATTACAAGATTAGTATACTTTAGAAATACTTAAATCAATATTTTGAAAAATGAAGCCTTGATAAATAAGTGATGTGTGTACCTTAACATTATCTTGAACGGCCCTAATTATAAAAAAGTATTGGTTGTTTTTAAGCGAAAAAATATCTCATTTTCACTTCCTTTTTTTAGGGTTTCATTTTCAAAGGGTAAAACGGTGCCCTATTGCTGTCTGTCCGTCCGTCTGTCTGTCTGTTCGTCTGTCACCAGGCTGTATCTCATTAACTGTGATAGTTAAACAATTGAAATTTTCACAGATGATGTATTGCCGCTATAACAACAAATACTAAAAATTTGAATAAAATAAATATTGAAGGGGGCTCCCATACAACAGGCATGATTTTTTTGCTGTTTTATAGATAATTGTACGGAACCCATCGTGTGCGAGCCCAACTCGAACTTGGCTGGTTTTTATTATTATAGAAGTCAAAAGTTCCCAAAGATTAACTCACGGAAAAAATAAAACTACATATTATATTCCTTGTAGTACGGAACCCTAAAAATTAGAAACTTTGCCTTTTCATACTAAATAAATACCACTCAAATGGAAAACACAAGAACCTGCCGTAGACACACACACACACACACACAATCTAACCTTTAGATCTTATTTCACGTCTACAGGGATCGTAGAAGATATTTATTGCTAAAATTGTGTTTCGTTTTTGTTGATTTGGTATATAAAATAACTTCGTTAATATTGACAGCTTTTTCTTCGACAATTCGACCAAATTTTTTGGTTTTACTTTAGCGTCAAGTACGTCAATAGCCAAAGTAAATTACCATTATTTAAAAGACGCTAAATTGTTATGATCCGTTCCAAAACCTTTTGATCATGGCCACTAAAAGCCCCGAATAATCAAAGGACTTTGTTTACGAAAATTTCTATAAATTAATTAATATTGTAGGAAGAAAAGCTTTTTGTTCTTTTTAATAGAGAAACAATGGTCCTAAATATAATTAGAGAGGTACGTAACCTTTTATAAAGTATACTATAATACAAAAAATTGTGTCGTAAATATTTTATTTTACCGGGTTTTAGTAGTTCACCTTTAATGTAGGCAGACCTTTATCTCATTTAATATAATAACCATTAGATTTCTTTTTTATAATTATGTTAACTAGAACAGACGTTTGCCCGAGGATAAAATTTATTCTAGTTCTTTTAGAATATGTGGGTATTCTAAGAAAAACTTCTCTAGCGTTCAAAGTCAACAAAATTCTTTGTTTCGTTTTTTTTTTTAACTTACTCGGTTATAGATCTCTTTAGCAGAAGTTCGTCTAGATAGCAGCACCATAGTGCCAGATATTTTGCCGCCAATCAGTAGTAGTGTGTAAACATTACTCTGGTTTGGATGGTACTGCAGCTAGCAGAATTACAGGGTTGTTGAGAATAACTTCGTAAGAATTTCAACAACCTTGTAGCTCATTTGGTAAATTTCTGCTTCGAAAGGGCGTGGGTTCGATTCCCATCGGGATAAAAATTTATGTGTCTATAAATATTTGTTCTGTGTCTGGCTATTAAAAAAAAGTATTCTGTCAGTGCTGTCTGGTTCCAATAGTACAAGCTTTGCTTAGTTTGGGCTAGATGGCGCTGTATGAATTGTCATCCAATATTTATTTATTATTTATTTTATTTAACTTTCGAATGTCTCAAAGTAATGAGGGTCATAGCAGCGACACCGTGGACTACAATAGCTATCTTCTACAATAAGGAGTGCGTCTCGTGTGTCTCATTACTGATACATTTAAAAACAGCTACCACAACAAATGTTTGTTGATTTTTCAGCAAATCTTGGCGGAATCTTCGGCCTGTGTCTCGGAGGCTCCATCGTCAGCATAATGGAAATAATCTGGTTCACACTCGACTTCCTCTGGACCGTTATCCACGAAGCATTCAAAAAAAGAAAGATTCAGCCGAAAAATGAAAAATACAAAAACAAAGTTTTCATAATAAACCAAAGTTGTCCAAAGGAACCAAACAAAACGCAAAAATATCTGAATACCAAGAAACTCGAAAGGTCCTCGGGTGGACGATATAAGTTTATAAATTGAGCATAATTCTGAGAGAGAAATGATATTATAATAATAGGTTTTATTGTAGTTTGAATAAAGTTTCAGATAATCTAAATATATATAAATCTTCTGTACGAGTGTTTGTCACATAACTCCTCCTAAACGACTGGACTGGTTTGGATTATATTTTGGGTGTATATTTCGATGGGTTCCTGGATGATTTGAAAACACAATTGGACCCAGTAGGTGGCTTATGTCCGTTAACCGATACGAAGTCAGCTAGTACTTAGATATTTTGCATGGTGGTACAATACTTACTAGTACTCGGCTGGCTAGCTACTACTGTCACTTATAGCCACCAATCACCTAGCGGTGTGTTCCGACAGCCTTAATTGAGAGCCAGTTCCATTCCAGGCTAGGTGTATTTTCCATCTTCGTTCACACCATCGCTTAACATCAGGTGAGCTGTAGTCAAAAAATTAGCCTGACAACTATAGAAACGTACATATGCCAATTAGGCCAGTAAAAATAGCCGTTTTTTTTGGTCAACCTCGCACTAAATTTCCTATCCAATCGTGTTTTTTATTAGGTTTTGTGTCACTTACCTACTGAGCATAAAATCACAAAATGCTGACAGATCCAGGAGGAGCTTCAAGCGTCATTGAAAAAAAATTTTGGCTAATAACTTGGAAACTATGCAATTTAGGGCAAAAGTTATTAAAACCATTATTGTAGAAAATAAATTTTGCATCTTTTATTTTCTGTAAGCTTTTTCGTAAAACTTACCGTTTACGATTTATGACCCATTGAATGAACCGGTTTTTCTATCTCGGCCGATAACTCTTAAACTATTGGAAGATATAGAAAAATCGGTTCACATAAATAGGCGTCGACCATAAAACGATGATGATTTTTCGAGCTTTATTTATGTGTACTTAAAAAACCATCTAACTTCCAATCTGGGTTCGAATCCCGCGGCACGAAACTGTGTCTTTTCTACGTTATATCTATACCGGTCTTAATAGACCCATTGTATAAACTCTAATAAGTAGTCCTTTAAGTTTTTGTAGTAATTGTATTAGAAGCAGATTTAGAAGTGTTACTACGTGGAATGGAGTAGTGGTTCCTAGAGAATGGTAGCTCGCCCTGGTTGGAAATTGAGTTACTTATTCCTTTTCAAAATAACAACTTATTGTATAGCGTAATTTGTTTGCCATTTGACGCCAACGAACCTCTTTGTTCATCAAAATAAAGTCTCGAGAAGTTATTTGCATAATCGCAGCTTCCTCCACTAAATCGAATTAAAGTTAATGAGCCTGTAATATGCAGATCAGACGATGTCTCTTCAAATTGTGAAATAGGTTCAAGAAATCAAATTAATCGTTGAATAAGTGTAAAGATGTGAATGCCAAACATTAACGTGCCTACATAACATAATTAGATACTCATCTAGGTTTTTATTAAGCATTTATGCTTGCGTTGGGATACTATCTCACCTGATATTAAGTGAATGTGGTTTGTTATAAAGAATGCTTGCTTAGAAGAAATCAATTCACTCACGACTTGAAGGTACCCAGATTGTATTAAGGGAACATATACTCTCTACGATTATTTTATATCTCTTTGGTTCTAGTATATTAATATTTATTTGTAATAATTAGAAAGAAAGTAAATGATAGGCAAATGTACGAAAAAAATCAGTCTCCAATTACTCCCGCCACGGTGATTTCCCGGCGCTCTCCCATTTCCGCACATTTTTTTATGGTTTACGAAGTATGGAAATCTCGTTAATTAGTTATGATATCACAGTAAGACTGTTAAAATGTAATATGTATAAATCCTATTTCCAAAAGAGTGGTTTTACCTTTCTCAAAAACAGATACAAGTTACAAAAGCAAATGACGAAATGTGTTTTGTACACTCCACGCATTTGTTCAAAACAGAAGTCCAATTAACAAGAGCGGGAACTCGGAATGTTTCCGACTTTGTTTACGAACTTATTACGGTAGAGGTTGATTAAGTTAAATCTGAATGATTTCAAGACATTATAAAGTTAATAGGTGTATACTCACTTATTACCTTGACAATTTGAGTTCAGAAAATTTGTTAAGACCAGAAGGGTTAATCCTGAAGCTACTGGTTTTCTACCACGTTATATTTACTTTAAAATTTATTGAGCGATATGGGTTTGTTCATTTCGTAAATAAATGATAGGTAGATAAGAAACATTGTACGTCCCGTTGTACGAGTCAAACAAAAAAACTAAGATCTCTTTTTATCAGAATTTCCTTAGACAATACTGTCGCGACGCCGGATCATATAATGACGTACATAGTAAACGACGATAAGCCTATAATAATGGAGCAGTGGGCGAATCTCGATGATACACCCACACTGATAAATAACAAGACATTCAAGACTATCAGAGTTATAGTAACAAGAAACTGAATGTTAAGTAAATGTCACACACACATAATTGAAGTGAAGAATAAATAAACATATAAGTAACAACCGAATAAGTTGGTTCTTAAATTAGTTTTTAAGCAGTAATGAAACAAGTGGGACATTACAGAGACTGGTTTTAGAAATAAACATATGACCATTTCAGCGGTACCCAGAACTTTGAGTAACACATTATTTCGAGTAGCGCTGAGTTAAGCTGCTTGCATTGTATCAAATACAAGTCCGGCCGTGCGTGAAATACTGCTGCCACCTTTGGCATGGTTCTGCCAAGTGCTAATATCAAGCTCTTGATTTTGTAAAGCGGCGAGCTGTTCGATTCATTGGTGATAAAAAGTTGGTAGGGAAAAAGCTTTTGAACATTGAACTCCATCGGAAGGTAGCAAGACACAATTTTCTACAGCATTAATTTCGAAAAATGTGCTGCTGAGCTGTACAACCTATTTCCTTTCTCTTTTTAGTACAAAACAAGTAGAACTACTACGCATACGTAGTGAAATTTACTTGGTACGCGCCCAAAGTTTTTACACAAGAATGGAATAAGCTGCCGGCTACCTTGTTTCCTGCGGAAAGTAATTTGGATTTTTTAAAGCTCAGAGTGAATTGATATCTCCAAGTCCGCATGCTGTATCTTCGGCGACATCATCACTTACCAAAATATAACAAAGTTACAACAAAGCATCTCTTCTTCGGCGCTTATTGCTTTGAAACATTTGATGGAGTATCCCATGTCACAAACTTAAAAGTTGGCAATTTTGTTGATCGAAAACTAAAAATACCCAGACCGCCCCCTGTAGAGCGGATCGAGAACGATACTTCTTGTAAGGTCTGGTTTTCTCAGGCATAAACTAAAAACCTTTTTATACATATTCTATTGTAAGTGTTCCACATCACTTGATATATTCTGTGGCCTTGCTACTGTAATAATTTTAATAATTATACTTGTATTTCGAAGACATCCGACCTTTCTTGTACACTTGCGACAACAGTGTGACATCTCAAAAACCATAATTTTACAGGAAACCGCTTTTAAACTTTTAAATGAGCATCACTCTTAAATTGTTGTCAAGATAGCTTTATTATGTATGAAGTGAATATAGCATAACTAATAATTAAATGAAATATCAAAAAGAAAACACACAATTAAAAGTAAATTGACTTCATTATAGAGTTTGAAAAAAAAGGAAAACTCATCACGTTCAAAAACAAAATGTTAGTTTACAAGGTAGTAAGCTTAGTTGTCACGTTGAAGATGACGTGGAAATTGACGTTTAATACGTGACATCCTCGTGATGTCACGTTTATCATGAAAACCGAGAGAACTTCACATCTGGAAGTTTAGGTAACAACTGAACTGTCACTGTATCGAAGTCTACTAAATGAGACAGCGCTATATCGTAATATTTTGTCTTTTCTTTGTTGTTTCTTTATTGTAGAAAATATATCCCGTTTTTTGGTGATAATAGAACGCGAGATCGCGATTCAAAATACCAGTAACACGAAAAATCGTATAACTTGAAATCTCACACTGTCATCGCAAGTGGACGATATGTTCTTGAAGGAAATATTTGATTCTTGGTATCCACTTTTCTTCGAATTCAAAGATGGCGAAAGAGTCAAGATTTTAATATATTCTGAATGTAGAAAATTATTTATGATACTTTGTTTCTTATGTATAACATATTATTTTATTTATTTATTTGGGTTACCAACACTATATACTTCGCGATATTCATAACAAAAAAAAAACTAGATAAAACTAGAAACAAATAAACAATTAATTTTAACGATTAAAAATTTTACAAGTATGTCAAGTTTATGTACAATATTTATATACATATATATATAGATAATGTTGTCATTTAATTTGGCAATGTAATAATTCTGATGAAGGTCAATGAAGGTGTGATTAAGCGAAATGGTAATAGTTCTATTAAAAATATGCCTAAATGCATTTAAATAGAATTCATTTTGTTAGTTAAAACAACAAGTGATGTTATTAAATTGTAAACAAGTTCCTAGCGGAAATAATCTTAGCATTAGAGCCAACGGTCTGAAAAATGACTGAGTCCATAACGATCACCGAACCCTCATCAGGATTTGGCTGACACTTAAGAGGTTACGTATTAAGCGGGAACAAACCAAAACGGTAAAATTGAAGTTCGTAAGCGGTGGCGGTGATTGGAAGCCAGTTAAAGGACTGATTAGTCTGAAATGGAACTGGTGGATGGAATGGAATCAATAAAATATTTGTATTTGTATTTGCCAAATATATTACATACATAGTCGTCAATTATAATACGTCTATTTATTTCCTTGCACATTGGGAGCTTTTACATATTGAGTATAAATTTTATTGTACTGCTAAAATGTTCGATAAATTTCAAAAACTGTTTGGTGGTAGGTTATTTTTTAATATATGGCTCTCTAGCTACAACCCTCAATTTAAAAATCTGCCGCCAATCACCAAGCGGTGTGTTCCGGTAGCCTCGCCTAGGCTGTTATCCAGGCTATCATAGGCTATATTCCAGGCTAGGTGGTTTACTATCTTCAGCCACACCGTCACTTAACATCAGCTGAGCTGTGGTCAAACACCTACCCTAACCAGTAAAACAAGATTTGAAGTAATGAGATTCTCAAGCAAAATGTGTCGCTAAGCATACTATTTGACAACTGATTATGTATTGGGTCAGAGGTACGGAATATTACAACCACCGTCACCGTATGCACGGATCACGCCGCGCGTTCCTGTCTGAGCACGATCCAGTGCGCAGGTACATCATAAAATACAGGAAAACAGACGGTGAAAACAATTTTATACTTGAAGAGATTTTTTTCTAAAATACAAGTAGATTTATGGTGCTTTAGAATTATTTTCACGAAAATCAGTAACAAAATTACATGTAAATAAGGATTATGTTTCAAGATGATGATGAAGATGGAGTCTTTTCGTCGAGATAGTCTTGCTCGTTGTTTTTTTTGTTCTTGAAAATGACTGAGATACCTTTCAGAATATAATACTAAGACTGGGTCAGATTGTAGCAAAAAAACGTTTAGAAAAAAAGAAAATAAGGATAATATTCGACGGCCATAGTCGTTACGGTGAAAGGTTTTATAGCGTAGAATCTCCAACAACATCTTAAGAGACTCTCACTAGATGGTTTGGTCAGGGTCAGATCCAAAAGGCAGAGATACTTCGCACGGCGCGCATTGTGAGGTGGTTCCTCACTCTGTAGCCCTAACCACCGGCAGCTTGAGCCCTGCCCCGCTGTCGGCGGCACTCTAGGCTTAGGTATTTAGGGTTCCGCTGTCCGTCCGTCTGTCTGTCTGTCCGTCTGTCATCAGGCTGTTGTATCTTATAAACCGTGATAGTGAGACAGTAGAAATTTTCACAGATGATGTATATCTGTTGCCGCTATAACAACAAATACTAAAAAACAGAATAAAATAAATATTTAAGGGGGCAGACATTATATAGGGGGCATACAACAGACATTATTTTCTGCCGTTTTTTATAGATAATGGTACGGAACCCTTCGTGCGCGACTCGCACTTAACCGGTTTGTTATAATATTTATTGTTTTGTACAAAAAAAAAATTGTTTTGTATTGTAAAAAACTTAAAAGTAAGAAAGTAAATAAATAACTGAATAACGACTATAATATTAATATTTTAATTTCAATCTCTAAGTATTTACTATCTAATTTTGCAAATAAGTTTCCTGAACATTTTGTAAAATAGCGCTTTTCCAATTTCAGATAATTGCGAAAGTCGATTTCGTTGAAAAGATTTTGCGTCATCAGATAATCTATAGATACTTTTAACAAAGGAAGATTCGAGTCGGTACTTACATTATTCCTACTTTTATCCTAAATTACGTAATCGTTTCGACAAAATGTATTGATTTTATTTCACACAAAATTTTGTCGAAGCAAATTGAACACTTTCATAAAACGAAAAGGAGAAGTAGACGTGGTAATTTAATAATAAACAATCATCAACACATTTCTCCAGTGTCTAATGGAATCTATTCAAATGTACAAAAGGAATGCCTAGAGTTACAAGCTCTCTAGAGTCTAGATTGATATTCTAAGGCCTCTCGGTTGGTTAGCGAAAACAAAAAAGGGAATATAGGCGCTTGAAAATGACCCAGCTATCATACTCCTTATATTAAACTTCAATATTTACAAGAGGCGGCGTTAGTCTACATGCAGACTTTGGTCGCCTCTTTGAAATGTAGACAAGAAGACACATAATAAAGCACATTAAACCTAATCAGATAGACTAAGGTCGACCAAGCTCAAAATGAAGACAACGTGCGGGACGTTTAAAAATGTATTGTGATTTAAGTCTAGACTTGCGTGTAGTTTCATTGAATTATATTCTTTAAGTTTTTATTCGATCACCATTTTTCCTATCTAAAATATGATAGGTAGACGCAGCGAATAAAGTTATGGAGTTAGAAGATGTGTAGAGAGTAAATTCAAATTATTTTATTGACATAAAAAACGATATGCATTTACAATTATCTTACAAAAACATGTAAAAATATGAAAATCTTAAAATTGTACATGAAGAATATATACAACAAAGATCATTCAATGACTAGTAAGCAATTATTATTTTTTTTCATTATATTGACAATATTTTTTTATTAACGTATTTTTATATTCCCACTCTACTATTATTCTACTCTATTGTTACTCTATATTGTCATTTTTTTCTTTGACATGTAATCAGTATTTTGATATATTTGACATGATATTATGGAACTTGGCTTGTAACTTTGGTGTTAGCAATAAAATATTTTTATTGATATTATTTATTTAAACGAAAATTAATAAGAATATACATTGTCAAATATTTATGTCATATCAATAATGGTAATAATTGTCGCATATCGGTAAAATCATCGTGAAGACTAATTAAGTTCTTACGTTCTTTACACCTATCTGATTGATCAGTCAAGTTTTCACATTTTTTAATGGTTGAAAGGCCATGTGTTTGACCACAGCTCATCTGATGTTAAATGTCGGTGTGATCGAAGATGGTAAACACCTAGCCTGGAATGGAATTGGCTCTCAAGTGAGGCTGCCGGAACACCACCGGTAGATGCTTGGCGGCAGAAACTACTACTAGAAAGTACCCTACCACCAGGCTATGGTTTCCGCACGATGTCTTTTTTCTTCACCAGCAGCTCAAGCACATTGTTGGGGTTTGAACCCACGCTCTTTGGCGTGTGAACCGACCACGCTAACCACTGAGCTAAACAATGATTGACAATATGTCATACAACATGATAAGATGCTTTTCCAGTTGTCAAATAAAATGTCAAAATCAGTGTTGGCAGCAAGATGCGCATTAAAGTGTCGGCGAGCGCGAACCAAAGGGGACATGGAGCGCGTAGTCGTACGACGCCATACTATGTGGAACAGATCATGCGGCCCACTGCGCCTGTTTACCGGAACCCAGAGGTTATCTGATTAATATATTTGACAGAGTGTTTCAGAGTTAAAAAACTGTTAAATTTTATTAGCAAGTAGAAGATCGTCGCCGCGTACGCGCGCCCCAACGTTCTGCCTTAGACCTATAAAACAAGACACTATTGTTATGTTTACAATTAGAGCATTAGTGTACTATTGTAGTTGAGAAAGATGGATGCGGATCATTTTACGTTTTAATTTTATATTAGACAAATTTTGACAAAATGTTTCCATTTTAACAATCTATTGATGTTTCATCATCATCATCAGCCCTGCATCCACAGGCCACTCTTCTTGTACGCCACTCGTCCCGGTCCTGTGCTAACCTTGTCCAGTTTTGACCCGCGGGATTAGTGAGGGTTCCAGGAGCTACTAGTCTATAATATTATAAATGTGAATGTTTGTATGATTGGATGCTTAGATGTTTGTTACTCAACCACGCAAAAACGATTGAACAAATTTGGATAAATTTTGGAACATAGATAATTTTTTTATCTGGGTTTTCATACAAATTAAATTTCATCCCGAAAAAAAACTACTGGACGTATTCACTTGAAATTTAGTATAGATGTATCTTATGGAAAATTATTCAGGGATAAGGTCCTTTATATTAATCTAATAATAAAATAGCACGAGTATCACGGCTTATTTGTTACTTACAGATATTTTATTTCTCTCTCAACCTAATTCTAATGTAATAAATGTGGATAAAGTCACGGGTGCAAACTAGTGTATAATAAAACGGATTAAATATGACTTAATACATTTCATCAAAAAGTTGACTCCACCAACTTTGTCATTTAATATTAACGAGAAGTGCCAGCAAATCCGGGTAAAATTAATGTATTTTCAGGGACGTAAGTAAAAATATTGCCCTTTAATTAGGTTGTCATAACCTTTGCTAAGTTAAAATAAATATTTTACTTGAAAACGCACCAAAAGTTTTGATAATTATGTACATAATTATGTGTTGTAAAAGCTTATACATAAATGTATATGTTCTGACTTTATAAATATATTTTACTCGAATATAATAAATAGTGTTCTATGATTTCCGGAAAAAAAAGTAGGTAATTTAATTTTGGATGTAGATCTTAAATATGAGTTTTCTGAAAAGCAAATTTAAAGATTCATTTACGTCAAAGTATATTTTGAGTATTCCGAGAACCTCATTGACATAATATATTAACTTAATTTGTAAAATGGATTGCTTTCAAAGAAATTTTAAAGTGTGTTTTTTTTTCAATCATGTCTGATTGAATTCTGTAATATACCTAGGCAATTTAATATACATTCATATTTTGACGTAATGGCCTTGTTTATCAACTTTAAATAATCCAGTCCATGGGACGACCAGCTTTTTTTATTTTGTTAGTTATATTGATGCTTATCTTGGTTCTTTGGCAAATTAGCTCCGTGTATTTTTAACCTCCGACGCAAAAAGAGGAGTGTTATAAATTTGACGTCGATGTCTGTCTCTCTCTCTGTCTGGGTGTATGTGTGTGTGTGTGTGTGTGTATTTGGCATCGTAGCCCTCAAACGAATGGACTGATTTCGATGCGGTTTTTTTCTTTTAAAAACCAGTTTCTTAGTTTTGTTTGGTTAATTGCGTAGGGTTTTTTTTTTAATTTTTAGTAATCTATTGTAATGTATAGTGATATCACTATCATACTTTTTTAGTTTTCTATTATTTTCTGCAGAACTGCGTTGTTTAAACCATTAAAAAAACGTAATACACTTTCATACTATATGAGTACCTACCTACGTGATATTCCTGAAAAAATAATACTTAAATAATTTTTGTCTTTTACAGATACATTCAATGCCATCTCTCGAAAATGTCTTGTACCTTCTAACAAAATAAGTATTCCCTTTTTTGTCTTCTCCTGCATATACCTTCTAGCATGAAAAAGTGTTACAAGATAATCATAGATGGCGCAACCACAAAGCAGAATTAATGATACGATATTTTCCGAATTTGCATCATGAAAAACCTTACACTTCTAATGTAGTAAAGAATATAAAACATAGAGGGCTTAAAAATAAATCGTATTGTTAGATACTTATCTTCCTTTATTCAGATTCATACATACAGCGATTATAAATGTATTTTTTTTTAAACTTTAGGTAAACTTGCAATGTATTTGTAGTTGGTTTAGGTCAAATCTTGCGAGCTGAATTAGAACCATTATTTTGACACGCTGCTTCGGTTTCGATGACAATGCAGGTTTATGTAAGCATGACCCGAAGAAACAGATGAAGAAACTCCTCAATACTCAACGAAATTTTGTATAAAAGCATATTTTTTTTATTTTTATTTAAGTCTTCTACATAATATCACATTCATGTATGACCAATTTGGCCGATTTATTTTTTGACTGTGTTTGTAGCGATGATAGCTCAGTGGTTAGCGCGGTCGGTTCTCACTCCGAAGGGTGTGGGTTCAAACCCCAAGTTGTTGGGGTTTGAACCCACACCCTTCTTGAACACACCCAGCTTGAACTGTCGGTGAAGGAAAACATCGTGAGTAAACCATACCATGGTGGTAGGGTACTTTCTAGTACTCGGCTGGCTAGCTACCACCCTCAAGATGAAAATCTGCCGCCAAGCATCTAACAGTGTGTTCCGGCAGCATCACTTGAGAGCCAGTTATTTTCCAGGCTAGCTGGTCTACCATCTTCGAATACACGGTCACCTAAGAACAGGCGAGCTAGCCAGCCGAGTACTAGAAAGTACCCTACCACCACACAAAAGCAAAAAAGACATACTTCCTTTTAAACTATGCCGAACCATGGTGCATATCCACAAACCCGAGTCTCGTTCGTAGATTTCTCAATTATTTAACCTATGTAAGTGTTGGCGAAGCAAATTCTAGCATGTTCGCAAAGCCGTAGCAAACAGATGTAGTACACTGCTGGCATTTTGTATAGCACATCCGAGATCAGACTGATTCATTTTTTATATGATTGAAAGGTTAGGCGTGGTTACAATGACATGATGGTTATAGCGATGACAGCTCAGTGGCTTAGTTTGAGCGGTGAAAAAGGAAATAGGCCAGCGTTGAGACCTATTTCCTTTTTTTGTTCTTGAAAGACTAAACACTTGAAGTTTTAAGTGACACCATCGTTATACATTCGATCCTAAGTGAAATGGAAGAGTAAGTGAGGTATTAATGAGTTTTATAGATTTTACGTAGCGATTTTTAAAACCATATAGATTCAGTAAAGAAGAACGAAGACGTAGTCATTATTTAGTGTTTTATTAATATGTAATAGTGTTTTTTACGCCCTGTCTGATTTTAAGACCGCATTACTTGTTTATTTTAGACCACGCTGCCGGTCTAAGATGAAACACGCTCACCTAGTTACACTAGATTTGAAGACACCCATGATGTACATTTAAAGAGACGCAGACTCCGGCGGAGAATTCCACAATCTAGAAAGAAAGACAAACCATTTATTTAAAAAAAAACTCTAGATTCTACAAAAAATAAAATTCCAACCAACACACACGAGTTAAAGGCTTAAACTTAATATATTGACACAATAAATAATAGTATGTATACTCTGGCATATCTATAATACTACTACTTGGTAGATTTACTTGATTTCCTTAGCAGGTGGGCGTCTAGGTAGGTACCATCGCAGTACCAGATATTCTGCCGCCAAGCAGTAGTGTGTAAACATTACTGTGTCCCGGTATGAATGGTACTGCAGCTAGCGAATTTACTTGGTTGTTAAGGCTAACCATCGAAAGTCTCAAAGTAACGAGCGCCAAAGCAGCGATGCCCTGGACTTTGTTCAAAGTTCTGTGTATCGCTGCATAGACAGTCGTTATCTCTTACCATCAGGAGAGCGTCTTGTTTGAGTCCTAGCTTTTACATTTTAAAAAATCTTCTCAAACGTGCTTTACGAAGAGCCGGATAGTGTATGTGCCTAGAGAGATGTCGCTATGTAGCTATCTGTTTCAATCAAGAATTCGTAATTACTTCGATGTTAGGCGTGGTAACTATTACATCATTTAGTTTAGTTGCTGTTTAGATTTCCCGGCGATAGACTGATGGAAATGATAATAGAGCTGTATACAATGTGTACAATACTCCACCAAAAACACTGCCATCAACCATACTATGAAGATATTAACTTCCAAGTTCCTTCATTTCAGGATATAGTAAATATAATATATTCTTACTAAACAAAATGTTTATTTGTGTCTTCGTGTTCGTGTTCCTGTTTCCATTCTTAGTTGCCTGGAAGAGATCACTCTTAGCGATAAGGCCGCCACTTGTGGCACTAGCTAATAAGATTATTTTGTTTTCTCAACTCTTTTTCTATTTTCAGTGTGCACAATAAAGAGTTTCTAGCTATCTAAAATGACGTCTTTTGACACAGTTTTATTTCAGTCATGCGGGATTACTTACATGGACAGTAGTTTTGGCCATATCTGGTGGCCTTCTTCAAGAAGTGAAAGCAGAGTGCGAAGTGCACGGCTTCATCTTGCTTCGCGTTATGGGCCGCTGCGCGTTTTGCACGTGAAGACAGTAGTTGTGAGACAGTTGGTGCGTGGGCGTGGGGATGAGAGCTGGTAGAGCTCGAAATTTCGCCGACAAATTCAAACGTGAGTAATCCCGCATATTTAAAACAAAAAAGTTATTCTCCATTCGTATTTTGTATACTTAGCAAAAACTTCTGAAATTAATGTTAAAACATCCATAGTTATATTATGTCAACCATTAATATCATGAATTTAAAAATATTAAAAAAATACAAGTTTATATTTCCTCCTACGCAGAATGAAAAAAAAATAATTAAATTTTACTTTTTCGTAACAATAAGTACCTATTTTATGTCTTAAAATAAATATCACTATGCTCAAAGACGATATAAAGATTACCTTTCAATAGATAGTCGCCACTTTTTATTTCGTCAGTCAACCTTACAAGCAAATTAAATAACACGACCAAAGGGGTTTTTTGGCGGGAACGCGGTGAGCGTCGTGTCGCCCCATTGTATTTTTTTCTAAATCTAGTGTTTTTTCGAGTTTTTATGCCTAAAAATAGTGGTGTTTTATTTATAAAGTGCCGAATTACAAGCGCGAGTGTGGGACAATGATATAATGTGGTTAAACATGACTTTTCGTGTTGCTTCCAAAACTCCATCCAGAAGCTTATAGTAAAGTCGCCACTACTTTACTAAGGCATGACTTGATTTGACTGGGACCAACTGGACTTGATCAAGACTAGACTTTGACTGTAACTATAGATGATAAAGCAGCTGAAAAATGAAGACTACTCACAAAATATAGAAACATTGAAACTGGCAGAATGCACAGAGTGCGATGCCAAGAAGAAAGAGAAAAAAAAAACACGACCAAAATTAAAATCATTCAAACGCAAAATATAGTGCACTATAAATATAACGCTTTTCGCTCTGGCCCGATAACGTGTTTTTGTCTTAATGTTGGTACAAAGTACGTTCATCATTTATTGTTGTACGAAGTGTCGATATCCTTGCAATCCCAACTCAGAAATTATAGAACTATAACGTGCAGCACATGTGATATTTTCTTTTACATCTTTTCTCTCGTTACATTACTGCTAAAGACAAAACCAAGTCATTTTATTTCACGACCAAACGATTCAAACAAAACCAAGTCATTTTATTTCACGACTGAATGATTCCCTCCCAACTTTACAGTCGTATTTCCCAAATAATTTGTTTTTAGTCGCACACGCGCCTTATAAATTTCCGATTTCGTTATATATTTCAACAGTGAGGGTAGAGAGGGATAAATCACGTGCTAGCAGATCACGTATCTAGAGGGGACGCTGGGAAGGGTCGGCGAACGTTAAAATTAAATTTTCAGAGTCAAAGAATGAGGGAGTGGGGGACAGTGACTCGACTTGATGCAGGCGGACAGAAAACTGGTTTTTATCAGCTGGCAGTCCTAAAATGTTTATCTTTTTATGTTTTTTTATAAATATAGTGACATAATATATACATTGACAAACAAGATAAGATAATTAAAATTTGATGTAACTATTTCTTGTTTACACGAATTTCGAATATTGATTAGCAATGAAAGTCTTAGTACTAGTAGTACAACTGATAGTCTTACCGCTGAGAGCGATCTCTTCCAGGCAACCTAAAGTAAAAGGTTTGTGTGATGGCTCATCAAAATCCAATGACATAGTTTTTATACCTACATTATCTTGTGCGATAATAGTAGCAACACCAAAAACTTGTCATCTGAAGCCTTCCTTATCCTAGTGTTGGATGTGGCTTTTTTCGGTTAAGACAGTCTTGTCCACCATTGACTAATGCATTTTAACCGACTTAAAAAAAGGACGAAGTTCTCAGTTTGGTTGTATTCTTTTTTTATGTTTGCCACCTCAGAACTCCGTCAGTTATGAACCAATGTGAAAGGATATACTTTCAGACATAAAATTCAAATTTTATAAAAATCGGTTGTGTAGATTGATTTTTAAACCAAAATACCTAAAACCTAGCTTTTTTAATTGTAAATATAATAAGTATGTGGCTAATATTTTTTAATCTAAATGTAATGAAACGACCGAGACGCTCTCCTGATGGTGAGAGATAACGCAGTTATTTGACCACTGAAGCGAAACACAGAACTTAAAAAAAAAAACAAGAAAAAAACTAAGGCAGCACTGTTTTGTCACTCATTAATTCCTGTAAAACATTCAATTTCCAGTTTCCAAAGTCTTGTAATTTCACTAACCATTCAAACCCGAACACAGTAATGTTTAAACACTACTACTTGGTGGCACAATATGTATCTGCGGTGCCGTGGTACAGTGGTAATACCTACCTAGGTGACATCTTAACAATATCACCACGTAGTAATACTACTGTCTCCACACATAGTGTATGCAGTAAGTGCATGCAAACGTCGTGTCGCGTGTGTGTGGTGTGTGGAGCGGCCCAACTTGATGTCGATGTAACTTTCTACATGCATAGAATATATTCAGTAAAAGTTTCGTGTCAATAAAATATAGTTACGAGCATTGCATGTGAATGTATCAATGCGTGTTAGATCTGTCACGTTGACATCACACGGTTGAGTTTACTCTCAGATCAAACACTAAGTTTACTAAATTCCTCTGTCAGACGCGTTCAACTTATACTCTAAAGCTGAATTAATTTAAATGCAACTTAAGATAGTAATAAAGTTAAGGTGAACTTGGTTTGGTACCTCAATTTATATCAATAAACGAAGGAGCAAAAAGAATAATGACTAAAAAACTCGACTGTCATACCAAAAAAGGAATTAAAAGAAATAAAAGGTTACATTCTTTTTATAAATCAAGCCATTACTTTTTTTTTTTTTTCGAAAAATTTGTACCCATTGTTACTTGAGATGAAGCATGTTTCATCTTCGGCCACATCGTCGCTTACGAACAAGTGTTGGTTTAAACCCGGACATAACCATAATAAAAAACGAGCTTAAATAAGAAAGTTGAAAAGCACGAATGCCAATTTTTTTTTTTTTAATATATCCTGTGTCACTCAAAATGTTGTACCTATACGTCCAGTTCAGGCATTTAAAAGTTATGGTGGAATAAATAAACTTGCATACATACATAGATACTAAAAATATTACACTCCTTTTTAGGCAGTCGGGAAAAAACAGAAATAGCGTAAGTGCAGTTATTCAGCAAATTAGATATTGGCTTACATACTCGTACGATAAAGAATAAACAAAGCACAAGTTAGAACGCAGTGTTAATTAGACTTATACATACATACATACATACATACATGAACTCCACTGTAACAATTTTTTTAGGCAGTCGAGTAAAAAAAAGGTGACGACGAGATCAGAATGATTAATTTATTTTAAAATAATTACTTGCATTAAAACTGTAAAGCTTAACCTCATTATTGTTATTTGAACCCACACTCCGATGCTTGTAAACCCAGCACGTTAACCATTTTATTTATCAAAGTTATGTTGGTTCAAATAGTCTCTATTTTGTTTTACTATATTTACGGTTAAACAACTTTAAAAGAATATTATCTCGTTTTATGTTACATTTATTTTACTCCTAATAGTGCATTCGTCTTTCACAACCTCCGTAGGTCGTCTAGCTATCACGCCTCCTCTTTACCTTAATTCTTTTTTTATTTTATTTATATCAAAATTTTAAAAGCCACTTTTCACAGTTTCGTAACTTTAGCAAACTTCTGTAATTTATGGCCGCCATTTGGAAAATTAACACGGTGTTTTTACGACTTATTTCAAGTCAAGGTGTTACCAAATTATTTTAATGGTTTCAATGAGTACTCTCAAGTAATGATAGCGGCTCGAGTGAAAATTCCTTAATGGGGCGATTTATCTGCAAACTGCAGATTGAATGAGAGCAATTCAATGTGAAAAGAAGTGAGAAATTGACCGATTGAGTCGATGAAAAACTCAAGTTAGTTTAAAAGTTTTATTCCTGCAGTTAAATTAATTGCCGAACTCGTGCAGTGAAGCGTCTGTTACATTCCTAGATATTTATAAATGCGAAAGTTTGTCTATATTTTTATGTGTATGTTTGTTACCTCTTTACGCTGAAATGGCTACACGGATTTTGATGAAATTTAGAATGCAGATAACTTATACCCTAGTACGATATTTTAATCCGAAGATATGGTTAAACTGAGCAGGACGTTATGATAAACTTAAACCATCAAAGCGGATTCTTCAGCTGTCTTACGAGCCCCGTATTTTCCTATGAAAACTGATGTGATTTTGATTTAATTAATAATTATAATTAATTATTTTTATTTTACTTATCCGGAATTACTCATATTAGTCACGGCCACATCCGGTGATATTCTTCAACATTTTAAAACAGAGTACAAGCGCGGCCTCGTCTTGCTTCGCACTACGGTCTATAAAGGGTTTATATTTATTTATCTATCGCTGGGTATACAACAAAATATATTTCTCTATTTAAAATAATATTTTATATTATTTTATTTTACATGGAAAATGAACAGCTGCTAATTGGTAAAATAAATAGGAGATAAGTGATAACACAAAAGCCAAAAAAGTTTTCACTTATGCTAACTAGATTAGGTTTAAGTGCCCCGAGCTCGCACCAGCGCGGGGACAGATGTAAAAATACCATATTATTATACTCATATAAATATAAATTCAAACTTTAAACAAGATTTTAAATTAAAAACAGATAAATAAATAATAGATTGACAATATAAGCCATAGAAGTGTTATAAAATTCTCATTGCTAATCATCTTTTCTTTCTTTTACATTTTTGCTATCAAAGTCTTTGTGATATCATATTTAATTTTAGTGTTTCCAAAAAATAATAAATATTTAAATATTAATAAAAAAACTTGGCAGTCACGGGGACAGCCGACAAAAGTGAAAACTTAAAACACGCCACATTAACATGTTGGTGACGTCATCCTTAAATATTGCCCCTACTAAAAAATCAAAAAATCAATAAAAGCTGCTAAAGAGGTTTTTTCACTTGTAAAAATCGTCCGCCTCTCCACCATCTCTCATACACCATTCCTTCCAATACCTGAATAATTAACTCCTTGCAGAAATATTGACAGCGATCCGCATCCAATCCGTGTATAGAACACGTGCCCGCCATACAAAGCGCGGCGAGACTTCATAAAGCGCAATTCACACCTCGGTGTACTTAATTTATTTGTGCAAAAATCGGTTTACTTTTAAATATTATATTATCACTAATTATGAACTAATTTATGAACAATAAGTTCGCTAGCCTAGAAAAATACTAATTCAATCATTCTTAACGTAAAGACACTCGAAATAATAACATTTCTGAGTCTTTAAGTTAAACGACGTGACTAAACATTATTTTTAACAACCACTTACCGTTGTGAAGTTTTTGTTTTACTTATGCGGTATTACTCACGTTTAATTACATCGGAAACTCCGACTATAGTTTTCCGCATAAGTAAAACAAAAATGTGCAAAACCACGTCAGTGTCATGAAATGTTATTTTATTTTGTAGGTTCAGCACACATGGAGTGCTAATGGAATCTTTTTTACTAAATATACGCCGTTTGACTATGTATTTCTACATAGTTGCATATAGTAATGGCGTTCGCCTACAACCTAGTAATATTGAAGGGTCGCGCGATTGGAATTTCAGCAAAATGGACAATGCACTTTTCTGCTCACTTCTCGAAGAAACTTCCTGGGCACCGGTCCTCGAGTGCGAAAATGTTGCTGCTGCCTCAGACGCTTTTTATAATATTATATATGAGCTATTTGATTTGTCAGTCCCTAAAAAGAAAAGGTCGGCCTCGAAATGCAACCGATACCCAGTCTGGTTCGACGCGAATATTATTAACGATATCCGTCGTAAAAGTAGATTGCATAGAGCTTGGATAAATTCTAGATGTGTTGTTACATATAGTTTGTTTTCGGATCTACGCTCGAGTTTAAAGACGCGTATTTCTGAAGCATACAAATCGCATATGCTGGGTATAGAAAAGCAGCTACAACTTCAACCTCAACGTTTCTGGGGTCATGTGCGTAGCCTTAAGTCTAAGGGTGGTTTTGAGCCTTGTGTTACTTACCAAGGGAAGTCATGTACAGGTGTGGAAGCCGCAGAAGCATTTGCAAGTTACTTTTCTAGTGTATTCTTGGACGAACAACCTCTCCTAGATAGTAGATCTTGCTGCGATAACGGAGTTTTGTGCGGTGACGTTAACATACCTTCCGTGACGCATGTGGATATCGAGCGAGCTATTAATAAATTAAAGCCTAATAGCTCACCAGGGCCGGACAACATACCTGGCTTCATTCTTAAGTCGTATAAAAAACATATCATTCTTCCTCTGTACCATATTTTAAATCTCTCACTTTTAAATAGTAAGTACCCTGCCCAGTGGAAGATATCCCGAGTGACTCCTATTCCAAAGAATAGTAATAAAACACTTGTAGATCAATACCGTCCCATTGCAATTTTATGTGCACCGGCGAAGGTTTTCGAATATGTCCTACATAGGGGGTTGTATCGTCAAATAAACCATCTGCTTGGTGACGAACAACATGGTTTTAGAGCAGGTCGCTCCGTAAACTCAAACCTTTTATGTCTAGTTGAATATATCACTAATGCTATGGACCGTGGCTCTCAGGTCGACGTGATTTATTTCGATTTTCAAAAAGCGTTTGACAAAATTGATAATGATATACTGCTTCATAAACTGTCTGCCATGGGTTTCACTCCGCGGCTCCTTGACTTCTTCTCTGACTATATGAGAGATCGGCTTCAATTTGTGAAGTATGGTTGTTACAAATCTGAACCTTATCACACTAAATCGGGAGTAAGCCAAGGATCAGTTCTTGGCCCTGATCTCTTTTCCTGCATGATCCATGACCTGCCTAAAGTGTTGAACGCCGCCAAGTGCCTTTTATATGCGGACGATTTTAAACTGTTTATTGAAGTCTGTTCTCCTAACGACTGTCTTAGCCTACAAAAGGACATCAATAGTATTTTCAAATGGAGTGAGACAAATAAGATGCAATTTAATTTAAGTAAATGTAACATAATGACGTTTGACCGCAAAAGAAATCCAATACATTTCAATTATCTACTTAACAACGTAGCCATAAACAGAGTATCTTCTATCAAAGATCTGGGGGTAATATTTGATCGCGGTCTGACATTTCATGATCACGTGTCAGATCTTGCGAAGGAGGCTTACCGACGTCTAGGTTTCGTTCTGCGTAATGCTAAGGACTTTGACAACCCACATATTTTAAAAACATTGTACGGTGCTCTTGTTAGAAGCAAACTTGAATCGAGCGCCTGTGTATGGAACCCTCATCATGTCACCTACGCACGGATGCTTGAGAAGGTCCAAAAGGTCTTCTTAAGGGTTCTGTACAAAAAGCTCTTTGGGTATTATCCTTACATGTACCCAACCAAGTTTCTTCTAGGGCAGTTAGGGTACAACTCCTTGGAAGTGAGAAGGCTACTCGACCAGCTGGTTTTTTGCTGTAAGGTGCTGAGAGGGTCTATCGACTCTCTGCATCTGCATAATTTGCTCTCCTCGTTTTTCGCCCCGGATAATCCCTGGGTTCCGGCAAATAGGCGCGGTAAGCCACATAACCTCTTCCACGTTGATCAGGGTCGTACTGTTGCGCGGTCTATGTCGCCGTTGATTCGCGCCCGCCGCCACTTCAATATGCTCCTTGCTGTCAACACTGATTTTGATATTCTGACAGATACTTGGAAAACTGTGTCAGCAAATCTTTTATTGTATTGCGAAAATCTGACTGATCAGTGGGACAGGTGCAAGAAGCATGACAACTTAGCTCTTGACGATGGTTTTGCTGACCTATGACGTATTATACTTATTAGAATATTTGAATTTGACATTGTTTCTAGATTTTGACATTATATTTGTATTTGACATTGCAGTTAAATTTAAATTTGACATTGTATTTGAGCCTGATATTTCATTTCTATTTGATATTGTATTTAAGTTTGACATAATATTTGAATTTGACATTTTATATGATTTTGAACTTGACATGCTTTACTTTTTTCTTATTAATTAATGCATAAGTCTGTGACATAAATGTAACTGTGTAACGTTTTTATGTCAATAAATAAATAAATATATATAAATATATATATATATATATTCTATCAATTTCATATTGCAATATTGTATACCAATAGTATATTTAAAAAATTAATGAAGATTAATTTTAACACGTTGTGTTTTTAGTCTCACGCTGATGTCAATGTGACAAGCTGCTGGATTCTTTGTTTTCTGCGGTATCCTGGATCTTTTATAAAGTCAGGGTAAATAGGTATCTCCTAAGTCTGCTTGCTCCATCTTCGACTACATCATCGCTTCTATCAGGCTAGTTGGTGGGCAAAAGCAGAATGTTTAGCGATGATAGCTTAGTGGTTAGCGTGGTCGGTTCACCAAAAGCGTTGGTTCAAACCCCAATAATGAGCTTGACCTGTCAATGAAGGAAAACATCGTGAGGATGCCATAGCGTAGTGGTAGTCCGCTGGCTAGCTAAAAAAAACAAGTTTAAAACCTGACGCCAAGCACCTAACATTGTGTTCAGGCAGTCTCACTTGATAGCCAATTCCATTTTATCATCTTTAACCACACCGTCACTTAACATTAAGTAAGGCAAACACCTAGCTGTTAAGTACAAAAAAAGATATCACCGACTAGTATTTATGATTAAGCACAATAGTAAAACAAAAAATTTATAACGTTCAATTTTTCGTGAAATATGAATTGTACTTAAAAGTGTTAGCGAGGATTTGTAGCTGATAGAGCTAGGTAGACCGATTTAAAGACTTGGTATTTAGTGGCTGTAAACTGAAATAAAACTGTTTAACGACAAATAGCTGGTCTGGAATCCAACTTTTATTTATTTAATATGATCCAAAAAATACATTTAAAGAATTGCAGATAAGACAAGAGTATAAATTAAAAAAAAAAACTGACTCCATTGCCCTAAGTCAGATAGTCTATGCCAGATTTCAAATATTTTGGCTTAAAGAACCGATAATCATGAAATTTCTATAGGACCAATCTGTTTATATATCACAGAGTTTTGAGGTAACAAGCTTAAAAAATAAACCGAACGAGAACCTCTAACTTTTTTGAAGTTGGTTAAAAAACAACATTCGGTAGCTTCTTTCTTATGAATTACTTTCATAACTATTTTTTTTTTTTTTATAGCTGACAGGCTTGGTGTTTGACCTTAACTCACCTGATGTTCAGTGACGGTGTGGTCGAAGATAGTAAAGCACACCTAGCCTGGAATGGAACTGGCTCTCAAGTGAGGCTGCCGGACCACACCGTTAGATGCTTGGCGACAGATTTTCAACTTGAGGGTGGTAGCTAGCCAGCCGAGTACTAGAAAGTACTCTACCACCACGCTATGGTTTCCTCACGATGTTTTCCTTCACCGACAGCTCAAGCTCATTGTTGGGGTTTGAACCCACGCCCATCGGCATGCGAACCGACCACGCTAACCACTGAGCTATCATCGCTATAAAAATAAAAATCGCTATAAATAAAATTAGAGATGGAATGCGACAATTCTATTACTATTACTACATTTGTAGCGATGATGGCTCAGTGGCTTGCGCGGTCGTTTTACACGCCCAAAGGCGTGGATTCAAATCCCAACAATGAGCTTGATTTGCCGGTGAAAGAAAACATTGTGAGGAAACCATAGCATGGTGGTAGGGTATTTTCTAGTATTCAGCTGGCTAGCTACCACCCTCAAGTTGAAAATCTGTCGCCAACCATTTGACGGTGTGTATAACTTGAGAGCCAGTTTCATTCCAGGCTAGGTATGCTTTACCATCTTCGGCCACATCGTCACTTAGCATCAGGTGGACTGTGGTCAAACACTTAGCTTGTAAACCATAAAAAACTGCTTTCTAGTTTTAACATTGTACTCTAAAGTTACATTTCTCTTAATAATTGATTAAGTGCTAACAAGTTCTCACAGATGCGACTCTACTTTCCAGTAAATGAGCTTAAATCTAGAGCAACGAGACAATTCCATTAGTGCTAGATCAAATGACTCCGCAACTCAACTTAAGAATACGATTAAATGTTTGCTTTTAGTTTTTGAACAAGACCATCGCAAGTTATTGTTTAAGCCATGTACAAAAAAAGTGTTTCGTATCGTCTGTCTATTAATTTAGGTATTTTCATCTTAGACCCGTGGTAACGCACAGTTGTAAATACCACTCGCGGTTACCTATCGAATATCGCATAATTAATCATCACATCATCAGCCATAGGACGTCCACTGCTGGACATAGGCCTCCTCCTGAGGAGGGGTTTTGCCAATACTCGCCACTCTTAGCAGGCGGTTGCAGGTTGACGAGCGCAGTTAGGTGTGATTGTTCAAGGAAGACGCTGCTGCCCATCTTCCGTATTACATCCCTTAGCCGAATCTTACGGCAACCACGGGTAGAGAAGGTGGGGTACAATTCTTACGCCGGCAACACCACGGCAATTAATTATAATCATAATCAATTTATTGGTAAGAATGAACGAATAAATGAATAAAATAGATGTAATTAAAATTTTAAATCCATAATTTCTTATAGTTACATACCAACATTAGTTTAATAAAGTTTCGGCTTGAAGGGTACTGCAGCTATATAGAGAAATTACAGAGTCATTAAGGCATCGAAAGTCTCAAAATAATGAGCTCCAAAGCAGCGACGCTCTGGACTTTGTTTTGTGACTCAAGGTTTTGTGTATCGCTGCAATAGTCATGGAAATGCATTATTTCTTACTATCAAGAGAAAGTCTCATTCAATATTTTTACACATAAAAATAGCTGTAGATCGTACCTATGCTCGATATTTAAGCGTAATTATATTGATATTAAAATATATCTAATCATCAAATAGAATAATCAGTTAAATTTTGCATTTATTGAAATTTTCCACGTAGTATTTGTGACATTAAAAACAAAATCAAAATATATCTCGTCATTGAAATTTGACAATAATTGACATACGCACAATTTCTTATTGAAATCGTCCCTCCTCTCAAACGTAAAAATCCATTCAAATCTTACTCATAAACCGAAAATTACAATCTCACAATCAAGCACCGTATCATTCGAAATGCCTCTGCACAAAGGGAGCCCTCAAAAAAAGATAAAATAGCGCAGCCGCTATCAGTAAACATGGAATATTATTAGGGCACATAAAATTGTAATAAACGTGTACTAGATTTTTATGTGTTTGTAATAAAAGTTGCGTTTCTTCGCCGGCGGAGCTTGTGGGCGCCAGTGTGTGCCAGTATTCTGGAACTTTCTGCTATAATAGTACTATGGAAACTGACGTGTGGTTGACACATTTTTGTTTTACTTAAGCGGGATTACTCACGTTTAATTTTACTTTAGTCACCGTCGTTTCTGATAACATTAAACGTGAGTAATCCCGCAGAAGTAAAACAAAAAAATGCTATTATAGTATATTGTAATACAAGTTTGTATATATGGTATGTGGTTTTTACAAACAAAAATGTCGATACATTATTGTGTCCAACGAATTACATTATTACATATTGTACAAATTGTGTTAACGAGTATTTTAAACTAAATTACTATAATGTAATTATATTTTTTTCTGACATTGTAATTATATTGACAATATGTTTATATTGAAATTTTTTAATTTACATTTTTTTGACTTATTTAATGATATATTTGAAATGATATTACGGAATTTGACTTGTGACTTCGGTGTTATAAATAAAATATTTGTATTTGTATGCTTTGTCATTTCTATATACTAACAATTTAAGCACGCATATGTTCATAACTGCTTTGTTTTTTTTTTCTGGTATGGCGTGTGGTACTTGTGCGTTCTATGAGTTATTTGTGTTTGTTTCCTTGTTCAAAACAAAAAAAAAAAATTCACATCAATAATAGCGTGTAGCGATGATAGCTCAGTGGTTAGCGCGGTCCGTTCCCATTCCGAAGGGCGTGGGTTCAAACCCCAACAATGACCTTGAGCTGTAAAGGAGAACATCGTGAGAAAACCATGGCAAAGAGATAGGGTACTTTCTAGTACTTCGCTGGCTAGCTAACACTTTCGAGTTGAAAATATGCCACCAAACTCATAACGATGTTTTCCGGTAGCCGCCCTTGAACGCCAGTTCTCAGTTGTCACTTAACATCAGATGAGCTGTGATCAAACACCTAGTCTGTTAACCGTAAAAAAAGAAAACGAAATTATTTTGCTAGAATTTTTACAAATATTGATAAAATAAAGCACAATAGTGCGGTAATGTACCTAGTTTTTGTCAATTGTTTTTTGATGTTTTGCTGACCTTTAAAAAAGAAATATTCCAATTCAATCGCTTAAATATAATGAACCTAAATTGAATTGAATGTAACCGAATTTTGACATTTTACTAAAACTACATTTTGTGTTATTGTTGCCCTTCTAATAATTCTATATTGAAACCAAATCACGATCGAAGTCAGCTACATTTCGACTCTAGAATAAGCGCAAGGTACAGCGGCTGCGAAAAAGGAGCGCAAAACGGATGCGATGGCTGTATTCATTCAGAATTTCAATGTCCTTTATCTAGAGGGAAGAGGACCATAAACATTGTCATAAATTTGTTGTTATTTGTGAAAATTTTCTGCGTTCATATTGTCTGTGTCTTGAATTGATGTCCATTAGAAGGTGGTATTTATTTGATACGTGCTTTATTACAGGCAGTTAAATGGATAAAGTGCTGGAGCCACCCCTGTAATGCTCAAACGGCCCCAGAATTCTTCGCTTCTCGAATAGCTGTTTTCTAAGGTATAAATGTGAGTGGTTATCTTGACTTGAGTTGAGATTAGAATGAATGCTCGTGAAGATGGTACAGGAAGGGGATGATGTTCAATTTGTAATTATTTATGAGGACAACGTTACTTTCACTTGGTGGTCGTCTAGGTAGGTTCCACGGTACCACATATACTACCGCCAAGTAGTAGTGAGTAAACATTACTGTGTTCTGGTTTGAAGGGTATTGCAACTAGGAAATAACAAATCTAATTCGAAATTGTTTCTTCGAGTTAGATAAATATTTTAATTAAATCTATTTTATTTTATTTATTTATTTATTTTTATTATCATAGGAAAACTTACAGCTAGGAACACAGACAAATACAATAAACAAGAATGGAAGGCTTGGTAGCTAGCTTGGTTCTAAAGCACGCGGGGAGAAGTACATCCCAGACGGACGCGGCCGCGGTTGTAGACTGCGAGCCCCAGAATATAATATACTAACTCGTACGACTTGACGAGCCGATGCGACGGCGTTACCAGTTGGTCTTTCTTTTTATTGCTGTGGAATATCTGACGTTCTGTGGACCTGGACGCCGCTACGTTGAAATTTATCTATGTTTGTAGCGTATACGGCAACGGCAGTATCTGTAGATCCCACACGCACACTATAGTAAATATTTACCAAATACAGCGTACCTACTTGTGATGCAAATGGAGACATGCAGTAAGCGGCGCGCGTCGAGCGCCCTCGAGCGGCTTCCCGAGCGCAACGGGGTCAAGCGAGCCCAACCCCACCTGCACTTTTACAACGATGTTGTTTTATTAATTTCTAGTGAACTGACTGCATACTGCAATTTATTTTGGCAAAACATTGACTTTATCTACTTATACGCTTGATTAGGATGTATTGGATAGTTAAATGGTCCTACCTAATAATGTTTATATGTTCTTTAACCCGATCTAGGAACTGCCCAGCTAATTAAGAACGTGCGAAACTGTATCTGTCTTTTTTTTTGTAAAAGACACATCAGACGCACTACTAATTGTAAGAGATACACAATACATGTCCATGACCATTGCAGCGATAACAGAACTTTGAGTAGCAAAACAAAGTCCAGGGCATCGCTGCTTCGGCGTTCATTACTTTGAGACTTTCGATGGTTAGTCTCAACAACCCTGTAATTTTGCTAGCCCTTCAATCCAAAACACAGTAATGATCACAGACTACTGCTAAGTAGTAAGTTATCTGGTACTGCAGTGATACCTACCTAGACGACATCCTGCTAAAGAGATTTACCACCAAGTATTCACTTTTATGTAGGGTTGAAATGAAGTGACAAAAGACAATAATAACAACTCTGGATTAAGCAAAATTAAGTAACTTTATTGGTAGATAATATAATAGATATATAATATTTTGGTTAGACCAGAACCAGAAGAAAGAAAACACGGTAAGGAATTGAAAAAAGTTTTTTTTTAAAATACTGATGTCATTTAAGGTCACGTCTTTTTGAAATTACATTAAAACTCACAAATTTTTAAATTACATTACAGTTCACACCTTTTCTTTAATTACATGAAAGCTCACACTTTTTCAATTAAATTAAAGCTTATACCTTTTAAATTACATTAAAACTTATACTTTTTTTAATAACATTACCTACAGCTCACACTTTTTTAAATTACATTAAAGCTCATACCTAATTTTAAATTACATAAAAGGTCACACATTTTTAAATTACATACACCTTATAAGATGTCTCGTCATAAGTGGAGCTATATAATGAAAAAAAAATGAGCATAGAACTATGTATTAGAAAGCCTGAAAATTTTACTGGCTCTATACACACTTACACGTATGTAGTTGTGTTGCTTGTTTCCGACATAACTGGCCAACACACAAAATGTAAAGTCACTGTACATTTGTACACCGTGTTTGGTTGTTCAGCTCGGGCTACACGCGGAGGAATTTATGCCAGTCGTTTAACTCACGAATATACTAGCGCGAACTGGATTTCACTGGTTTTGTCTGGTTTCAACCGCTTTTAACCGGTTCAACGCGCTATTACTTCTCGCAGCTACGATTTGAATTGCAGGATTGTGTGGAATGCAAATGTGTGTTCAATATTATTTACTTAAATTTCAAATTCAGGTTAAACGAGAATGTAATTGTACAAGTAATAAATTAACAAAACTTTTAAATTGCGAGTTGTACTACGAAGTCAGGGTCCAGTACTTTTAATATAATAGATCTGTAAATCGAACTAAAGCACACTATTAAGAAAAAAAAGGTAGATCGAGAAAGGAATTATCAGTTTTTTTAGGTTAAAATACTCTAAATGCCACAAACTAACATCCTAAAGTATACTACTGTACTCTCGAGGTATTAGTTTCATGGAATATTAAAACGTTGCCGAATTGTGCTAAGTTATTTCGCTACACTTAGCTTAACTTGGATGGTACACTTTAGACGGATGTTTAAGTGAGGCTTCATAAATAATAGCTGAGTAGAGGTGCTACTGACAGAAATGCAAGAGATATATAGGTATACATATCTCTTGCATTTCTATATAGGAATACAATGACTCCATTTCAGTATACTCCAACCTTATACCTCAGCCAGATGAAGCAAACTTCAAAATAAATAAGTATTTGATTTGTGGCCTATAATAGCGCGCAAATTCGTCAAAACGATATATTGTCCGAAATAATTAAACAAAAGCTCCAAAATAATGAGGTGCGAAGTTAAAAAGTTTTTACTGTTACGAGCGCAGACGGCTGTTGGCCAGATGGTTCAAATTTTACTTTTTCGGCTCTTCTGCTATTTTAGGTTGGCGGTGTTAAAGGGATGAAAAGTTTAAAGTTGGAGAACTTGTGAAGTTTATTTTTAAAATTCAGTATTTGAAGGGTGTCCGTTATTCCGTACGTGTAACAGTGAACGTCGATCAACTAATTTTTTTTTTGAGTAATGTGACTAATGAGACCCTCTGCTGGTGGTAAAAAATAACGCCTGTCCATAACCATTATAGTGATATGTCTGGCTTTCGATCTGGAGGTTCTAGGTTCGAATCCCACGGCACGCACCACTATCTTTTTTTAGTTTTATGCGTAGAATGAAAGGTATGAAATGAAATGTAGTAGAATAAAATGCGTAGAAAATTATGCGAGTTCTCAAAGATGTGTGAAGCATGCCAACCTGCACTTGGCCAACGTGGTGGACTATCGTTTTACCTTTCTTACAATGAGAAGAGGCCCGCGCCCAGCAGTGGGACAGCTTATGAAAATAGGGCTGATTCGGATGCGGATTCCGTAAATACTATACTAAATATACTACTACTACGCCACACTATATACACCCACACACTACACCATACTTCTTACTACTATACTTTATGTGTGTGTTTAGCTATTTTCTATTTATTACCTACTGTATTGCACTGCTGTACTGTACTACAATTAAAAAGTATTTGAATTGTTATTGGTGAGCTTTTTCGTATTTTTTTTTTTTGGTCTGTGTATGCATAGCTAAATAGCCTGAAATAAATGTTGTTTTTTAATATCTTAGAGCAGAGCAGACACGTTTTTGATTGACGGAAGAATATCTGAAACTATGATGGTACTTAAAATATGTATGTAGTTTAAAAAACATACACATTTACAAACTTTTGCATTTTATTAGTGTGGTATATTTACTTGTACCTCACGCGCTCACTCAGACAAAATACATTTTTACACACACATCTTCAAGGACCCTCTCCACATTTCATGTCTCTACATTATAGAGTCGCAAGAAACGTACTCAGAGATCTTTCTCAGATAAAATTTTTATAGAGCTCCGGTATTTTAAAATGCAAATGTATGTGAGACTGTACGGAGTAGGTATGTTCGTCAGGACCGAACGTAGAGTGGAATATACGGGAGTACACGGAACCGCCATACCAAGCCGAAAGGATGCTTGATTTTATACGTCATCATGAATAAGTTTTGCAATGGAAGCAAAATTATTTTTTTGTGGTGGTGCTATTAGTTTGACCACAGCTCACTTTATTTTAAGTGACAGCATGATCTAAGATGGCATCTAGCCTGAAATGAGAACTGATTGTCAAATTAAGCTACCAGAATACACCGTTAGGTGCTTGGTGACAGATATGCAACTTGAAGGTGGTAGCTAGCCAGCCGAATATTAGAAACTCACTATACTATAGTTTATTCGCGATGTTTCCTTCACTCACAACCAGCGGGTAATATGATCGCGCTAACTACTGAGTTATCATCATTAAATTATAAATAAAATTCATCTTTCTTCTTTCTCTGAAAAAAATAATCAGCCGTAGAAACACAATCACCAGATTTGAAAACCGTTGATCTTCAACGCAATTCCAGTTTCGGTGCATTAGCTAAAAAAATCATATTGATGATTGCAGTTTGCTTCTTTCGGCTTACTTCAACCGTTCTGCCTAACCCTGTATGTAGTGAACGTATAGAGTAAAGGGGAGGTGGAGATAACTTTTGCCCTGTTAAATAAAGACGACAGTTTTATTGAAAGTAAGGCCGTTTGCCTTCTGTAATTTTCTCGGGATACCCTTCAGGTTTGGCGCAATTTATAGGATAAAAGATTGTTTGGAAGTTTTTGGAATGACTTGAAAAATTTAGTTGGCATTTTCAAATCAAACGATCTCACCAGATGGGTGAGCTGAACTGAATCCCAAATTTCATCAAAATTAATTGAGTCGTTACATTAAATTACATGCAGAAGTATCATCATACAAACGAACGACTATGTAGGGACGATGGTTCAGTGGTTAGCGCGGTAGGTTAGCATGCCGAAGGGCGTGGGTTGAAACTCCAACAACGAGCTTGAGCTGCCGGTGAAGGAAAATATCGTGAGGAAACCATAGCGTGGTGGTAGGGTACTTTCTAGTACTCGGCTGGCTAGCTATCACCCTCAAGTTGAAAATCTGCCGCCAAGCATCTAACGGTGTGTTCCGGCAGCCTCACTTGAGAGCCAGTTCCATTCCAGGCTAGGTGTGCTTTACCATCTTCGACCACACCGTCACTTAACATCAGGTGAGCTGTGGTCAAACACCTAGCCTGTCAGCCATATAAAGAAAACTTTTGTTACAATTGTACGCAATATTTATTTATGGAAAAGTAAAAGCTACGATGCTATAGACGGTATCTTTGCTTTACAATGCAACAGTGTTCAAGCATAAACCTTTTTTTATTGTTAGGTATAAGGTTTCTAAGAATAAGATACGTAGGTTAATTAAGGGGTTGGAGGTGGTGGGATAGTCGGTACATTACGGTCTAGCCCGTAAGTCGTACCAAAGTAATTTGAATTATTACAACTAGCTAGGGAGTGCAGTATCTTATGAGTGAAACTTATAAACAAAATAAGAAACACAACCATGCGCTCCAGAACTCAGATAGCCGATGTAGGTCAGAAAGCCGCCTTCCTAAAGTAGGGCTGGGCCGGCCATGTTACCCGCATGTCGGGAGATCGTTGGGCCAAAGTCACAGCGGTTCCCTCAAGATAGCAAACAACCTCCTGGACGGCCCAGACGGAGATGGAGGGACGAACTCAACTCCTGTTTGAAAGACTGGATTTGCAAAAGATAGAGAAAGTTGGAAGGAAGGAAGGGAGACATTTGCCTTGCAGTAGGAAAGAACAAGTTAATAATAATAATAAATCATAACTACTCGGAATAAACCTACCAACTAAGAAGATATGGAATTTCTAATGAAGTCCGGATTCAGATATAGAGGAATACTCACATTTAAAAAACATGATCGAATCATCATTGATCAACGCTCATACGCCCTTCTATCTGTATCCCTTCTATTCTTCTATCTTCTATTGACCTTGATTTCACTTTGGTTACATTTTATCGCCTCTGCTTTTATTTTAAGCCACTGCTTAAAGAAGATAGAGACATTTTTCGCTTTGCCACAAAGTTAAAAACTCGTTACTCGCGGTCGAAAAGTTAAGGAAGCCGCGCATTGTGTCGGAACCAGAATTTATCGGCTAGAGTTGACGAGAGATGAGACCGCCTCTTAATTGGATGAATATTTTGTTGTTTACGACTTGAAAAATGTGTAAATAGACGAAGGGTCGCTTAGGAAACGTTTGCTTTAAGTCTGCGACTGATGGTGGGCAAGCAATTCTAGAAGGTGAGCTTGGTGACTTTTCGCCGTGACGTTTTGTACTATTATGTATTCTGTGGTGACGTTTGAATTTTGCTGTCATGGCATTTTGAAGTATTCATGATAACACTGGACGGATTGTTTTGTTTGAGTGTATTTCTACAAAACCCGTATAAATAGACTAACTAGATCTGTGTCAAAAACAATTTGGAAGCACAAGCTTCTATGATACCTATGTATGTATTTTTTTTTAATTTTTGTCAACTTTGGTGTTAGACATAGCTCACCTTATGTTAAGTGACGGTGTGGTCGTGGATGGTAAACGCACCTTACTAGGAATGAAACTGGCTCTCAAGTACGGCTACCGGAACACACCGTTAGTGTTTGGTTGCAGATTTTAACTAGAGGATGGTAGCTAGCCAGCAGAGTATTAGAAAGTACCCTACCATGCCATGATTTCCTCTGGCTGATGTTTTCCTTCACCGGGTACTCAAGTTCATTGTTAGGGTATGAACCCACGTCCTAACCACTGAACTATTGTTGCTACAAAAATGTTAAAATGTAAGTTATTTTAATATGAAATCGCTACAAACCTATTATATAGAAACAATATAGTTTATCAACATATGTAAACAAAATGCTCAGTACATATATGTACTGACTTACCTGATGAATTTTATCCTGTTCCATCTCTTTCACTCCGGTAAAAATAGTAAAAGAAGGTAGATTTTTAAGAGCCAACATCAAATTTCGACTTGAACCATTTGGCAAGTTTCATCTCTTTCGTTTTAGAAGCGGGTGAAAGAGATGGAAGTAAATAGAGTTGAGCTTATTGAGTAGGTGTGTGTAGGCATTTCGATCCGCAGACATATTTTATGGAGATCGTACAAGCAGCATTCTTTTTGCAATAGCAACCAGAAGGCGCCTCACAACCCTTCATATTTACGATTAAGCCGTGATCAGAAATATAAAATACCCTTGTTTTTGTCGATATGTAACACGATACACGTATTTTTTGCTGCTGAAAAAAAAGGGCTTACTTTTTCAAGCCTAGATTTTTAATGCGCTGTCTGCAGAGAAAGCTATAAATCAGGTAATACCATATAAAACTATGTTTATCACCGGTTCTTTTTCGCGCACAAAATAAAAATGCAAGCGGGGGTGATATCAATGAAAAAAATTATCCATAAAATTATTAACATCAATAAATAAGATTGTAGTGTTTTTTTTTATGTTTGACAAGCTGGGTGTTTGAACACAGCTCACATAATGTTAAGTGATGATGTGGTCGAAGATGGTGAAGCACACCTAGCCTGGAATGAAACTGGGATAAAAATAAATTAGCTGGGAAAAAACTGGGCGTCTTCCGTAATGTTACGCGATATTTCAAACAGCTGCTTGCATTGTATCAAGCACAAGTCCGGCCGTGTGTGGAATATTGCTGTCACCTTTGGGACTGTTCTGCCAAGTACCAACTTCAAGCTCTTGATTCGATAGTGCGGCATGCTGTTCGACTATTGTGTCGA
Source organism: Biston stratarius (assembly GCA_950106695.1). Taxonomy (NCBI): domain Eukaryota; kingdom Metazoa; phylum Arthropoda; class Insecta; order Lepidoptera; family Geometridae; genus Biston; species Biston stratarius. The sequence continues at coordinate 14,911,132 of OX467110.1, read as the reverse complement.
AAAGTTGGTAGAAAAAAACTTTTAAGTCTTGAACACCGCCGGAAGATAGCAAGTCTGACAATTTTCTGCAGGATTCATTTCGGAGAATGTGCTACTGAGCTGTACGACCTTGTACTTTCATCCCCTTTTTACTACATGACAAGTAGAAAGACGGCCCACTACCACCCATACATAGTGGAATTTCCTTGGGTACGTACCAAACGTTTTGACTCTGCATTTCTCATCCGTACGGCCAAGGAATGGAACAAGCTGCCGGCTTCCTTGTTTCTTCAGAGATATAATCTAGATCTTTTCAAGGCCAGAGTGAATAAGTATTTTCTAAGTCTGCGTGCTTCATCTTCGACCACATCATCGCTTACCATCAGGCGAGTTGGTGGTCAAACGCAGACTTATCCGTAATAAAGAAAAGTAAAAACTCGTCTGGTTCTATTAAAAATGTAGAAACTCTGTAAGCTTTCCGATCACGAAACTGAAGTAAAACGCGCGTCGCTCGACGCCATATTTGATTTTCAGAAAACCTCCCGCTGTATCTGACGTGAAAGACTAAAGTTAAATTAATGTAAAGTATTTCTTATGTACTGTCACTCACAGGAATAATAAATAATAGACGATACTAAGAAGATTAATTAAGAAAATTAAAAAAAGCTCGAATGCCAGAAATATTTTTCTTAATTATAGCCCGTGCAACTTGGGGTGATGTAAGGATTCTAACGGTGCCCCGTATATCCAAATCAGTTTAAGAATTTAAAAGTTATGATGGAATAAAGAAACTCACATACATATGCGTTTCTATATATTTACATATAACGGTGGTTACTTTTTGCTTATGAGTTTTCCTGATACTTTGTTCGAGTCCCACAATAACTATTGACTTCGAGTGCCGGTAACGAAGAGATAAAGACTTAGAAAATACAAACAGTGCCAAACGCGCCGTGGAATTTGAACCCAAGATGGATTGAACTGATTCAGTGGCATGAAATATCATATAAGATTTTTTCTAGTAAAAGAGTAAAACATTTTTTTTTTTTATTATTGACAGGCTAGGTTTTTGACAACAACTCACCTGAAGTGACGATGTGGTCGAATATGGTAAAGCACACCTAGCCTGGAATGGATCTGACTCTCAAGTGAGGCTGCCGGAACACACAGATGCTTGGCGGCAGATTTTCAACTTGAGGGTGGTAGCTAGCCAGCCGAGTACTAGAAAGTACCCTACCACCACGCAATCAAGTGACCTGGTGGAAATAGTTCAGTTTACGGTATGTGGACTTTAAAAAAGGCAGTCATTCAATTTTACATTGATTCTACACTAGATTACAACATGGAGAAAAAGTTAATAAAAATATGTTCTATGCTCTAATACGAGACAGTTTTCGACTATTTCGACTATGCAGTTGTGAAGTATTTACTAGTATTTACATTTTTGCGAAACAATTACTAATTAGCCGAATGGATTTAGATCCAGAATAAGTTTGGAGAAAAATGGTGACCTGATCGAATGTGTCTTGCACAGGTTTGTACTAAGAAAGGGATCGGGACAAGGAGGAAATAATATAGGGATGAAATGGGTAGAATATTTAACAGTAAGCTGGACACCTGGAACATAAAAGGTGTTTTTGACCCATTTCTAACCTAGATATATGTTTATAGATGTCGTTGATACAAAGTTTCATCTTGTAACTTCGCAGTAGGACATTCCACATCTTGCAAGTGCGCGGAATGAATGAGCACCAAAATCGTATGGTATGGTATTTCCTGAATTGCAAGGATAAGACGTAAAAAAACTATGCAGGAAATATTCTCCAAAAAATAAGTGGTAGAAGAGTAAGCCGTCGTCTTTTTGAAATCTGTTCTAGTCACATAAATCGACAAGTAAAATCTCTTTGCGACAAAATAGACCACTCGATAATCCATTAACTTCTTCACAACCACTTCACAACCAATTAGCAGCGAGAAAATTCCACAAGAGTCAGACAAACGGCCAATGGCAAGGCTCTACAATTAGAGAGCTCAATTAAGTAGCAGTTACAAATTAAGAAACGGAAAGGCGCCGGATTCTGCAAACACGGTAACGAAGTGGGGTTGCGGATGTGGGTGAAGGATAGATGTAGCAATATATTGTGTTTATAAAGAGGAATTCACTAAGTATTTTATTGGTTTCGGTTTTTGGTTCCAAAATGCCGACTGCAAATACATTTTTCTAGCGCATTACCTCTTTCAATTAACTTGTACAATAAGTTGTCTTTAGAAAAAAAAGATGACATCTTGAAAATAAAAAAAATTAAGAGCTTCTTATCCTCAAAGCGCATTATACGAGTTACATATAATTTATACTTGATATAATTGTAATAAAAATATGACATAAAAACTATTTTATAAATCCATGTTGACTTTTAAAATAATGCCTTCCCTCTATTTTTAACGTTACTGTGTCTTTATTTGACTGCGTACTATATACTATAACAAAATCTTGTACTGCATGATGGCAATAAATATCTTATATTTATTGATGAATTGAACCCATTAATGTATAAGAGAAACTAATATACATTAATTAATAAGTTTCTTCACTGACGAGGTGACCGAGGACTTCAAAAATCAAATCAAAATCAGTTTATTTGTAAGAATATTGTCTTAAATTACAGGTCTTATTGTTAAAATTATAAGTATCAAATATTCTACCTTAGTAGGTGTACAAATATTTTAGATAAACAATTATTTAAGCGTGTCATTTAAAAAGTCATTAATATCATAATAACACTTGTCCATAAGAAATTTAAATAATTTACATTTAAAGCTATTGGTGTTTAATTCTTTAAAATAATCTGGCAATTTGTTATATACAGTGATGGCCATACAGTATACATTTCCACTATACACATTTGTTCTCCGACCTGGGACAAGCAACTTATGTTTATGTCGTTTCTGTCTGTCCCTTCCAGGAACGTCACAATTCAGTGGGAATAGATTACAATGTCGTCGAACAAACAGACAAACCTCATATATGTAAAGGGAAGGCAAGGGCAAAATGTTCCATTTCGTAAATAAAGGTTTACATGACGCAAGGAATGGTGCGCCACATAATGCTCTGATGCACCTTTTCTGTGCTTTAAAAGCTTCATGTCGATCCACTGAGTTACCCCATATAATTAAACCATAACGTAACAAAGACGAGACATAACCATGGTAGGCACTAAGTGCTGCTTGTGTTGTGGCTACACGATGCATTCGGCTCAATACATACACGTAACGGTCCAATTTAGAGCATAACTTCTTTATATGATCTTTCCAATTGCAATGCTTGTCAATAATTAGACCTAAGAATGTTGTCGATTGTATCTGTTCCAAAGCATTACCGTCATGGAAGATATTCAGTTGCAATGGGATGCTATTATATGTCTGGAAATGTATCAGCTTAGTTTTACTAATATTAATGCATAAGTCGTTGTGTTTGAGCCAAGTAATAACAGAATTCAGAGCATCACTAATGTCATATTCTAATTTATTTATGTTCTTTTTGCTACCTTCTATGAGCAGAGTGGTGTCATCTGCATATAAAACACATTTGTGCTGAGTCATATCGGGAAGGTCATTAACGTAACAAATAAAAGCTAATGGGCCGAAAATACTTCCCTGTGGCACACCTCGATTGTTTGCTTCATACGAGGATCTATGCACTATTTTATCTTGACCTGAAAAAGCTGGTACTTCAACACATTGTGTACGACCACTTAGATAGCTCTCTATCCATTCTAATGCTTTTCCTCTAATGCCATACTTTTCTAGTTTAAAAAGTAACAACTTGTGATTAACGCAATCAAATGCTTTTGACATGTCGAGAAAAATGGACACAATGGGATTTTTTTTATCTAAGCAGTTAGTAATTATTTTTACTAGAGAAAAACAGGCTAGTGTTGTTGACATATTTTTCCTAAGCCCGAATTGTTCCGGTTTCAATATGTCATGTTTTATAAGAAAACTAGTAATTTTAGTAAACATGACCTTTTCAAATATTTTAGACATAACAGGGATTAATGTTATGGGACGGTAGTTCTTCATGTTATCTTTTGCATCCTTTTTATGTAAAGGTTTCACTATGGACTGTTTTAAACGGTCTGGAAATAGACCTTGTGTAAGAGATAAGTTTATAATGTAGCTCAAAGGACCGACTAGGATTTTTGAACAGACTTTTATCAGTTTTGTGGTTAGATTGTCGTAACCAGTCGCATTAGTATTTTTTAAGGACATAATAATCTTATGAATGTCATATTCGTCTACGGGGGTCAGATAAATTGTATTAGGATTTTTAGAAATATCATACGGGTAATTATTTTTGTCAGCACCTAAGGTATTGTCATTAAAATTAGTCACATTAATAAATAAATTGTTAAATAATTGAGCTATATCTTCAGGATTATTGTACTTTTTATTGTTCGCATGTATAGATTCAATATTTGTCGATTGATCATGATTGCTCCCGTTACCTTTAATTATTTTCCACGCAGCTTTACAGCGATTTTTAGCATTTATAATAAATTAAGCATTATTAATTTTTTGGGCAGTAGATATACACTTTTTGTAAATAATGTTATAACGACTATACGCTTTCTTGGCTTGGCGTTTATTAGAACCTAAAAGATGATACTGTAGATAGAGTCGGCGCTTAATAATGGATGATCTTCGCAAACCTTTTGTAATCCACCTGTTTTTAATAGGTTTGTTTATAACTTTAATTCTGATGACTGGAAAACATAAGTTATAGAAAAGGGTCAAAATTTCATGAAATTTATTAAAGGCTTCGTTTAATTCGTCTGTTTTATATATATCAGAAAAAGTCAGAGACGATAAACTAGTTATAAATTTTTGAATGTTGTCATTACTATAATCTCTTCTTTTATCAAACCAAAAAGGGCGTTGCAATTGTGATGATCTAGATTGAACTAATTCGATGTTAAATGTCAATGTTTGGCCAGTTTCATGGTCTGATAAAGCTAGAATGCGTATATTGGCAGAAACGTTCTCCAAATTACTTGCTATCAAATCTAGGCAAGATTTTTTCCGTGTAGGCTTAGTTATATGATTTGTTATGTTATGGTTTCTTAATATGGAGAGTAAAGCCCTTGAATTGTTAGTATCGACAAGCATATTAATATTCCAATCACCACATAATATAACATTTTTGTTGCCATTCTTTAATAATTTTGAAAGTAGTTGAGCTAATTTGTCAAAAAAAATAGTAATATTAGACCTCTTAGGAATTCTATAAATACAAATTATATACAGTCTCAAAACAGGAACTTCAGTTGCACAATATTCAAAATCATATAATATTGGATCTATAATATGTATTTGTTTGCATTCAAATTGTTTTTTTGCTAAAATACAAGTTCCACCACGTTTTTCATTAGGCCTAGAAAATGAAGATACAAGTTTGTAGTTTCTTAAGTCAATATTAGGCTCGGTGCCTTTTTTTACATTTGTTTCTGAGAATATGAAATGAGCATATAAAATCCACATCAGTATTATTACGAGCTAATTCTTCAAGGGCTATTTCTATTCTATCCTGCTTATTTACTAATCCAGCTATATTCTGATTTAGTAATGTAAAACTTTTTTTAGGAGCGAAAAAATGTACATTTTTTTTCGATGTTGCGGACAATTTTTTTATTCGATATCGAAGTTGAACTTGAAAAGTAATAGGGAATTGTTCCTTTTTTTGGAGTTACGGACTTACTTTGCGCCTTCGTAGAGATTTTTTACTTTTTTTTTTTTTTTTTTTTTATTATAGATAGGCTTACGTTTGACCGCCATCTCACCTGATGTTAAGTGATGATGCGGTCTAAGATGGAGCACGCTTGCCTAGAAGAAACCGATTCACTCTCGACTTGAAGACACCCAGATTATATCCATCGGGGAACACCCACTCAGGTAGCGCATTCCACTGTCTAGCAGTCCGCACAATGAACGTCGAATCAAATCGTTTAGTTCGAGTTTTTGGAACATCTACCATGAAACGATGTCGCTTTTTTGAGCTTCTGGCTGTCCGATGGAAAAATGGACACGGGGATGGATTTTCTGTGGTAACTAACCCTCCTGAGTGCCCCATTTCTTGTACGGGCTACGAATTTTAGCTGGGGCTCGAAGTGCCCCATAACTCGAGCAGGCTAGCGTCCTAGCGTCCACGTACCCCATAACTCGGCCGGCCCAGGAACCGCACATTGAATATTTAAACCGAAACGTCAAACGTTCCGCGCTCCGACTCTTTGATCAAAAGTTTCAACTCCAACTCCTTGGAGGAATGTTAAGCTGTGATACTTTCGGACTTGGCGGCTATTTGAATAAAATTAAGTTTCTGGTCTTAGAGAAGTGCAGTTAATTCAAATTTTTTATTTTATTTAATCTGTTATTACTGCTGGATAAAGGTTTATTTATTTCATTTATTTAACCCTTTCTTGGGGCAGAATCATCCAATTTTACTGCTTCAATAAGTGAGCCTTACTTTCTTGATGCGTACAGCTCATGAATTGATCTCATTGCCGGGTTATTTGTTTCCTATGAACTACAATTTGGGCATTTTTAAGGCTCATGTGAATATATTTCTTCTAGATCAACGTGCTTCATCCTTCGCCGCACGAACTCTTTTCATCAAGTTGGTGTCCAAACGTAGATCTAATGAACATTTTAAAAAATAGTTTCTCATGTTTTTTATATTATAGACAGGCTAAGTGATTGAGCTTAACTGATGTTAAGTTATGGTAATATCGAAGGGGTGGTAAACACACTTAGCCTGGAAACCCAACGGCACTTGTCCAGCGTGGTGGACTATGGCCCTATCCTTCTCACAATGATCAGAGACCCGCGCCCAGCAGTGGACCAGTTTATAAAAAACAGACTGATGAAAAACTAGCTCGGAATAAATATATGTGTATAAAAATAAATACCATATTTTTAACTATACTATATTTAATAATCGAAAGAAATAGAATAGCAATATAATTCCAGTACAAATAAGATAAATGGGAAGCTTTCACTCTGTCCTTGAAAATATGCAGTGACTGGAATATCCTTATAGGAGTTCCATAGTCGAAATATGTGGAACTCATGAACAACGTTTACCCTAAACTTAGCAATACATCTAAAGAAAAACTTTGTGCCTACTAAACAGCTAAAGTTTCTTCACAGGCCAGGCTCCAAATGCGATTACATCCAACGTGCTCATCCCAATATTTGTATTCGTAAAACAATTCAGCGGGCAGTAAATTCGCGGCCGGCTCGCCGCACGTACGGCTGAAATATTCACGACGGGAGTAAAGCGACTGAGACGGCAAGTTCTCTTACCGCTACCTGCGGACCGATCAACTGTCCTCAGTAAACACTGCGCTGTAGAAATGTTTTCTTTTGGATCGGTCCTGTTTTTTATAAACTGTCTCACTGCTTGACGCAAGCCTCTTCTCATTGTTTTTTTTATGTAAAAAGTAATGAGATAAACGAGACGCTCTCCTGATAGTATAACATAACACGTTTCCATGATCATTGGAACGATACACAGAAATTTGAGTAACAAACTAAAGTCCAGGGATCGCTGCTTTGGCGCTCATTACTATAAGTTATTCGATTGTTCGTCTTAACAGCCCTGTAATTTCGCCTGTTGCAGTACCCTTCAAACCACAACACCGTAATGTTTACACACTACTGCGTACTATCTGGTTCGGCGGTGGTGCCTATCTAGACGGCCTCCTGCTAAGGAGATTTACCACCAATAAAAATAATTGTGTCAGTTTTCATTGTGAGAAGGTAAACACCAAAATTGGACTATGTTTTGTTACATTAAGTTCTGGGTACAATGGTCATGGTCTGGCGTTATCTCTTGCTAACAAGAGAGAGTTTTGTCAGTCTTATTGCTTTCATATATGTATTAAAAATATTGGTGATGGTTCTGCTTTTATAGCTGCAGGGTGTGGATTCGATTCCGACCGAGACAAACATTTCGTGACAAAGCATGAGGATATTTTTTGTCTGTATATTTATGTTATATAAGTATGTCTTTACAAAAATGTAAACGGGTATTTATATCTGTTATCTGGCGCCTATATTACAAGTGTTGATATTTCACACATAATTAACATAAATACCTATTTTATATTATAGCTTTGAAGTATAAGCAAGCTGTCTCAGTAATGATGCGTGCAATGTTTGAATAAGAAAATGTGTAATATTTTCTTTATCATTCCGTTTCAATTATAAATCTAGGGTTTTGTATGATTAATAAAACTAGGTATTTAACCAAAACTCACCTGATGTTAATCAACGGTGTGGTCGAAAATGTTAAACACACCTAGCCTGGAATGGAACTGGCTCCCAAGTGAGGCTGCCGGTACACAATGTTAGGTGCTTGTAGATTTCAACTTGACGGTTGTAGCTAGCCATTCGAGTACAAGAGAATACCCTACCACCATGCTATGGTTTCCTCGTAATGTTTTTCTTCACCGGCAGCTCAAGGTCATTGTTGGGGTGTGAACCCACGCCTTACAGCCTGTGAACTGACCGCGCTAACCACTGAGCTATCATCGCCACAAAATGATTTAATACTTGCTAATAGCTATTGTATCAAACTCAAATAAAATACTCTTTACTTTGCAGTTTCCTATGATGTTTTTTTTTAGACTAATTAACAAATACACATAAACTGACATTTGAACTCAAACCTCCAGATCGGAAGGCACATGGTACCCTAACTAGGCTTCCATACTTCATTCATCGGTAGAAATATGTACTTGAATATATATATATTTTATAAGATATAGGCTTGCGTTTGATCGCCATTTCTCCTGATGTTAAGCGAAGATTCGGTCTACAACGGAGCACGCTTGCCTAGAAGAAACCGATTCACTCGCGACTTGAAGGTACCCAACATGGCGAAGATTTAGTAAAAGCATCGTTTTCGGCTTAAAATCTAAAAATAGATAACTGACGACTACAGACTAAGCTACGTCCGTATAGGAGATTACCAAGCTTTTAGAGTCCGACGGGGTGTCGGGCCTCTTCAGCCAAAAAGCAATGCCACTGCATTTTGTTCCAGCTAGTATAATATCTTCCCTTGCCAATTACCTCGTTATCTCAGCTCTAACTGAATAAAACTCGACGACGTTTCATCATTTTCGCGTGGAGAAACTTTTAGTTAGTTTTTGTGAACTCCTTGATTTATGATCAGGCGAGGCGTCCCTCAAGGCTCTAATAAAGGAACGCGCAAAAAGGTCAAATTATTTTCTCGCCGAAATTTAAGTTGTTTGGTCTTTGTGTGGCGGACTTTATGGGGGTAGTGCGATAGTAATCTCCGGGTCGGGAAATAAGGTGTTTAGGAGAAGAGTAGTACGTATTTGAAAGGTAGTTTATAATTGAGCTGAATTAGTTAAAAGTAATCTGTTTATTGCAATAAAATTCAGTGTTTGTTAAACAAAAAAAAATACGTAAGTATATGCTTACTTTATATTTAACCGGTACTTGCGTAAACTATTAAAATATAAAAAAAGACGCGAGATACAAAAACAAATAATTTTAGTAATGATACCAAAGATTTTTTTTTATTAATATTTATAAATAACATTTAAAATGTCTAAAATCACAACACAGTCATGTCATTAATAATAGTATGTCATTTATTTTTTTAATGTAAAAATAACGAAATAAACCAGTCTCTCTACTTATGGTAAGAGATAACACATATCCATGAGCTTGTATTGCTGTTTCGACGCTGATTACTTTGTGACATCCGATGGTTAGTCTTACGTTACTTCTACCACCAAGTAAAATAATTAATAAATTAGAACTACTTACTAGTAATACAATAATTTCTTATTTTTAATTAATTGGCAAAGTCGTAGATTTTGTATTTCCACTTCTATCGGCATTCCCCATCATTGCCTATTTTTACACGATTACCTAAAAAGGAGTGTAATATTTTCAGTGATTATGTAGTTATGGATGTGAGTTTCTTTATTTCACTAAAACGTTTGTATGGTAGAACAGATTTCGATGTATCGTTCGAATCCAGTTATCATTAAGAGAGACACCAGCTATATTTGTAAATTCTAAAAACAATTTATAAAAAAAAAAACTTACATCTTTTATCATGGTTATATCCGCGTTTGAACCAACTCCACCATTGGTAAGTGACTGTGTGGCCGATGATGAAACACGCAAACTCAAATAAAACTAAAAGATACCCAATCACCATTCTGACCTTGAAAAACCCTAGTCTATGTCTCTTAGGAAACAAAGACGCCGGTAGCTCGTTCCATTCCCTTGACGATTATTTTCACAATAATAATGATGATACAATATAAGTAGTTATGTGCTCATATATAGAACATACGTATTTCACACGTGTAACAGTAATCCTGACTTCCACCGGCTCACCTGACGCGACCTCCGCAGACAAATTGGCTTCTTTAGCGCAAAGCACGCGCGAACACGCTGCAAAAACCAACCTAACCCACTGACAGTGGAAAACTTTGCCAACCGACAAAAAAATGTATCGAACGGCTAACTGATTCCTTAACAAGCGGCTAAGCGGTGCTATGATGTCGTTGAAAACTGTTTTCTAGTAAGATGTAATTAAGGTTTAGGCACTTTTAGTTTGAAGATTTTTTTTTTTTGTGAATTAAGTATACGTAGTTATAGGCTTGGGTCAAGGGTTACTTTATATAATACGTATCTAATACCTTTAAACGAGCAATTCTTGTATATATACATGTGTGTAGGTACATAATACATACATAATCTGAATCTCGGAAACGGCTACAACGATTTTCGTAAAATTTAGTATGCAGGGGGTTTTGAGGGCGATAAATCGATCTAGCTAGGTTTCATTTTTAGAGAACGTCGTTTTATCCGTTCTTCAGCCGAGCAAAGCTCGGTCATCCAGGTACTGTAATTAATAAAGGCTACCAGAGAACGTTGCGTTACTCTCTTACATCTAAATCAAAATATGATACTTATACGTTTGACTATTTGATTACGATTGATATTTTGACATTTTAAAGTTTGTATATTGATTATTTGTATGCCTCAGCGGGCATGTGGACTAAATAAATAAATTAAAATAATTAATTAAAATATGACTGCAATAAAAAAATACAATACCAATTATAATTGTAAGTGATATTATGATATACGCGCTTATATATTGTGATGAACATAAATATGTGGTCTATTCCTGAGGAAATGTTTTATTAAAATACGAATGTAAAGAATTCAAAAATATTTTGAGAGAGGCTATTAAAGACAGCCGATAGCCTATGAGCTGTCTCGATGCGCCTAATCTCTGACACAATCCCGAATCATGTGATTGCACAGCCTGATATTACGCTTTGATATAGGGTTTAATTAACTAACACTGAGCTTTGCTGGTAGCATCTCTTTGAGACGTAATTCTAGAAGTATAGCTAATCTATGGACAGAGAGCTAATTCAATTTTGTAATCTCGATTTTGATTATTTAGAGATGGATTTTAAAGAACGCATTTGTTCTTGTTTTCTATTATTAGACTCGCCCCGGCTTCGCTTCTTTTAACAACTCGATGACATTGGATTTTTTATGGGAGAGATGTTGCACAGGTTTTGAGGGGGTAAAGTAGACGCAGATCGCCGAGCGGCGCGAGTGGACTAGTTTAGCCAGCCACGCGCGTTCTGGTAACTTAATAATATTCTACATGTTGATAGGGTACTTTCTAGTACTCGACTGGCTAGATACAAAGTTAAAAAAACTAACTTTCATGTTGAAAATCTGTCGCCAAGAACCTAACAGTGTCTTCCGATGGCCTCACTTAGGTGAGCTGTACTTAACATCAGTTGAGCTGTGATCAAACACCTAGCCTGTCAACTATTTAAAAAAGCACGGTTACGGGCAAGAGCTAGTCATTGACTAATTCTCTGTAACATTTTCCACTTTGTACCCAACACAAACACTGAAAGGCTGGAGCTAAGCTCCGAAACTGCGAAATTTTCAAAGCGTATCGCGCAAAGCTCGACACCGCTGTAAATTGTCGATTTGCGACTCGAAATGATTGTAAATAGGCAATAAATAGCTTACAACACGAGTTTCGCTCGGCAGCATACTGGTTATTGGCTTATCGTGAAAAATACGGGGAGATTTTCGGGCGATATTGCATCGGTAGTTTGCCTGACGCCTACAATTTGGGAGCTATTATATTGATTTGTTTGTTACCCAATCGAAAACAAATTTGATTTCTTTATTTTGTGCAATGTTTTGATGTCGTTTTCTATTTATGTAATAGATTTACATTAAGACACACTCGGCATAGCATTAGAAGAGTACGATTAATTAGAACGTGAGACGTCCATTCTTTGTAATGTTTGGAAAATGTAAAGCAATCACATTTAATTTTTTAATGTGAACCAATTTCTTGCTGGGGTAGCTTAGTGCCTCACACACTGATGAGCGTGAGTTCAAGACTCAACAATGAGCTTGAGCTGCCTTTGAAGGAAAACATCGTTTGGAAGCCATTGCATGGTGATAGGGTAGGGTAGGATTGAATCTTCGCAGTAATAAAAAGAAAGACCAACTAGTAACGCCGTTGCACCGGCTCGTCAAGTTGGAGAGGTCGGTATACATTCTAGGGCCCGCGATCTGCAACCGCGTACCCGTTTCCATTCGGCATGCACATTCCATCGCGTGCATCAGAAGCAAACTAAGATCTTGGCTTCAAGAAACCTTGTTCTATGACTTTGACGATTATAAAAAAATATATGAATTACTAGTGAGTAATTATATATTTTTTATTGACATTGAATCGTTTTGATATTTTTAAATATGAATGGAATAATGACCTGTAACTTTGGTGTTATCAATAAAATATTTGTATTTGTACTTTCTTTTACTTGCCTGGCTAGCTACCACTCTTAAGTTGGAAATCCTACCACAAAGCACCTAACAATATTATTATGTTATGGCAGCCTCACTTGAGCGCCAGTTTAATTTAGAGCTAGGTTTGTTTACCGTCTTCGACCACACCATCACTTAATATCAGGTGAGCTGTGGTCAATTAGACTGTCAACTAAAAATAATAGCCTTTTAAAAACAATTCAGTTTTTTTCAATGCAAGCGTGCTCTACCTTAGACATTATTGATGTGACAACGTCTAATAACTCGATATTACGGGCTGCATGCACGAAAAAGTTGACGTCATTGTCCCGTTACGCTCGATATCCCGTTCCGCAAGCGAGAGCGCGGCACGAACAAGAGAGAGGCATGATCGGCTCGAGTGGTCGGCTCAGTTCGGTTCGTGCTGCATCTATTGACGTTGTCACGTCAAACTACCGTCCGTAAACCGACTTTACAGACAACCAATTTTTTTTTTGAGTAGCAATGAGATAACTGTCAAACAAAACTTTAATAATAAAGTGACACAAACACATAAGTTTTGCCCCAACCAAAAAAAAATCTCACAATGCAGCTAAAGAAGTTTTCACTTCATAATATTATGTTGATCGGTAGGTATCTTGATAATGGTGAAATAAAGTTTGACATAGTAAAAATTATTTTTAACAACTTTTCTTTTTAGGTGTGTGTGTGTCTAGGTGTTGTGTATTTTTGTGTGAATCCGTCTCTTACCATATTCTTCTGTACTACCTATAATAACTTTTAATTGCCCTTCCATTCTTATTTATTGTAATTGTCAGTGTACCTAGCTGTAAGTTTACCAATTATAATAAAAATAAAATAAATAAACAGACACCACTATAGCCTTTATTTGTTCCGCTTAGTGGATTCAAAATATTGTCCCGTATGTTTCTTCTCGTTAGTTGCAATTCCCACCACGGCTGGGTCATAAAGTGCGCGGCGCTAGTGTCGCAGGTGGCGCGTGACATTATGCACGCGTGCCCGTGGATACGTCGCTACTGAAACCTTCTGACGATTTTTCAACAACTTACATAAAATATATTTAGTGGTAGATCTCCTTAGCAGTAGGTCGTATTGGTAGATACTGCTGTAGAACCAGATATTTTGTCGCCAAGCAGTAGTGTGTAAACACTACTGTGTTTTAGTTTGACGGATACTGCAGCTAACGACATTACAGGTCTGTTGAGATTTACTATCGAAAGTCACAGAATAATGTCAGTATGAGTGGTGGTTGCCGTGGTGGTGCCGGCGTAAGAATAGTACCCAACCCTCTCTACCCGTGGTTGCCGTAAGAGTTGGCTAAGGGATGTAATACGGAAGATGGGCAGCAGCGTCTTCCTTGAACAATCACACTTAACTGCGCTCGCCAACCCGCCTGCCAAGCGTGGCGAGTATTGGCAAGGCATAAGTTTAGTAGAATAATCATTATCATTATTGTGTATTGTGACACTTGACGACATCTGGTGATGGGTAGCGGTAGCGTCCTTAAACATTTTTGGTAATCCTACAGGAACCTAACAGTTTTCTTATATAAAAAGTATCTTAAATGTTAATCCAGGTAATTCCACTAATATTATAAATTTGAAAGTTTGGATGGATGGATGGATAGATGGATGGTTGTTTGTTACTCAATCACGCCAGAACGCCTGAACGGATCTGGATGAAATTTTGCATTTAGATACTTTAGACCTTGGAATAAAACATAGGATATTTTTCATCTTCAACATCATCATCGTCATCGTCATCATCATCATCATCATCATCATCATCATCATCATCATCATCATCATCATCATCATCCATCACCACGCGGATAAAACCGCGGGGCACAACTAGTAAACTATATGTGTGCCAAATTTCATCCAAAACCGTTATGCCGTTCCAGCGTGATTAAGTAACAAACATCCAATCATACAAACTTTCACATTTATAATATTAGTAGGATTCGATTATCACCCATTCGAATTCATTATGTCGGAAAGAAAATGATGACATTGGCAAGCTTCCGTGTCGTTCCCCTCGGCAGGAGTTGACATATCCAGCATTTGGTGCCAACATTCAACAGGTCTTATTTGTCGCGGACAAACTTATTGCGGAGTATTTCGCCGGAAAAATAATGGCTCATCCACTCAGATAAATAACCCTCGCCGATCGTAAACTTCGTGGAAACAAGGTTTGCAGCCTTTATGCGTCATAAGTTAAGATACTGCCAGGATTGGCAGACTGCTTCAAAAAGAGATATTATTACACGACTGCCCAAAATGTATGTATGTAATTTTTTTTGTTCAACCTTGTACTGTCTCAACACATTTGGATGTATGGGGTATCGTTAGAATCCTTACATCATCCCGAGTAATACAGGCTGTAAAAATTTTGAAAAAAAAAATACATTTGTTAGTAGGCATTAGTTCGTCCTTTTTTTACCTTTCTTAATTAATGTGGTTGATGTTGTTTTGTATTCTTTTCCTTTATCTATTTTTTATCCGACTACCGAGAAATGGTTATGTTTTTCGCGCGTATCTTGTATGTATGTATGTAAATTTCTTTGTCACCACGTATCTTCCAAACGGCCGAATGGATTACATTTGAGATTCATCTCAATAACCCAAGCGTCCTTAGACTCTAAGAACGCTTAAACCTAAAGCTTTACCTTAAGCTTAAAGCTAAAAAAACCCTCTAAGGCTAATACGGTGGTTTAAAAAAAAACAAGTTGGTGGATTTTTGGCGCGAAATAATAATACTATGGAAACTGACGTGGTCTTGACACATTTTTGTTTTATTTATGCGGGATTACTCACGTATAATTTTATCGGAAACTCCGACTATACTTTCGGCCACATCCGGTGGCCTTCATCATGGAGACAAAGCTGAGACAACGCGCGCGCGGCCTCGTCTTGCTTCGCACTGCGGGCCGCCGCGCGCCTCGCACGTGAAGATAGCGGTTGATGCACGGACGCGGGGGTGGGGGCGGGTAGTGTACCGGAATGCGACGGTGCGCTCTGGAACTCTTCCTCACCGGAGTCCTCCTCTACGGTGTCAGGGATATTCCAACATACAGAGCTCACCGCGACGTCTTCAGAAACACGGCCATTCTCACGAGCTCCATGAAGACAAGGTTTCCAAGTCGGTGGCAGATTCCACCCTCCGTCTCTATTAAAATTAGGACGCTTACTAATTTCTATGGCCTCCCTGACTTTCCGAGGCACATA
The DNA here is from genome assembly GCA_950106695.1 of Biston stratarius. Classification (NCBI taxonomy): domain Eukaryota; kingdom Metazoa; phylum Arthropoda; class Insecta; order Lepidoptera; family Geometridae; genus Biston; species Biston stratarius. Next base: position 14,895,002 of record OX467110.1, on the reverse strand, counting down.
GAACTTCTCACGAGCTAGCACTTTCGCCTTATCAAACCGGATATAGTGCAGCGCGTCCGTACCAATTGAATGTTCCGCCACCGCCGAACCGTTGCTATCCATGTTCTTCATGGAGCGTACATGCTCAGTGAGTCTAGTGGCCACGTTTCTTCTAGTCTCGCCTACATAACACAGACCGCAATCACAAGGAATCATGTATACACCGGGGACACCCAGAGGGTCTCTATCTTTAATTTTAATAGAGACGGAGGGTGGAATCTGCCACCGACTTGGAAACCTTGTCTTCATGGAGCTCGTGAGAATGGCCGTGTTTCTGAAGACGTCGCGGTGAGCTCTGTATGTTGGAATATCCCTGACACCGTAGAGGAGGACTCCGGTGAGGAAGAGTTCCAGAGCGCACCGTCGCATTCCGGTACACTACCCGCCCCCACCCCCGCGCCCGTGCATCAACCGCTATCTTCACGTGCGAGGCGCGCGGCGGCCCGCAGTGCGAAGCAAGACGAGGCCGCGCGCGCGTTGTCTCAGCTTTGTCTCCATGATGAAGGCCACCGGATGTGGCCGAAACTATAGTCGGAGTTTCCGATAAAATTATACGTGAGTAATCCCGCATAAATAAAACAAAAAATAATAATACGTTAATTTAAAAAAAAAAAACCTATCAAGTAGGCTAAATAAAGGCAATTAAAAGAGGATTACAAAAACGTATAACTTATATTTTTAAATTGAATTAGGAATAATACATTTGTTTAAAAAGTGTTTTTCCTTTAATTATAGGTGTTTTTAATCGCAGTCGGGTTAAAGATTTTTTAAACTCTTCGGCTCAAGTTTTTTTATATGTTGGTCATATAACTAGCTATAACTATATTGTAGCTAGCTAGCTAGCTGGCTACTAAAAAGTACCCTACTATCACGCTATAGTCTCTTTACGTTATTTTTCTAGCCTCTCATACATACATACATACATCTTCAGCCATAGGACGTCCACTGCTGGACATAGGTCTCCTCCTGGGGGGTTTTGCCAATACTCGCCACGCTTGGCAGGCGGGTTGGCGAGCGCAGTTAAGTGTGATTGTTCAAGGAAGACGCTGCTGCCCATCTTCCGGATTACATCCCTTAGCCGACTCTTACGGCAACCACGGGTAGAGAGGGTGGAGTACTATTCTTACGTCGGCACCACCACGTCACTAGCCTCTACCTCACTATTATTTGATTCTAGCCTCTAGCTCAGTATTATTTGATAAGTTTTGATGAAAAGCACGTCAACCATAGAAAATGGTAGAAAACGACTTGGTTGTTTTTATTTTAGAGTAGATTCCTAATCTGGCTCCTCAGCAGCCTTATCTCAGCCAAGTAGTCGTAAAAGTATCTCAGGGTGTAGATCATTATTTCCAATTTGGCGGTCGGTTGCATATTAAAGTTTAAATTGAACGAACACCGGCTCTGTGTAAGTCTGCATTAGGAGTCTCAGGAGAGAGGAACAGCACACTGTGCGTTTATTAATGAAACCAGCGATTTCAAACTTTTATTTTGTTAACATTTTTTTTTTACTTCATTCGCAACATCGACTGTTAATTACTCAAACACACCTTTGCACATACGAGGGTTACATACTGAAACACATATACTCACTTATAATCGTTACCTAACAACCCTGAACACATCACATAAACCACATTGAAAAGTTGGTAGAATAAAAAAACTATTAAGCCTTGAACACCGCTGGAAGGTAGCAAGTCTGTCAATTTTCTACAGGATTCATTTCGGAGAATGTGTTACTGAGCTGTACGAACTTGTACTTCCATCCCCTTTTTACTACAGGACAAGTAGAAAGACGGCCCACTACCACCCATACATAGAGGAATTTCCTTGGGTACGCACCAAACGTTTTAACTCTACGTTTCTCATCCGTACGGCCAAGGAATGGATCAAGCTGCCGGCTTCCTTGTTTCCTCAGAGATATAATCTAGATCTTTTCAAGGCCAGAGTGAGTAGGTATCTTCTAAGTCTGCGTGCTTTATCTTCGACCACATCATCGCTTACCATCAGGCGAATTGGTAGTCAAAGGCGGACTTAACAATATAAAAAAAACGAATGTGTACAAAATCTACACGAGCTCACTTTGTACACGACAGCCTGAATTTTATTTTTTATCATAACTTTAAAATTTGTGAACAGATTTGGATGTTTGGAGTATCGTTAAAATTCTTACAACATCCCGAGTGACTTAATGGTAGATCTCCTTAGCAGAAGGTCGTCTAGGTACGTACAACCGCAGTACCAGATATTCTGGAGCCAAGCATTTTATATTTACTTTGCCTTTTAAAACGATGATATTGGATTTAAATGTACCTATATTATGTTTATGTATCGGATCTGCATCATTGATGATTTTTAGCCACAACATATTTCAGGCATTTAAAAGTTATAGCGGAATAAAGAAACTCGAATACATACACGTATAATATATATATATATATATATATATATATATATATATATATATATATATATATATATATATATATATATATATATTACCTGGATGACCGAACTTTGCTCGGATTTTTGAGGAACTCGAAAAAAGGAAAAAAATTATCATCTGGACTCGAACCGGGATCTTCTGAATTCGTGACCGCCCGATTTCCCACCTGATTGATGGTGTTGATGGTGGCGAAATTTACCCTCGTATTCTAATTATATTGTAGCAGTTTTTCATTATTTTTCATAGCTAGGTCGATTTATCGCCCCCGAAACCCTCTGCATACTAAATTTCATGAAAATCGTTGGAGCCGTTTCCGAGATTTAGAATAAAAATTGCTCGTTTAAAGGTATTAGATTAGATAGATACATGAACCCTGAAACATACACATTAACTTTCTTTGGGCTGTCGCGTAAAAAGATAGCTATTTAGTTTCTGACAACCTAACCTATATAATTTAATATGTAAACTCCAAAGAGACAACATTCAGCTGCACTGAAAAATATTAAAGTATTTTTATTTATCCGCTGCCGCTTATCGCGTCGCTCGTCACCTTCACTCCCCAATTTCCTGTTCTCGAACAAAGTATCGTTGCAGTTGTGTGCATAATTCAGTTTATTACGTCTGTATGCAAGATGCGCACGTCATAACTCCGTGATATTACTGTGGTTTTAAAGTTAGACTAAGTAGCTTTACTTTCTTGGACATTTTAGCTTGGTGTTTGGGGAAATAAATTTTTTTTCGGAATGTCTTTGTCTTCATTTAACAAGGTAAACAAGATGGTTTTTAAAATAAAATAATTTTCATAAGAATTGCCATTTCTTTTTTAATATGTTTAGTGTTTATGTTTAGCAACATATGTAAATCTAATTAACGTTTAAACACTACTGCGGTGGTACCTACCTAGACGGCCCCCTGCTAAGCAGATCTACCACCAAGTAAACCAACACTTATCTTCCAACTAAGTTATTCAAAACGCCACAAGTTATGCCCTACTCAAGCCACACTTATCAGACATTATTCTCCATACAACGGAACTATAAAAAATAATATTGCCATCATAACACCATAGAGTTCGAGCTTGAAAGATACAAATAAAATGCGATAATGCGTTAGACGTTCGCCCATAAAAAACGATATGGATCGTAAAAATCACAGGATACACGCGTCGCGGTGTAGTGTTGTGTTGTTTCTGTGAGTTATTGAATTTTTGATGGCATTTGGTCAGGTGATGTATATGGCGATGCTTTTGGTGGTAGATCACCTGAGCAGGATGTCATCCATGAGGGTACCACAGCAGTACCAGATATTCTGCCGCCAAGCAGTAATGTGTAAGCATTACAGTGTTTCGGTTTGAAGGGTACTGCAACTAGCGAAATTGCAGGGCTGTTGAGACTAACCATCGAATATCTCAAAGTAAATACTGCTAAAGCAGCGATGCCCTATGGACTTTTGTCATTCAAAATTCTTGATACCGCTGCAATGGTCATGGATAGGCGTTATCCCTTACCATCAGGAGAGCGTTCATCTCATTACTATTACATAAAAAAATGTTACCTTAAGTAAATTATAATATAGTGTTCTGTATGTATTATAATTATATAAATTTAAAATGCTATTTTTCGGTTTACTCTTTTTGTATTTACCTCACACATCTACTCACCCACTCACACTCGCTCACAAACACACACATACACACTCACACACTCTCGAGCACACGCACACTCTCACACACACACACACACACACACACACACACACACACACACACACACTTATATGTTATGAATAAGTATAATTATTATTTTCTTATACTATTTATTAAATATACATATGTATGTACATAGATATAGAAGAGCGGGATCTTCTGCCACAGGTATTTTAATACTTACCAGAAGGTCCCAACCTACCTTATGTTACAAAAATGGTTACAGCAAATAAACATTTTTCAATTTTTCAATATATAAGTAAAGAAATAAATTTTTATCGCAAAAAGCTTTCCTGGATTAAAATCTAAAATGAGACAGCGTTAGTTTCGTCAACGTTTGTAAAATTCTCGTAATCCATGCATTTAATTCCAGGCAAAGTTTCAAAGCTAAAGGAATATTCGTAGAGAGGCCGTTCACTGGTGCATACAAATGTTGCAGACCTGTGATTTGCCAAGCGAATGTAGGCTCTAATTAGCAAGGGTTCAGGGCTCTAGTTGACAAGGCTCTCAGCGGAGGCAGAAGTGAGTTGCGCTTCAGGTATGGGGCTTGGTGCAATGGAAAAACCATTTAAATACTGTAATGTAATTCTTTAGTCTTTTATATTTTTAATATTTTGTATAAAAATGAAGCATAATTCTACTGTGGACTCTGCAAAGTCATAGTTAATAATATTTGAAATGAATATTGGAATATAGTAAAAAAATAAAATCATTAGATTGTTTTTCATTTCAAACTAAAGTCCAGTGACTTTAGTTTGAAACACACATTTACATAGTTCACCGTATTAATAAGCTGTTGAAGTAACAGTGGTCTGCTCATATTTGCCACAAAACTGACTACCGCCCTGAGACTAGATGGAGTGACGATATATGAGAGCTGGCAGTGATTGAAAGCGGAAAATCGAAGATAGAGCTGAAAGGCTTGACTTGGGAGAGACCTATATCCAGCAGTGGAATAGTCTAGGTTGACTATCAGGCTAATAACTACATACTATAAAACAAAATCGTCCGCCGCGTCTGTCTGTCTGTTCGCGATAAACTTAAAAGCTACTGAACGGATTATCATGCTAGTTTCACCAATAGATAAAGTGATTCAAGGGGAAGGACTAAGTATATAATTTGTCAAGGTTTTGTGTAAATTGGTTGAAATATGATGATAATTGTTGGATAAGTGTCGGAAAAAGTCAAGCCACCTGGGAGCTTTCACCGAAAACGCTGCATAATCCCTTTGAGATATAACAAAAAACGCATGGTGGGATATAAATTTCCCTTTTTTAGATCTACAAAAAAGTCCGCGGTGGCATATAACTACCTACCTTTTTACCATTCTTACTGCCCGTGCGAAGCCGGGGCGGGTCACTAGTGTATTATAAGAAGGTAATCACAAACACTTTGATATGAATTTTATCAGTTGTCCAGTTTCCATAACAACCTTTGCTTAGTTTGAGGTGGCACTTTTTTGTGTATAGGTAAAGCCAATATTTCGCTTTGAACCTACTAATTATAACCATTCACATCGAAATGAAAAATCGCAGAATGATTTCTTTTTTAATCCTGATAATGCACCAATTTCTGTATATGCGCATGCAATGAAAACGCTACAGTCTGAAACATGAGCCATCACACGAGCGGAAAAAATAAAGTTTCCTGGAGACGTCGCGCAAATACCTACGTTTATGTTCATACGCCAAAGGGCGAAGGTTCAAATCCCAATGAGCTTAAGCTGCCGGTGAAGGAAAAATAGTGAGGAAACCATAGCATGGTGGTAGGGTACTTTCTAGTACTCGGCTGGCTAGCTACCACTTTCAAGTTAAAAATCTGTCTCGAAGCCCCGGAACGGCGTGTTTCGGTAGCCTCACTTGAGAGCCAAATCCAATCCAGGCTAGGAGTGTTTACCATCGTCCAAACCGTCACTTCAGGTGAGCTATGGTCAAATCATTAGCCTGTCAACAATAATAAAAAGACTCTTTAATAGTTTCAGTCTCTATGAATTAAACATTAGAATGTCGGTGACGCCCTGTTATCACATTTGATAGAGTATTAGCTTTAAGAGCTATTGGTTGTGGGTTGAATTCTCACCAAGACAAACACTTCATCATCATCATCATCATCATCATCATCATCATCATCATCGTCATCATCATCATCATCATCATCATTTTAGCCGTAAGACGTCCACTACTGGACATAGGCCTCCCATTGACTTGCATAAAGACCGGTCGTAAAGAGCAATCACACCTAACTGCGCTCGCCAACCCGCCTGCCAAGCGTGGCGAGTATTGGCAAAATCCCCTCAGGAGGAGGTCTATGTCCAGCAGTGGACTTCCTATGGCTGATGGTGTGATTAATCGATTACGCTTGCATTGAAAATATCTACCGAAACACAAGAAAAAACAGTTTGTCCAGTAAGCAATATTATTACTTTTTTGCGGTAGCGGAACTCTTGGTGCGTAATTTACTTTTTTTCTTAATTTACTTTAAGTAGTACTTTAGGAAGCTGCCACTCTGGTTGTTAAAGTTCTATTACAGTTTGTAATCTAGACTGCTTGACTTTGGGATTGCGATTAATTTATAATTCATTTTACCTGATTACTACACTCTAGCCAATGTAAAATGGAGCTAAAATGTTTCTGGAAAACTTTCAACTCGCTGTTTAATGGAAAAATAGTTTTTTTTTTTTTTTTTTTTTTTTTTATGCCATAGGTGGCAATCAAGCTAACGGGCAATAAAGTTTACTTTAAAAAAAAGCTACGGTGTGTTCATACGTGTCGATGATGTTTAAGATGACCTATTAAGTCCTAAGTTTTAGCCGACTTCAAAAAAAAGAGGAGGTTTTAATATTTTTTTTTATTAAATTTTGTTATCTCAGACCTCCGTTATTTATAAATCTATTTGAATTCTTATTTAAGAAATGAATATACTTTCAGATTGGTCCCATATAAATTTTATTAAAATCAATTCAGTTGTTTGATTAAGTAAATAAATATTTCAAAAAAAAACAAGTAAACGAAATTGCGTATTTTGCTTTCCTGTGACTTTTTAGTGATGTTTACGGTCACTACAATACTCCCAATGTACTGCTTACCTTCTGGCTTCATCATCAGATAATGATGAAACCGGAATGTAACCTAGCCATTCATGTTTAGGCTTAGAAAGATGAAATCGGGTTATTTTTTGTAAAAATTGTGGGTCTTCAATAAAAACATAATAATTATGTTTTTTTTTTGGACATTTTATTATATGGACAATATTTTTATATTGGCACATTTTTATGCTGACATATTTTTATATTGGCATATTTTTATATTGACATACTTTATATCGGCAGTATTTTTATATTGACATGTTTGAATACTTTGACATTTAGTTTTTTATTTCATTGACATGTAATCAGTGTTTTAAAACTCTTTAATGATGAAATGTAATGATATTACGGAATTGACTTGTAACATTGGTGTTATCTATAAAATATTTGTATTTGTATTTACATTTTTGTAACTTTATATTACAACAACTAAAAAATATTTTTTCAACTTTTGCATATACTATGGTAGGTGACATAAATAGTATTTGCTCTGCAAGTACTCTCCAGCTTCACCTCGCTTGGTATGAAGCCCTGACTTTCAAATTTTAGCTCAAACTAAACAAAAGCGCTTTGCGATTCGCTCACTTTCCTCACCTAACTACATTTAGTTGCTGAAATTAGTCTGTGACAAAATATAACCGTGAAACAGCGACTTGAATATTCAGCGATGGTTTTATCTAAATATTTAAATAGCTATTTGCTTTTAAGAGATGTAGTGAAGTGTTTTAAATTTAAAAATAACTACTAATTTAATGAATGATGGCATTGTAATTAAAACTATTAAGCGGATTTCAAACATAATAAGAATAGTTTCAATTGGTGTTGCTTTTTAAACATTAACATTAACATTTTTAACATTATTAGAACAAAAAGTTTTGTACTATATTGCATTTTTTTTAAATATCGTGTAATACAATCATCATCATCTTAAGCTTTGCATCACCCAGCGCTGGGCTAGGAGTCTCTTCTTGTACGCTACTCATCCCAGTCCTGTGCCAATCTTTTAAGGTTCGACACGCGATTTGTATTATATGGTCGATCCAACCAGGTGGTGGACGACCAATGCTTTGTTTATCAGTTTGCGACCACCAACCCGTCAACGCCTTAAATACAATACAGAAATCTTAAAGAAAGAAATAAATAAAAACGATTAGTAACAAAAGTTAGAAAAAGTAACGATTCTCGAATAAAAATCATGTAGGTATTCAAAATATTGAATGTATTGTATTGGGTGCAGCAATTAGTTTTTTTTTTTTTTAATATTTTAATTTAGATTTTATGTGTTTCTCCTTAAACAGTAAAAACTGCTTAACTTATTGTTCACACATATTTAAGAATGTAGTTCTGAACGAAACTTACATATTTCTACTTCTATTCATTAATATGACTGTATCGTATTTTGTGTAACACAATTAAATTAAATTTACGTAAATTTAGATTATTTGATAATTACATAATAAGTAAGTACTCAGCGGAAATACACAAAATATTAAACAAAGGTCCGTTGTAAATAAATAAACACAAACAGTGTCTAATTACCACCAACGTCAGCCGAAACTAATATTATAAACAATCCTCAAACTGCGAAATATTTTCAAAAGAAAAGTCCTACAATTAAAGTTGCACAAAATCTCGCGGTCCAGGATCATTACTCCGCCAAATGAAGAGACTCATTCATCTTATACAAGGATGCAGCTTGTTTTACCATGTTTACCCACAATTCCGCCATTCCAACGGTTTTTGCTACTTTATTCAGTTGCCGCTACCGACATACTGTCCGTGCAGTATGGATGAAGGTTTATCAAAAAGATTAGGAAATAAAATATTGTGTGTATGCCTCGAGCATTCATGCTCACCATCGATGGCTCCTTCTTGCGGCGGCGTCGTGTGTCGGGTCGCTCTCTTCCCTCAGATATGGTTGAGGAGGGCGATGGCTGGCACATGCGTCATACTCGTGATCGGGTGCTGCTTGCGGGTCGCTGGTCTGCTCGCGGTATATACATAAACTAGTACTTTAACCCTAGTAAGACTTAAATTTCCTCTTCCCATATTGTAGAAAAAAAAAAATTAAAAAAAATTGTATAAATTCAAGTTAATAAAGGTCACGGACCCCGGTGTCTGTGGAGTGTAATTTTCTAAATAAACAAAAGAAATAAAATATTACTATAATAATAGTGAAACAAAAGACAACTATCGCCTACATTCAGAGCATAATATCTACTATAAACTATAAATCACCTGTCTGTTCCAATCTGGAGGTCATGGGTTACAATCCCGTAGCACACACCAATGTATTTTCTAAGCTATGTGTGTATTGCCGATAACTTTGAACGGCGATGGAAAACATCGTGAGAAAACCTATATGTCCAAGAGATATTAAAAAAAAAGCTTTCGAAGATGTAAGAAGTCTGCCAACCGATATTTGGCCAACGTGGTGAACTACGGCCTTACCCTTGACTGGAGTCGTCCCCTATGGTGTCAGGAATATTCCAGCACACAGAGCTCACTGCGACGTCTTCAGGTGCCCGACCAATCCCTGAGCTCCATGAAGACGAAGTCTCCAAATTCTACATAGTATATGTTTTTTTATAGGGGACAGGCTAGGTGTTTGACCACAGCTCACCTGATGTTAAGACGGTGTAGTCTAAGATGGTAAGCGCAACTAGCCAGGAATGGATCTGGCTGAAGTGATACTGCCAGAACACACCGTTAGGAGCTTGGCGGCAGATTTTCAACTTAGTAGTGGTGGTTAGTCAGCCGAGTATTAAAAAGATTTTTCTTTTAAGCAGTTTAAGCTCATTCGCCGTGTGCTTTTACGACGCTAACATCATCGCTGCGAAGTTGTAAATTGCTTACTGTTTCATCAATATAGTAGTTTGTCTGCCAGATACAAAATAATTTCATTGAGTGAAATGCGAATAAGGCAGCCTTAATTTTGTTTTTCAACCTCTTTATATATTTTTATACTATATAGAATTGTTGTGTAGATGTTTAGTGTATAACTTATCTAATTTAAATCAGATTTATTAAAATCAAATCCAAGCGAATGGATACCTATCACTTACAGTTTTTTTTTTTTTTTTTTTTTATGTAACAGTAGTGAGACGAACGAGACGCTCTCCTGATGTTAAGAGATAACACCTGTCCATGACCATTGTAGCGATACACAGAACTTTGAGTAGTAAAACAAAGTCCAGGGCATCGCTGCCTTGGCGCTCATTACTTTGAGACTAGATGGTTAGTCTCAATAGCCCTGTAATTTCGCTAGCTGCAGTACCCTTCAAACCGGAACACAGTAATGTTTACACACTACTGCTTGGCGGCAGAATATCTGGTGCCACTAAACACAATACAATCTGGAGAGCAAAGATATTATTACTTATTTGGTTATTATTTTCTTGATGGTAGATTTCCTTAGCAGGAGGTCGTCTAGGTCGGTACCACCGCAGAACCAGATATTTTGCCGCCAAGCAGTATGTGTTAACATTACTGTGTTTTAGTTTGAAGCGTACTACAGCTAGCGAAATTACTAGGATGGTCACTCTATAATCAATATTGAAATAATAACATTGAACAAGTTGTCAATTTGCCTTTGGCATATTTCATGGCGGGGAGTGTTTTTAAACGGACGACGCCGTTTGTAACATGCCTGAATCAATCATACAAATTGCCTGCGACGTAGGCATCTCGTAATTTATAAAATAAACATTTAATTTAATTACATATTGTTACGAGAATGTTCATACAGACCAATACAGCTGTTTAAATATCGTTCCAAATTGCATAATTAACGTCAGTTATTTAAACGTCAATGTCAAGGTTTTTTTTTCATCCTTCTTGGCATCGCACTCTGTGCATTCTGCCAGTTTCAATGTGTCTATATTTTGTGTGCAGTCTTCAGTTTCCAGCTTCTTTATAGTCAAAGTCCAGTCTTGGTCAAATCCAGTCAAATCTAGTCATGCTTTAGTAAGGTAGTGGTGACTTTATTAGAGTAAGTGCGCCAATTATGGACTGGTTCTGTAATATGGACTACCGGCGTTTCTCAAAAAACGTCCTTTGTATCGAGCCATCGGTCAGCACACGTTAAACTTAACCCCTCCCGCAGCTCGCTATTCGTTTTCAGGCCGGAAGAGAGCACGCACTTATTCACGAGAGCTATTTTACGTTTTTATTGACTCGCGATGTAATTTCTTAGCTAACTTCATTAGCTCATAATTCCAACTAATATTACTCTTTTTGAAAGTGGACTAAACCAAAAGAAAGGTGAGCTATTTACAATTATTCATATTAAGTTGCAATATCCAATAGTTTTTTATATTTTTCTGAACAACAATATCAACCTAGAAATGTATGTGTATTATAATATGGACCACCGGCATGTTCTAAATATGGACTGGTAGTACTACCATGTTACAAACAGTCACTGATATTTAATTTTAATGTTTTAAGATGGCATCTACAACCGAAGAAAAGTCCAGACAAACATGGGATATAAAATGCAATGGCAAATGCAATTAAAGCTATACAAGAAAAGCAAATGGGCCTTTTGAAAGTATCCAAATCATACGAAGTACCCAAAACTACGCTAATCAAAATAGAAGGCCAATCACTTAGCGACATTACGAACCACAATCTCCGAGAAAATCGACGTTACCGAATTGGAAGATGAATTAGCTTATTATATTCTAGAAATGGAAAAAAATCTGGATTTGGTCTTATACGCGGGGTCAAGCGCCATCTTAACCTATTCTTTCGCCATCGAGCCGGCACATCAATCGCAAGAATTAAAAGCTTTACTTAACAAAGAAAATGTAAACGCATTTTTTTATTTGTTAGAGAGCTCTTTGAATGAAATCCAGTATCCTGCGACCAATTCATAACGTGGACGAAACTGGTATTTCAGTCATGCCATAAAGATGCCGGAGATACTGATACTCAAAGGCAAAAAACAATTAAGGACTGTAACGTCAGCAGAACGTGGATCAATTCAATGTTGTTCAAAGCAACACGACTAGTTTTTTTGAATAATTTTGTACCCAATTAACCATTAAACCCCACCCCCATATGTGGTCCATATTTGGTACACTTTTTGCAAATTGACAATAATGACTTATTTTAGAAAATGTTGATTATTTCTAAGATGTTGATGTTTCTTAACAATTTTATTAATCGTATTTGATAACAAATATTTATCAAACTGTTTAAAATATATAAGGCTGATTAAACTTTAAAATTCTGAGTTTTATTTGACAAAATCCTTATGGTGGTCCATAATTGGCGCACTTACTCTATATGCTTCGATGGAGTTTTGGAAGCAACACGAAAAGTCATGTTTTACCACATTATATCACTTTCCCACACTTGCGATTGTAATCCGGTACTTTATGAATAAAATACCACATAAACACTCGAAGAAACACTAGTTTTGGAAAAAATACAATGGAGCGACACGACTCTTTCCGCGTCCCCGCCAAAACTCATGTCAAGGTTTAGTTGGTATCGGTTTTTGTTGGAGAACTTCACCGGAGTGTGAGCCAACGTTTCGAATAGAAAAAAAATTGAGAATATTTTGTTTTTCTATGATGATAGTGAGTAATAAATGGTGTACAATGGATTGTGAATCATTTAATTTCTTAATTTCTGATATTTCACAATATGTATACCTACATACAACACTCAGTCATAGAAGAAATATCCATGTTCTTACAGAAATTAATTTCTCCTGGCGGGAGTCGAGTCCGTGACGTACAAACTCACGAGGCGAAGCTTTTACCAACTGCTCTGTAAAGTCAGTCAAGATGATGCTTATAATGCTGGCACATATAAGACGGCATTACTCACTTAAGCATTAATTAAGAGTTGTAAGCGCAAAGCGTAACTGACACGTGTCTCCCAGCGTTACATACGCATGTTACGTAGGCTCGTGAATTTGTAATTTGTTTCGGCTATGAATTACTTAACCATTACTTAATTTACGTAACGCGCTTACAGAGAATACTGGCGATGGATTACCTAATCGAGAACTGGAGAAATGCCTTGGCTTTGCATTGATATACACTATACAGGGTAACTAGGTATGCACTAAACCGAAGAGGAGTCAATGTACTAGTTATTTTATAAAAATAAAAAAAACACTGACAATTGCGAATCAGCCTCGCCCACCGAAGGTTCCGTACAAACTAGTAGGTATGATAAATTCCTGGTCTCGTTCCTTGCATAATTTTTTTATTTTTTTTTTGTGTTTAAAATTGATTAAAAATGTACAGTAGGTGTGTGTACTATAAGACAGTGCTTCTTGTCATATGTTTCGATTCCCTTGTAAGTGTCAAAATGTGCAGCTTTTTTGTGACATAAACGGCTGTAACTTTTCTTACGATAACTGAGAAGTTTTATTTATTCACAGCCGCAAGGAACTACAGATCTGCATATAATATGGTTTTAATTTAAACTCGATACCTCCAAGCGTTCCCGAGATAGGTCTTGACAGACGGACAAGAAACTGATCCTAAAAGTGTAACGTTTTTTTTTTGAGGTACGGAACCCTAAAAATAACTATGCCCACAACGAAGAAATCTCAAAGAAAAATTAACTATCCCATTACACAATATAGGTATAAGCTATTATAAATATAGCCGTTTTTTTTTTGCAATTTTATATTTCGTTCATAGTAAAAGTAGCTCATAATAATGGGTACTCTAATGGGGACTCTTTTCACCTAAGTATATCCCAAGCTTATAACCTTAAATAAACATTCTGAGAGCAATTATTTAATTAAATTAACCTTACTTGGTTATTTAATTCTACTTGGTGAGAGATCTGCTTAGCAGAAGGTCATCTAGATAGGTACCACCGCAGTACCAGATATTCTACCGCCAAGCAGTAGTGTGGAAACTTTTTAGAGTTCCGGTTTGAAGGGTACTAGCGAATTTACAGGGCTGTTGAGACTAACCATCTAATGTCTCAAAGTAATGAGCACCAAAGCAGCGATGCCCTGGAGTTTGTTTTGCTACTCAAAGTTCTGTTAAACGCTATAATGGACATACTTATATCTACCATCTTTACCATTAGGGGAGCGTCTCGTTCACAATATCATAACTTTACACAATAAAAAAAACTATACCTATTATGAGGATAGTTTTTCGTGTTTTTATTCTAAAGCCCTCAGAATCTTTGGAGAGTAAAGAGGCCCCCTGGGCCGCAAGTGTTAGGCTTCGTGCGGGTTCCTGTCCCAGCAATACGATAGACACATCCGCACGATAATACCTTTGAATGCTAATGCTAATGTGTGTGTGTGTGTGTGTAGCTCTCAAACGGATGGACCGATTTCGATGCGAGTTTTTTTCATTTGAAAGCCAGTTTCCTTGCGGTGGTTCTTACCTATGTTTGGTTAATTGCGTAAGGGTTTTTTAAATTTTTAATTTAATTACTTGTAAGTATGTAAGTATGTACATTTTACGTCTACGCTGAACTATTCATAAAAAATTTCATCTATACAATACATAAATTACTATGAGAAATAATAAAAACAGCTCCTTCCACAAAAAATGTATAAAAATTAATTAAATGATGGTAGTATGTTTAACCCGTGAAAATATTTTGTAAGCTTATTATTTCAACTAAAAACTTTGAAATAATATCACATTAATTATAATCCGTACCTATAAAATAACCTAAGATATATAAATGAATCTCGCCACACACTTAACTGGATTACGTTGAAGTTCGATAAATCGACATAGTTGCCGTCTACTTGAGGTGGAGGCGAAGAGAAGAATTAAACAGAAGATGTGCCGCGAGCCTAGGAAATGATCAACAGACTTGCTTTGATAGTAGCTCTACTTTATAAGCTGTAGGGAATAGGTTCGATTCCCACCCAAGACAAACATTATTAGCAGGTAACGTACCGGCAACGCCACTGGTGTTGCAGATCACAGCAGTGGCCACTTGCCATCATGTGTTCCGCTTGTTTGTCACTCTATCTATATAAACAATAATCAAAAATGTTCGTCGGTAAGCGCTTAACATAAGAACGGCTAAGCCGATTTAAATGTTTTTTTTAATGGTCGTGGTAAAGGACATAATTAAACTCTTTTAAAATTATGAATAGCAGCAAATTATTTTTCTCTAAATAGAAGTAGAATTTTATTATTATTGTCGTGACTGTTGATAAATTTGAACTACTTGTATTTTCTTCCCGATAGTGATATTTAAAATATACCCAGAGACTTATCTGGCTTCTTAATATCACTGGTCGGAGAAGCCGCATAGAGATAGAGCCGAGCAAAATAACTGTGAAATGTTTACTTCGACTTCAAAATTTAATTTTCTCCTATTTAAACTTGATGCGGAGTTTCAGACTAATTTTGAGAGTTTCTTGTGAGCTTAACAACCTCATATATAGGCACCCATTCCATTATATTCCAAGAATTAAATTAAAATCAACTTTTAATTATTACTAGAAAACAAATTTGCTAAACATTTTAACTCTTTTTTTATATCTTTGTATAAAATATATCTACGTTTAATAGAAAGTGACAGTGCGGTCGAGGATGGAGCACGTTGATCTAGAAAAATCTATTCACTCTAATAATTTAATTTATAATCAAATTAAGCTGTCGTATTTATGTTCTATCTTCTTTTTTTACTTTTAAATATTAACAAAAACAAAAAAATATTTAAAAAAAAAATTGGGTGCCGCTTGCTTCGGATCAAAACCCACGCTGCCGGTGGTTACGGCTATAGTGTGTGGAACATCCTACAATGCGTATAGTGCCACGGAACAATGCCTTTTCGTTTATACCCTTAACCCACCCGTCTTGTGAAGACTATCGAAACAATGACCGTCAACATCAAGAAGTATCTAAAAAAAATATTTTTTAGTTAGTGAGCATTAATAATTAACTATATGTGCTTTTGAACTGTTAAACAAAAAATACTTCAAAATCACCTTAAATGGCATTATATTTTTAAGCGACAAAAAATAATCCTATCGTAATCAAAAACAAAGCCTGTCATATTTTCTCAAAATTAGGAATGAACCACGAGCGGGAACCATTCAACTCCACCATTAATAAGCGGTTGGAATGGCTCACCGAATGATCTGTCAACGTCTCCAGAGATAAAATGACGTCGCAGTAGATTTATCGTTCCCAGCCTGCTGTCTCTTAGGTCAGGCTCCTCGCGATCCTAACTTGAGGTTAAAACGTTTAAAAAACTCGCAGAATCTATAGAATGAAAACTAAATTGGCTCAGTGCTATAAATAAATAAACATCATACAGCACCATCTAGCCGCAAACTAAGCAAAGCTCGCACTATGGGAACCAGATAACAGATACAATACTTAAACACTTTTCTTTTGTAAATATATACTTATTAAACACCTAGATACAGAACAAACGTTTTTATCGTCATATAAATGTTTGTTCTGCGTGGGTATCGAACCCACGCCCTACAGCTCTTAAAGCGGATATTCTACCAATTAAGCAAACAGGTCAAGTCAATTTAGAGGCTTCTTAATCTTATGTCATATATCTCGTCCTCTTCCACAGCCATCTCTTCATCAGCTCATTTGTAGCGATGATAGCTCTGTGGTTAGCGCGGTCGGTTCGCATACCGAAAGGCGTGGTTTCTAACCCCAACAATGAGCTTGAGCTGCCGGCGAAAGTAAACATCGTGAGGAAACCATCATGGTGATAGGTACTTTCTAGTACTCGGCTGGCTAAATGGCTAGCTACCACCCTCAAGTTGAAAATCTGCCGCCAAGCATCTAACGGTTCGTTCCGGCTGTCTCACTCGAGAGCCAGTACTTACCATACCAGGCTAGGTGTGCTTTACCATCTTCGACCACATCGTCACTTAACATAAGGTGAGCTGTGGTCAAAACATCAGGCTTAAGTTAAAAAAAAACAGTATCATATAAATACTAATTTGACTTAAAAAATAATATTTACATCATTTTAAACGCTCAAAATATTTGCGTAGCTAATAGAGATTAGAAAATTTGTAAATAATAATAATTTATAATTCAAGGCTTAAACTCACTTTTAGTTTGGCAGTCCAGTGGCGCCTGGTCTATACGTCGTATGCGTTCTTAAGCTTTTTGCCACCTTGATATATTGTTTCTTTGTCATAATAAAATATCACTTAGGTTTATTGCGTTGAGTACTGTCTGGCACTAAGAAAGAATTGTGTCGAGTTTGTTTGAAATTTTACTTTTATTTTCAAAGGAATTATCTACTCCAGTACTTACTGTGATAATGTATGCGTTGAGAGCGTCTAAGGCGCAATTTGTGTTGTGCTGGTCAATGTTCAAAATGAATGATGCCTCAGTGTCTTTAAAATATAATAAATATACTGGATGACTTTTCACACAGCGCCATTTAGCCAAGCAAAGCTAAGCTATGAGAACCAGGTAGGAGCATAGTTTTTTTTTTTGTAAAAACAGTTACCAACAATACACACAAAACACACACACACACAGAACAAATTCCAATGTTGGTCACATAAATAATGTTTATCCAGGGTGGGATTCGAACACACCCTACGACTCTGGAAGTAGCAATGCTACCGAATTGTCGAAAACTCTCACAATTAATTCGATGTCGCCACAATAGGTTTATATCTAATAATTATCAACTGTGTTAGTGGCTGCTTTGTTGGTATGACAATAAAATAAAATAAAATAAATAAATAATAAATAGGTAAACTTCCTTAGAGTAAAGTGCTCAAACTATTTTTTTTATAAATCGGCACGTAACTTAAGAGTTTCAAACAGCGTCATCTAGCGTCAAACTAAGCAAAGCTTGTACTTTAAGAACCAGATATAGCTATAGATATAGCAGAGATAGCTCATAGAATTGTCAATTAAGTAGGAATCGAATTCAGGCCCTATTAGCTTTTGAAGTAGATATACTACCAAAAAGAGCTAACAATCAAACTACAAGATAATAATGTGTGTTGTGTCAAAGATCTCATATGAGGGAAAAGAGGTGTTTCAAGCACAAAAAGAAAGGATGTTCGGCAAATGCTGTCTTCACGTGTCGCGAACGAAGTCGCGGGTACAGCTAGTATTACAATAAAGCTGTAAAATTTCAAAATCATCCAGCATAGTTTGTTCGTGGCTTTTGTGAAAATGAAACGAATTTCGGCCAGTTTTAAAGTGGCACACGAGTCGAGTGGCGCGTGCCGGAGTGTCGAGGGCTTGGAGCCACGAATAAAGGTAACACAATGTTCGGGCAGTGACTCATAAATTTATTTTTTACATATTTTTTTTAAGTTATAAAGACTACATGGACTCGCGTTTAACTAAGACTCGGCTGATGTGGCTTAAAGTGAAGCATAATTGGATCAAAGTACACGCGTTACCAGCTCAAGATGTTTAAATACTTTAAATTTATATAAATATAAATTTGACATCACCGGACTCAACAAAATCTAACTTTATTACTTTGACATCAGACATTTTGTAAAAAAAATAGAAAACATAGAATGGAAACTAGCTCTTAAGTAAAGTTTTTATGTAAAAGTAATGAGATAAGCGAGACGCTCTCCTGATGATAAAAGATAAAGTGCCTATATTCTTGACCATTGCAACGATACACAGAACTTTGAGTAGCAAATCTAGGGCATCGCTTTCTAGCGCATTACTTTGAGATTTACGATGGTTAGTCTCAACAACCCTGTAATTTTACTAGCTACAGTACCCTTCAAACCGGAACGCAGTCATGTTTACATACTACTGCTTTGCGGCAGAATATTGTAGCACTGCAATGGTAAACAACCTCTTGCTAAAAATCTTAGAATTATTATAATAGAATTATCTTAATAGAAGTTATCGAAACACACTGTATTTTTACTATCTAATAAATATTTTTAGGTATTTTTGAAACCAAAAGATAAATAAATAAATATTGTAGGACATATTACACACAGCGCCATCTGACCCCAAACTAAGCAGAGCTTGTGTGATGATTGATTGATTTTATATTTCCTCTTAATGCGATGTTTTCCTACATCCACAACTATTTTTTTGCAGTTGTCGCCCAAGTTATATATAGTAGCTGGATGAACGAGCTTTGCTCGGCTGAAAACACGGATAAAATGACGTTTTCTAATAATAAAACCTAGCTAGATCGATTTATCGCCCCCGAAACCCCCTGCATACTAAATTTCATGAAAATCGTTGGAGCCGTTTCCGAAATTCAGATTATACTCGTATATACACATATACAAGAATTACTCGTTTAAAGATATTAGATATAGAATATATCGTTACTATTAACTAAATTTACAGCAGTTTATTTTTTATTGAATACGACGTTGCCATAATGCAGAGCAAATATACATATAGGTGTATTTGAAGGTTGATAGGCAGGTATTTCAAAGCTCACCTAATGATAAGGGATGGTGTGGTCGAAGATGGTAAACACACCTAACCTGGAATTGCCACTAGCTTCCAAGTGGAGCTGACGGAACATGTGGTCGTTAAGTTTTTTAGTATGAACAGATTGAAAAAGAATAAAGGTTTGTGAGAGATCCAAGTCAGGCACTCAGGGTGCTACTTGCAACTTGAGAGATTAGTTTTTGAGCTTCACTAATAGCTGACTCCGCGTCCGCTGTCACCGTCTGCGATGCAAATTATCGCCGCTATTACGTACACTGATAGATAAACCAAGGCCTGGAAGAAGAGTTGCTTTTTCTCTTTTATATTAGGTTCAGTCACTATACCAAAAATAATTTTAGCCTTTTAGGTAATTTAAACTATGGTTTGTTACGAATTGCATTGCTAATTGTTTGTATCAGGCGTTACTTCGCGGTAGTATTCTTATCGCTACAGTAACCAGTTGCCGACACATGCTTCGTCTCTACACGAGGCTTACTAAGGACGTCTTGACTCTTCAAGCGTGAGAATGACCATCAAGTCAGATAATTTTTTTATAATTATATTTAGAATAAATTAAATCCTCACTCTGTTGTTACCTAAATACTTTGAAATTATTCTAAAAATATAACCCTCGAATACCTTTTATAACAACAATGTAATTAACAGTGTTCTTATAAAATGAAGAAAATAATAGTTATGCAGTTTTATTATCGTAGTTCAAATTTAATAGTAGATGTAAATTTTTTAGTTGAACAAATTAGATGATTATAAACTGTAAAAAAGAAACCTGTTTGATTAAATTATGACACAGCGACTCCAAATGTATCTTGGCCTCAGATATAAAATTTTCTTTAAGTTGAACTACTACTTACTTACATTATGCCAAGTATTGATTTCAAGCTTCTAAAGACCTCTAGCCACCTCGTCTTTCCAACAAATGATATATCATCTATTGATATGTCTATTGACGTATCATCTTTGCCCACACTAGAACTATGTCATCGTCATCATCAGCCCGTAATCGCCCACTGCTGAGCATAGGCATCATTTCTTATATGTACGTCACTCATCCCGGTCCTGTGCCAATCTTGTCCAGGTTTGATCCGCGAGTTTTATTATTATTTATTATGTCGTCTACCCAACGTGCTGGTAGACGACATAACGCTCAACGCTTTAGTCCAGCTGCCATCACTCTGTGGGATGTCCTGGCCAACACTGAAACTTATTCAATAGCAATAGAGATTTCGTTGTTACTTAATACGGCTTCAAATCACGAATCAATTCAAGGACTCGTCCAATCGACTTCAGCAGAATTTAGCGCCTTTGCATTTTAAGTAGACTCCGATAGAAAAGTTCCCTTATGGCTTCATTCGACATGGTGAATATTTTAGGGAAGTTGTCGAAGGCACTTAGCTGCACATTTAAATGATTCGTTCGAGTTGTATTTTTATATTTTCAGGCTAAGGTGATAAAAGGAAATGTCACGTTCAATTCTTAATCTTTCTTTTCTTTTTTTTTCTGTACTATATAATTTTTGGTTTGGACAATAAAGTTAATCGATCAACATCCTTACTATTGTAAGGCATATGGTATCCTTCATCTCCTATTTCTCTTGAGCTCTAAAAATAAAAAAAGATTTATTTGTCTACAACAGTTACAACCGGCATCATGTTGGGTTGAGGCCAATTTGCGGAAAGAAAATTAGAGTTCAATTGTTTATTATATGTGTTTTTGTTCCAATTTAATAGTATCCAAATATCTATTGTCTAAATTTTCAGACCACTGGAACACATGCAGGTCGATCTCCAGGGTGGACATCAGATCAGAGGATGACTACTTGAGACGTTCTATCTGCCGATTCATGTACGCTCTCTACTTGATCTTCCATTCGTACGACACCATCGAGCCCTCGCATCCAGTTTGTTTTCATCTCCTCCATGATATATGGTTTAAGGAATAACTCCTCCTTTGTTTTTAGGGTTCCTTATCTCAAAAGGAAAAAATGAAACCATATAGGATGACTTCATTATCCGTCTGTATGTCAAGTTTTTTTTTCTCGAAACGCTCAGAGGATTCGAGTTGAAATAAATACTCAAATCCGCAATTTCTTAAAGCTCTAAAAAAATTGAACTACCAAGTCAGCGCACTCAAAATATACGGCCATTTAAGTCGAATATTTACCTACAAGGTACTTTCTGTTGACCTCGAAGCATGAAATTTGGTAGAAGCAGTCTTATAGCACCAATGAATGTAAAAATCCGAAAATTCTAAATTTCTAGTTCCATCACAAAACGCTTTTTTGCGACTATAAACTTATGTTAGTAAACTGATCGCGACCTATGTTGTTGATGGGGATAACAGTTTTCGAAAGCCAAAGTAAAGTTTATGCCGCAATCTTTTCCTTAGAGCAATTTTTGGGGTATTCATAGTTCTCGTTATAGGAGAACTATTTACAAACCTACATGTTTCTATGGAACCGTCAGTGCGCGACTCCAATACGCACTTGGCCGGTTTTTCGTTGGTGTTTTCTCCCAACTATGTTTTCAAAACAATGCACGGTAATTAATATTTAAAAAAAAAACGTCAAACATTCTCTAAGCATCTCCGCAATCATTCAAGCATTACTACAGAAGTACTAGGACGTTATAAATTATAAGGGGAATATTTAAAATTCTTCGTCTGTGCGTGTCCGGGCGGTCACGCGCTCAAAGGGTTAAAATTCAACCGTTCGCGCGCTGCGTAATTTATTCAAATAAATTTTGGACATGCGACGCGCGAGAAAATTGCCTGCTTAGGACTCTGTAACACTTTGTTAAGCTGTGGCGTAATGGAAGGTCACTTTGTGTTTAGAAGCCTGTTGGGTAGTATCACCACCCTAAAGCACACGCTTTTCTATTTGCATACGTGATGTTTGATGAAAAATACTTCGACAAGCGAATGGAGTCTTACAATGGGTAGGTGACTTTCTAATACTCGGCTGGCTAGCTCCTGCCCTCAAGTTGCAAATCTACTGCTAATCACCTAACTGTGAAATCCGGCAGCCTCACTTAAGAGCTGTGGTCAAACACCTGGCCTATCAACTATAAAAAAACTGCTACCCAAGACTTTCTTTTGTTATTCAAAGTTCTGTGTATCGCTGTAATGGTCATGGATGGTCTTTTACATAAATAGCTCTGCTTAGTTTTTCGCTGTATGAAAAGTCCTCCAATAATTATTTTTAATAGTAATTTATTTAGTGCATTCGAGTCAAAATAACAACTGTAACAAAGACACAAAGGCGCTATCACGCTAGTTTTTTATTTACAAGTAGGTAGATAATCAAAAGCAGTAGTGTAAAACTAGTTATCGTATAAAAAACCTTACAACACAGGTGCGTAAGATCACTTACGACGACAATGTAATTACAAAACGACTATCTCATGCTTCGTTGTTAAAAATATTACCTGTCTCGTTCTCACTAAAGGAATCTACAGTATTATCGACTTTAGTCGAAGGACAACGTGCTAATAAGATAGTCGCTAGTCGATACTGATATTCTTAAAAAATAAATAACAAAATATACATACCTTTGTGAAAAATATATATTTTTGTTTTACACTGATTTTGCTAGAAAATAATTATGGTACATTATTGACGAAAGTTATAGTAAAGGAAGATGTGATTTTGATTAAATGACAGACAATTGTAAGCTGTAAAATACTAAGAATAAAGAACAAAATGAAGTGTGCAAAGAAAATAGTTTTGTTTACGTTGTTCGCGATGAACTTAGTGGACCAGCCTGCCCCGGAGGTGGTTATCGAGCAAGGGATTTTGAGCGGTAAAGTTAGTGCAGATGGGTCATTTTTCCAATACTTCGGTATACCGTACGCTACAACTAATAGCAGTACAAGGTTCAAGGTTAGTTTTGTTATCGTTTTGAATAAGTGATAGAGATGGTTTGATAAAAATACATTACATCATTTATTATATATTTCTTTGTGAGTTATTTATTACTGTATATCAGGGTCTGGGTCAATGTACTCTCTACATTGACCCAGTTGTTTAGTAACACTTGTATTTTTTGGATCTATTTGATCATTCAGATTCACTCATCAGTTCATAAAAATTGATGAAAAACTAACGGTCAAAATTGTCACATGGATTCATAATTTTGGTTTTTGTTTTGGTACCAATTTACATAGATTGACTTTCATATTGGTATTTGGTGTCTATTATTTGTCTGTTACCTATTTTATTATTACCGTGAAATCGGTTTTCTTGAACCTGTGATGAGTATTTAAACGGTAATTGGTATCTACAAAAATTTCAACAGACCGCAGAGTAATTTAAGCCTTACAAGATCGAACAAAAGTTACATTTGGAATTGAGGATTACAATTTTTTTTGTTTGTTCGTATATGTTGCAATATTGATTTGATTCTTTTAATATACTTTTATTAAAAGACTGCACTTTAAAGATATGTCCCAAAACTGACTTGTCTCTATATAAATGTATTATTACGTATATTAAGATTTTTTTTTTCACAAATAACTTAATACATAACTACATGTTTTTGATAATAATAAATAATAAGTACCTACTGGTATATTTTACACATCAATTTTGAGCGTTGATTGTTTATTTTTATTCATATTATTTCATTTCTACTTTCAGGCACCGCTACCACCGCCATCATGGAAAGGTGTATTGAAAGCAGTCGACGAAATATATTCCTGTCCTCAAGCAGGATTACTTGGTCAAGTCAAAGGAGAAGAAGATTGTTTAAAAATTAATGTTTACGTTCCTTCTATGGCAAATAAACCACTACCAGTCATGGTTTATATCCACGGTGGAGCATTTTATCTCGGTAGCGGAGGTACTTTACTCTACGCTGGAGATTTTCTAGTTAAACATGATGTTATTCTAGTCACTTTTAATTATAGACTTGGAGTGTTAGGTTTTACATGTC
The DNA here is from genome assembly GCA_950106695.1 of Biston stratarius. NCBI lineage: Eukaryota > Metazoa > Arthropoda > Insecta > Lepidoptera > Geometridae > Biston > Biston stratarius. The sequence goes on along the minus strand of OX467110.1, from coordinate 14,870,399 downwards.
TTAATATCAAAGAAGCTCCTGGCAACGCCGGATTGAAGGACCAAGTAGCAGCGTTAAGATGGGTTAAGAAGAATATAGCAGCTTTTGGAGGTGACCCAAACAATATAACGCTATTTGGGCAAAGTGCTGGAGGTGCTTCAGTGTCCTTGCTTTTAGCTAGTCCAGCAACAGATGGCTTGTTCAATAGAGCTATAGTCCAGAGTGGATCTGCTATAGCTAACTGGGCAATCAATAGAGATCCCGTAGCAATTGCTAGCCTTATAGCAAAAAATCTAGGCTACGATACAAAAGATCCAAATACGTTGTATGATATATTCACCAACATTTCTTACAAAGAATTGGTTGCAGCTAAACCCAAGAAACTACTTGGAAAGTATTTAGATACAGAGTTGCTACACTTGCCTTGTATAGAGAAATCTTTCCCAGGCGAAGAAGCTGTTATAAACGATTTACCTTTCAATCTGATAAATAAACAACCAAAAGACATACCACTGATATTTGGATCAACTAGTAGAGAAGGCTTGTTCTTAACTGCTTTGGATAGTGAAGAGACTATAAAAGCAAGAGATGAAAAATATCTCTTTGCTTCAGATTTGATATTTCCATCTGAAGTAGAAGCAGAAAAGGTCGATAATATGACAAGGGAGGTTTATTTCGGTAAAGAAAGAATGAGTATAAAAACTATAATGAATATTTCGGATTTGATGACTGATCTATACTTCGGATTACCGGGAGTATTTGAGTCTGAAATAATGGCGAAGAAAATAAAGGCACCAGTGTATAACTTCTATTTTAATTATTCTGGTGGAAGAAACTTTTTAAAATATCTAACTGGATATAAGAATGAACGAGGCGCTTGCCATGGTGATGAACTTCTATATTTGTTTCGCGGAGATTTGTGGCCATTTCCAATTGATGACAGAGACCGCCAAATGATCTACTACATGACTAAAATGTGGACTGACTTTGCTAAGTATAGGTGAGTTCAAAAACCATTTAATAACTCCATTGAACACGGTACATTATTAAAATTCATTATTATGACATACGAATATCAAAAAAGAGTAAATAAATTATTCCCATTCTTTAATCAGCCCAATCTAGTAGTGCTTCCCGAACAGAGACCGAGCGATGTCTATGAATTAAATTTGTTTTGTGCTGTACTCTGTTGTCGATAACAAGATAAGCATTTTTTCTTCGTTTTTGGCATCGCAAGTGGTGCCTTTGTCAAGTGTTTAGATATTTTTACCAATATCATGAAAAATCAAGTTAAATAAGTCTTAGTCACAGTCCAAGTTAAACGATGAAATTCACGATCAAGTCCAATTATGTCTTAGTAAAGTAGTGGCTGCTTTACTACAAGCTTCGATGGAGTCTTGGAAGCGACACGAAAAGTCATGCTTCACCACATTATATCATTTTCCCACGCTTATAATTCGGCACTTTATGAATGAATTGCCACTATTTTTATACGTAAATTCGAAGTTTTGGAAAAAGATACAATGAGACGACTCGATTATTTCCGCGCTCGCGCCAAAAACTCGATCCTTCTCCAGCATTTGTGTTATTGTGCCCACGGCATCTTTAGGAACGCCATCTGTGACAGCTTGGTATAAATATTGAGAAGGCGTTTTTGGTTTTAATTTTTCGATATTGGACTAAAATTTAAAGGCAATATGTATTGATTGGAAGCAGAAATTCAAACTCGTACTGATTAGCGTATATGTTGAAATTGATCTATCCATATTTATAGAGAGTTAGTAAAATTAAAACAATATGCAAATTGAAAAAAAAATTTTTTTATCTGTATTTAGAGCTTAGGAAACACTTAACAAAAATTTTATCAATAACTTTACTATTTTAGTGACCCAACTCCAGATGCTTCAGACTTGCCAGTGAAATGGATTCCAAGCACACAAGGCAATTTAAAGTTTATGTACATAGACGAAGAGCTTAAAATGGGACCAATACCGAACCCAGTGCGTTATCGATTGTGGAAAGATATCTATGATAAGTACAGAAAGACTGATTACAGTAAATAATTAATAAAGAGTATTTTGTGTTTAAAATGCTTATAATTTTTAACTCATTGTATATGTTAAGAATGTTTTAAAATAAAATAGTATTTTTTTTGGATTAAGTTAATTTTATTCGACGAATTAGGAAAATATAAAAACGAACTTCAAATATTAGAGGAATATTAATACTGCGGTTGTAATGTAAAGGAAGTGGACATAGTTTGAAGCAAACAAATGGTGTAATACATAATTATGTTATATCAAAAACACTTACCCGAATTGAAGTTACTATATCAATTATTAATAAAAAAATGTAATATTGTGCTAAGCAACATAAAAAATCTAAATATAAACAAAAGTCATATAATCAAACGGGTACACGGGGTCAGTGTAAGAGTCATTATGAACAAATTATGTTATGGACACAACACTAAAGATCAAAGCAAAATTACATGTTCCATACATTTGGTCAAGGGTCAATTTTTCTTATCTACAAAACATCTAATTTGTTACACCCAAGCTTAAACTCTGTATGCCGTACTATATTATTAATACAAATACAAATAACTTTATTGCTTAATATAAAGAGATACAATGGTATTGATAACCCTGTCTGCAGCTGTAGCTTTCACCGGTGTCTTCCACTAAATATGGTGTTTACAGTAATTGTATGTAATTTAAACTAAGAAAATAGTATATAGTATATAAAGTAAATATAAAGAAATATAAAGTAAATAGTATACAAAAATTATGATTATCTTATTATATAGTAGTAGTGTGTGAGCATGAGTGTGTGTGGTATATATTGTTATTAATAGATACTTGAGTGTATAAATATGAAAGTCAGGATTTAAGCGACAATTACTCCACTCTTGCCAGTATATTTTCTGTGGATATGTAATCAAGCTGTCCCAACCAGCTTTTTATATATATGTATTTTCATTTTAATTTAGTCACTTTTTTAGTTTTTTTTCGTATAATTAAGCTTATTATAAAATATTGGTGCCGTATGGTTATAGTGTCTAAGAGGAATAATAAGATGGTTAATGTTATTATTGTTTCTTCAATCGATTCATTATCTGACATCAATGTACATATTATATGTATAATTTATAATAGTTATAAATCTTAAGTAGTATCATATTTATATGTTTGCTGTATTTATACATACCTACATACCTTCTCGTTTTAGTGATTCTTAAATTTTGATGCGCGCCGACAAACTCATCTCATTGACTTTGGGGATGACAGGTAGAAAATGCTTTAGTATTAAGTCCTCCTTATGTACATAAGTAAGTGTGCGGTAAATAATGAAGTAAATAAATATAATATGCTATATTTTTGTAACAAAATGTAAAGTAATAATTTATCTTTACATTACTATAAAAACTGAACTGAAACAAGATAAAATTTGGGATAGTCCGCTATAATAGGTACCTTTTTTCAGCATTCAATTGCACCGCGTATGAGATAATGCTAATTTGTAGCTCAGATAATTACATTGTAGCGTATTTAATTGTAATATTACATATTAAAATGTAATTTAGATATAAATTACAATCGATTAAACGTTAAATAACAACGAAGTTGGCAACACTTCCGAGTGTTCTTACAAAACTAAGATGATAGGAGGATCTGACACGAGCTTAGTGGGTTATCAACCCTCAACATAGATACAGCTATAATTATAATAGAAGTGACCAACATGTTATGTCTAAAGAACGTAATTTTGTTTTCCTTGTTTGCCATTAATTTAATTGATCAGCCGGCTCCAGAAGTGAAGATAGATCAAGGCGTGCTAAGTGGTAAAGTGAATGGTGATGGGACAGTATTCGAATATGTTGGTATACCTTACGCGACCACTGAAAGAAGATTTCAAGTGAGTAATTAGTGTCATTTATACAATATGATTTTAAATGTACTTGTAAAATATACTGTGTAATTATAAGCCTAATTATAAAAAGCTTATAATAGATTGTGTTATGTTTTTCTTTTTATGTAAAAGTAATGATATGAACGAGTCGCTCTCTTGATGGTAAGTGATAATGCATGCCTATACCATTGCAGCGATACATAGAAATTGGCTTCGTGTGTCTTGAGTTTGATATACGCTTATCCTCGACTCACGAAGCTACAGTGGTGACGCCCCGTATTCCCCGGACTCGGTCACGCCTCCGCACCGTGCGTTGAGGCTGGCCCACCCCGACGCGAAGCGGCCCTTCACCACACCTCACCCCCCCGTGCTCGCCTGTGTTGTCCCATGCGCTCCGTCGCGAGGCGTTGAGCGCGGGACACACCGTGACTACGGAACGTACTAGTGTACACTGCCACCCTCCAGCGCGACCCCCGCGCACCGCACCCGCCCCTCCGCCGACCGGCCTACCTGGCGTCTGTTAACAGACGTCGGTTTAGCGGACGGCGAGCCGGAGTGCTTCGTCTCGTACTAGTGTAGCGAGTGAGCCCCGAGTGTCGTTACGGACACGCGACCCCCGTATCCGCGCCTTTGTCGCTGATCGGGTTAGTTGGGCCTTCACCGGTTCGCCGGTGATCTCACCCGACTGGCCTTGATCGCCAAGGTGCGTGACGGGATAGCGATCTGTGCGCGCTCGGTGCGGCTGTCTCGCCACTATGAAGAAGCCACCGACTGCAGGATTGGAACAAGCCATGTCCACCTCCGCCTCCACTGTGTCCACCAACACTTCTGGATCATCACACCGTGACCAGACGCCTGAGCGTAGGGGAGCTCACAAGTCTGGCTCGAGTACGTCCAGAGTGATTACCAGTACCCCATTTAAAGCCACGCACCGGCCCGGGTTTAGTGCCGCCCAGCCGAGAAAAAGGGTCGAACGTTCGTCGGACGACAGCAGCGTCGACGACAAACGTCCCAAGACGGAAAAGTCACCTCCGTTGATCCCGCCAACCCCATTACCACGCACCAGTGCTTCACCGAAGCCCATGCAGGCTGAAGTGACAATGTTGTCCGCGCCCGCCTCGCCATCGCCGAGCCCGACACGCGGACTTCAAATACGACGCCCAACTGTTAGGGCGCCCCCGCCACCGTCGTCAACAGACCCACCGGCAGCGACCGCATCTTATGCGGCAGCGCTGCGTTCACCATCCCAGCCATCGGCCACATCGCCCACGGGGCGTACGCCTCAGAAACAGGCTGCGCCCGCAACCACTACGGAAAGGAAATCCTACCCGCCCATCGTCGTATCAGCCATTCCAGACTGGCCACACCACCTAGGGGAGCTGAGGCGTAGGTTGGGCCATGTACCTAACGCCCGCCCCCTAGACAAGGGTATAAGGTTCCGCCCTAAATCAGCCGAGGAGTTTAGGGCGGTCCAAAAGTACCTCATCGAGGCCCAGCAAGTGACTCCGGGGATAGCATGGCACTGCTATGCCCTGGAGTCCGAAAAACCACATAAGGTGGCGCTGTGGGGCCTCCCAGAGGGTACAGAACCCGAGCTCATCAAGAGGGCTCTCCAGGACCTCGACTTCCCTGTCTCCTTCGTGCGGGCCCTGCCGAAGAGAAAAAATGCACGGAAGTCCGTTTACTTTATCCAGCTGGCTAACATGAGTAAGGACCAGCTGGCACGCCTATACAAGACAGATGACCTGCTCAACATGCCCCGCGTGGTTATCGAGGGATGGAGGGGCCGGACGACGGTACCTCAGTGCCATAGGTGCCAGCAGTTTGGTCACGCCTCTGCCAACTGCCACCGCCCCCCGCAGTGCGTCAAGTGCGCGGGCCCCCACCTCGGGTCAGAGTGCCCGAAGGAGGTAGGCGCCCAGCCTAAATGCGCAAACTGCAAATCTAACCACGCGGCCAACAGCCGACAATGTCCAGTGTTTCGACGGGAGGCCAGGAAGCGCAACATTCGCATCCCCGGCGACTTCAGGGCACCCACACAGGGACAGCAGCGGCCACAAAAACCAGTGCAACACCAACCACCACCACCGCCATCGGCACAACAGCGGAGCATGCGCGCCCAACAGAGCGGGACCGCGGCCGGACAGAAGGGCCCACCTGTTCCGACACCCGCCTCTCGAGCGCGCACGGCTGAAGGACCGCGCAACCAAAAAGTACAAAACATCCACTCAGAAAGACCTGTAACAACACTCAGGCCACCAGCCAATATGCCGGGCGAAAGCGCTCCTAAGGCATCAAAAGTGAAAACAGTACCCAAGCTTCCGGCCAACACCCCGCCGAGACCTACTACGTCCGCTCGTGTATCCAGGCGCGAGTCGCGCGAGAGTATCGGCGAGAGGGACTGGGAGCCGAGCGAAGATCGCAGACCGAGAGGCCTTGAGAGGCCCGCGTCGAGACAACTGTCCGACGGCGGTAGGTTCTACGGCAGCGACCCCCGCAACTCGGACTGGCGGGAAATTAAGTCCGATACACCAACGTCACCGGACGGTGAACACCGCTCGCTTGCCAATGTCCTGAGGGACAACAAACTGGAACCATTCCCCTGTAACATAGCTCCGACAAATCCACCGAAGTTAATCCGACCCCGCCCAGAAACGGGCGTGCCTACGACGCTCGGCCGGACCACTATCATCAAAATAGTGAGTATCCTGGTCGAGCTCATCTCTTCGCTAGTATCAGGAGAGGACCCGCGCAGCGCCGCGAACGTGGCGCGCGCGGCGGCCGCCATACAGCACCTGTACGATTAGCGGCCCAGAAGCGTTCAGAAGGAACGCTCGGGGCGCGAAAAGACAACCACAGGGAGCGGTAACCCGCACCCTACTTACAAACACCCCTGGGGGGTTAAATCTCCCCCAGCGCCCAGCCTCGGTAATGAGGGACCCACCTCGAGACCGATTCCCTACCTCCCCATCAATGGAGGAGGAAGAACAAGGATGATGACATAGAAATTTGAGAAACATCGCTTTGGCGCTCATTACTTTCTGAACTGTTCTGACTGAACACTGGTCTGATAGTGGAAAAATGGACTCTAAAACTAGCGAGTTGTTCAATTAAATAATTCCATCAAGTATCATCACTTCATTTGTTTAAATTATTAATTTTAAATATCAGCAGTAAAATTTGTTAAAAAATGCAATATTAATATTTATTTTTATTTAGCTAATCAGGTGAGATTAAATAAACTACTTAGTTATTTTCGGTAATGTTGCTTTATTATTATGATTTTCAATTGTATGGGTGGAAGTTATTTGAAATAAATGAAATTAGAATTATATTTAATTGATGTAATTTTTAGCAATCAAGTAAAATTTGAGTCACAAATTCGTACGAAGTAGGTTTTTATTCTTGTTCTTAGAATATTTTATGACCACTCTGTTGGCTCAATGGTAATATGTCTGCCTTAAGAGCTGTAGGGCGTGGGTTCAATTCCCGCTTAGGACAAAGATTTTATGGTATAAACAAACGTTTGTTCTGTGTCTGGGTGTTCTGTATGTATTATAAGTATGTATTTACAAAAAAAAAAGTATTTATGTAGGTATGCTATCAGTTATCTGACTTCCATCACACAAGCTCTGCTCAGTTTGGGGTCAGATGGCGCTGTGTGTAAAATGTCCAACGATATTTTATTATATTTTTATTTTGTAAGAAAGAAATTGTATAACCTATTGTAGCAAACGACGAAGAACAAAAACTTGCTAAACCCTATAAAAAAGAACGCGACTTTGTTGTAAATACGCAATTACCACAGCTGCAGCTAGTTGACTAAGCAGGCAATTCAGATAACATCAATAATCTGAGGCTTTGTGCAATATCACAATAAATTTTATTTGTCTCATAAAATTTGAGGACATTGATTTGATGATTTAGGATCACATAATATGTTTCAGGCACCTCTACCGCCTCCATCGTGGGATGGAGTATTCAAAGCTATACACGAACATTATCAATGTCCCCAAGCGTATGCTGCTGGAATTATTGGCACAGACGACTGTTTGAAAATTAATATATACGTTCCAGCTCACGCCAAAGCTCCGTTGCCAATTATGGTATATATCCATGGAGGAGGCTTCGTTATAGGAAGTGGGGGAAAATTACTTTACGGAGCTGATTTTCTAGTGAACCACGATGTTATTGTGGTAACGTTTAACTACAGGCTTGGAGCACTAGGATTCCTTTGCCTTGGCATTAAAGAAGCTCCTGGCAATGCGGGAATTAAAGACCAAATAGCAGCGCTAAGGTGGATTAAAAAGAATATCAGTGCTTTTGGTGGTGATCCTGACAATGTCACGATATTTGGACACAGTGCCGGTGCTGCATCTGTTTCTTTGTTAATAGCAAGTAAAGTAACCGATGGACTTTTCAATAAAGCTATCGTTCAAAGTGGAGCGGCTGTATCGTCTTATACAAGCATGCCACCGGGTATTATCGCAAAATCTGTTGCAAAGTATCTTGGTTACAAAACAGAAGATCTCCATGAAATTTACAAAATATTTGCTAACATGCCATTAAATAGAATACTTACGAAAGCGTTAGGTGAACCAATAATCGAGCTAATGTACTCAAATATAATACACCTACCGTGTATTGAAAACGATATACCTGGCGTAGAATCTGCTATTTCTGATCTACCATACAATTTACTAATGAACAACCCAAAAAATATTTCTATTATCTATGGTATCACTGACAAAGAAGGAATATATTTAATATCTGAAGAAACAGAAAAATCGCTTACGCAATTGAATTATAACGTAATTCCTTTTCCGGATTTGGAATTCTCATCTCCAAAAGAAGCTGTGGCTCTATCACAGAAAGTTAAAAACTATTATTTTGGAGATAAGATAATAAGTCAAGAAACTCTCAGCAACTTATCAGATTTCTATGGTGACGCTTATTTATCATTTCCGACTGTGTTAGAATCTGAAATAATGGTGAATCATAACAAAGCTCCTATATACAATTATTATTTTAAATATTCTGGTGGAAGAAATGTGGTAAAAGCAACATTTTGTAAGAAAAGCGACGATTCTGGAGCCAGTCACGGCGACGATATCCTTTACCTATTCAATGCTTATGTTTGGCCTTATCCTATTACTAAAGAAGATAAAAAAATTATTCATTGGTTTACGAAGATGTGGACAAATTTCGCCAAGTATGGGTGAGTTGAAGTTTATACATCATTAAGCATGCCTAGCACGTGAGCCGTGATAAAAGTATTTCCACTTGCGACAACGAGACTTACTCCAGCTATGTCACGTTTTGGCGTAGGGAAAAACAATTTCTCCCCGGCGCGTGCTGATTATTAGCTAGTTACTAAATGAAAAATCTTACATAATTATTGATAACCGGTTGGTAAGTACCTACATTTTATTTCACAATACAACTCTATAGCTGTATAACCATTCCTTTTGGCTTTACTGTAGTCGGTTGAAAACAAACCTAGACGATGTTTTATGGTACTATTGCTATTAATGGAATGCTTGTGTTTTTAACGATTTTTATAATTTTATAGCGATAATAGCTCAGTGAGGCATGGTCAGTACACACGCTGAACGCTGAAGGGCGTGGGCTCAAACTCCAACAATAAGCTTGAGCTGCCGGTAAAGAAAAACATCGTGAGAAAACTTACATGTCTAAGAGCTCTTAACAAAAAGTTCTCGAATATGTATGAACTATATGTATGTCTGCTAATCCGCAGTTGGCCAGCTTGGTGGGCAATGGCTTTACCCTTCTTACAATGAGAAATAAAAACCGGCCAAGTGCGAGTCAGACTCGCACACGAAGGGTTCTGTACCATTATCTATAAAAACGGCAAAAAAACATGTCTGTTGTATGGGAGACAGACAGATGGACGGACAGCGGAGTCTTAGTAATATGGTCCCGTTTTACCCTTTGGGTATGGAACCCTAAAAACAGGCCTGATTCGGATTCGAAATACTATTTTTAGTGCTGTGTACCCGAGGGTGGCTAACAAAGGTGTCTAAAAGACAGTATATATTTCAGGGATCCTACTCCTCCGTCAGCACACGACATCCCGGTGAAGTGGAAGCCCACTACGAAGACCTCCATGAACTTCTTGTACATCGATGAACATTTGCAAATGGGCCCGCTACCTCACCCAGAGCGGTATTACTTCTGGAAAGATATATATCAGAAGTATAGGAAGACAAAATTTTGATATGTATTAGAAGATTATAGAAAAAGTAGCTTTATTTAATTTATTTTCTTTCCGTTGTACGCTGAATATGTTATTAAGTTATGTTGTGTATAAGATGCGAACTTTGTAATTGGGACCAATATTTGAATTTTGTAGCGGTGATAACTCTGTGGTTAGGGCAGTCGGTTCACATACCGCAGGGCGTAGTTTCAAATCTCAACAATGAGCATGACCTGCCAGTGAACAAAAATATCGTGAGGAAACCATAGCATGGTATAGGGTATTTTCTAGAACTCGGCTGGCTATCTACCACCCTCAAGTTGAAAATCTACCGACAAACACCTAACGGTGTGTTCCGACAGCCTATTTTAGATCCAGTTCCATTCCAGCTTGGCGACAGATTTTCTACTCAAGTGTGGTAGCTAGCTAGCCGAATACCCAACCACCACTCTATGGTTTCTTCACGATGTTTTCTTTGAACCCACGCCTTTTGGCGTGTGAAACGACCGCGCTAACTACTGAGCTATCATTGCTCACACGACATATTTGAATAGCTTTCTATTGTGACTAATACTATAATACGTATATTAAAATTGCGATGTCATAATCGTCTTAAGAAAATAGTAGAAAAATATAGGACTTTTGATTTTTCTAAAGACGATCCGACCCAAGGTCTAGAATTGCTTAAATTTCATAAATATTATGCAATAAAATTAAATTTACGGTCCTCCACAGTGCCGTCCCGCTTAAAAAGATAACCCCGGGACGACTTAGCCGTTATTTATCGCCAACTTTACGCTTTCTATTCATAATGTTGTGGCGAAATTTATATTTTAATCTCTTATTAAAATTTCATATTGTTGGAGCTTTAATTAAATAGCTTGTGGCGTGTGGGGAGTGCATTCGAGGATAAAGAACACCTTACACTTAAACTGCGCTTCATTGTCATTTCCCCTTCCAAGTTTCAACAATTCCTTTCCAGACTAGGTGTGTTACTGTTACCATCTTAGACCGGCTCTCAATTGAGGCTGTCTGAACACACTGTTAGGAGCTTGGCGATAGATATTCAACTTGAGAGTGCGAGCCAGCCGAGAACTAGGAAGCGTACCACAATGCTATGGGTTCCTCACGATATTTTCCTTCACCGGCAGCTCAAGCTATACGTTGGGGTTTGAACCCACGCCCTTCGGCATGTGAACTGACTGCGCTACAATTATTCCCTATATTTTTTTTTAAATATCCTGGGATATATTCACACAGCGCCATCTAACCTCAAACTAAGCAAAGCTTGTACTACGGGAACCAGATAACCGATAAATACTTATACACGTTTTTTTGTTTAAATCCATAGATATAATGCATACAGAACACCTAGACTCAGAACAAACATTTATCGGTTTTTGTCCTGGTGGGAATCGAACCCACATCCTCCAGCTCTTGAACCAGATACACTACCAAATGAGCTAACAGGGTAATCATATATACCGCTAACATACATAGGTACCGGTATTTATACTTCTCCGTAGTCGGTAAAAAGTAGCATCTGCAAGAAGTTTTGTATTAATGAATTACAATTAACCCTGTGTAGAGAAACATCCATTCGCTCGCCTATATTGAATCGGTTAGCAAGATTCCCGTTCCCCTTGTAAGACGGAGTGCACTAAATCGAATTCAAATAAGACTTCTATCGCGTCAGTATCTTGCATTGAAAGTAATCCGCATTTGCCATTCATTGCGCTTTAGATAAAGCGTCCAGACATTTTTATTTTTCATGTAAAATGCGCGCTCCGACACCGCAGCACAATGTAAGCCAAACTAAACTTTGTTACCACTATGTGGAGTTGAAATTTGAGAAACGATGCCGCGTACAGCGGAGATTGCAAGACAATTTCTCCTCTCTGAAAGGGCCTTGGCAAACGAATAGATCCTTTAATATGTTTTTTGAAAACTATACTTACCGCCAGAAGATGTATGTGTACAGGGTTACGTGGAACGGTTTTACTAAGAAAAAGGCATACCTATTGTACTCATCATCACAAACAACTTCTAATATAGGAACAGCCCTAAAATTGCAAAAAAAAATAATGAGCAGTTTTTTTTTTATTTTATGGTATACTAGTACAAGCTAGGTGTTTGACCACAGCTGTTAAGTGACAGTGTAGTCGAAGATGGTAAAGCACACCTAGCCTGGAATGGAACTGGGTCTCAAATAAGGCTGACCACAAATTGTCTGTTTTTGGCTTAATGCTACCGATATGTTTAAGTTTTTATTTATGTATAAGTAATATGGGGTCATATTACTTATACATAAATTTATCCCGTTACATACAGTTTTTTTTTGAATATGGCTAAATACATAAAGTGCCGGCCAAGTGCGTGTTGAACTCGCGCACCGAGGGTTTCGTACAAACTTAAAGGTATGTAAATAGTTCGTCCAAAACGCGAACTATTAAAGCACCGAACCTTGTTCCAAGAAAAAGAGACACTGGCTTGCAGGACAAACTTAATTTTGCCGTTGGGAAACTGTTGTCTCGATACATTGACATAGATTGCGGTCAGTTTACCAACAGCAAATAATTTTATGTTTTTTTTTGTGAACGTACTGGAAACTTTTTGTATTTTTGACTTGTGTTAGAAAACATTGCTTCTTGGCAAATTTTATGATTCTAGGTCAACGGGCAGTACCCTATAGATTTGGATACTGATTCCCTTGCAAGTGTCAAAATATGCGGCATAAACGGCCGTTATCTTTTGGTTGCGTTGACTTAGAAGTTTGATTTTTTCACAGCTTCAAGAGATTGCAGACCTGAGCAATTATTAATTTCAACTTGATACCTTTATGCATTACCGAGAAAATGTGTCTTGCCAGACAGACGGTCAACGAAGTGACCCTATATTAAGGGTTTCTTTTTTTCCTTTTGAGGTACGGTACCCTAAAAGTACCTAAATAAAAAATTACTTTTCCGTTTCCCAGACTGATTACATCTCGTGTGCAACCTCCGACAAATAAAAAGCATAACAGAAAGCATGAAATGAACAGGCGGCGAGCGGCGAGCGGCGAGCGCCCACTGATCGAAACAGACAGATGAACGACACTTTATCATTCCAGAACCAATTTGAACTTTCCGCTCGACTTTGATTTCTTTTTATTTATACATTAAATTAATGTGATTTTACTCTCTAGCCATGAATGATTATAATTAGATTTATAATAATAGAAACTGCTGGTGCTGAAGGTGCTGAAACGTGGTCTCTGACTATGTGCCTTCTTGATAAGCTCAAAGTTGCATAACAAGCTATGGAGAGGGCTGTGCTCGGAGTTTCCCTACGAGATTGAATTAGAAATGAGGAGATCCGTAGACGAACTAAAGTAGCCGACATAGCCCACCGGATTAGCAATTTGAAGTGGCAGTGGGCAGGGTACATAGCAAGCAGAACTGATGGCCGATGGGGCTGCAAAGTTCTGGAGTGGAGACCGCGGACCGGCAAGCGCAGCGTAGGACGTCCACCCACAAGGTGGACAGACGACCTCATGAAGACCGCAGAAACGCGCTGGATGCGAACCGCTTCCAACCGGTCTTTATGGAAGTCAATGGGGGAGGCCTATGTCCAGCAGTGGACGTCCTACGGCTGAGATGATGATAATTATTATATATAATAATACAAAACGCTCTCGTGATGGTAAGAGGTAACGCAAATCCATGACCATTGCAGCCATACATAAATGTTGAGTAGCAAAAGAAAGTCCAAGGCATCGCTGCTTTGGCACTAATTACTTTAAGACTTTCGATTGTTAGCTTAGTTAGTATATTTCCAACCGGAATACAGTAATGTTTCTACGCTACTGCTTGGCGGCAGAAGAACTGGTACTGCGGTGGTACCTAACTAAAATAGACGACCTAAAATGCTAAGGAAGTTCACGCATTTTGCCATCTCACAATACATCTGTCAGCCTGTCATCAATTTTACCCGTCACTGTCAAAGGCGCGAGTTGCCACTTTTTATGATCTTAGTAATATAGACAGTCGTGTATGGTAAGAAATAACGCATGTCCATAACCATTGTAGCAATTCACAGAACCGTGAGTAGCAAATAAAATTTCTATACATCTCTGCTTTGGCGCTCATTACTTTGATAATTTCGATGGTTAGTCTCAAGAGCTCTATAATTTCACTAGCTGCAGTGCTATTCAAACCGGAACACAGAAAAATTACACACTTTTGCTGGACCGGAACGAGCTTGTCGAACATTTAATAAAACCTGCGGTGTATGTATTTTTTATAGTTACAGGCTAGGTGTTTGACCATTTCTGTTTTTTTTTTAATGTTTGGCAGCCTATTTGTTTGATCACAGCTTACCTGATGTTAAGTGACGATGGTAAAGACACCTTGCCTGAAATGGAACTGACTTTTAAGTGAGGCTGTCGGAACATACAATTTTAAGTGCTTAACGGCAGATTTTCAATATTCAAATCCGTCTGCTAGGACATCGCCCAATAACTCTAGTAAAACATAATTAAAATTTCAAACTATGAGATCCAGATGACAAATAAAGGAAACTCCCTTTCAACCGCTATTTATTCCAATAATTTAAATTAGCGGGTGCGAGGTCCTTCTCCAGGGTCGCGCGATGTAATCCCCGGCTTGGCGTGCTCGGGACCCGTTGTGGACTTAATTAAGACTTTAGTGACAATAACAGGCGGTAATGTATACTCACAGCTTGTTTCCCTCCGCAATAAAGGGTGAAAAATGAATTGGTGCAACCGGAACGGTTGTAGAAATGGAGATGACGAAAATTATTAAATTATTTGTTTTCTTATAGTAGTTAATGTAGTTTGCGCGACACGGGCCCGATGAGTTAATCTGCAAGACTGTTCAAGCAACGTTAGTATAATATCTATAAGTAGAACATTTTCGCGATAAATAGGCGGCACAAGTGGGAAGAGGCGGTGGGGGCAGAGGGCGCTTGCCGGCGATCTCTACGTGATTGCCGGCAGAGCAGTCGGGGTTAGCACGTAAATGTAATTGATTTCTGTTGTGTAGATGTTTATGTCAAAATTTAATAAGTCAGTATTAAAATGACACAGAAATTTTCGTGTGTTTTATAGATTAGATGTTAGCGAAGCCACGAACAAAAAATATCGATCGAAGATTTGTTCGTAGATGCGATGTCGACTTCCCTACACGCGCCTCGCGCTAAACCTGCGTGAATGAAGATGTTCTACATACTTGGGGCCGCGCGCTCCAAATACTTTGGTTCAAGTATCAGGGCCTGATTCAATTTTTCTGTCTCCTTTCCAGTCTCTGGAGAGCGAAGCAAAGACCGCTCGTCCACTTACATTCCCGCCATGAACAAATCAGTTTCATATCGTCTCATGTAATAGCGCCACTGTAGTTAGTACCTATATGCTTACACTATGGTTAGCGCGGTCAGTTCACACGCCGAAGGGCTTACGTTCAAACCGGTGAAGGAAAACATAGCATGGTGGTAGAGTATTTTCTAGCACTCGGCTAGCTAGCTACCACAAGTTGAAAATCTGCCGCCAAGTACCTAGCGGAGTGCTTCGGCAGCTTCACTTGAGAGCCAGTTCTATTCCACACTAGGTATGCTGTACTATCTTTGACCAAACCGTCACTTAACATCAGGTGAGCTGTGGTCAAAACCTAAATATGTCAACCATAAAAAAGTAATTTCCAATCAGTAATGCGAGTGCCATCAGTCTCGCCGGATCTTGGAACGAGTCACACCTGAGCGTCCTCAAAAATATGGCGCTTCTAATGAAACGCTTAAACAGATTTACATCTGTCGCGGTGTTGATGGATGGGAATCTTTTTCTGTGTTCACTGGTAATGAGTTTTCTTTGGAGTTCTCAAATGAATTTTAAGATTGGTGCAATTCGTTTTGTGGAATGGCGGCTCATTTGCATTTGGAGTAAATATATAGGCCGAGCTCAAACATACTAAGAGTAAAAGAAAGAAAGAAAGAAAATAACTTTATACCAACCTACCTACATACTTTATAACTTTTACTTTTTTTTTTTTACTTTGTACTGACTATAGTTTCACCATCGTCAGTTTTATCGTCATCCGCTCCAATTTAGATATAATTAAGCTTTACTCTTACTGTGACTTTTTTAATAAGATCATGATTTACAATCCGCTGAACGGATTTGTGTGAAAATTTTAAATGCACTATTGCCCATAGCATACATTCTGGCACTACAGTGTACACTGGTTCACACTGGAAAGTGTGCAACGAGAAGAAGGCTGTTGAAATGTTTTCTTTTCATTATGTTTAATTGTCTTGCGTTTGGTAGCCACCTCACACGATGCTAAGTAAAGATGCGATCTACGACGGAACACGCTTGCCTAGAAGATACCGATTCACTCTCGTCTTGAAGACCCAGATTATATCTATCAGAGACTACCCACACCCA
The DNA here is from genome assembly GCA_950106695.1 of Biston stratarius. Lineage (NCBI taxonomy): Eukaryota > Metazoa > Arthropoda > Insecta > Lepidoptera > Geometridae > Biston > Biston stratarius. The sequence goes on along the minus strand of OX467110.1, from coordinate 14,853,855 downwards.
CATTCCACGCTTTAGACGTAATTATTGCACGACATTTTTATTGTACTATGGGAACCAGAGAACTATAGAGAAGATACTGAGTTTTTTTTTCTAGATAGTAAGTTTTGTTTTAAATACAATACAAATATTAATAACACCCGAACACAAAACAAACATTGTCGTTCAACACACAAATGTTTGTCCTGGTTGGGAATCAAAGTCACGCCCGATAGCTTAGGAAGCAGAGTTGCTATCAAATGAGCTAACAGGGCAATCGATGGACTTCTTCGAACGTTTAATAAAAGTTGATTGACATTGCGCACCAGATTAATATGTTTTTTATATCAAACTAGCTGTACTCCGCGGTGTTACCAGCGATTCCTACGTGAACACTAAATTTTTTCGGCATAAAAAGGTCAGCTACCGTTGTACCAAATTTCATCAAAATTGGTCCAGCCGTTAGAGCGTAAAAAAGAAACAAACATACACTCACAAACTTTCGCCTTTATAATATTAATATACATCTATGTTTGGCCATCAACTTGCCTGATAGAAAGCGACGGTGCAGCAAGCACGTTGATCTAGAAAAAATCTATTCACTCTAATCTTAAAAACGTAGTTCATAGGAAACAAAGAAGCCGGCAATAAGTTTCAATGAGGCTGTATCTACGCATCAAGAAAGTAGAGCCGAATCGTTACAATTGACACCAGACTGACGCAGACGAAAAAAACACAATGAGAATTGTTGCGTGTATTCTTATTCAATTGTACAAAAATACCTGTCTTCTCTATATCGTTGACAATCCCCTGCAATAACAAGCAAAGCAATCAGCCCATTTACTCTCCCAGACGTATCCGTGTCTAATCCAATTTTCTTATTCAAAAACTCACATCCTCCCTCGCAGGAATTTAATCCGTAAAATTACGCGTAACCCCATTCATTAGTTAACCGACAACTCTAACGCGCCTCGAGCAAGGCTTATGTAAATTATATTGTCATCTTCAAGAGTAGGCATTAAGCCGACGCTGTACCTTGAGTGGTGCAAGCCCTAAGATAAACCAGTTTTGATATACAGAACAAAATTTTGGGTAAAACTAAATTTTTACAAATTTTAAGAAAATTCTGTTTTTTATAAATTCTATTATTTATAGATTCTTGAAACTCTTATTTATATGTGTATATCACTTTTGTTTTGTTTGGCTATACAATTGTATTATAGAGGTATAAAATGTTAATGTTATGTTTTGTTAATGTCTAAGAAATTTGTTTTATGTCATAATAAAATATTGTCTATTGTCTATTGTCTATAATAAACACATAAAAACACCAGTAACAGAATACTACATTTCGACTCGATCAGGCCTATGGAAGATGTTTACATCCATTAATCAACTATAATCACTTGGTAGTAGATGTCCAAGCAGGAGGTCGTCTAGGTAGATACCACTGCAGTACTAGATATTCTGCCACCAAGCAGTAGTGTGTTAATATTACTGTGTTTCGATTTGAAGGGTTTTGCAGCTATGCAGTTGAGACTAACCATTGTATCCAAAAGTAATGAGCGTCAAAGTTCTGTGTATGGCCGCAGTGGTCATGGACGTTGTCTCTTACCATTTCGATTTTTGTTCGTTTCATTACTTTTACATAAAAAAAGAAAGAAAATTACACTAATATTTGAAATCCGGAAGATAAGTTCGTTGGGATGGATTTAGAAGCAGCGGTCGGTTCACACGCCTAAGGGTGTGGGTTCAAACTCCTGCAATGAGCTTAAGCTGCCGGTGAAGGAAAACCTCGTGAGGAAACCATACCATAGTAATAGGGTACTTGGCTGGCGATGCTCTTTGACTTTAGTCTTTTACTCAAATTTCTGTATATCGCTGCAATGGTCATGGGCATGCGTTATCTATACCATAAGGAAAGCGTCTTGTTCTTCTCATTACTTTTACATAAAATAAATAAATAACAAATGGCTTTCATTCTCAAGTTGCACATCTGTCGCAAAGCACTTAACAGTGTTTTCCGACGGATCCACTTAAGAGCTAGTTCTATACCAGGCTAGGTGTGCTTACCATTGACCACACCGTCACTAATATAACATCAGGTGAGCTGTGGTCAAACGCCTAGCCTGTCAATCAAGCTCACGCTCACATTTTTTGAAAACAAATGGTTCGTGTTTTGCAGTAGTCTTTTTTATGACAAGTAACTATCATATTTCTACGAGAGTAATAAAACCGCTGTCGCCAATAGCTCAACACTTACACCGCCCGGAGGTGTTTTACAAAACAAGTATACCATCACATTGCGAGATTATTCCACTTTTCATATCTACTTCCCTATGTGTATGTATTTTGTATTTGTATCTTGTGGGTTTTGTATTTTGTATTTCTTATTTACCTCCGGCAGCCAGGTTCGTAATCATGCAAATAATAATTTAGTTTTTTATTTGTATTTTTCTTGTTTGTCTTAGCTTTTCATAGAAATAAAAACCGTGAAAGAAATTTCACTTCAAGGTTTTTTTTAATGTAAAAGTAATTATACAATCGAGACGTTCTCCTGCTGGTAAGCGATAAAGCATGCCCTTGCCTTGCATGACCATTGCAGTAATACACATAACTTTATATACCAAAACAAAATCCAGGACATCACTACTTTGAAGCTCATTTATTTCATTTTTTGGATGGTTAATCTCAACAGCCCTGTAATTTCGCCTACCTTTCCAACCGTAACACATGAATGTTAGCACACTACTGCTTAGCGGTAGAATATCTAGTATTGCGGTGGTACCCAGGCGACCTCCTGCTAAGGAGATTTACCACCAAGTGAAAGCACCGTAAGTGGTGAACTTGCGCTTAAGTTCAACATCCTTATAACGATTGTTACGTACGATAATCTCAAAAATAACACAAGCCTTGATTGGCTTGGTTGCTGTTCTCTAAAGTATTTACTGGAAGGCTACGTCATACTCCACTCCGAAATAAACCAAAAATCAATACGAAAATTGTCTTAATTCTAATACAAATAACGTCTTATTTACACAAACCGCGAAACATTTAAAACCGAATCAACATCGCGACAAAGCCAACCCCTAGTCCGGGATTACGACCCCGTATAATAATACCGTAAACTGACCCTTCGGCCCGTTAACATAAGATAAACATTAGATAAGCACGAGTTATGGCTTACCGCGTGCTGTTTAATTTAACTTCGACCGTGATTGTTAGTATTATTGGGTGGCAATTGAACTTACTTTATAGTTGGGTATTGTACTTATAATATTTGATTTGTTTGTGACAATGATAATAAGTACCAAGGAGGATTATGTGCCTTAAGTTTATTGGCTAATCTTAATCTTAATATTTGAACAAAACGATTTGATACCACTTTTATCGTACGAACCGCTAAACAGTGGAGTTTTCCGGCCAAGTGGGTATTTCCCCGATATGTACAATATAGGTACCTCTAAGTCACCAATAACAAATCAATATCCTAGTACATTTCACACAGCGCTATCTAACCCAAAACGAAGCAAAACTTATACAAATAACAAATAGAATACTTGAATACTTTTTTTATTAATACATTCTTATAAAACATTCAGAACAAACATGCTTGTCACACTAATGTTTGCCCTGTGTTGGAATCGAACACACGCCATACAGTTCTTAAAGCGGATACACTATCAAATAAACTAACCGGGTAGTCTCGAATGAATCGGTTTCTTCTAGATAAACATGGTCCATCGTAGACCGCATCTTCGCTTAACATCAGGCGACTTGGAGATCAAACGCAAGCCTATTTCTTAGTAAAAAATTCTGGCTAATTCCGAAAGATATAGAAAAGAATGAAATTTATTTGTAATACTCAAATAGTGCTTTTATGTATACCCACTTTACCCACTCGATACCTGTTCAGGTAGATATGTGGATGCTCTCGGGCTAAACGATTTTCAAAAATTATACACAATACTTATCAAAACATCAAAATTAACGTGTGTACTGTATTTTTTGCAATTGAATAATATTCGCGAATCAAATAATCAATATAGTAGCTTTATGCATGCAAAGTCTCAGCCCGATCGGTTAAAAATTGGCAAAGTTTCATACAAACTTTCATCCCCTATTTTATCCCCTTGGGGGTAGAATTAATCAAAATCCTATCTTAGCGGATGCCTACGTCATAACATCTACCTGCATGCCAAATTTCAGCCCGATCCGTGCAGTGGTTTGGGCTGTGCGTTGATAGATCACTATGTCAGTCAGTCAGTCAGTCAGTCACCTTTGAGTTATATATATTTAGATAGAAGAAAGATATGCAAGGAATAAATAAATAAATGACGAACTATGTTTATTCCAAATCCGGGTTTTGGAACTATTCCTAAAAAGTATCGGGTACTGTAGAACTCATCTATATGCGAGAACAAATCACTTTATTTTTGATTTGCTGCAAAATGATTTGCTACGGGAAATGACAAAATTTTATGACAAAATCGCCAGAACTATTCCTAAAAAGTATCAGGAACTATAGAACTCAGGTGCATGCAAAAAGAACTCCCGTTTATTCTTGATCTGCTGAACAATGACCTGCTAAGTTCACTCATATCATTCATCTTATTGTGAGATGGGTAAGGGTATAAGGCCACCACGATGTCCAAGTGTGAGCTGGCAAACTTCACACATCCTCGAGAACTTTTTTTTACTCTCGGATATGTAGGTTTCGTCATGTTGCATTCCTTCACCGTTTGAATACACAAACTTAGAAAAAATTCAGTTGCGTGTCGTGGGATTTGATACTTCTCGTCCTCCAGATCGTAAGCCAGACGATCTCAACTAGGGTGCTGAAACTTCTCTATAATTATAATTATGTTTATGACGAGACTTAATCACACAAACAATATGATCAAGTTTTGTTTATATACCTCAACGCTTGGACCATGATGCAATAGCTGAAGTTACTAACCAGGACAGACATACCAACAAAGCTGAATCGTACTACGTATTAAAAATGATGCAAATACAAAATTGTAACAAAAGGTTAAGCTAATGTTATAAATTAAAGAAATATAAGCCCTTATTTCAAATCCCCATATATGTCACACCCTTCCACTCACTTCCTACCATGTAATCTCCATACCTGGCCAACAATGCTGCAACCTAGGGAAATGAAACAATGAAACGATTAAAGGGTCGATTCCACGGGAGAGGAATTTGCATCTCGTGAGGCGCCGTGAATGTGGGATGGAAGCCGGCCGGGGCTGTAGAGGTGATATATGAACTAAAGTAGTTCTATACTTCTAGCTGAGTGAACTATCCGGTTCTACAAAATGTTTTCTATCATTTTAATAACGACATTATTCTAGAAGCATTTGATTTTCAGTCTGCCTAGCATAATGACTGCTCTGTTAGCTCATTTGGTAGTGTATCTGCTTTTAAGATCTGTAGGGCGTGGGTTCGATTCCCACTCAGTATAAACATTTGTGTGACGAATATGAATGCTTATTCTGTATCTGGGTATTTTGTTTGCTATATATGTATTTACAAAAAGAAATGATATAAGTATTTTACTATAGTATATACAGTCAGTATACTATATACAGTCAAAGTATCCGATATAAATAAACGTGGCTAACCCCGCAAAACTAAAACAAAAATATATAAGTATTAGTTATCGGTTGTCTGGTTGCCATAGTCCAAGTTTTGCTTATTTTGGGGCGTCTCTTAAAATCAGGTGAGTTGTGGTCAAACACCAAGCCTGTCAGCTATAAAAAAAAAAAAAAAAAAAAAATTGCGATGTGTAAAATGTCCTAGAATATTGTTTTTATTTTACTTTAGTTATATGTTGTAAAATTACTTTTTTTTACTTGAATCATTGTGCATAAAAGTTATCATGATGTTAAACGGTTTTAAAAATCGAGTTAAATAACAAAAAAAAATATCTTTTTCTGCATTATATATAATTTAGTTAGGACTGTATTCGTATTTTGGTATAAATATATTAATATTACCAATAAAATAATATTTTATAATCAAATTAAATTGTTTTAATGGAAATACAGAACTCTAAATGTGCCAGAAGTTCAACGTGAATGCGTTGTGTTTGAATTATTTTCCGTTATATTCAAATGCGTTGGAAACGTCTAAGCGAAGCCACACGGAAGGCTATAACAATAAAAATCCAGACCCTGGCCAAATGAACAAACCAAATATCCGTAAACTAGAGTGTAATCATGATATTTACAGCCACCGTTGAATTAGTACGAGTATGTAATGTAGACCCGCGCTTGAGTGTAATTAGTAAGGTAGGGATGTGACACAACACACAGTCCCTAGTCATATATCGATAAAGATATCACGGGATTAATATATACAAATATAAATTACCTTGTTCTATTTATACATTTGTTGTCTATTATAAAACGAACATTATGAATGTGTAATACAGTTCAATAATTCATTGTAATGCATTCGATGGGTTCATATGGTACTTGAAATTAACTACAAAATGTTGTATGGTCAATTAATTTGTAAAGTCATTATATCGACTTGACTTATGATATTGCAATTTTTTTTATTTTTTTTTATGTATAAGTAATGAGACAAACGATAACTCTCCTGGTAGTGAGAGATAACGCCTGTTCATGACCATTGTAGTGAGTGATACACATTTTATTTTATTTTATTGTTGACAGGCTATATGTTTGACCACAGCTCACCTGATGTTAAGTGACGGTGTGGTCGAAGATGGTAAACCAGACCTAGCCTGCAATGATACTGGCCTGAACTTTGGTTCAGGGTATTGCTGCTTTGGTGCTCATTACTTTGAGACTTTCCATGATGGGTCTCAATAGCCCTCTAATTTCACTAGCTGCATTAACTCTTTAAAGTGGAATTCAGTAATGCGTACACACTACTGCTTGGCAGCAGAATATCTGGTACTGCGGTGGTACCTACCTAGACAACCTCCTGCTAAGGAGATCTACCACCAGGTGAAATGTCTAAAGAAATGTTCAAATATCGACATACATAGTTTATCACATCACTATTAGATTTTATAACGAGAAGCTCTGAATAATTATGAAACGGGGAAGCGACTCGAAGCTAGAAAAGTGGGGTCGGCCAACTGTGAAACGTACCTTAACGTAAGTACATGCTACATATATGTGTGCACATCAAAAGGCAGCAATAAAGCCAGCCGCAGACACGTGGTGCCGCTGGATTCACCTGTCTGACCTCGCTTTTGTATTCTGAAATGTGGGGAAGACTTAATTTTATAACCGAGGTTATGGTGTGAGACTACGATATGGACCTGACTGGCTGACTACCTGAGTCTATATCTAACATATATACAACCTTTACAATTGTATTTTTTTTGACATTAGACACGTAAGAACGTGGAAAAAGTAATTACCAATATATAGTCTTTTTGTAAAAGAATTTTTAAGATGAACCAAGCTCTCTCGTGATAGTAAGAAATATAACCTGTCCATGACCATTGGAGCGTTACCCAGAAGTCTATATTAGTAAGCGAAGCTCAGGACAGTAGGTACAATGAAATTTTCGTTCGAGTTATTGGAATCACATCACACATCACATCATCAGCCATAGATCGTTCACTGCTGGACATAGGCCTCCTCCTGGGTAGGTTTAGCCAATACTTGCCACGCTTGGCAGGCGGGTTGGCGAGCGCAGTTAGGTGTGATTGTTCAAGGAAGACGCTGCTGCCCATCTTCCGGATTACATCCCTTAGCCGACTCTTACGGCAACCACGGGTATAGAGAGGGTGGGGTACTATTCTTACGCCGGCACCACCACGGCAAAGTTTTTGGAATGCAAATCATGAAATGATATCGTATTATCAAGCTTTTGGCTGTCAGATATAAGAATGGGCATGAGGGAATTAGACCATGTAATACCGAAGCACACTCACCAAAATACAATAAAAAAACCGATAAATTAGCAATTTTGCAACATTTTGTTCAAGGCTATGTAATTTAAATTGAACAATGGAGACGTCACAGATGAGTTTACCTGACAAGAAAACTACATTATAATCAGTGTTTCGGCCAAGTTATTGTTTCAAAATACAACTTTTTTTAGCGTAGGTATTATACTCCACTTCAGCCCTAAGAACAGCAAACAGGCAATAGACTTAATAAGACCAACATTGTTAGTGGAAAACATGCTTTCGGATGCAACGCCCTTACTCGGGTACTTGCCTATTAAGTGCATTAAGCTTTTAACACATGTCTAATTCAACGGATCGCGTCAGATCTTTTGAATCAACCGTTTTAATTCTCTAGAGAAAACTAACTTTTAAGGAACAAACTTTACAGTTGATATTAGGATGTAAAAGTTTCGAGATAGGTTTTTCCAGAAGTGAGTTGGCTTGGAAACTGGAGTGTCGGTACAGGCGCGAAGTTAGGTCGTCTCATTTATTATTGAGTGGCAAACCTCGCAGCGTTTTCTGTAGTCCTGCGATAGTCTGGAGTCAGTTTCTATCGGTGTTTTTGTGGTTATTTTACATGTCTTTGTTGTTTTAACTTGTCGTTTGGGGTTTCTTTGTTCTTGAAGTGTTGGTTTAATGTTTGAACGTAAAAAGTAATGGGTTTGTTAAGGCTAGCGATGCAATTAGGGATTAAAATTATTATGATTATGAGTGTTAAAATGTGTGATCAGTTTCAAACCCTTGAAGATAATGCTTTAAGTTACCATCAGTTTCCTGTAAACACTGCTAATCTTGATTTCTCACTTTGTGTAGTTGGCTGCCAACTTCTTAGTTCTGTAAATGAGATAGCCATTAGAAGTTCGTATCTTGAACGTGGTATGAGTGTTCGTGTCTTGGCTTAAAAACTACATTTAAACTGCAGTTTTACTGGCTTAGATAATTGTTACTGCTTCTAAGTGGCTGCAAATACGCAGTGTTGAAAATATTAAGAACTCGCTGTACCCGTGAATTGTTTCGTAAAGACTTTTTTTCCGGACAATTTTTTCTTTACTCGCTCGTCAAAAAAGTGACTTTTAGTAGTAATACTACTTTGGGGTAATGCATACAAAGTTGAGCGCAGGTCAGCTAGAATACATAAAAAAAAATGTTTATAGGGCAAAAATACAATTTAGTAATACTCTATAAATAAATTAAAATCTATCGTGTGGCAACTTTGCTTATTTTATTAATACGTATATTAATAAACCCTAATTACGTATGTTTGTGTTCAGTTAATTAAGCACTTACCGGCTCTAAAACGCTCGATGAATACCAATACACTGACCTAATTCGTCAACACGTATAAACAATTTATACGATAACAAAACTATTGATGCCGCACATTACCCAACTACACATTAAAAAGAGTATGTTTTTTGATATCTATTTAATATTAATAAACAACCTAGTACATTTCACACACCGCCATTTAGCACAGAACTAAGCAAAGCTTGTATTATGGGAACCAGATAACTAATAGAATACTGTTTTTGTTAATACACACAGAATACCCCGACATAGAACAAACAATTAAATGCTCGTCACACAAATAAATGTGGCCAAATCTGATCATACTATTTCCAAAACTACGTTAAAGCTTCTAGTAAATTCATCTCTACTTTACTTACTTATTTTATGATATCTTGTATGTCATTAAGACTTACAACGCTCAATTTTATCATAAGACGCTTATAAATATGAAATACTTGACACTGACAATGCACAAAGTGCGATGCCACAAATTAAGTAAAAGTATAAACACAAGATACTTATTTTACTACGGAATCTGACGTGGTTTGGACACATTTTTGTTTTACTTAAGCGGGTTTACTCACGTTTAATTATATCAGATACTACGAACATAGTTTCGGCCACATCCGATCGCATTATTCATAGAATATTGATTCGCACTGACTTCGCAAGAAGAGTCCGCAAGCGCGTTGTACTCTGATTTGTCTCCATGAAGAAGGCCATCGGATATGGTCAAAAGTATAGTCAGAGTATCCGATATAATTAATTGTAAGCAATCCTGCATAAATAAAACAAGAAGATACTAATTCATTGTTTATTTACAGCTGCCAGTAAAATGGCATTTTAATTAAAATAATAAATCGAAGTAAATTATCTAGTTTGATATTGAATGGAATCTTAAGATTATCAGCTGGAGCCAATTATGTAAATTTGAGTCAAAAATAGGTCCAGCGCAAGTTGGAGAGGCAATATTGACGTGACAGCGACGACCTATCCCATGGATCCCTTCAAGTCTTTTCTGCTAGGACGTACCTAATTGGTTTGTAGAGTAAATATCATATTTCAGGTACTATGTGCCTATTCACTTTTATTAAATATTACAGTACTTACCAGCACTCAGATGAGAAGCACTCCAAGAGGCTCAGCTGCGACAACTCCATTGTTCAAGCTAAATTACAAAGCCTAGAACATCGTCACAAAGATGCTTGTTTATCGGTATTTTATCGAATTAATTTTGAAGAGTGTGCTTTAGATTTAATTTAATTTAATTTTTATGATTTAATTCCCCCACGTCCAACCTTCTAGCGGACAACCAGAAGCTCGAAAAAGCGACATCATTTCATGGTCAACGTTCCAAAAACACGAAACTATTTGGTTCCACGTTCATTGTGCGGAATGCTAGACAGTGGAATGCGCTGCCTGAGTGGGTGTTCCCCGATGTTTATAAACTGAGTGTCTTTAAATCGAGAGTGAATCGGTACAAATACAAATATTTTATTGATAACACCAACGATTTGAGGGTGGTAGCTAGTCAGCCGAGTAGTAGAAAGTACCCTTCCACTATGCAGTTGATGCGCATCGCGTGGTGTTAAAGTACTTTTCAGTATTCAGCTGCCAACCTTCCTCAAGTTGTTTTTTAATACATATAAATACGCGTTTAACTACTAACTCACCTGATGGTAAGAGATGATGTGGTGGAAAATGAAGCACGCAGACTTAGAAGACCTTGAAATGATCTAGATTTATATCTTTCAGGAAACAAGAAGGCCGGCAGTTTGTTTCATCCCTTGGCCGTACGGAAGAGAAACGTAGACTCAAAACGTTTGGTACGTACCCAAGAAAATTCCACTATGTATGGGTAGTAGTGGGCCATCTCTCTATTTGTTCTGTAGTAAAAAGGTGATAAAGATCGTACAGCTCAGTAACACATTCTCCGAAATTAATCTTGTAGAAAATTGACAAACTTTCCAGCGTGACATCTTAAAATGATGCATTTTCTTTATCAATTAGCGTCGTCCCTAAGCCCAAAAAATGCGGGCTGTCAGTTTGAAAACGCCTCAGGTGCCGCCGGCGGCGGTTTCAATCACAGAGAAGAAATTGTCTCGTCTGGTCGCAACTCATTTGTGAATTATACAAAAGTAGGCTGACTTTGAAATTGATGTTTTGAAGCCATTTTTTAATTATTACTACAGCCTTGTTGGCTCAATGGTAGTATATCTGCATAGAAGAGTAACATTACTGTGTTCCAGTTTGAAGGGTACTGCAGCTAGCGAAAATACAGGGCTTTTGAGACTAACCATCGAAAGTTTCAAAGTAATGAGCGCCAAAGCAGCGACCCCCTGTACTTTGTTTGCTACTCAAAGTTCTTTGTATCGCAGCAATAGTCGGTCTTGCGTTATCTCTTACCGTCAAGAGAGTCGGATGGACTGATGATGATGATGATGATTAAGTACAAAATGTGTTTTTAAAAAGATAAAAAGTTCTCTTCTAAATATTTTACAACAATATTACTGTAAAATAATGATTTTTGCGTTGTTGAAAATGAGCGACATGTTATGAAATTGTCTCTTTCGTGTTAAAAATTCTCTAAAGTATTTAAATCCGCACCCAACTCAATATATTTATACAGCCAGTCCTGCGACAAGTCCCGATTTCCCAAATTATTCGTCCCCGGGTTTTTTTGCACGGGATTGTTACAAAGTTGGAAGTTGTTTAACAAATCAGTTGGGATCCGGAGTGACGAAACGGAATTGTCGATACCTCGATACCGTAGACTGGGGGTCAATGTCACCACTAATCACTAAATAGTTTGAATCGAAGTCGCATTACGCGTGTTTCTATCTGGCCATTTATTTTTTTATTTACAAGTGTTAAAGTACCAAAAGAGAATGATTGAATTGAATAATAGAACTGGAGTCTGGGTGTCAAGGCGTGAGTGTATCGGTTTCTTCTAGGTAAGCGAGCTCCGTCCTCGAGATGGCATCACAAGCCTATATTTTATTTAAAAAAACTATATATCTTTAATTGATGGATTAAGGATATATAGTTAAATTCAATCCAAGGAATTAACAAAATATAATATAAGACCTCCATAGCTGACCTTTCGTCTTGCAAAAAGCGCAGGAAAAAACCAAAAGAGGATAATTGATTGATTCAGGCGTTACTTTGCGGAAGTTCATTTTGAGTGTTTAAGGTATATATTTAGTTTATTTCCGCTTAACGGTCGTGCCGTTGCAGGAGTAAAAAATATATATATAACTATATATACATGTAAATGTTAGGTATACGCATTGTGGTTTTGCTACAAAAAATCTTAGATTTAAAGTAACGATCTACTCCAGCATCTCGTAGACTATACCTATTTTCGTCCGTCGCCAGTACGCTTGTTTTTGCAGAGTATCGGTCGAGTGATCGGACAACTTCAATTGTTTTCGTATCTGATCCCCACAGCTTTTTATACAACCATTATAAAGTCCATGGCTCCTATTTCCGACCTTACATAACCTATAGCTTATACCTAAGGTACCATTTATTTGAGAAGCTCTTTTATCTTTTGTTAAGTAGTTTTTAGTTGAGAGATTGTACCTATTTTTTTAATACGCGCCTACCACTCCATTTCATTTACAACGGGGATGACTGGTAGAAGATGCTTTGACATCAAGTCCTCCTGTAGTACATATTATGGTTGTACATGTGCAATAAAGAATTAAACAAATAACAAATCCTTTGCAATGTAAACATGAATGCTGCATTTTAAAAAGTTTATTTTTTATTTTAGTTAATAGACTTGCCTGATGTCAAGCAAAGATGCGGTCTACAATGGAGCACGCTTGCAAAACCGATTCACTCGTTTGAAGGCACCCAGACTGTAACTATCGCGAAATACCCACTCGGGCAGCAAATTCCCCTGTAAATATTTTTCTGATTGGTTAGTCACACTATTTTTAACAAGAATAAAAGTTTTGGGCTACAAGGATATTTTAGAGTATTCGACGGCATTTTTGTCTTTTTGAAGATGAACGAGACTCTCTCCTGATGGTAAAAGATAACGCCTGTCCATGACCTTTGCACCGATATACTTTGGTTTAGAAAACAAAGTGCAGGGCGTCGCTGGTTTGGCGCTTATTCTGCTTGGCGACAGAATATCTTTTACTGCGGAAGTACTTAACTAGACGACCTCCTGTTAAGTAGATCTACCACCAACTAAAAGGAGTAGTTTCAAAATATAACCATACTGAACGAATATTTGAATATTTGCCGTGGTGGTGCCGGCGTAAGAATTGTACCCCACCCTCTCTACCCGTGGTTGCCGTAAAAGTAGGCTAAGGGATGTAATCCGGAAGATGGACAGCAGCATCTTCCTTGAACAATCACACCTAACTGCGCTCGCCAACCCGCCTGCCAAGCGTGGCGAGTATTGGCAAAACCCCCCCAGGAGGAGGCCTATATACAGCAGTGGACGTTCTATGGCTGATGATGTGATGTGAACGAATATACTACATTACTGTAATCGAGAAGCATTTACGATAAGTTATAGTAAAATAAGTACCAACACTGCTAAAATAATTCAAATAAAGGGTTTCGTTAAAAAAAATCGCTGTAATAACATCATCACCCAGCGATCTCCAGTTACACCATGATAATCAGGACAGCTTATTATGAGGTTGGTAAGCGTGAAGATAGACTTGGCGCATAGGGTTCAGTCCCCAACGGCAATATTCCACTGTAGGGCTTATGTTCTAATTCTTCTGTCTTAGTTGTTTTAGTTTGATTCGCGAAGTTGTATTGCTTGAAAATTCTCTTGAAAACCCTAAGTTTGGAATGAAACGATTAGTTGCAAATATGAAATTATTATATTTAAAAATATATATACCTAGATATCTGCTTTCCTAAATTAAGGATAAAACTCTTTATATATTTGGACATCTTTATTTTACGAAGAAGTTGCTGAACCTCACGACAAATGTTTTTTCTGTATACTTTTATGTTTAATTTTTGTGTATAAATGTATTCTACTTAAAGTTATTGTTATTACGAATCTATATACATAAAAATCAATCTGTCAATGGACTACGATACGGCGTGCCATGTTAATCCAGGGTTTCAGCTACCTTTAAACCAAAATTCATCAAAATTGGTCCAACTGTTTGAGCGTAGAGAAGCAACAAATACACTCATAAACTTTCGCCTTCATAGTGTGATACACTAATTCATAATTCAAAGTTAGGAATCACATAATTATTTGTTCTGTCTCACTCTATTTTCTAAGCATTCCAAACCAATTTCATTCCAAGCACGGATCCCCAAAGCTTCAGGTAAACGAGTAAACGTCCGATAAGCATCTCGTTTGAGACAAAAGACTCCTCAACAAAGAGCTATCGTTGTTTTTCAGCTCCCCGAGCGCAAACCTGTCCGATACGACGGCGGCTCCGGGAACGGACACCGGCGGGTACTGACTCGCGGAAATACTCCGAGATACGTGCTTAATTATCGAGCACAGGCTTGGAGAAAATAATTTAGTATCTTAAAAAACTATTTCTCAACCTATGTACTCGTAAACATGTAATAAATAGGTGCTAGTAGACCGCCTGGTTTCCAGTTTCCAATTTCAGTACTCGGCTGGCTAGCTACCACCCTCAAGTTGAAAATCTGTCGCCAAGCACCTTCAATTAGTCTGATTGATTTAAAAATCCACCGTTTATCAACACCTAGTTCTTTATTAGATGGTAGATGTCATTAGCAGAACGTTATTTAGGTAAGTATTACCGAAGTACCAGATATTCTCACTATTGGGATTTGATCCCACGACCTTCGACATCTGAGCCGGTATGCTCGTTGTGGGTAATTTTGCAAGATAATCACTTGTACAGTAGCGTAATGAATGCGTTATCAACTAGCTAGCGATATGTAGTATATAGTCACTTATTAATCACGCTCCGCATAAAAATAATCATTTCTTTTGTTGTGAACACAAACAAAGCACTCGCTTAAGAATTGAAAGTATTTGTCCACTAATGCAACTATTTCCCGTAGATCTTTCTTCATCAAGCCAGTCAATAAATTAACCTCTATCCCCTAACATCCACTAAAGATAACAAAAGAGGCGTTACGCCGTTATTTAGGGTCATTGGCGCTAAACGCTCTCTAACGCCCTCTTAACACTGAGTAAACAACGATACAGAGAGTTTTGTTTTACTTTGCGGGGTTAGTCGCGTTTGATTAGGCTAGGTTAGTGTAACAATAATTTGACAAAACTACGTCTGTTTCAGGAATAAAATATCGACATTTATATCAACTTAAAATATTTAACACAGTATTTATATCTTATTTTTAATTGACAGCCCTGTTGGCTTATTGGTAGTATATCTGCTTTAAGAGCTGTAGGGCGTGAGTGCGATTCCCACTCAGGACAAACATTTTGTGGTCTGTGTCTGGGTGTACTATTCGTATCACAAGTATTTATTTAAAAAGTATTTAAGTATTCTATCAGTTATATGAGTTCTATAATACATACAAACTTAGTTTAGTTTGGGGTCAGATGGCGCTGTGTGTAATCCTACGATAGACATATATTTCATGTACAGTTACTAAGGCGAAGAATAACTATGCCTATTTGAAATTCGGATCCATTTCTGTACATTCTATTTAATGTAGTAAATGAAAAATTAAACGTTTGTTATTGTAAGATTTAAAATAGTGTCTAAACATTACTGTGTTCTGGTTTGAAGGGTACTGCAGCGACATTACAGGACTGTTGAGACTAACCATCTAATGTCTCAAAGTATGAGTAAAATGATGTAATGAGCTTTATAGCAGCGATGCCCTGGCCTTTTTTAGCTACTCAAGTTCTGTGTATCACTGCAATGGTCATGGACAAGCATTATATCCACGAGAGTTTCACGTTTCGTTCGTCGCATAACTTTTACATAAAAAAGTGCATGCAATTTGATATTAGCAAAAAATAAATATGACATGGCATTAAAGCATTTTTTTTTAATTCCTACACTTAACTTCGCGTTTTGAATCAGGTGAAAGTAATAGAAAAAGTACAATAACTTTTTTTTATTAATGCTCGTGCGTGACGTTTTCCTTTATAGATTTTCGACTCAGCGCCCTGACGCCCTCTGGTAGAGAGTTCTTGAGTCGAGGATGCTATGAAGCTCCATTGTTGCTGTAGGACCCTGTTGTGGGAGCCGATACAGGATAATGTATGTGCTCTGTTAAATGTTAGACCATGACTAAATGGGAGTTGAAATCTAGAGAACAGCGACCACTTTATTCTAACAATCAATTTGCAGTGATTGTTTTTGTGAAAGTCTTCCTTTAAAAAAACTGCATCTTTATAAATTAAGCCAATAAAGTGATGCTAGCTGCAGTACCTTTCTATCTGGTACATAGTAATTATTGCACACTACTGCTTAGTGGTAGAAAATCTGGTACTACCTAGACGACCTGCTAAGGAAAGTAAATATGTAATCTAACTGTCCCATGCAGTCTTTTATATATGTTTTCATTTTAATATCAAGTGAATAGATTTATATCTTCACTTTTTTTAATTCTTTCTTATAATGAAGCCTTTTATAAAATGTTGGTGCCGTATGGTTACAGAGTCACCACGACAATGCATGTAACATTCTAAGTTTGTAGAATTTAATGATGATTGAGTCTCCAACGAGGGTTACGCCCTTATCATTTCGCCAAGAACACCATAAACTCCATAACGCCTTACCTCTTCACTTCCTTCCATAAAACTGCGTCTGTCATCAAAGAGCCATAATTAATAAAGCGAGCTAATGCGCGGCCCGACTCCGCTACCAAGGATCCGTCATCAAGAGTAAGCATTTGCTTTACAACAAGTTCATACTGGGAGACATGGCTTCCTATGAAATAAAGTTAAAAGTACACGCTTTATCGGTGCATCACTTAGTGAGGCTATGTTGTCGTCTCGGTAACCCCACACCTAAACATTCCACAGTTTTTTTTTTTTTTATAAATTAGATCTACGTTCTACCAACTCGCCTGATGGAAAGTGACGGTGTGGCCGAGGATGAAGCACGATCTAGAAGAAATCTATTCACTCTAGCCTTAAAAACGTCCAAATTATAGTTTAAAGAAAACAGATCAGCTGGCAATGAGTTCCATTCATGGGCTGTACGTATCAAGAAAGAAGAGCGGAATCGCTGTGTACGAATACTAGGAACGCCCACGAGGAACGGATGATAGTGTGCCGTTCTTCTGCTTGTCCTGTGGTGGAACGGAGAGGGTGGGATAAGGTCATGGAGCTCCTGCGCACACTCCCCGAAATGTATTCGGTAAAAAATAGACAAACATGCCACTCTGCGACGATGATCAAGACTTAGCAATTTCTTGGTGACAAGATCGCTGTCATCGATAAGTCTTATAGCACGTCGGTCCACCGCCTCCAAAGCTTCCATAATGCTTAAATTTTTTATATAATGATATATTGTGTATGTGTTTGGAAATAAGGATTATGTGTATGCCTCGAGCATTCAACCTCACTATTGAAGACGGCAGCTGCGTCGTGTGTCGCTCTCTTCCCTCTGATATGGTCGAGGAGGGCGATGGCTGGCACTTGCGGCATAATCGTGCTCGGGTGCTGCTTGCGGGTCTCTGCTCTACTCGCGGTATACACGCAAACTAGTAACCTTATCTCTCCACATAAAAATAACCAAAAAACAGAGAATAGCAATATAATTCTAGCACAAATGAAATAAATAGAAAGTTACGAAGTCAATAGTTAAGATAGTTAAGAGTCAACGGCACAAAATTATATGTGTCGTAATTTATCAAAGAAGAACTGCAAGAACCCCGGCCTCCTATTCTGAACATTCCCATGAAAGCCTTAATCACTATTTAATTATACGGAACTCTTGACTGGAAGAGGCGAAGTTGCGATTACTCCATGTTTTTGTTGTTACAACGCCGCCCTCGTGCCGTCTCTGTTTTAAATAACACCTCAATGGATATTCATGACCGAGAGAATGAGGCAGAGCAACATTTTCGGAAACAAATTATGTGCTTTTATGTGTGTCTTTAACAATGTTTAGGATGGTATTTTTGAGTAGTTTTGTCCAATGTTTGCCACCTTTGTACTTAGATAATTATGGAACGCGTACAACTTTTTTATTTCCCGTGAAAATCATAAATATCGTCGATCATTACATATATCGCTATCTGGCCCCAAACTTAGCAAAGCCATGGGAACTAGACAACTGATAGAATACTTTTTTTTTGTTGTAAATACATACTTATGATACATACAGTAAACCCAGATACAAAACAAACATTTATATTCACACGAAACATTTGCGTGGTGGTAGGGTACTTTCTAGTACTCGGCTGGCCAGCTACCACCCTCAAGTTGAAAATCTGCCGCCAAGCATCTAACGGTGTGTTCCGGCAGCCTCACTTGAGAGACAGTTCCATTCCAGGCTAGGTGTGCTTTACCATCTTCGACCACACCGTCACTTAACATCAGGTGAGCTGTGGTCAAACACCTAGCTTGTCAGATATTTAAAAAAAAAAAACATTATTGTTCTCGTGGGAATCGAACCCACGCGCTACACTTGTTAAAGCAGATAGTGTACCAAATGAGCTAACTGAGCAGTTATATTCTAAATTAAAACACGAGAACGTTCTATTTCGTAAAAATAAATACGATACTCTGTGGATCATGAAGAAACGGCGGAGTTATAGGAAAGAAAACAATCCGTTTTGGAGTAAAAATCAGACAAAATGTTGTATCGAAACAAAAACAACTGGTTTGTTTTGTAAGTAAAGTAAGCCAGCTCGGAGTTTGTAAACACGAGCGCGAAGTAGCCGCGACCCGGCGACCTAATCCCTTACTTGCAGGCGGCAGTGGAAACAAACAAATTGCACGTGAAGTATTACTTCCTTCGCGCTGAGGTGGACGGACTAGACAGTTGCTTACTTCACACAAAAATTTTAGTATTCTAAATAAATGTAAAAGTAATGAGGCTAATGAGGCTATATTTTTAGTAGTGTAGGTGGTACCACCGCAGTACCAGATATTCTGCCGCTAAGCAGGACTGTGACGCTGTTGCCACTAACAATAAAATATCTCTGAGCACCAGTGATACCCTGGACCTTGTTATGTTACTCAAAGTTGTGAGTACCAGTGCAATGGTCTTGAAAGTGCGTTATTTCTTACCATCAGGAGAGTGTATCGTTCCATTATATTTACACAAACAAATGGCGTCACAAAGTTTATTAGAAGGAAAACATCGTGAGGAAACTATTGCATGGTAGGGTATTTTCTGGTACACAGCTGGCTAGCTATCACCCTCAGGTCGAAAATCCACCGCCAAGCACCTAACGGTGTATTACTGCTGCCTCACTGAGTATAGTTCCATTTCAAGCTAGTTGTGTTTACCATCTTCGACCACACTATCACTTTTTTAATTGTGATAATATTGGCAAACAAGCGAGGGGCCACCTGATGGTAAGTGATCACCTACTACAATACCCGGGGCATTGTCGGCGCGTTGCCTTTAAGGACTCTATTCACCCTGTGTTTGAAGCGAAATAGATTAATATTCGATGGGAAAACCTAAGGTGGTAGCCATTCCATAGAAGAGGAAGAAGAAACAGTCGTTTAAATCGAACAGGACAAGACTTCAACGCATCTATAATATGTAGCACTTAACAGCAGATGAGTTGTGGACGTTGTGGTCAAACATATAAGCTGTCAACAATTTGAAAAAATCAGTTATGTAGAATTCCTTAAATAGTCAGTGCGGAGGTGGGTAACGGCGCCTCCTCAGCTCCACCGCAGGTTCAAGGTACAATTTATTCTGATGGCGGCTTAAATCCTTATTTATATGATCATGTTATAATTCATTTGAGCCACAGTTTGGAACGGTTTTCTTACGCTTCGCCGCGAAATATGGAGGGAAAGTATTATTTTCTCTCATAAATATACGCTCGGAGGAAAAACGCGCGTTACTAAGGTTTAAGAGAATGAAATATAATCAAATGCTGTACCCGTATAACGTAACAAGTAACATTTTTACAAAAAAACCGACTTTATTCCACTTAGCCCAAACTCGGCTAGGACACATCGTAGATAGCTTATTTAGACTACTCTAGTACCGTAAACACCATTCAAAATGTCACAGTTCAGCAAAATATATGATTTAGTTTACTTAGATGACATTTATTTACCATTTAGTGATCTTTTTAACCGACTTCAAATAAGGAGGAGGTTCTATGTTCGATTGTATGTTTTTTTTTTCTTCATGGATCTCGTGGGAATGTTCGCGGATCGAAACATAATAAGACAAACATATAGGACTTTATTTTAAAACATCTAGAGAAAACTAAACTAACTTAAAATTAAATAAAAAGGCCGTCAGATGAGGGATATGTGGCCAGAATGCTGGCAGCATTGCCACGTTGGATGGCAATGCTAAGCTTTTGACCAAAGTAGATGCCAGCATTCTGGTCACCTGAAGCCTCCTTTAAACGTTTGGCCAGGTCCCGATACAGATCGTAGGCGGCCGGCCCCCACGGCCCTAAAGTTTCAACCCCAAACGGCACAAACAAGTACATTCTATCTAAATAGCTATATTTGTGCCCTTTGAGGTTTTCGGCTTTAGATGCGGCAGCACCAGCTTGTCCCGAAGTCACAGAAAGATGAGACGGCGCCAAGGTGTCGACACATGTGGCATCCCACACCAGAGGCCGTCCCATCTTCCATGGGATAAGGGTCATACCGTCAGGTCTCTTGCCGTCGTCCCGCATCAGTCCGTTCGGTTCTAAAACTGCTGGGACGCCGGCACTGACAAAAGCCCGACGGATGATGTCGTTCAAGCTGGCGTGCCGAGATATACGCCCGGCACTTTTACTACATGAAAGCGCGTGGTGACCGAGGCGATCCGCTGTTTCACCGCACGAACAGCGATGAGGGACCTGGCATAGCGCTCCTATCCTTAATGATATGGCCACTCGGAAAGTGTTATCATCTAAAAGATTACCAATGTTTTTTGAAGGAAGTGCATGTAACCAAAGCCCAGACTCCCAACGAGAGACGGCAAGAAGGCGAGCACGCTCTGTAGAAGAAGTTGATGAATCTACTAAGTATTGACATTCTAACTTACACAGCGGCTCATCCCACTGCCTTTGAGAATTCGGAGCTTTGGGTATGGACTGGCTTGGACATGCTGCTTTCCAGCCTTCTAAGGCCTCAGTCAGACCACTTATTTTAAAATTTTGAAGTGACGGAGTAAGAATATCTTTAACCAAATCTTGAGTACTAAAAACTGAGGACAGGAAAGCTGGTAAAGACACACTCGAAATTTTACGTACACCGAGACCTCCAAATCTCACAGGTAGAGAGACCTGGCGCCAAGTACGATCGTCAAAAACTGTATTAAAAATGGTGGTGAGTGTATCTCTCTGAATGTTATCAAGCTGTTGTAAAGCTAAAGGATTATTCCAAAGCTGACAACATCGGAGAGAATACATAAATTTTGGCACAAAAAGGCAATATCTAATAATAAAATAAGCCATATGTATGTTTATTTTTTGAAGACGATCTGAAACCGTCTTAAAATTTTGAATTTTCTCATCTACGAAATCTTGAATTGATTCATCCAAAATCGGGGCCCCTAAGAGACGAAGTGTACGATTTTCTAGAAATTTAATACCCGGGGAAATTTGTTCAAAAAGGTTTGCTATTTCAATTTTTGGAGTTGTGCTAGAGTTTGAGATATAAAGTTCGCATTTTGAAAAATTCAGTGAAAGGCCTATGGAGTGAAACTCTGTTGTTAAATTTTGTAAGTCTTTCAAAACAGTGGAAACATCGCCTCCTAAGGTCCCGTCGTCCAAATACCACACGTTAAATTTTGATTCTAATTTTTTAATGATTGGGTGGATTGCTAAACTAAAAATAGCAGGTCCAAGCGGGTCTCCTTGCTGACATCCAGTTTCTGACCATAACTCATTACTTTTATACATTAATTTTGAAGGTGTGCCGTAACATTGCCAAATAAAATTATAAATAAAGGGAATTTTGTCTTTAATTTCATTCAAAAAAGTTTTTCTGTCAATGGTGTTGAAAGCGTTTTTAACATCCACCTTAAGCAGCACTTCGCCTCCCTGGTGATTTAAAAAAGTTCTTAAAGCATGTACCGCTGCCTCACAGCCACCATGAGTTCCAAAGCCCAACTGTAAAGGTTGGAACTCCTGGGCTAGAGAGTGTTTGATGTGTTTTACACATATTTTGGCCGTGAGGCGGCGGTACACCGTACCGACAGCAATTGGTCTTATGCCACCATCTTTTTTTAAGAGGGCGCATAAGTTAGCTCCGTATAAAATATTTATTATGTGCTCATTCACTTTACCTGTCAACATTAAATTTACAAGTAAAATTAGCTCTTTAAGCAGGCAGTCCCCGATCTCACCGCAACTAGCACTTGTGAGGTCTTTTAAATGCTGCGGTGTAAGAGAATCGAGGCCACCTGCTGAGCCACTAGGGAAGGACGCTAGTGCATAAGTTACATCTTCCAAAGTGACTGTCAGGGAATCTTCTTCAATAATGTTAACAGGTAAAGGAAGAGTTGGGTTTGCTGCTGCTGGTGGATGCTTATTCTTTAATGCCAGCAAAGTTTCTTGATTGTTTGGTGCCAATGAATCATTAGAAAATAAAAGCCTGGCAGAACCTCTGATATCTCCGTCACCTAGTTTTTCTTCCACCAGGCGGTAGCATGGTGAAGAACCAGTAGGCTGAAATGAATTTTGTGCGGATGTGTTAACGAAGATATCAGGATAGCTATTTGAATTTTGAATACAATTTTGTTTGATTTTATATGTGAGGGAATTTCTATCTAAAGGATTTTTCGAAACGTGTAGAATTCTGTATGGAAAAGTCAACAAGTGCTCCCAGGCTTCACGAGTATTATTTTTGTTAACTTTTTTAATATCCTCAACTAAACACTTAGCAACACTGACGCGTGCCCCTCGAGGAATTCTTTTTAAAACTGGAAATTTTGATTTTAAAATGCCCAAAAATTTACCGAAGCTTTCATTATTTTCGTTTTGAATTTGTGCCTCATCTGAGATTTGAAGCGAACGGTGAGATTTACTCATATGAATTTTGAGTCCACGATTTCCTTTAAAAAACCGTGGCTGTGAGCACTGGGAGCACTGCACGAGGCCTTCTAATGATACATAAGCACTTATTTTGGAATTTTGACTATCAATCCGAGCAGCCGATATCCGTAAATCTTGTTGTGAATTTGAGAGCTTAGTCTGGTTAGGTCTGTCGTCGTCATCATTCTGCTGGAGTACCAGCTGTCGCCTACAACGCCGGTCTTCTCGGGACGGCGGAGGCGACAGCTGCCTTGTGTCTTCCTCCGGTGTAAAAAATACATCCTCAGGCGGCGGCCCCGCCTGGCTTAATTCGTCCTCATTCAAATCGTAGCGAACAGCGTGCTGAGCGACAAGCAGCGCTGGTAGAAGCTCTCCTTGTCTCACTCCTCCAACGCCTTCATCTCCTTTTGCGTGTAACTCGTAGTAGCGCAGCGGGTGCGTCACGTTCTTGATCGGTGGGCATTCTTCACCGGTCCTCTGTTTCGCGTAGCAGCTGCAATCTATATCCTTTTCTTCTTTTCTACCTTTAACTTTTCCCGACATAACTTTTTTTATCTTACTTTATCATCGTCACGGAGAGACTGGACGGACTTTAAGCATAATTGTATTTTTTTAGTAAATTAAATCAAAAATTTTGCATAATTGCCTGACGTTTTGACGTTGTCATAACGTTTACAAACATATTATTTCAGTAAATTAGTAATATTTATTGTCACTTGTCACTTGAAGTGTCACTTGAACAACAAAAAAACTTATGAATATTAAAGTGTATTTGTAAGTTATTAATAAGCTATAAAATTTATTGATAAGTTAACAACAACGAACATACTTCTGTACAGTGAAGGCTCTGTTTATGTGTTACACATAAATAAGAATTCCGAGAACCTCAATGACATTTATATTTACTTAATTTGTAAAAGATATTGCTTTCAAATATTTTTTTTGTTTTATTTAAATTCGGTATGATTTAATTCTGTCATACACTTAGGCAATTTATTATACATTTAGGCAATTTATTTCAAAAATTAAACTACTGAACCGATTTTGATGAAATGGGACCAATCTTAAAGTAAAAAAAAAAAACATTTCTAAATTGATCCATATTACGAAGCGCAGAGGTAACAAACGTTAAAAAATACAACCAAATTAACCAAACCTCGTCTTATTTGAAGTCAGTTAAAAATACGTTAATAACGTTTTGGGATGACTGAACGCGGAAAAAAAAGAAAAGCTTGCGTCAAAGCGTACTAGATTAAATATTATTAGATTAGAAAAGATTAGATTAATAAAAGTTCACAAATGTATAAATCTGCTATATCTATCTATAGGTACATAATAAACCGTAAATGAGTCTTACCTTTACAATAAATATTTTTAAGAAATACTCAGACTATAATTAAACGTGAGTAACCCCGCATAAGCAAAATAAAAACTACTTAGTCTTCGAAAGAATTCATAATATACATATTACAAACATGTTCATTTACCTCCTCCTAATAATTACGAAATCATTAATATCAGTAATTATTTCAATAAGTTCGATCAATCAATTCAATTTATTTTTTGCACGTATAGGTAAACCTAAATATCTTGAAATTAATAAAATATATAAAACCTCCATATCTAACATTTCCGCATGCATATACGCAAGCAAATCTAAGCTTGTTTAAAATTAATTGTACCTACCATCAAAATATTGCCAACTAAATACTTTGAACATTTTTTGGTCTGTGAATTATGGTAAAATTAGAACAAATTAACAGTAATAACAAGCTACATCATACAGTCAAAATAAGAAACAAATATAAACGAGTCTCACTTGATTTAAACAGGACAGTCAATTATTTAATGATTATAAATAAAAAAAAGTTATTCTTTATTTTAAAACATCTAGAGAAAACTAAACTAACTTAAAATTAAATAAAAAGGCCGTCAGATGAGGGATATGTGGCCAGAATGCTGGCAGCATTGCCACGTTGGATGGCAATGCTAAGCTTTTGACCAAAGTAGATGCCAGCATTCTGGTCACCTGAAGCCTCCTTTAAACGTTTGGCCAGGTCCCGATACAGATCGTGAGCGGCCGGCCCCCACGGCCCTAAAGTTTCAACCCCAAACGGCACAAACAAGTACATTCTATCTAAATAGCTATATTTGTGCCCTTTGAGGTTTTCGGCTTTAGATGCGGCAGCACCAGCTTGTCCCGAAGTCACAGAAAGATGAGACGAAAATATAAACTAAATATATACAATTAAGTTACCGTGTCTAACGTTTTCTCAGAATAACATAAATATCTTGGCATTATCTTTGAAATATAGCATATTTATCTCTAACCAAATCCAATGAAGTAAAATGATGTATGGTTGTTTACTGAACTGTAGGTGAACCTAGTGCCACAGCAGCTTCGAATAAATCAACGTGAGGTTTCCCTCTGATACAACTCATGACTAGATACGTCATTTTGACAATTGCTTTTGGTAAGTGTATTTTTTTACAAACACACATATTGCCAAAGTTACATGTCAAATTCTGTAATTTTATTTCAAATATATCATTTAATATGTCAAAAACACTCATTACATGTCAATGGAAAAAAATGAAAATATCAATCTATATAAAGTAAGTCAATATGAAAAAATGTCATTAAAAAGTATGTCAATATAATAAAATGTTAATAAATAATAATTACTTAATAGAAATGTAATAAACATTTAGTTTAAAAAAAATCGCCAGTCATAAAACAAGGTCTATAACAGCCAAGATCTTAGCTTACTTCTGAAGCACGCGGTGGCGCGGTGCATCCCGGACAGAGGCGGGTACGCGGTTGTAGACCGCGAGCCCCAGATGTATACGAACCTCTCCGACTTGACGAGCCGATGAAGTCTAAGAATGGAACTTGCTGAATTTAGATTTTTAAGGCTGGAATAAAAAACCTTCTAAAAATCTTTCTGGTGGGTGTGTTCTATTCACGTCTCCAGTCGTTTACCATCACGTGAGTTTAATGGTCAAACGCAGATTTATTTTTAATAAAAAATGGAAGCAAACGATTTACAGGTTTCGTAACTCATCTGTTTATTTTATTAATATCGCAGATAAGAAACGGTTTGGTGAGCTCTCTAGCGCTCACGAAGTTGGAAAACTTTGGATTTTTATTTATCTTTGTGGCAATATACGAGCTGCGGGCTCATTTGCGTTTGAGTTTTTGGAACGGGTGCCATGTTCTGATGGTTATTGCATGTTGTTTGTTTAATAGCTACTGTAAAACCTGAAATATATGGTTAGCTATTTTAATAAATACTAAAACTTTAAGGCGATTTTAATACATGCTACGGATTTATCTCATGACTTATTACAAACTTTAACATAATAAGACTCTAATGATAATAAGAAAAGGATATCAAAAATAAAATGCTCTATTTATACTTTAATACTCCTTAAATGTCACTAAATGATCTCTTACAGACAATCCTCCAACGAAACATTAGTAGAAACAAGGAATTAGTTATAGTGATGTTAAAACAATAGAAATATAAATAATTACTAATAAATACTAATGGTTTCGCAAGTCTAACCCAAACTGGAGGTCTTGGGTTCGAATCCCACAGCACGGAGCTCTGTTTCTAAGTTATGTGTTTATTGCAGACGTCTTCAAACAGTGAAGGAAAACATCATGAAGAAAACTTTAAAAAAAGTTCTCGAAGTTCTCTCCCTTGGTGGTTGGTCCTAGCGAGGTGGACTACGGTCTTGCCCTTCTGTCAATGAGAAAAAAAATCCCGCGCCCAGCAGCGTACGGCTTATAAAAGCAGCACTGATTCGGACTCGTAAATATTCTAAATAATAATGCTGACAACTCCTTTGACGATTGTGAAAACTTTGACAGCTATTGGGACTTTAATTAAGTATTTTATATTGGCTATTGATTATTGTTTATCTGTTTTTTATTGTATGATTGTTATTTTTAATTGTTTTGTAACTACTTTTTTGACATTCCATTATTGTTATTTTGTGACATGACATATTGAGACTTAATTTTTATTTTTTATATTTGTGTATATTTTGACGTTTTGATTTATGCTGACATGCTAGCTATAAGCAGCTTAAAATTTGACATCCTATGTATATATGTAACAATTGTGAGGTAATGTAACTGGGTGTATCCGTTTTTTCCTCAATAAACTAATTTAATTTTTATAATATTATAGTTTTTGATGTGGTATAAAAAAATAGTTGTAATTTGTTTTCAGAAGTAAAATAATGAACCATACTAAATATTCTTTTTATAAAACTTTATTTGCTTGTTGGTTCCAGAATCGTCTTCTAAACTTTATTTCAGACCAACTTGTAAAAGGCCACAAAATAAATATCGTGAAATCGTTCAAAAATTCCCTGTAAAATGTGCCATAATATGTAACTCTACATATTGACCATTGTATTTCTGCCACGATCTCATTGGTAATTGTTCAAAACAAATGACGGATTCGAAAAGTTCTCCTGCGACTGCAATCAATCGTCGACCATTGAGACATGACTCATAACTATTCCAACAGCCATATTTCAGATTATAAAAAGTGCCAACTGTAATAATCCATTATACGGCATAGAGTTAAAAAAAGTTTAGAATGGCTCCACACCCGAAACCGGCCACATCTGGCGCGAATGTGTCCAACTTTTGATATAGCCTCCGAGCCGAATAAATTGTCGTGAAATTACTTTTTCATGTTCTGGGCTCTCGTAGCTTTGAGAGGTGACTTGTCATAGTGCTGGTCTTTTAATGATCTGGATGGGAATTTTCGGAAAGTTTATAGAAATGGAACGAAATTGTTTTATGATATGGTATATATCTACATAGATATATATTTGTGTAAAAGTAATAGGACGAACGAGACGCAGATACAGGTTCCACCGCAGTACCAGATGTTCTGCCGCCAAGCAGTAGTGTGTTCTGGTTTGCAGGTTACTGTGGCTGGTGAATTTACAGGGCTGTCAAGACTAACCATCGAAAGTCTCAAAGTTATGTGTACCGCTGCAATGCTCATGGACATGCGTTATCTATTACCATCTGGATAGCGTCTAGTTCGTCTTATTACTTTACATTAAAAAATAGAGTCCGTAAAAAGGTCCGACCTACGCTGTCCGTAAATTTAAAACTCACTGGATTGAACAAATAAGCAGACGTGACGATCACGTGACTGCCGCGACTAATTATAGCTTCATGCCTAACAAGTATCTAAATTTCATACGAAATTGTAATAAAAGTCACAGTAAATACGACAAAGTATTTATTGAATAATATAATTAATATTACACAAACACTTGCACTTGGTAATTAAGGCCATCCCCCCTCTGGCTCTTTATTTTGACGTTCACGAAAGGCGATCCTACGCCTCCAGACGTAACGGTCACTTTTGCTTGTGATCTGTCCAAGTCTACTGCCCAAACACCCTGAAAAATATATTTAAAACCAATTACTAACTGACATACTAGGTAACATATCTCTTTAGCAGGAGGTCGTGTAGGTAAGTGGCACCGCAGTACCAGATATTCTGCCGCCAAGCAGTAGTGTGTAAACATTGCTGTGTACCAGTTGGCAGGGTACTGTGGCTAACGAAATTACAGGGTTGTTGAGACTAACCATCGAAGGTCTCAAAATAAGAAGCGTCAAAGCGGCGGTACCATGTACTTTACTACGCAATACACAGAGTATTGCTGCAATGGTCATGGGCATACGTTATTTTTTACCCTCAGAAGAGAGTCTAATTTATCTTGTTAAAAAAAACACTAATTTTCGCATAAATGTCATTACGCTACTTACAATGTTGTGAAGCATTGTGACATGTATCGATATATTTCTCAGCTTTATTTAATATTCTTCATAGTTGAAATAAACAATACCTTCTACTAAAGTGTATTGTACTCATAATTATGAATAACCTATACAATTGACAAAACTCTGAAATCGCCAAAAAATTACTGTGCCATTCCAAAAGTTTGAAAACGTAAACGACTATTACTTATTTTAATAATTAAAAAGTGGAACATAGATTAATTAGACATAAAAAATTAAATGAATGACGTCTTAAAGGAAAATTTTAATCATAAAACATGTCAGAACATTTATGTCACTGATTAATTTTTGTTCTACATTTTAAAATACACTCACTGTCAACTCGAGAAAGCTTAAAAACTGCACTCATTGTTAATCTTTTATTAATGAATGTTCCACTTATTAATAGAAAATCATAAATAAATTACTGATTATGTCCTTTGAAATACCTTAATTAACCTAGTGCTGTTATCATTGTAGAAAACGTTCTTGGTCCTCGTGGTGAGTGGAATAGCACTCAACTTGACATTTTCTGTGTACGCCAACTGGTTATTGATGCTCGTTCCCACTGACAGATCCTCAGCATTTTGTAAATTGGCGCACAGCACTATCATTACTAATACTGAGATTTTTATATACGCCATATTGAATCTTGACAATTTTATTTTACTAAGAATTTCACAGTGTTGTTCTTATAGGAGTTGTTTTTATTCTGTTTAGTTTCGATATATATCCGCTTTGGAAAGTACTTGAGATAAAGATAGCTAACAGTACGGTCACCGTGGAGTGAGTCAGTGCAAGTCTTATCTCTATCTTGAGGATGTGATAAGATGGTATCGACTTGTAGGTACTTTCCTCAGAGGGAATTATTTATTGGGATTATATTACTGTGATCTTGTGGATATTTAAACATTGTAGGTACATAAAATGCATTGAAGATTAAAAAGAACATGTGAATTTCGTATTTAGTTTGTTGGTATTTTTTTCTAAAATAAATGAAGAATAAGCAATTGCTACCTTACAAACAGTTTTATGATAGCTCAGTGGTTAGCGCGGTCAGTTCACATCCCGAAAGGCGTGAGTTCAAACCCCAACAATGAGCTTGAGCTGTCGGTGAAGGAAAACATCGAGAAGAAACCATAGCATGGTGGTAATGGTATTTTCTAGTACTCGCAGGCTAACTACCACCCTCAAGTTGAAAATCTGTCACCAACCACCTAACAGTGTGTTCTGGCAGCCTCATTTGAGAGCCAGTTCCATTCCAGTCTAGATATGTTTTATCATCTTCGACCACACCGTCACTTAACATCAGATGAGATGTTGTCAAGCACCGAGCTTGCCAAAAATTTTTTTTTTCCAATATTATTATTCATACCGTAAAAGTCATCGTAGATTATCATATAAGAGCTATGCCAGTATTTTATAGGGATCGTATCCGGAACGAAGTGATTCGCTAGAGAACCAAAGTCATCGACATAGCTCAGCGTATTAGCAAGCTGAAGTAGCCGGTGGTGTAGCAACTAAGAGGCTGAGCGATGTGCACCGGAACCCTCAAGCTCGGGGTCCCTCGTATCCTGAACAAGCAGGCTAGATTAGATACAATTTCTCCCACCTTTAAGATATTCATATAATAGGTTGCAACACTACTATAATTATGGCAAAGTTCAGTTAAAAGCAATTGAAACTTGTAGAGTTAACTAAATTATCTCTGTTGTTGTTGTTGTTATAATTTTGCCAAAATATATACATATTAAAATCTTATATAACTTAGTAATGTAAAAGTAATTTACATCGTAAAACCTAAGCTGCTTAGATAGGAGGCCCTCATTTTTTTGCACCAAGGCCTTTGGATAACTACCAATACAATTGTTTGGGTTTACAGGCTAAGTGTTTGACCACAACTCACCTGATGATAAGTGGCGGTGTGGTCGAAGATGGTTAACACACCTAGCCTGGAATGGAACTGTTAACATATTTGTTGTAGAATCGATAACCAGTGAGGTAAAAATTTATTAAATAGAAGACCACTAATCACCAAATTATTTTTAGGATGCCCTGAGACTCGATGGATTGACGAAATACATAAGACAGCTGCCTATCCTAGTTCCCTACAATAGATTGATACAGTTTCGCCAGCCTAATTGGGGACCATCTGCCTTCCAATCTGAAGGTCCTGGGTTTGAATCCCACGGCACACACTTCTGTCTTTCCTTAGTTATGTGCGTATTGCCGATAACTAAACAGTGAAGGAAAACATCGTGAAAAAATCTACTAGTCTGGAAGTTCTTTAAAAAAAATCTCAAAGATGTGTGAAGTTTGCTAACCCGCGCTTGACCAGCGTGGTGGACTATGGCCTTACCCTTCTTATAATGAGACGAAGCCGCGCCCAGCGACCGGGCCATTTTATAAAAACAAAACTGACACTGTATTAATTAATATCGACAGAATGGTGTATGTAGTACGTAATAAATTAGGTTTGGGTTTGAATATCTAATGGGCAGAATTGAATCCCCCGCCTGCTCTCTCTGCAGGAGCCCTGAAGATGTTTTTCACCTTCTGGTGGAGTGTGGACGGACCAAGTCTATGAGAACAAATATGTCAATAAAATATGGGATTAACCCCCGAGATGTTGGCATGTTTCAAGGTATCTTGGCCGCACCCACATGTGATGCGGCGTAGGCCTTATATGCCGGCATCTCGGAAGTACTAGCCCAACGTATTAAAGACATATAATAATTAATATGATGATAAGGTGATATATATTGTTTGTAATACGGGGCTGGCATAATCGCATCGCGATTAAAGCCCCTGATAAAAACGATAATTAAAAGAAAAAAGAAAAAAAAAAGTTTAATCAACACTTGAATAGATTACAGATAAAAACAAATTAATTTACATTGGAAATATACATATAGTAATATGTTTACAATTCAGTTTGAGATCGCTCCACCTGTAAATCGATGGATAAATCCTGATATGATTTCCCCACAAAGCCACATTATCGGCTAATGAAAAGTCAGTAATAGCAAGCGCTGGCTGGCTGGCTGGCTGGCTCTATAGCCGGCTGGCTGGTAAATATCCGCGGTAATGAGGTCGCGTATATAAACTATGCAAATGCAAGGCGAGGGCATATTGGTCAACGGGCAGTGATGCGTGCAATAGGCGCAGAGACGACGGCTAGAAAGTATACTGGAATTTGTAATACTAATAAACCTTTTTAATAGTAACTTGGTGGTAGATCTCCTTAGCAGGTCCTCTACGTAGGTACCACCGCAGTACCAGGTATTCTGCCGCCAAGCAGTGATGTGTAAACGTTACTGTGCTCCGGTTTGAAGGGTACTGCTAGCAAAATTACAGGGTTGTTGAAACTAACCATCGAAAGTCTCAAAGTAATGAACGCCAAAGCAGCGATGCCCTGGACTTTTTTTGCTATTCAGAGTTCTGTTTATCGCTGCAATCCGTCCGTTTATTATTTTTCACAATTATTTTATTAACCTCTAATTTACGTGCGGTTTTTGAAAGATTCATCAAAGAAAAGTCATATTCATTTTTTTTTTTGTTCTATCAATATTGATTTAGAAGAAGTATCTAAATCAATATTGATAGAATCTAATGGTAAAAATAAGGAAAAAATATTAATTTCCGTTAAGTTGAAACCCGAAACATAGCAGCACCCGTAGAGCATTTGCATATCATAAGACGAAACCTCATTCGATTTTTAACTTTGCTGCTATCAATAACGTAATTTTGTTTCGGTTTGTGCTCGTGTTCACCCTAGTCACAGAATGTCTATCTGGGGCAACGAATGGTCATGGTCATAACAACTATTAAGTGACCAAACCGTGAGCTCTTGTGTCCATTTTTGTAAGGAGATCACGAAAAAGTCACACAACAGCGATCCTTATTGCGTGGGCATACGATTTGAAGTGGCTAAGCTTCTTCATGAAAGTTTTATTTTAATGGCAATAAAAGCGCCTGCTCCGTGCTAGTCACTAGTGATGACAGCCAGCAGCTCTCGGCCCACACTGTTTACTGTCGTCCCGCGTTGAATATGCAGCCGATGGGCGTGCCCTAAACTCTTGTAAGCCTTTGTTGGCGGCGATATTGGACGGCCGCTCCGATACATCGATTTCCCTTTGTTTGCTCTGCTCCGCTCCGCTCCACTCGGCGGTGCGTGCCGTAACGCTTTAACTTTCAAATTAGTTTCACACTTTAGGTAACCATTGTTAATTGTTTTTGAATCTTCATTTAAATTCAGGAGGTGAATGTAGCTGTGATAGCTCTGTAGTTAGCGCGGTTGCTTCACACGCCGAAGGGCGTGCGATCAAACCCCAACAACGAGCTTAAGCTACTGGTGAAGAAAAACTTCGTAACTAACCTTAGCATGGTGGTAGGATACTTTCTAGTACGCAACTGCTGCCACCCTCAAGTAAAAAGTTTGCCGCCAAGCACCTAACGGTGTGTTCCGGCAGCCTCATTTCAGAGCCAGTTCCATTCCAGGCTAAGCGTGTTTACCATCTTTGACTACACCATCACTATTGGTATATATGTATGTACGTAACATTATGCAAGCATGAAAAAATTAGTAAATAAATAAATATCTTAGGACATTTCACACAGTGCCATCTAGTCTCAAACTAAGCGTAGCTTGTACTATGAGAACCAGGCAATTAATAGAATATAACTTTTTTTTTTTTTTTTTTTTATTTAATAATATTTTACAATTTTTCGTATTAAAACACACACCATTAAACCTCGCCGAGGTTTGTCTCGGTGTCGGGTCCTCTTCAATAATCGTGGTAGAAGCGAGCGAGCGGCGAGCGCCCGCAAGCGGCCCGACTACCCACATCTGTAACCTGAGGCTATAGGTAGGTAGGCACCGAACAAAGCATGCCGGGCGCTCGGCCGGTCGCTCAGTTCTTGACAACATACTTTACTATAATACATACAGAACGAACATTTCCGAATCTGAATCCAAAAGCTTAGTTTTTATAAACTGTCCCACTGCTGGGCGTGGACCAGTCGGCAGACCTCAACATTTTCGAGATTTTTTTTACGGACTGTCAGACATTTAAATTTCCTCACAACAAACATTAAACATTAAAATCAAACACTTAAATGTCAAACATATATCGTCACATAAATGTTTGTTGTGATGGGAATTGAACCCACGCCCTACACAGCTCTTGAAGCAAAAGTATTAAATGCACGCCCACAAAATGTGTCATCAAATATTTTTATTTCAGTTATTATCACCTCTGTGCCATTAAAGTAACATAGACTTCCATTTCATAAATTGAAATAGTACAACCGCGTAGTTTGATGTTAATCTAATCGACATTAAGCTTATAAAAAAAAAAGAGAAATATTGATCACACAGTCAGTAGCAATCAGACACAGAAGACATATTCAGACTCAGTGAAATATGTTTTTAAAACGTCAACAAGCAAAAGTCCACATTTATACAAAAAACGAAATATTACTTCAAAATGTGATAAGCAAAGATTTCCAAAGATACTTAAAACCGTTAAATATTTTGCAAAGCTTGTTCGGGTACCCAAAATATCTGATTCGAGACAATTTTATCACTCCAAACGGAAGATGGATTAATATTTTATCATTTACTGTAACGTGTATTTATTTTACAATGATTATAGTCCGTTGTATTGTTACGGGTGCGCGAGCAAACGTAAAATTCACGAAACGGAAAACTGAAACAGTTTTTTCGACGACCAAGTACTTTAACTTCTGTCTCAATGCCTTCGGCCATCTCACGAACCTCATATCGAACAGCAGCCACAACGCGACTAACGTCTTACTCGTTCTTAAAATACAAGACGTTCTCAATAAACTGACAAGCAGACGTTCCCTTAAGAATGAAACAATCCGGAATTGGGTGTTCAGCGCTATTTTTATCGTAATTTTTTACTCCTTATACGGATATCTCGATTGTTTTCATCGCAAATTTCATTTGGTTGATGTATTTACCGATTTCGTGTTATTTAGTTTTTATGTAAACGTGCTTTATGCTGCGAGGATTATGGCGTTGATTAAACGCAACGTTTTGATTTGGACCGAAAATCTCGAAGGTATGAAGAGCAGAAATGATAAAGGTGAAACGCAGCGATGGACGAAAATGTTTGAAATTTACTCATCGATAATGGATTCATATATAATTTATGTTAAAGTTTTTCAAGAACTAGTAAGTATTGGAAACAAATTTTAATTGTAAGAAAGAATATAAAAATATGTACAAATTGTAGATAACATACATATTACAGAGAAACCAACTAAATGAACTGATCTAAAAGACCGCTATCAAAGGGAATAGTTCTCATAAATCTGGCACAATTGCCGCGTTGTATGGCCAAACAAACGTGGGGCAAAATAGAGGCCAGCTTTTTGGTCACGTGTAGCGTCCACCGGACGAGATGACAAATCTTTAAATATTTTCTTAGCTCACGTTCCCAAACATTCAACCCCAAAAAGCTCAAAAAAGTACCCTCTGTGATTGCAGTGTCAATGGTACTATATTTGCGCTTTTTGAGAATATCTGCAAATTCAGCCGCCGTGCCAGCTTCAGTTAGATTTGGTGGTTTCCCATACTTACAGGCCGTGTCATCTTCTAAAGAATTAAAGTCATTCCGTCTAGTCTCTTACCATCGTCTCGTATAAGACCGCTCCGCTCAAGGACGTCTAAAAAATGCATAAACTTCTCAGACAAATAATCTAAATGACAATCTTGTGTTATTTCGGAAAATCTGTCGTAATAATTTAAACCAAATTTCTTAAATCACATTAATTATTGTATCGTGTTTACTTTAATATGATGTTACTTATGCATATTTTTCAGATACTGTACTTCATCGTCGACACATTTCTACACACGTTGCTTTACATTCAAACTTGGTTAACTTACACTCAGACAAGTACATCAAATAATGATCCAAAATATAGGGTAAGTCAATCTATTAAAAAAAGAGAACTTCAAAACGCAGTAGTATATGCAAAATGGCCAACCGACCTGCGTGATTGTTCATATTCTTTTATTATACAATATTATATTAAAGTACATGTACAAAGCATATATAGCTACCTATTTATATAATTAGGTTTATGCTAAGTTTATTTTTATGGTTATGTTAGTTTTTTATTCCATAGATGTTTTTATTTTGCACGACGTTTTTTCTTAATTTTGTTATACGTTATATGACGAAATTCTAAATTTATTTAAATATAATAAATTCATGTTTTTATAGAGTAATGAAATGGACATTTGGATATGATTGTGTTATGATTTTGACATTTTAAATATTATTATAAAATATTAATGTAAAAATGACCTGTAACGTTATACTTGGTTATACCCGGTGTTATTACTTAAATATTTGTATTCAAAATAATACAAAATCAATGTATTTTTTTATTTTTTTTTCAGAATTTTTTATCAGGCACCATGTACATAATCATTGTTTGGGTGCTGGTGCATTTCGCGTATATTTCCTTTATGGCGTGGGAGACGGAGCTGTTCTACATGGCCATGGAAAACACACAGACAGTGTCCTCAAAACTACTAGGAGATCGGAAATGCAGTGGTACGACTGTGATCAAATAATATATTTTACTATGGAAACTGACGTGGTTTTAGAAGTTTTTTTTATTTATATCGGATAATCCGACTGTAGTTTAGCTTTAATTGTACGAAGCACGACGAGGCTGCGTGCACTATGTACTCAGCTTTGTCTCCATGAAGAAGGTCATCGGATGTGGCCAAAATTATAGTCGAAGTATCCGATATAATTAAATAAATACATAATAATAAACAAAGCTTGTACTATGAAAACCAGATAACTGATAGAATACTTATATACTTTTTTTTTGTAAATACATACTTATAATACACATAGTTAAACGAGTGTAATCCCACAAAAGAAAAAAAAAAAGAAAAACAATATTTTACTAACTACGAATTTCTATCGTAATATATAAATCAAATCCTCTATAATTGAGTTGTAACTGTTTGCCTCAGCAGATAGTAATCCTGGGTACGATTCAGTCATGCAGATGATGAATCATGAATGAAATGCAAAACTATAACATCTACTTTGAGCCTGTTTAATACAGTTAGTGGAGAATGATAGTGGTACTTTAGCTTACAAAAAGTGATGCAGATCTTATTATTTACATTGCTTAGGTATAAGTAACTTATACACATACAAATGTAGAAGCTTCGATCTCTCTCTAACTTGAATAGTAATTCAACATTTGATTTAATGACAATTTGTTGTACGAATCTTCGTGTGTTAGAATCCGAATCAGACCTGTTTTTTATAAACTGTATGTTTTTTTTTATGGTTGATAGGTTAGGTGTTTGACCACAACTTACCTGATGTTAAGTGACGGCGTAATTGTTAGTTATTAAGTCATTAATTAATCAGGATTATAAATTAAATAGTAGTTGAGTCATTTTTACATAATTAGCTAGATTACGATAGACATGTTCTAGAGTGGAGACCAAGTATTGGCAAACGTAGCGTAAGACGCCCTGAGACTCGATGGAGTGACGATAAACGCAAGGTAGTAGGCAGTGACTGGAAGCAAAAAGCGAAAGATCGGGCTAGGTGGCGTGGATTAGGAGAGTCCTATGTGCAGAAGTAGACTAACGGTGATGATGATGACATATATTTAATGAAAATGTACTATTAACACTTTAAGAAACTTTATATCGCTACACGCCTAAGTTAAACTAAGCTATGACACAAAAATATCAGAATAATAACATAATATATACTATCAAAATTTTAGCCCATAATCGCCTCTCTCCTTTACTCAATACAGTACAAAACTGCATATCAACTATTCTCTTACAGAAGCAGAAAGAAGAATGCACAAGAACACCCAGCGGCTGTACAAATCTTGCTTTGCGAAAGTAAACCTTAAAGGCTTGTTCGACGTGGACGGAACCCTCACGCTGCAGCTCGTGCAAATCACTATGACTAACGTTATCGTTCTTTTGCAGTTTGCTTTTATGTAAAAAATATATTATAGTCCTACATAAGTCTTTATTTATGTCACGGGTAACGCGAGAAGAAGTAACCTTTGGTTAACCTGCCATTACCTGTCTTTTTGGGTAAAGCTCGAATAATCACTAAAATTAACTTAACTTCGGCATTTATCAAGCACCAGTTCGATTGTACATGGAGGAATACAGCTTGCACCTTTGGGATGAATCTGTCAAATACCAGCTGAAGGTGTTGGAGTCAACCGAGAAAACATGCCAAGAGACTCATCTGCCAAAACTTCCTTACCCAAAGGGTAAAACAGGATATTACTAAGACTCCGCTATCCGTCCGTCTGTCTGTCTGTCCGTCTGTCATCAGGCTGTATCTCATGAACCGCGATAGTTATTCAGTTGGAATTTTCACAGATGTATTTTTGTTGCCGCTATAACAACAAATACTAAAAAGCAGAATAAAATAAATATTTAAGGGGGCTCCCATACAACAGACATGTTTTTTTTTGCCGTTTTTATAGATAATGGTACGGAACCCTTCGTGCGCGAGTCCGACTCGCGCGGCACGGTTTTTTATATTTTAATACCTATAATTAAACACACAAATATTATTCTTGAGTGGGAATCGAACCCACACCTTTTAGCTCTAGAAGCAGATCTACCAAAAACACGTTTAGATATCACAACATCTAATAATTCCCAGCCAGTATAGGGCAGACGCATTCACGTGTAGTTGCCAGTATTAAGTTACCCGGGTAAATGTGAAATTCGAATCTATTTTAGTTGTTATTCGAACTTTACCCAGCAAACCTGGGTAATACTAGTTAAACTCGGGTTAAACTCGGATTATTGCTTCTTCTAAGTTACCTGTTACATATGTTCATTAGAACATTCGTGCACTGCTATAATGCATATAACATTTTTGCTGTAACACAAATACGTAATTTTTCCTTTCCAATTAAGTAAAATGTGTATTATATGGTATGTAGAATAGATATATTAAATCATTAATAAATAAACCTATGTATAATATGCAACTTATCATCAGGAGAGTATCTCGATCGTCTCATTGCTTTTACATATTCATAGCACTATAAATAGGAAAGAAACTATTGTAGTAGGGATTTTATTTTAGTTATTTTGGTTTGTAGCGATGTCAGTGCAGTCGGTTTACATGCCGAAGGGGGTTTACATATATTTTTTTTGTAATTTTATTAAAGTGAAATTGTTGTAATTTATTTAAGAACTCTTTAGTTTCATAAGCACGAAAACTTGTTTGACGAAAGAAAACTCTATATGCAATTGTTTGCATACAAAGTTCAATTATAAAAACTATACTCAATAATAAAAGGCACTTTATACGTAAAATGGAACATTGTAATCTCATAAATCTGTTCTATCCCAAATATAGGTAGTACATTTCCAGCAGTACTAATTAACCGTGAGTGAATTAGCCAGGGTCTAATATCAGGCAGTGAAGCCTGTTTATTTCACTCCTATCACTTCTATCACTCCGTCGTTACCGCGGCCGTTAACGAGTATTTGATTGCTGCGATAATGTGCCTCCGTTAGTTAGGGCGTGGACCCAAGTACTACACCGTAGCATGAGTAGCAGGTACTGTAGCTTACTACGGTAAGCTCTACGACGTAGCAGAATAGCTGTACAAAATTCTAATGAATACTTACCCTATATTTAGACGCTTTAAAAACGTTTTTACTGCAGTCGACCATCAGTCTTATACTGAGTAGGATAAGTACTTGTTTAGTTGAGCAAAGCTGGCAGTTGCGTAAATTCTTACGACTCACATTTAGTATTTTTGAGGTTTTTGCACGAAATTAACACTAAACATCGACGCAATAACGTGTAGTTTTAAAATCTCTTTGTTATTAATATATATTTCTTTTTAATTTTTGATTTTTCTAAATAATTTTCAAACACGTTTTTACTGCCCTGTTGGCTTATTTGGTAGTGTATTGGTGCTTCAAGAGCTGTAGGGCGTGAGATCGATTCCCACTCCGGATAAACATTTGCGTAACGAGCTTAAATATTTGTTCTGTGTCTGGGTGTTCTGTATATATTATAAGTAAGTATTAATAAAAAAACTGTCATATTAAATATTGCTTGTTCTATGGTTACCATAGTAAGCTGTATAAAAGTCCTATGATATTTATTTATTTGTCAAAATGTAAAGATTTTTTCCACAAGTGGCAATCAAGCAGATGGGTTGCCTGATGATAAGCAATAACAGTCGCCTATACATATCCGCAATACCAGGGGCACAACAAATACATTGCCGACCTTTAAAAATTCTATTAACACCCCTTTTGTAGTACCCAATGTTGAACTCAATAAACAAAACAACAGTAAAATTATTAACTATACAAATTATACAGTACAAAATTCTCACGCTCAATGTAGTTTCGCCCTAACATTAAACTCCTAACGATATTACTTAACTTGACCAACCTCTAACACCTCCATCTCCCTCTATCACTCAACTGCAGAGCGAGACGGCGTGACCCACGTCGAAGTTATGATGATGTACGATTGAAATGAGCGGGGACATCCCTAGTGGGCAACTCTTGTGGGTAATAGGGCTGTAACAAGTTTACTGACTGTTTATGGAGACAGGTTGAATGCAGTTAAGGTTTTATTGCTGAAGTATAGCTGGTATTGATCAATCGGGATATGACGTTGTAAAACAGTATAATCAATTGAATAGCAATACAGAGTACGCGAAATGGTGGTACTTATAGTATGAGGCCATTGAACGCATTATAGTCAATACACTTTGAGACTAGAAATGTTTTGTAGCGATGATAGCTCAATGGTTAGTAAGGTCGATTCACACACCGAAGAGCGTCGGTTCAAAACCCAACAATGAGCTTGAGCTGCCGGTGAAGGAAAACATCGTGAGGAAATCATAGCTTGGTGGTAGGGTATTTTCTAGTGCTCGGTTGGCTAGCTACCAACTAACGGTGTGTTTCGGCAGTCTTAATTGAGAGCCAGTTCCATTCCAGGCTTGGTGTGCTTTACCATCTTTGACCACACCGCCACTTAATATCAGGTGAGCTGTGGTCAAACAACTAGCCTATCAGACATTTAAAAAACACCTAGTTTCACATACATTTCTAGAAAATTGATTGATTCAGGCGTTACTTTGTGGAAGTTCATTTTGGGTATTGTGTATAGTATATTTCAGCTTAAAAGTCGTGTTGGGTACAACAATGACGAGAATTTAATTTAAATATTTGTCCAACTTATATAAAATATATTATAAAGTAAAGTATGAATAGGTACTCAAATTTCTAGATATTAGATTTAAAGTAAAACGATTTGTTCTAAAAACGTAATGATTGTTTACAATAAACGTAAATTTAGTCGATACTCACTCGGACTCTTTATAACTCTATCAACGTACCAAACTAACCCCCCGAACAGTTGCAATGAATCTTTTTTATCATTTCGCAAATCTATCCCTAAAGTCCAGCCATAAATTAACATGGGGGTATAAATAAAGTTAACCTTAAATTAACCGTAAGCCTGGTAAGGTGGATGATACGTGACGCGATGTACAATTAAGCCACATGACTGTGGAATTGTTAATTTTCAAAATACGGCCAATTACATTAATAATATTATTATTTGAATTATAATATTACTCTACACCTCTTAAAAAGGAGCTAGGTTTATTATTTTTATTAGAACTACCTACATTTGACAATAAAATCTTGAATCTATATCACATCATCAGCCATAGGACGTCCACTGTTGGACATAGGCCTCCTCCTGGGGGGTTTTGCCAATACTCGCCACGCTTGGCAGGCGGGTTGGCGAGCGCAGTTAGGTGTGATTGTTCAAGGAAGACGCTGCTGCCCATCTTCCGGATTACATCCCTTAGCCGACTCTTACGGCAACCACGGGTAGAGAGAGTGGGGTGCAATGCTTACGCCGGTACCATAATCTATATCTGTAATATATAAACTATGTTTTGGTTTCAAGAGATTTTCTTATAGTCTTAATACATTTTTAAATTTTAAAACGAATTAATAGAAATAAAGGTATGTATGATATTCACTATACTATGATAGTTATATTTACCTTTACCGAATGAGTGAGTTATACATATATACCCGTAGTACCAAAAATCGATATTTTAAAATATTTTTTAGTATTTTTTTTTAAGTTACAGCAACTGTCGAGCCTCGTTATAGGCCTTCGGGTGACGCATTTACTCTGACACTAGGACTGACCACACAGCTTAATCGAGCTTTCTTTATTTACAACCAAATTAAAAGTCAAGTTTTATGTACTTGTCTTATTCCATATCTATGCACTCGTTTCAATATTTTTAGACATAGTATGAATATCAGCCTTGTTTCTATAAACTGGCTCACTGCTGGGCGTGGGCCTCGTCTCATTGTGAGGAGGGTAAGGCCATATTCCACCACGCTGGCCAACTGCAGGCTTTGCATACATACACATCTTCGAAAATATTAAGCTTAACACTTTGACTGCCCTCTTGGCTCATTTGATAGTATAGGTATATATCTGCTTTAGGAGCAGGGCGCGGGTTCAATTCCCATTCAGGACAAACATTTGTGTAATTTGTGCTTCAATATTTGTTCTGTATATTTACAAAAAAAGTTCATAAGTATTACAATTACATCTAGTTCCCATAGTACATGTTTTGCTTAGTTTGGGGCTAGATGGCGCTGTGTAAAT
The DNA here is from genome assembly GCA_950106695.1 of Biston stratarius. NCBI lineage: Eukaryota > Metazoa > Arthropoda > Insecta > Lepidoptera > Geometridae > Biston > Biston stratarius. Next base: position 14,810,951 of record OX467110.1, on the reverse strand, counting down.
ACGATATTTATTTATTTCAGATATCTTTACAACATTTTGCATAACCGTTTGAAACTAGCGGAAATACATGACTTAATAGCAACGGCGGCTAAAGCTTGAGACTCCAGCTCAAGATCTCTTGATTGTAAGTCAAACAGCAGTCATAATTGCGTTGCCATAGCTTTATAAAAAAAGTTGCCAAAATTATTAAATATTTTAGGACATTTTACTCCGAAATTGGACTCACAACTTGCACTTTAAAATGTTTACACACTGCTGTGTAGTGCTATGTTACCAAGTTACGTTAAGACATTTCTTAGTATATGCATTCTAAAAATTTGATTAATGTTTCTACAATGTTTTTTAAAGACTATTGTAATTGGCGTGCTGTGTCTTTAGTCAGTAAATAAATAAATGACAGTGGAACGCGTACTTCTACTAAATGAAGACTATAAGATTTTGTAACGAGCTGTCATTCCATGAAATGCTACTTCATAACTTCGTGTCTGCCTCATGCACCTGATACTATATTGAATTCCCCTCCGACCCCTTCCGAGCCCCTCTTTTGCCCCTGCGTCTCTTTTCTACACCCCTCACCCTAGAGGTGCTAATGGAATATTCTGGAAACATTCAGGTGTCAAATTTTCCATTGTCTTGTCAGTGTTATGGTGCACTGTGGGTTTGAATTTTGTCAGCTCGTTGAAGAATTTTAAAGCATAAAGCGAGGGTAAAAGGTTGATTATTGATCAGTGGTGATGATGGTCGTTAAACTTCGGTCATGGATTGTCCAATTTTGGTAAAATTTGACTTTGATTTTTACTGCGACGTGGAATCATCCTCATATCTTGTAAAATGTTTAAAATGTAATATTCACTGCCGAGTAAAAGATATAATATTCTGATATGATTTTTTAAAATAATATGGATGTTTTTGTTGTAATATAACACGCATAAAAAGACTTTTGATTGACGTATGTAAAACGTGGGCTGAATCAAATCAGATACGTCGAAGCCTAACGCTTGAATTCATCAACTATTTTAATCAGAAAGAAACTGAATATTCGGGAATATTAACGAAATTACCACAAAAATGTTTAACAAATATTAAAATCGGCACGAGGAAATGTCTGTAGGCTAAATTTGTATCTTTATAATAAAACATATATAGTAACTATACTAGTTATAGTTCAGTTGATCTACCATTAAATTCAAACATATCCGCATCATTATTTCACAAAATTGTGCAACACACTCCGGGATCCAGAGCGAAAATATATTCTCGGGGATTGAAAACAAACTCCGCCCGACAAATGACGAAAAGAGCACAGATTTTTAGAAAAAAAAATACCTCCCCCGCTGAGACAAAGAGGCTTGCACTACACGCGCCCTCAGTTGTCCTTACATCTTACATTTTTGCATCATATTCCGTAGCAATGAAAAGTAAAAACATTGAAGATATTCTAAAATAAGTTCAGTTTTAAGCTCTATCGTGTACATCTAGAGTTGGCTTTAGCTTAAAACGATAACTCAGCGAATTCAAATGCAGGGAAAGACGAGAGTGGCTGAATTGAGGTGGAATCCAAGTGCAGAATAAAAGTGACGAAACTCGAATGGAATAAAGTAGTGAGTCGAAATAGTCGAGTTTCGGGCCATTGTCGGTTGAGCAGCGGCTGCGGACAGAATTCCGAGTGAAGTTACACTGAGTAACGTTTTCTTTAAAATATAAAATAATAATATATACTAACATTTTAGTATTCATTGTTTTTGGTAGTTAAGGATTTATTATTTGCAGAGCTTTTTGAATTGGTTCAATACTCACTATCCTAATCTTTGTTAGGCATATTTTCGCTTTTCATTTAATATAATGCAATTTTATTGATAATTTTAAAGTGGTTAGTTATATTCCAATTTATGTAAAAGTAGTATAAAAATAATTGATTGAATCAGGTGTTACTTTGCGGAAGTCCATTTTGAGTGTTCTGGATATATATTTAGTTTATTTCCGCTTAAACTAAAACGAAAAAAATAATAAGCTTAAGCTTAGGCTTAAGCAGAAATAAACTAAATATATACCTAGAACACTAGTATAAAAATGTCAATAAAACAAATTAAAAATATGGAATCATGTCAATTTAGTTTTACACATTTTTTTCTATTAATTAACCTTAAAATTGAGAAAAATCTTATTGACCTTTTTTATAAAAGATAGGCTTGCATTTGACCGCCATCTCACCTGAGGTAAGGTGATGATGCGGTCTAAGATGGAGCACGCTTGCCTAGAAGATACCGATGTCTCTCGACTTAAAGACACCCAGATTACATCCATCGGGTAACACTCACTCGGGCAGCGCATTCCACGGTCTAGCGGTCCGCACAATAAACGTGGAATTAAATCTTTTTGTTCGAGTTTTTGGAAGGTCAACTATGAAACGATGTCACTTTTTCGTGCTTCTAACTGTCCGATAGATGAATAGCCAAATAGGGGAAATTAGACCATGTATGTAGTTCTGAAGCACACTCATCGAAAAGAATCCAATAAAAACTTTAGATATATATATATATTACTAAAGTTTGCTTTGTCAATTTATTTTCGTACGTATATATGGTAAAAGTCGTTTGTAATGAGAATACACGTACATTGTATCAAGTATACTAATGAAAAATAAATAGACGGTCATGGGGACTGCTGATAGAAGTGAAAACTTATAACACGTCCCATTATGTCGGTGTCGGTAAACTTAGTTTATATTATATCGGTTAGTAAATTCAGCTCAAACATTTCTGTGATAGATTGAACTCAATTGTGTCTGGGTGTTCTAATGGAATATATTTTATAATTTAAATAGCAACATTGCTATAATTTAGGTTGTATGTCTCAGTTGTAAAACAAGAACGAAATTATATACTGCACTGTAAGATTCAACGTTTCTTTTTGAAAATCATTGATATCATAGTTAGAAAAGTACAGATATAAGCTCTAAAAGTCTACGGGACTTTCTAAAATAAATATTTACAAAAAACAAGTAAGTAGTAGAACAAGTTTTGCTTAGTTTGATGCTAGATGTGAAATCTCGACCGACATTTGTACCCAAGTTATAGTTGATAAAATAATTTGCTTCATGTGAATAAATAAAATCGAGTCACAGACTGCACCCATACACACGTCTGACCTCACAAAAAAAAAGTTCAATGACATTATCAATCTTCTCACAATAGACATCTTTAGCTTGGGACCTTTTGAACGGCCTCATACGTCAGCGGAGTGGCTGACTAGAGGTGATTTGTCCACCGAATGACCGGTGGCAGATTAACGGCGCCACACCGGCGATAGATGTCCTTCCAGAGGCCCGGGGGATGACCTGGAGATATTACTGGGTCAAAAGCTGTTGCGGTGAAGAGCAAATCGTGCATGACCTAGTTGGGGCCAATAGGTTCTGTTTGCAAGTGATTTTTTGAGTAACAATTCTAAAAAATACGGCTGGTTCAGATAGAATTTCGGAGATATGAAACATTTTTTTTAACGCTTACAGGCTAGGTGTTTGACCACAACTCACCTGATGTTAAGTGACGGTGTGGTCGAAGATGGTAAAGCACACCTAGCCTTGGAAAGAACTGGCTCTCAAGTGAGGCTGCCGGAAAGCACCGTTAAAAACTTGGCGGCAGATTTTCAACTTGGTAGCTAGCCAGCCGAGTACTAGAAAGTACCCTACCACCATGCTATGGTTTCCTCACGATGTTTTCCTTCACCGGCAGCTCAAGCTCATCGTTGGGGTTTGAACCCACGCCCTTCGGCATGCGAACCGACCGCACTAACCACTGAGCTATCATCGCTATAAAGTGTACTATTTATACATGTGTACTATTGTGTATCTGTACATACACACATACATCACAGATGTCAAAAAATGACAGATAGAGTTTTTACATCAAACGGCAACAAAAATTTACTCGGCTGTCCGCCGCGTGTAGCTTACGCAGTAGGAACTCTTGCGTCTGTAAGGTTGTGATGTCGGCTGACAGTAAATCACAAATTAACAATTTCAGATCATATTAACTATAACAAAAACCTTTAAATAAACGTGAGTAATCCCCTACATAGAAAACAAAAATAGGTCCCATTTTTCTAAAGACATACTAATCATCATTAAAAAAAAATCTGAATATTTTATATCATTTAACTTGACTATCATTTTGCTCTAATTAAACTCCTTTTTTTTAAGTTTCAGTCGCCTACTTGGGAAATCGTCTGGCTTCAGATTTGAAGGTCCTAGATTCGATTTCCACGGCACGCACAAATTTTCTACGTTATATTACTGATTATTTCAAACTGTGAAGGAAAACATCGTTAAAAAATTGAAATTAAAAATAGTTGAAAATCTGCCTATCAATATAAAATTTTATCATCTAAAAATAAATTTGCATATTACAATAAAATTGTACAATCGCTACAAATTCCCTCGTCGAATAGAGAATAAAATCTGATGTTGTTACAAAAGGTATCCTGTCTAAAGACACGAGTGCGATTTGAATGCGAAGACAATGCCAGTCTGGCCCAAACAGTCGGTACTAAATATCACCCAACTTAGTTCCCGAAGCATCTCCATTGCATAATGCATATCTGCACTTACAGCGCGCCTCTTACTATGAGCACTGCTGCTTCACGCTTCATTACGCGCGACTATTACTACCGTCGATCAACCATCGATGGTTCTGTATTAATTGATACGTTTGAAATCAATTACATTACGCAATGAATTAGATTTTCCTGAAAAATGCAGTTGATTTATGGGAGATAGTATAGGTTATGAGGAAAGTGCTCGTTGTACCAGCAATAACTGAAGTGTCTATCGACTATTGATTTGTAAGGACAGGGCAAATAGAACTTATTTTTAACATTACCGATGCTATGGTGTAATTGTTGTTAGCGATTCACTAATAAGCGATCATCGTGCTTGAAGTTTGACGCGATGCAATTAGTTATTTTTTTTATAATAAATAGGCTTGCGTTTGACCGCCATCTTGCCCGATGATAAGCGAAGATGCGGGGAGCATGCTTACCTAGAAGAAACCAATTCACTAGCGACTTGAAGGCACCCAGATTGTATTTATCGGAGAAACCCACTCGGGCAGCAAATTCCAATGCCTAGCGGTTCGTACGAAGAAGGTGGAACCAAACCGCTTAGTTCGAGTTTTTGTAATATTAACCATGAAGCGGTGTCGCTTTATTGAGCTTTTATCTGTCCGATAGTAGAATGGCCGGGTGGAATTAAGTCATGCAGATCAGAAGCGCACTCTCAAAGTGTATCCGGTAGAAAACGGACAGACAAGCCCCTTTACGTCGATGTTCAAGGCTTTGAAGTCTTTTTTAAACAAACGAAATTAAATAAAATGTTATGGATGGTGTTGATTTTCTAAGTTGTATAGAGTTAGAGGGTTATAAGCTTAGGATATAATGAGGAGAAAGGGAGTTATTGTACTGACCATTATGAATAACTTTTACTATAGTTACAACACTGAAATCACGAAAAAAAACCATCTATTCTTTACAGTCGGTCAAGGTAAAAAGAATTTTTAATTTTTTTCTGTTCTGTGAATGGGGTATCCATCCAGCTTCTCACCTTGATCATATATTTAGTTTAATCTAAAATTCTCGCTAAATAAATAAATATCGGTGGATATTTTATACAGCGCCATTTAGCCGCGAACCAAAAGAGACTTGAACTATTGACTATTGAACTACACACAATTGATATAATACTCATACTAATATATATTTTTATTTGTAAATATACATACACCCAAACACAGAAATGAATGGAAATTACACTCACGTCGTACAACTTTGGAAGCAGAGTTACTACCAAGTGAACTAAACTAACATATTGAAACATTACAATTAGTGAGAAATATCTTTGCATTTTAAATCTTTGACATTGACGAACGTGTTTCTAGTATGCTCTTGTATACGAAGGAGATCGTTTGAAGCCTCTTTGTAGGGTAAACATCGTTGCTTAGTTTCTTGTCGCCGGGAATTTATTGCGGTAAGGAATTGGACGCGTTTTTTGTTTCAGTTTAGTTCGTTTAATTAGTGTGGACGGACTTGATGCTTGGGTTTCTACTTGTTTTGTTACTGTTAAAAACAGGGGAAAGTTTTTACCTGCACCACAGAGCTGACATTATTTTCGCAGCTGAAATCATCAGCAAAACGATTTGTAATGAATTTAAGCGAAATAATATTTTATTTAAAGAAATTTACAGGAAGATTCCTCATTGAACTTCTGTCTATAGCTCTATCGTTGTGAAGACACCCAAACTATGATACGCGCTTTCAGCAAAAATCTAGAACGTACCGTGACAGGATTTTAAGCTTATGATTAAAAAAATACTGTTTAAGTACCTAGTTAAAACCATCGAATATATCAAAGTAACGAGCGGCGAAGCGATGTCCTGGATTTTGTTTTGTTACTCAAAGTTCTGTATATCCCTGCAATGGGCGTTATCTCTTACCATCAGAAGAGCGGCACGCTCGTGTCATTCCTTATGTATTCTATCAGTTATCTGACTTCCATTACACAAGCTTAGTTTGGGTTCAAATGGCGCTGTGTGTAATATAAAAAAAAACTGTATTCCATAATCGTGATTTTGGTGTGAACAACTAAAAGTTATCAATATACCTGTTTGTATTCGAATTTACACCTGCTGGAGCCATTGACTTATATATTACTTTGCAAAGACAGTACCATTCACAATAGCACCGACCAAATGTTTTGTTCAAGTATATTTAGTCGCTCAATTATGTTCAAGTATACACGCTGACATTGTTAAAGTTGTAGCACTTAAGCGCAACGAGATGTGCTTAGCCGACAACTAGAGATCAACTGTGTCAAAATGTATACAAACAGCAGTTATTCTTGAAGTAGTATTGTGATACGTACCACTGCTTTATCATATCCTTACTTTTATCACTTTTGAACTAACAAACTTTTAATTCAATGTGTTGAACATTTTGATAAAACTCTATATCGCTGTACACAAAATAGATGTTTTCATGTTTAATTAAACAAGCATAATTTATTTTTTATTTACTTTTGCGGGATTACTTATGTTTAATTTTAACAGAAACTCCGATAATGTTTCTATAGTCTAAGTTTAGTATAACTTGAAAAAAAAATTGAAACTATGGTCGAAGTTTCTGTTTTTTTTTATTATTATTATCGCTGACAGGCTTGGTGATAAAATTAAACGTGAGTGACCACGCATAAGTAAAAAAAATATGTGTCAAAACCATGTCAGTTTCTATAGTAAAAGCTTAATGCAGAACATTTAAAAACATGAATGCCCTTAAATCAATTATAAAAAAGGTATAGCCTTCAAGTGAATCGGTTTTTTCTGGGCAAGTGTTTCCCACGGTATACCGCATTTTCACTAAACATCAGGCGAGAGCTTAAAACGCAATGTCACTCGAGATGATGTGGGGATTCTAACGATACCACACACACCCAAATCTGTTCAGGTTTTTTAACTTATGGTGTAATAAAGAACACATGCTCACATACATGGACCAATAGAACATTACACTCTGTTTGGACAGTCGTGGAGAAAAATACTGAATGATCTCAGATTCATCATTCTCAGTGTCAAATATCTCACCTGTCCCTTCTTTCACGCCCTCCTATAATATTAACGAAGCATATTAACATCAAAGCGGAAATAAAATGCCGTCGGAGATAGCATTACGCGGGAATTATCCCTGTTATTGGATTGATTTAAGGCCAATAGCTTCGGGCAGGCTGACCTAATTATAATAATGTACAAAATTGGGCGGACGGCCTCCGGGCAGCGTCCACGCCGCGCACGTAGCGGCCACGCGACCACACCGTACCTTTATATTATTTAAGATTCCTGAATATTTTAAAATAAATATTACAAATAAGTATTTTGTTTTCATTACTAGCTTATAACATGCTTGCGTGACCAATGGAAGACCAGTGCTGGCTGGGTGCAGTCAGCATTATGCTGAGATGAACTCGGTTTGTGACATACAGATATTTCTTTCCTTAAGGTTGTTTTTTTTTCATGTTTATTGTTTTGTCTATTAGCCTAAACATGCATGGAGTACTGTTCGCACCTTTGGGACGAATCGGCCTAGTACCAGCTTGAGGCGTTGGAGGCCATCGTGAAACGTGATAAGAAACTCATCTCTCTGTCAGTTTTCTACCAAATACAGATCTACATGACCTAATTCCAGCCTGCCCTTTCTACTATCGAAAAGCCAGGAGCTCCAAGACGCGACACTACTTCATGGTCGACATTCCAAAAACTCAAACTTAACGGTTCGAATCTACCTTCGTTGTACAAACCGCTAAACAATAGATTTACTGCCCGAATTTTGTTCCCTGATAAATACAATCTGGGTGCCTTCAAGTCACGAGTGAATCGGTTTCTTCTAGGCAAGCGTGCTCCACCGTAGAGCGCATCTTCGCTTAACATCAGGCGAGATGGCGGTCAAACGCTAGTCTATTTGTAAGAAAAATAAAATAAAAAGCCGAAGTTTTTTTTTATGGCTGACAGTCAAGGTGTTTGGCCACAACTCACCTGATGTTAAGTGACGGTGTGGTCGAAGATGGTAAAGCACAACTAGTCTGGAATGGAACTGGCTCTCAAGTGAGGCTGCCGGAACACACCGTTAGATGCTTGGCGGCAGATTTTCAACTTGAGGGTGGTAGCTAGCCAGCCGAGTACTAGAAAGTACCCTACCACCACGCTATGGTTTCCTCACGATGTTTACCTTCACCGGCAGCTCAAGCTCATTGTTGGGGTTTGAACCCACGCCTTTCGGCATGCGAAGCGACCACGCTAACCACTGAGCTATCATCGCTACAAAAAAAGATGGTTGAAATTTGTCAACCCGCATTTGACCAGCGTGGTTGACTATGGCCTTACCTTTGTCACAATGAGAACATGCCCACGTCCACTAGTGGGACAGTTTATAAAAACGACAGTTTATAAGGGGGCATCCGGCATAAGTAAAACAAATATATACACTAAATCAGTCAGTCGAAGACAAACTGGGCAGTCTAATGCTTCCAAATATTAAATGACAAAAGTAGAATGTTATACGACGTCTAGGTGATACCTCCGATAAGCTTTATATGAACGCAGCATTTTGTAGGTTGCGTTCATATCGGAGCTCGGTAGTAGAAACGACACTAGGTACTCAATAACTGACGCGACGTAAAACCTCCAATAAAACAATCAATGCATTGTGAACGTGCCTTTACCGACCAATCACGCCCGCCTGGCCAAGCTGCACAGATACCTACCAGTAAGTATTAAAAAAAAATACCATTTTTTGTTGTGCCAAACCAGCTATTAACTTCAATTTCTAAAACTATTACTTGGTAAATTAATTCAACTTGGATTTCATATCTGAAATTATTCTAACTATACATATTAATTTGAACGATCTAAAGTTTTTTTTTTCTGTAAAAGTGATGTGATTGTCTCCTAATGGTGATAGATAACGCATGTCCATGACCATTGCAGCGATACACGTAAGTTTGAGTAGAAAAACAAAGTCCAGGGCATCGTTGCTTTGGTGCCCATTACTTTCGATGGTTAGTCCCAACAGCCTTGTTATTTCGTTGGCTAGAGTACTGGAACACAGTAATGTTTACACACTACTACTTGGCGGCAGAATATCTGGTACTGCGGTGGTACCTACCTAGACGACTTCTGGCTAAGGAGATCTACCACCAAGTAGATTCACAATTGAAGTTTTAAGCTGTTTTTTCTTACTCTCAGTTTTTTTGCGTTTTATTCTTAGTTTGTTTGACAATATATTAGTATAGTCAAAAATTCACCAATGTTAAGCGACAGATGACTAGTTTTTTAATTAGCTATAGCATAACCGCAATTAGTATTTACAAACCAATGTTACCTTAGGTCACATGCCACATTAATTTGAAGGTTCCGACTATAATAACAACCGTAACCTAACCGTTAAGCATATTAGCTCTGACATTAGGACTGGCCACTCCACCGTAATAATTTATATGCCCATACTGTTAGCATTCTGTATTCGCACCGCGCATTAATTAATTTCGCTTGCGTCCGCGCCGTTGCGGCAACTGAGCGATGCAAAATCGCTCGGCTACGGACAGAATTTTGATTGTTACGCTACGAGGAGCGCTACGGCATTGCTACGCTGCTACGCTGTTACCGGTGTAGGCCGCACTGCACAGTGTTACGAGTGTTTATCTACTTGATATTACTTCATTTAGTGTATAAGTATCAATTATGGGTGACGAAAAATCACTGCTTAAATATTGTTAAAATACTTGCAGCAAAAAATAAGCAAATTAAATCTGGTATTTTTATGAAAAACAAGCACTTTTCGATACATTCTGAATATTAATTTTTGTCTTCCTTCTTTAAGCTGTAGGTGCAGTAGAGGCTACAGCAGTCTTGTTGGAAATCGTTTTCGATCCTATGAAAATCGTGGGCTCGAATTTCATGGCACGCATGGTGCTAAGCTGTAAATGCTGCAAACACCAAATGGTAAAAAAAACATTGCACAGAAACCAGCATATTTAATGTTTTCAAAGACGTATGAAGTACCAACAGCACACATGTGGTGGACGGTGACCTTACCTTGTTCTAAAAATGGAAATAAGTCCAGTATTGAGGCTGTTTTTTTAATGGATGTTATACCACAGCTCATCTGATGTTAAGTGACGATGTGGTCGAAGATGATAAAAACACCTAGCCTGGAATGGAACTGGCTCTTAAGTGAGGCTGCTGACTGCGTGCTTGGCGACAGATTTTCAATTTGAGGGTGGTAGTTAGTCAGTCAAATACCCTACCACCACGTTATGGTTTCCTCACGATGCTTTGCCTTCACTTCACAACAGAGAAATCGATGGAAAACTGAAAACTAGACACTAGTGAACTGCCCTCGCTAGCCACTAAGATATCAACCTTAAAACATAAGTATTCTACCAGTTATCTGGCTCCCATAGTAAAAGCTTTGCTTAGTTTGGGACTTAATAACGCTGTGTGGAATGTCCTACAATATTTATTTATTATACTGGCAACATTTAAAAAAGGTTACCCGTTCTCAAGTGATGCGACTACCAACCTATAACGTTTAGTTTTAATTCATTTATTGGTAGATAAATTCTCGTGTAACTACCAACTCCCTCAGAACTTTGACTAGAGGCTCCTAGCATACACTAGGTACGTACACTGAGTCTGTTTGTGATCCTGGAATGCGGAGTTAAGCCGGGCTTTGCTTCGCCATCCGTGTCCTCAGACGTCGCGTCGAGGCGGAATTACAAGACTTAAAAATTAAAATACTCTTGAGCTTTACTACTTATACCAGACTTACATGAAGTAAGTTTAGTTAAGAATAATTCTAAACATGAAATAGACATGACACATGATGTGCTTGTTATGTTTTTTTTTTATGTTTGACAGGCTAGGTGTTTGACCACAGCTGTCAATGATGTCAAGTGACGGTGTGCTCGAAGATGGTAAACACACTTAGCCTGGAATGGAACTGGCTCTCAAGTGAGGCTGCCGGGACACACCGTTTGATGCTTGGCGGAAGATTTTCAATTGTAGGGTGTAGCTAGCCATCCGAGTACTAGACCTACCCTACCACCATGATATGGTTTCCTCACGATGTTTTCCTTCACCGAAAGGTCTTTGTGACTATTCAGTGCTGTTCACGGTCACTAGAATAATCTCAATGATCTCTGTAACACCGTAATGAAACAAGCCATGTTTGGGCTGAAGGATGGAGCAATTTTTTTTTTTCAAAATCTATATCAAAATCAAAAAGTAATTTATTCAGTTTAGGCCCTGGTAAGGCCTTTACTTATGAACGTTAAGTTACATGTTTGAATCTACCACCGGCTCGTAATTACACTTCAACCGAGAATACTTCGGCAAGAAACTCAGCAAGGCATTTTTTTCTGTGGATCTTTCTTTTCATATTAGGTTACAGTTTATACAGTTTACAGTTACAAATTTTAATACATTATGCTTACTACAATTGTGTCTTAGCCAGGGGGATGCAAGTGCAGAGAGAAGCTACTACAACCATATATTCCTGTCTTCCACGTATTAGCCACCTTATAGTAGGCTTTGTCAATTAACCTCTGCTTTATAAAAACTTTGAATTTATTAAAGGACATTTTAGTTACCTGAAGTGGGATTTTTGTAAACATTATTTTGTTGCCTTGAGTTCTAAACGAACTTAAACTTTATTTCTTCGTTCAAAAATATCCCTATAACGTATACGCAAATACATAAAGTATGATGCCACAATTCTCAGAAAAGTGAAGAAAATATATCAATACTATTCCAATAATTTAAACGTCTAATTAACCGAACAACTATTTCATGGCAGTCGCTCATCGAGAACATCGTGAAATATAAAGCGAACGCTATTTCGACCCAAAGGTGGATTATTGCGGTAACGAGAAATATCCAACTGACATTTCGAACGGAAACACGTACACCGATCTCTATGCACTTAGTACTGGCAACCCTATCAACCGACACGAAACGACTTCACCGCCATAAACTGAGCATAGAAACATCGACTCTACTACTAGTAACACAAAAGACGAAAACTGTTTGGAAATTTATAGAACTGCAAACTGTATCACATTATAGATAAAGGTTATAAGATTACACATCTGATTTACGATAACAACCCTTAACTGTGACTAAATAAGTTTGAAATTCATGTTGTTTGGGGGGACGTTTTATTGAATACAGATGGGGAACAGGAAAAGCATTTGTAGACTAAACTGCGGGATGGCAGGCAAGAAGGAACTGAATGCGATGTAAGTAAAGGGATTCCTTTTATTTTATTTTTTAATTAAGTCTAATGAAATCTGCCGCGCGGCTGTGAGCTGGATATTTCAGCCGGTCGGCTTTATTTGATAAATTAATGATTTTATTGCTGTGAAGATAACACACTATATTATACAGTAGCATTTGTAATGCATTTCGTTTTAGTAAGATTTACAATAGCACAATTGATCGATTCAGGCGTTACTTTGCCAAATTTAATTTTTAATATAGAATTAATCTATTAATTCTAAGTATTTATCTATTTAAGTCGAGAATTACGGTATGTTACATAAGTATTTAAAATTATGTTAATTGTTTTTCAATCAAATTTTTTTTTTTTATGATATTGAATAATAAATAATTAAATATCCTAGGACATTTCACACAGCGCCATCTAGACACAACCAAACTAAGCTTGTACTTTGGGAACCTATAATACATAACAACACCCAGACACAGAACAAACATTTGTCGTCACATAAATGTTTGTCCTGGTAGAAATTAAACCTACGGTCTAATGCTCTTGATGCAGATATTCTACCAAATTAGCTAACAGGGCAGTCAATGTTCGAATATTTTTAAGTCGATGGAGACTGCTAAAAAAGTTAGCTTTTACAATATCTGCGAGTCACATCTCCATCGAGTATTCCGGCACGCATGCTCCTTCTTTTCGGAGAATTTTTAAACTGCACCGGAGTACTCCACTTTGGCAACGTATTCACGACTCGGAATACCTTGAGACCCTTTACGTCTAGAAGCTTTTCGACGGTGCATTTCACATGGTAATAATTTGTAAGAGAGAAATAACGTTACAAGCTACTTTTAGCCGAATTCGAAAAGAAAAATTTTGCAACTTAAAAGTAGGTGTTGTTAGTAGGTTAATTTGTATAGTTTATACGTATCGAGCAGAATACTATAAGACGGGGAAGAACTCTTACTATTGTAAAACATACTTGTATTTGACCGATATTTCGCGTTTGACTTTATTACCGTGCCAAATCCGAACAATAAACTTGAGCTGCTGGTAAAGGAAAACATCGTAAGAAAATCATAGCATAGCAGTAGGGTACTTTCTAGCACTTGTCAGCCTAGTTTTTTATAAAGTAAAAGTAATGATACAACCGAGATACTTTCCTGATGGTAAGAGATAACGCTTGTCCATGACCATTGCAACGATACACAGAACATTGAGTAGCAAACCAAAGTGCAGGACATCGCTGCTTTGGCGCTCATTACTTTTCAGGTACCACTTTTAAATTTAAAATCTGTTACTAATCTGTCTATGTTGGCAGTATCATTTGAGAGCCAGTTCCCATTCCAAGCTAGGTGGTTTCCCATCTTTGACAATACCGTGGTCAAACAATCAGCCTGCCAGTCATAATTAAAAAATTCCTAGCGGGGTATTTTTTAGTCGTTAGCTCATTGAAAAAAGTAATTGTGTTAATAATCTAGCCTTTGCAACCTTATAATATTCTGTGTTTGTGTCCCGTCTCGTAGCCTACAATAGTATACCAAACAACTCTATAAAACAATATTGTCACAGAATACCTTGTGTCGAGAGTTAGTTGACGGACTCACAATTTATATTTATACCGGGTATGCCCGCTTAAACTGGATTATTCTAGTTTATCCAGGGTTAGCGGATGTTGGCTTTGCCCGGAAAAATCAACTTTGGATAACTGCACCTCAGAGACGCGAAGGCAAAGTTTTTGAAAAGGATATGCGAAGAAGATGGGGTTTAAACTCAGCGGCGCACGCTGGAAATAGTTTATAACAACGATTATTAGATTTTGTTGCTCGGTTATAGAAAATAAAGGAGTTGTCAAACACGAATTTAAACAAAGAAATATGAAATACGGTGATTATTAATAGTATAATGTTGATTTTTTAAAATCCTACTTAAGAAATTTAAAAAACATCACGAAATCAGCCTACGAATAAATGTTTTTTTTTTTTTTCAAAATCTTTATGTACTTTGTAACACGGTATGATGTAAGGATTCTATCGATACCCATACATCCAAATCTGTTTAGGTATTTGAAATTAATGGTGGAATGAAAAAACTCAAATACATAGTAGCAAGTAGTAGTGCGTAAACATTACTATGTTCCGTTTTGAGGGGTACTGCAGCTAACAAAATGACAGGGCTGTTGAGACTTTTTTCGCGTGGTGGTAGGGTACTTTCTAGTACTCGGCTGGCTAGCTACCACCCTCAAGTTGAAAATCTGCCGCCAAGCATCTAACGGTGTGTTCCGGCAGCTTTACTTGAGAGCCAGTTCCATTCCAGGCTAGGTGTGCTTTACCATCTTCGACCACACCATAACTTAACATTAAGTGAGCTGTGGTCAAGCACCTAGCCTGTCAGCCATAAAAAAAAAAAACCATCGAAAGTCACAAAGTAATGAACGCCAAAGCAGCGATGCCCTGGACTTTGTTTAGCTACTCAAAGTTCTGTGTATCGCTACAATGGTCATGGATAGTTTTTATCTCTTACCATCAAGAGAGCGTCTCGTTCGTCTTACCACTTTAACATTTCTAAAAAAAATATTTTTTTCTCTGTAACTATTTTGATCAATAAATAATTAGTACCCTTTAAACCGGAACACATAAATGTTTACACACTACTGCTTGGCGGCAGAACATCTAGTAGCGCGGTGATATCTACCCAGATGACCTCTTGCTAAGGAGATCAATCACTAACTAAAACAGTAGCTACATTTAAAAAATCATGAAACGGTCGGCATTTAATTTTATAACAGAATTAAATTTATTAGCTATTAACTCAGCAATATCGTACAAAAAAGCCCTTAAGTTTATTTTCTCACTATAAAAATTCTATAAAGGATAGATAACACTAAGCTCTACCATTATTGTGCGTCATAAAACCTATCGGCCAGACATGTAGAGCACTGTACACGTACGGTAGAGCCGCTGTAGAGTTCGGCCTCCGAGGAGAAAATAACAAAAGTACAGCTTAAACATAACACAATTATAACTCTACATTTCTAAGAAAATTATATTATGTCACATACAAATGCAAATAATTCTATTTAACGAAATCGATGTTAAGTATTTCAAATACAACTTCATTTATCTTTCCGATTTATCTTTTAGTTAGAACTAAATTCGGGGGTTTTTATAGTAAAATCTTCGAGATTCGATGTCCGTGTTGGGTAATATATCTGCATACAAGTTTATCCGGAACCCTAGGCGCGCGCGTCACGCTCACACTTCTCCGTGTTCTTTGTTGTACTAACTCTGTGCCCGATACAGGATTATATTCTTAGGGTATACTTAGCCGAAAATTAGAAGAAGGGGAATTGGAAAAAAATGCTATTTTTTATGTAAAAGTATTGTAACAATCGAGAAGCTCTCCAGATAGTAAGATATAACACCTATCCATGACCATTGCAACGATACACAGAACTTTGAGTTACAACAAATTCCAGGGCATCGATGCTTTGGCGCTCATTACTTTTGAGACATTAGATGGTTAGTCTCAACAGCCCTGTAATTTCGCTGAGTACCCTTCAAACTGGAACACAGTATTGTTTACGCACTACTGCTTGGCGGCAAAATATCTGGTACTGCGATGGTACCTGCCAGATGATCAACTGCTAAAAAGATCTACTACCAAGTAAGCTATGGTACTAACTCTGAAACTGCGAAAGGAAATCAGCTGTTCGATTCATTTTGTTGAAATCAATGACTTTCCATGGTACAACAAAATTAATTTGCTTTGTTCCTTTATAAAGTAGGTGCTATTCAATGTACAATGACCCCTATTTTACTTAGTAGGTACACTGTATGTCAACCTCATTCAAAGTATTACCAACATTTAAAAAAATATCCCCATAATCATTTCAAGCCGTCCTCAAGTCATTTATAGGTCGGACAATTTTTTTTTCCAAGCCTAAAATCTAGCTGAATTTTGATATCTTCGTGTTAGAATGAGGCAACCCTAATTGTTTAATCAGTTCTCTCAATGAGTTCAGTGAGTTCTTTCAACTGTGTGTATGTCTACTTGGTACCTGATTAGATAAGGCTACCGATACCTTACCTTTTAACCTGCCATCATAAGATAGCTATCATCAATGAATGTAAGCTAGTTGTGCTGTAAATTAAAATAATCACTATTCACTAAAAAGTTTTGAACAGTGTTTAAATTTTTCCAAAGCTGACATATGAGAAAGACTTTAACGTTTGACGTTTGAAAACTAAAAGATGAACGTTAAAATGTAACCTATAATTCTGGTATTTGACGAGTTTTTCTAATCTGTGGCGGTGTAGAGCTAGCACGTCGCATGTATGCATCAAACGTCTCGACCCTAGGCTGTGGCCAGCCCGCGCGTGACCAATTGTGTGTTAGCTCTGGTGGAATAAAAAACTTTTTAAAATTACTTGAAATTTGGCTCGAAGCCTATTATTGAAAAAGGTGCTCAATTTTGAAGCCTTTTTTATAATTCATTGGCAAATTAATACGGAGTTCTAATGCCTAATCTTCATATGTACTTCAGTTTTTGCAATTTATTTCTAACAAGTTTAGTTATAGTCAAAACCCAATCTTAGTCAAGTTCAGACCGTGCAGGTCAAGTCTAGTCATGCCTTAGTAAAGTAGTGGCAACTTTACTACAAGCTTCGTTGGAAGCAACCCAAAAAGTTATGTTTCACCACATTATAACACTTTCCCTCTTTTCGCGCTTGTAATTCGGCATTTTATGAATAATACAATAATATATGTATACATAAACACTTGAAAAGTATGGGAAAAAATACACTGAAGTGATACTACTATTTTCTTGTTCCTATCAAAACTCATCCGTATTGTATTTTCAATAATGTTGGCATGTTAAAGTTATTATATTAATCTGCTTTATCTACTAATTTATTGTTTCGCTAAGCTAACGGTAAAGAGATCGTTGAAAATGGAAAAGGCCTATTCAATACATTGAGCAGAATAAGTTAAAAAAAATTAGAGCTGACATTAATAATGATAACAGTTTATCACAAGCTTGTTGCCGTTTTTAATAAACTGTAATTAAAGTAAAATAAAATAAAATAAATATATTTATTTAGCACCCTCTCATTGCAAATGTAATCCACTCTCACTATCAAACTTCTCTATTCCATATATGATTGATTCGTTCATTGCCATTGTAATGTCTTTAGCATATTGTCGCAGTCAAACAATTAATTTCTTATGATCGTCGATCTACCTTGAAATTTATATGTCAAAATTATGTCTAGACTGGCAATGATGCGCGAAAAGTATAATATCACATATGTATAATGTATATGTAGTACATTTACACTTATTCTTAAACATAAATCAAATCAAATAATTTATTCATAAGAATATATGTATGTAGGTAAATAAGAGGTATTATTAAAAATTTAGTATTCAATGTTACAATGTATGTATTCAGTCTGGAAGTAGAAAAATTTTCAAATGTTATATATAGGTTAATTAATTAGATTAGATTTAAATATTATTTGTAAGTAAAAATATGATCTTCTTAACGCTGTAGAAACACTTGATATTTTAATGCTATTATGTATAATTAACATTAAATATTGTAAACTGATATACATATATTCAAAACGTTTCTTATTAAAACATACAATGTATAAGTCTTTTAACACCACAACACCACATTTTTACTATCTATAAATACAATTATCGCCTAGAATGATTTTTTCTGGACAACCTTCAGATTTTATATTTACTTTAAAGCAAAAAAAAAAACTGCTTTTACAGCAATCGCGGCGGGATCGCTCCTGTGGCAGTGTGCTAAAGGCATAAGTTCCCGGAGTGGCTGTAGCCGGGCTCGGAGCCGCTCCGGTCACGTATCGGTTTTACAACCGCCTCAGCTGCTGGGCGCCGCGGCCAATTGGAAAAAAACACGCCAGTTACGGACGACACACACGAGATACACCCAGGAAAATAGCTGAGTAGATTAATAACGTTATAATATAGGTAAATGACGCATGATCCACGAGATCTCGTCAGACGACTTGCGCCGACTCAAAAATCAAATAATCTGTTCCGCAAAACAGTGGGAGTTAATATAGGGTTAATATAGGTTAAAAAGTATATAGGGGTTGATATACTTATTTAACTTGCGATACAAGCTGGTAGTGCCGTGGACTAGATTAGGTAACATTTTTTTGATGTGAAACGTCTATTGGCTGTAAAACCGACTCGTATGCCGTGACGCCAAGCGGAATGACGGTCTCTTATGCCGTGATGCTCTACGCCATTTCTCTCAATTTTCCTGTGTGTGTACGTATTCGTATACTATACACTTGATTTCTGTGTGAGCTGCTTTCTGTTGCCGTATCTTAATTTTTTTTAGATAAGATTTTAACTGCTCCGCTGATTTCGGGGTCCGTGACTTTTGTCAACTTTTTAATTACAATATTTTTTAATTTATACTATCACATTTATACACATCACATAAATTGTCCAACACTCTGGGAAAGAGAAAGTGGCCAAACAATCGCGCGTCCGCAAGCCCCGTTAATATTTCATCCCCTATCCTTCCCTCATTCATAAGGGAGTCGATATATTTTAAATTCTAATTCCGCTCGATGCCAGTCTCCTTTTACAACTGCTATAGATTCGCTTGAATACCAAGTGCGGTCTCTGGCGGGAACACGCCGAGATTCCATAATGTCGCGCTTTTTAACTGAAGTTCGACGGTCTTTGTTCATCTTTAGAGGAACTATATCTTTAAAGATAACGGGCGAAGAATGATATATAATTTAATTAATTGTTATTAATGTAAACGTTTTTGTTTTACTTGTCAAAATTAATTCATTTTGTAAGATAAACGTTAGTTTATTGTTGTTTCTTTATCTTACCATCAGGAGAGCGTATCGTTCATCTTATAACTTTTGTATTAAAAAAAAATTATATCACATATAAAATTTATAAGTTTCGGTAAACAGAGTACTTAAACAAGTCAGCGATTGTTATTAATTATACCATGATCCAACCCAACAACGCTTATTGTTATTAATGTATGATGTAAATCCCAACGGAAGTTTTCCAATGAATTGAAAATAGCATATTAATAAATTAACGCGTAATCTCGACACATTCATATCAATTTTATGGTGGAAATATATATATATATATATATTCTTTCTAAGCGTATATAGACATACTTGGTGGTAGATTTCCTTAGCAGGAGGTCGTCTAGGTAGGTACCACCGCAGTACCAGATATTCTGTAAGCAGTAGTGTGTAAACATTACTGTGTTCCGGTTTGAAAGGTACTGCAGCTAGCGAAATTATAGGGCTATTGAGACTAAGCATCTAGTCTCAAAGTAATGAGCGCCAAGGCAGCGATACCCTGGACTATGTTTTACTACTCAAAGTTCTGTGTATCGCTGCAATGGTCATGGGCAGGCGTTATTTCTTAACATCAGGAGAGCGTCTCGTTCGTCTCATTAGTGCAACAATTAAAAAAAAAGACATGCAAAAATAAATGATTTTAAAAATATCTTAGGACATTTTACACAGTGTCATTTAACCCCAAACTAAAGCTTGTACTATGGAAACAAGATAAAGAGGAATTCCAAAAAGAAGAAGGTTCTTTATTCGATTGTATTTTTTTAATATATTTATTACTGTGTTCCCGTTTGATGGGTACTGCAGGTAGCAAAATTACAGGGCTGTTGGGATTAGTCATCGAATGACACAAAGTAATGAGCGCCATAGCAGCGAGGCCCTGCACTTTGTTTTGTCAATCAAAGTTCTGTGTATCGCTATCAATACTCACGGACAGGCGTTATTTCTCTACTAATGGTTCTTACCATTAGTTGAGCGTATCGTTCGTCTCATTACTTTTACATTTTAAAATAACTCCGTCATTTATTAATCGGCTTGAAAAATTAGTTTTATTAGAAAAGATATAGTTTCCGATTGGTCCCATAGATATTTCATCAAAATCGGTTAAATAGTTTGATTCTTAAACAAAAAATTATTAAAAATAAATATGTTACACCCTAGTAAACGAAATTGTATATTTTGCTCTCCTGTGACTTTTTAGTGGTGCTTATGGTCACTAGAATAGACTTAATGCCCTACCTACCCTCCGGCTTTATCATCAGCTGATGATGAAGCCAGAAGGTAGGCACCGAGCTCCGTAGTAAAATAATATAGCCTAATCGTGTTTGGTTAGTATTTTTTTGTAAAAATTAAACTTTTTTATTAAATTTAATATGATATTTACTTCGATCACATTTAAAATGTCATGCATTCTTTTTCAGTAATATATATTATATGTATTCAAATAGTTTTTTCCAGATTTCGATTACGATAATCGTTCCGCTATCACGTATCTCATTACGCTCGAGGTTTAATTGCAGCATCTGTTTAACAATCTCTTTGTTTTGTTGCACAATGAACAGTATTTTTGGGGCGAGTGCTTTTACGAATTAAAACTTGATATATAATTTTACTGAATGAGTTTAGCTGTGAAACAAAACACGTTCAATTGGATTGCCCAATATAACCTTCTGTTTAAAATACAATAATCATGAGCAGATGTTATCTTACGACCCAATTTTTTTTAATTAACACCTGATGCTAAGTGATGATGCGGTCTAAGATGAAGCACACTTGCATAGAAGATACTGATTTACTCTCGACTTAGACCAGATTATATCCATTGGGGAACACCCACTCGGGCAGCGCATTCCACTGTCTATAAGTCCGCACAATGAACGTGGAATCAAATCCTATCGTTCGAGTTTTTGAAACGTCGACGAAACTATGTCATTTTTTTAATTTACGCTACGCTCGGCAGGCGGGTTGGCGAGCGCAGTTAGGTGTGATCGTTCAAAGAAGACGCTGCTGCCCATCTTCCGGATGACATCCCTTAGCCGACTCTTACGACAACCACGGGTAGAGAGGGTGGGGTACAATTCTTACGCCGGCACCACCACGGCTACAACTTTTACAACTACGGCTTGGCAGCAAACCTACCTAGATGATCTCCTGGTATTGAGATCTACCACCAAGTAACACTAGATCTTATCAAGGCAAATACAGATGAAACTGCGAAGCACTTCGACTTTCGAGCGTCAACGAGCGTTTCGAGCTTTCAACTGTCGAGCGTCGGCTGCGTCGCCGAAGACCATCAAAGAGTACAACCTGCAGATGGCCATTAAAGACCGAAACGTGGCGGTGATGAGGGCCTTGGGCCGAGAGGAGGCGATTTAAATTCAAATGTAAATTGTTAATCTGTAATTAATATATATTTGTTAATGTAATTATTAAATGTAAAATGAGGACTGTGTGTATTCCTCGAGCATTCATGCTCACCATCGAAGGCTCCTTCTTGCGGCGGCGTCGTGTGTTGGGTCGCTCTCTTCCCTCAGATATGGTCGAGGAGGGCGATGGCTGGCACATGCGTCATACTCGTGATCGGGTGCTGCTTGCGGGTCGCTGGTCTGCTCGCGGTATACACACAATCTAACATTTTATCCCTAGATTAAACCCTAGATTAAGATTAATTTGACTAATATTCCTCTTCCCATATTGTAAAAAAAAAAAAAAAAAAAAAAATTGTTTTTCAAAGTTGTCAAAGGTCACGGACCCCAGTGTCTGTGGAGAGTAATGTTAAAAAAAAAAAAAAAAAAAAAAAAAAAAAAAAAAAAAAAAAAAAACTGCGAAGCAAAGCTTGAGTTTTCTAAGTAATCCATATCTATTGTGATTTTTTTAAGGACTTTGTCGAACTTTATCGGTACATACATACCTAGCACCGGTACCTAGCGAGTAGGTAGGTACAAGTAATTAAGCATTGATCAGTCGGCAGATTAATCTTCCGATTCCGGATAGTTAATCACCTCCAACATGATTGAGGCAAACTCATTAATATCGGTATTAAATACCGGCACTCAGCGGGAGTGTTTGGATGTATTGGATCTCGGTACACTGAGGCTGCGATACTGTACCGTCCTAGGTGGCAGCAAAAGCTGATAACAAAAATAGTATTGCCTGAATTGCTAATTCCAAAATATTTTTTGCCCGTATTTTTTTTTATGTAACAGTAATGAGACGAACGAGACGCTCTCCTGATGGTAAGAGATAACGCCTGTCCATGACCATTGCAGCGATACACAGAACTTTGAGTAGTAAAACAAAGTCCAGGGCATCGCTGCCTTGGCACTCATTACTTTGAGACTAGATGGTTAGTCTCAATAGCCTGTAATTTCGCTAGCTGCAGTATCCTTCAAACCGGAACACAGTAATGTTAACACACTACTGCTTAGCGGCAGAATATCTGGTACTGCAGTGGTATCTACCTGGACGAGCTCCTGCTAAGAAAATCTACCACCAAGTGCACATGGTTCAAGATATTAATTTTTCAAAAGAATATTAACATTTGCTTATTGTAGAAAAATACACATAATTCTAAACTAGGTTAGGTTCTTACTAATTGCAAACGTACGAGCGAGATGAAACAGACAGTAGTGGGTAGACGGAAGATTTGTTTATTGACAGGTTTAGTGAATGTAATTGAACGAAGTAAGTGGTTCTATTACGTATCGCAGTTGGCTTCGTGGGTGATATCAATGTCGGCACAACTATCTGCTTATATATTCCTATTGTGTTTTTAAGTTTCGGTTTGTGTATGTGTATTTTTATATTGTAATTATTGTTTTAATACTTAAAGTAAGTAAATAGCATTGTTTTAGATACTAAAATTAGTTGTTATTCCTATGCTTATAAATTTCTATGTATTACATTGTTATTCTATAAATTTGTATTTTATACAGGGTTATACATGATATTTCAAATGCAAAAAGATTGTATTAGAAGAGTATCAGTCTATTAGTAGCGATGGTAGATCAGTGGTTAGCGCGTCCATACCACACGTCCAAAATAGTGAGTTCAAACCCCAACAATGAGCTTGGTTGCCGGAGAAGGAAAGCATCGTGAGGAAACCATAGCACTAGTGATAAGGTATTTTCTAAGACACCGCTATACCGCCAAACACCTAATCGTATGTTCCGGCAGCCTTACATGGAAGCCAGTTGCATTCCAAGTTAGGTATGCTTATCATCCTCGACCATATCGTCACTTAAAATCAAGTGAGCTTCGTTATGAAAACTGACGTGTTTTGACATATTTTGGTTTTACTTATGTGAGATTAATTTGATCGAAAACTCCGACTATAGTTACGGCCACTTTTGGTGACCTTCATTGTGGGGACAAAGCTGAGACAATGCGCGCGCGGCCTCGTCCTGCAAGTTGTAGAGCACAAGCTTTGCCTAGTTGGGGGCTAGACAGCGCTGTGGGAAATGTCCTACGATATTTATTTATTTATTTTATCCCAGGAAATGGGGGCGAAGTCTCGAGGCATAGCTTGTCTAAAATACACTTCCTGTAAAACAATATAAATAGTAATAATTTTTAGTGCGTACCGATTGTTTATAAAAAAAAATATGACAAATTTTCCTTCCTGTAATTGTAAAAGGCTAGACAGGGGAAAAATTGCTACGATTTATATAACAAATCCACAAAATATAGGAACAAAACTCAGTCCATTGATATCGTGGATGTGCACGCAGTATGTCACGCTGGGTTACATTGACGTTACTGGATCGTGTACACTATTGGCCATTATTTCAAATTTTAGACACAAATTTAATTTTGACGGCGGATAGTGGTTTTTGCAGCTACCGTGCATTTTAGTGACTGTTCGAAGGTAAATTTTGGAGTAAATTGGTAGGTGGTAACAGTAAATTTTCATTTAGGTACTAAGTTGCTGGAAAGCGCGGTCGCAAGTATGTTTATACCGCAGTTTATCATTTAGCTGACACTGTACTAGATTAATTTTGAATAACACGTAAACCAGACAGCAAAATCATCTAAATTTTTCTCTTCTCCTGTTTATAACAATTCTATAATTCAGCTGTTAACATTTCTGCGTTTTTTGTAGCGATGATGGCTCAGTGATTAGCGCGGTCGGTTCGCATGCCGAAGGGCGTGGGTTCAAACCCCAACAATGAGCTTGAGCTGCTGGTGAAGGAAAATATCGTGAGGAAACCATAGCGTGGTGGTAAGGTACTTTCTAGTACTCGGCTTGCTAGCTACCACCCTCAAGTATAAAATCTGCCGCCAAGCATCTAACGGTGTGTTCCGGCAGCCTCACTTTAGAGCCAGTTCCATTCCAGGCTAGTATGTATTTACCATCTTCGACCACACCGTCACTTAACATCAGGTGAGATGTGGTCAAACACATAGCATGTCAGCCAAAAAAAAAATGATTGTTAGGAATTGTCCGTAATTACCTAGTGATATGAAATACACATTACAACCTATATTCGTACCTTCCAAATATGTATAAAAAATTATAAAAATCAATTAATCCGTTTCGGAGGAGTGCGACCACAAACATCGTGACACGAGATTTATTTGCAAATAAAAATCAAATAAATATTTCTATCCTATATCACCTTACCTGGTTCCTATAAGCTTTGTTTGGTTTTGGGCTAGATAGCGTATGTGAAATGTCTACCAATATCTATATATTTTTATCACTGTGCAGGTAAAACAGAAGGCGCTACTAAAATTTAACAACGTAGTAAAAAGTAGAAAGAGTTTTGCTCTTTCTATAAAGTTTACTATAATAACAAAACACAGTTAAAACCATGCTTACAGCAGTACGAGCTTACTCCTTTTATTCCGTTTGCGAGCCGGCGCCGGCGAGGTGTGGCGGCAGCCTTCTCACCGCTTAAGGATTATGCTAACATGGCTCACTCCTTTACATATTCACTGTCTCGTTTCTGGTTTTGTGGAGGATGGTGCAAACTGAAAAGGTCGAATTTACGTATTTTTTTTATGTTAACAAACAACGCTATCCTGATGGTAAGCGATAACGGTTGTCCATCATCATTTGCAGCGATACACAGAACTTTGAGTGACGAAACAAAGTCCAGAGCATCGCTGCTTAGGTGCTAATTATTTGAAACTTTTAATGATTAGTCTCAACAGCTGTAATTTCGCTAGCTGCAGTACCCTACAAACAATTCTAACATTTGACCTAATTTTTAGAGCGAATAAAAATAATACAAATACATCAACTAATCTTGAGTCATAATTGATGCTGTCGTTTTCATACTCTATTAGACTGTTTGAGTGGAGTGGCTCATCATTATCATCATCATCAGCCGTATGACGTCCACTGCTGGACATAGGCCTCTCCCATTGACTTCCACAAAGACCGGTTGGAAGCGGCTCGCATCCAGCGCGTTCCTGCGGTCTTTATTAGGTCGTCTGTCCACCTTGTGGGTGGACGTCCTACGCTGCGCTTGCCGGTCCGTGGTCTCCACTCCAGAACTTTGCAGCCCCATCGGCCGTCGGTTCTGCGTGCTATGTGCCCTGCCCACTGCCACTTCAACTTGCTAATCCGCTGGGCTATGTCGGCTACTTTAGTTCGCCTACGGATCTCCTCATTTCTGATTCGATCTCGTAGGGAAACTCCGAGCATAGCCCTCTCCATAGCTCGTTGTGCTACTTTAAGCTTACTAAGCAGGCACACAGTGAGAGACCACGTTTCGGCGCCATAAGTCATCACTGGTAACACACACTGGTCGAAGACTTTCGACTTGAGGCACTGAGGTAATTCGGACGAGAAAACGCTGCGCAGTTTTCCGAACGCTGCCCAGCCGAGTTGGATTCGACGATTGACCTCTTTCTCGAAGTTGGATCTACCTAGTTAACCTACCTAGTGGAGTGGCTGCTGATGTAAAAATATATAGTCACTTGAGTGCCAGTTTCCATTCCATTCAAGGTATCTTTGTCATTTTCGACCATCCAAGAAGCACAAATAATATATCTATGTGACAAAACGATCTACTATATTCAGGCTTAATTCTTCGTAACAAACAAAATATGAGATCGGCATTGTCTGTCAATTCTATTGAAATTCTTCGACAACTTGTATTTCTATATCCCGATTAAATAAGGCTATATCCCAAACAGGTAAAGCTATATCTCGACTAGGGAAGATTATATCCCGATTAGGTAAGGCTATATCCCGATATTGATTCCCTGCCGCAAGTACTCTACTTATGTTATGTAGTTTGAATATATTGCAGTATGCCCGGTTACCATTTGTGTATATGTATAGCACAGGCATGTATCCTCTATGATGGTGGACGTTGTTAAGCATTTGACTAAAAAGGAAATTTTTGTGGAGGTTTTGAGCAAGAAAAATAAATTAAATAAAAGTTATTCAAGCCAAACAAAACAAAGCAGAAGCGCTTGCTAGATAAGTCATCGTACAAACACTTACTTGAAACTTGCACAGGAGTCGCCTTTCTCGGGGCAAGTTTAAAAACGTCCCGCGGGCAATACAGATCACTATCAACTTGAAACTGCCGCGGGAAGTAAGAAATTCACGTACCAGAGTCTCTAGCGACGAGAGAAGTAGTTCTGCACTCATAGAAGCTTACAAAATGCGAGGAGCTAATAGGACATGCAAAAAAGTTTATAAATTATAACCTGACTACTAAAAACATATATTTTGGCGCCGAAAATATACTATTTCGACTTTTCGACACTCGCGCTACAAATAAAAATTAAGAGACATATCATGCATCAAAATCATTTCAGCTGGACAAAATAATAGTAATAATAATTATTATTATAATTATACAAATATAAACGTACAATACATTTGTACTTACACATACATACAGGCATATGTACGTATATACATATACACATACAATACATACATACATACAGACAAACGGTCAAATACATAACGCTCCTATTTGCTTCACAACAGTCGGGTAAAAAGAAGTTTTTGTGTTTAAATAAAAGCTATCAGATCAGGATTCGAATTTCAGATAATTATTTATTTAATAAGTCCGCCAACACAGTGTACAGTTGTACACCAATACATTAAAAATTAAATTTCGAAATTAAATATGTCAAGTTAAGTGCCACAGCAATTATAGGCGAAGACGAATTCATTATAATCAAATATTCTGTCAAAATTATTAAAATCAAAAAGTTTCAAAGAATCACAATAAAACCAGTTAGATATTCACCATTGTAATTGGCCAATTTTTTCCTATCCCATATTTGTTCCTCTCATTGCTGTTTCAAGGAAAACATCTATTTTATTTTTATGCATTTTCGAGCGCAGAAATTCCGTGTTTTTAATTTTCCAGATGATTTGCAATCAAACAGATTACATATGGTGCTAAATTATCCAAACGTAACGCAATTGCAATTTGTGTCGAGCTGTTAATTAATTTAATAGTCTTGTATTATTTATAGTAGCACAAATGTGTTATAGTAAACTATTTAATTAAAATTAATTATCATTACTGGCCAATGATTAAATTTGTAATGTTAACATCTCAGCCGTGGTGAGAGCGTAGTGGTTAGATGACAATCGATCTATTGCTCTGTTTGATAAATATCTAGACCAACAAAAAGAAATTAAGTATTTACAATTAATCAATGAGAACAATAGAACATAATCATGTTAACCAGGTGTTCATTACGCAGAAAATACTATGAAAATAATGATGTATTCTGGTGCAGATAAAGTAGTTTGAAAACATGTTAGTACTTTGAGAGTTATGTAGGTATTTAAGAAGCCAGCATGAACATGAAGCATGAACCCTAAGAATAAAATGGACGAAGGAGGTAAGGCAGGCCGAAGAAACGCTGGCGCGTTGGTTTCGGTGCGCTCCAAGTAGACTTTTTTTGACAGCCTAAGTGTTTGACCACAGCTCATTATCATCAAGCTATCAAAATCCACTGCTGTACATAGGCCTCTCCCGAGACACGCCACACAGCCTGATCTTCGTCTTTTCGCTTCGATCCACCGTCGACTGTCCTACGTATAACGTCACTCTATCGAGTCTCAGCGCGTCCTGCCACTGCCACTTCAGCTTAATAATATGCTATGCTATGTCTGTGACTTTAGTTCTTCTTTGAACACAGCTTATCTGATGTTAAGTGACGGTGTGGTTGAAGATGGTAAACACACCTAGCCTGGAATGGCACTGGCTGTCAAGTGAGCCTCTCGGAACACACTGTTTGATGCTTGGTGACAGATTTTCAACTTGAGGGTGGTAGCTAGCCAGCCGTATACTAGAAGTAATATAGAATGATTTCCTCACGATGTTTTCCTTCACCGTCAGCTCACGTTCATTGTTAGCGTTTGAACCCACGTTTGGCATGTAAACCGACCGCTCTAACCACTGAGCTATCATTGCTACGAAGGTTAGGCATATATGGTGGGTAATTTATTATTAACATCAATCTGCGCTGCAGGGCAATGACTTGCCGTCCCTCCTTCCATTTTTCTTTGTCGTTTGTAACCTGAGTGCAGTCTTACAAACAGCAGTCAAGTTCGTCCCTCCATCCTGCGGAGGGATGAACTTCGTTACCGTTGGTCCACGTCTAGGAGAAGGATACTCCAAAATAAAAGCTTCCCACGCTCTAACAGATTAGATTTTATTTATTTAATTAAAACCCAATCTCTGCATTTCAACGAATCAAAAATAGCAGATATTTCATCACAAAGGCGTTCAAAATACCTAGCTGAAATTGAGTGCACAATAGAAAGATTTTTAATCAAAACCAACCGCTCCAAACTAGAATCAACTGGCCAAATAAGTTTCGAATAATATTTATCCGCTGCTCCACTATCACCGAAACAAAAGTGAGGTAAG
The DNA here is from genome assembly GCA_950106695.1 of Biston stratarius. Classification (NCBI taxonomy): domain Eukaryota; kingdom Metazoa; phylum Arthropoda; class Insecta; order Lepidoptera; family Geometridae; genus Biston; species Biston stratarius. The sequence continues at coordinate 14,781,388 of OX467110.1, read as the reverse complement.
CAAGAAGTTTGCGATCCCACGTTTTGTACTAGCTCTACCTTCCAACATTCCGCTACAGCATTCTCGACGCTATATCGAGCGTCATACGGTCTAACCTCGGTTATAGTTTTTCGGTAATGTGCAAATCGTTTATGCTATACAAAACAAAGGAATTTGAATTTTATATTAGAGTATTTAAGCGCGATTTCGTAACTTTACGCGGGTGTGGTAAATAATACGATATGGAAGGCTTTAGAGGGTTCGCTTTCAATACCTCACTTTGTATCATTTGGTAACTTTTTCCGAGAAAATCTAGTGATATCACCGTTGGGTAGTAAGTATTCATATTTTGAAATCGTAAACACAAAGTATCGAATAGAATACAAGATGGAAAATATAAAAGAAACGTGACTGCATACAGACGAAGGAGGTGTGAGGAACTAAAACGTAACGACAGTCACTGGACTACAAAACCATAAACCATTCAGTCTGGAAGGAGAAAAGGGAGGCCTTTGCCCATTAGATAGTCCTAAGAACTTGTTGAAAGGAGAATCATATGATCTATTAACTTCTTGTCCTCAGATATACGACACACAGGGACTTTATTTAGTAATTTAATCATGGGATCGATTGATTTTACTGTTATTTCTATATATACGTATACCTACCTAAAAAAAACGGGACTTTAAGCTTTATTTTTAATAACGTTCGCTTATTTAGAACAAGCTTTAAGAAAATTTACAAAAACACGAATGTTAAAATATGTTTTTTTTTAAATCAAAAGATGTATTGTGTTGCTCAGGATGATGTAAGTATTCTAAATCCATACATCCAAATTCGTTGAGGCATTTAAAAGTTATAGTGGCATAAACATACAGCCTGAAAACATTACACTTTTTTTTGGGCAGCCATGTAAAAAGAAAATGTGACGGGTGCTTAAATTATTTGAGTCAAATAAATAAAAAAAGTTTGTATTGTAACTTCTTTTATCCACGTCAAAATAAGTAATATATATTTTATTAATATAATTACCTAATCATTCAATATGAAAAAAGAGAGGTGTGGCACGTTACTCTTGCTGTAGTCGGCACATATATTCATTTCAGCAAAATATTATTTTAATTTCAATGTTTTAATATTGATATCGGATATTTTGTAAGCCAGTTATTTGATTGATAACTGGATAAAATAATCAAATCTAATGATTTTTTTAAATATTGTCAATCGATCTTGTTCATAAGTAAGACGTTAATGTACATATACATTTTGGGCATTATCATGGTCAAGTTAAAGAGAGTGTCGCTGGCGAGACCCTGCGGTACACCTGAATGGAGCGGCTATTCATTGACCTATCTGCCACTGACTCGCTAATATTACACTCACTTTGTTGTGTCATCCTGATAGTAATAGAAAAGAAAAATTGTCTCGTTGTGAGTGGTTAGCTTAACGTTAAATTTAATTATGAAGTTTAAAAGGTTTAGTTGACTTGTGGTAACAAAGGTATTTACAAAAAAACAAACATACAAGATATTCGCAGAAAACATAACCTTTCCTTAGCAGTCGGGTAAAAAGGGGCGATTTCATATAATAATCTTACTAAATTTAAAAGTTTCTATATTTGGATGCTTGTTATTCAATGACGCAAAACAGCCGCACCGATTTAAATGAAATTTGGCATACAAATAGATTACTAAATAGCTGAACACATAGGATACTTTTTGTCCCGAAAAAAAATTTCATATTCCTGTTGGATAATTTGACCTGAGCTTGCGTTTGACCACCATCTTACCTGTCAAACGAAGACGCAATTTGGGATTGGCTTGAAAAATCAATGTACTCGCGACTATTTTTTTAAGACTTATAAGTACTATAATTACCTAATATCTGTCTATTTGTGACCGTTATGGACACCGACAAAAAAAAAATTGTTTCTATACAGATTTTTTATTTCATTTCCTCAAAATATAAATCAACAAAATATCACGAACGATATTGTTTTCCGATCTCTGTTTTGATGTATTGATGAAAATCAATTGTTCTATTCAAGTATATCGTTCACGGCGAGTGAAACCGCAGCAACGTCACATGCTTCCAATATATCGCCTATACGTATACAAAACGAGTTTATCGGTTACCTGCTAGGTCACTGAATAACTAATGTCCCTGCATAGAAAGTGTGAGCTCATATACCGGATTTGCTTCGTCAGTGCGTGTTTTATAGCACTATTCATATCTGCTGGATTCACTCGGATAATTTACTAGTATGTGATCAAATTGTGGTTTTTCCAAAGATGTTCTTTAACTAAAATTTCAGTGAATTCTTAAACTTTTTAACATTTTGAGTGTCAAAACCACCACTTCATTCATTATCACCATGTTTATCATGAGTTGTACTAGCTACCCACATTATCTAAGCGTCTTTCGTTCTCGTGATGAATTAAAATTACTTTGGTTCTTTTAACTGGACTCTTTTCTATGAATCTTTTATTTCTCTACTTTTTATTATTCATATTAAAAAAAAATTGCACAAATAATGTAAATAAATAAATATTGAAGGATATTTCACACAGCGCAATAAAAACTAAGTAAAACTTGTACTGTGGGAACCTGATAACTGATATAATACTTTTTAGCCGACTTCAAAAAAAGGAGGTTTCTCAATTCGACCGTGTATATATATATATTTTTTTTTTTTTTTTAATTTGTGTTCGTGGATAACTTCTTCGTTTGATGATTATTTTTTGTTGGAAAGGAGATAGCTCAAGAGTCGTACCATGATGACGAAACCAAGACCTGACGATGGCATCCCAGAGAAATCGAGGGGAACTTTTTACTTTTTAGTTTCCAGTTTGAAGTCGGTTTTTTTTGTAAAAAATTATACTTGTTTGTTAATACATAGGTACTTATAATACACAGAACATTATAAAACAAACATTTATATGCTCGTCACACAAATGTTTGCACTGCATGGGAATTGAATCCATGCCCTATAGCTCTTAAAGCAGATACACTACCAAAGAAGCTGACGGGGCAGTCAATATATGAGAGAAAAAAGCATTTCTATTGAAATTTATTTACATTTGTTGTACATAAACTACTATAACAATAGTTTAATATTATCAATATTAATAAACATAGATAATTACCGATTCAATTGTAATTATTTTGGCATTGCATTTGAATTTCAATCACCGACACAAAATGGCACTGGGCATCAGACGTTCCGGTAAATACCGGTAATATGGTTTTAGTAATTTAGGTACATTAATATAGAGACTCAATCTAATTTGTCAATGAAAGTCAGATGCAGACGTTGATTACTCTGGATTGCGGCACTAAAATGGTGCTTTGTAATATTTGTACTGGTACAGTACTATTACAATATGACAGCGCTGTTGGCTCATTGGGAGTATGTCTGCCTGAGCTGTAGGGCGTGGGTTCAATTCCCGCCAAGGACCAACATTTTATGGTATAAACAAATGTTTGTTCCGTGTCTGGGTGTTCTGTATGTATTATAAGTATGTATTTACAAAAAAAAATAGTATTTACGTATTCTATCAGTTATCTGACGTCCGTCACACAAGCTCTGCTTAGTTTGGGGTCAGATGGCGCTGTGTGTAATGTGTCCTACAATATTTATTTATTTATTTAATCTCAACTGCTATAATTTTTTTGTTAAGTTTAAATAAATAAACAACGCATGTGTTTCACCACGATCTCACGTAAAGGAAACGTTTGGTGTGTTATAAGAATACGTTAACGAATTCCATACATGACGAAAGTTGTCCTTTCTATGAAAGGAAATAGTTGAAGCACAAGAGTAATTGTTCATTATTCTTTATTCCAAACGAAACATTGACAAAAAACATATTACATTTATTTTTAAAAGTAGAAAACATTATACAACATTAAAATGTAATATTTAATTTTAAAATAATACATTTTCGTGAAACTATGAAGCGTAATTCTTATTGCTCAAATATAGCTAAGAACAAGTAGTTAACTAGTAATAACGCTCTTAATTACGATAGTGAAATGACAATAATGACTGCCCTGTTGTCTCATTTGCTAGTGCGTCTGCTTCAAGAGCTGTAAAGGACAAACATTAAAATAAATATTTGTTCTGTTTGAGTGTTCTTTATGTATTACTAGCGAGCCGCCCCGGCTTCGCACGGGTGCAATGTACACTGATTTGGTGCATATGCCTGTATTATACCTTCCTCTGGAATCACTCTGTCTATTGACCGTTCCGATTAAAATCTGTTTGTTTTGTTCTATCTCAAAGGGATTAGGCAGCGTTTTCGATGAAAGCTCCCAGGTGGCTTGACTTTTTTCGACGCTTCCAACAATTATCATCATATTTCAACCAATTTACACCAAACCTTGACAAATTATATACCTAAACCTTCCTCATGAATTACTCTATCTATCGCATGAACATGTACCGCTTAGTTTGAGTTTTTTGGAATATAAACCATGAAGCGGTGTCGATTTTTAGAGTAGAATAGGCTAGGGAGATTGTGAGCATTTTAGCCTCCAACTGTCTGAATCAGTAGCAATTAATGTCAAATCGCGAATATCGGCCGAACCAGTTGCTTAGACATTCACGGATTCCACCTCTGGGGATCACTCTTTGATTGGATATCTTCGTTTTATAGATAAGCAATATTAATCAACATGTCTATCTGACAGATGAAGCTTCCCGCGATTCTCGCGGGGGGCATGTTTGAATTGATAGTTGTATGTATTTATGTACATAAGTACATAAATACATACAATATTACATTTGAAGTCGTTATTTAGTATTGAGTCATTCCGCGAGAGTGATAAATCATGACATGTATCAATAATCACCTAACTAAAAACTTACCCGGTTTATATAGCTTACGGTTACCTACCAATAAGTAGGATGGAATCATTTGCCAGATAGCAAACAAACTGGACAAAAATACCTATATGTAGTGGAAAGAAAATAGAAACGACTGACTAGAAATACCTACCTTAGAAGAATTCTTCTCGTTCTTCAATAACCGTGCCGATGTTCTCGTAACTGCATTCCAGCGCACAAAACTAAGGAAAACTATTTCTCTAATTCCAGTTACAAACTTCACTGCTTAGCATGTCGGGGAAATTATCACGTTTTCTAATGTTCTGCGTTCAAAAAAAAACTGCCAGTGCAGGTGGAGACACAATACTTTGGTTCTCGAGGAAATACAGAATCAACCTTAATGGTGAGTCACTTCCTTATGTACGGCCAAGGTTAGAATTTCAAATTCTATAACCAAAGAAACTACCAAAGTTCGTGCTCTTCTTGATAGTGCTAGTTAATCTAGTTTCTTACCTGAAGCCGTAGCGTGGAAGTCAAATCTATCACCTCAATCTTCTAACACCGAAGTTATAGGTATCGGTAATACACTGCTAAAGTTACCTAACAAATGCTGTGTTATCAAGCTGCAATCCGGCGTATAACGTGCGAGACGTCTATGAGAAACTTCGATGTAAGTCATCACCAACTATATATGACATACCAACTCGCTCACCCGGACTTCAACCGGGCGGGTCCGATCGACATGCTCATTTAAGCTGATTTTTTTTAAGACTTCATATGCTCCAGACAACATTCAATAAGACCTGACAACAAAACCTCACTGTTGAACCCACGCCTTTCGGTGTGTCACCCAATGACGCGCTTCAAAGCGCAAATATGCTAGAGCTACAGCGCAATTTATCTGAGAAGATAACACATAACTTGGCATCCTTTTATAAAAATGGATGGCTAAAAACGACGGAACACTGCAACTAAATGAAAAAAAATATATCACAAAGCGACGAGATGTAAACAGAACAAAGCGTTTACATATTTCGTTCCAAATACAAACGCATCCCCGCCGAACGCATCGGCTGCAAGAGGCCGCGCATGCGTCATGCTTTCTTTGCCGCGCTAACTAGCCAGGGGGCCGTCTTAGCGCGGTCGTCTAACTGCGATCAAAATTCGATCTTACTATGTAACAGAGTGGATCGTTTTGGAGGTGCGTTCCGCAGCAGTTCGCCAGTGCCTCGCCGGTCGTCGCAGGCTGCGCGCGTCTCGTACAAGGCCCGCGATTTTTTCTCTTCGTCCTCGCGAAAAGTTTTCAAGTTTCGAACGCGTTTAGCGTGGTGAGAATCTGTTGTTGGAGGTGTTTTTGGATTTGAATGTGGAAACGTTTTTTTTTTCCTGGAGACTGGCTGGTTTTTGTAGTTTTGGAATATGAGGTGAGTCTTTAACTGAAATAATTATTTTAGATATTACGAATCGTTGAAATGAATCACGATTTCACCAGTAATTTTATATCCAAAAGTGAAAAAACTAACAACCTCTGATCATTTTTCAGACCGGATTATTAAGCGTTTATTTTAGTTATGCATTATGGAAGATCCATTTCATGTAGATTATTATTATAAATAATGCTATAAAAAAAAAAACATGTCCAGTCGTCACTGAAAAGCTATTAATCTATAAAAATGTACTGTGTAACATACCTAATTACATTCTAACAAACCGTTTAAAAGTTTTAATTTTATAAATGAGGCAATTATTCTTATTATTTATTTTATGACAAATTTATTTTATCTACGTATCTAGCAGCTTTATTAAGCAACCGTAGTCAGCTACGGAAATGCACGCTACAATAGTTTCGTAGCGTAGGTTTACGTAGCGCTACGCATATGCTACGCGGCTGCACGCCTTGACAAGGATAATGCATTTTCTACGTATTTACATAAATTATTCAGCAAAACATATATAAAAAACACTATAAAACTTATACCGTTTAACAAAATATAATAACCGATGCAAGCTACCGACGGCTGCGCGACATAATGCGGCAACCACTATCGATGTACTGTGAACTTTATTACAAGAAAAACAATAATCCTGATTGTAAAATATAACGCTTGTTCAATATCATTGCAGCGATACCCAATACTTCGATTAACAAATCAAAGAGCAGGGAAATACAGGAATGTTCACAAACTGCTGCTTGGCGGCAAAATGTCTGACACTGCGATAGTATCTAGTTACCTTTCGGGAGCACTTGGTGATGATTATATTTAAAAACTAAAATAAAAATAGTTGTTGTCGATTTGGAAGCTTTAATATTCATGCTTAATAACTATTACAGAGCTTATATCTAGAGTATGCTATCCAGGTGGTCCAGTCGCCGGGACTGTCTTCTCAGTGATGTGCTGAGTAAGATATTCCAGAAATCAAACTTTAAACAACATGTATTAGTCGAGGATAGCAAGATCAGAGGGCCACATAACTATCTACTAAGTTGTACTATTGTTTAATATTTTTTGTAAATTCACTTTAAGACATGACAAGTGAAACACTAATTAATTATTAATTCAAACAGAGACTTGTAAATATTTTAAAAAAAACTATGAGATCTATTTAAAAGGAGGCGTGATTAAACATGATTTTTGCTATGTTATTACAAATAAACCACAAACAGGATCATTGTAAAACTAAAACATGTTATATTTCAAACCTTTTTCTGTCTATTGAGAAGCTAAAAACACGATAGATATAAATTATTTTGATACTTTTTACTATTTAAAAATAGTGCCATTTTTAGATACTTTAGCTTTTTTCTTAAATATAACGTTAATAAGAAGAATTTGTAAACCAAATACTTTACTCTAAATAGATTTATTATTATTAATTAGATTTTTGAGTTACGTTGGCGTACTTCCGAATAACAATACGGTTAAGAGGTAGATTCTATTTTCATTCTTATTCTGAATAGCATATGGGCGGAGCGAACATTAGTTTTTTTGAGGGAGCTTCCTCTTAATGTATCTAAACGTATTTCACTAAATTTCGGAAGAACTATATAATTTACTTCAAAATTCTATGACTGCATTAAAATATTGTGATTACAATCTGCACAGATAAATTGTAAAAGTAGTTTTTGAGGTAAATACTAGAGTTCAATTTCCGCCGGAACATGTTTGAACGATGAATTAGGTTAAGTCATTTATGTGTTTGTTGTTTGTAAGCCTCCGCGGCATTTTCAACACAAGTATTTCGAATCAGCCCTATAAACTGTCCCACTGCTGTACCACCACAGTACCAGATATTCTACCGCCAAGCAGTAGTGTGAAAACATTACTGTGTTTCTGTTTAAAGGGTACTGTAGCGAAATTACAGGGCTGTTGAGACTAACCATCGAAAGTCTCAAAGAAATGAGTGCCAAAGCAGCAATGCCTTGAACTTTGTTTTACTACTCAAACTTATGTGTATTTCTGCAATGGTCATGGACAGACATTATCTCTTACCATCAGGAGAGCGTCTTGTTCGTCTCATTACTATTAGATTAAAAAAAAGGAAAACAAAGTCACGGCATCTTGTAGAAAGCATGTATGGTGGTAAGTTACTTTCTAGTACTCGGCTGGATAACTACTACCCTTAAGGCACCTAACGATATGTTCCGGCAGCCGCAATGGACAGCCATTTTCATTCAAGGCTAGGTGTGTTTGCCATCTTTGACCACACAGTTACTTATAATCAGGAGCTGTAGTCAACACCTAGTCTGTCGAATGTAAAAATACCTTATAACAAGGTTTTTGTTATACTAGGTAAGTCAATTAAATACAGTCAATTTGTAAGAATAAAGAAATAAAAATTACACACATCATCAGCCATAGGAAGTCCACTTCTACACAGGCCTCCTCCTGGGGGGGTTTTGCCAATACTCGCCACGCTTGGCAGGCGGGTTGGCGAGCGCAGTTAGGTATGATTGTTCAAGGAAGACGCTGCTGCCCATCTTCCGGATTACATCCCTTAGCCGACTCTTACGGCAACCACGGGTAGAGAGGGTGGGGTACAGTTCTTACGCCGGCACCACCACGGCAAAAATTACACTACCGAATAAAATTAAAATGTCATAAAATATCGTGTGAGTGTCATATTGAGTCAATTAATGAAATAATTAGATATGTATTACGAAATATATTACTTAGTCAATTTCACATGCAAACAATTGTTTATTCCAAGTAGTTTTCATAAAGTAATTAAGCTTGTAAAATAGCGTTCCGGAGGAAGAAGCGATTGACTGTTTAATTAAAGTCAGGCACTGGTAAATTTCTTTATATATATATATATATATATAAACCTCGGAAACGGCTCCAGTATGCAGGGGGTTTCGGGAGCGATAAATCGATCTAGCTAGGTTTCATTTTCAGAAAACGTCGTTTTATCCGTGTTTTCAGCCGAGCAAAGCTCGGTCAACCAGGTACTATATGATTATATTGCTTGTTTCATACAATTAAATATTTGTATTTATAATAAGCAAACTAAAAATGTATCGCAGTTTCATCATCATCATCATCATTTCAGCCGTAGGACGTCCACTGCTGGACATAGGCCTCCCCTATTGACCTCCATAAAGACCTGTTGGAAGCGGCTCGCATCCAGCGCGAACCTGCGGTTCTTACGAGGTCGTCTGTCCACCTTGTGGGTGGACGTCCTACGCTGCGCTTGCCGGTCCGTGGTCTCCACTCCAGAACTTTGCAGCCCCATCGGCCATCAGTTCTGCGTGCTATGTGCCCTGCCCATTGCCACTTCAACTTGCTAATCCGCTGGGCTATGTCGGTAACTTTGGTTCGTCTACGAATCTCCTCATTTCTGATTCGATCTCGTAGGGAAACTCCGAGCATAGCCCTCTCCATAGCTCTTTGTGCGACTTTGAGCTTATCAAGAAGGCACACAGTCAGAGACCACGTTTCAGCACCATAAGTCATCACCGGTAACACAGTTTACATACATTAAAATACAAGGCGCAACGTAAAAAAAGTATGCTGATTTTAATTTTCCAACTTATATCTTTTTTATTTATAAAGTCCACTAACACGGTGTACACATAAACAATAACAAGCTAAAAATTTTAAAAAATCTATGACCCGGCTACGAGTAAAATAATAGGTTTGGTTAATGCTTTTTTATTGACGTATTACTATTTCATGCCAAAAAACCCGCTATATTGTTTCTTTTTTTCAAACACTTATATAAAGACACTTAGATTTCTAAGACATATATAACGATACCTTAATTGTGGAAATCTATTGAGCCGTTTGGAAGACACGACTTAATAAACTAATTTAAAAATATATATACAACGCTTTCTTGGCAGTCGTGTAAAAATTAAACTAAAAATTACAAAATATCAAGTTAAGTATCGCATCAATAATAAGCGAAGACGGTATGAGTTATAATCAAGTATTCAGTCAAAAGCAATAAAAGCTAAAAAGTCAGTCGAAATTAATAAAAGCTACAAATTCGACTTCGTATCATTACGTAATCAAGGATAAAACTAAATATATACATGAACAATACTTTAAATGTCAGCCGAGTCAATATTGCGGGTAACCGCTTGAAACTACTAACAGTACTAGTAAAAAGGTTGTTAAATGTTAAATGTCTGTTATGCAAACTATTCAGCAGCGTTATAAGTCTATTTAAAAAAATTGTAAATTTTAGATCTACCCAACATCAAGCAAGCCGTGGTTACACACTTATTTGAAACAAAAAGCGACGTAACGTTCCGACTTTTTTGCTTACTTCAAACTGATACTCTACCTCGGCCCATGGCAAAACCCCATGGGCACACGTCTGGCATTGTACTGAGAAACACTATAGACCTGTCACGGGCAGGCGTCCTCCCTGTATTAAATAATGTACAGTCTGCGAGTACCATACCGATAAATAGCTGCTTATGACAACCGGATAAAGCTCATTATTCATTAATTGTTGAAACATTCTATTGTTGTGATGTAACTTCAATTAAAAATAGATACAATAATTATTGTGAGTAAGGCGTGGATGAGACAAATGTTTTGGGACTCGTATCATTAAGACTTTGGTATTAGTATTGACAAACTTGAAACAGTACTATTTTTGGTTTCTTACACCATTGATGTTTACTCGACTGTCAAAAGAGAAGTTTTTGTGTGAAAGTTGTGAGACGAATGAGCTCTCCTGATAGTTAATGACCATTGCAGCGATACACAAAACTTTGAGTAGCGACACAAAGTTCAGGACATTGCAGCTTTGGCGATTATTACATTGCGATGGTTAGTCTCAACAGCTAAGTAATTTTGCTAGCTGCAGTACCCTTCAAACCGGAACACATTAATGTTAACACACTACTGCTTGGCGGGAGATTATCTAATACCGACGACTTCCTGCTAAGGAGATCTACCACCAAGTAAATTTTAAGTGGACCAAAAATTATCAGCAAATTAAAATAATTTATTCGTAAATAAAAGAGTCTTAGCAAGTCGACTCAGACACGTTATTTTCTACACAACAACATTTTATTGTACAAATATTATTATCTTCATAAAACAAACGTTAAACCGCATGTAAACTATAAACGAACCGTAACCGAGCCCTGATTAATTCACGTTCTTAAAAATTATATTCACATGCAATTTACTGCCAAATTGTGTTGCAAATATCCTCCAAGCTACAACTCACTTTTAGCTTTATATCCAGCTAGGCAGTGGTGCTATTCGCGTGTCTTCTGGCTTACTCTAAGGAGGCCGTCAGTCGCAGACGACCGGAACAAATGATAGGGGACAACGTCGGAGCAGACTCTTATTTGTGTTCGGCTAAATCGCTTTGTATGAATTGCCAGACTGCTGCGTAGTCATTCTAAAATAATGAGACTTCCCTTCTAGCAGGATCTAGGAAAGCTTCTTTTATACAACAATTTGTATAATTTATTATTTTCTTAATTTCATTTGATTACGATTTACGTTTTTTTTTATGGTTGACAAACTAGGTGTTTGACCACAGCTCACCTAATGTTAAGTGACGGTCTAATCTTAGATGGTTCAGCCCACCTAGCCTATAATGGAACTAACTCTCAATTGAGGCTACCGGAACATACCATTAGGTGCTTGGCAGAACCTTTTCAACTTAAGGGCTAGCCAGCCGAGTACTAGAAAATACCCTACTACCATACTATGGTTTCCTCGCGATGTTTTCCTTCACCAGCAGCTCAAGCTCATTGTTGGGTTTGAACCCACGCCCTTCGGCATGCGAACCGACTGCGCTAACCACTGAGCTATCATCGCTACAAATTTCGTAGTGATTAATTGTAAATATACACACCGCAGTGTCAGATATTATGCCACCAAGCAGTTGTGTGCAAACATTACTGTTTCAGTTTGAAGAGTACTGCAGCTAGCGACATTATAGGGCTGTTGACACAAACCATCTAAAATCTAGTAATAATCGCCAAAGAAGTTACTGAAAGTTCTGTGTACCGCTGCAATGGTAATGGACATGCTTTATATCTTACCATCACGTCGCACCTAACATAGGTAACACGGATGCCGAAAATAATTGTTTTTAGAATGTTTGTCTGTGTTTCTGCACGCTAATCTCAGAAACGGCTTAACCGATTTGAATGCGGTTTGATGAGTTGTGGTTAGCTTCCTGTAAAAATTTTTGATTCCCAACGACGCGGACACGAGCACAGCTAGTTGTATTATAAATTATTATCATTACAAAGCAAACAGTAATACATAGTAATTTGTAGCAACAAAAATATCTAATAACTTTATTATAACCAAACAAGTCTCGTCGTAGACGTGGTGCAAAATACTATTTATATTTACCGGTCGCAGGAAGGAGAAACCACAATGGCTGTCAATGTGAGAGTTTAGCTTGAGAGAAATGAATTCCAAACTATTCCTGGGCGGGAATAATTAATTGGGACGTAGTGGTAACTTTGGACTACAGGTGCTATAATTATAAATTGTAAGCTGACGTGTACATATTGTTAGGTTGGATGTAGATCGTGGAAATTGTGGGACAGGTACAGGTACAGGTACAGGTGACCAGAACATGAACGGGAAAAACAAGTACAGATTTTTTTAAAATTATCTATCCATGCAACTAAAACGTGTTCGCTATTGTGAATAAATAAATATCGTCAGTCACTCCACACAGCGTCATCTAGCACAAAATAAGCACAAGCTTGTACTATGGAAACTAGATAACTGACAGAACACTTATATTATTATTTTTTGTAAATATATACTTATAATACTTACAGTACACACAGACATAGAACAAACATTTAACGTCACATAAATGCTTGATCTGGTCGGAATCGAACCCACGCTCTACAGCTCCTTTTTTTGAATACATAATTTTAATTAGGCATTAAGTACTTTGTATTCATTTGCCGATGAATTATTTAAAAAAAATGCAGAAGGTTAATAGGTATTACGTATTAGCAACATGATCAATGGATGTTTATTCGGACAGTTACGTACATCCAATTTTGTCAGCCATTTTGAACTGTCTATTACAATATTAAAACTCTTATTTTACCTCGCATCAAACTTTCAAGAAAGTTTCTCCTTCCTACGTAATCTGTAATAACTTAAAAATGTCCAATAAATGAAAGCAGCTGCCGTTCCGCAACATTCTTGACCCTAATCACCTTCTAACTACCGAACAGATTATTCCAAGTTTCAATTTAACCCAAAAATACTCCGACATCACTCGCACATCAACTATGAGTTCCTATAATTAATTACTCGAAGCTTTTGCGTTTAATAAAACTTCAAGTCGAACATTTTCCTTGAGACTGTACGAATTCTTTTTGCTAAGTTTGAGGCTCATTATTTAAGCATTTTGATAGCTTTAACCGTTAATTTTTTATTGAATAAAATTAATAATAATTTTACTTTGAAAATTTACTGATGCTTAAGTTATATTAACCAGTATTTATCTATATCTTTAAACGAGCAATTCTTGTATACATTTATATATATATATAAATATTCTGAATCTCGGAAACGGCTCCAACGATTTTCACGAAATCGATCTAGCTAGGTTCCATTTTTAGAAAACGTCGTTTTATCCGTGTTTTCAGCCGAGCAATGCTCGGTCATCCAGGTACTAATACCTTTAAACGAGCAAATCTTGTATATATGTATATAATCTTAATGTCGGAAACGGCTCCAACGATTTTCATGAAATTTAGTATGCAGATAAATCGATCTAGCTAGGTTTCATTTTTAGAAAACGTCGTTTTATCCGTGTTTACACCCGAGCAAAGCTCGGTCATCCAGGTACTTAATTTATTAAATCTTGTTGTTTACATTAAGTAAATATGTGAACAAAAACATAAAACATATTGTCTGATTATACTTTAAATCTACATTCCGTAATATCGTCTGCGCTTACAATGAATAATAAATAATAATAATACTTTATTGACACACTACAAAATAACATTACAAATTAATTAATAAACAGATAAGTATAAAAAATTAAATAAAAAAGGTGGGTTAGGGGAGCGTTAGCACCCGAACTAGAAGTTCTGAATATCGGGCACTAACTCCTTCCCGCGGTCGGTGCTTTGTATATATACGAGGATAGCCGACAGACAAATGGAAGACAAACAATTTTTTTAAGTATTTCCTATAACAAACACCTAGATCAATAAAAATGCACTAACATTACAAGTACTACCCTCGGATAACCCTATTCTTATTATTTTTTGGACGCTGACAAACTAAGAAAATGAACCATATATGTATTTATATAATTATAACTCAACAACTATAAGTCGAAAGATACAGTTTAACACTTCCAATACATTACTATAGCAGCAGTATTTAAACATTACTGTTTTGGTTTGAAGGGTACAACAGGTAGCGAAATTACAAAGCTGTTGTCACTAACCAAAGCAGTGATACCCTAGACTTTGTTTAGCTACTCAAAGTTCTGTCTATCGATGCAATGGTCAGGCAGTACAGGCATTATCTCTTACCATCAGGAGAGCGTCTCGTTCTTCTTATTACTTTTCCATAAATAATAAATAACTATTTAATATACTTTATCTTAACTACTCAAAGGTCTTAAAAGTTAATTAGACCAATGGAAGTCTAGAGACAAACCCTGCATATTTCCTCTATCAACAGTATACGCTTCTGTTGTGGCAAATCGTAACAGACCCTTTGTCATAAAGCCGCGGAAGCGACCCATTTGTGCCACATGTGGGGTTCAGGACAAGGTCTCATGCGTGAAGCTGTTTAGAGAGCTACAGATATTACCTGTGTGGTGTGAGCTTATCTACCAGGTAGTCTGATTCGCCCCTACGAACACAGATAAATTTTAACGTATGGGCGTCCACAGCGCGGTAGAAATTCACAGATATTTAAAAAAAAACGACTAGTAACGCCACCGTCGGAGAGGTCCGCGATCTACAACCTCGTATCCACTGTCTTTCGTTTTTCCGAACTAAGTGATAGAAATTAGCATAAGGCTTACTACTACAACGATTACAATATACCTTTGTTACCAATGCATAATCCAAAAACCTTGTAAAAATTATATTCATCATCATCATCATCATCATCAGCCACATGACGTCCACTGCTGGACATAGGCCTCCCCCATTGACTTCCATAAAGACCGGTTGGAAGCGGCTCGCATCCAGCGCGTTCCTGCGGTCTTTATTAGGTCGTCTGTCCACCTTGTGGGTGGACGTCCTACGCTGCGCTTGCCGGTCCGTGGTCTCCACTCTAAAACTTTGCAGCCCCATCGGCCATCGGTTCTGCGTGCTATGTGCCCTGCCCACTGCCACTTCAACTTGCTAATCCGCTGGGCTATGTCGGCTACTTTAGTTCGCCTACGGATCTCCTCATTTCTGATTCGATCTCGTAGGGAAACTCCGAGCATAGCCCTCTCCATAGCTCGTTGTGCTACTTTGAGCTTACTAAGAAGGCACATAGTCAGAGACCACGTTTCGGCGCCATAAGTCATCACTGGTAACACACACTGGTCGAAGACTTTCGACTTGAGGCACTGAGGTAATTCGGACGAGAAAACGCTGCGCAGTTTTCCGAACGCTGCCCAGCCGAGTTGGATTCGACGATTGACCTCTTTCTCGAAGTTGGACCTACCTAATTGGACTGCTTGTCCTAGGTAAATGTACAAAAATTATATTATCGAAAATTATTCAGTGATTCCAGCTTCCTTGTCCCCCACTAACACGACATCCAACGAATGCCTGAAGCAAAATTAGATTTTGTCCAAACTGCAGAAAGTCTTTTAGTTTGGAAAATTGTGTTTTTTGTAATCGGTTAGCTGGGAAGTGTATTTTAATTAACTTTTCTTGTTAGCTGCATCAGTTGATAAATTCGGACGGAAAGCCAAGCGTTAAGTTTTTGCGTTGAAAGTTCACTAAATTAAGAAAAGTGTATACATGTTTTTTTTTTTGTAGATAACAGGTAGTGTATGTACACGCACACACGATCCACCAATTTCTGTTTCTAGTAAAGAAATGCTGGAAAATCTATACCAAGCGCAGGTGTGGTCAATCATCGAATTTTTGCTGTTGCTTTTGAGATGCTACTGCAAGGTACAAAAATGCCTTAGACTCTATAGAAAAACCATTATTAATTGACGACAAGGCACAGACGATTATTTACACTTAAATTAAAAGCATCGAAATCTTAAATTAATTAAATTCTCCTCCTTGAATTTTGCATTTTTTTGAGTTCCGTACCTTAATAGGAAAAAATGAAAACCTTATAGGATCACTTTGTTGTGCGTCTGTCTGTCTGTCAAAATCCTTTTTCTCAGGAACGCGTGGCTGTATGAAACAATGATGAAATTCATATCAAATATTCAAGTCTACTGTCCCTTGGAGCTGTGAAAAAATCAAACTTCTAAGCCAACGCAATCAAAAGATACAGCCGCTTATGCTGCAAATTTTTGACACTCGCAAGGGATACCTACATGGAACTTCCTGTGAACTCAGGAATCTTGAAATTTGGTACGAAGCAACGTTTTATAGCATAGATAAAGGAAAAATTACCATAAAAAACCATAACTTTTACTTATATACCTACAGGTTTGTACGGAACCCTCGGTGCGCGACTCCGACTCGCACTTAGTCGGTTTTTTTAATGTAAAAAGTAATGAGACGAACGAAACTATCTTCTCATAGGAAAAGATATGACCATTGCAGCAATACACAGAACTTTGAGTAGGAAAACAAAGTCCAGAGCATCGCTACTTTTGACACTCATTACTTTAAGACTTTCGATGGTTAGTCTCAACAGCCCTGTAATTTCGCTAGCTGCTACCCTTCAAACCGGAACACAGTAAATTACACACTACTGCTTGGCGGCAGTATATCTGGCACTACGGTTGTGTCTACTTAGATGACCTCTTGCTACGGAAATGTACCACCAAGTAAACGCCTACACTTCGGCGAAGCATGGCCAAATGAAAATATGTTGTAGAAGTTAAAATAGACAGTATATTACGCTTAGCAATAATATCCCGTTAGGTAATATAATCTTTTATTACGAACACTAAAAACGTTAGTTTACGTCAATTTCCTCCCTATCTGCATCTCGGAGTTAATTTCCCACATGACGCGCGGCCTAGTAACTCAACAGCCACAAAAACGTTTAACTTGTTCCCTCGGGGAGCTCGCAGTCAAATTCTCGGCTGTAGTGCACAATAGACCTGCGATGACTCCCGGGAGACAAACCTTGAAGTTGCGAGCCTCTGTACAAACTGAGCGACCCGTGCACAGAGACTCAACTCTGCAAGAATGGCAACTATCATCAATCCTTTTATGATACTTGCCAACAGGTGATATGGGGACAAACTAAGATTATACGTGTGTGAGATTAATAATAAGTATATATTATAAGTTTATTTTCTCGAAAAAATGTATCACGTTTTAAGTACATATTTAGAAATTGTTAGAACTATTCAAACTTACCGTAATTGAAGAACTGTAATAGTGTTCTGATGGTAAGTTATAAGATTGTGTATTTAATTAAAGTCATCGGTATATTTTGCTAAGTATTTTGGTAAGGTACTTTCTAGTACACGGCTGGCTAGCTACCAAGTTAAAAATCTACCACCACGCACCAAACTGGACAGCCAGTTATATTCAAGGTTAGTTGTAGTATGCTTACTATCTTCTACTATACCAGGTGTACTTCTTCAACATCAGGTGAGCTATGACCAAACATAGCCTATCAAACAAAAAAAAAATTAGAAACGCTTTAAAATTAAATTTAGACAACAAAAATAAATAAATACTTATTCTAGGACATTTCACGTAGCGCCATCTATCCTCAAACTAAGCAAAGCTTGTACTGATAGCATTTTTTGTATATACATATAGTATACTCAGACAGAACAAACATTTATGCTCGTCACACAAATGTTTCTCCTGCGTGGGAATCAAACCTTACAAATCACACCCTACAGCTCTTGAAGCAGATACGCTACCAACTGAGCCATCAGGGCAGTCAGGTATTATGCCAGCAGGTCCTGTACCAGTGATGCCGACTACCGTGCTGGTTGTCTATCTGCACTTGGCTAATCAGTGTTTTAGGTCTGAACAGTAGGGTCTCGGAAGGTAGGGTAGTTTTATTTTATTGAAATCGCTCCGTCCCAATGTTTCAATATTGGACGAAATGAAATTTTACGCGGACAATAATTTGCCCAAATTGCGATAATGGTGTAAGCGATTTTCGGAAATTACTGTACTGATCAAAACGTGGTCTGTGCAAGCTTTCCTGTGCTTGTGAATAAATTCTCAACGGCCGTAAAATTTTAGGCTCGAGAATAAAGTTTAATTTAATTATCTGGTATGAATTGAAATAGATATCTGTTTTTATGGTACTGTCTATTATAAGGTTTTACTTATTCTAAGATTCAAAGGCCAGTTTATTTTTATCTACGAGACGAACTTTAATCATTTAAGTTTTAAGAGAAATAGGATTTTTTTTCTTTTTCCAGTAAATATGCTAAATTTTGCCGTGGTAGTGCCGGCGTAAGAATTGTACCCCACCCTCTCTACCCGTGGTTGCCGTAGGAGTCGGCTAAAGGATGTAATCCGGAAGATGGGCAGCAGTGTCTTCCTTAAACAATCACACCTAACTGCCCTCGCCAACCCGCCTGCCAAGCGTGGCGAGTATTGGCAGAACTCCCCCCTGAAGTTGAAGTTAAGACAGAACATTGCACGTAACAGTGCATAAGTTTAGACAATTAGACATATAGGGCTGATTCGGAACTTACAGTTGTGGTATTTTGTTTTATGCTGGTAGTATCAACGTTAAAACAACCTTTCAAAACAACGATTCTTAAAATGCCGGTAATGTAATTGTAATGGTATTGGTATTGGTATTGTAGATGTCTGTAGGCGACGCTGATTGCTAACCATCAGGCAACTCGTCTGCTTGATTGACGCCTGTGGCATAAAAAAGAGTGAAACATAATACGTGTTCGATGTATTGAATAACTATGAAAAGCTATCTCTCCATTCCAATCGGGTACGAGAGTCAATTGGGTCACTTAAGTTTATCAAACGTTTTACTTGCATTTGAACTATTCGCAAGATATCCTGAAGATCTAATATTTTTGCTACTCCATAAAAACTTTTATAACTATATTATACGTATATGTATATACGCTGGCCAAGTGTGGGTTGGCAAAATTCACATACCTTAGATTTTTTAAAGAATTATTGGAGATGTATATTTCCTTACGATGTTTACCGTCACCGTTTGAAGTCATCTGCAATACACAAATAACTTAGAAAATATAGCGCGTGGCCCGGGATTCGAATCCAGTACCTCTATATTGGATACCAGACAGTCTCCTAACTAAGCTGCCTAAATATCTATAACCATAAACAAAATAACACATAAATTAATATCATTTCACAAAACGTCATCTAGCTCCAATGCAAAGCTTGTAGTATAGGAATCAGATATGTGATAGAATACATGAACAGAACCTCTACTACTGGATACTTATTTTATACTAATATATTACACATACTGACAGATTTGAGCTTGAATCTAAAAGCAGGCCGTACTCCAAACCAAAATATGATTTTCCATACGTAAGTTGGTTCGCTTCACAACGCACGCAGTCGGAGCTCCGAAGTAAAGTTGGAAACTTCTGTAATCCTGAACCTGTATTGAAACATTAAAATTTCGAAGCAAACATTCCTCAGTTGGTTAATTAACCAACGAAATTAGTTATTGTTATGAAAAAGTGGGAAACTCTGCGACCGAACTCCGCGGAGTGTGGAATACTTTGGACTTGGGTTAAGTTATACGAAAACGTTGCAAAAGTTCATTCCCATTGTCCAGCAGTGGGATTCAATTAGTAATCACCACTGTTTAATTTTAAATTGTATGTATATACTGGCTGTGCCCGCAAGTCCGTCCGCGTGGATGTCTAATAAGTCGTTTCTTATATTAGCGTGCACAAACGCGCAGACAAACAGACAAAAACTCTTAAAACTATGTTTTTGGCCTCGGCTGTCACGGCTCGTAAACAATTTTATACGTATAAGTAAAATCGTGTATATATATATATTTAATTTTATGTTCATTCTTAATTTAGAAAGATTAATTCGTTTTTTAGGATCCCGTACGTATCCAAAGGGTAAAACGGGACCCTATTACTAAGACTCAGCTGTCCGTCAGTCTGTCTGTCTGTCCGTCTGTCACCAGGCAGTATCTCATGAACCGTGATAGTTAGACAGTTGAAATTTTCACAGATGTTTAATTTCTTTTGCTGATATAACAACAAATACTAAAAAACAGAATAAAATAAATAATTAAGGGGGCTCCCATACAACAGACATGATTTTTTTGCCGTTTATATAGATAATGGTACGGAACCCTTCGTGCGCAAATCTCGCACTTGGCCGGTTTTACATTATTTTGAAAACACTTCAATGGAATACATATTTTTTTTTTGGTGATACTTACTGTTTAGTATATGCCTTGAAAACCCGTAATTCACACCTACGTCATATTTTTTACTTTACAAATTATTTAAGTCTTATGATGATTTTTTAGTTTTTGAATTCAATTTAAAGTTATTTTAAATAAAACTTCTATAACAATACAGGCATTGCTTGCATATGTAATAAAAATGATAAACAATCATAAGCCTGATCTCGTAAAAAAGAACTAGCTCATTAAAAAGTTTCAATAACTAATTTAATGTTTTATCGTTCGCTAGGATATACATAATGTACAGCTATATATTAAAATAAGGTAAATTAACTCACACAGACTTATAGCAATCAAAACTAACTACGCAAAATTCAATCTCTTTAAGCACACCTTGCGACTTGACTCAAGTCAAGGTAAGTGCATTAATCCGCTAGTTCTCGTCACTTGCACGTCTCGCTGAGGAAATTACACTAGAGCTGAGAGAAGTTCTTTTAATTTATTTAACTTCGCACCGTTTTCGACTTTAAAGTTATGCAATAAAGTACAAATTGGCACTGGAAAGCGAAACAAGGTGCTGATTCTGATTTATAGTTGGTCCAACTATCTCTTTGTTTGTCTTTAGTTAATTTAAATGAAATACCCTGTCGGTGTTGGCCAGTAGAAGGTACTGCCGACTGCTGCAAGTGCGCTGAAGTATTTAATTGTCTCTGGATTCTCATCATTCTCATTTTAAATGTAATTTTACATTTGATACCTGCTGTAATTTATAAAAGTATATTTTAAATAAAAATAATCTAATATTTGCGTATTTACATTATGATATTATTTTATAACTTTTCGAGTAGTAAGATTATAATTGTATTATCTTTTTAACAATTTTAATTTTGGTATTGTTTTTTTTTGTGCAGGTTATTGTATATTTTTTTTGTATGTTTTATATATATTATTTTATAATTTATTTAATATAGGACTAATAAAATTATTCTTTAAAAAAAATACCACCAAGTAAAACCAAATGATCAAGACAATTAATGCCTTGAAATTTAGTTCTAACAGGCACAAATAGTTAGATATCATTCTAGGATCCAGACCTCCTATCAATGTCATTAGGGGTAAGTCAGAAATCTACCTACACATCACTTTTCCAGGTAATTTGATTCCCGCCTCAACCTCAACCTCAAGCTAAGCACGAGAAACTCCTAATGTATTAGATAGTTTACATGATACTAAAGGTTTCCTATTCAGGGTACTGAGAAACCTGAATTATATTACATAGGTCTTTTACCTGCCAACGGTTTTAGTTAAATAAATTTTCATTTACTTGCGGGCGATAAGAAGGAATGGTAGTTGGTAAACGATTTCCAGTAGCTTCCTTTGTCCTACTGCATTTAAGCTAATGAAAGATAGTTTAGGTATCATATACCTACAAGGTTATCGCTATAACTTTATTGCTTCGATTTAGATAAATGGATTTCCAATAGATATCTGTAGGTTTAGATATAGTCACTTGATATATTAACCCAGAATGAGTCACGGAAGACCAGTGCTGTTCATACCACTTAGTATGACCAGCATAACGCTCAGCTGTTTTTTGTGTTTCGTAACGTAATCATACACGTTGTTTTTTTTTATTATGCTTTTTCTCTAATAGTATAATACAAAGTGCACGTCCGTCTGTTTCTCCTACACAACGCAACGGATGGTCATACGGTTTTTACTGTCATTTATATGTCGATTATGTTTTTCCGTAACGTTTGTATGTACAATATATTCTCATAAAATATTTGCTTCAGTTGAGAAACTCAATATTTCGTAAATAAATTACATTCGTCAAAGCCGGGATTTGCTAGTTATTCTATAATTACAATTTAAAAAAAAAACCGACTCTATGCCCTTAAGGCCAACTAAATGCACTGCTCCAATAAAACAGCAAGGCTTGGAAATAAACGAAAATATCATCGATGTAAACAATTTTTAAATTTTGTTGATTTGTTAAAAACCGCTCGACCGTTTTCTTTAAAATTTAAAAGGGACTACCTAGAAAGTATAACCTTTGAAACAATAAAGGACTTTTCAAATCGGTTCAGGCGTCTTCGAGTAATCGGTGAACATACATAAAAAATCGAGAACCTCCTCTTCGTTTTTTGAAGTCGGTTAAAAATAAACTCGAAATGGAAACTGCATCGAAACTATAAAATACTGTTTTTATTATGATGTGAAATAGTGGCAAACAAGCGACGGGCCACCTGATGGTAAGTGGTCACCGCTACCTATGGACGCCTACAATACCAGAGTATTATCAGTGCATTGCTTTCACCTTTTGTAAGTTTCACCAATAGATAGAGTGATTCATGAGGAAGTTTTAGGTATATTTGTCAAGGTTTTGTCTAATATCAACATTGCATACGTGCGAAGCCGGGGCGGGTCGCTAGTAATATATAACTTATATGCAATGCTGAGGACATATTCTGATTTTCGGGTAAAAATTCTACTCAAACAGCTGACGAAAAATTACTCATCTTACAAGATACAAGCATTTAGTTACGTCAACAGCTACCCTCATAATCGCGTGTCTGCCTCGCTATACATAATAATATGTATAGCTAAGCCACTTTGTTACACAGAGTAGAAAATCAGAGAAACTCAACTCACACTATGAATTATATATACGAAACGCTCTCCTGATGGTAAGAGATAACACCTGTCCATGACCTTTGTAGCCATACACATAATTTTGCGTAGCAAAACAATGTCCAGGGCATCGCTGCTTTGTCGTTCATCACTTTGATAATTTCGTTGGTTAATTTTAAAAGCCCTGTAATTTCACTGCAGTACCCGCCCCACTGGGTAACGCTTACACACTACTGTTCGGCTGCAGAATATCTGGTACTGCGGTGGTACCTACCTCGACGACCTTCTCTAAAGGAGCCCCTTAAAATAAATAATGTTGTAAATATGCTGTAAATAGCAATAGAAAATTATTTGTTTATTGACAATAAGAAAAACTAAACACATAAAAATATGTAACATTTGGACAGTAAAAAAAAGTATTTGCTTTACTATTGCAACTGCTGTAGTAGTAGCCACCTAGCTAGTAGTAATAACTGTAGTTTGTAAAGCAGTAAACCCACTGATACGTGAGATTATTGACAGTTAAAATACATTTAAACTTTTACACACCTTACTTATAAACGTTGCTCAATTTTAGATAGTGCTTAATAAGCTCTGTGCACTTTTTATTGATATGAAATGTTACACGTGAAAACGAAGTAGGCTAATGTATCCTTTGTTTATACACCCTAAGGCTCAAGGCCCATAAGGTCCTGGATACCTTCAAGTCGCGAGTGAATCGGTTTCTTCTAGGCAAGCGTGTTCCATCGTAAACAGCATCTTCGCTTAACATTAGGCGACATGGCAGTTAAACGGAAGCCTATCCATATAAAACTATGGTATAAAAAAGGAATACTATATATCCAAAGTTTTCCTTCTGCAGTCTTACTTTATCAGTGGCAGAACACTTACACACCCACAGTCACATCAGCATAAGCCTGGAGGAGCTTATTAGCCGCGAGTTGATTAACCGTGTGGGTGTACACTCATACGTCAGGTGATTACCGTAGCGTATGGCTTAATGTATGGTTAATACTATGTCGAATTCCGTTTGGAGCAATATGACATAATTGCGTTTTATGAGACGAAGCTCCTTAACATTTTTAATGGCGATGACAGCTCACCTGATGTTGAGTGACGATGTGGTCGAAGATGGTAAGCACACCTAGCCTGGGATGGAACTGGCTCTCAAGTGAAACTGCCGGAATACGTCGTTAGGTGTTTGGTAGCTGATTGAGAGTGGTGAGTTGAAGCTAGCTAGTCAAGTACTAGAGTAACCTACCACCATGCTATAGTTGTTCATGTTTTTTTTCCTTCATCAGCAGCTCAATCTCATTCTTGGGATTTGAGCCCATGGTCATCGGTGAGAAAACCGATTGCACTAACCTATTGCATCAGCCTTATATGGTCCACTGCTGTACATAGGCCTCTCCCAAGACACGCCACTCAGCCCGATCCTCGACTTTTCACTTCCATCCACCGCCAGCTGTCCGACGTATATCGTCACTCTACCGAGTCTCAGGGCGTCCTACGCTACGTTCGGCAATTCACGGTCTCCACTCTAGAACACGTGTACCCCAGCAGTTATCGGTCACACCTAGCCTGGAATGGAACTGGCCGTCGGAACACACTGTTGTTTGGGTTTTTTTTTATGGCTGACTGGCTAGGTGTTTGACCACAGCTCACCTGATGTTTAGTGACGGTGTGGTCGAAGATGATAAAGGACACCTAGCCTGGAATGGAACTGGCTCTCAACCGAGGCTACCGGAACACACCGTTAGATGCTTGGCGGCAGATTTTCAACTTGAGGGTGGTAGCTAACCAGCCGAGTACTAGAAAGTACCCTACCACCACGCTATGGTTTCCTCACGATGTTTTCCTTCACCAGCAGCTCAAGCTAATTGTTGGGGTTTAAATCCACGCCCTTCGGCATGCGAACCTACCGCGCACCTTGTAATCTCATGACAATTTTAACTAATTTTTAGTAAGAATTACAATCTTACACAATATTAGAATCCTCAGTAAAAATGTACCAAAGAAGTTTATTTTCTAAAATAATAACTTACTGCTTACGAATGTTCAATTTAAACTTACGTCTATTACATGAAAACAGAAAAATTCAATTACTCCGCATCCCAAACAGTACAATAAAGTCTTGCCGTTAAAAACTTTTATTAAACGTCCAACACACGGCTGCAATTTGACAATTACGGGATAAGGGCCGGCACTCACTAGAGCTACGATAAAGTTTTTTTTTTTTAAATAATTGTCATACGTGCAAAATGTACTTGGTTACCGACCGACATCTAGATAAGATAAGATAAGATAATTTATTTATTTCCACACAAAAAAAGAAACAATAATACAGACATTACACAAAAAAGGAATTACAAAAAAAAAAAGACTAAACATAAATCTGATTACATTATAGCAGTGGGCCCCAAACTCGGCTAGGCCGGTCTCTCGGTGGCCCTGTTTACGATATCCCTGCTTGTAATTTGCGCGCGCTCGCAGTCCCAATATATATGTGTTGTTGCATAAAATTAAAATAAATAGTATAAATAATAACAGAAAATAAATAAATAAATAAAACAATTAATTACTATAAAATAGAATATAACTATAACTATGAAATAATTTAATGTACTTACATATACTATAGAACAATTAATAAAAAATCGAATTAAATTATTTTGTGTGTATATATCTATATATCTGTGTGTGTATATATCTTATGAGTAGATGTTTTAGTGATTTTCGTATATGTGTTTATTATATTAATTATATCCTTAATGTAATAAATGAATAAAGAAGCATATTTCCGTATTATTGCATGTACTTATATACAGTGGTGGTGTAAATTATGTATTGTCTGTGTTTCTAACGCAGAAGTTCTAATTCCAAGGACATGATGCAGTGATAAATTACTTATTGGGAGCGTCGCTTAACACTTGACAGTTTTGTTTCTTGTATATTCAAAATACTAGCGGCCCGTCCCGTCTTTGCACGAGTGCAATATAGACTACACAAAACCTTAAACACTCACTAGTCTAAGTGGTGAAGCTCGCATGATAATCCACATGCAGCAGTTTTTAAGTTTATCACGGACAGATAGACAGACAGACGCGGCGGGCGCCTTTGTTTTATAATATGTAGTGATATCTTATCCTATAAACTCTTAAAATTGTAGTATTTTTAAACGCTGTCAATAATGGTGCGATATAAAACAGTTATTAACAAAATTTTATTTATTTATGGACTTTGTTTTGTTATTCAAAGTACTGTATATCGCTGCAATGGTC
Organism: Biston stratarius; assembly: GCA_950106695.1. Classification (NCBI taxonomy): domain Eukaryota; kingdom Metazoa; phylum Arthropoda; class Insecta; order Lepidoptera; family Geometridae; genus Biston; species Biston stratarius. The sequence goes on along the minus strand of OX467110.1, from coordinate 14,754,698 downwards.
TTGGACAGGCGCTATCATTTAATACTAGGAGAGCGTCTCGTTCATCTCATTACTTTTATATAAAAAAAAGTTTGTTGATAAATACAATTTAGCTTTTTTTTTTTTACTTTTCTATCATCGTTATAAATATACAATATTATGTTTAATTTAAAATAAATACGAATATAAAGTAAGAAAATCTCATTATTTAGTCTTCACATCAGTGGACATTGACCCTAATGACTGACGCGGATATCCACCGAAGAAGAAAGAATAAAAAAATTATCGTCACCTCGTCTCGGCAAATAAAAACTGAGTCTGAAGTAATTTTTTACAAGCTTTACGCATAGGGGCAATAAAATGGCGCCGCGGCGAGGGCTGGCTATATTTCATTTTATGTCTCACTTGAGTCCCTCCCTGTATTCGGGGGGCTGCCCCTGACACTCGGAATGAAAGTTTAAACGTCAGTTTGAAAATAATGTGGCTTACGTGGCGAGCTTAATGCGACGTCGCCGACGCGGCATTTGGAAAAAAAAGCTATTTGCGACTGGCAATATTAATAGCTCGTTGTCGAGTTGCTCATGTGCTGTTAAAAGATAAAAATAACAGCTTTGTACACTTTAAAGATAGAGCTAAGTAATATAAGACGAAAACTTCAATGATGTTACCGTAAGGGTGGCGGGTCCATTGCGTTACAGGGGCAGGAACCCGTACGATGTCTAGGACTTGCGGTCTAGGTATAGGTTTAAGGGGCCCCTTTAAATACATATTAACGCTCATCTTCACTGCCTGTATTTCTCCCGAAAAACGCGGATGGTACCACAGGGTACAGCTAGTTATAAAAGATTATAAGGTTTGAAAACGATTATTTTTTTATTACAAATAGGCTTGCGTGTGACCACCTACCTACTCGGCGAAGATGCAGACTACGGTGGAGTACGCTGGTCTAGAAGAAACAAATTCACTTGCGACTTGAAGGCACCCAGATTGTATTTTTTTTATGTAAAAGTATTGAGACGGGCCATACACTCTCCTAATGATAAAAGATAAAGCCTGTGCATGACCGTTGTATCGATACATAGAACTTTGCGGAGTAGGATAAAGTCCGGGGCATCGCTGCTTTGGCGCTCATTACTTTGAGATTTTTGATATTAGTCTCAACAGCCCTGTAATCATCTATCAGTGAATACTCGGGCAGCAAACTCCATTGTTTAGCAGTTCGTACAATGAAGGTAGAAACGAATCGTTTAGTTCGAGTACTCGCATACTTTCAACACATTTTGTACTGTAAATTAGATACGCTATTTTGCAATTTTGACTATAAAATAAATATATTTTGGTAGTACTTAAATAAGTACTACCAAAATATATTCTTCCGATACTAAGCATAACATATTTTTGTTGCAAATTTAGTGTATATTCGATATTATTGCAAATGTTTTAAGAACAAACATTAATTTTTATTCATGTAATACTTTTTGCCGAATTCGTTCGAATTAAAACTAACTGAGCGTTTCTAGCGTTCGGACAATGGAAATCGGAAATGATTGAATCGGGATGTTTTTTCTTCAATTCCTTTCAAAATTGTTATTTTTAATAATTTAATTTTAAAAATATAATGTTTGGCACGTTATTAATATTAATATCGCATCGACAGTTCATTTTAAGTATTTGTAAACTACTAGCGGCCTGCGCTGGCTCCACACGGGTGTATTTTAGTTTTTTTATTTTATTGAAATCACTACCGTACTTTACCAGATTATCCGCGAGGCTAATTTGAAGGTTTCCTAAAAATTTCATCAAAATCGGTCGTCGTTTTAGAATCCATACATATACAATTTTTTAATAATAATTGTTTTGTTGCTTGATATAGATTAAGATATTTAGTTGGTTAAAATTAACTTAGATGCACACGTCGTTTTTTCAAAACTATAGACTAAAAAAAATTCAAAAGAATATTTTATAACATTTTATTTAAGATTTTTTTAGAGATCATTCAAATTAGTCTCAGAGTAATAAGAACCAAAGCACCCTGGGCTTTGATTCGTTATTCTAAGTTCTGGCTGCCGCTGTAATGGTCATGCGCAGACGTTATCTCTTACCTTCAGAAGAGATTTTCAATTCCTGAGATATCCTTCTCATAGTTCAGAACGGTGTGAAAGCTGAACACGCGGAGGATCAAACGAAATACAATTCCGGACTAATATCGGAAGATGAGGCAAAATATCCACAGTCACGCTCCTTATTACCCGGCAAAGGCTTAAGACTTTTCAATTTAATCTCATTATTATACCCTCGGAAGCGTGTCTGTGAGCCGACAAAATGGAAAATGCTGATTCTTACACGACCTGCCGAAATGGGATAGCTTAATGGAATATCGCGATAGACTTGAAAATATAGACATTTTATTTTAAGAGTGTTTTTATGAGATGCTCGTGATGACGACCCATCGCAGAAGGCCTTCGCTCGCGGACGCCAGACTTGAATGTAAGGATATGCCTCTTTAATTGATCGCTGCAAGCAATTGAATTGAAATTGAACATTTGAATTGGCGCCATCTATCGAAATCTCCGTCAACAGTCTTAACTTTTCTTGTTTCTCTATCAATTACTTTAAATTGTTACGCTGGAACGTCTTATTGTTGTTGTTCACGGTTCAGGTAAAATGGCGACAGTTAATGCGTCTATTTCATTTCATCCTACCTATATCCCCTCTCTGTGTCCTTGTCACACTACCATGCGTCTACGCACTGACTGGGAAATGCATGTTTGTTGCAAATGTGGTCTAAAATCAATGGCCGCAAACCGGTGGTATTCCGAAGCTTTTTTTCATTATTATTTATTATCCGAAATCTATGAACCTTCAAATATCATCAAAACATTTAATTATTTTTTAATGTAAAATGAATGAGATGAACGAGACTCTCTCCTAATGGTAGGAGATAACGCATGTCCATGATCGTTACAGCGATATCCAAAACTATAAGCAATAAACCAGGGCATCGCTGCTTTGGCTCTTTACTTTGAGTAATTCTATGGTTAGTCACAACAGATGTGCTCATTTCGCTAGCTGCAGTACTCTTCAAAACGGAACACAGTAATGTTTACACACTACTGCTTGGCTATAGAACAACTAGTAGGTACTGCGTTGGTACCTACCCAAACGACATCCACACATCACATCACATCATCAGCCATAGGAAGTCCACTGCTGGACAAAGGCCTCCTCCTGGGGGGATTTTGCCAATACTCGCCACGCTTGGCAGGCGGGTTGGCGAGCGCAGTTAGGTGTGATTGTTCAAGGAAGACGCTGCTGCCCATCTTCCGGATGACATCCTTTAGCCGACTCTTACGGCAACCACGGGTAGAGAGGGTGGGGTACTATTCTGACGCCGGTACCACCACGGTACAGACGACCTCCACTAAGTAATTGTTGTGAAAACTTTCAGTGCTTGTTGAAGTGGGTACTACAGGAGCTCCAGGAGCAGAATACCGAGAAGTGCAAGTCCTTCCCGCACCTTACATTTTTTCCCTTTAGATAGTCGCTTCGTTATTTTTTAATCCACCGCCCTGTCAGCTGTCAAGTACACGTAGCGCTAACGTGGAATCGACTTAGAAACTGCATAACATTCCCATACTACCAATAAGTATTTTCCATTCAATTAGTACCTATAAATCGGCACCTGCGCTTATCTGATACGAATGTTATAACGTAATTGAAAGTCAAAAAATAATCAACTAAGTGGAACTTATTGTCGGCTTCTTTGTTTTTTATACACTACAATTTGGGTGTTTTTAAGGTTAGAATGAATGTATTTCTTCTACATTTTTGTTTTACTTATGCGGGATTATTCACGTTTAATTATATCGGATACTCTGACTATAGCCACACCCTGTGGTCTTTTTTATAGAGACAAAGTTAAGAAGAAAGCGCGCGCGGCTTCCTTTTGCTATTTTTTTTCTAGACCCACGTGATCCATCGCTTCCCTCAGGCGAGTCGGTGGTCAAACGTAGATCTAGTGCATACAAAAAGAAAGGCTGAACGATAAGTAATGATAAGTACCTATTTAAATTAACTGGACAATGAAAGTCAACAGCATCATTATCGACGTTTAAGTCAATGCAAATACATAGTCACGATAACTTTAGGTATTGTCATGACGTATTAAAATGGATTCTAGGATTTTAAATCAACTGTTCTGTACGTGTCAACCTATAAACTGTTGACATTGTAGACTCTTGTTAGAAACCGCTACCACATTCAACATGTGAAGAAACCACCAATTTCCTTGCGAGCAAGCTCACTTCCGTTGCTTAATAAGAAGTCAAAGAGGTCCCGCGCCGGGGAGTAAAGCTGTGTGCACACGTAAGATTAATCGCCTCTTGACGCTAAACGGACTATCGCCCGCCAGTTTGTAATGGCCTTGTTAGTTGCTGATCGGTAGTTATGGGAGGGATTTATTTGAACGATATAGTTTTGTGGTGGGCTACCACTTTCGTTTGTGTCATTTGTTCACTTGTGATAAACAAAAACGTGGATTTTCATGATACGGACTTGGTAGAAAAGTACATAAATTATCCGAATGCAGACTTCGTTGGAGAGCGATGGCTTACTTGCACGTGATATTGAAAAGTAGCTAGTGGAGGTTTTTTCAGATGTCGTTAATTATTTATTTATTTAACATCTCTCACTTCAACTCCAATGGTCGATTGTACTGTGCGTCTTGCAGTCAATAAGACCTCGAAGACAACATTTTGTTTTGCCAGGCTCATAGGATTCGACGTTGGCACACGTCAAGAAGAATGATGATATCATAATATCGTAGCCCAAAGACCGTGAGTTCAAACCCCAACAATGAGCTGCTGGTGAAGGAAAACATCGTGAGCACCTAACACTGTGTTCTGAAAGCCTTACATGATAGTCAGTTCCATTTCAGGCTAGATGTGTTTACCATATTTAACCACACCGTCACTTAACATCAGGTGAGCTGTGGTCAAACACCTAGCCTGTCAAACTAAAAAAAAAAACATTTGCGGGGGTTAGAGATGTAAGTATACCATCGTTATCTATAAGATTTGTCTTTTACCCCCAAACTATATATGCATATTCTCCTGACTGGTGGTGTCGGGTGTAATCACCATTTCTTGATAATAACCACTTGCACACTATCGATTATTTAGGACAACAGACTGACAAGTGGCGACCAAGCTATGAAATGTGCTACTCTGCGAAGCCGCTGTGTACGTGTTGAGGATAAATGAAAAAATAAACTGATGTTTGACCGACCACACCGAACCATCCGCTTGTCAACAATTAAAAAAGCTTGTAGTAAATACTGCTGAGGCCGATCTAAACTTAGCGCCCAAACAAAAACTGTCCAACCAATTTGCGCAAACGGTACGGAAGCTACTTAAGCCACCAACTTCCAAAAAGGCAACCCTCGACGAAAAGATGAATCACTCGATGACCGGCCGCCTCAGGCCGTCTTTGACCTATTGCTTTTCAATTTTCCATTCTATTACTAAAGGCAAACTGTCCATTTTTCTTTGTAAAGCAAGCTATTGAGTTTTAAAAAATTGGGAAAATATTGCCTGTAACATTTTTATTAGGTGGTAATGGTGCGATGGTATTTATCGTAAGCTTCGACGCTTAAAGTGATTATGGGGCTTTAAAGTGGCTTAAGGGATCGAGTGCACTGCTGCTAAGCCGCGAGATTGCCGTTACAGTTATTTGAACGGTTTATTATGTTAACATCTTGCGTGGTTCTAATTCTTACGGGTATTAAATGGCGGTAATTAATATATCCAATAACAATGTAGGTATATATGACCTTTTCCTGGTTCTAAGCTACCTCCCCACAAATTTTCAGCCAAATCAGTTCAGCCGTTCTTAAGTTATAAATAGTGTAACTAACACGACTTTCTTTTATACATAATATATAGACTTCGGTGGTACTAACCTAGACGACGAGTAGTTTCCCTCGCTAGTATAAAATTTGTAAATTCTAATTCATTTTTTACAAATGGAAATTTAAATAATTCACAAACATAATTATAGGCCAGTGATCGAGAGACAGAAACTGCGTTATTATTATAGCGATAAAAGAATGAGCTAAACACCAAGTATACATATATTGTTACAGTAAAATAAGATTTCAAAACTTAGCTATAAATCGAGCAAATCTAAGTAGTACCTACTTATCAAAAGGCACCGAAAAGAACTTTGATTAAAATTCCAAAAGCCCTAAATTGGCAGGACTTAAAATAAAAGATCCAAATCCAGACGTCTTCGAAGACAAGTGATTCAAATTCGTAAAAGTTAGGCGATCGTCTGCGGAATTTTTAGTCAATTTCGCGACAGTCACAATTGAATTTGATCGGCTGATAAATCAAGTTTCCGAGCTCGGCAGGCTTCCGCCACGCGGCGGTCGCAAGACGGGAGAGAAGAAAGAAAGAAGACGTAGTAAGCGAAGTGTATTATGATGTTCATCATGACCACTATACTTAGGGTTCTTAACCGTATCCTATCTTCTTATATTAACTGCTAAGAATCTAAGTAGATTACAACTTGAACTTGACTACCATGCTAGCTTATTTGGTGGAACATACGTTTCAAGAGCCGTAGGGCGATTTACAAATTTAATTTTGTCTGAGACTTTTTTTTTTTTTGATTGGTTTCACTAGGGAAAGTTACGTGTTTTAACACATTTTTGAAGCTTTATTAAACTTGTAATCTCGTAAAATATAAACATGAATGATAGACTAGGTGTTTCACAGCAACTGACCTAATATTACGTGCCATGTAATCAACGAATATAAACACTGCCCGGATTACCAATTGATTGTTTATCTAAGGTTGTAAGGTTGATTCTGTAATAAGAACACCAATTTAAAAAAAGAGAAAGCAGTCGAATGTTAACATACAATTATGATTTTCTTGCTTTTCTTGGATTGGATGTTCAAACTAACACACTTCCACGTTATTAATTACAAATACAAATATTTTATTGATAACACCAATGTTACAAGTCAATTCCGTAATATCATTACATTAAGATTTAGAACACTGATTACATGTCAATGGAATAAAAACAAAATGTCAAAGTATATAAACATGTCAATATAAGAATATTGTCAATATAATAATACTGCCAATATAAAATACGTCAATACAAAAATACGTCGGCATAAAAATATGCCAATATAAAAAATATTGTCCATATAATAAAATGTCCAGAAATTACTTACTAGTAATTTAATAATCTTTTAATTTGAAATATTCATCAATGTCATAAAACATTGTCTATTGTTACTAGCTGCGTTTTGTGGTGTCATATTACCCAGCGTCACTTAACATCAGATGAGAAAACACCTAGCCTGTCAACCGTAAAAAAATCTCTGTAAGATAATGAATATAATCCTATGACCTGTCACCTGTCAATATTAAAAAACAATGATGTAACCTCTGCCACCTCACCTCGCCGTATCCTCGTCACCGGAGATCGATTCATCCGACCCAACAGATTTAGATCATATCGCGGACCCCCATTCACGTCTGTTATGTCAGCCGGCAGCCGAATTCTATCATATCATTTGCATAAATGCTAATTCCGACTATGAATTGTTAACCTCTGTTTGATGGGTAGTTTTCAAGCAGTAAAATTTATAGGGAACGGTTTATAGGGCCAAAGGTAGTATTGTAAAATCATGTATTTGACGATAGTAAACTTAAATGGACTTGCGTCTATATTTAACCTAAGGCTGTGCTACACGGTTACGTTAGTAGCGCCATTAGCATGTTGGCTTTAGTGAGTTCTTACTGTATGAACGAAGGTGGTGCTTCTGGATCACCACAACGAGATAATTATAGAGGATGACTAGTAAGATGATTGTAATCTCATCGTTTAACACGTGTTTTAAGGTGACAGTTTTTGTACGATCGCCTACGATACCACCAATCACACACACACACACATCATCGGCCATAGGACGTCCACTGCTATACATAGGCCTCCTCCTAGGGGGTTTTGCCAATACTCGCCACGCTTAGCAGGCGGGTTGGCGAGCGCAGTTAGATGTGATTGTTCAAGGAAGACGCTGCTGCCCATCTTCCGGATAACATCCCTTAGCCGGCCTTACGGCAACCACGGGTAGAGAGGGTGGGGTACTATTCTTACGCCGCCACCACCACGGCTTATAGGATACCACCAATCCTATCCCACTAATAGTGTGAAAGTTTTTGAAGATGGATGGATGTTTGTTACTCTTTCACGCAAAAACTACAAAACGGATTTGGATAAAATTTGGCACACATATAGTTTATGGCCTGGATTACCATATAAAATACTTTTTATACTGCAAACTGAACAAACTTTTTGTAAAATTCCTCGCGGACGAAGTTGCGGTTAACAGCTAGTCTATCATATTTCTGCCGCCAAGAGGTGTATAAACATTTAAAGAGAACTTTAGCTAGCGAAATAACAGAAATAATCACTTAGATGTCTTAAAGTAATAAGTTCCGCAGTACCAGATATTCTGCCGTCAAACAGTAGTCTGTAGACATTACTGTGTTGCGGTGCTTAAAGGGCACTACAGCTAGCGAAATTACAGGGCTGTTGAGACTAACAATCGAAAGTCCCAAAGTAATGAGCGCCAAAGCAGCGATGCCCTGGACTATGTTTTACTACTCAAAGTTCTGTGTATCGCTGCAATGGTCATGGACAGGCGTTATCTTTTATCATCAGGAGAGCGTTTTGTTCGTCTCATCATACTTACATTAGTGCCATAAGTGATGGTGATGATGGTGCTACTGATGACTCAACATTCTGAACAATACTGACAATATACAGCTATAATAGTTACATGCAACACTAGCAATTGGTATCTGCTGTCCAAGTAGGTCTTCCCATAGATACAATCCGGGTGCTCTCAAGACGCCAGTGAATCGATTTCTTCTAGCAGCATGCTCCCTCGTAGACCACATGTTCACTTAACATCAGGCGAGATGGTGGTCTAACACTAACTTATTTATTATAGAACAAGTAAAATCGAAAATTTTTGAACAGCTTTTTAAGCTTATACTTGTATGCAATCTGAGTCAAAATTCCGTTGACTCCTAAATGTTAACCTTCTACCGCTACATTTGTTATATACCTTTTATCTTGTCGGTATAAGCAAACTGATCTCTGTTCCAGGTGGTAGCCGTCCGTCATGAGAGGAGCGTGCAAGTGTCCCGTCGACTGATGCTGGAGACAGCCTGATGCACCATGAGCAGGCGAGGGCCTTGCCGGAGCTTCGCGATAAGCTTCCTACAGATCATAACCATTATCTGCCAAGGTAATCCTCTATTTCTCCTATCAGAGATTGGTACACATTAGGACCGGTTCCAACCAAAACTATATGGAGATGAGACGTAGAAACGAGAATACCGATCTGTTATAGTTATATTTGCTCTCATAAAAGTATATCTTCTGAGATTTGGTGAAAACTGGGCCTTATGCCTTCAATTGGGGTGCTTAAAGATAAATGGTTTTTAACACCACTTTAAATATCAGTATCTCATGTAACTTCTTTATATTTATAGCGATGACAGCTCAGTGGTTAGCACAGCCGGTTCGCACGCCAAAGAACGTAGGTTCAAACCTACTTGCTGCCGTGCTTGAACTGTCGGTGAAGGAAAACATGGTCATACAAAAATTTATTGTACTTACAGATAGTTATCTCTTTTGAATTAAAGCTTGATACAAAACTGACAAAATTTTAAATTCTTTTTAAATATCATAAATTAAACGAATGTTTTTACAAGCTCACCATTTAAATCTTTCACGAACTAGATTCATCTGACCCACCTTTTATTACTTTCGAAAAAGTCGACTTTTACTATGACTTTTAAAGGGTTTAAATGATTGAATTAGTTTTGTAAGTTTATTCAATTTGGTACAAAAAGTAATAAAGAGAATACCTAGAAAATATTAAACGTTTACTTGATTTGGAAATAAAAATTCAAAAGATAAATAAATGGTAGCAATTTAATGAATTTTTTTTTATGAGAAATATATTCGGTAAATCAAATACGTTATATAATTTTCAAGTAAGTGATTGCGACTAACATTTTATTAAAGTACTAGCGGCCCGCTCCGGCTTCGCACGGGTATAAACCTCAAAAATAACAGTATTTCTCCACTATTTAATAGATGTTATTATACATATAAACCTTCCTCTTCAATCATTCTATCTATTTAAAAAAAAACCGCATCAAAATCCGTTGCGTAGTTTTAAAGATTTAAGCATACATAGGGATATAGGGACAGAGAAAGCGACTTTGTTTTATACTATGTAGTGATAGTGAAGTGTTACTGTCGTTTATATTATAAATATATATTATAGGCCATTTCACACAGCGCCAGCTAGCTCAAACTAACCAAAGCTTGTTCTATGGGAACCAGATAACTGATAGAATACTTATATCCCATTTTTGTTATTACATACTTAGAGTATATACAGAATACCCACACACAGAGCAAACATTTATCCTCGTCACACAAATTGGAGTGGGAATCGTGTCCACGCCTACAGCTCTTGAAGCAGATACACTACAAAAGTCGAAACTAAAACTATGTCATATCTAAAACTTATTTATAAAAATTAACTAAGTCATTATCACTTTATGCAAAACATTGTATTTTACATCAGTGAAATTTGGGATTTGGAGACATTTTGTTTCTGTTCAGTTAAGCAGTCTAAACGGCTACATTATATTATTACTGATACCTGAATCATGCTCATAGTGTTTGCTTTTGCTTACGCTATGAGCATGATACGAGCGTTTGTCACTTACTAAACATGAATCGATCCTGACCTTTTAGTAGTTCAACTCTTTAAACCAATTTCATGCAGTGTTGGACTGCAAAGTGCATCTTATTAGCTACGTCGACCAATCACACGGGACTACAGTTTAATCTCTACTTTTTTCCAAAGCCTTATAACATCTTCGTAACAGAAAACTAATTTTCTACTTATTACAACAATGGACCTTGATTGCAAGAGTTCCTAATGAAATGTTAATTACTGTAGAACGTAATTTGATTTGAGCATCGAAACTTACAAGTTACAAATCAGCAAATTTATTTGTTTGGAACACTAATATGTACGTTTTTGTATAAGATAATAAGTGTCTAAGTTAGTTTAAATGAATTCTATGATACTGTTAATTAATTTTGTTGTTTTTCCATCATTATATGTATAAGAATGACCATTGCAGCGATACGCAGAACTGTGAGTAGAAAAAAGTCCAGGGTATCTCTGCTTTAGGACTAATTAATTTGAGACTTTAGATAATTAGTCTAAACAGCCCTGAATGACTGACACAAGCATTTTTGTTTTTTGAAAAAGGCAAATAGTATATAGAGCTGTTCTAACTTTAGAGATGTAGCGATGCCGAAGACTTAAGACGGCTAAAGCCCTAGTGTAGCTACATGCAGTAATCTAACTTTAGCTTCATATTTACATTGCGAAACAGTAAAAAGATGTACTTTAGTTGTAAAGTTTTAATCATTAACTGATAGCCCTGTTGGCTCATTGGTCGTATGTCTGCCTCAAGAGCATAGCGTGGGTTTGATTCTCACCCAGGACAAACTATTTGTGGCATAAACAAATGTTTGTTCTGTATCTGAAATGTATTTACAAAAAGAACTATCGAAGTATTCTATCAGTTATCTGACTTCCATATTACAAGCTTTGCTTATTTTGGGGTCAGATGGCGCTGTATATAATGTCCTATGATATTTATTATTATTATCATCAAACACAGATAATAACATCTTAACGACTAAGTTAACACGAACTTAAAGCAACACACGGTTATACAACAGAAACAAAAACTTAACATTTAAGGGTCTGAAGTATTCTCTATTTATTTTTCTTACAATCCCGCTGAGAAGTGTCACAGCCTCGAGTAGGACTGCCAACTTGTATATTTACTTGCGACACTTGCATACAAACTTATGTACCGTCGTAAATCGCGCAGACGTCATGAAACAGATCCAATTTCCAGGCGAATTTACCAGAACAACGTTACTCGTAGTAAAACTATACAAGCAATACACACGGTCTTGCATATTGAGATACCCAAAATGTATTTGAGCAAAGGATGCAAAATTTATAGATATACTATAGTTAGTTTTTTCCCCTAATAAAATGTATGTTTCTTAAACCAAAAGAACTAAACTTTGGCTTCGTAGACATATGTATTTAGTTAAACACCCGACCTAATTAGATTTTTTTGCGTTTAGACTTATCCTATTGCATTTAGAAACGTATATTTCGGAGATTGTGCCTTGGACTTGCACGACTTGGTTCCTGCCGTTTTTACCATCGGACGGCCAGATAAACGCGACCGAGGCGTCACCCGTGCACGGTGGACGTTCCCCATGTGCGCACTAAACGCTTCGAATCCACATTCTTTATTCGCACAGCGAGGATATGGGACTCTTTGCCGGAGTCTGTGTTTCCCGAAAAGTACAATATGAGTGTCTTCAAATCAAGAGTAAACAGGTACTTTCTAGGTAAGCGTGTTCTATCCTAGACCACATCGTTGCTTAACATCAGGCAGGATGTAACGCGGACCTATTATGTATTAAAAAAAAAAACTATTTATCATTTATTTATTTAGCCTTTAGTGTCCCACTGCTGGGCAAAGGCATCCCTTTCTTCCTTCCGGTCTTCGGTTTTAGTGGTCCAGTAACTGTCGCGATGATATAATTCGCCCCATCACCTTCGTTCAGGTCCAAAACGAAAAATTGTGTGGTCCAAAAACAACAATTTAGTTTGTAAAAAAATTAATAAAATTAATGTGAAGAAGAGAGGATCATACTGCGATTACGGGCTGTGAATGATGATGATGTCTAGTAATCGACACATCAAATTTTATCGCGACTAACATCGCAGAATGTTAATAGGACGGCTAACTAAGTTTCGGAATTACATTCAAAGTTTTCGAATAAAACGAGGCTCAAAGGGCACAGTTCTTAATGAAGACAATGTTTTGGAGAGATCCACAACTTGGGTAATTAAATCTCGCGGCTCATAGGCGCTAGATGCTGTCGGGTACCAGGAGAGCTGGCTGCCGACTCATTCGACACTCGCACGCATAGGTTCGTTCAGAAGTTAAATTAGTCTTACGATAGATAACAACAATTTATTAATTTAATTAATTATATCATTATATTCACAAAAATTGTGTCAGATACAGTTTTTTTTACGATGGGATATAATAATCAAGTTAATTAAATTAATGCTTAGGTACTAACAATTATTTAACAGATGTCAAAATGTATCATCATCATCATCAGCCTATCGAAGTCTACTGCTGGACATAGGTCTCTCCCAAGACATGCCACTCAGTCCAGTCTTCGGTTGTTTGCTTCGCGCCAACGGCAGCCATCCTAGGTATATCTTCACTCTATATAGTCTCAGGGCGTCTTACGCTACGTTTGTCAATTCGCGATATAATTTCCTTTGATATAATTAAAACAGACTCGATGAAGGAATCCTTCACCATATAAACTTTCCTTCGCCAACAAATTCTACATAAAATTATTATTTTCCTAGCCTAGTTTTAAATCAGCATCTAAATCTGAAAAAAAAAAATACTTTAAGTAACTAACTTTACTACAGCGACCTAAAATGTGTCTTGTACTCCAAAATAAAATTGTTCTTTAGTTGTGTATTTTGTTAAACTGCCAGCCATCTCCGATCTCGACTTCTCCAAGTATTGGCTTCTGTCTCCTGGAGACCTGTAACTACCTCGTATTTCCATCTATACTTACTTTATAACAATAATATTTCTTAATTTTTTTTTGTTCGTTGCTAAGAACCCAGGCTGTGCAGGGTGCACAGCCTGGGTCGCAATTCCAAGGCACGCACTTGGTTTGATGCGTATATTATGTTTTAAACCTTTTTTTCCTAATAGGCTTGCGTTTGATCGCCATTTCGCCTAAACTTAAGCGAACGATCGAGCACAAGCGACTCAAACTTAAAAAAATAATAATTATGTAATTATTCATGCAATGTTCTTGAGTGGAGACCACGGACTATCAAACACAGCGTAGGACGTCCTCCACCCACAAGGTGGATAGACGACCTAATTAAGACCACAAGAACGTGCTGGATGCGAGCCGCTTCTAACCGATCTTCATGGAAGTCATTGGGAGAATAGAGAATGGGAGGAATATGTCCAACAGTGGACGTCCTACGGCTGAGATGATAATGATATTACACAACAATGCTAAAATATAGTTGATTTGTGGTAGACGAGGAGGAAATTTCAACTGGACGTTTGTATGCAGCGTCAATCTTACGCGAGCAATCACTATATAATTTCCATTAACATTTGCGGAAAAATTACTAAAATACCCAAACAGAGAAGCTTAGATAGAAAGTTTTATGTTTTCGACATGACATGAATATACATTCTTTTTGAATCCAATGTTGATGTTAATAATAATTCTGTTCAAGTCTTCCTGTACTTACAAGTCGTTTCCCAATAAATAATACATTTAATGTTTTTTGTCAAGAATCGTTCGTTTGAAAAGAAAAGTAATATTATTGTTTTGTAACTGCGACGTTCTCCGACTTGTTTACCGCTTAACATTTGCGTGTTTTGGAGCCATGGACGAAGCAACACGATGAGACATGCTTCTGTAAATATTATCTTTCTCATTTTTAAACATTAACTAAACGGACAAATACCTTAATTCTGAAAGTGGCGAAAAACGTAATACGAAATTTCAAATGTATTGAAAACAAATAAGACTTTACCCGAGTGTCAAGTCCAGCATTTTATTCGTCCGTGTGCGGTACTTTTGATTTTATATTGGTAAAATACGGGAGCGTTTGTCGTGTCGATAAAGTTTGATATTTAATATTTCATCTACTTGAAACATTTCGCTTCCACTTTTGTACGACGCCATCGATAGATTGATTGGCAGTTTATGGGACCGTGCTTGTTTCAGATATTTAAAGCTTTATCGTTTACCTTGAAATGTAGATAAGTACAGTGCCGTGAAAATGTAATCAAAGCAAGTTCGGGTTCGTTCGTCGGCACATGATAGAATTTCGTTTACAAATGAATATCTCTTCTCTACATAGTATTAAGCAGTCAACATTTTCGTTTGTCTGGTTTTCCACTAACGGGGTTTGATACGGTTTTCTCGATTCATTTAGAGGTTTTTTGCGGAAGTTTTATATGTATAATACGACAATATTATAGAGAAAAAGCCAAGAATTTCAATAATTGCTAATGATGTCGCAAAAACATATTTTTGAGGCGCTTATATTGCTAACACTGGCTAAATCTTACCAGATAGATCAATATAATGTACTACAGAATCACACATGTTAAAAAGACCTAGAAAAATAATGCAATAATATACGTCTATTTCTTATAGTTTTATAGTTATACGACCTATATTACACACACTGTACAACCGTGCGAAGCCGGGGCGGCTCATAAGTTTTAAATATAATGTAACATCAAAAATGTAGTTTTAAAAAAACTCGCTGTAATTTATTATATTGGACACATTAAAACCAAATACCAAAATGACCCCAAATACCAGGGGTTTACTAAAAGTAACTGAACAGTTCTATTATCCCCCTCCTCTGTCTCTAGCGGCTCTATCATCAGATCAGCTCCAGGATACCAAATTATAATATTATCATCCAAACTACATATACATATTATAAAGTTTCATTTGGATGCGACTATTAGAAATAGATTAAAATTGATTTCCAAGTTTTTAATTTTATTGTTACTCAAACGACTGAGTAAGTAATAGCTTTTTTGGTTTTTTAATCGAAAAACTCCTCGTTTAAGTCCTCTGTTGGTAGGCCAGGGTATAGTCAAAGATTGACCTTAAAAAATATTTTTCCTTTTTTTTATAGCTGACAAGCTAGGTGTTTGCCCACAACGCACCTGATGTTAAGTGACAGTGTGGTCGAAGATGGTAAAGCACACCTAGCCTGGAATGGAACTAGCTCTCAAGTGAGGCTGCCGGAACACACCGTTAGATGCTTGGCGGCAGATCTGCAACTTGAGGGTGGTAGCTAGCCAGCCGAATACTAGAAAGTACCCTACCACCACGCACCATCCTATCTCCCAGACGACTTAGCCAAGCCCCATGACAATTAACTTGAAACTCGTCAATTTACGAGGTAACTGTTATTCCATCTGCGGTGTAATCTCTGAACCCCTTGAGTTATCGTTGACTTCATCCCCGTGACTTCGGGAAACTTCTAAAATAAACAATATTTCGCCTGTCATTACCGAGCGTTCGCAACTTCGCGGTTGATTAAAAATATCAATCTAAACTTTGCTTGCCTTTACGTGTTTTTGTGATGTTTTATCCTGCTCCTTTATGCGAGAAGAATGGGATCAGATTGCGTGGAATTTGATAGCGATTTCAATTGTTATAATCCAAAATATTCCTGATAAATCGTATATTTAGAAATTGTTATCCAGAAAGCTTTTGTTATAAGTCAAGTAAATTAAAATATATTCTAATGTGAGGTGAAGTCTCAAAATAATTTCCATATCGAAACCAGCACCTTGCGGTGTGCTGCGGTAACCAAACTTAAGAGCCAGTTACATTCCAGGCTAACTGTGCTTACTTCGACCACACCATCACTAAGCATCAGGTGAGCTGTGGTCAGCCACCTAGCGTGACAACCATAAAAAAGAAACAGAAAAGTAGGCAGTAACATAGTAATAAAAATATTAGTCACATTAGTAGCATACTTTGTTTGGGCCCAACCACAACCTTCTTGTATAGTTTAGGGTTTTTTTGTTTTAAATACATATACGCGAGGGTCCATTCTTTGTTAACTTTTTAATTTCAATATTTTTTTTACAATGTCGGGAGAGGAACTTTAGTTTATTTTATCTAAGGCTAAAGTAAGTAGTGATAGTAAAGTGATATAGTTTAAGTTTTATCAGCACATTAGAATGAGTACAGAATAAGTACTATTTTGTGTAGATCTCATCGGTACCTTTTTTAACATTTGAGTCCCGTCGGTAACATTTTGAATTTTTATCTAAGTTCTATCAGTAACATAGCACCATGCTATTTGGAACCTATCAGTAATATTTTTTTAATCATCTGGTGCTATCAGCTTTCCTAGCATGCGACTTAAGCAGAAAATATTGTGTATAGTGCATGCTAGGAGGAAGACAGTAACAAATTAGCCTGTAGATAAAGCTTATTCACATACAAAAAAAATTTATAAATAAAGAATTCTTAAAAACATAAAACAGTCACTAACTGCCTTGTTGCTAGAGTCACTAAAACATCCTTGTTGTCCACAGTATTGACAGAGGAGCCGCGATTTGCTGAGCCGATTCCTAACGTCACAGTTGCGCTCGGCCGTGATGCCAGTTTGCCGTGCGTTGTCGAACATCTCGGTACTTATAAGGTAAGATTAAATAACAAGCTTGGAGTGTATTAAGTCTGAAAATGGACCATTGTACTCACTATTATACTCTAAACTCGTCAGACATTCGGTGAAAGATCTCCTTAGCAGGAGGTCACCAAGAAGTCGTCTAGGTAGGTACCACCGCAGCCGCAGTACCAGATATTATGCCGCCAAGCAGTAGTGTAATAACATTACTATGTAGCTACCGATATTACAGGGCTGTTGAGACTAACCTAACTAATGAGCGCCAAAGCAGCGATGCCCTGGACTTTGTTTTGTCATTCAAAATTCTGAGTAACGCTGCAGTGCTCATGGACATGCGTTATCATCTTATCTTACCCTATCTTACCATCATGAGAGCATAGCGTCCGTCTCAGTTATTTTACATAAAAAGAAACTTACATCCCTGTATATCAAAATAATTGACTGTTATTTTATCTCATATTTTTAATCTGTAGCATTTCTGCTACCTTATCCAACAGAGACTCAAAAAGTAGAACTCATTATATAGCAATCGTACATTCAATGTATTTGTCGTAAAAGTAAAACACAGTACCGTTTTACCGCGTTAAACAACATGAATACGTAGAAATAAAAATACGAGGCGCAAAAAGAATAAGCAGCGAATATTAAATCGTGCTGGTTTAGTATTCGGGATCCGTCGCTTCCTAGGTAATTGTATCTAATTATTATAAAACATTGGTATTTTGAGAGACAGCTGCCATACATTAAAGAAATGTAGTTTATGAACTTATACAAAAGTACAATATACTAAATATTATAATAAAGATTCTCAACACTGATGTTTCCAATATTTGTAAGCTACTAATAGCCAATTACGTTATAAATATTAGTTATTTATGAAAATTCAGCACCTGGAGAGGTTAAATAAGTGAAGAGGTGGGGTCAAATACAGCGGGCGTTGGTTACCATTTAGGCAAAACTGGAAATTTTCCTTTATTACGTAGTACCAGCAAGTTTGAATTAAACGATCTGAAGACAATGTTTGCAAAAAGTCAAATTTGTACAGTATTTGACATTTAGACGAACTCTATGTGGAGTTATTAATGGTTTTGCGGGAACGCTTAAAAGGTTATTTCAGCACATTTTATTATTTTTCAAAAATTATGTTTATGCGTGTGTTTATGTATAAAAATAGTGTGTGTTTTATTCATATAGTGATCGATTTATAAATGTGGGAAAGTAATTTAACGTCGTGAAACATGTGACAAAACTCCTTTGAAGCATGTAGTAAAATCTCCACTACTTTGCAAGGGCATGAGCAGACTTGACCTTGACTTACTTTGTGTAACTGTGAAAGTAAGTAAGACCTATTTTACAAGTTTAATCATAAATACTTGACACTGGCAAATGCACAAAGTTAAACGCCAAAAACTTGCAAATAAAAAATATCTAATTCATTGAAAATAGTTTTTTTTATGGCTGACAGTCTAGGTGTTTGACCATAGCTCACCTGACGTTAAGTGGCGGTGTGGTCGAAGATGGTAAGGCACACCTAGCTTGGAATGGAACCGGCTCTCAAGTGAGGCTGCCGGAACACAGTGCTTTTTTCGTTAGATGCTTGGCGGCAGATTTTCAACTTGAGGGCGGTAACTAGCCAGCCGCGTAGTAGAAAGTACCCTACCACCACGCTATGGTTTTCTCACGATGTTTTCCTTCACCGGCAGCTCAAGCTCATTGTTGGGGTTTGAACCCACGCCCCTCGGCATGCGAACCCACCGCGCTAACCACTGAGCCATCATCGCTACGAAAAGCGATTTATCAAAAAGACTCCATTATTGTATTCATAATGAAGAATGTACGTAGCACAATAGTCAACTTTCACGTGATTTATTTGAAACTGGTAAAAACATATCATGAATTCTATCTAGATTCAGCTTCCAAACGCCCCGGAGAATCGCTAAACTAACTGTCATCTTAAAACTCTGTAAAAACTATTTGAATTAAATTCAGATTCTCCGCGCGTAGTCGCAGTTATTCGTAATACTAATAGAAGTTAGGCGGAGTTCATTCTTGCAGCGAGAGAAAATTAGCCTAGAAACGTTTCCTGGCGTTGTGATGGGAGACAAGGGAGCGTTCTGTGAAGCTATGTCACATTTTGCGCCGGGTCTACGCTGCCTACGTATCTACAAACCGCGACAAGTTCGTAAACCCAAAATCACATACTTACATCTTCAGAATTGTCTGATAGAAGCAGTTTCAAAGCCTGTTCATCTACAATTGATCTATGAAAATTGTATACACAAATTCACGCGCTCCATTTTGCAAATTGTGGAATAATGTTCCTCCCTCGGTGTTATGGGCGGAGTTACAACATTGGGTTTTTCAAAAGGCGCGTTAATTAAATCTTAAAAGTTGGCAACGTATTTGTATTTTCCCTCACATACTAGCAAAACAAAGTCCACAACATCGCAGCTTTGGCGCTCTGTAGCGATGATAGCTCAGTGGTTAGCGCGGTCGGTTCGTATGCCGAAGGGCGTGGGTTCAAACCCCAACAATGAGCTTGAGCTGCCGGTGAAGGAAAACATCGTGAGGAAACCATAGCGTGTACCCTACGGTACTTTCTAGTACTCGGCTGGCTAGCTACCACCCAGCTGAAAATCTGCCGCCAAGCATCTAACGGTGTGTTCCGGCAGCCTCACTTGAGAGCCAGTTCTATTCCAGGCTAGGTGTGCTTTACCATCTTCGACCACACCATAACTTAACATAAGGTGAGTTGTGGTCAAACACTTAGCACGTCAGCCATAAAAAAAATATACTTTGAGACATTCGTTGATTAGCTTCTAAAGCCCTGTGATTTGGCAGCAGAACATCTGATACTGCGGTGGTAAGTACTACCGCTAGTTTAGGAGATCTGCCACCGAGTAAAAACGGACTTGTGGCCCAACAATTTCGTACCATGACAAAAAAATATTAAGTGGGATCACAAATAAAAATGCTTTATGTTTGGTTCGGGTCGGAATCTTTAACGCAAACTCAACTTGCTCTACGAAAAAGTATTTTTTTAAATATTTATTTGTTTTCTGTACATTTTCCTAGTTTCTATCTATTTATATCTACTTCCGCAACGTAATTAGTACACAGCCATTTTCAAATAGAATTCCGAGCATTGTACTATTCCTATAACGTATATTATATTTTGGTAAGATGGCAGGCGGAACAGTAGTTAATTGTACTCTGTTAATTGTATTCTAAAAGCGCTATTAAGGAATCGACATGTCTGTTCGTAGGTGTAAAAGTATTTAGTTACATTCAATAATGGAAGCCGAATCGATCAAAACAACCTATTTCAAGATCAATCATTAACGAAGCAACATATTTGTATAATGTAATATAATATATAATTAGCCTATTAAAATATGCTCACAGAATTAAGTACTAGTTAATATTTAGATTTCCGAATCAGCCCTATTTTTATAAACTACCCCACTGCTGGGCGTGGACCTCTTCAGATTGTAAGAAGGGTAACACTAGCAGTCCACCACGCTAGCCAAGTGCAGATTGGCAGACTTCACTGATCTTCCAGAACTAAAAAAAAAACTGGGGCATGTAGTTTTCCTCACGATGTTTTCCTTCACTGTTTGAAGTCAGCGGTAATACGAACATAACTTAGAAAAGTCAAAGGTGCATGCCGTGGTATTTAAACCCAGGACCTACAGTCGAAGGCTGTCGAAATTTCATTCAGATTTACATACATTTTAAACACTGATGATTGAACATAGGTAATTTTAAAATGATGGATGTTGGAATCCCAGGAAGCAAAAATCTTTATAAGGTTGGCACAAATTGGTCTTAAGGAATAATACTAAAGTGTTCCTATGTGTATTCATATTAAGGTTGTTTATGACTGCATTACAAGCGGTAAGGTCGCTGAGCAACAAAGCATTTTAATTAAAAATATTAAAAAAATTGGTACCAATGTATGATTGGATTTAATTCCTTATAGACTCAGTTAGAAGCTATACATAATATGTATGTAAGGGGTATGTATTCATACATTTGTCATCGAACAACGACTAGGGTTATCAAAAATTTTCTACGGAACTCCAAATTACAAAAAAAAATTATTTGTACAGTTGAAAATTATTTATAATGATGAGAACAGTGTTTACTTTTATATTCTATTTAATTGATGTTTTCATATCGATCTTCTATGTGTTGGGGCTCGATACAAACTGAACGGTAACCAACCTACACTCACACCAACGGAACATAACCGAATTAAATCCTGTTACATCGCGCGCCCGCCAGTGTTCCTTGTAACATTTAAAATTCCACACAACCCCAAGTCTGCATCATTGGGAATCAATCACCGTCACATTTCTTGGCGATGTTGCCATACCCGCTCCCGCCTCCCGACTCTGGGGAAATCTGCGGAGCGGGTTACGGGAGACGTGTGCCTAAGTGCGAGCGGAAATTAAATATTTATTGACTTGTCCTTGTGGAAAGTTCATTTTATTGAAATGTATAGTCGACTTTACGTTCCCTTTATTACGACTGAAGAATTTTTAATTTTACTGTATATTTTCACACAATTTGCAAGCACAGAGATTTTTATTAAGTTGCAAATTCACCAATTTATTTTTTATTTTTTATTTTATTTTGGATTACCTCCAAAAGTAGCATGGGCTGATTATGTTTTGCAAATAGTAAAAATTATGTATACATTATATCTCACTTCTCATTTTAAAAGATTAGTTTAGTTTTGGTAAAATTACGTGCATAACTGGATACTCACAAAATTTTGCCATCAAGCAGTAGTGTGGTCCAGTTTGAAGGCAGCTAGCGAAATTATTTTTATTTTATTTTATTTTTATTTTGGTGTAGGACACATTACACACATCGCCATCTGACCCCAAACTAAGCAGAGCTTGTGTGATGGAAGTCAGATAACTGATAGGATACATAAATACTTTTTTTTTGTAAATACATACTTATAATACATACAGAACACCCAGACACAGAACAAACATTTGTTTATACCAAACAAACATTTGTCCGTGGGAAAATCGAACCCACGCCCTACAGCTCAGGCAGACATACTCCCAATGAGCCAACAGGGCTGTCAAACCATCGAAAGTCTCAAAGTAAGAGCACCGATGCCCTGAAATTTCTTTTGTTACTCAAAGTTCTGTGTATCGCTGTAATGGCCATGAATACACGTTATCTCTTACCTTGAGAATACCGTGTCGTTAATCTTATTACTTTTACTTTTTTTTTTTATATGTAAAAATATCACTTTAAGTTTGTATTTATTTATTTTAGTTTGTATCGAGTTTGTACTACAATTGTCAAACTCGACCGGGATATAACTACAGAAAAGTAAAATACCTACTTTCATTACAGCCCTCGTTAACAATAAAACTGTAGGTTACCTATATAAAGTTGTGTGCGAAATAAAATAAAAAACTAAGATAGTTGATATCAATCAATTGACTGAAAAGATTAATTTTTGTACAAATAAACTAATAAATTCATCAACAATGCGTTCAAGTTGCATCAACGTAATATTCATTTTTGTATTTATATTTCTCCACACTATATCCCCAAAATAGCACAGTCGCGCCAAAGAACAAAGAAAGTTAATAAAAAATTAACAGAAGACACAAAACTTTATACCTTAATATACGAGAGATGATTAAACGCAAGCCCAAGAAATGAAAGAAAATGAAATACAACAGAAAATCAAGGCAGAGTCTGGGAAACTTTAATTGAAAAACTCATCCCAACCAGGAGATCTCTATGATGATAATATCAAAGGTTATAACAAATTGCCAGGTGTCATGAGAATGAAGACGTTCCCTGTCACAGAGTAACTACTTGCTTGTATTACGTCTCCGCATATTTAGGTTTTTGATTATCTCTGTTTCTAGTCTTGAATTTTTATTATGGTTCATGGTGACTTTATTTATTTGGATAGAGGATTTTGTTTTATTATTTATTAAGAACGAGCTATGGAGAGGGCTATGCTCGGAGTTTCCCTACGAGATCGAATAAGAATTGAGGAGATCCGTAGACGAACCAAAGTTACTGACATAGCCCAGCGGGTTAGCAAGTTGAAGCAAGTGGGCAGGGCACATAGCACGCAGAACTGATGGCCGATGGGGCTGCAAAGTTCTGGAGTGGAGACCACGGACCGGCAAGCGTAGCGTAGGACGTCCATTCACAAGGTAGACAGAGGACCTCATAAAGACCGCAGGAACGTGCTGGAGAGCAGCTTCCAACCAGTCTTTATGAAAGTCAATGGGGGAGGCTTGTGTCCAGCAGTGGACGTCCTACGGCTGAGATGATGATGATGATATATTAATAGGATTAATTTGACCGCCATCTCGCCTCGATTCATGGGTTGAAACCTCGCAGATTGAAAAAAAGGAAAAATAGAAGAATTAATTTAATTTTACAGTTAATCATTAAAATACCACGACAGTTCGTGTATGTGACTCTGAAATATTTATTAAAATGTCAACCCACGATTTTAAATTATATTTTATTTTTATTTCGTCTTCATTAATTTGGTAATCGGCAGTACTAGTTTAAAATGACTGTATTTGGCTGGCAGGTAGCTAGATAAGCAAATTTTTTTTCTAGCTGCAGTACCCTTCAAACCAGAACACAGTAATGTTTACACACTACTGCTTGGCGGCAGAATACTTGGTACTGCGGTGTGTGTTGATTTTGAAGCGACAAGACGAGAAAGACTTTAATTAAACTTGTATAGTAAAACTTAAATGTTATTCTTAATTACATAACTATAATTAAACTGACTCAGGAATGAGTATATAAACAATCTCATTAACCTGCAACTTCATAAACATACCAAAGACAGCCGAAATATTAATTCCAAAGCTTAAAATATCTCCGAGGAGGTTCTAATTAGTAGGCGATAATAAATATCTCTCGGGAATTAATGCAGTAATTTAGCTTTTCCCTGGAGGTTATTCATTAACCAACTCACAGCTACAAAGGAGATGTGTCTACTGCGCCTAGTCGAGATAAAGCTGGTGTACACGTATCGCTTTTCATTCCTTACAAGTTGTGTAAACACCTTAACTTCTACTGCTCTCTCGTAGGTTTTTGTTTATTTAACACTTGTACAATACTTCTATCTAGCGGACAAACTTGCTGATTAATTTATATTTCTAAAATGAGTAGTTATGAAATGAAAAGTAGTCGTACAAGTAAATTATGCTGGCAGAGAGAGATTAGGTTAAAAAGCGTTCACTATTATCTGTCATTGTCAAAGTGACGTTTTACGTGTTTCTCATTATTTGGCTTCTGCATGTCGCATATAGCTTATACTTATACAACGTTGTTGTATTCATTTTATATTTAAAATTCAAATCATCCTATATTTTTCGAGCTCAAATATATGTTTTAAATAACTATAGATGATTATGGTTTTACCCGTTGAGCTAAGAAAATGTTAGACCAAAGCTTAATTATGAAAATTTAGAAACAAAAATTCCCAAAAATAATGTTTTTTTTTTTTTTTCAAATAATGTATAGTATCACTCGGAATTTGTAAGGATTCTAACGATACCTCATAGATTCAAATCTGTTCAGGTATTTAAAAGTCAAAGTGGCTTAAGGAAATACACATACTCACATACATACATGAACCCTGAAAATATTACTCTTTCTAGAAAGAGGAAACTAAATCTTTCAAAAGACTTTTCAATGCTTCTCTCAAAGAAAGTCTTATAATGGCTGAGAGTAACGACTGTGACCAATAATGCCACAGTTGAGTCGTGAAGTGGACGCCATACAAGCGACATAAGTTTTATGTGGATTTAATGTTTTTTTTTTATAAATCTGAATAGGCACGTGTTTGACTACGATATTTCGTGATGTAAAGTGTTGTATTTTTCTTTTTCTTTAATCTGCGTTCGTTTTGTTGTATTTTTTGTGATGACTAAAACATAGAAACAGTTTGTGAATAGTTAGTAACAGTCTTTACGTTGCTGCAACGACCCAATTAACTTATTCATGAACGGCAGATGAGCGGCGCGCTGCATTGGGTTTCGCGTTATTTTACTAATGATGCCTTTACTGGCAATTACACGAATTGGGATTCTGATCTTTTATGAAAAAGTTTCTAGAGAAAATGTGCTGCATAGTAATTTATTACTAAAATGACAGTATGTGTTTGTGTTTTACCCTGACCAACTTGGTAACAGCTTTTTTTGCAGGATTATTCCCGTTTAATTATTATATAAGATACAAATCAATGAGGAATATGTATATTTTTTTAGTAAAGTCCGATAATTCTCCGACTATAGTTTCGGCCACATCCGGTGGTCTTCTTTAAGGAGACAAAACTGAGTGCAACGCGCGCGCGGCCTTGTCTTGCTTCGCACTATTACACTACAGTTTTGCGTTGTAGTCGGAGAATTATCGGACTTAAAAAATATATGTATAACCCTCATTGATTGATTGAATCTTTTCTGGTCTACTTAAAACATCCCCGAATTCAAAGATATGAATCTCGGAATAATTCTATAATCATAATTATAAATATGTCAGATGCTCGAGAGCATAGAGCGGTCAATACGGGCTGACAAGGTGAACATTGCCGAGCGTGTACGGACGTGTATTCATTGCGGCGCGCCGCTCGTTAGCGTCTTGTTCCGCCGCAGTTAGCTTCGAACTAGGCTTGACTCGGCTCTGGAGTTACCTACCACGTATATGGATAGTTCTATTATATATATACTCCTTTTGCGACATAACAGCGACTGTATTTTGGCCTCCGATATTAAGAGGCGCCATCTCTCATCACTAGTTTGTTTCTTTTCGTGAAATTCAATAACTAATTATTTATTATACGCATATACGCGTTTTTATGTCTTTTTTTTGGTATATTTTTTATGCGCGCCTATAATCTCTTCTTATCACCGTACGGATGACTGGTAGTAAATCCTTTAGCATCAAGTCCTCCTATTGTACATGCTATAGTTGTAAGTGTTCAATAAATAATTGAATTAATTTATTAAATATTGTGTAAGTAAATCAGAGGAGTATCTAAAACTATGGGGCTATTAAGTTATTAGTGATTTACTCTCAGAGTATATTATTTATTAATTTGACAGATTTTTTTATTTTGGCATTGGTATTGTTATGTTATTTACATAAGTTTTATTAATTTTTGTCTAGATATCGGTGACCTTTTTCAAGGAGCCAAAGTATAGTACAATGCACGCGCGGCTAAATAGGACGAGGCCGTAACGAAAGTGTCAAAATTATAGTAATCATATTTTTTTTCGTATTCTATTTCTGGAGTGCACAATAAATGTGTCTATCTATCTAAAATATTGTGTAAGTAAACGTTTGTATGATTCCTTCTGAAATTATTGTAGACACCGACGCAGTAAAGTAGGATCTAGCAAGTTACGGCTAACTGGAAGTTTAAATTATCTCCGCCGTCGCGCTGGAGCCGGTCAATCTTTACTATCCAATCCTTTACAAACGTATCTCTGCAGTAAAATGAAACGAGTGGCATAACTCGGCTGTAATTGACTGGAGAAAGCAACGAGGCAACGATCTTGGGTTATGGCCTTCGCACACCAGTCTCACTCGACTCCGACTCGAAGCTTCCGCTGCTGTCGTCGAATGATCAGGAGTCATTTTTTGTTCCTACCATAAAAGAATTGAAAGAATAAAAACGTTTTTATTAATATTTAATAACGTTAAAAAAGGCAAAACGCATCTAGTAACAGTAAGCACCCAGTACTCGGCTTGAGGTCGAGCCGAGGTTGAGTCGGCGCGGTGTGCGGCGTGCAGCGAGCGCGGAGCTACGCAGCCGTCTGCATTCTAACAATTAACTTATTCATGAATGTGCCGGAGCTCTAATTATTTATTTTATTTTACGATCCCTATTATCCTGTAACACCCGCCTCGTAAATACTTGAGCGGCGAATGAATTTTCAAGTAATTTTCAAGTGGCGCTACGTCGGTTTTGAATTTTACTTGTAGATAACGTATACGATTCGCTCTTTGGCGTAGTATTAATTCCCTGCCTCATTTTGTTTTTGGCCGACTGGAAATCTCTTTGTGCTGAATGACGTGAGCGAATCCGTAATGATACTCGTATCAATCTGCTTTTAAACATAATTATCTTATATACAAAGGTTATTATTCAAAAAGTAATAGAGTTAACATTATACTTCTAAACACGCATAGCTTATAGTATGAATAAATAAATATAAAAATAAGTAAATTTGTAACGATGATAGCTCAATAGTTATCGCGGTCGGTTCTCACTCCGAAGGGCGTGGATTCAAACCCCAAAAATTTGTTAGAAAACACATTTACAATTACACATTTTACAAAACGTGCATCACTTCCTCCGTTGTATATTTATAAGATTTAAAATTCAAGATTTTTACTGTCGAATGTAGGTAGTAAAGGTCTCTTACAATAATATAATGCCATACAAACTACCTATTTAAGACTTGTACAATAATTTAAATCGTATTATAACATGCGCTTTAGCTATAATTCAATTAATATGTAATATTACAATAAATCTATAATAATCCAATTATTATATAATAATTCAGTTAATCTATAATAATTCAATTAATCTATGATAATTCCATGAATCTATAATAACTCAATTAAACTATAATAATTCAATTAATCTATAATAATTCAATTCATTTATAATAATTTAGAATACGAATTCCTTTATGCTTTAAACTAATTTGAAAATGCTTGCTACATAGCATAATTCCAAATTAAGTAAGTAAGTAAATAAAACTAAATTAAAGCCATAAAATATATACTCGTTTAAGTCAATTTAAACTTATGTTACATTGGCCTTTTCTAATTTTAGCTCAAGATTTTTATTTCCAAAGCGGTGATCAATGACCTTTTCAAACCACAGAGCAAATCCCAGCGCGCCCTAAACGTAAAACAAATAAACTCTTAAAACCGTATTAGATGGAGTCTGTTACGCAAAAGGGCGTCGTTGAAAAACGATTTAATAGATGGGGGCAAATAAAAATGGTGATATGAGCGCTCGAGGGGTTGCCGCAGAACACACGCTAAGGGCTTCGCCACACTGGCGGCGTGCACGCGGCCGCGCGCGCGCTTGGTCGACGCGGACGCTGCAAATATTAAAAATCGTCTTTATGGTTACAACTGACTTACACTTTGGTGTAATTTTTTGTTAAATGTCTGAGATTAACATAGATTTGAAAAATAAACGTACCTATATAAGTTTAATTTAAAAAAATATCAACGCCCACTAATACGTAACTGAAAATTTATTACCAGTTTCAATCGGAATGATTTAAGGATTGTAACGGTACCTCATGCATTATTTATTAATAGATTAATAATTAATAAATAATACAGATTAATAATTATTAATCTGTTCAGGTATTTAAAAGTTATGCTGGAATAAAAAACTTACATACATACATAAAACCCTGAAAGCATTACTATTAGGGTAATCGCGTAAAAGTAAGGCTTAATGAACGCCACTTTGTAATACTATAGAACTACTCCAATTATGCTTATTCGAATCAAACAATCACTGTTTTATCCGACTGTCAGCTCATTTGGTAATGAATCTGCTTCAAGAGCTGTAGAGCGGAAGTTCGATTGCCACTCAGGACAATTTTTTTTTATGACTAGGATAAATGTTTGTTCTGTCTCTGGGTGTTCTGTACGTACTCTAAATATGTATTAACAAAAAAAGATATATGGTGCTATGTGAAATGTCCTACAATATATATTTATTTATATGGATTATGTATAAAAGTACCTATATTGTAATATTCGACAAACGGCAGTGTACTTTAATAAAATGTTACTCGCAATCACTTACTTGAAAATTAATCAGTGTTCTTTATTATGTGCAAGGCATTATATAACATTAGTTTGCAGCTAGATGTCACTGTGTGAAATGTTATCCAATATTTATTTATTTGCCATCATAGAATATTTGTATAAAAGTTTATTATATAAACCAATACCCCCTAACTACCCGTTAATCTAACAATAAAATTGATTATGGAACACTGTAACGATGATAATAAATGTCACCTTGGGGCTTAATTTGAATAGAAGCAGCCTGTAGATCTTCGTAAAAATATATTTATCTGAGTGACAATCGCGTTCTTTGATTTTTGATTGGATCACTGGAATCACATTCGCAAATCGTGAGTGTAGCCACGCCCTAAGGGTCGCAATCAAATATACCTTAACTGGTTCGATTCCGGTTTATGACCTGCGCGGATTATGTTCCTTCTTAAGTGATTTTTTTCGATATTTGGTCTTTATTAGATAGAGTAATTTTCCTGGCGGAAGTTGGATGTCAGTTCTTGATGAGATTAATTTGGTTTGTTTAAGGAAAATCCTAAATGCAAAGTCGACGTTGACTCACTAATTATATTTTTAACTGCTAGCAACTATTTTAATTTTATTTTTAGTAGCTGGAATTGAGAAATATTACAAGGATTAAAAAAATGTTTACTTTGAATCCTTAAAATAAAGCTTAGTTTAACGTTGCTTATTTGATTATTTACTTAATTGTTGGTGTTATTATGAAATTTGGTGAGAAGGTTGTTCATACTAAAAATAACATTATCTCGGTTTTTTTATTCTGATAAAGGTGAAAACCAAGACTCTTTATCCGTACTAATATTATAAATACGAAAGTAACTCTGTATGTCTGTCTGTTGCGCTTTCATGCCAAAATTACTGAACCGATTTAAATGAAATTTGGTACACAGATAGTCTAGAAGAGGGTGGTAAATGCCTTGGTTAAGCAAGATACTCTGCACAATTAACAAAAACTTTTTTTTATTATACCTACTGTAAAATGTAATAAAACACTAAAGATAATATTTTCTGTAAGCACGTATTACATAAACACAGTATATTGCGCCTGGATTCCGTTAAGCCGTCGCGTCGTGTGTACCTCACGCAAACATTTGCACGCTTTTACTTTTTTGGCGCCCAACGTGGAGCGGTAACGCTAGTGCTACACCGGGTTGCCCAGTACGATGATTACAAAATGTCGTAGATCGAAAATTAAATTTATGAATTAATTTTTTTTTTTTTTATTAATCAAACCCAGACACTAATCAAGAATTTACTTTTATGGTTTTTAATTACGTTTGGTGAGACGGCGATCAAACGCAAGCCTATACATTATTAAAAACAACTTAAATATATATAAGTATAGTCAAATCATATGTCAGGAAATAAAGTGCTAAAAAACATAACAATTATAAGGTGGTTTCACGTTTGTAATTAATTATTGTATACACAGAAATCGTTTTAAATTAATTTTACAAGAAAATGGTTTGGTATCTTTCAAATTAAAATTAAAACAACGACTTACACTTCAAAATGATACAAAATATCTTAATCTTACAAAGTGTGAGATCTATGACTATTATGTAGTTCTTTTAACTTTGACATAGCCCTTACTCTGGGCACCAGTGATGATTATTTATACGATAGCTAAAGTGCGCTGCCATGAATTAGTGAATTTATCATCACACTTTTCGCTTTAAACTGTGTTTTGTAAACTTAAGTGTGGCTTATGACGTCTCATGGAGCTGTTTAGGAGCTACAGATCCACACAACAGAGTCTTTGCCGTGTGAGCTCATTGACCTGGTAGCCCTGTTCACCTATACAAACATATACAACGTAAGGGCGTTCACAGCACGTCAGGTATTCGCAGCAGTAAAATGAAAGACCTCTGAACTTGGTAACGCCGTCGCACCGGCTTGTGAAGTCAGAGAGGTTGATATAGATGTACGTTCTGGGAGCCGCGGTCTACAACCAGGTACCCGCTTTCATCCGGGATGCACCTTGCATCTTAACTACAAGCTAATACAAACATAATGGCTAGTAAAACAAAGTCTCTAGTAGTCAAGATATCTGTTAATAAAGACTTTATTTTACGACTTTGACGATTATTTAAATGGTTATGATTATTTTCACATTATTAAATAACTAGTAAGTGATTGATTGATTGATTGATTAATTTAGAAAATTATAAATTTTTATTGTCATATAATTCACATTTTGATATTTTAAATAGTATTTTTGAAATGAATTAAAATGTTATGTTACTTTAGTGTTGTCAATAAAATATTGCATTGCATAGTTTATTTCTTTTGTAATTTTCTTGAAAATTACAAAAAATTACAGAAAATTACGATATACTACGCTTTATTAAGCGTAGTATAGTATACTTACGTTATAATAAGATAGTAACTGTAACTTAGTAAAATAAATTTGTTAGTGGTAGTGGTGCATATTTTATGACTGGTAGTTATGACTTTGCACTCGACAGGTTTTGACTCAGTTGTTGGAAATAAGGTTGCGAGAAAGAACCGAGTGTGAGTGCGCGAGGCAATAAGGCCGCGTCAGGAGTATACTTACGCAGTGTGAATCCGCCTTTATATAGCATCCTGGTTGTCTCGGAGCGGTGTAATTGCATTACTCTTTACTGCACCGTGTTGCATGCAAAATATTGAAATTGTTGTGTAATATCATTCTGAAACCCGTGTTGCACGCTTTAAATAATATTGTAAAAATTATAACATTTAACTCTGTTTCCATACCTGGTCGATTACATTATAGTACTGATTGAGTCAAACAGAAGCTGCTAGTACTATAACTAATATAGTAACTACTATTTTTTAGCTTTTGAAGTTTCGGCAGCCTAGTGAAATTTCGACCTTTAGCCTAGTTGGGGACTGCCTGGCTTCCAATGTGGAAGTCCTGGGTTCAAATCCCACGCCACGCATCTCTGTATTTTCTTAATTATGTGAGTATTGCTCATAGCTTCAAACAGCGAAGGCAAGCATCGTGGTAAATACATCCAAAACATTGAGTTTCTCTACTTATACAAAAAAGTATTTAAATAGAATGTATTGTATATACAAACCTTCCGAACAAAAATATCTATCTGAACTGAATTAAAACCCGACGCGCGGCTTAGGAAAAACAAGCAAAGAGACAGACGCGGACGGTGACATTGTTTTATATTATGTAGAGATAAGTGTCCTATCAGTTATCTGAAAACCTAGACAAAGTAACATTTGATATTCGATAACACTATTAGTAAAAGTCCAAAAATGGACGGGATTGGCATAAGCTGCCCACGTGACATATCGACAGCTTATGTCAATCCTGTACATTTTTTACTTTTTATTGGCTTTATCATTAATCGAATGTTACTTTGTCTAGGCCCCCTATGGTTCCCATAGTACAAGATTTGCTTTGCTTGCGCTAGATGACGCTGTGTAAAATTTCCTAGGATATTTTTTTATTTACTCTAAGTAATAATGTTTATGGCAATGATATTGAAGTTGTGATGGTTGCAAGATCACAATTTGGGGTAAACAACTAGTTAACAAAATCGTCAGCTCATTGTAACGTCAGTATTGTTTTAATTAGCAGCATGTTCAAATTGTATTCTAGAGTTTTGAACTTTTGTTTAGAAAGTCAGCTTGTTAAGGCATAAACACGTCGAGTTTACCGAGAATCGAACAACGGTGCGGCCGCGCCTTAATTAGGGGTTTAACATCTTTATTGTACAATATCTTGTTAGGAAAAATAATTATTGTATTTTTTGCGCTCGCATTGTTCTGGCTTGTATTGATTTATACTTATTATGCTATTTACTTATGAATATATAACGTGACTGAAATTCAAACTAGTTTGAAGGATCACGCAGATCAGCATTTGCTTTCTCAAGCGTCTTGCGTTTGTTCACGGACATTTTTCGATTTAAAAATAGAAAGTTAAAGTAATAATTCCTTAAATAGTTTTTAGCGTGAAGAAGTAACAAAAATGTATGTATGTTCGCACACAAACATTTGTATTTAGTTGGTGCTATTTTAGGTTTTTTAATGTAAAAGTAATGAGACGAACGAAACGCTCTCATGATGGTAAGAGATAACGCCTATCGATGACCATTGCAACGATACACGGATCTTTGAGTAGTAAAACAAAGTCCAGGCATCGCTGATTTGGCGCTCATTACTTGGTTTTACTTTTGTGGTAGATTTCCTTAGCAGGAGGTCGTCTAGGTAGGTACAACCACAGTACCAGATATTCTACCGCCGAGAAGTAGTGTGTAAGCATTACTGTGTTCCGGTTTGAAGGGTACTGCAGTTAGCGAAATTACAGGGCTATTGAGACTAACCATCTAGTCCCAAAGTAATGAGCGCCAAGACAGCGATGCCCTGGACTATGTTTTACTACTCAAAGTTCTGTGTATCGCTGCAACGGTCATCGACAGACGTTATCTCTTAAGATCAGGAGAGCGTCTCGTTCGTCTCATTACTGTTACATAAAAATAAAATAAACTTTCGAGTAAAATAAAGTATTTTAGGTTTGCCAAGTAAAAGTATTTTAGGTTATCCATATAACCAATAAATCAATTGATAACACCATAATTACGGTCAATGTTACTGTGGTCAAAGGTGATAAACGCCTCTAGTCTGCAATATGACTGGCTCTCAAACTAGACCGTTAAAACACCATTAGGTGCTAAAATTTTATTTCAGGATTTTCACATCCGTGAGAAAAATTCGCACGACACCGGATCCCAAACTTTATCACCTTAATCCGTCACTTAATCACATCGGAAATGGCACAGAACAAACAAGCAGAGGGGCATAACTCGGGAACTTGGCACTTGCGAGACGTAAGCCCCTAATCCTCTTTCCCCCTTTTTATTTGCCACCACATACTTAACGGCAATTTCAAGTGTGCGACCTTTATCCCGCGTCGCGTCGAGTTCGGGGCGCGCGCCCCGTCCTCGGAGCCCTGAGCCCCGTATATTGTTGTTTTGAATTTGATACGGTGTTTGCACGTTATTCGGGATCGGATTTTGTCTGGGATTTCTTTTGTTGTAACAATGTTGGTATTTTCTGTGTGTTTTGGCGACTTTCTCTATCTGGAATCCTGTAAGCCTTCACTA
This sequence comes from Biston stratarius, assembly GCA_950106695.1. Taxonomy (NCBI): domain Eukaryota; kingdom Metazoa; phylum Arthropoda; class Insecta; order Lepidoptera; family Geometridae; genus Biston; species Biston stratarius. The sequence continues at coordinate 14,720,275 of OX467110.1, read as the reverse complement.
TTTATTTGGGAACCATAATTGTCTCGTGTTCTTTTTCAGAGAATAGAAACTTTTTTACAATTTTGAGTAACTGAAATAACTGTTATTTTTCTTTGGTTTATAATTATTGTAGGACTGTGTAGTACAATATTTCTGATCGTATAAATAGAACACGTTGGCCTCTTTTCATTGTATGAAGCATAAGGCCACAGGCACGTGGCATAGTGTTTCAGATAGAAAAAGCAAGGTAGATAAAAGTCTGAAGATAATTGGCCAAGTGCGAGCCGACAGACATTAAAAACATGCAATCACGATATTTTTATTCATTGTTTTTTTAAGTAAGCGACATGATTAAGGAAATACAGAGATGCGTGCAGTGGGATTCGAACGCAAAACCTCCAGATTGACAGTCAAACGGTTTAACAACTAGGTTGTCATAACTTTTATCACTCGATTTTATAGTAATTGTTATGAAAGTGATTCGGGTTTTATACTTTAACACTTTTCTGACACTACATTGAAATGTATTAAAAATTAAATACTAATTTATTCATCAATTAAGTTATCATTTTTTTCGTCACGTAATCGTATTATCACAATAAATTTGCGTTGCAAGCAGTCGGGAGTTCCCCTCGTAGCAAATATTTGTTAGAAGTGTTTGCTCGAGCGGTGACGCCTTGCCAACGTTATCTTTGGCGCCCCGGCCTCCGCCGGCAGTACGACGACACTATGCAGGGAACTCGGCGATACTCCCTTTGCCTACGGTATAAAACTAGTTATAAGTTGTAAATGGTTAAATGTTACTTACTAAGTTGGATTTGACACTGTGCCAGGGCACTGAAAGCTCATTTATTAGAATATTTGCTTCAAGAACTGTAGGACTTGGATTCGATTCCTACTAAGACAAATATTTATGAGACAATAAATAAATATTTGTTCTGTATGTTCTGTATATATTTACAAAAAAAGTATATAAGTGTTCTATCAGTTATCTGGTTCCCGCAGTACAAGCGTTGCTTAGTTTGGAACTAGATAGCGCTGTGTGAAATGTCCTAGGATATCTATTATTATTTATTTATATATTAATCGGAAAATAAATGCCGATCTCTTTTAACTGTTTTAACTAACAAATTAGATAGAGTTAAAATCTGCTTATTAAGAAAGGCGTGTGTTCAAATTTTAAACTTTTAAATCCTCTATGTGCGTCTCAAAAGACTTCTCTTAAAGGTCTGATCGAAAGAAATTAACATGAAAATTTTATTAGCTTAGTTTTGTCCTGTCCGAGCATTGTTATTTATTTACAACATTTCACACCAACCTCACAGGGTTCCATTATTATTATTGGTTTATAATTTATCTACACTTATGTAAGTCTAAATTAAATTTCCTTTACATAATTTGCTCCCACTCGCTTTAACACAAGATCACAAGTTTCCAATTATCTCACAGATACATCATAACCGTTCCACAATATCCGATAAATCATTAAGTTGTTGAAACCTAATAGAGAGTGTGAGTCGCAAGTGGCGCCACTTTATTACCCGTCCACAGATTAAATAGTATTAACTAGCGCCGGGCTACAGATCGCGGAGTGGTTACTGGAGCCAGGTCACAGATAATGCGCCAGTAGCCAGGCCGGTGCCGGAACTTCACCAGATAAGTTATGACGTCACTTAATCACAAATTCGCAATCGCCGTTAATAGGCTCCGAGGTCTGAGGTCGAAAATCGGTGATTTATACAGCCTTAATTCGAGTTGGGAACTCGGTGCAACGGTTTGTTACTGTTAATCTTTGAAGTTGTCTCAGATTTGCTTGATTAACTTCCTAGTAATATTTGAACATTTTGAACTTAAACGCGTGTGGCAGTCAAAATGTTGCACTTCTGTTAGTAAGGTAATTAATCAGCTCAAACAAAACAGTTTCTAACAATAACAAAACTTTTTCTTCACATCGACAAAGTTTCAAACAGAAGCGGAATCTTTTAGTTCAACACCTCAGCGACACTACCACCGCAATTTTTTATAAGACGTGTGACGGTTGTTGAAACTTTAGAAACATGCGAAACTGGTGACGACGTTCGACGTTCAAACGCACATACAAGGCAAGCAGCAGCCATGCTGAGATGAACCCTTTCAGCACAATTATTTGAAGTGAAAACTATTTTAACTGCATTGAATGTTTTTGGTAGGGGAAAATTTATAGGTTTAAGTCACCGACATCTTAATATCATCGCGTTACTGACAGGTTGCAAAGTCGACAGTCCCCATTTTTTTTGTTTTTGTTTATGCATGTTCGTTTGTGTTGTGTCACGTTGTTCTCTCTTTTCTATATCAACCTCTAAAGCCTTTACTTTTTAATTAACCTGTTGCAAGTATTTTCTGAAGGATAGCCATATAAAAATGTTACCGAACTATCGACATGCGCGTATAATTTTTATTGTAGTCGTGTGGCTGAGTCTTTATTCCCATGTTTTCGTATCACGTCCCGCGCGAAAGACATGTAAATAACCGATCCCAGCGCCCCGTCTCGTGAAATATGCACCGGATCGAGTCCGCACTGCGGCACCATCCTCCCAGCACTCCGAGTTTCAAGAATATGGATGTATTAAGCGCCAGTTAAAGGTAAAACTCGTCTAAAAAGTTATTAGATGCTCTAAACGACAAGGTTTTAAAATTAAGAATTCCGAACTGAGCCAGAGCATCGCTGCTTTGGCGCTCATTACTTTGAGACTTTCATAGTTAGTCTCAACAACCCTGTAATTCGCTAGCTGCAGTACCCTTCAAACCGGAACACAGTAATGTTACTACTGTTACCTACTACCTACCTTCTAGACAGGTGATGGTACCTACTTAGACAACCCCCTGCTAAGGAGATCTACCACCAAATAAAGTAGTACTAGCGTTTATGATACAAAAAAAAAGCAAAAAAATACTAATTAAGATTCATATTTTTAGTGCATTTCTGCTTATAAGTAATTTCTGTTACAGCGGTGACGAGGATTTAATTTGAATATAATTTTAAATATTTATCTAATTTGAAGACAACTTTAAATATTTATCCGAAATATTATTTAATATCTAAAACTTAAATCCGATATAAAGTTAAAATCTAAATGAATTAAGAATATCTGATTAAAACAATCACAAGTGTTTATGTCCGCTTCTCGCTGCATTAAGCAGTTGCCTACACGAGGCATCCTCGGGACGTGTTGACTCTTCAAACGCTTGGCCGAGGACTAAAAAATAACTCTCTAAATATAAAATAACACTCGGTATAAGCATACCGACCACGTAGACAACCTAGAAATAACTCAGTAGAAATAGTAGTATATCAATAGTAAGCTGCGAAGCCCTACAAGTAGCTGTATGATAAGTAGTAGTAGTTCGTGAGTGGAAGACGAGACGACTGATCGAAAATCTATTACCCGACGAAGAAGTTAGAATAGTTTAAACTTAGGTAGTTGGGAGGGAACTTTTGTAGTGATTCTCTAGGTACACTAGTTCAGTGCTAACTCATGTATCCTTTACCAAGAGATCTTTAAGGCCAATAAAAAACTTTCACAAAATACATTTATAGGTAACTAATTTTACTTATTGTGTACACGTTTATCACATGTAAAAGACACCATAGTTAACATTCCAAAAACTCGAAAAAAATGTCCTTTTTTTCACACAGCACCATCTAGCTCCAAACTAAATAAAGTTTGTACTATGTTTGTATCTGATAGAATACTTATATACTTTATTTATGTATATATACATACTCATATTACTACATAAAGAACACTCAGACACAGAACAAACATTTATGTTCGTCACACAAATGTTTAGTCCTTTTGGGGATCGAACCCACTACAGCTCTTGAAGTAGATATGCAAGACGCTTACTTTACGTAAAAAATATAATATGACATACTTATATTTTGACTTCAGCTATTACACTAAATTAACCAAACTTTGTAATTTGTTTATATTGTTTTATTGACATAGGTACTGTAACAGACCTTAGTTAATTCAAATAACTTTGCTGCCGCTTTTAATAAAATTTATAGAGGCAAAGCGGCCAGCTCTTCGGGCATGTTGCCGGAAATTAAAAACCGTTCTAACTATCTATAACACATAAATATATATACAGTTGTTATTGTTAAGTTACTTTAGATAGTTTAGTTACTTTAGATTTTATTAATCTATAACAAAAATTAAGTAAATATAATTTAGTTAGGTTTTTTTGTTTTAAAGGGATGGTAAACAAAATTGATTCAAAATGTATTTATTTAGACCATAAGTCACAATAATATGTCATATAAAGAAAACAAAAAAAAAACAGTACAATTTTCAATCAATTAATTTAAATAGTCTAAAAATACAATGAAAAAATAAATAGCATAATGCATAATATTATAATAGCTATGGTTTCTCCCTCAATATTTTTCTTCACCGGCAACTCAAGCTCATATGTAGGGTTTGAATCCACACCCATGTGCGTGCAAACCGACCGCGCTAACCACTGAGCTATTATTACTACAAAAACTACAACTCTAAAATTATTGTGAACCGGGATACAGGCTTTGTCTAGTTTGGGGCCCAACGGTACTGCATGAAATAATAAAATATTTTTGTATACTCTTCTCGGCATAAGTATGTAATGTAATTATGATTATCAATATTATCAATAAACAGTTATCAAAATAATGTTATGTTAGAAAATAATATACAACTAAAACAATAAAACAACAACAATAGTGCTGGGTAGTTTCAATTCCCGATCGCTCTCAAAAATTCCGCGCCGACAATAAGCCACGGAGCCGTAAATATCAACCGAATAAAGAAGCAAGCTGGCGCAATAAACATTCTATTTTACAAGTTTTATTACTTCGCCAGGTGGAAAATGTGTAAACAAACTGGACTCGCAGAACGGACCCAAGTTTTTTCGATACCAGCGCGAGGACGGAAATTGAGAACGAAAATATTACAGGGAAGTGCTCGGGGTTGTTTCAATACGAACAAAAACAGAAGCAGCTCTTTATAAATATGAAAATGATCAAAGAATATTATTACAGCGTGACTTTTATTCATTTAAACAATTTGGTCTCTTTTGGATTCTTTTTGTTATGGAGGAGATAATAATTGTAATAAAATGTATTTCTAATTCCTGAAGATATTTTTTATGTAATATAAAATAAGCACACTCATCGAAACAAGTAACAGAATCAAATTGTATATATTCATTTATATCCAAGACGAAAAGTACACTTTATGTCAATTATATAAGCATTTCAAACTACATTCGAATCGATTAAACCATTAGCGAGAAGTAAAAAAACCGGCCAAGTGCGAGTCGGACTCGCGCACGAAGGGATCCGTAACATTATCTATAAAAACGGCAGAAAAATCACGTTTGTTGTATGGGAGCCCCCTTAAATATTATTTTTTTTAGTATTTGTTGTTATAGCGGCAACAGAAATGCATCATCTGTAAAAATTTCAACTGTCTAACTATTACGGTTCATGAGATACAGCCTGGTGACAGATGGACAGACAGACAGATGGACGGACAGTGGAGTCTTAGTAATAAGGTCCCATTTTACCCTTTGGGTACGGAACCCTAAATATATCCATATGGATAAACTTTCGCATTTATCTAGCAATCCAAAGAGCGTCAACATTTGGTGACAAATAAAATGTGATTTTTTTAATGATTACGATTAGTAATGAATGTTGGTGTTCAGGTGGCGTGGATCCACATCGACCGGCAGATGATCCTGACGATCCACCGACACGTGATCACGCGGCTGGCGCGGTTCAGCGTGTCGCACGACAACGCCATGACGTGGCTGCTGCACGTGAGCCAGGTGCAGCAGGAGGACCGCGGCTACTACATGTGCCAAGTCAACACTAACCCCATGATCAGCCAAGTCGGCTACCTGCAGGTGGTCGGTGAGTACCTGTTTGACATTACTAAAATAAAAATATCGGTTGCCATTTCACAAAGCGCTGTGGAGGATGAAGGAGACAGTGAAGTTCTTTACGCTCAAACACAAACCAAGCAACGAGTAAGATAAATCGTCTTTCTAATCTACCGCGGAGCTTACAGCATGCGACTTGAACTGTAAGTATTTTTCCGTGTGGAACTGAGCAACTGAGTTAACCATTGTGCTATGAAGCTCAGTGATTAGCGCGGTCGGTTCACACGCCGAAAGGCGTAGGTTCAAACTCTAACAATGAGCTTAGCCGGTAAAGAAAAACATCGTGACAAAACTATAGCGTGGTGGTGGTCTAGTAGTACTCGGCTGGCTAACTACCATTCTCAACTTGAAAATCTGTCGCTAAGCACCAAACAGGCTATCAGTGTGCTGATGATGATGTAAGCGCAAACAGTCAGCGGCGTGGATCAGCTATATGCCACAAAATGCTAGCGTTTATTTAAAAAAAATCTTTTACAATACTGAGTAAGTATATGTATAAGTTTTCTTTAAAATTGCAATCAAACTAACTATTGTTTAGATTATTATCAGCGAAAATATCTAAATAAAGAATCAAAGTGAAGTATTTCAGAAATAATCCGATAGGTCTTATTTTTATCACAAAAAACACGTGCCAAACCAAATACTAATGTTTCTTCTGTGGCTAACCTAAGAAATGATTGGCAGATTTGCGCAGGAAATTGCGACGGGCGTACTAATTCTACCTGTAAAGTAGCCTCAATGTCGACGCACACTTGCTCTCAACGTACGCACCGTACCAATCGGATTGCTCTTTACTGATACTCGAAAATTATATTTGAATTAAGCAAAGCGCTTTAAATTAAGATTATTTAAAAAGATGCAAAAGCTTAGAAGCATCGTTTAATATTAGAAGTTTATTGTAGTAATTCATTACAACTTGCATCATTTTACATCCCATATTTGCGCACAGGCCTAACGTCGAAGGGCAATTCGGCAATATTCCGTCACACAGATTAGGTACCGCTTGTCACTTTGACATATGTCACTAAATTTTCTTTCCGGGTAAAAGTAGACAGGTTTTTATAAAATTTCCTTCACCGTAAAACTGGCTGTACAACTTTTAATAGAAAGTAAATTTCAAGTAACCAAAACAAAACATTTTTTTTTTCTAATGCGGAATTAGTCACGTTTAATTTTATCGGAAACTCCGACTATAGTTTCGACCACAACTTGCCTTCGTGGCCTTCGTCATGGAGGACAAAGCTGAGACAAAGCAAAACAATCAAGCAAAAGAAGTGCAAATCAAGTCGAGGCCGCGCGCGCGTTGTCTCAGCTTTGTCCCCAAGTTTGCTCAAATGTGTCAAGACCACGTCAGTTTCCTTAGTAAAAAAAAACAGTTTTGCGAGCAGTAGTGTGCAAACATTACTGTGTACCGATTTAAAGAGTACTGCAGCTAACGAAATTACAGGGCTGTTGTAATCATCTAATGACTCAAAGTAGTGAGCGCCAAAGATGGCTTAGACTCAGTTTTGCTATGCTACAATAGTCATGGATGTTAGCTTTTACCATCAGAAGAGCGTATCGTTCGTCTCATAAATTTTACAATATATTTAAAAAAGTTTTATTATCTCGACTTAGATTATTAAGATGCAAGTGTCGCTATGCATCCGCCCGCTGCGCTGACGCGGACATGCGGACAAGTAGTCGACCACCTTTATTCTCCGACGTCACTCAACAAACATTATAATTACGGGCTAAAGGTCACGAGCGAGTTTCCACTAGTCACTGCCACTCCGAATTCTTCCACGAAATTAATATTCCTTTCGCAAAAACAGCGCACGAATACTTGTTTTCATTGAACCCATTAATCCTTAATTATGAGGTTTAACATTCGGGAGTTGTAAAGATGTAAGAAAGTTATAAGCAGGGTTAAAACATTGACGAAATTCTTGTCTATCAGTAATTCTTGGTTGTGAAGTATTCTGGTTTATCCGTCAAAGGTATTCTCTTCGAGCTTATTATCTTTGAAGTTTTAATTACTTCGATTCTGTGGCAGTGGTTTGATGTCACGTCGGCTTTGAACAGGTACTCAAATAATATGTTTATTACGAGTATACACTCACAAATGAAGTGTTATTAGTTATTATTAAATCGATTTTTCTTTTACTGTAACAACTATTTTGCATCTGAAAAAAGCCAATAAATCAAAGAGTTCACATTTTTTTAATGGTTGACTAGCCAGGTGTTTGAGATGTTTGTTAAGTAACGGAGTGGGCAAAGATGGTAAACACGTTTAAACAGGAATAGAATTGGCTCTCAAGTGAGGCTGCTGGAACACACAATTAGATGTTTCGCAGATTTTTAACTTAGGGTGGTAGCTAGAAAGTATCGAACCAACATGCGAATTGTAAAATAACCCTTGCATGAGGCTGGCTAAACCCATAAAACTTTTCTGTCAACAATAATAATCTTTCACTGAGATAAACAAAGACATCTGAGGAAATAAAAAGCTCGACATTACCTTCTATGCTTACACACACCAATAGTTTATTTTAATCCATTCAATTAGTTTCAATTGGATAAGCTGAACCTCTCACACAGCTTATAAGACACACTTGCTATGAACTTATACATTTTGGTGCAATAAATTAGCATTAAGCAGTCCCAATTTCGAACCTATATTTCAAACAGCCCCACTGAAATCAGTTTTGTGGAAGTGGGCCAGGGAATCGGTTCCGGCCTGGTTGGTCACAGATAGCACACTACCTAACGACAGCGGTAGCGGCACATCTCTAAATTACAGGAACATCTCTAGAATAGTAACATCTCTTTAGTCAGATTGTCATTTGAAATCTAATATTAGCTGGCTGTATTAGGTAACTCTTTATTGTGTACATCGTAATTATAAAAATGTACAGAAAACTAAAGGATCTTATGAGTTAATGCCACAAGTGGGAGCCTTTTTGCTAAAAGTGATCTCTTCCAGGCGACCAAGAGTCTATCAAAACCAACAATTCTTATAAATTGTAATACTATGGGTATTACAAGGATCATTGTCATTTCAATCATTTAAAAATCAATTTATAAATCTATAACCTAACTGCGAATAAAATAGCTATGAACTTTTTAAACCAATTTATTATCCCTTATTACATTTAAACATATATTTTTGTAATCCACTTTTTTTATTTTTAAATTAACGTATTAATTACTAGTACCTGGATGGCCGAGCTTTGCTCGGCTAAAAACACGGATAAAACGCCGTTTTCTAAAAATGAAATCTAGATAGATCGATTTATCTCCCTCGAAACCCCTGCATACTGAATTTCATAAAAAACGTTGGAGCCGTTTCCGAGATCCACATTATATATATATATATATATATATACAAGAATTGCTCGTTTAAAGATATAGATTTCGCGAAAAATCCGCCATCTTGATTTTTTAAATATCTAAGTAGACTTGTCAAAGGACAGTTGGGTTATTGAGATGAATCTAACGATACCTTGTCGTAATGCATTTGGTCGTATGGAAGATATGATGTAATCAATTATATACGATATAAGATACGCGCGAAAAACAACCCTTGGTAGTCGGGTAAAAATAAAAAATCAAACGCATGTCAAAATGTTAACAATATCGGTGAAGTAGATAAATTAAACATCTAAGAATATATCAATCTATTTTTAGGCTTCCGTACCTCAAAAGGTAAAATAATGGACCCTTATAAGATCATTCTCTTGTCCGTCTGTCCGTCTGTCTGTCCGTGTGTCACCACCAATTTTCTTAGGAACGGGTGGACCTAGCAAGTTGAAATTTATACCAGATACTGAGGGTTATAGTCCCTATTAGTGTATAAAAATCAAGGTCCTGAGTCAACTCGATAAAAAGATATGGGCAAATTTAGATTTTCGCGATAACTTGTAAGTACAAAAATTTTGCCCTCATTTTCAACGTTTTTAATTTTTTGGAATTTTCCCTTTACTTGTGCTGTAAGATCTAGCTTTTAACCAAAATTGACATTTCTAGGTCAACCGGAAGTACCCTATAGGTTTTGGGTCGAAAACCTATATGGTAGTTCCCGTTGACCTAAAATCAGGAAATTTGGCAAAAAGCAAGGTCTTAGCACAAATAAAGGAAAAAGTCTGAAAAATAAAAATAATGGTAATTAAGGTAAATGTTGGTATTTACAAGTTTTCTCGAAAAATCTTAATTTCAACCATTACAGCAGACAAACACACACTCACACAAACACATACACACTAACTCACACACACACACACTCATACACACAAACACACGCACACACACACACACTTAAAACTTAGCCACTAATAAAAATTATACCAATTTTATTATGTCGGTAAAATGGGTAGGTACAGAACTCTCGGCGCACGAGTTCGACTCCCACTTGACCGGTTTTTTTATTAATTGATAACAGTAAATTTAAAAGCTCTTCCAATTAAGGGTCAATCAAAATCGGAAAAATTAAAATGATCTTTTGCAAACTGGAGCTGGAAAATGAAGTAATAAGAAAAAGCAAGTCTATTTCCCTTACAAATGGGGCAATTCATAGAATCGGTCTAGCTTAGGGTTCTAGTCCCGAATTGGCGATACGAGCAACGCTCAGTCTTGTAAACGGCTACAATTCCCTAACAACTTCCAAATGCGAGAGCCCGATATATGCCGGCTTTTTAACCTTAGCACGTTGTTTTTATCTCCATTTTATTGCCCGAGGGCCCAACTTGGGGTCGCTTTGGTGCTTTAAATTTATTCTTTAACCTTTATTGGTCCCGTGTATTAATTGTCCCGGGGATATGGGAGATTAAAAACCTTATTGAAGTTTTTATGTTCTTTATAATGGTCCGTGCACGCCGTTCCGAAAGGTAATCGATATTATCGATAAAAGTATTTTAATGGCATGTTTTATGAAAACTGCTTTTTGTGTCGGCTCTCTTGTGAAAACTCATTGAAATACTCGTTATTTACGACTTGGAACATAAGTGAATATGCTTTGTTTTCTGTTCATTACAATTTTAAACTAAAGTTTTTTTCTCTCTTTATTTTAAGTTAATATAATGAGACGAACGAAGTCCCACCTGTTGGTAACACATACATTAAATTAATGTATTCAATGTTTGTCATCGATGTGAACAATATTTTTTTTAAATATTTTATTTTACATGGAAAACGAACAACTGCTATCCAATAAAATAAATAGGAGACCAGTGATGACACAAAAGCCAAAAAAGTTTTTACTTATGCAAAGTAGATCAATTTAAGTGCCCCGAGCCTACACTAGAGATATATAAATAGCATATAAATGTCTAGCATAACTTGAGAGCCAGTTCCATTCCAGGCTAGGTTTGATTTACCATCTTCGACCACACCGTCACTAAACATCAGATGAGCTGTCGTTAAAAACCTAACTTGTCAACCATTAAAATATGTTTAAAAAAAATTACGAGTATTAAATTAAAACATATTTGCTATACTTTCTCCTCAAAATTGTTTAAAAAAAATAATGTTTTTAAAAGTACTTTGTCTCATCATATAGAAGTCGACATCCTTTGAATTGTTGTGATTACTATTAATTAGTGTACAAATAAAAAAATAGTTTTTACATACTAACTGAAAAATAGCTAAAGAGAGAAAAACACTGCGGAAGATCTAATGATGATAATAATAACCTACCTAATTGTTCTGTCCTCCAGTGCCACCGAACATCCTGGACGAGGAAAGTACGCAGTCAGCAGTGGCAGTGAGAGAGAACCAGAACATCAGCCTGGTGTGCAAGGCGGACGGCTTTCCCGCGCCCAAGATCATGTGGCGTCGGGAGGACGGACAACCCGTCTCCGTTGACAGGAGGAAGAAAGGTGAACTTGCTTTTTCAATCTTGCTCGTTTGATTCCACGTTCTGCCTAATGTTAAGCAATGATGCGGTTGTAAGGATCGTATCGGGAACGAAATAATAAGCCAGAGAACTAAGGTCACCGACATAGCTCAGCGTGTTAACAAGCTGAAGTGGCAGTGGGCTGGACACATCTGCCGCAAAACTGATAACCGCTGGGGTAGACGTGTTCTACGTTGGCAAACGTAGCGTAGGACGCCCTGAGACTCGATGGATTGACGACGTACGTAGGACAGCTGACGGCGGGTGAAAGCGAAAAGCTGAAGTTTGGGCTGAGTGACGCTTTCAACGTTGCGGCATCGCTGCTTTCACGTTCATATACTTTGAAATCATTGATGATCAATTTCAATAATTTCATCTGTAGTGTTTTTACAACGGAACAAAGTAATGTTTACATATTACTGCTTAGCAGCAGAATATCTGATATTAATCTCGTAATATTTTCACTCTTGTATATGTTCGTCGTTATCATAAAATTCAGCCCATCATCGTAGCCCACTGCTGGACATAATACCTTCAAGGTCACTCAGCCCTATTTGCGGCTCTCGACCACTGCTCGTCTTCTTACGTATATCTCCACAGCATTGAGTCTCAAGGCGTCCTACACTACGTCTGCGGATTATAACAAGTATCAATTAAGTATTTAAAACAAATCTGATATCTGAAATTGATTCTTAAATAAGATTGCCATAGTACGTCTGATTTTATTAACATTCGTATTACACTGTATTCAAAATTATTTATTGTATGTATTACAAGTAAGTATTTACAATAAAAAATAAAGTTCTAAAGTTATCTGGTTCTCTTAGTACATGCTTTGCTTAATTTGGAGCTAAATAACGCTGTCAAAATCAAAATCAAAAGTCATTTATTCAGTTTATGCCCTAGTAAGGCACTTATGAACGTTAAGTTACATGTTTGAATCTACCACCGGCTCGTAATTACACTTCAACTGAGAAGACTCCGGCAAGAAACTCAGCAAGGCATTTTTTTGTGGATCTTTCTTTTCATATTAGGTTACAGTTTACAGTTATAAATATTAATACATACATGATGCAGAGAGAAGCTACTACAACCATATATTCCTGTCTTCCACGTAATGAGCCACCTTATCTATTCTATAGTATTATATCTATAGTAGGCTTTGTCAATTAACCTCTGCTTTATAAAATCTTTGAATTTATTAAAGGACATTTTAGTTACCTCAAGTGGGATTTTATTATAGAATCTAACGCAATTCCCGAGAAAAGACTTATTAGCTTTAGATAATCTGAATCTAGGTGTCACAATTTTATCTTTATTTCTTGTATTTAAGTTATGACGGCTACTATTAATTTCAAATGAATTAAATTTTTTTCCGGAAAACATTATGTTTTCGTAAATGTACTGTGACGGTAATGTAAAACGGTATGTGTCAAATGTCCTATCTATCTAAATATATATAACTCAAAGGTGACTGACTGACTGACTGACTGACTGACTGACTGACATAGTGATCTATCAACGCACAGCCCAAACCACTGGACGGATCGGCCTGAAATTTGACATGCAGGTAGATGTTATGACGTAGGCATCCGCTAAGAAAGGATTTTGATTAATTCTACCCCCAAGGGGATAAAACAGGGGATGAAAGTATGTATGAAACTTTGTAAATTTTAAACCGATCGGGCTGAGACTTTGCATGCATAAAGCCACTATGACGTAGGCATCTAGCGCGGGTGAAACCGCGGGTACAGCTAGTTATTTATAAAACTGACGAACTTGTAAATAGCTTATAAACTTTCTATAAAAATAGTAATAAGCTTGTATAAAATTACATTTAAATCGTGTTCTTTTAATATTCTAGAACAATAATTGTTTGAAACCTTAATTATTTAAAAAATAAAATTGACATGGTACTTCATTTTTCACAGATAAGTAATATTGCGTTGTAGCCTAATGATAACATAAAACTATTAACAGACAAACTTTATTGCAGTCTGTGACCGCCAAACAGCCACGAGCTTTCGTTAAAAACTTTATCACAGACTGCTAACTGCTAGTTGCCTGGAAGAGATCGCTTTTAGCAATAAGAGGGTCTAGAGAAAGTAACATTGGATTAGCGATAACACTAGTCTGTAGACAAGTAAATAATGTACAAAATTGACATTAGCTGTCAATATGTCACGCGGGCAGCTTGTGTCAATCCTGTACATTTTTTTTTCTATTAGCGTTATCGAATATCAAGTATATCGAATACAACTGTGTCTAGGCCCTAAGGTTTCCAATTGCTACACCTATTAACCAAGTTTATTCTTTCCTCTATACCTATGTAATCTTTGGTGTAAACAAAGAACTAATCAATCATTATAGTATTATAATTTTTTCTAACAAAATAATCTTTTTAAAGCATTTTTACACTAAAAAACAAACGTTTCAAACGGAGTAGTGGCATAAAAGCACAAAATTAACACTCGACAGTCCCCGTATGCCAATTGGATTCGAGCTCAAGCATTTGACTCGCAGCGTTTCCATTAAGCCAGGGAATGAAGTGGCAGCGAGTATTATAACAAACAAAAGATTAACACGTTCCAGAATTGAAAACGAGAACTGTTTTTTTCGATGGCGCCGTAATTAAAACATTCGCTGACGGGCGTCCTTCGCAAATAATCGCAGACAGATGTGTACGACGCGTTGACGTCGGAGGGCCGCCAGGGTTCACACAATTTGCGCGGAGTGCCCCTTCCACCCTCTCCACACACGTTAATTTTCCCCTGTACAAGGAAATAGCTCTTGAAATTAAACTCGATTTTTGGCGCCTTTGTCAAGGCGACCGCAATAGGTGCTCCTGTCGTTTTAATTTGGCGGCACAACTCAGCTTTTCCCCTCTATAATTATCTTTAAAAAGGGATTTTTTTCTCTCGCTTCAAGGCTTAATCCGCGCTCGGCGAGCGCTTGTTCTCGTTCAGAAGTGGTATTAGCTGCAGTAAAATTGTAATTCTTATCAAATCATGAGCTAAGTTATCTCTAAGCTACTAAGTGCGTTATGATACTCGGCAGAACTTTTTAAGTGTCTTACTTAAAGATAATTGCTATATTATTGTATGCCTAAAGCGACAAAACTTAGCAACTTAATTTTTGTTTTAGAATGTCCTAAATTTCTCCTCTCAACATCACACACAATAGACATGATAAACATATCGCAGGATTAATCGATTTTTTTTTTATGCCACGGGTGGCAATCAAGCAGATGGGTTGCCTGATGGTAAGCAATCACCGTCGCCTATGGATATCTGCAATACCAGAGGCACACCAAATACGTCGAAGAAGGAACATTATTCCACAATTTGCAAGTGTATGGCAAAAAGAAACGCGTGAATCGCACAGCGTGCAATTTTCATAAAACAATTAAAAAACTAACTATAATTCCAAGCCTTAGTCTAGATAGAATCAAGAATATCGACATCTGATTGTCCGGGAAGCCTATGCGAGTGCTGTATCAGGATACAGGCGGATTGATGTTGGTAGCTACATAATATTACATGCAAACCAACCAAAGTGTGTTGTATACATAGGTCGTCGGATTTAGTTTTGATAATAAGTAAATAATAGAATAGCAAGTAAACTTGAGTCTCGGTGGAGTGACGGTATTCACAAGTGATTGAGAAGCTTTCCTTCTTCCAGTATGATTATGTGCCTAGGCTCGGCATTGCTCGCGCCAGTCGTATAACTGGCTGGCTGTGGCGTGAGCTCTTATTTCTAATCACGTTGGTCAAGAAAGGTACAAAACTGTAAACCTTATCGCACGGATATACGATATGCGATCGCGTAGATTTTGTCGTGGTCGTGATTGAATGGCAAATAGAACTTATAGTATGGCCCCAGGTATGCGTAAACATCGTCGTTATAGCCTATCTAGTACTCGGCATTGCGTACACCGCTCTTGTCGAGTGCAGACAAATTCGTTTATAAATAATTCCTATAATATATCTGTAGGTATATATATACATATATATTTAGGAGAACATTTTACCCAGCGCCAGCTAGCGACAAACTAAACAAAGCTTGTAAAATGTGAATCAGATAATCTTTAGAATAATTAATATCGTAGAACATTTCAAAGCGCCATCTAGCCCCAAACAAACAAACATCAGGGTGTTTCAGACACAGAACAAACATTTATCGTCACATAAATGTTTGTCCTGTTGGTAATCGAACCCACGTCTGACAGTTTTTGAACCAGATATTCTTCCAAATAAGTAAACAGGCCAGTCAATAATAATAATAATAGAATGGTTATATACTTTTTTTTTATATGATTTAGTACTGTTGAGGACGCCGAGCCATTAGTTTAAGTTTAAGAATAAAATGTATATATAGATTAAGTTGATTGTAAATATACGGATTAGGGAGAGAAAATAAATGGATAACGGGCAGGTGCTCTCTATCCGGTAAAGCTCCATGCAACGGAGGTCGTGAGCGAGACGACGATAGGTGCAAGCGAGATAGCGCGGCTCGCCACCGGATTGGGTAGTAAAGGTCGTGCGTGATTGGTCGACCAATGAGAGCGCCTGTCCGTCTCCCGCAAAATTCATATATAAGGGGCCGCGATCCGGCCATAGGCGTGCAGTGAACACAGTGAATCCAGTGAATCCAGTACTCAGGAATAAACGGAAGAACCAAACAAGGAAGTTTTAATATACAGTCCACTATCCCCAACAGTGTTGTTTGGACCTTCGAGCGCCGGATTGAGAAGAACCACGACCAAGAAAGAAGTATGGTCGTGACGAGAAGCCAAGCGGACGCCGCGGAACAAGACCGTCGCGTTATGGAACGCGAATTGGACCGCGACGTAGCCGAACGCAACCGTTTGGCCATCGATCGGGAACGCCTGAGGAGGGTTTCGCTGGACCCACCTGCGTCGCCTGACACGCGACAGGCAGGCAGCGAGGCTATTGAGGGATTGACCGAGGCGCCGTGCGCCGATCCCTCTATCGATCTAGCCGTCGAGCTGGAACGCTCGAGGAGGGTCTCGCTGGATCTACCTGCGTCGCATAGTCGGCGACAGGCGGGTGGAGAGACTATGGGGAGGTTGACCGAGGCGCCCCGCGCCGGTCCCTCCACGGAACTAGCCCTCGAGCGGGAACGTTCGAGGAGGGCCTCTATGGATCCGTCTGCGTCGCGTACGCGACAGGCAGACAGAGAGGCTATACGGAGGTCGATCGAGGCGCCCCGCGCCGGTCCTTCCACGGCGTTGAACCCCGAGGACCGACCTCGCACTAGGTCCCCGGCCCGTTCAGTACGCTCGCAGCGCTCGACCGCTAGCGCTGCCGCTCGGGCCAGAATATTAGAGCTCGAGGCGGAGAAGCAGCTCGCTGCTCTAAAGAAGAGGGAACTGCAGATCGAAGCCGAACTTATCAGAAAGAAGCTGGCTGCCGATCGATCAGCCATAGAGGATGACCAGGAAAGCCTTCATGAAGAAACTACAGCTGACCACCTTCAAAGGGTTGACGCCTGGCTCCAAACGAATACCCTCGGTGTACGGGGGGAGGATCACGGACCCTCGAAGAGCGGAACCAAGGACGAACGACATCTACGGTTCGATACTCGAGGAAGATCGCCCGCCCGACTAAGAAACATCGAGGCGTTAACTGAAGCCATGGAGAAGCTTGCGAGACCTAGAACGAGGTGTCCCGACCTACAAGCGTTCTCCGGCACACCGAACGAATGGTTGGCATTTAAGGCTGCCTACCAAGATTCAACGAAGATCTATCAGTTGACACCGGCAGAGAACCTGCAACGATTAAGAAGCTGTCTTAAGGGCGAAGCACGAGACCTTGTATCGGCCCTACTATATACAGCTAGCCATCCTGAAGTAATCATGAAAACACTAGAACAGTGTTTCGGGAGGCCTGAAGTTATTATTGATCGAGCCTTTGAAGACCTCAAGAAACTTCCGAAGCCCGGCACATCGGCAGTAGAATTGAACAACTTCGCCGTGAAAGTGCAAAATGTTGTCTGCGTGTTTAGAAGCCTGGATCGAAATGGGTACCTCTACAACCCCATGCTAGCCAGAGAGGTCCTAGAGAAGCTTAGCCCACACATCAGAGCGCGATGGTGTGACTACGCGAGCGAACAAGAGACAACGGACCCGGAAATAGTTGTACTGTCTCGCTTCCTTATGCGAGAGGCAGACCGCGCCCTACAGTATAGCTACGCACCGAACACTGCATCAACCAGCGCGGCGAAGAAAGAGTTCCGGTCTACGAACACTACGGGCAATAAGAAGAAGGCTAACATATTCAATGTCACCGAAGAAGAACAGTTGGACGACAAATGCCCGAGCTGCCAGAAAACGCACAAACTCCCGGAGTGCCCACGGTATAAAGCACTCTCGCTAGACCAGCGATGGGAACTAGTGCGGGATAAGAAACTTTGCTTCAAATGCATAACAAAGAAGCATCGGCGGAGTTTCTGCAAGGGTAAACCATGCGGCGTGAACAAGTGTCAGCGGTCTCATCACTCGACTTTGCACCAGCCTGAGAAGCCAGAGGAACGCTCCGACGCCCCGAAGACACGAGAAGCGACCAACGACGCAGAGTCCGTCCTATCAGTGGCTACGCCCACTGCCATCGGTCCTAAGGCGGTACTCCTGAAGATGTGCCCAGTCACCGTCGTCGGCCCACGGGGGGAGATCCGCACATGCGCACTCCTGGACGAGGGAGCGACCGTCACCCTCATTGACGAGAAGCTGGCGAAGAGCGTCGGCGCGAAGGGACCACCGCTACCACTTCGCATAAAAGGGATCGGCATGTCTAAAGAGGAAAATAACAGCCGATTAGTCACCGTCCAACTGAGAAGCGGAGACAATGTACTGCACAAACTTCGAGCACGAACCATGAAAGACATGAAGTTGTTCCAGCAATCAATCCCGAGCGCATTACTGGAGCAAGAGCACCTCCGAGATCTGCCGAAGGATGAAGTGTGCTACAACGCAACACGACCTGGGATCTTGGTTGGAGCCGATCACTGGGAATATATAGTGTCCCGAGAACTGAGGACCGGCAAACCGAACCAACCGGCCGCCTCAAGAACACAACTGGGTTGGGTAATACACGGAACGTTACCTCGCAGCGTGATCAAAACCCAGGACAGCGTGTTGCACATATATGTTCCTGATGCAACTGAACAACAGAACGAGCGTCTCCACGACCTAGTCGAGCATCATTTCGGCATAGAGGCCCTAGGAGTCGCACACAAGCCACGAATAAGCGAGGATAACCAGCGGGCTATAAGAATGGTCGAATCAACCACGAGAAAGATAGCCAAAGGTTATGAAGTCGGGCTGCCCTGGAAGAGCGACGAGCCGAACCTACCTCCGAGCTACGACGCAGCACTTCGCCGGCTTCAACAAATCGAGCGAAAGATGGACAGCGACCCGGACTTCGCGAAGGAGTACACGAAGCAAGTTGACAATTTGCTCAAGAAGGGGTACGCTGAATCATGCGATGGTACCGAGAAGACGAGCCGAGTAGAATGGTTTCTACCACACTTCGCGGTACAGAACCCGAACAAACCGGGAAAACAGCGACTGGTTTTCGACGCAGCAGCGAACAGCCGAGGAGTCAGCCTGAATGATCACCTCCTAGAGGGACCGGATCTACTGAGGCCACTGCAAGGAATCTTGTTCAGATTCAGAGAAAAACGAATTGCAGTGACGGCCGATATCCAAGAAATGTTCCTGAGGATAAAAATACGTCCGGAAGACCAGCCAGCACAACAATTTTTGTGGAGAGGTGCAGAGAGAACGAAACCGCCACAAAAATACAAGATGACGAGCATGATCTTCGGTGCCGCCAGCTCTCCATTTATGGCCCATCACGTTAGAGGCCGCAACGCGAGAGTTCATGCGAAGAGTCACCCTCTCGCATACGAAGCAATCACACGAGACCACTACATGGATGACTTAGTGGCCAGTTACGGAAGTGAAGAAGAAGCTCGCCGAACTATTGAGGAAGTACGAACAGTACACTCGGCCGCAGACTTCACACTCCGAGGTTGGAACTCAAACAACAGCAGCGTGCTCAGCGATGTGCCAGAGGAACTACGAACGACAGCTCCGACCGAGCTCGGAGACAGCAGCACCGAGAACAAGATACTAGGGCTATTTTGGAACTCAGAACGAGATGAACTCGGATTCAATACCTCAATGAACCGAGTTCCCGCCGAGGTACGCGCCCGAACCCGCGCGCCTACCAAGAGAGAAGCCCTCAGCGCGGTCATGTCGATATACGACCCGCTAGGACTATTAAGTCACTACACGATTCGATCGAAGATAATACTGCAAAGTCTATGGAGGCTGAAAATGACATGGGACGAGCCAATTCCCGACGAAGAGAACGAATTGTTCGCGACCTGGCTCGAGCAGCTCTCCGGTCTCTCCTGCTTGCGATTGGAACGACGGTACCAGCAGGAGGAACAAGAAGACTTAGAACTGCACGTATTATGCGATGCCAGCGAACAAGCCTACGCAGCAGTGGCCTACTGGCGCTTCATTCGTCCTGACGGAAGCGTGAAGCTGAGCCTTGTGGCCGTCAAGGCAAAAGTGGCTCCACGACGCACGCAAACGATCCCGCGCCTAGAACTGCAGGCAGCGGTCATCGGGGCAAGACTGGCGGACGCCATTAAGAAGGAGCACCGGTTACAAGCCAAAAGGACCACATACTGGACCGATTCAATGACGGTGATACAATGGATACGACGCGACGCTCGAAAGTATACTCCATTCGTCGCACATCGCACGCCTCGAGCCCTTTCATCGGCCGTTTTCGCACTGCGGGACGGATTACTTCGGGCCGATGATAGTGAAAATTGGTCGCCGCCGGGAGAAGAGATGGGGAGCCCTATACACGTGCCTAACGACCCGGGCCGTGCACATAGAGCTTGTGCCCTCACTCTCGGCGAGCTCAGCGATAATGGCTCTACGACGAATGGCAGCGCGACGTGGGTGGCCTCGAACTATGTACTCCGACAACGCCACTAACTTCCGCGGAGCAGACAAGGAACTACGGGACGCCTACACGAATTGGGTACCAGCGCTGCGCAACGAGGGACTACTCCACAAGATGGAATGGCGATTCATCCCTCCGGGAGCTCCACATCAAGGAGGAGCATGGGAACGACTAGTACGGTCCATCAAAACCGCACTGATGTCGACCCTCAAAGAGAGAGAACCAACGGAAGAGGTTCTAGCGACTTTGCTGACGGAAGCAGAGTTCAGCGTCAACGCCCGACCACTGACTCACGTTAGTGTGAGTCCGCACGATCCAGAGGCCCTGACTCCGAACCATTTCCTGTTGGGGTCGTCCTCCGGTCTGCCCCTGACCGGACCGAGCAACGAGGGCGACAGGAAGACCTGGCGAGCCGCCTTGGCGCTCGCAGACCACTTCTGGCGGCGTTGGGTACGCGAGTACCTCCCTACACTCGTCCCACGGGGGGAGCCGACGAGCAGCAAGCGGCAGATCCAGCCAGGAGACATCGCGCTGGTCGTCGACCACACGTCACCTCGAAACGTGTGGCCCATCGGCATCGTGGAACGCGTTTTCCCGGGACCCGACGGCGGTGTACGCGTAGCAGACGTGCGCACGAAGGGCGGCGTGTTCAGAAGACCGACGTCCAGGCTCGTCGTGGTAGAGGCTACGCAAGCTGCGCCGGGGGGAGGATGTTGAGGACGCCGAGCCATTAGTTTAAGTTTAAGAATAAAATGTATATATAGATTAAGTTGATTGTAAATATACGGATTAGGGAGAGAAAATAAATGGATAACGGGCAGGTGCTCTCTATCCGGTAAAGCTCCATGCAACGGAGGTCGTGAGCGAGACGACGATAGGTGCAAGCGAGATAGCGCGGCTCGCCACCGGATTGGGTAGTAAAGGTCGTGCGTGATTGGTCGACCAATGAGAGCGCCTGTCCGTCTCCCGCAAAATTCATATATAAGGGGCCGCGATCCGGCCATAGGCGTGCAGTGAACACAGTGAATCCAGTGAATCCAGTACTCAGGAATAAACGGAAGAACCAAACAAGGAAGTTTTAATATACAGTCCACTATCCCCAACAAGTACTTTATTTTATGTTGAGACACCGGCTTCAGTTGCATGCACCAAGTTCCTGTAAATATAACTTAATTAAAAAACATGTCACTTTTTTGAACCACCGTGATAGTTACAAAGATGTCCACATGCGGCCAATGTGGGTTAAACGCATGGCCAATGTTGACCAAGCATTGATCAACATGTGGACTGGGCTTCGACGGACGCCTATTCATTGAGGTTGTGCGTCGACCGTATTGGTTGAAGCTTGATAGGAGTTGGACCAACATGAATGTATCGTTGCGTTTGGTGTGCAGTGACGGTGTTCGAGGGGGACACGCTGAGCCTGCAGCGCATCAGCCGCACGGAGATGGGCGCGTACCTGTGCATCGCCACCAACGCAGTGCCGCCCTCCGTCTCCAAGAGGATCATTGTCGACGTCGAGTGTGAGTCACCTTCACTACTAGTTTTGCTTACTACGCTTAGTTAGTTTAGTTTACTACGCTTGCCTAGAAGAAACCGAGTCACTCTCGACTTGAAGACACCCAGGACGCTCGGGAAACGTGTTCTACACTCAATGACAGTGGAAACGTTTGAAACGTCAACCATAAACCTTGTCGCTTTTTCAAGCTTCTGGCTACGCCATGATCGCCATAAAGAAATTAGAGCATGCATATCTGAAGCATACTCTTCAAAATGAATCTGACAAAAAAAACGCTAAACTAGCAACTTTGCGGTGATATTATAGAGCGACGTAAGTCTAGAGATAATTCGAATACTTGTAAAAAATGAAATGTTCATTTGTTAGCCTGATAATAACACGTCAGAAATGTAATCACGTCGTGGCAATCAATTCTTTCCGTCGTAAGTTTGCCTAGAAGAAATTGTTTAAAGCGATAAACTCGCCAGTAACTTAAGTTTTTTTTCTTTTTTATGTAGGTAATCTTTCGTGTGGAGAGTAAAGAGTTAATCAATTAACCAATTACTCGCTTCTTGTAATGATTAAATCTTTAAAACTATTTTAGGACAACTCCCACCGATCTGATATTTAACAGATAATCTGAATATTTCCGATAATAAACGATCTTTTCGATTCCATTAAGCTGATCTAATACTGAACTTAGTACTCAATAAATTTAAGCTCATTAGTTAAGGTATAAAGATAATATTTTATTGTTTTAAAAAGTTAATGTAGAATATAACAGCAGTTTTCTACGTGCGTAAATTTGTGACAAGAATGCCCCCACCACACTTGAAAATACGATCATACGAAAAGTAAAAAATCCAATACCAATAAAATAAAAACTTGATTAAAAAACAATGGTACTAAAATATAAAATAATACTTAGGTAAGTATTTACATTATGTTCATGTAGTAAATAAAGTGTTGTCTACTGTCTATTAAATGTTATACTTATATTACAATAAGGCTTAAAAAGTTGGAGTAGCTTCTTCCAAGGGCAGGCACCCCACGACGAGCGACGCCGCGCCTCGCGCCCCTGCGAGCCTGTGCTTTGATGGAAGCGCTTTATCCAATTCCCCATTGTGTAAACATCTCAAAGGCGTTTGTTTCCGACAAAAACGAGATTGTCTGCACCGACGATCTCCCGCGAAGCGTGCACTGCGAAAAAATATTATCTTTCAATTATCACCGGCCATCTTGCCTTTTATTTAGTCAGCTGCGCTTGTAATGGGAATTCAAAATAAAGGGGAAGCAAAAATCCTCTTTGAGCGGCAGAACCACCTCGCCGGTGGACGATCTTTTATTAAATTTTTAATTGGTCATCCATTCAGCGAAGCTCTCGTGTTATTTCCGAAATGGACTGAAAAATCAGGAAAGGTTCGGACTCTTGAGATGAATCACGCTATCTCCTTTGTCAATTATATTTTTGTGAATGGATTGGCGGATTTTAATTTTGGATTAAATTAAGCGAGAGTTATGACAGAATTTTGATTTAATTTTGTAAAAAGGATTCTATTTTAATTGTCACTTTTCTTTTCCTTTTTCTTATTGAACAGATTAATACCTACGTATTATTTACTCTCTACTTTTAAACGAGCACCTCCATCCAGTGGAATTGTATTCCGTCGATTGATTCAGTTCCATGAAAGCGGTGAGAAGCGCCTGGCGCGCTTTCAAAGGCCAAATCACAAGCGATGTGTCGTTACGCCATTACAGAATTAGTGTCGGCTGAACAAACACAAAACATCAAATACGCTATTACAAGGATTATGCA
The DNA here is from genome assembly GCA_950106695.1 of Biston stratarius. Classification (NCBI taxonomy): domain Eukaryota; kingdom Metazoa; phylum Arthropoda; class Insecta; order Lepidoptera; family Geometridae; genus Biston; species Biston stratarius. The sequence continues at coordinate 14,696,138 of OX467110.1, read as the reverse complement.
CGATGATGGTGTTAGAAAGAAGAGTAGCTAGTCAAGCTACGGTAACTTGTAACTGAAGTATCAAAGAAAATTCACGTCGTAACCAATTTGTTTTTACATCTCGAAATGCTGTAAAAGTAGCTTTTGCGTCTCTTTTTTTACACGACTGCCCAAAAAAGGATTGTAATATTTTCAGGGGTCATGTACATATGTATGTAAGTTTATTTATTGGACAATAATTTTTAAATGCCTAAACAGTTTTGGATGTATGGGGTATCGTTAGAATCCTTCTTACATCTATTCAAGCGACACTGGCTATAATTAAAAAAAAAAGTTTAGGGCATTCGTTTTTTTTTATTTTGTTAGTTAAGCTTCTTTCGAAAGAAACTTAAGAATGTGTTCGCTATCATAGCTAATGTGTCAACGTTCTAGTCTAAGCCACAGTAAAGATGTAAAATATTAAAATCTCTTAAGGGATCATTTCTAAAACCGTCACCTTTTCTGTGAATGAAAGTCGACACTCCAAAATATAACGGCTTCCATTCCACATTACCTTCACGATAATGAAGTCGTGGAATAATAAAAAGGAGACTTTATAAATATTTTAAAACGTCCTAGAATATTAAATCGTATCACCCGGCACAAGTAATAATATCCATGAAAATTGCCATCATAAACTCGGGGAATGTGAATTACGTTCTCAAAGTGTGGATTTTATTATCTGAAACGCGGCGGGAAAACTGTGGGCGCACACTCTGGCGACACGGCGGAGTCTAGCCAACGCTGCCGAGTAACCAAATAATACAAAAAATATTAATAGGTCAAACTAATACGAGTTATTTTATGGATACTGGACTGATGGGAGACGACGGCAAGAGACCCGACGGGATGACCGTCCTCCCATGAAAAATGGGATAGCATCTGGTGTGGGAGCCACATGCGTCGACACCCTGGCGCCATCTCATCTTTCCGCGACTTCGGGACAAGCTGGTCTTTCCGCATCTAAACCCTAAAACGGCACAAATGTAGATATAATGTACTTGTTTATGCCATTTGGGGTTGAAACTTTAGGCCGTGGAGGCCGGACGCGTTGTACCTATATAGGGACCTGCCCAAACATTTAGAGGAGGCTTCAGGTGACTGGAATGACATTTACTTTGGTCAAATGCTTAGCATTGCCATACAGAGTGGCAATGCTGTCCATTTCCCTCCTCTGATGGAGTCTTAGATTAGATTGTTTTTTATAGATAGTGTAGGTAGTACAAATTTTTAAATATTTTGAAGTATGTTATAATTTTAATTAGTTTTTGTAAATAAAATATTTGAGTAATATTACTCAAGTCACTAAGTTATAAAAGTTAAAGTAAAAAGATCAAATTTAGCTACAAAAATACTTTAAAAAGTAGAAACTAATGCCTATCATCCAAATCCGTTCAGCCGTTTTTGCGTGATTGAGTAAAAAATCCAAACATCTAAACATACAAACTATCACATTTATAATATTAGTAGCATAGATATAACTTAAAGATACAGCCACACATCGTAGAAAATAATAAAAAGACATCTCTATAATATTAATCATTTTTACTAATCGTAGTACCGAGTGCTTATAAACAAGTGTAATACAATAGAAAGTAAAGGAAATTGCAAAAAAAAACAACAATAGCAACACTTAATCGCCCATTTTGCATAGACTGTTGTGCTAGTTGCGGTACATAGAACTTGTTGCTATTCAGTGATAATATTGAATATCGCGTGATATCGCAAGCACCGGGCGATGTCGGACGTTCCCGCTACTATCAATCATCATTGAAACTTTATAGATTGGTTCCTTTAAGTTGTTATTTTCTAACTGGCCAGCGTGATCGATTGCCCGGTGAGGGAATGAAGAGATTGCAGGAAGACGTTTTCAGTTTGTGCATTATTACAAGAAGTACCTGGATGACCGAGCTTTGCTCGGCTGAAAACACAGATAAAACGACGTTTTCTAAAAATGAAATCTAGCTAGATCGATTTATAGCCCCTGAAACCCATACTAAATTTCATAAAAATCGTTGGAGTCGTTTTCGAGATTCAGATTATATATATATACATATATACAAGAATTGCTCGTTTAAAGGTAGTAGATAGATACCGGAAAACGTTCACGCACTTTGCGTTGATAACAAGTATAACAGACTATTCTTGATAATACTTTTTTTTTATAACTTTGGTGTCGGATTCTCTACAGTAAGTATTAATGGCAACCAAATGTTTGTACTTAAGTAAAATAAAATCACCTAATATATTTTATGTAACATCAATTGTGGAAGCTATTCTATCTTATTCAGTGTTACAAGTCGAGAATTGTACAGACTCCACACATATTCGAAAACTTTTTTTTAAGAAATATCGGGGCATGTTAATTTTCCCATGATACTTTCCTCCACTGTTTGAAATCAGTGGTAAAACGCACATAATTTAGAAAAGACAGAGGTGCGCGCCGTGGGATTGGAACCCAGGACCACCAGATTGGAAGCCAGACGCTCTTCCAACTAAACAGCCGAAACTTCTAATTTCGAATTGTACCTAATCATCCCAAGTAAGTCGTTCGTACCGTACATAATAAATCTCTGAATATTTTACCTGTATAATCCCCTGATACAAACCATTTGGATCCCAGACTGAGCCGTTTCATATCTTCAAAGATTTGGAAATGTTATCAAGGCACATTACGGAGACATTTTTTATGATTTTATTTAATAACGTCAGACTGTTTATAGTGCACGGTCCCCAGTGAGACATCTCTATAATGTTGAATGCTAAATTTATTCATATTTTAGTTCCATTTTCTTTTCTCATGAATTTCATTAGCTTTCAAATAAACAAGTCGGTCTTGGAAAACCGTTCAGCTATAAAGTTCGGTTAAAGAGTTGGAAACCCGTATTGTTCGATGTCGTGCCGTTTTAAAGTTACATTTACTCTTTGTTATGAAAATATGATTTCTATAGCCCGGGAGATATTTTGGATTTTTATTAGAATGTAAAATCTTGATACACATATTTGTGTAATGTATGTGATGTAATATAAGTTGCACTGGCTGTGAAAGTCTCGTGACAGAAACAGCTTGCTGTACTTTGTTTGTTCACTGTCCTACATATATTTAAAATTTTAAAATGAAACTATCTAAAAGGAACGAAATTTGAAAAAAGGAATGAATTTTTATTTATGGTTGACATGCTAGGTGTTTGACCACAGCTCACCTGATGTTACGTGACGGTATGGTCGAAGATGGTAAAGCATACCTAGCCTGGTATTAGCTGGAAATTGTTGGTACTTGGGGCGAGATTTTCAACTTAACTTACCAGCCAGTCGAGAACTAGAAAGTACCCTACCACCACGGTATGGATTCCTCAAGATAATTTCCTTCACCGGTAGCTCAAGCCCATTGTTGGGGTTTGAACTCATGCCATTCGGCGCGTAAACCAACCGCGCTTACCGATGAGCTATCATCGCTATAAGTTTGCTACTTTTTTGTATATTGCTGATTATGACTAACTCATGCAAGTGTATGCCAAGGCCAATCAAGCCTGGTGACTGATGTATTAAAATATAATGACATCATGGATAAGTAGCTCCCACGACTACTCCCAGAAGTGAAGACTTGGATAAACGTTATTTCGACTAGTGGTAAACTTAAGAACTAAAGATTTAATTCTTTAAAAAACACTGGCTCTAATACTTTCAAAAACACTGGTGGCTAAAAATTTTAATTTATAAAAAACTGGAATACGTAGCTCGCTTTGCGTTTCGGGCCAGTGACTTGAATGCTTGTGACGTATAAGTTATGCTATATAAGCGTATTTGGCCTAATAAGATCTCCGTTTCCAGTTTCGCCAATGATCTGGGTGCCGAACCAGCTGGTGGGCGCTCCGGCTGGCACGGACGTCACAGTGGACTGCCACACCGAGGCGCACCCGCGCGCCATATCTTACTGGGTCTACGACAACGTGATGGTTCTACCGACTAAGAAATACGCGATTAACACCGAGGAGAACTCCTACAGGTAACAATAAGGAAGAATAACTACATTCACAGTTTTATTCACATTCGGCGTCGAGAGGCCTCCTCGCCAAGCTGTACCTGGGATGCTGTAAGAAAAGCTTTACCAGTCATCTACTAGAGTAGGCAAAGCGTCGCCAACGATTTTACTACGTCAGTTGTCCGTAGAAGTTGGAAATCTTTTCAAAATCTTATCAAAATATTTTCGACGCACACGCTCGTCCGCTTGCCTATATACCTCTTTAAATTTCTATATCTTGCACAGGCCTTGAATTTATATTACATAATTTATATTACTGAGTTGAATATATGTATATATTGCCATATATGTATATATTCAACTCAGATGAAACACTATCTTTCATCTGAGTATATTCAATCACGCTTCTTCTTCCATTCATCAAGCTATTTAGCAAGCAAGATCTACAGGATTCTTCAAGCTATTTAGCAAGCAAGATTACTTGTTTCTGGTTGGGTTCGCGTTTGATCACACCCTGCGCATATGATATTTAGCAGTAGTAGTCTAAGATGAAGTACGCTTGCGTGGAAGTAACTTTAATACTCTGTTTTTGAACGAGTGACTATTTTCGATTGCTTTATATTTTGATCCAGAAAAAGAATTCACACGATCCACGCGTACTTATAACTCCGCCAAAAAGCGGCGGGAAGTAGCAGTTTGCATTAATTGTGTCCGTATTCAACTATCATTAGGGTCGTAACAAACAGCCCTTTGGTTTTCATTTTAGCCTTTGTTACTGTTTGATTATAAAGCTAAAACTCATTCATATTTCAGGTTGCATGTACAGCGTACATCCACTGTTTCCTTGATAGATTGCTTCATAAAAAAATTAACTATAAATAAAGATCATGAAAGAAAAAAAGAACACACTTCTGAACCACTATTCAATTCGTGGGAAAAGGACAGAGCACATTTCAATCTCAATCAAAAACTTTTTTCAATATACCAGAAGTATATAATCCTCGATATATGCTACAAGCTTGCTCTTTAATCTTCAATCGTGTAAATAAATTAACAATTTTATCACCATAACCAGAGATGAACTAGAGTCTTGACATCCGACGATAAGCCTCTTAATATCATAATACAGGGCAATAATAATATAAACCTTGGTTATAATATCATAAAGCTCGGCATCAAAATATTCGACGCAAGTAGCATTAATGAAGCTCTAAATATTAAGCAGGATTATTTCGGCCGCAGCCGTGAAGGAATTACTGACGACAACAAGTACACGCATTAACAAGCCGAGCGATAATATCGTGAAGAATTTACTCGCTATTTTACTAATGTTTTTTTTTTGCAAATTACAATCTTTTTTTGTTGAATCATTAGCAATTTGTTTTTGTGGTTGAAGAAGTAAGCTTTCTCATAATTATATTATTAGACTAGCGACCCGCTCTGTCTTCGCACGGGTGCAATGTAGATACTAACGTAGTACATCATTTTGATCTATCTCGTAAGGTATAGCCAGGGCTTGCAATGTAACCTCACGAACACATATTTTTTACGGCATTACAAATCTTTGAAATTCTCGAATTCTCTTTTATATGCATGTATTATACATATAAACTTTCCTCTCGAATTACTGTTTATTGATGGAAACCGCATTAAAATCCGTTGCGTAGTTTAAAAGATCTAAGCGTACAGACGGCACGATTACTTCATACATGTACTCGAAGAAGGAACAGTTTAGAATAAGAAGTCTTTCAAGTGTAGCTACTGAAATATTAGCTACTGAACTTTAGCTAGAAATGTAGCTACTGAATATATTACGTGCTTTGTGGTTGCATTTTCCATTTGAACGCGGCAGTTAGGCAAACAAACTATAAAATATATTTCCATCTATAAAGCTTGTTCACGATATGTTCCTTTACAGACATCGAATTTGTTCTATGGAGAGAGAACCATGCACCTCAGATTTTTATTTCGTAAAGAATATCGGGTTGTATAGATAGGAATATGCTTGGGGTTTCTCTACGAGATTGCATCAGAAATGTAGAGATCCGTAGGCGAACTAAAGTTACTAAAGCCAGCGGATTAGCAAGTTGAAGTGACAGTGGGCAGGGCACATAGCACGCAGAACGTATGGCAAACTAAGCAAAGCTCGTACTTTGTGAACCAGATAACTGATAAAATAGTTATATGTTTATAATGCATACAGAATACCAAATGTTCTTCCTGAGTAGGAATCGAACCCACGCCCTCCAGCTCTTAAAGCAGATACACTACCAAACGAGCTAAAAGTTGTACTTGAACATGTAAAAAATATTTGTATTCTGTAACAAAAACCTATTTTTCAGGGCCCACATGAAGCTAACGGTACGGAACCTACAAACCGGAGACTTTGGCAACTACCGTTGCATCTCTAAAAACTCGCTCGGGGAGACTGAGGGATCCATCAGACTCTACGGTAAGTAAGGAGACATTTTAAAGGGTATCTAGCAAATAAATATTTTTGAGAAATTTACTAGTTTTGGAAAGTATACTCAGAAGTTTTATAGCAATTAATACCTTATAGTGGTTGTTTCAAAGTTTTAGAAGCTAAGTTCTTTTTATTGAAGAATTTTTTGTAATTAGTTTCTAGGTTAAATAGGAACTTCCTAGATGAGAGGTCCTAGACAAAGTAACATTCGATTAATGATAACGCTAATAGAAAAGTCCAAAAAGGTATTGGCATAAGCCCACGTGACATGTCGACAGCTTATGTCAATCCTGTACATTTTTTACTTTTTTTTACGTTATCGCTACTCGAATTTTACTTTGTCTAGGCCCTTAGCGTACGCAGTTTCGATAGCATCACCATTTTGCATCAGATAATATCGTAGTCAAACGCAAACTTAGATGTAAAGAAATACTAGTATTTATGGGTCTAACCATATATCATAGTATCATTTTGTAGCGATGATAGCTCAGTGGTTAGCGCGGTCGGTTCGCATGCCAAAGGGCGTGGGTTTAAACCCCAACAATGAGCTTGAGCTGCCGGTGAAGAAAAACATCGTGAGGACACCATAGCGTGGTGGTAGGGTACTTTCTAGTACTCGGCTGGCTAGCTAGCACCCTCAAGTTGAAAATCTGCCGCCAAGCATCTAACGGTGTGTTCTGGCAGCCTCACTTGAGAGCCAGTTGCATTCCAGGCTAGGTGTACTTTACCATCTCCGACCACATTGTCACTTAACATCAGGTGAGTTGTGGTCAAACACCAAGCCTGTCAGCCATAAAAAAAAACGTTAAGCCGCAGTCTGTGAGCAAAAATACTGACGAATATTATTGAAAAAAATTACACAGCGCCATCTAGCTCCAAACTAAACAAAGCTTGTGTTATGGGAACCAGATAACAGACAATGATTTTGTACATACTTTTATCGAAATACGTCCTTACAAATATATTGGTCACAACATAATACGTATAGACTTTTTAAAAACATACTTAAAACACGCATGAATAAAAAAAAAAATATGTTCGTCACAAAAATGTTTGTACTATGTTGGAATCGTACCAACACCCTTCATCTAAAAAAACAGAGCGACTATCAAATAATCTAATATAGCAGTTACTTAAAGTCCAGTGTAACGTTGCAATGGTCATGGACATGCATTATCTCTTACCATCAGGACAGCGTTTTAACGTCGTTAGTACTGTTACATTAAAAAAAGCAAATTTTTTTGACTTATTAGTATTTTTGCTCTTCATTAAAAATATACCTACACATTTTCGTATATCCCGTAATATTTGTTCCAGAGATCCCAATGCCATCGACATCTCCGAAAGCGACCGAGATGAAAAGCAACGCTAATAAAGAGAGTAAGAGAGTAAACAGCTCACTTCTTCAAACAGTTCATTATGCCGCCCACCTACCATCCACCTTGAATACGCTTTATGAATCGCCTTTATGAATGTTATATTCACTTGCCGGAGTTTTTTAGTTTTATCCCTTTGATTTAATTAATTAAGAATGAAGCTTGGGTTTTTTTTGCTCTATTCAGTTTGTTATTTTAATAATTTTTGTTTGATTTATTTTTTTATATCAGCTTTACAGAATACATAATGGATTCTTGAAGGAAATTCATATACAGTTATTTAGTATTATTATTTTTGAAATTATTTTATCATTTGAGAGCTTGTTCTATTCCAGGCTGGGTGTATTAACTATTTTCAGCCACACAATCGCTGAGCTGTAATCAAAAACTTAGCCAGTCAAACATAAAAAAATGAAGTATTATTAGGATAACTTTTTGAAATTATTTGTATTCGTAAAAGTTTCTTGCTATAGTTTCTCGGTACCGCGAAGGTGACCGCGGGTGGCGGGGCGGAGTTAAGCTCGCTCATACTTTACTGTTTGTAACAAAGTTTTAAAATGATATACAGGGTGACGCGGAACGGTAGTAAAGCACTACGCCGCATAGGTATTCATCATTTTGTTTGATTTAAACATTTATTTATATGGTAGACCATTATTAAATAATCACTGCGTAATTTCTAACCCAACTAGCTGGTATAACACTGATACATAATTTCTAAATATCCTGATAAATGTTTATTCATTAGCTGAAAAACCGCTAAACCGTTACTACTTTCATTACTTACCTGATTGTACATATAAAAGAACATCTCGCATATAATTCAGATAATATAGAAGCATTAATGGGACCCCAGTAAACTATAGCAGTAATTATCATTTTAATCACTTGTTTTACGACACGAAAGCTAATTACTTTTACGTGAGATCGAAGCGATTATAGTTTGTTTCCAATTTCCTGAAACCTGTGCATGACGTTTTGTTCGGAAAATTGAACATTTTGGTTTCGCCATTTTTCCATTTTCCATTACACGTGACGCGTAAATTGAGTTGCGGTAATAGCGGAACTATGTGCTTTGTAAATTTTGTTCTTTGTTTTACAAATTAAACAAAATTTATAAACAGTCTAATCAATAATAAAAAGTAATATTTGGTATGTAAGGGACCGTCATTAATGACAAAAGAGAGGTAGCCGGCGACGGCCAAAAACGTTACTGCTGGATTTTGTATTCCAATAATACGCAATGTTTCCAAGAAGCCTGGACCTTTGCCTTGCAGTGGGATTGCATAGGTTTGTAAAAATATAGTATAAAAATAAACACCACGCTCGGCCACTCCGTTACATAAAATACAAATTTATTAAGAACCTAACATGTGATTAGTCAACATTTAATGGATGAGGTTGTTTTGATTTATTTTTATTAAATTACACTTAAAACTTTAACTCGTATTGAGAAAGCTACAACATAGTTTCTCAATATATTTATTGGTTTAAGCGTTAAGTACATATTAAAAATATCAATTCCAATGATCATGCAAAGATGGTCAACTTGTATGTCGGCAGGCCCGCGAAGGGTGAACGCAACCCGGCCCGCGGTCCGCGCCGAGCCGGCCGCTGGCACGGAGCGGCCGAGCGTGGTGCGCGCGCAGCTGGACCGCGCGCCTGACCGCGATGCTGCCAGAGTCTACCGCCCACCACATACGACGCATGTCTCAGGTATTTTTTTTTACGACGGCAAATAGTTGTCCACCTTAGTTTTCCTAAATACTAGAACGGTATTTGCTCGGATGACCCATCCTAGTTCTATTTTAATAACAACACCTGAAACACGTTATGACATATAGCGCTTAAGAAGTTTGGGCTCGGGAAATACTTTGCTCACGCATTTGGTCCTTGATTTTATTTTTTACAGCAAAATTTTAATAAGATTTACTGTTGGGTCAAATTATTTCATTTAAATTACCCACACTTACCTTATTTTGTATTTTTTATACATAAACATGTATTGTGTTTTCAGATTACAGTGTATTTTACCGAGTGGTCGCTAAGTCTTTGATACCTAAGTTCTTTACTCAGGACATTTTATGAGCCTGTTTACCAATCTGCTTAAGTGAATTACCGACCATCAAACAACCGAACTTAATACATAAAGCCTTTAATATGCCAGCGTCTCAAAGCGAGACTCGAGTCGCAGGAGGCTTTACTCGCCGCTTTGTATTCTTTGTAACAATATACTGCATTATTAAAAACGTCTCTTTCCCCACTCACGGTAAAAAATAAATGTGCTTCTCCGAACTCGTGGCGAAATGGGTTGAGAATATGTGACGAGCGCGATGTGGCAATTGTTCGTATGACTCGAGACGCTCTCTGCGTCGCGGGCTTTTATCTTTGCGGAAGAATATTACCCGAGTGCATTAGCATTTTCGGGCGGAGGTTTCTGCGCGGGTTCGTAAGGATTAGCGGACGCCGACTGTGGTTGCCTTCTCACGGACTGCGGCCCGGGTCGCTCGCCTTCAGCCAAATAGAGATTAAACATTCAACGAGTTCGCATACACACTTAACCCTCATAAATATTCAGCGCAGACCGCGTACAATCAATTCTTGCAGCTCCCGCCTCGGAGGAAAAAGTGTTTGAACAGCCGAGTAATATGATATCAAATAGACGCGAGACATTTGAATAAATAAACGATCTATGGAACAAGAATATCTTTATCCCGGCCTTGTTTATTAGGGGACTCTTTAAACTTTTAGCGAATACAAACACATCGACGGCGAGACAGTGGAGGACTTGGAAGCGGAAAAATTCATGTTTGCAGAGCTGCGAAAGGAGTTGAGATGCTCTTATCGCGTCAAATCCACGTAAAGATAGCACTGACGCGTTTGGGAACATGTTTTATTTGTACAGCTTGGGATGCGCTAACCCAAAAGGGCGTCATTGTATTTATCATTATGAACAACTTCCACTACAGGCATAACTCTAAAATCACAAATGAAATTAGTTGTTCCATAGAAAATGTTTGTTCACTCTAGAAGAAAAGTAAGCCCATAGTAAAAGTTGTTCAAAATATACAAAAAAATATAGGTTTGTGTTACCCACGCTCTACCTGATGTTAAGCAGGATGCAGTCTAAGATGAAGCATTTTTACCTGGAAAAAACCTGTTTACTCTGGATTAAAAGAACTCAGATTATGAGTACTAGTACACTTCAAACCCTTTCGGCTTCGTACACTTCAAACGTGTAACCCTGTATTATTGTAGAATGTAGATTGTACAGTGACATTTGTGGCGTAGTTGTAAGTATTTACCATGAAGTCGGCTAAAAACAAGCTTTTTGTCACCTCGTTTGGGAAAATATAATTAGTAATTTATTAAATACCAGAGAAGAAATGAGCATAATTATGTACATACATAGACTGGTGAAATCATAGACATCCTTTTTGTTATTTTATTGTTATATCCAGATATTTATATCCCAAATAAAGAATAATTAGTATTATGCGCCTAAGAAAAAGGATTAAAATTGACTAAAAGCTTTTAATTTAGGTACTAGTCTAAAAAACCGGCCAAGTGCGAGTTCCGCCTCGCGCACCGAGGGCTTCGTACAAACCTGTAGGTATATAAGTAAAAGTTATGATTTTTTTTATTTTATGGTAATTTATGCTTTTAACAATTTTTTCTTTATCCGTCCGTTTAGATTCTGAGTCATGGGAAGTACCCAGTAGGCTTTGATTCTCTTGCGAGTGTCGAAAATTTGCAGCAGAAACGGCTGTATCTTTTGATTGCGTTGGCTTAGAAGTTTGATTTTTTCGCAGGTCCAAGATACAGTAAACTTTAGTATTTGATATGAATTTCAGCTTCCTGAAAAAAGGGTCTTGACAGATAGACAGACGGACTACAAAGTGATCCTATAAGGGTTCCGTATTTTTTCCTTTTGAGGCACGGAACCCTAAAAAATGCTAATTTAGACCCCGTTTAGAAGCAAAACTTACGATTTTTATCTCTTCACCTTACTAATAACTCCGAAACTCAAAAACCCAACTCCCACGCGGCAACATTAACCTAACTATGCTTTTTAGAATCTTTGAACAAAGTTACATAATAGAAGCCGAGATAGATACATTTTAAAAGATATTTTATGGTACCTTCCCGTGTATTTTCATGGACGTATTTATGTGTACGACTTACCGTAAAAGAAAATACTTACCAACAATTTATTTTCCATTCTCTTTTATGATCAATTTGTATTTCAACGTAGTTTATTTGTTTCAGGAACGAAAAGTCTGCATTGCTGGCGGCAGCCATTCTTGGCACTCTTGCTTCTAGTTCAAATGGATCTGATAGTTTAAATTCTTCTAGACAATCTTTATTATTACCGTGTTATGTATTTATTGTTTGAGACTTATTGTTATTTTGAAGAAAAAAATAACATTATTAATATACCTATGTATTTTAAATACGTTATCTTCTTTATAGTGTGTGTGCTATCGATCGACAACTGACAGCTGCTAATTATTTGAATTTTAGGACGTTGACACTTGTTGCTCTTCTCAATCTGCAGTGTTAATTTCTATTCGAGTCACGAATAGAAAATAATAAAACATTGCAGTGTTTGTGTTGGTAAAATATTATACAAGTTTTTTTGCTGTGAAAGAAAGAGATTGTATGCAGAAAGACAATATTGAAAGTCGTGTGGGAACCTGCCAACCTTCATTGGGCCTGCGCGACAGAATACAAACTGTACTTTTCAATATAGGCCTAAGCCCACCTGTCGAATAGTTATGGTTAAAACAGTATTTTTGTATGTCACTCTTAACTATTTTTCATTATATTTTACCTCTTTAGCATGAGGTGGGTAACAGCTATATATCAGATATTCTACCGCCAAGCAATAATGTGAAAACATTACTGTGATCCAGTTTGAACGGTACTGCAGTTAGTAAAATTAATTAACTGAATGTCTTACCATGAATTTTGTTTTGTTACTAAAAGTTCTGGTTAACACTGCAATGGTCATGAACAGGCGATATTTTGAACTCTCAGGAGAGCGTTCCCTTTGTTTCGTAACTTTCACAATAAATACAATTATAAGTCAAATAGAAACATAGAATTGTCTTTAACTATTAGAAAAGTAACTGCAGCTGTCAGCGACGAACTGATAGCGAACAGACTACTTGTTAACTTATGTTACAAAGTGAATCGTTTAAAAATCAAAATTTTATAGTCAATAACGGAGTAATGTAATATTGTAATTACGTGCAACTTTAAGCGAAATTAATGTAATCTCTAAAGCCCCTAGAGTTATATGGAGATGAAAGCGAAACATATCATCCTGAATTTTGTGTCATATCCTGAGCGGGAGATGAGTGAGGACTTTATATTTACAAAAACGTTTCATTTGGAACAAAATTTAATGTAAGATATTTATATTTTAATCACATCAACGTACTATTCGTAAGTTGTAAAAAAGATAAGCTATTTGACATCAATTCCGATCATTGTTTACCATAAAGAACTATTTGTTAAATAGAACATAAAACCCTTTATTATCTTTGACATACCTATCATAATCTTTGTTTTGCTTTACATATTTTACAGTTTTTCTATGTAACTGAAAAACTATATTATTATTCTATATTCTAAACATTTACCTGTCACAGGTTCATCACATCTCAAAATTTTCAACTTCATGTCTTTTCACAGTAAACTCAAATTTTTTTTTTTTTAGTTAGTGCGACGTTTTTATTTTTAAGCTTTGTTTTTTTATCTGCTTCTAAGTGTTAATCGAGCCAGAACTCATTCTTAGTGCGTTAACCTATTGTCATTTAACTTAAATAATTGTGTTTATATGTGTGCGTCCCAGCGATTATAGCTCAGTGGTTAGCGCGGTTGGTTCGCATGCCGAAGGGTGTGGGTTCAAACCCCAACAATGAGCTTGAGCTGCCGGTGAAAAAAAACATCGTGAGGAAACCATAGCGTGGTGGTAGGGTACTTTCTAGTACTCGGCTGGCTAGCTACCACCCTCAAGTTGAAAATCTGCCGCCAAGCATCTAACGGTGTGTTCCGGTAGCCTCACTTGAGAGCCAGTTCTATTCCAGGCTAGGTGTGCTTTACCATCTTCGACCACACCGTCACTTAAAATCAGGTGAGTTGTGGTCAAACACCTAGCCTGTCAGCTATTAAAAAAAAAAAAAAAAAAACTATGCCAGAAACATTGTGCTTTCTCGTGCATTCAACCGATAATTTATAGCTGTATATACATACTTACTAGCTACAATTTTCCACCGTACTAAAAGCTAAATCGCTCAAACGTAGAGTTAATGAGGAATAATGAAGAATGAGTGAAACTCTTAGTGAATGAGTTGTTAAAGTAAAACTCCGGATAAGTCAGGAGCGCACGCGGCGCCGGGTCACCCATTACTTTAGTATGCTTTAAAAATAAAGATTAGCTAGCCATGATAACAGGGCATCTGTGTTTGTCCTGCGTAAGGTTTTGCATTAATTAAAGCGAGCCCAGAGTGTGCGGTCGGGCGGCGCCGGGAAAACATGATAGTTTAAATTGTAACACCATCTGGTTCCGCGCAACGCCGCCTCACAATAGTTTTGCGTAATTATTCATGAAACTCGTTAACCTATTCGCCGTTCTCCTCCCATTTCCATTTTAAATGATACCTACACTCGTACGTGCGTGTATTGTCCTTCCAGAATAACCTCTATTCTAGTATAATTACATATTCTATTGGATCGTGACGCTCCGCTTCGCTCATAATTACTCTTTCTACAAATAAATGTGCCAAACCTTTATTACCCGTGTGATTTATATAGCCCCGAGTTCCGTTACCTGATCCATAATTTTAACGTTTTAATTAAGTAGACATAAATTCGTTTAAGATATTAATAAGTGAATAACCAAGCTTGCCCCTCACGCTTGTCGAATTGTAAATAATACAAAATTACTGCACGATGAACTTATACATTTTAATCTTCGTATTTATTACCTACTTCATTTGTAACTAGTTAATGTATAAATTGTATCTTTTATTGAGAATAAGAGATCTATCGTTAGGCTCGTTTTACTGTACAGAGTGTGATTAAATGTACATAAATAATAAATTAGTATAAAAGTGAATCCGTGTTTGAATTGTGTTCTGGTTCTAATATATATATTACCTATAGCGTGTACGAAAGTACTGATCGTGATCTTCATAACGAACTCAGATGCTCGCAGATCTCTCGAGCGAGTTCGCGTCTCTACAAATTCATAAACATACTTTAAAAAAAAAAGTATAACCGACTTCAAGAAAAAAACATCAGCACTAAAGATCGAAAAATAAACTTACTTTACAAAGTATTTCTATGCCTGCTAGGTACCTACTGATCTATTTGAAGTCGGTGCTTAGCCTAGCCTAGGTGCCGATGCTTGGCACCGACTTCAAACAAATCAGTAGGTACCTAGCAGGTATAATAATATTTTGTAAAGTTTTTTTTTTTTTTTATTACATGTAGTGAACTATAAGTAAAATGATAAATATAAAATAACTAAAATATATTATTAAAAGGTATCCCTTTAGGCAAGGTTCCGAAGATACTGGCAGCGTTCCCCCTTTGAATAGCTAGACTAATTCTTTGTCCGAGGTAGCTGCCAGCTCTTTGGTCTCCTGTGATGTCGACTAACCTTTTTGCTATTTCTTTAAAAAGCGCATAGCGCTAGGACCCCACGGACCAAGGGTCTCGACACCGAATGGGACTAAATCATATTCGGATATATTCATACCATATCATTTTGTAAAGTAAGTTTATTTTTCGATCTTTAGTGCTGATGTTTTTTCTTGAAGTCTATTTAATTATTTTTTTAGTTTGTTTATTTTTTAATTAATTTATGTTCACGCCATGAAACACTTGAACAGTATGAGTCTAGCAAGACTCGCTACGATTCAAAAACGTCTTGCCAAAGATAATTACATCATAAACAAAAAAAATTCAAAAATTCTATTCCGCATCAAACTAACGAACAATCACGTAAATCGGATCATAAATTTCAGAGTAATCGGTGTACATACATAAATAAAAATAAAAAAAAACAAGTTGAGAGCTTCCTCCTTTTTGAAGTTGGTTAAAAAGAGATTCTACTTAGTAATTAAGAAGAAGATGCGACGCGTTCAGCAGCACTACTGCGGAACCCTGCTCAGTTCCGCGCCTGTAAATGCTACAATGTTGTGGTTAGGAACTTCCTAGACGTCGGTGCGGGGTAATGAAGTGATACGCGCGCACGATAAGCATTTGAAATAATTAAAGCTCCCCCCACCCCTCCGCGGCGGCAGACGCCTTATCGGCCGTTTTCACTTACCAGTGACAGACGTTATCGCGCGCCGGGAATCGATGGCCCTCTTTAATTGATTCTCCACTCTGAGCGCTCTACAATCGGCTCTTTGTCTTTTTCTAATCGAAATTCAGCGCGGGTCGGTCGGCCGGCGGGTGCTAACGAATTTTTCTAAAAAAGAATACAGCCCGATAGCAGTGAGAAAATAAATACTGGTCCGTAAAGTGGCTCTCGGCACTTGGGAAAACAAGGGCCGTTAAGAGGTGCTTTATAATGGCTTGTAGTTCGAACGTCGGCACGACGCGGAAGTGTTGCTTGTTTCAAATGCGGAAACCACTGTCCTGACCGAGCACCGAGTAGATGCTCAGTGCTCGCACGAGTCTAATGATACAATAAAACCCATGAAATTGCCGTTCCGCAGTACCGGCCATTTCAAATCAAAATATTTTTTGTTTGGTTAAGAATTCTAATTTCAAATTAATTGTATTTTTAAAACATGAAATTCTTTTAACATAGGTACGTGGTCATTTGTTTATTAAGTAGTTGCTGCACAGCGTTGGACAAAATGCATCTATTGCATGGTTTATTGATCAATAGAAAAAAAGTATTAAAAAAATTAAACGATTTCTTTTTATATAACACGGCATTTACATAGGTAAAATACTTGCGACATTGCCACGTTGAATGGCAATGCTAAGTTTTTAACCAAAATAAACACCGGCATTCTAGTCACCTAAAACGTATTGCTACAAACATATTTTTCATGATATTTGGTTTAAAAACTTAAAAAATACCAATCCCACAGTAAAGAAAGCATCACCTCGTCATGTAGTTTTAAATAATAAAATGAGTCTCACAAACAAGTGAACTCGGGTCGTGCGAAGCCCCCACTTTCCCACAAATTACATGACGTCAGCGTCTAATTCACACACAAAGCCGGCCAGACAAACTTTGTCGCAAATTCTCACACCTCATGCATATTTTTCCTCAACTTTGTAAATTCGCAAATAACAATGTTTAAAGTTGGTAACTTGGCGAGTTTTGCTGTAAATTTTGGCGCGGCCTTGGGACCTTATTCTCGTGCTACACGATATAACATCTATACGAAATCTGTGATATTCTTATCACCACGTATGCATTGCTTGGAATCTATTCTTATTATCTAAACTATTTGAATGTAATTTTTTTAGCTAGGCAAACTTGGAGCACATTCTAACCCACATTTTCTGCGAACATAAGCGAATTTACTGAAAAACGTGAGCCTGAAAACAAAGTGTAAGTGTCTGCTAAACTATCACACATAGACACACATAGACAGTCAGAGTAGACTCAATGTCTTGACGATATCATTTTAAGAAGTACTTATAAGCTGAATAGTAGAAAGAATACTGGAATGATGGAACATAAACTCAACCTTTTTTTCGTTGCATAATTATTCACAGGCAATAATGACTTCGTACTGTAATCATTCTACTAGTGATCACCAGGGGCGCTATTTCCTTCCACTACTGAATCTAAAGAGGCAAGTATATCAATTTACTTACAACGTGTGCGGTAGAAAATGTAGGGAAAATAAGACAACGCTCGTGGTGGAAGTAAATGGAAACAGTTGACTCTCGGTTACGTACTACGTAACTGGTAGATTTCCTCATCTGGAAATCGTCTATGTAGGTACCACTGCAGTACCAGATATTCTGCCGCCTAACAGTATATGTAAACATTACTGTGTTCGTGTTCGAAGGGTACTGTAGCTAGTGAAATTACAGCACTCTTAAGACTAACCATCTAAACTCCCAAAGTAATTAATGAGCGCTAAAGCATTTGTTTTGCTACATAAAGTTCTGTGACAGTGGCTCGTTCGTCTCATTGGTTTTACACAAAAAAGAATAAATAAACGATGTGTCGCTCTTTTATTACGTAATTATAGCGAATAGCCCGATAATAAGGTCCGTGGAAGCAGTCGGCCGGCTGCAAGACCGCGCCTCAACAACGGCCAACTTTAATTGACACAAGAAACCGCACGCCTCGCTTAGGTCGGCACTTTGGTTTATTCTAGACTTCGCCAATCGGCTGCGCTGTTTGGGAATAGTTTGTAAGCTGCTTGCGATGAGCGTGCGCTTTTAGAACACGATACCGGAGGGTGTCGCGCCGCAGTTCAGATGCGACCACTCGCTTTTCCTCACCGTGAGACAAAAGGTGTTAGGTTGTCGCTCGGCTCACACGTTAGTTTATTACAACTAGAGAATAACAACTATTCTAAACGATGTAATCCTTGAAGTATTTAATAAAACAAGTAGGTTGTCATACGAAGGTAGTTTATCAAATTCATACATTCTATTACGCCATCACGCATAACATTTTGTACGCCTAACCGGCACAACCTGATTCAGCCACATTAAAATGATTACTAGAACATCTTATGTTGTATAAAATTTCTCGTGTTGCGTACAAATAAAATTATATTTATTATTATATATTTATTGTAAAGTTGCTTCGGTGAGTTGCAACCCTATATTCTATCAGTTGTGTCCAACCGATTATGAACGCTTGTGCCATAATGTACGTTTCAATTTTGCGTGCAAACAGGTAACTGTCTTAAGAGTAGTTAGGTCTTATAGCTAAACTCGATCTTTCGATCAAATAATCCTATTGCATACTAGTTAAAACTTACTCTGTTTTGCTTACAAAAAAGCTGCTGCCGGGAAAAATTTACTCCTAAGCTAGAATTGGAAAAAACATTTATTCGTTTTTTTAAGTTGCTGCGAATTCTACTCAACGGTAGTATTTATTCTTTTAGAAAATTATATGATCAACTATTTAATTTGAATTTGAGGATAATAATGGATTTTAGAGTCTCACTAGCGAGAAATGAACTCTGGCACTAGAGCTGTACGCTCAGCATATATTTACTATTTAAAGCCTCTGTAGCTCTGAGTAAGTAGACGATCTCCATATAGCTCTATTGTAGCTCTGATTGGTTACAGGTGCTAAGGGACTGAAGTGAATAGTTTTCTTCTAAATCGATATAGACTTTTTCCGGTCACAGTATGGCTTATCACCTGGAGAGTTCCTAGCCATGTTCAATATAACCTCACCTTTTTGATTTTAAACAAACGACATGATATTCAACATTCAGTTTTACGTTGACTTGCAAATGTACCTACAATTAAGTTTACTTGGTTTCTCAACATTGAAAATATGTCTAGAATATAATATAAAGTCCATTTAACTATGATGGTTTAGAACATATACGTATCATAACATCGAAATGGATAAGTGCGACGTACGCACAAACACACACTATGTTTATATACACACATAGGTAATCCATGTAATTATTTTAAAAATATTTTGTTTTAAGGTATGTGTTTATGACATTTTGTTTTTGAATAAGCCAGTGGCTTCCGAAATACAGTTATTACTATTTCGGAAACAATGGGTTTTTATTAATGTGTCCAAAATAGGTGCTAAATAAAATGATTTGATTTGAATATACAAGGATCGTGAGGTCTCAGTTAGAGGCGAACAACTAGTCATATACGGTTCGCACCAGTTAGGTTTCGAACCGTGATGGTATACGAGCGGCTTGCGTCTCGGCGCGGCCGTAACCGGAGTGTAAGGGTACCAGGAACGTCCGGCGACACTTGTAAAATTTCACGCTCGATAACCCGCCCTATCTCCGTAACGGGGACCGAATATCTCCTAAAATATACGTGTTTTACGATAATACAATATAGGATATAAGTTTACGAAACTACCTCTTACTAGGATTAGTTTCTTCGGTGGACTTTTATTATTTTTGTTGGGTTGGTATAGAAACTGTAGTAGCTGAACAACTTATTCTGTTTGGAATAAAATTGAAACCATTGATAATGTGTAATATAATAAATATAAAGATAGAAAAAAAGCGCGTCAATGATGAGTCAAAAGTCATTATTATTTCCTTTTTTTATGAAACATGTATGTCGGCTAATTATGCAACTTGTCCGTGTCATAGTGACAATTACACTACGTATACCGCGCTATGTATAAAGCACAGTAGAAGTTTCTTACCAAAGTTTAGTAAATGTCTCTAAGTACCAGAAACAATGTATCAGGCCTATGTTTAAAATAGACTTAATCCAATGGTCAGCTGTGCACCCTCCCTATTTTAATAAAAAGATTTTGACACTTTCATCAGTATATACAGAACTAGCTTTATTTGTGAGAGATAACCCTAATGTTTACATAACTATCAGAGAGGACTGCTCGTCACCGGCGTGACCAAAGCGCGTCACGAGTACACGGGGCTAGTACATAGTTTTACAATGACTGCTTTGGGCGTGTGCCCTGGTACTTATAATCATATAGCTGAAAGTTTCAAAAACCTAGACTACAATTTAAAGAGTTAGACTTCTAAATATTATTATAAGATTGGCGCACACCAACTGCTGTCTTCACATGTGAGGCGTGCAGCGGCCCGCAGAGCACAGCAAGACGAGGCCGCGCGCGCGCTAAACTCCGTTTTGTCTCCTTAAAAAAGGCCACCGGATGTGGTCGAAACTATAGTCGGAGTATCCGATATAATAAAACGTGAATAATCCCGCAATAAATGTGTCGAAACCACGTCAGTTTTCATAATAAAATAAATATATCTTTTGCATTCTACTTGGCTAGCCTGACAGGTGTTCCTAATATTTCAAAATACAGCAGTAAATTTTTATTGCAGAAATTCATAAAATGGGTTTCGCTTCGCCAGACTCTAAAAGCCCTTACAAAACTAGAAGGTACAATAAATAAGGAGTAATATCAATTCATAGTGGGCACAATAGAGACACATGGCGCCCTCAAAGCCACAGAAGGCATAAACTTGACGTGGGTAACCCTTTTTCTTCATTCCGCTCACTATATTTCATATTTAAAAGCAGCGGGGTGTATTTCCCTTTGGGCACGGAGGCGGGTGCCCTTTTTAGCTCATTTGAGGTTTCACTACATTATAAAAACCTTGTGACACATTTCATATTAGCACTGTTTGGTGGCGTAATATACAACAATCGAGACAATTAACAAAAAAAAAACTAATATAGACTGACAAGACTGCAAATGGATCAAACTGAATTTCGCTTTAAATACTAGATAAATTTGAATTTATAATTGTGTACACTAGAAATCAAAAGAAACATAGAAGTAAAACTATATGAGCGAGTTTATGTAGCGGCTTTAGTGACGCTTTTAGGCCACCATGGAAAAAAAGGAATAAAATTTTATTGAGATAAAGAGGGAAGATTTAATTAATATACTTGTATATTAATTAGGATATACTTTTAGATTAATTCCAAGCAAATTTTAGGCAATATGTAAAAAAAATCTTTTTTTATTCTAGCGGC
The DNA here is from genome assembly GCA_950106695.1 of Biston stratarius. Lineage (NCBI taxonomy): Eukaryota > Metazoa > Arthropoda > Insecta > Lepidoptera > Geometridae > Biston > Biston stratarius. The sequence continues at coordinate 14,674,615 of OX467110.1, read as the reverse complement.
CTTAGCCGTAAGAATTTGCAAAGAGATCCGGTGTCACTATATAGAATCTGTTCTTAGCTGGAGTGCACGACTATATACGACGCAGTAAGCATAACTTAAAGCGTATTCTGTACAGGTACCTAATTAATCTATTCCGCATAACAATTGAGTCGAACGCGGGAATAATACATACCTATAATCCGGTAACCAAGCCCACATGTTAATAATCGAACAAGTACGTGAACCGCAGCGATTACCGCCTCTATAATGAATTAACTATAATATGGACGGGCAGTGCGACCGATACGATCACATAGAGCATTACGCTAATAGAGCCGACTGAGCAAACATCCGGAATGATATGGAGCGCCTGTACTCCCCGCCGCGCCGGGTAAATAACGTTTATTAGTTTTATGAAAGTGTGTTTGTGATACGCTTCAGGTGGCTATTGTCGCGTATTTGCAAATGACTATAATAACTTTTCACAGACACTTTTCGTCGACCTTCACAAGATGGCGCTTATTCAGTATAAAGTATTCACGCGCAATCTGACTGTTATTTACTCAAAAACGAGATAGATATAAAGATCTCCCAAAATTACTACTTATTTTTCTGGTTTCTATCCCAGCCACACCTACATGTGATAATTATACAAGAATTTAATCAGTTTCGCGTTTTGCAACAGTTTTCAAAGCATAAAGCTAAACAATAATTAATTTTCATCAACACACATTTTCTTCACAGAACCAACCGTCACAATGTTTTGTATCGTTTCTGTTCTGGTTGCAATTAATTCTCATTTTATTTCAACAGCTCCGCAGTACCGCGCACTGAAAGACATATCACCAAAAAAACCTAGCGACGATGGTGTCGATTTGAAACCCAATAATGGCGTCATCATCTATTCAAAAATAAAAGAAGAACCATCAGGAAGAAAGGACGGCTTCGATTTCTATGGATTTGAGAATCTGGAGAGAGGAGACGAAACGAAGCGAACTAAGGCACCTTGCGGTCCTATAAGGTTCCCTGAGATAAGCTGCGAAGAACAAGAGACTACGGCTTCGGTCCAAGTTTCGTATTCGGCTTTCAATCTTGATGACATTTTAAGAGATGAGGACGGCGCTGCGGATTACTTCATCAGTATTCCAGACCCTACCACTACAGTAGAAACTAGCACAACTCCGGCGATGACAACGACGACTACTAATACCACCACCACCTCCACCAATGCTGCAACTTCAGCAGTTACAGATGCTACGGTTCCGGCTTCTCCCATATCCACTTTAATGTCAACGTTACTCAGAAGAATTACAAAAACATACAGAAGCTATTACAGAAATGTACCGAAACTACATCGGAGACCTGCTTTCAAGATGTATAGGATTCGGCAGTTTTTGGCAGGAGAAGTAGTAACATCGAGTACAAGGCCTTACGGGTGGGATTCCACACCTACCACATTAGCAAAGTTGCCGGAAGCGTGCAATAAGTTAGCCAAATGTGAAGATCAGACTTGGTGAAATGTGGTAGATTTATTTGTAAAAAATAATGTACAATTTAATTTCTAGCCGTTTTTTATTTATTAAATTAAATGTATGGCAAAATCGTATTACTATATCTTGCCACCTATATTTTAACCAAAAAACATTTAAAAGCCACGCTTATATTGTGTATAATGTCCTCAGATAAATTATAATGTCCCAGATTGCTTCACTTAGGTGTTACCATTAATTTAATTATACGTATAATTATGTTCGCTATCACAAACAAAACATTCCCGCGCGGAAATGCGGTCAGCGTTATTGGCACCCCTGCACCGAGTAGGTATAGTTAAGGGTTAGTAATAATTTCGATTATACAAATTTCAACGGTTGATCCTTTTTTTTTTTTTTTCTAAATAATAAACTATAAAACAATTAAATTTTACAAATATAGTTTCTCCAGTCTCAGTTAAAAGTGTTACAATCCTTAAAACATCATAAGATGTTTTAAGGATTGTAACACTTTAAACTATAACATTTCACACGAACCAAAAATAGCTTCTGACCATATTATAGGCACATCTAAAACCACGAAAATTATGATACGTACGAGGTCATATATTTACACTAGCAAATATAAAAAATATATCGAGGCAGGGTATATGGAGAAAGGGGATTTACCCTTGTCAAATCGTGGACACCAGACGTAATAACAGGAGCCTGCGAGATAAAAGCAACTCAATAACCTGGCGACCCTGCTCTGATGACGCTGGCCGCCGCCTAATGAACTACTGGATCAGGAACTGGCCCTATTTCCTCTTATAATCGTTTATGATATAACTCTTTTAAATAAATAAAAAATATAATGTACTAATATTACTTCCTAACGTAATAATTTCTTGGCTTATTTAATATTATAGATATATTACTTCTATAAAAAATACGTATAATGCATTTTAAGGTATTAAGGTGAACTTTTTTTTTTAACATGCACACTAAATTAACGATATAAGCTGATCTGACACAATTATAAATTGTTAACAATATGAAATAATATATAAACTGTAAAATCAGGCTTTAATTGAAAGGACTGCATTCAGCGTTCCCAGCGCAACGAAGAAAATCCGATCGCACCCGCCGCACAGTCGACCAAATCACAAAGGTACTGCGAGTTTGTTCTGGCGCTAAAACTATCGGAGGATCAACTTTTATAATTTTGAGAGCAGTTGTATTTGATTCCATTATAGGTTCTGACTTCTGACTGATTTTATCAATGACTTGAACTAAGTGAGTTACCTTTAGGTTCATCTTTGAATGAGTAACTATTTCTGGAACTTTTTTATTTGGTTCAATATTAGTATTAGATTTTATTTTGCTTGATTTTTTTCCCAATCCGCTATGTATGTCCTTACTTTTGTGTTTAGTTTCTTTATTTACATCTGTTGTTTTTTTACTTACAAAAGTGGTGTCTTTTTGAATCGTTGTATATTTGATTTCGGTAGATTTTGATGTGACCGGGTTTTTTTTAATTTTTTAATTGTATTTCTAACTTTCCATCATTATCGTTCTTTTTTTTTTTTTTTTTTTTTTAACTTTTTTTTTTTTGGCTTTTTATTTTATTTAAAACGGTTTTTGTTCTTTCCCGTTTTTGCACATCTTTGATAGTTGTCGCTTTCGTGCTTATTTCTTTTGATTTTATTTTGAGTATTTCAGTTGAGTTTTCATCGTCCGTTATTTCAAGGCAGCCATCGCGTCTGTCTTCATAAGAATCAACTCCACAGATTCCTAAATCGATTTTTTCAAGCTCTTTGAGTCCAATCACAGAGTCTTTATAATCGTCATCTCCTGCTCGTAGATTCAAAGTTGAATTGATTATTGTCGCCAGTAAATTAGCTTTCATTGGATTTAACAGAACAAAATCGAGAACTAAATATTCAATCAAAAGTACTTCGAACAGTTTTATCATTGTCATCGACAATATTTTGATTCAATCAATATGTTTTACTAACACAAATTTAATCTTGCATTCAAAGCGCACTGCGAAATTTAATTGAAATTAAGCGTAAACAAAATACCGATAACGGAAAATTACAGTTCGAGGCAACAATCGTGTTCAAAGAAAACGCCAGTAAAAAACGATATTTTGTTCAGAAAAAAAGTGAATAAGTATAAAAATATGAAGAGAGCTATGTGAACATCAGCTGTGCCAGCTTAACCCGTGTCAGAGCAGACAGACGGACGCAAGGATTATAATAACGCCCTCCTCAGCTGCCATTGTGGGGATTGGTAAAAAAAGTACCCCCTCCCTAATTCTGTTGCGATGGACTACGCTCTTAGGATGTCTGAGATAATTGACACGAAATAATACAAAAGGAGATTTTGTACAAACGTAAAAAACAATCAATTCGCGATGTTTACTTTTTTTTTTAATATCTGACAGGCTAGGTGTTTGACCACAACTCACCTGATGTTAAGTGACGGTGTGGTCGAAGATGGTAAAGCACACCTAGCCTGGAATAGAAATGGCTCTCAAGTGAGGCTGCCGGAACACACCGTTAGATGCTTGGCGGCAGATTTTCAACTTGAGGGTGGTAGCTGGCCAAGTAACCTAGAAAGTATTTTCCTTTACCGGCAACTCAAGCTCATTGCTGACCGTGTTAACTACTGAACTATCATCATCATCATCATCATCATCATCATCAGCCGTATGACGTCCACTGCTGGACATAGGCCTCTCCCATTGACTTCCACAAAGACCGGTTGGAAGCGGCTCGCATCCAGCGCGTTCCTGCGGTCTTTATTAGGTCGTCTGTCCACCTTGTGGGTGGACGTCCTACGCTGCGCTTGCCGGTCCGTGGTCTCCACTCCAGAACTTTGCAGCCCCATCGGCTATCACGCACGCAGAACCGATGGCCGATGGGGCTGAACATCACTACAAAAATCTTGCATTGTCTTTTCATGGAAAAAACACGAGCCCAAATTTCGATTGAGACAATATGTATGCTGCCCCGTACTCTGAGCTAAGGTGCATATGAAAAAATTACGCGACCGCATAATAAGGACAATAAGAACCACGCGCAATAAGGATCCCAGTCGCCTAGCTTTTTCGTGAGCACGTAAGAGTTATCGCAGTTTGAGAGCATCTTAAGGCAAACGTTTCCCAGATTTATTGTCATTAGCCAATAGCGCAAACTATGAACCGTTTGCTCAACTATTCCCCGTCTCCGGCAAGTTCGTCCAAAGCGCATCGTCAATACTTACCGAAGTTACAAGCGCTCGGGGCGGCTGTTCAGAAAGCAGACGCTAAGTTGCGCTAACTTGCATCGTCGCCGCTTCCATAATTGAGTACCAGGTATTTTGGCTGGTTTACTACGAAATAATTTCAATTGCTAGTTGCGTTTAACAAAGCTATTCAAACTATTTCACATGATCGAATATATCTACAAGATATGGCGCAAACTTCTTAGCATTCAATGGTGTCACCGTGCGGGTACGGGTTCATTGCGTTGCAGGGATAGGAACCCGTATTGTGCCCAGGACTTGCCCAGATGTTAGTTTGAGGGGCCTTTACACACGTATTAACGCTCACTCTCACTGCCCGTGTTGCTGTAAAATAAATAAATACTTGTTATAAATGTCCTTGACGACATTTCACACAGCGCAGCGCCACCTAGCCTCAAACTTAACAAAGCTTGTACTATTTTTTAACTTATAAGTGTTACAACATCTCCCGTCTGTTCTTAATTTGTATCGTGTTTTTCCATTCTTGGTTACCTAGAAGTGATCGCTCTTAGCTATAAGACCGCCACTTGTGGCACTAGATCATAAGATTATTATGTTTTCTGTACTGTTTTGCGTGGCGGTAGGGTACTTTCTAGTACTCGGCTGGCTAGCTGCCACCCTCAAGTTGAAAATCTGCCGCCAAGCATCTAACGGTGTGTTCCGGCAGCCTCACTTGAGAGACAGTTCCATTTCAGGCTAGGTGTGCTTTACCATCTTCGACCACACCGTCACTTACATCAGGTGAGTTGTGGTTAAACACCTGGCCTGAGAGCCATAAAAAAATCTCTATCTGTTGTTGTGCATAATAAAGAGTTTCTATCCCTCTATCTTTTATACATACTTCTTTTGTTGTAAATACAAACATAAAACCCAGCCACATTTATCGTAAACATTTGTCGTCACATACATAGATGTTTGTCCTGGGTGGGAATCGAACTCACGCCATACAGCTCTTGAAGCAGTATTCTACCAAGTGAGCTAACATGGCAGTCCCTGTATGGCAGGACATCACAGCTTTAGATAATTTTTCCATAAATTAATTTATAGATGTACTTGGGCGAAGTTATTTTAGAAAACTCAATCTATTTCACAAACATACTTTATCACGTAAGAAGAAAATATTACAAAACCAAATGCCTTATTAAACGAAAAAATTCTAATATGCTGCAATGTATTATTTTTTTTCTCATATAATCATGTCATACTAGCGAGTGGACTAAAACTTTGATGAGTTATTGGTCACGTACTATTAAATTGGTAAAAGAAGCGAAAAGTCGACGATGTTACAAAAATTACTCGAATGATACTTGTTCACCGGTAATGGACGATTTTGTGCTGAACATAATGATGGCACATGAAATTGTGTTAAAACAACATTTTACAACATCGAAGTGCCTACAAAGACTGTGTATTTTTCTCCAGAATCCCCTCTCAGTAGAAAAAAAGCAAAAGGAGCGACCCTTTAGGTGAATTAACTCGGTAATTAACAAGTCATTTGCATAAGATTCGACTTGACTAATTGGGGGATAAGGGAAAAGAGTTTTAAGACTCAAATAATCGTTATCGAGTGTTTTATATACCTTTTTTTACTGGACTAGTTTCAGTAAAACTATAACACCAAGCAAATGCCGATACTAATTAGCAATCTGAAGGAAATGACAGATGAGCCAAGATATAAGAGACGCGCCGGCAAGCGGCATAGAAGAAGGGCTTACACTCAGCAGCGTCAACAGGTCACGGCCTGCAAACGATGTTGGTGGTGGTAGAATTTAAAACATTATTGAAAGTATCGGTGTAGATAGCAAACTACAACCACTATTTCAAAAATCACAACCTTATTTTCTAACTCAATAATTTATATAACTAGCGACCCGCCCCGGTTTCACATGGGTGCAATGTAGACAATAATGTGGTGCATATGTATGTATTATACATATAAACCTCTCTTTTGAATCACTTTGTCTATTGATGGAAACCGCATTCCAGTCCGTAGCGTAGTTTAACAGCTCTAAGCGTACAGACGGCGGGAAGTGTGTTTTATACTATGTAGAGATCACTACGGCTGCCTTTTGCAACTACTAACGTATAAACATTTTACAGCTGCTCAGTTGGCATTCTCCTTATTTTACTTGGCTCATTACAGAGCTTCAAAGAAATCTTGCCATTTCTGTCCTCGAATAGTCAAGAAGTTAATTATTGTGAAGGCAGGGCATCATCAAAAAACAAGCATAGTTTTGCCATAATCTTGTTTTCACGTTAGATAAAAGGAATGGTTGCTGTTGTCGTTATACTAAATCTTTATGGGGAGAAGCGGGCAATCCTGTCTGGCTAAAGACAATTTCTCGAGGATAATTGTGTATTCCAGCGGCAATATTGGCCTTGTTGCCTCGGGAGATAAGGCGACTAATTTTAGAAAGTTTTTTGTTCATTGCCGCTTGTTGTTTAGTTCGGTATGGGCTTGCAAGATTCTTTGACTTGATTATGCCTGAATCAGATACTTTTAGGTTGTTTTTATTACTTGAAATGGACTCTCTAAGATTCAATGTTTTTACACGACTGCGCATAACCTTACTTGTTTTCTGTCGCCATGTTAAATAACATAAATTTTAAAAGTAACTATTCTAATGTACTTTTATTTTGACCTGTTTAATACTCACTTAATAGTAGTAATGTATGCTCAGGGCAGTGATGTTTCGTGTAACAGTAGAGCATTTTCTTTTAATGGTCAACAGGCTGCATGTTTAGCTAAGCTCATCTGATGTTAAGTGACTGTGTGGGCGAAGATGATAAACACACCTAGCCTGGCATGGAACAGACTCTTAAGTGACGTTGCTGGAAAACTATGGTCTCATGCTCTCCGGCTTGTCAACCGTCCGCGCTAACCACTGAGCCATCATCGTTAAATCATCATCATCATCAGCAGCCTACTTTAGTCCATTGCTGAACAATAGGCCTTTCTAATGCACGCCATCTAACTCAATTCTCAGCTTCTTGTTTCCTTACCACTGTCTTACGTATACCGTCACTCTACCGAGTCTCAGGGCATCGTACGCTTTGTTAAATAATAATACTTGCTAATTTAGTACGATTGTCACGGTTTGTTTACCGATGTTCCCTGCAGACACGGATAGTTTCCCGGCCGTGTACAGCAGTACACGTAGCAGTCTATAGGGATGAGTATATAAAGTTTGTCTGTCTGCGTTGTCAAAGCAATACTTACGGGCGCCGGTCACGCACCGAGCCGCGCTCGCTTCCCGTCTGTTGTGAGCGTTTGAACAAGCTAGTAGAGTATCCAGTAATCAAGGGAGCTGTTCAATCCAGTTAAATAAACTGACGCTGAACGAATTGAGGCTCGATTTAATTGAAATTTCAGCAGCCTAATTTAGATGCCGTCTGGTTTCCAATCTGGAGGTCCGGAATTTAAATCCCGTTGTATTTTCTAAGTAATGTGCAAACACACCTAGCCTATTTTTACATATTGGCGATGACTTGAAACGGTGAAGGAAAATATTGTGAGGAAACCTACATATCCAAAAAAAAAGTTCTCTAAGATGCGTGAAGTCTGCCAACCCGCTCTTGGCCAGCGTAGTGGACTATGGCCTTACCCTTCTTACAATGAGAAGAGACCCGCGCCCAGCAGTGGGACAGCTTATAAAAGCAGAGCTGATTTTGAATCGGATTCCAAATGAATTGCTCGTATGATAATTTTAAACCTTTTTATGTAAGCAGGTACATAATTGAAAAAGAATGAACATCTATTGAGATGGTAGAGAACACTAGCCAAATAAATCATTAAAAACAGCCAAACGTGAGTCACGCTTGCGCACTAAGGGTTCCGTAGAAACTTGTAGGTATGTAAACAGTTTGTCCATCACGAGTACTATGAAAGCATTGCTGTAACGGTAAGATAAACTGGATTGAGTGGCAAACTTAACGTTGCCGTTGGGAAACTGTTGTCTTGATACATCGACTTAGGACGCGATCAGTTATCCAATTGCGTATAGAACCCTAAAAACAAAATTGTATGCTCGTATGTGTATTAATTATATGTATTACATAAACATCCATGACAGTTATTAGTTTCATTAGTAAGTAGATGTCATTTCGTTTAACAACATAAACTTCCTCAAAATGTTCTAAATTCAGCTTAAAAGAGCTTCAAGTCTTGCCAAATAAATACTTACGATAACAAAATCAAAACAGTTTTAAGCAAGAAATACCAAAATAATCTAATATCAGTAATTTTTTTTATTAAAATCAGAAATACTTTTAGTTAAAAAAATTCTTCCACGACATATATAACACTCGCGCTTGTAATTCAGCAATTTATGAATGAATGAATAAAACAACACAATTTTTTATACATAAACACTCGAAATAACATAGCTGTCGTGACATGACAGTGACATTTTTTTCGCATTCCCGCCAAAATCATTAAATATATATTTCTAATTATTAATAAAATACCTTTAAACGAGCAATTCTTGTATATACAGGGTGTCCCAGAACTCAACGTCAAGCGGGCACGGATTGAGAGGAGGGGTCAGCCTAATCCCGGGAAAAATATAAAAAAAAATCCCTATCGGTTATTCAAATTTTAACTGTCAAATTTATAAAAATGAGGAAAATCGATACCTTAAACCATATTTTTAGGTGTTGTGACCACAAATTTCACAATTTTACAGTTATTTTTTCACTGACGTAGACCATAATAAACGTACTGATGAATTGTAGTCACAAAGCAAGTAAAAAAGGTTGCTAGGTTAGTTAAAATAAGCATAGTTTCTTTGAGTCGTAGTTGAAAAAATAATATCACCCAACTTTGACTCTTCATAAAATAAAAAAAACGTACTGGACTACCCTCGGCAAGTTACTCCAAAAGATGGCCCATTTAGTTAAGATTCCGAAATGGTGCAATACTAGCTACTTTTCTATCTACACCAGTAATTAGATTATTTTTTTCTAAATATCATCATAATGAACTCAAATATTAAAGTCATCAATACTTGTTTGCGTTCAAAAATTCGGAGAAATTTGACAATGAAGTGGCCGCCAAACGATAAAGAGATGTGATAAAGCGTGATAACTACGTTCCTATGCTACATGTGTAAGCGAGACGGATAGTATGGCCGAAAATTAGTAATTATTACTATTAATTGCAGGTAGATAGGATAGATCCTTTTTGTTGTAACTAAAGTACACCAGTACGCCACGTTCCTTCGTTTAATTAAAAGCTTAATTTAATTACCTACACACTTAGAAATAAGTTGTTTTGTAAAAAAAAATGGCGATAACGTACTAGTATCGGCTATACTATCCATCTCGCTTACACGTGTAGCATAGTATCGTAGCTATCTCGCTCTATCACCTCTCTTTATTGCTTGGCGGCCACTTCATTGTTAAATTTCTCCGAATTTTGAGCGCAAACATGTATTGATGACTTTAATATTTGAGTTCTATTTTGATGACATTTAGAAAAAAATTATCTAATAACTGGTGTAGATAGAAAAGTAGCTAGTATTGCACCATTTCGGAATCTTAATTAAATGGGCCATCTTTTAGAGTAACTTGCCGAGGGTAGTCCGGTACGTTTTTTTTATTTTATGAAGAGTCAAAGTTGGGTGATATTATTTTTTAAACTACGACTCAAAGAAACTATGCTTATTTTAACTAACCTAGCCATCTTTTTTGCTTGATTTGTGACTACGATTCATCAGTACGTTTATTAAGCTCTACGTCAGTGAAAAAATAACTGTAAAATTGTGAAATTTGTGGTCACAACACCTAAAAATATGGTTTAAGGTATCGATTTTCTTCATTTTTATAAATTTGACAGTTAAAATTTGAATAGCTGATAGGGATTTTTTTTTATATTTTTCCCGGGATTAGGGTGACCCCCCCTCTCGCCCCATGCCCGCTTGACGTTGAGTTCTGGGACACCCGATATAATCTGAATCTCGGAAACGGCTCCAACGATTTTCATGAAATTTAGTATGCAGGGAGTTTCGTGGGCGATAAATCGATCTAGCTAGGTTTCATTTTTAGAAAACGTCGTTTTATCCGTGTTTACAGCCGAGCAAAGCTCGGTCATCCAGGTGCTATTATTTTAGTTAGTCGTACGAGTATGAAGTTAGCAACTAGAACGTTACATACCTCCTTCTCCTAAACACGTGCAGTACGGAAGTTGTCTCACCGACTGCAATGTGTCTTACACGAAACTAAATTTATTCCCATCTCTGCAACTACTAGAAGCCTGCTCCGACTCTTACTTACATCGAGTGCACTTGCACTAACACTTTACGTCTAGCGTACAATTTGTGATCATTTTAACATAACGATTAATTTCTTAAATTTACGTGAATTCTTTCTGAACAGAGAAAGGTGTGTTAAAAAATTATTTTCTTTTACAATAACTCCAGGAAGGTTTAAAAATCAGTCCAAAATACGTAATAAGTGTCAAAACGCCAGATTGATAATAATTATGTACTTTAGTGGCGTGGCGCTGTTGGCACTGTTAGCCTACTTCGGACCGTCAAAATTGCTATCATTTGTATTGTCAATTGTTTATCACAATCTTCTGTCACGAATGTAGCATGCACCGCTGGCATAGTTTAGGTAAGTATTTTCAAGTGGCAACGGACCATCTGGTTAGTCTGAAGAAAAAAATATTTGTTTCAAACAATTTTTTTTTTTTGCATACTTCATTTAAAAAGATTAATTAATAATTGAATATTTTTACCGATTACATTTTCATGTGCTTACATTATTTGTTGAATATGTACCAACTTTAGTAAATGTATCTGAAAATATTCGTTGTGGAACATTAACCAAACTGTTGGATTTAAAAAAAAAGTCGAGAAGGGCGGCAAGAACTTCTAAGCCTATACATGGGAAACGTGTCAATCCGCCGCTGGCTAAAACTCTACACCCGGAAACACCAATAAAAAATCTTAAATAGGTATGAGTGAATAGAGTGCGAATATACTCGTCGCGTCCCCCGCCGCCGCGCCGCTGCAGCATCTCATTTACAGCTTGCATCGCCGGCGGCGCGCGCTCCACAACTTTTATTGCAAAACTTCAACCGAATTTACGTGCCCCGCACATTATTAAAAACGTATAAACGTCTAAAAACAACTCATATTCGATCTTATCTCGAAAACGATAGAACACGTTTCCCAACAGACGAGTTTTTGTGAGTTTTGTGCCCCGTCGGCGCGAGCGCGCGGGCTCCAACTGTATTACCTGGTTTGACATTATAATAAAACGCTAGTTGTTTTCATAAATACGCTTTTTGATTTGGAATTTATTGGAGAAAGTTATACGATAAACTGCGCGGGGATTTATAGGGGAAGTTTGGGTTAGCGCGGTGTTTAGAACGTGATTGTCTGGCTCTAAATACAAAAACGTAAAATTTACATGGTTAGTCTTATATTAAATGTAGGTACTTTACAAACAGATTTCGTTCTAAAACTGTTAATTAATGTATACGGAGAGTTTGGACCAATATGAAAAAAAAAAACACATTTATTTAAGAATCAGTAAGCCAGTAAGTGTGTCACTCGACTAGCATAAATCATATCTGAACGCATAATTAATATTCATACATAAATTGATTCATGCACTCCCGCTTTTTTCCATAGAAGGAGAGAGTGTATATTTTCGCTTGTTAAGATCCTGGCTCACATCTCTCGCTTCTTAACGTTCACAATGATTATGACGTTTCAAAATGCTAACTAGAGAGCTAAGAGACACGAGCGCACCAATATCGCACGTCCTCGCAGTAAGTCGATTCCTATGAGTCGGCCGCTTATCCAGTATTTACCCAATTAGGAGGTGCTCCGAGTTAGCGCCGAGTTGGGCGCAGGCAGCGCTTTTACTTCGTGCCTTTTGGCCGCATATATTGCCGGCGCAAGCGACAGGAAAAAGGTCATTTTTATTTTATTGGTCGGTGCAGAAATAATATTAGAAAAATATTTTCGTACAATTTAATCGCTTAACAAATGTTTTAAACCTAAACTTAAACTAACTTAACACATTTTGAGCGGACGATTTAAATAAAAACCGGCCAAGTGCGAGTCGGACTCGCGCACTAAAGGTTCCGTACCATTATCTATGAAAAAGGCAAAAAAATGCGTTTGTTTTATAAATTTAAATTAAATATTTATTTTATTCTGTTTTTAGTATTTGTGGTTATAGCGGCAACAGAAATACATAATTTGTGAAAATTTTGGTTCTTGAGATACAGCCTGGTGACAGACAGACGGACGGAGAGACAGACAGCGAAGTCTTAGTAAGAGGGTCCCGTTTTTACCCTTTGGGTACGGAACCTTAAAAAGAAATAACAGCACCCTGATTAATAAGTTCAACTACTTATAGCACGTACGACAGCTGTGGTTCGAGTAAATATCCAGTTAAAGGCGAGTGTGGACTCACTGCAACGCAAAAAGATTCGCAGGCGTATAGCTGAAAAATTAGGTAAATAGTTTATCGTATACAAAGAATTTGAAAAAAGTGCGGAGGCCCAGCGAGTAAATAAGTACTGAACCAAAGGTAAAGTGGCATGAGTATTGTTATCTTTATAAGACCGCATCTCACTTCGCTTACGTAAATCTAGGTCATAAAAATCATGTGGAAGCCGTACCTCACAATGGTATACAAATAAAAGTACGGTATATTTAGTAACATGTACTTTGATGTCCAAGGGCTCGCAAGGTAACAATATGAGTATAAGTTTACAATAACTTTGATAATTATCAAAACCTGAAACTATATCAAGCAAAGCTGAACCATTTTAAAATGTATGTTATTATAATATCGGCAATAAAATTAATACAGCAAATTAAAAAAAATTATACAAAAATTAAATAATCATCAAACGCGGCACACCGTGACTTGTGCCAGCGAACAAGCTTCTACCGAGGGCAAGTTTTATTGTAAGTTGCAGGCAAGTCTGACAACGTCACTGTTCAGTTTTAGGGCTATACAAATAACACATCAGTATTTCTGTTTAGAATGCACCCAATATTAGAACCATAAACCAATGTTTGAACCATGAAGATCGACTGATCGTTAATTTAGTTCACTAATATTCCTAGATGGGGTCACCGTCGAGTTAACTCACGGTATCGTTTCGTTTTGTTATTATGATAAGTATTTTTATGTTTTGAATTAAAATTGTCTCAGCACAGCACCTTAACGGATCTATTATTATACCTTTCTTGTGGTCGAGTGAACGTTTCTTTAGCAAATAATCAAATAATCTTATATAATATGTTTTTCCAACTCCACAGACAAGGGGTGAAGACAATCCAAGACAATGAGGAGATCCGTAGGCGAATTAAAGTAGCCGTCATAGCCCAGCGGATTAACAAGTTGAAGTGGCAGTGGGCAGGGCACATAGCACGCAGAACCGATAGCCGATGGGGCTACAAAGTTCTGGAGTGGAGACCACGGACCGGCAAGCGCAGCGTAGGACGTCCACCCGCAGACAGACGACCTAATAAAGACCGCAGGAACGCGCTGGATGCGAGCCGCTTCCAACCGGTCTTTATGGAAATCAATGGAAGGGGGCTATTTCCAGCAGTGGACGTCATACAGCTGATGATGATGATGATGATGATGATGAGGCAAGGGGTCCGTGACCTTTGTCAACTTAACACTTCTTATAACTTTAAACTACATGCAATACAGGGAGAGGTAAGGTAATATATTACTAGTTTGTATGCATACCGCGAGCAGAGCAGAGAGTACGCCGCGTGTGCCGCCATCCGCCCTCCTCGACCATATTATATATCTGAGGGCAGCGCGCCCGACACAAGACGCCGCGCCGCCGCTGCGAGGAGCCTTCGACGGTGAGCATGAATGCTCGAGGCATGCACAGAAATTTTATTCCTAAACTCAACTTATAAATTTTTATTTATAATGATTACTTAGGAAATATATATTACAAATAAAAAAAAACTCTTTTTCATATATTTACTACATTTTAAAATAGTTTTTCAATATTAAATTACCGTATTAACCATTTTTGTCACAGTATAATAACACTACGCTAACAAAAAAAATACAGTTCAAATTCAATATAAATTGAATTATGAAACTACTTACTTACGTACAACATTTAGTGCACACGCTGCAATATTGTATGTAAGTATTAAAAACCGGCCAAGAGCAAGTTGTAAATGAAATAGGTTATTCCGTTCATTAGTTATGTTCAAGAAATAAACATCGTATCTTAGAAGAAAGTTAAGATTATTATTGATTACATTTTTTTATTTGTCGCATTTCTGTGATATACATATTTAATGAACATAACAATAACTAATTAATTTTCTTTTCGCATATAAAAATATAATTGTAAATTAGTTGCGGTGTTGGACTTACTGTTAGTTTATTTGATTTGATCTTAAGAACGAGTGTATCTGAAACATGTATCTGATCTTCAATTTAAAAAAGTTTCGATTAGCGTCAATCTCTACACACCAAAGTCGCGAACAATGGCAGCTATAAGTGGTTATTCTGTTGATGTCTCGGAAATATAGTGAACATTGTTTTATTGACAAGCTGGACGCGGAACATGACGTGCCCGGCTCCGGCGTCCTCTGTCCGGCGTCCGCGCCTGGCGCCCGTCCGGGCCGTCACTGTCAATCGGCTTATACCAGGATCGCTCCGTACCACCTTACTGCGACCCGAGTTTTCTTAGCTATGAAGGAAAACTAATATTATTTTGGCAAAAATGCAAGAATTGGATAAATTGTTTTCGTAACTGTGCAGTACAGTAGTCTAATTTAGCTTATTTGAAAGGTTAGGTAAACGCAACTAAACTTTATGTAACCTGAAACAGAACATTATTAAATAGCTTGTCATATAATAATTTACTTAGCTACACGAAAAAATCAATTATGTCGTCATATAGTCGATAAGATAACTGACAATCGACGAACTTGGTCAATTTTACCATTATTGGAAAGCTCGAAATTTTAGCAACATTATGTATGTTCACGCATTTTTGCCATCTCAATGCATCTTACAGCTTGTCATCAATTCCACCTGTCACCTGTCAAAGGCGCGAGTTTCCGGTATTTTTATTCAGGTGACTAGGTTTAAAAAAAACAACAAATAAGTGCTTCGGGCCAATTTACAACAATTTCACAGAGTGGAACCGGTGTTTCTGGTTGTATGATTGAACTTTAAATATTGTCATATTGTAAATAAATTACACAGTATGAAAATAATTATATTATTTTTACGCCTTACCGACATTTAAAAAAAGAGATTAATACAATTCATTCCAGGCGAATAGTCGTCAAAAAAACTGTCACATAATTAGTTTCCTTCGACCATTGAACCATACATTTTATTTGGCTAGACTGCATAGAAAGTTTGACAAATTACCTAAGCTGTACTGATTTTAAACGATAATTGTACTATTCCTACTTTTCTTATAAAACTGACAAGTACACTTCAACTTCAACTTCTTTCATAATTTTTATAGTTGATAATTAGGTATAGCTAGGCTAGGTAGGTAGGTATTTGACCACAACTCACCTGATGTTAAGTGACGGTGTGGTCGAAGATTGTAAACACTCCTAGCCTGTCACGGAAGTGGCTCTCAAGTGAGGTTGCTGGAACACACCGTAGGACACTGTAGTTTCCTCACGATGTTTTCCTTCATCAGCAGTTCAAGCTCATTATTGGGGTTTGAAACCTCGCTTTCCGACGCGTAAACTGACCACGCTAAACGTTGCGCTATCCTCGCTACGTTTAAATTTCCATACTCTAAACATTTACGAATAATAATATAATATTACTAAACTTCTTATTCTAAATAAAGAAAAATAAATCCTATGTTATTAAAAAAAACGAGCTATTTTCATATAAAACGCGTCTGCTCGGCCAGCATCACTTTCCATAAACACTTGTAAGCGAGGCGGGGTTATCGCGGCCGCAGACAATCTTATCAAAACGCTCAAATATCATCTCATATAAAAATAAAAAGCTTATTTATCGAAGCTTCTTTAAACACGTCTCGACATACAGACGTCTGTTGAATAAAATCATACTCAAATGGCGAGAAAAAGATGCTTTTAGATGGATGCGGCGAGATGATGAACATTTAAAGTAAAATAAATTCATAGTGTATTCACAATAGAAGATAGTATGTTGCTGTTTACTTGCGGCTTAGCGCTCTGAAATATAACTCTAGATCTTGTTGACAGGTTACCCACCATCACCACGCTAGCTAAGTACGGGTCGACACACATCTTCAAGGATAATAAGAACTATCAAACTTACAGATTTCCTGCCATTTGAAGCTAGAGGCAATACGCACATAGAAAAGATAAATGTGCATGTTGTATGATTTGAACTTTGGACGTTCATTGGCAGTCCGGTCTCCCAACTATGATTCCGAAGCTTCACTGTTTCCTTGAACCTGTATAAATAAACAATACAGTTCGTTAGCACCTAATTGCATCACTTACGCAAGGCTAAAATATTTAGTAAATTTACTTGGTGGTAGATATTCTTAGCAGGAGGTCGTTTAGGTAGGAACCACCGCAGTACCAGATATTCTGCTACGAAACGGTAGCGTGTAAACATTACTGTGTTCCGGTTTGAAGGACTGCAACTAACTAAATTACAGGGCTGTTGATCGAAAGTCTCAAAGTAATGAACGCCAAAGCAGCGATGCCTTGGACTTCGTTTAGATACTCAAAGTTCTGTGTATCACTGCAATGGTCGTGGTCAGGCGTTATCTCTTACCATCAGGAGACCGTCTCGCTCGTCTTATTATATTTACATATAATTTTTATATGTATGTAAGATTAATCAAGATAAATTACAGAAAACACGGAAAAATTTTAATGTGTTTTTCCTCTGCGGGACTTATTTGTATAGGACAACCTAACCGTAACGTCGGTCGAGTTACCCAGTGCTTGTATTTAAATAACTAATAAAACTGGTAATTTGTAATTAATTAAATATAACTTAAGTATTAAGTTATATTCAATAATTAAATAAGTATAACTTAATTAAATATTATAACATTAATATTATAACTATTAAAAAATATTTTTTGTTTATTTTACAAAAACAAAGTTTATAAGTATTTTGTTATCTGGTATCCATAGTACTTTGCTAAGTTTAAGTTTACGCTATATGAAATTTCTTAAGATATGTATTTATTTATTATTTGAGGCCCATGCATTCTATTTCCTATCATTTACTGTGACGATAACATGCGCAAAATACTCTATATAAATACATAGCTATGACACTATATTTATAGGTATAATAATAATTAGACGCTATGGATATAACTAATTATTAAATGAATAAAATAGCTACGACTGCATCTTCAAGTGTTAACTCAACGATAGGTCACAATACATCAAAAATAGCGGCCGTTACCTATAAATCCGTTACGCGACCCGTAACTTATCACTCTCTCAACAGCCCTCACCTCGCGACTGATTCCCGGAACGAGACCTTCTGATCGCCTAAGTTGAAGGGAGTTGCGCTTGTCGGCGGAAGTTGCGTACATTGCTGTAATCTGGACGTGATTACTCCTCATTTGTTGTCGTTACAGGGCTGGGTGTAGGTGACAAGAAACAGCGGTTAATAATACCTGAAGTGTGAAATATAATAGAGCGATGGGAGAGCGATCATAAAGAAAAATTTTTTTATACTTTATTAATGGTCGTTTTCATAGAAAACGGACAAACAAGTGTAGATGTATAATTTGACAATATGATACTATTGCGATTGCTGGCACAGGAAAAAATGTGTATGCGCTTAGAAATAAGAATTGTGTGCTTGCCTTCAATATTCATGGTCGCCATAGAAAGCTCCTTCTGTCGAGGAGGGTGATGGCGGCACATACAGCGTACTCGAGAGCTCTGGTGCTGCTTGCCGGTCGCTCTGCTCGCGGTATACACACAAACTAGTTCTTTAACCTAGATTAAGATACTAACTTCCCTCTTTATGTATGTACTGTGTTTAAAGTAAAAATATATAATGACTTGAGTTCACGGACCCCGGTATCTGTGGAGCGTAAATAACAAATAAATATTAGTGCAGTCAAAACAAAACTAGCACGTCTTCAAATGGCCCAAAATAAAATAATAAAAATGCTTATTAACTACCCGTACCTTACAGCGACCAATTTATAAGGACACTAAAATAATGAATATCAAATATACATTTTGTAACGTTGTTGTTCGAAAAACCCTTAACAAAAATATCCATACAAATATATGTTTAAAAAAATATAAACAAATAACTAAACGTAGCACTCGACAAGCTAGTTCTCTAGTCTTACAAAGGTAAGAACAAACTTTGTTAAAAAATGATATCATTTGAAGAAGCACAATTTTATAATAAAATTTATAGTATATGATACCCTCACATATTAAAAATGTGAACTCATTTAACGCGTAGCTCAGTACATAATAGTAAATTTTAATCATTCTCTTTTGGACAAATGAACGCGTTATGTGGGTGGTAAATAAATTTATAGAGGAAAGCAGTTGGCTAAGACATTTGAAAATTAGGTATTTCTCCAAGCTATTTCTGTCGCGCCGCACGCAGCACCCTCGTACATACTGAGCGAAAGGGACAACTGCACCTCAGGCTCATTAACCCGAAATAAAATAAGCAAAATCGAGGTTTTGTATTCCTCTGTTTCCTCCTCTAAATTTAGACTGATTTTAGTGTTTCTTTTAACAAGTAAATAAGAAGAATGTTTTCTTTGCCTGTGCGTTTTATTTTTTAAGATTATGTTTATGAGAATGGGAATTTGGACGTTGAAACACAGCGTTGAATCTAGGTACACTTTAAGATTTTTGAAGATTCCTAGCTCTTATAAAAAAAACATATATCAAAAAATCAAAACAGAGAGGCATGAAACTAGCAAGTATCTACTTCCTATCTAAAAATTATTGCTCTAGTATTAAAATCCAGGAAGGAAAATGGGGAAAACGTTTGTATGAAGAAAATGACGACTTGTTTCCTCTTAAGTTAATCCAATGTTCTTAAGTAAGTGACAATTGTCTTAATGAGAATAAATTCTTTAAGCCTAAATAAATAAAAACAAATATTTGAAGTACAACTGTAAGCGGTTACTTAGCTGAAATCGCTGTCGGGCCAAAAAAATTAAATAACATTAAGTGTAACGATAAAATACAGTGAAAATTTCTCCGACAATTTCCATTAGGTATAGTGTGTTACCTTATAGTTTTCAAAAACAAAAAAACGACGGTCGACGTATACCAACAAAGCTTGCTTGTGTCTGGTTCACACTGGAGTGGGAAAGGATCACACCACAAGAAGGAAAATAGCCTTATCCTAGTAAATCGCTCTCTCTGCATTACCTCGTTCTTACCTTAGTGAATGTGTCTCGAGGGAGCAACGTATCTGTAGTTTCGATGGCAGCCCACGCCCAAGTAGTTGGTGGACGTTTGCTCAAATAATTGGGATAAAACACAAGTCACTCAAGTCAGTGGACATCTGAAAGAAAGATTTGTTTTGAGAGATTGAGTTTTCACTTTTTTAAGATATAATGATATAACTACCTAGGTCTAAATAAGAGGAAGGGGAGGAAAAGTTTTTCATACTTCAGTCTATTGGTGTTTTAGGTTTGGTTCCTGACCGAGCAATTTCGATAAGTCTACTTGATCTAATTTGTCAAACGTATATTTAAACGACCGGTTGATTTTATTTATATGCTTTTTAATGGGTGACAGGTTAGGTGTTTGACTACAGCTCACCTAATGTTAAGTGACGGTGTGATAAACATATCTAGCCTGGAATGGAGCTGGCTCTCAAGTGAGGTTATCAGAATACACTGTTAGGTGCCTGGCGACAGATTTACAAGTTTAGGGTGGTAACCAGCTAGCCGAGTACTAAAAAGTACCTCCATGCTCTATGGTTTCCTCACGATGTTTTTCTTCACCGGCAGCTCAAGCTTATTGTTAGGGTTTGAAGCTACACCTTTCGGCGTGCGAATCGACCGCGCTAATCACTGAACTATCATCGCTACAAAAATGTTTAATATTTAATTTGTAAATAATAACTTGGTCAGGTTTTAATCTAAGCCAAGATTCTCGAGGTGCTTAAGATAAAAAAGTTACAGTCACTATTCAGAGCATATAACAATGACTATTATGTGCAATTTATAATATATTCGGGAACCCTAAACCTATGCTATTCGATCTTGCAAGTATGCCCCATTTCTCGGAGGGCTAGACGCATGCCCCAACACTTGGCTCCAAGTCGGCCCGCCCCGCTGTTCGTGCGTAAGTGCCGAACGATTGACTTCCAATGAGTGTAATTCTGTCTTCCAAGTTATGTTCGCATAGTTGTGGTGACTCCAACTATTTGTAGCGCATCGCTAGCCGCGGCAAGCGATGTGTAAGTTTTGAATCGACTTGTTCGGGTTATTGTTGCTTTATTGTCATTGATGTTGTTGTTTACTTGGAGTTTCAATCAGATATCAAGTTTTGATGATAAATAGGTCTGTAATATAACTGTTATTATTTTATAAACTTAGGTTAAAACGGATGACCGATTGTTTTTCTTAATGGAAACGTCGTGAAGCATATTTAAATAACAACTTAAATTGTAATTTGCACTTAAATTAATAGGCTTTAATCATATTTTTATGTAATTCATTATTTTACGTCTCCCTTTTACCTCCTCTGTAAATTCTATCCAAAGTAAAGTTGGTTGTAAGCGATAAGACTACTTGAATGTTTTATTTAATAATTATAATTTTGATGTTTATTTAAATGTTCATTACATTTTCGAACGATACGCTCTCCTTGTGGTAAGAAATAACACATGTCCATGACCATTGTAGCGAGACACAGAACTTTGAGTAGGAAAACAAAGTCCAGCGTTTCGCTGTTTTGGCGCTCATTACTTTTAAACTTTTAGTAGTTAATCTCAACAGCCCTGTAATTTAACTAACCGCAATGCCTTTGAAACCGGAGCAGAGCAGTGTTTTCACACTACTGCTTGACGATAGAATACCTGGTACTGCGGTGGTACCTACCTAGATGACCTCCTGTAAACTACACCTCTCATCAACTGCCCACATCCTTTGCTTGGTCTCCAAGATAATTAAAAAGAGGTATTAAGAGTTATCTATTCATGTTAAATATATGTATATATTTGAACGCTATATTTTTACTTCATTAAATGCGACCGAAAGCAGAACCAAAAATGTGCTTACAATATATTCTGTAAATTGTTTTACAAAGTCGATATGCCGAAAGATACCGATGCCTCAGTTTAAAAAAAAGTTCACGAGAACCGAAAATTCAGCCAGTATCCACAAGACAAGTGTACAGTGCCAGTTATACAATCGATCTCCTGAAGACAGTTCATTTCCCAAGTCTCGGCGCTCCGAGCGGCTAACTTCATCACAATGACGAGTGCGTCGCGCTCCAGCGTCACTGACGGAAACTTTTCACTTCTTATAAGTTTTGCTACGCTTTACGGGTTTCTGAGCACGGCACACGGTTTAAGTAATTACATTTGTTTTGTATCACAACTCGTGGAAAAGACATGGCTCTCGTAACGCACTGGTTATCTTCCCTACATATTATAAAACAAAGTGGTTAAAAAACCATATTTTATATCGCACCATTTTGTATTATATATTTGTTAATGCATGAAGCATTTACAAGAAAGAAGTTATAAAAAATTACTATTGCAGGACATTTCACACAGCGTCCTTTAGTCCCAGACTAAGCAAAGCTATTGGAACCAGATAACTGATAGCATACCTATATACTTTTTTTGTAAATACATGCGTATAATTCATAAGAAGCACACAGACTGAAATGAACCCACACCCCACGGTTCAAGACGCAAAGCTACTACCGATTGAGCCAACAAGGCTATGTATAATAACTGTAAATGTAACACCGAAGAAGTTCTGTGAATAAAAATAAAGCTTAACTATTCAATGGTGCGAGTATAACCGAGTCAAATTTAAAGCGACACTCACACCGAGACGCGCGCCGAGCGGAGCGGAGCGGCGCAGGCTCGGGAGACGCTTGCAATCTGCATGATTGACAAGCCGAGCGGCGCCCTAATTAGTTCACTGAATACACTTTATGCGTCTATGTGGCGCGCTCTCACACCGTAGCGAACCTGTAATTCTTTTCTCATTATTTTATGTTGACAGATTTTTATATTCACATAACTTGTACTTGGTGCTTTATACTTACTAGGTACCAACGCAGTACCAGATATTCTGCCGCCAAGCAGTAGTGTGTAAACATTACTGTGTTTGAAGGGTACTACAGCTAGCGAAATGACTAGGCGCTTGAGACTAATCATCGAAAGTCTCAAAGTAATGAGCGCCAAAGAAACGATGCCCTGGAGTTTGTTCTGCTACTCAACGTTCTGTGCATCGATGCAAATGTCATGGGCATGCGTTATCTTTTACCATCAGGAGAGCGTCTCGTTCGTCTAATTACTTACATTTAGATATATTTGAAATGATATTTCGGAATTTGACTTTTTACTATGGTGGTATGGTGGTATGGTGGTATGGTGGTATCAATAAAATATCTGTGCTTTTTTTTTTTTTCTAGTTTTATACGGCTATTTTTAACCCGTTATGTGTGTTTTATTACAGAAAACTTTGAAAGACTTTTGAATTTTACGGCGATAAAAATTATAGTTATTGTTTTTACTCATTAAATAATTACGACCATTTCGATCTCGAATTGTATTTAATTGAAGAAATAAAATATTTACCTCCGTTATAGTGCACCATTTGCCACTTGACCCGATAATCAACTATAAGATACATATACCGCTAGACCAGAAATAAAAACCGTACTCTGGTACAATTTATACCGTTTTATTATACTCCAGCAATGCTACAGTACAGTGTGAGTGGCAGCGCGTCACAGCGCATTCAAGTGGCGCGTTACACACGTGGATGCCGGCATAAATCGCTCGCTCATACATCGCGTCGCGGCGCGTGGAGGCCGGGCTTTATACCGTCGCGCCTGTGGAGGCGAGCTTTATGCCAGATGCAGCACTCATTACTTAAATTCGCTTATTAATGAAAATACTACCTTTTTTAGCAATTTCTCGGTTACCGATACAACTCAATATAAGGCTATATAGCACACGGTAATTTTAATAAATAAATAAATAACCTAGGAAATTTCACAGAGCGCCATCTACACTCAAACTAAGAAAAGCTTTTACTATGGGAACTAGATAACTGACAGAATACCTATATACTATTATATTATACACAATTTTGTAAATATATACTTATTAATACATACAGAACACCCAGACACAGAACAAACAAAAGAAATATTTGCCCCGAATGGGAATTGAACCTGACTCGCGAGATCAGCTCTTGAAGCAGATAAACTTTCAAATGAGCTAACAGGCAGTCAGACAGACAATCGGTGGAGATTCATACCTTTAAAAACGTCAAACTCTATTGTTTCTTATTACTTAGAAATTATTAGGAAAAAATGATATTTTGTAGACACCACGAATTATTAATATTATAGATCGGTATTGTATAACTTTGCTTCCGAGTCTACAAAGGGAAGAGGCCGTATCGGACAGATGGGCAGACATCTCTTTGAACAAGATTTCTTTTTACACGGAACTTTATAGTCACGATTTCAACAATAAGGAAATGTATTTCTTTCCTGCTAATGGTTACATTAGTAAAAAAATACAAACAAAAAAATACTATCTGAGTTGTACACATACAACTAGCTAACATACATACATATTACGAAAGGCGACAAAACGCTAGTTTATTATGACTGTTAAGAAAACTACAAAGACTTGTGGAGTTTTGGCATCATATCGGTGTATTTTTCAAAACTTGTGTTTTAGAATATTTATACAAAATAGTGATGTTTTTATTCATAAAGTACCAAATTTTTTACATAAGTTTGGGAAAGTGATATGATGATCATCTTTTCGCGTCGCTCCGTCGATAGTTGGAAAAAAACACCACAACTTTATTAGAACATAACCGGACTCAACTTTGACTTAATTTGTGGGTGGACTTATTTCATTTGAATATTTTTTTTTTGTTATTGTCAGAGCTGTAAACCAACCGACAGTTTACCTAAGTTCACGTTCAAGTATATGTTATTAATGAGTTGCCAGCCCAGAGGTATGTTTATAGGCGCCCTTTTCAAACCCCCTCATGTATAACTCCGCGGAAAGATCTTCGCAGAGAGTATTCCACATCTTGCAAGGCAGAAATGGCATTTGTAAAAAGTGGGGATGAATATTTTGAATGATAAAAAATTTGAAAATATCGGAATTTGTCATACGGGCAAATAGACAAAGTGCGATGTCTTAAAACAAAGAAGACTCTTGAACCAGGATAGTTAAGAAAATGAAAAGTTTTTTTTTTATTATTTCCCGTATCACTCGGGATGATGTAAGGATTCTACAGATATCCTATACATCAAATCTGCTGAGGAATTTAAAAATTATGGTAGAAAAAGAAACTCACATTCAATGACCTTGAAAACGCGGCATTCTTGTTTGGGCAGTCGTATAAAAAGAAGGTATCACGGCCGGTAGTTATGGTGGTTTCCGACTCAACTACAACCGCGTCAAGCCAGCACCATCAGCCGACCTGCCACTACCTAACTTCCTTACCACCGGTTCTGCGAGCGCGAGCCCGAAGCGCGTATCATGCGCCCAGATGAGATTATTGCGTAAATCCAATGACGTCGTGTGCTATTCCGCGCACACGAACGCGCTGCAACTAGATTATTTGATAGAACACAATGGTAACACCATTATTTGTAACTTGTTTGTTTCTATGTAATCATTGCGTGTATGATTTGTGTAACAAATTTGTATGATTAGGGCTTTTCATATATGCTTGATGTTAAGCAAAAGAAGATAACTTTTTTGCCAACCAAACAAATATGCATATATCTTACGAATATAAATCTATCAGCTATCTGGTACTTACAGTACAAGCTTTGCTTAGTTTGGGGCTAGATGGCGCTGTGTTTAATGTCCTGCGATATTTATTTATTTAAATTATATTGCATTTGTTATAAGTAACCAATATATCTTCATACTTGTTGAGGTACACTACCGTAAGTGTTATTTCTAATTTCACAATTTTAGGGAACTCACGAAATTGTTTGCTAAGAAATACATGACAATTACCAGTCAATTACGCAAATTGGTAAGAATTTTCGGAAAAATCGCAAACAATAGGACGAACTGGCGGAGTCCCTCCAGAGATACAAAGGTACATTCAAAACGGAATTAACCGTAATTTCCGCAGCTATGGGCGCAGACACACCTGTCACTCGTCGGGGTAGCTCGGTAAACCCCAGGGCCGCAGCGAACCAGCGCGCAGTTACTCAATTTTACACGTTTCTAACATTCCACTCAACTATGCTAAGATGTACAAAAAAACATTACATCAGCTTTTGATGTAATACCGATCGCTTCTTGTGTGTGTTCACCACCAGAGAGCCTCTAGGCTTGACGGTCGCTTATAAACAACGTTTATGTAGAATGATAGCGTAGTGGTTAGCGCGGTCGATTCACACGCCAAAGGGCGTGGGTTCAAATCTCAACAATGAGCTTGAGTTGTCAGTGAAGGAAAACATCCCGAGGAAACCATAGCGTAGTGTTAGGGTACTTTCTAGTACTCGGCTGGCTAGCTAGCACCCTCAAGTTGAAAATCTGCCGCCAAGCACGTAACGGTGTGTTCGTTTGAGAGCCAGTTCCATACCAGGCTATATGTATTTACTATCATCGACCACACTGCCATTTAATATCAAGCGATCTGTGATCATTAAAACGTACTATAAACTATATTTGGAGTGTACAAACAATTTTTTTAAAGCAATTTTTATACTAATATCTTTTAATTTAGTGAAGGATTATCACTTTTAAACTTTATAACTTCTTACTTCGTGCAAACCGCTAAACAGTGGAATGCGATTGAGTATTTATATTCTCCGATATATACAATGTCTTCAAGTCGAGAGTAAATCGGTTTCTTCGAGGGAGCGTGCTCGTCAGACGAGGTGGCGGTCAAACGCATAATAAATAATTATGGAACCGTTTTCACTCCTCCATATTTCCTGTAGAGATGGAGAACTGTTCCCCCGTGCACCGAGCCCCCAAGATGTGAGTGTGGGCTAGAAATATAATTTGCCGCACACATTGTCGTGTACACAATGAATAATTGTGGCGTCAGGACTCGTTTGTAACGCGGTTCATTTGGTATGTTACGCAAGCCTTGTTTGTTGACTAAACCACTTCAAAATGAAAAAAAAAAAAAAAACTTTTGTAGTTTTTTTTTGTAGCGGTGACACCTCAGTGATTAGCGAGGGCAGTTCACACGCTGAAGGGCGTGGGATCAATTCCCAAAAATGAACTTGGGCTGCCGGTGAAGGTATACATCGTGAGGAAACCATAGCGTGGTGGTAGGCTACTTTGTGGTACTCGGCTGACTAACTACCCTCTGGTTAAAAATCTGTAGTCAAGGACCTAGTAGTGTTTCGGCAGCCTAACTTGAGAGCCAGTTCTATTCCAGGCTAGGTGTGTTTACCATCTTCGACCACACCACCACTTAACATAAGGCGAGCTGTAGTCAACACCTTACCTACCAACCATAAAAAATCGCCATAAAAAATACAAATATCTGCAAAAATAAAATAAAAGTTTTCATCTGTGAGCGATTACGGGCTACAAGTTAGATGTCAGATTCCATGATATTTTTTAATTATAATTTAATTTTTAGGTTAGTTAATCAATAAAACCAATAGTTTAAAAGACAACACGTAAATAGAACTTACTTGCAAATGCTTTCTTTTATTACTTTTGACATACTTTGAAATGGAATTTGTAGAAATATTTTAGATTCTGTAGTCACGTACCTCGGAGATGACTACGTCTATGAACTGTAAAACATAAGGTTGCCAGTCGTAGGGCACACGCCTCACAGACTATATTTCACGTGTAATTATTAAAAGCTAGAATTTTCTAGAATTTTCCAGAGACGTGTCTTCGTAAGGAATTTTCAATATTGGCTGTGATCTTTTTCATTTTAGTTTATTGTGGCTGCAGTCGCGTTTTCATTAGGAACGAGAGAGAAATAGCAATGCGGTTGGCTCCGTGCTGGTACGTGCACCGGGCGACCTCTCTTCTTGGCACATAATGAAACTTGCTTTCGACTTTAGTATTTTCATAAACTATAAGAATAATCACATTAGATCATCTTGTAATTCTCAAAAAAGACACATACCTTACATACTTTAATGGTTTTGGGTTATTTATTTTCTACTATGTAGGTAGGAAATGAAAGCACTTCGCCTGACGTTAAGCGACGATGTGGTCGATGGATGGAACACGCTTGTCTAGAAGATACCGGATCAGGACAGTGATCTAAACTTAAAGTAGCCCTTCTCGTTTTCTCGTGATATTTCAGGTCAGCGAGAAGTTAAAAGAGAATTTTAAAGTATTAATTAATTTGAAGGAACTTTAATAAGTAAGTTTAATATTAATTTGGAAGCGGTAAAGGACCCTATTTAAACTAAAACCTTATTAACCTACAATACTTAACCTTGTAACCATTCGGAACTAATTAAAATGAATTCCAAAAGCGATACCTGACGCGCCTATTGGCAAGTTTCCGGCCCGGCAGTGTCCAGTTACAAGCGCAAGTAGTTGCTGGCACCTGATATTAATTTCCCCATAGAGGCATAAATTCAGTACGCTTGGATGCCACACGGGCGCGACAGAGCCTTCTCGTTTGCTCTCCCGAGAGACCTCAGTGTCTCTGCCCCTTCCGACACCTGAAAACTAGGGGCACGCTTAAAATTTGAGATTTTCGCCGTTCCTCAAGCTTGAAATTAACTTTACTGCTTTACTTCGTAAAGACAGGAAACTAGGGTCTAGATTATGTATACCACTGAATCGTTATGCGATTCAACAATAGTGTAATACATTCTCAACACTGTTGATGAACAGTCTGTTGCTTCAGAGTGATGCTCTTTGAGTAAATGATCGAAAGAGTGATGAGGTTTACGTAAGTATTAAAGACCGAAGCGATTTAATCAAAAGAAATGTTGACAGAGCTTTTTTTTGTTAAGTAATTTGGAGTTATATAATTTTACTTATAAATAGTAATAAATTATAAGTCAATAGATTTAAAATTAAAACTCTGTAGAGTATGAAAAGAATTAAGTTAACCCTCTCAGCGGCCATCGCTTCGTGTTACCTCAAGCACGCGACGGGTCTGAGAGACCACACAATATTCGCGGGCGGGCGACGTGACCGGGCGCCCGAAGCACTCTCTTATATTGTATTACAACATATTTTTTTCTCCTTACGTGTGTAATCTCATGGTAATCCAAGTGTTGATTGTCTTGAGCAGCTGGAATTGAACCGGGGATCCACTTTGAATGTAAAAATTTGCGGTTTATAATTTGTTGGGACTTGGTCTCGGGTGAGTCATTGGGAGTTTCTGTTCTTTATTGTGCCGTTTTTTCTTTGAAAGTTTTAGAGCTACGTTGATTGCTCGTCTATCTTGGGGCGTTTTAACATCAACTTTATTAGGGTTTTATTTATAGGACAATGAATTAATTAATCCGGCGAGTCTTTTAATTGTCTTGTCTTTCTTACATTTTTTTTGAGCATACAATAATTTCTAGTCAAATTTTGTTGGTGCTAATACATACGTATAACTGTACTTATTATATTATAAAATATCAAAATACTACGTAACATAGTTCAACTAATACTGCAGTATGAAAGAAATAAGCAAACTCAATAAGTCACCTCAAGACAAAAGCAATACTTGACAAAGTATTATTTTATATACGTTTGCTCAATAAAATAGGAAAACAAAAACACAGTTCATAATTTGGGCGCGTCACCTCAACCCCGACGTTTTCCGTACATTTCGATGCAAAGACAAAATTTCATAAGGCGTCACCTATCCACGTCGGTACGCAACCCTTTCCGGCGTCGCTCGTAAATATTCAAGGTTACATTCGTGCTCACAATTTTTTCTGAATTTACTCGGGGCCCAAAGTACCGCGGCCACTAAAGTGACGGGTTAGTTACATACTAACCCGTCACTTTAGTGGCCGCGTGTTAGGTTAGGTTAGCACCAAAATAAAAAAATAAAAAATATAAATCTATTGCACTACTTGTAAAAACATTAGATTGATGTGATGAAATGCGGTTAGATTATTAGCAAACCTAAATTAAGATTAAATAGAGCGATTACAGAAAAAAATGGTGTAAGCACTTAAAAATTAAAACGCTAGTAAATCGATTTCTTCTAGGCACGCGAGCTCCAGACAGAATATTCGCAGATTGTGGTCAAACGCAAGCCTATTTACGTAACACTTTTGTAGATTTAATCTTTCATGTACTCACATATAATGTGAAATTCGTGTGGTGAGTTCAATTTTTCTCATAGTTTCCCCAGCACCATTGAAACTCGAAAGTCGCCATAACATTAAAAAATGTAGAATGTAATTTTCCAATTTAATGATAACCGCCGTTTGGTCACAATGTGCGTACATTACGAGCGAGCCGTGCCCTGCGAGTCGGAGCGAGTCCCGCGTGCGCAGCGCAGGCCGCGCGATCATATCGCGGCTCCCGTGGCCCCTTCCTAAATAAGTTTGTAATATTATCATTGTTTTCTCGCGCCGTCCTTCGGGGGTTCTCTCATTTGAATACACCCTGTTTATTGTGCCACAGTTTTTTCGTTTCGCCTGTTTCCCCAGAATTATCGAATAATATTTTCCCTACGGTTGAACGTATTATCTGCGAATTCCGTGTGAGCGCCGTTCTCGGGAGATTATTCGATTGTGTGTCGCTCCAGTCCTTCGCCGCGCGGAACATTGATGAAGTTTGAATTTCTGACTCTTTTTATGTGCGGATTTGTCGATGTTTACGGTTTGCTGACTCCCTGAGTGCTTCTCTTTATTTATTTTCAAGATTAGGTGCTTCAGAAACTTATCATCGATCGATCGATTGATTGTTTGATTAAATCCACAAATGTCCACACACTTTTGTCACATAGTACAGAAGAATAAAAAAACTTACTTGATACCTAATGACTACTTATGACTCCTGGCGACCTTGTGATAGGCTTGTTTGTCGATTGAAATTTTAAAATCAATCATATTTGGTTTAAAACATTTTAATTTTCAAAAGGTTTATCAAATATTATGAAACCAACCGATACTTCAGCACGAGTAACAAATCAACTTTATCGACGAAATAACCCGTAACAATGTTCACTGAAAATATCAACCTAAAAGCTAAAATATTTTACGAGGACATCCATTCCATTCATATCAACCTCACCGTGCAATTTACAATTTTTGACACGACGATCACATAAACTCCGTTCTAACTTTATCACAAAAAAATCGATAACATATAGATTTTATATTCGACATTCTCGTATAATAGTTGCATGGAAAGCTGGTGATATTCAGACGGCAAGCGGGATGAGACACCAGAAGGGGCGAGGCCGGGACGCGGCGAGCGGGAACGGTCAAAGTAAAATAAATAGCATTTGCCTTATAGCTTTACGGATTGTAGTCGTAAATAGCCTGAATAGCTACAAGCAAGTGCCTCGGCGAATAGCCTTCAGTGAATACGGAAGACGGCATCTTAGAGTGCATTTATTTGGCTAACAAAATGAAGAACGAGCGCGAGCACGGACGGAATGCGAAAAGACTATCTCCTAACAGTAATATCTTTCTGGAAACTTCACGTCATTTACTTGGTATGGAGCGCCACCTAAAATACACGTACTACGCACTACGTTCGATTTTATCTGATTTTTGAGGTTTTCAGCGGAACGCTTGCCTTAGACTTTCGCTGAAAAGTATTGCACTTTACACTCACCTAAAGATTACCGACTCACTCGCGACTCGGATGTACTCCGGGAGAATAAACTTAAACTCTTGTCGACAATGTATAAAAAATAAATAATGACTTCGTATTTTTTACTCTCAGACCGCGACCAACCGACAGAATGAAAATCTATTTTAAATCAATTTCAAACCTTTGTCAATCGTATTTCTTAATATAGGTATCGGGTTCCTGCATTGGGAACTCATAAGGTCGCGAATAGAATGACGGGCACTTCGTTTAAACAATAACACGGCGGCCTCGCGCCGCGCGCATTGCTGCCGACAAACAATTATGAATGTGTACACTGTCCTTACTTCGCGACATAAATTTAAATCACGTAGCGTTAGATTTTAATTACTACTACAGACATGCAAATCCTACCACGACAAAAGTACGCTACGAAGGCATGAGTCATATAATGAGTGAGATGGTAACCCGTCGGATTTTTTACTGTTGAAAGTTTAGGTGTTTGACTACAACTCACCTGACGTTAAGTGACGGTGTGGTCGAAGATGGTACAGCACGTCTTGCCTAGAATGGAACTGACTCTTAAGTGAGGCTGCTGGAACACACCGTTAGATTTTGGGCGGCAGATTTTCAACTTGAGATTTGTAACTAGCCAGCCGAGTACCAGAAAGTACCTTATAACCATGCTATGGTTTTCTCGCGATGTTTTCCTACACAGGCAGCTCAAGCTCATCGTTGAGGTTTGAACCCACGCCCTTCGGCTGTGAACCGATCGCGCTAACTGCTGAGCGATCATCGCTACAATTTTTTGTTGAAATATTTTTAGCTAGCGACCAAATATTGATTTGTCATTGAATCCGCGAACCAAATGTAAGAAGATCCAAAATGTATGAATAGTTAAATCAATAATATTATCGTATAGTCAAGTGATATTGCTGTTAAAGTATAAAATATAGGTATTATAGGTACAATGAGATTACGAGAAAGAATATAAATAAAAGTATTTTGCCCTAGTGGCGTTTTGTTTTTATTCAAGACGTGACGTTAGGTTTCGTATGGAGGTTGAAATACAAAGTGGTGTGAGAGCAGGATTCCGACCGCACATCTCCATCGACGAGGGAAGCGCAGCGCAATAGAATCGGCGTTGGCTCAGACTCGGTGACATCGCAGATTATTGAATATCAGAAGGCTAACTTTTTAAAACGATGGCAAGTAGCTAACACGCGCAGAACTTTGGACCCGTTTATTCAGAATTAAGTAAGGTTCTTCGCTCGGCCTGTCGGGATGTAATGGATTTTCCATTTTTTACCATTTAACTTTGTTGATGATACACACAATTTAGCAAAACTGCTGTTTTTGCGAAATTGCTAGAATTCGTTTCGACAATTTTTTAAATATTTAACTTCTGTACCTGTCAATTATTTTAAACCCCAAATAAAGATATAGTTTATACTATAAACTACTACTATAAACTAATCTCTTCTAAGGTCCCGTGTGTTGGGATGCCATGGTACACACATAAAAACATAGATCACATATTATTGTTCGATTCACCAGTGGACAATCTTTCAGGCTAGGGTTTGAGCTCGAAACCTCATAAAGCAAACACGCTACTACTTAGTTACAAAGTTATTACAAAAAAGCAAGCTACTTAAATAGTTAGTTTGCAAAGTTTTTAAGTGGATTAAGTTATCTAAAGCAAATAAAAATTTAAATTTGAATTAATAACCGTCAAATTTAAAAAGTACGTGAGTTTGGTCTCTGCTGTTGTCCGCTGTGTTTGTCCCGAGACGCCGCGTTTGCATGCGAGATGCAACTAATTTGCTGAGTTGTGTGCTTAGCGCGGCGCCACTTTTTGGTTTATTTCGCTCGCTGACGGTTCAGCGGTTTATTTTTAGTTTTGTTACGATGAAGTATTGCGGTTAGTTCGGTAATGTTAGTAGCTAATTAGTCCGCAATTTCACACCGTCTGGTAAATTCCAAAGTTGGGATTAAAGCACGAAATTTATTTTATATTGCAGACGTACTCATAGCTGATAGGGGACACAATTGTTAGAGATCAATATAACTTAGTTCATGTAGATAAATAAATGACTATTGTAGCTCTATCTCAGTCCCTATTAAGCAAAGTGTATGTAAGCGTATGGGAACCGAATAGCTGATATAATACTTATAAATTTTTTGATTAGAAAAATCTATTGGCGAGCCTTGGCAACAAAACCAACTCGTATCCCGTGACGGCAAACAGCGTGACGCTCTCTTATCCATCCATCATAGTAGTAGACCAGAAATATTGCGACTAACGTAAGGATTGCATACTTTTATATAACACGATATTCGTACCTACACATGTACGTTAGCTAGGAAAGATACGGTTCTCAGATTAAAATAACTAAATGAGTTCTGTTGAACAAATCCTCGTGATTAGATCCCATTCCGCGGTTACATCTCACATGCAAATGGCCGCGGCTGAGGACGGGATCCTATTACCCTGCGCTTTGAGTCCGCGCCTGCATGCGATAAGATGCTTCCTCAGAAGGAAATCAAATTGAAAACCTCTTCTATGTGGAGTAAATGCAGTTTGTACTCGTATGACAGTCTACAACGGAAGGTTTGTAAAGGTCATTTAATAAATAAAAAAATTAAGCACAGTTTTTATACATACTATGATTGTGTGTATAACGAAGCCTACATGTATATACATTTGTGATATAACTTTTGATCACGAAAAATAGTTTACATTTCTGTAGTAAAGTAATTACAAGCACCGAACTAACTACCACTAGAATACTAATATTATTTTCTCAACACAACAAGAAATCATTTGCATTTAAAATTGGATACGCAACATAATCAAAATTAAAAAAAAAACATTCATCAAATACCAAATCTCAATTTACCGACAAAACTTATCAATACAAAATAGTCGTCAACATTGAAATCTCAGTTAAACCAGCAGTCATCGAGTCAGCTGCACAATGCCTTTTCAAAGCCGTGAATTCCCGCAACTTTTGTCGACGTCAGGCGCGCGTAAAATGTATCAGAATATGGCAGCGGTTATAGCCGGCGACGTATGCAGAACTCCGTATAACTCTCAAGGACTTTAGAATCACTTGAAATTCTGAAAAGTAAATCGTCAAAGCTTTATATTGGCTCGTTCGTTTTGTGGCTATGACGTAGGCGATCATTACTCATGTAGCGCAATTCGTTTATAATGTTTATATCTTTTGTATTCGTTTCTATCCTTCAAATACAAGTATGTGCCTACTTAACGTGCAAAGAGACAAACAAATTAAATTATTAACTAAATTGTGAACTTTTTTTTTTAATTTTCCGCCCGAGTGTGTGTTCTCCTGCCGTTACAATCTGGGTGCCATCAAGTCACGAGTGAATCGGTTTCTTCTAATAAGCGTGATTGATTGTAGACCGCATCTTCGCTTAACATCAGGCGAGTGTGCGGTCAAACGCAAGCCTATTTATTAATAAAAAAATTGTTTTGCTTTCTTATCGTTTCACCGAACTTGTAAGTACCTACAGTAATTGATACAACTTACACAATATCTAAGGAAATTTAAGTTCCAATTAAAGTTAATCACAAACAGAAATTACATACTGAGTATCATAAAACCGTACACAATTTAAATTAGAAACTTCTAATTTATTATTTATTAATATAAAAAAGTAGATTTACTCTAACCCTACCCGTTCCGCTGAGGCTCTGGCTCTTTCGAAAACGCCAGGAGCGACGTATGAGTAAGAAATGTTTTATTCATTGCACACTGTCGTCTAAACATCGACCGCTATTTGGGATCAAATTTGGGCTGCAAATATCACGGCGAACAGTGCAAGTGACGGCGCCGGCAGTGCAGCGCTCATTAGCTTACCTGATTCTATTTAGTTTTTGATATTTCAACTAAACAAATGACTCGTCAGCCTTCCATGTATGTTTTTTTTAAGTTATCAAAACATTTTTTAACGAATAAAATATCATAAATTTTTGTTATTGGGTATTTTTACCGGTGCCAATTATAGAAATAAAAAAATATTTTCTTCAGTGCGCAAACCCAAGCAATTTAATACCTATTCCCTTAACACATTGTAAACAAGCAATCGTTGATAGGGTCGCGAATGCAGTCACTGTACACGGAGTACAACGCTCTAGGTTTATCACTAGCTGCTAGTCATCATCATCATCATCATCATCAGCCGTATGACGTCCACTGCTGGACATAGGCCTCTCCCATTGACTTCCACAAAGACCGGTTGGAAGCGGCTCGCATCCAGCGCGTTCCTGCGGTCTTTATTAGGTCGTCTGTCCACCTTGTGAGTGGACGTCCTACGCTGCGCTTGCCGGTCCGTGGTCTCCACTCCAGAACTTTGCAGCCCCATCGGCCATCGGTAGCTGCTAGTATAATTAGTTAATGTTTTGTAAGTAAATCTAAGTCGGTAACGAGTCACATTCACTAGCTAAGTAAGTCAGTCGTGTTGGAGTACGTTACGTTCCTCGCATCGTCCCGAGCGACTCTGGCTACAATTTTTTGGGCATTCGTGTTATTTTTATCTTCATAATTAAGTTTGTTTCCTTTTTGATACCAAATCAAATTATCCTTAGCCTATGTTGTTTTGATTGATTGACAACTTTTAGTTATCAGGTATTTTAGATTTATTCTCGAATAAACTTACGTTCTGAAACCGAACACAATCGAAGCTGCAAATAAAGCCACCGAGAGTATAAATGTCACGGCAACAATTAAATCTCAACGCCCGCGACCGACAACACCCATATTTTTACCCATTCCGAAGTTCGCCAATTGCGGCCGCATCAATAACTCGGCGGGACAAATAAATCAGGGCTGCTACAAATCCGGCTTCAATACGTCAAAGATAACTGAACGTGAATAATCGGGGGTAGTTGGAAACAAAGCGATTTGCATTTATAAATGATTCATGTGACGCGCCGTGTTGTAAGAGAAAACATTCTGGTTGATGGCGTTGGAATTTTGACGATTGGCAGCCCTGTGGACTTAGGACGCGGGCACGGTGCGCGCTCCAGCGGCCGCGGCCGGCCCATTGTGGCGCTCTTTGTTTTAAATTAACATTCACTTAATAATGTACTTACTCGGACTTTAACATTATAAGCCTTAGTTTTGGAGGGAAGTATAATTAATGTCGCTCGTTATTCACATAGATATTATCGCTCACCTATATAAATCTTTGTCGGTACCATTCCACTTACACATTTCGGAGCGTAACTATTCCCTTTACCTCCGGGGACTTCTTCTAGCCAACGACAAATGGTTTCAACTATCATAATGATATCGTGCTGTATGTACTATGTTATCAAATATAATAAAAATCGCTTCTCTCGTCACTTAAACAGCGACCCTACATAGTTTGTCCAAGTCTAAAGCAAACATGAAATCTGGCTTCATAAATAGACATAGCGCACAAACTAAATATTTCAGGATGATATTGATGCGCTGCGGCCTTTGTTCTCGTTGTGAATTTAATTTGATTAAAACTCATACGTTAATTTAATTGATAGATTGATGATCTGACTAGCACTTGTTTGCACTCAGTTTATGACGACGCGATATCTGTGAGTGATGTAGGGTCATTGGAAGCAGGTGAATCGGTTAAATTTGCAAGCCTGTCTATCGCATTTAACGTTGTTGTAAGAAGCACCAAACCGCTTTTTTTTCTAATGATCATCGGAAGTCGACTACGACGATAAAAATTGAACTGTTAACAATTAATATTATTATAACTTCTGTACCTGTAACACAAAACGTCTTTTATATGTAAAAATACATATCAGAGAGTGTTTTAATTGAGTAAAGTCTATTTTTTTATTACTTTATTAGTGGGATGCCCTCTACAACAGAAACAAGTCTTCAAAGTTATGGTGGAATAAAGAAACACATCATATACATGAATTCAGAAAACATTACATTCCACTCCTTTTTTGGGCAGTCTTGTAAAAATACGTCCTAGTTAAGCCGAAACTCAATTTCCAGTGCACCTTTTCTCGCTTTTTGAACCAGAGTACTGCAATATTTGATAGTTGTCGAAACTACATCACCTGTGTCCTGCGCCGCCCTATTTTCGTCAAATTCTAAAATAGCGTTATTTTAGAATTCTATGTCAATATGCATATGAACTGTTCATACGCATACGAATATATGAAATCAACGATTCTAATTGTATATACGTGCTTTTGAACTGGGTATTTAAAAGCTGGGTTGCCATTTATCAAAAAGCGTTTAAAATTACATGCATTTTGTTCTTTGCAAATAACAATAAAATCGACAGTCAACGCTGAAATTGTTATTAAGATTAGTATATGTGAACTGAATCAGCAATTCTAACCAAAGCGATTATAAATCTTCAAATAAAATTGTGATTCACATGTTTAGCTTCGAAAATTCGACATTTGGATTGTTGTACGAAAACCATCCATATTCCTTCCCTATACGAGAACGAATGGTTTATGGGAACAATTCAAAAAATAGATTAACTGTACTTTAACTAGTTTAATATAATGGAAGTCATTCTATAATGTTTTTTTAAATGTTAGCTTACACAAATGTTTGTTTTTAAAAAGGTGCACTTTTTCCAATTTGGTCAATGCTTTTTATATATAGTTGTGGTCAAAGATGATGAACACGCCTAGCCTTGAACAGAACGCACCGGTAAAGATGCTTAGCGGCAAATTTTTACTACCTAACTAGTAACTAACCAGCCGATTACTAGAAAGTAGCCTACCACCACGCTATGGTTTCCTCACAATGTTTTCCCTCAGCTGCATCACACCTCCATCACTTCATCAATCCTGCGTCACAGGAAACTGGCCATAACCAAATAGACTTAAGTTTCACTTTCGAGATTTACAAAGTCGTGTTATTTTCGCAGATAAGTTGTCAGCTTACCAAAGACAAAGGCGTAAAGAAGCGTACTTCTGCGTCAGTATTTCCGCTCGAAGCCCGAACTGCCGAGCTTATCTCCCGAGAGTTAAATGATTAAAACAACTTGTATAAACACCTCACTTTAATCACCGGCGTAGTACACTGCGGGGCTACCAAACTAGCGGCTATAGAAGCGCAGCTCGCAATATCTACATAATTCTATTAACATCACTCTTTGAGCTGGCTGGTTCTAACACGAATCATGAGTAGTAAAATACTTCAATAAGCAAACACTAAGTAGGAATGCCGCGAACGTCTATCTCTGGTAGTCTAGAATTATTTTTCATGAAGTTCTGCAACATTAAGACATAATCTATTTATTAGAATATTGGACAGTAATATTGTAAGTTGTATATTCTGAACTGGTGTAAGGACTATCTGGAAGAATGTAGCTGTTGAGTGAATGTGGGAGATTCTTTCAGTAATAGCATCCGCGGTACGGTCCATCAGGTCCGCCCTGGGCCGAGAAAACCTAGATAAGGTTTAATGGATAAAAAAAGAATTTATAACAGAGTGGGTAAAAAACTGATTATGCCAAGTCTAAATAATACTCATTAAGTAAGAAGTGTCCTGATGCCACATTTGTTCCTTATACGACAGCAAAGTGCTTAAGTGATTTAGTTCGTATTAATTTGTCAGTAATATAAAACAGAACTGTGTTAGTCTTTCCCAATATTATTCTACAAACTCCGTATAAGTACAACCAGTAGCGGTAATCGACTCCACCAATTCAGTTTACTCTAATCTGCTTCTAGCAGTTCTGGATCAAAGTTTTCCTGTGACTTTAACTATATTGTCATGCTGTCTTTGCAATGACGAAATAGTGCTTTGATGGATGCTGCTAGTCGTTAATAATTTTAAAAAAAGAATGTAATATTATTGTCTATCATTTGTTTATCTATACCTATATAACTTTCGGTTGTCTACATGCATGTGCCCACGTGCAAAGCTCTGGTATCTGTACCTACTCGCCATGCTGGGGGCCCCACGTCCGCCATATTGCTCCAAACTCAGTATCAACCATACTTAACGTTATTATCTCACTTCGGCCCACTTTGAATTAGGCATTGTCTGAAGTTCGCGCGCGCCCTCTCTCGGTACAACTTGCCAACTAATTAGTAAGGATATTATGCACTGTCGCTAAACCACATTGTATACGTACGCCCGTTTCAACGTGTCGCACGCCCGTTTCAACGTGTCGCACGCCCGTTTCAACGTGTCGCACGCCCGTTTCAACGTGTCGCACGCCCGTTTCAACGTGTCGCACGCCCGTTTCAACGTGTCGCACGCCCGTTTCAACGTGTCACTTCGCCCTTTTTGTCATGTGGCTTGTTGTGACAAGATACCCTTTTAGATATGATATCACTTTTAAAATGATTCATTGTAGTCTTAACATCCCACCGCTGAGAATAGAATACAATCGAAGGGAGATTCAGCAGACGTTTCGCCGCGAGGATGGCTCGTAGCAAAGTCATTTTAATTATGTAAATGTGTAATAAATAATTAATTATCTTCTATATATAAATACGACTCACATGAGTTTTCATTGGTAAGCGCATTACTTGATTACGGCTTAACCGATTTAACATTTTTTTGTGCTTGATACTTTGAATGAGGTTCATATGTAGATGCAGAACCAAAATCAGATCGCTAACGCACCGGGTACAAAAAACCGGCCATTCAGCTTTAAATTTGGGTGGAATTCTCGCCTGGAAACTTAAAAGTACCCTACCACCTAGCTATGGCTTCCCGGCAGCTTAAGTTCATTGTTCGGATTTGAATCCATGCGCTTGAGCGTGCAATTTAACCGCGCCATCCACTGAGCTATCTTCGCTGCATAAAATACATATTAGTGAGTTTAGTAACTGCTGTATGCAATGATTCACGGAGACATACGGAACTTCACGAGTTCAGATTTACATGACCTCTCTATAGTACTCGTAGATATATTATTTATTTGTATATGAAGAAACAGCAACAATACTCGTATTTATGGCAACAAGTAAAAATACACAGAAAATCAGGTAACATAAACAAGCACAAAAGAGGGAAAAAAGAATTGTTAGGATTACCGCTGTCACAAATCGGCCCAACTCTTATGGCAGCGATATTTGTTTAAGTAGTTGGGCAACAACGCGCCGGTGCGCGCTCCGGCACTCCGCGCCCTGCAACCCCTCCATGGAGCGATCCAGCTCACAGGAGCGTGCAGCTAATCGATCACAACAAGCAATACATAAAAAACTCGATATTTATTATGTTTTATAAGGGTCGGCCCAGACGGGCGCAATATCGGGTCGGCTCCGCGCCGGGCGACGGTCGTTTCTTTTATGGCGATCCGAACGCCCTCTACTCAACGGGTTATCATAAATCATCATTTTTATTTTTCTACTCCGATAGAACTCCAATATACGCGTATAGTTCGATTTACGTTTCATGCAATAAAGAAAGTGTGAGAAGGAAAATAAAATTAATTATTTTTAGGGTTCTGTGTCCTTGAAGGCAAGCCTACCATATCCGTTTGTATGTCCGTCTGTCTTGTGTGGTTCTATATCTCTTCACAGATTACATACAATATTATGTATATTATATAAATATTTTGGCATCTCCCATAATTTTTGCTTTGTTTCAGTCCATTCTATGGTTGCCTGGAAGAAATCGCTTTCAGCGAGTAGGCCGCTATTTATGTCACTAGCTCTTAAGTTTCTTGTTTGTGTTATATTTTAAATTTTTCTAATTGTAAAGGTTCTGGTGTTCACAATAAAGAGTTTCTATCTATTTATCTATTCCCAAACTAAGCAACGCTTAAGACATTAGGGACCAGATATAATATTTTTGTTTAAAACATTTATCATCACATAAATGTTTATCCCAGGCGGGAATCAAACCCCCGCCTACAGATCTTTAAGCAGATATATTTTTACCAAATGAACTAGCACATCAGCCCTACAATTCTATTATATTTCTGAGACATTAAAATGACATATCTCTCGCCTGCTAAGAGTAAATCTACAATCTCTAAAGTAGCAGAAAGTTTCTCCATTAACAGCCATAAGACCTACAAGAAAGCCTTACTAATTCATTATTTGCACCTTTTTGGAATAAAGCCAAGTGCACACTCTCCGCTAGCATGTCTGGAATGCGCTACGCAAAGTTCGCTCGGTATTAATTTCCCGGTAGACCCGACTGGAACAGTCCCGCCCGGCACGGACGGAAAGACTGACAAATTAACGGAAACAATGTGAACACAAGTATCCAGAAAAGTACATTCCAAATTAGGTCTTTCGGTGTTCGAAACACGCACATATGTATTTGCAAATAAGTACTTGTCAAAGTTTCAGGGTTTACTTAGACGATAAGTGTGTGGGCGGCATAGACGCCCCCGCTCGAACGCGTCAGTTCCCTACGCCTACTTCACCGATATTCTAATTAACAGCTATTCCCAGGATATGATTACACACTTTCCTGTCAAAATTGAAAATGAATTCCTTTTCACTGATATATCTGGAACACTGTTGAAGAGGCCGCCAACCTTTTACTTAATTATACTTTATATTTACGTAGAGATCATAGTTCAGTGTTACCGCAGTCGAATCACACGACGAAAGACGTGAATTCAAAACCCAGCATTGAGCTTGAGCAGCCGGTGAAGGAAACCGTCGTTACAGAAAACATTCTGTGGTGTACTTAAAGTATTTTCTAGTAATGGGCTCGTTGATCGGCTACCATCAAGTTAAAAATTTGTCGCCAAGCTCTTAACAGCCTCACATGAGAGACAGATCCCATATCATGCTAGATACGTTTGCCATATTCGACCATACCATCGTTTTCATTATGCTGTGTTCAAACACCTAGCCAGACAATCATATATTTTGAAATTGAAAATCTGCCGCCAATCACCTCACTTTAGAGCCAGTTCCATTTCAGGCTATGTGTGAAGTGAAGATGTATCTTCGATCACATCGTCACTTAAAATCAGGTGAGCTGTGGTCAAACTCGTAATTTGTCAACAGAAAAAAAATCCAACGGACTTAGTCTTTCAGTTCTAATAGTGTTCATCAAAAGTGCACGCTGGGATGGACTGAGAGGCTCCTGGAAATGCATCCTGACTCAATAAAATACCAATTGTAGACAATCAGACGTGTTCCCAATTGCGGCAATCAGGGGCAATCAATTGGCCGTCCCGGGAGGCTGGGCCGCTTCCCGGGCCGTCGGCGGGTGCGCGGCGCTTGCGGTCCGAGTGCCCGGATAATGCCTGGACGGTGTATAAATGCCATTAAAAAGTCGTCGAACTCGCGGTGATCAGTTGAATTTTTATTGAGGCATCCGTAGATTCGGAAACTGCGGAATTTCCAATAAATAATTTATGGGCAGCGTTTGAGGCTGTTTGTCACCTGCTGGTGACAAGAGATAACATACTGGAGATCGTTACGGTGACCCCTCGATTGTATAATAGCGCTCAGAGTTAGCGCTATGCTGCTAAAAACAAAAAGCGTAATTTAGTTTACTTGGATGACATATTTCTTCCAATTACAATTTTGATTTAAAAATTAAAGAATTGAACCGATTTTAATGAAAAGGTGGTTTATGGTTTTAACTTAAAACTAATATTCCAAATCGGTTTACAAAAGACGGAGCTTTTATTTTTAAAAAATACAACCGAATAGAGAACCTCCTTCTTTTTTGAGTCGGTTGAAGAAATAGAAGTAAAAACTTATTCCTAATATTTTTAAATAGAAAATGGAATTTTATAACTAATATTTTTATTACATAAACGAATATATTTAGGACATATTACAGCTCCAAAAACTCTATTTTTATGTGTTTATTTTTGGAATTAAATAAATTGATTATAATCATCAGCCATCGAGGTCCTCTGCTGCGCACAGGCCTCTCCCAAGCCTCGCCACTCCGCCCGATCTTCGCCTTTATATTATATTTTTGGTTACATATATCGTCACTCCACCGAGTCTTAGGAACTGTAATAACTAATTCAATAATACGCAGGACATTGTAACAGCTTAACAGATTTGAGTGAAACTCGAAAATGAAGCTAAATTTTACTTAGTATTATTTAGATTGTTATTATTAACAATAATACTGTTAAGTATTGCTATTTATTTAGGCATCAAAAATAAGGTAAACATACAATAGTAATAGTACCTAGTATCACATGGTACACGGCGCGAAATCCAGATCGCACACGTAAATAATAAATACTCTTCATGGCCGTAAGAACTGTTTAGCACTTAACCAGTTATTAAGAGTAATCGTAGTGGACTAAGCCTTTCTTGTACTCGGTCCGCGGGCCACTTCGCATTATAATATACCTACTGCCACAG
This sequence comes from Biston stratarius, assembly GCA_950106695.1. NCBI lineage: Eukaryota > Metazoa > Arthropoda > Insecta > Lepidoptera > Geometridae > Biston > Biston stratarius. The sequence continues at coordinate 14,630,671 of OX467110.1, read as the reverse complement.
TTGACGAGGCGGAGCAGTAAGTTGTGTAGTAAAACGTTTAGAAGTTTGACTTATTTTTGTTTCTTACGTGGGATTACTCACGTATTATATCGGATACTGCAATTATAGTTTTAGTCACATCCGATGGCCTTCTTTAAGTAGGCAAAGCTTTGTACAACTCACGCGCGGCCTCGTCTTGCTTAGCACTAAAAAGTCAAAAATAATACTAAATAAAGTAACGGGTAGTGCCTCAAGCTTTTAAGGATATAGGTAGCCTACACGCCAAATACTCACTAGCATTTATTGTTAACTTTTTAGTTCATTGTCCCAGATAAAAGCTTGTTTTTAAATATATTTTTTATTACATTTACTATATTCTATTTATTATTTATTTTTAATTATATTTATAATATAATGTTGTCTGCAACTAGACTTAAAAAATGTTTATCCAGGTACAGAGCAATAAAAAAACAGATACATAAATATATTTTAGAAGAAAAGGCGACTAACATTGGATTTAGGCAATATCTGCAGCCTAATCTAACCTAGTGATGTGTACTCCGGCAGCCTTACTTGAGAGCTAATTTATTTCCAGACTAGGTGTGTTTTTCATCTTCGACCTCACAGCCACTGAGCATCAGATGAGCTGCTGTCAAACTCCTAACGTGTAACTATAGAAAATTTGGGAAACAAAATACATAGATTTGATGACTTGAGCATAAAAGCAGTGCCGTGTAAAAATTGGAGATAAATTCGTATGAACCTTCTGAACAAACTGAGACGGGCTCGCGATAATACAAATAATGCCGTCGTTCATGGTTCTGATATTGCATAATTTTATATTTTCCACTAGACAATTTTTATTCCGATCAAGATTTCTACACGTAGTAAATATATGAAAATGTGCGCATGCGAGGCCCGCGCTTCATCGTACTCGCCATTATGAATAACTATTAGTACGGTCAAAACTCTCAAATCGTAAAAATAACTGCTCCATAAAAATTTATTCAAGGGTCAACGAACTTTTTCTATCTCAACTTTTGGGATCCGTCGATCTGAGAACGTCGTCTTACTCCTGCCGCCCAACTGTGCGTCTCTCGGTCAGCCACGTCTAAAGTCTCCGATGTTTTATTAAAGCCCCCTAGCACGTGACACGAATACCTCCCCTCTCCTACCATCGCCCGCCGTTCATCACCCCCCCATTCTGTAACCGACCCGCTAATTATCTGTGTAGTTTAAATTCTGTTCACTTTAAACTTTAGTTCAGAACGCATCATGACGGAAATTTTGCTGAAGCAGACATCATGTAGACAGTCATGGAACTCGCATTTTTATGCAGTGTAGTACATTTTTACCTCTTTTTATATTAATTATCGGGTCTAGTAATTTAATTAAAAGCATGCCGCTTACTGAGTGGCGAGACTGTAGTCAAAAAATCAAAATCAAAAAGTCATTTTTTCAGGCCCTGGTAAGGCACTTATGAACGTTAAGTTACATGTTTGAATCTACCACCGGCTCGTAATTACACTTCAACTGAGAAGACTCCGGCAAGAAACTCAGCAAGGCATTTTTTTGTGGATCTTTCTTTACATATTAGGTTACAGTTTACAGTTATAAATATTAATACATACATTATGCTTACTGCAATTGACATTTAGCCTTAGCCTTAGCCACTTAGGGGGATGCAAGTGCAGAGAGAAGCTATAACAACCATATATTCCTGTCTTCCACGTAATGAGCCACCTTATAGTAGGCTTTGTCAATTAACCTCCATTTTAGTTACCTCAAATGGGATTTTATTATAGAATCTAACGCAATTCCCGAGAAAAGACTTATTAGCTTTAGATAACCTGAATCTAGGTGTCACAATTTTATCTTTATTTCTTGTATTTAAGTTATGGCGGCTACTATTAATTTCAAATGAATTTAATTTTTTCCGGACAAACATAATATTTTCGTAAATGTACTGTGACGGTAACGTTAATATCTTAAAATCTTTAAAGCGATTTCGTAGTGATTCATGAAAAGCAGACTCATGCAATAAATAAAAGGTTTGTATTTAATTTATGCAATGTTTCTTTTTTTACCCACTTCAAAAAAGGAGGAGGTTCACAAATATCACAATAAATCACAAAGTCATCGGAATTGTGTGAAATTAATCTTGAGTGGTTTTCGCGTGGGAGGTACAATTAGCTCGAGAAGCAGCAAAGCATTGCAATAAATTATGACATTATTATACTATCATTTTATTCACCCGTCAGCTTGATTGCCACCTATGGCATAAAAAAAAAAAAAAAAAAAAAATTATTCCTTTACATGGTCGTAATATAAAAAAAAAAAACTAAACAACTGTTGTTAAAAATCTACGTTTAATTTGTTTTTTAATCTTCCCAGTCCTGTCAAAAAGTCTTCAATGTAAATATAAAAGCCCAATAATCGCTAGATAAAAGTAAGTTTTGTCAAGAAAATACTCCGTTTTCCTAAGTATAAGTGAAAGCTTGCTCTAGGGAAGGGACGGTAGCTGGTGCCGCGGACCTGCCAGTCTTCATCAACCGTAATAGCACGGGCGGTGTTTTTATTTTAGATCGTTTAGAAGCTGGTTGGCGGAAATAAATGCTTGGACTTAATTCTCACGTAAGCGGGGGATTCGGTTCTTTTTGATTTTAAGTGTTTCTAAATAACACAAAAATAATTTGGAAATAGAATATCGTAGGCCATTTCATACAGCTCCATCTAGCCCCAAACTAAGTAAAGCTTGTATTAAGCGAACCAGATAACTGATAGAATACTTATGTACTATTTTTGCAGATAAACTCCTTACTATCGATAACTAAACAGAAAAGAGAGCTCCTCGTGCGAAATTCACTTCCACTTATTGTACGATGTCAGAAAAGTTAACCTGGGTACAGTACAGTGATACGAGTATTTACGGGACGTTCCCTGTGATCAACATTTGCCTTCAAAATCAACCGTGACAGTTTTAAACAGTGCTATTAAAAACGGGTGCTGTTACGAATAAGCGGTAATCAAATAAGAGACCGGGCGGGCCGAGTAATCTGTCAATAGAAACGGACACTATTCCAATGCGGAACGTATAATATGTGGCCAAATTATTATTACGAAAACCTTCCCAGGCAAGGCTCGTTCTGCAGCCCCTAATCCTCGCGGCTGCCAAACGTCTACAAGCGTCCAGTGAAGTGGGTCTCAAACTGACGTCCATCTCTCTATTAGGCGTGATGGTTCCCTTTTAATATTTCAGTCCGTCCTTTTGTGTTATCCTTCAGAGGGTAGTCGTACGTTTGGACGTTTTACGAGTGTGCCAAATTATGTCACGCAATAACCGCCGTCTGTTTGCGGCGCTACGGTGTATTTCCGACAAGTTTTTTTGAAGATATTAACGATCGTTTGTTGTTTTCTCCACGGAACTGTCGCTCACGTTGTGATAGCATCGTACATAAAGGTAAAATTTCATAATTCAGAAGTAGCTTGGATTGAGCCATGGACATTTAAAAGGTGGAATGGATTAAGTGATCGGTATGTGTTCAAAATTCGAGAAAAGATTTTGCGTATCGTAAACATTTGCTGAGTTTGATTTCGCTGTTACTTGTGGAATATTTATCTGACGAAGAAATATTGTTGTTATGAGTTGTTGGAAATCGGGCGAGCGGCGGTCGTTCGAGGTCTCAAATTTGGAATATTAATTAGTATAATAATAAACTGTAACACTTTGCCAAATTATAAGACTCCTTGCCCTTTTGTAAGTCAGAATCTACCCAATGACTGAACTAGTACGAAAACATTAAATACCTTGAATTCTGAGCCCTATTATCTAAAATTTTTAATTAATTTTAAAGGAAACAAAATAAACACATTTCAATGAAATAAGTAAGATCATATATCACTCATTGAAAAACGCATGATAAGAGTCGCGTGTTATCTCGGAAAGAGCCGGTAATTTTCGGTTCGGAACGGGACTATCGAACTACTATCCAGGCAAACTTTAATTCACGATTTACGATCACCGCCAATATTTACCAACGTATTAATGACGCCGGCCACCCGAGCCGATGCTGTTTCCTTTCATAACCACCGCCTCACCATTTAGCACCGCTTAAAGCTCGATACGCCGACAGCGACGATGTACATCGCTTGTCAAATGCCGGTTTAGAAACTCAAACGCGACCCGACCCGTCAATGAACGGCGACAGAAAGAGAAGGCCGGTAGAGAACAATAGTCGGAGGTTGTAAGGGTGCACGGGAGCGATTGAGACGTACAAATGTTTGGAGTTGGATTACTTTTCAATTGAAACGTGCCTACGAAGACGGCGCCGGATCGAGTTATTTGAGTTCCAATTATCGCCGGCCCGCGAGCAAATACGCCGGGATTGGTTACTGTATGCATATTAGCGCGCGTTGATCCCTTTATTTTATGCGATTTAGTTCTGTCTGCGTTTTTGGAATGAGTCCGCGAAATTACGTCCTTCAAGTAAGAACAACTCGGTGACAGATTTCGTTACTTCAGTGAGCTCTATTCTAAAGTTACTACTGTACTCGAGCTAATGTACTTACCGAAATGTATTTACATTTTGTTATAATATAATATTGTGATTCGTTTCTTAGGTTACTATTATTACGTAAGCACGGGGGGATTTTTTTGCTTTACATGCTTATTTTTGAAGACATTACGCACGGGGGGGCTGGACTCTATATGGTGATTACGTGAGTAATATTTATTTATTTACGTTATTTTCACTGACAAGCGGTTTTGCTTACGTGATACGTGAGCGGCCCCTTACGACTTGTGTGCGTGTGTGTGTGTGTGTGTTTGTGTGTGCGCGCGTGTGTGTGTGTGTGTGTGTGTGTGTGTGTTTCGATGTTTAATATTTATTCTTTACTTTTACATCACAGTAATGTTGGTGGAAGTTTGTCTGTATGTTTCTTCTTTATGCTGATGCTTATACTTTAGATTATTAACACTTAGGATACTTTAAATCCCGGAAAATCTAGTTAATATCGCGTGATCAGCCACTATTCTTATACCTATAAGGTACTCATCAAGATAATTATAGAACAAATTCTTAAGTGACACCAGAAATAATTTATATCACGCGTAAAAAAATCAGCCATATGCATCGTAACCTTTTACATTGCCGTTATCTAGTTTTAAATATTAGTAAAAAGAAAATGCATTCCATATAAGATACCAAACAAAACAAAATTACATTACATCATTGAAAACTCAAAAATTCCATACTGTATACGGAAATCTCATCGTACAATCTTACACAAACATGTGCGGTTTTTTTTAAATCTCTAATTATGCGTATAGGTATGTATATTTATTGACCGGGAAGGTAAGATTAATACCAAGTTATTTAACCACAGGTCCGCGGCGCGGCTGTCTCGTCCAGGCACCTGCGCCGTCGACTTGTTCAGTCAGTCTGCCACAGAGAGATATTTCCAAGACAGCGAGCGCGGTGAGACATTAAAGTGGACAAAGTAAGTGCATCTGTCGCATTGTGCGCCGGAGCGCCGCGCCTTGCTGCCGTCCTCGGCTGTCACGGCCAGTGAGACTTGTTGCAAGCGACGAGTGCCCAGCACACACAAACACTAGATAAGCGCTTTCATGCACTATACTGAACTAAAACTATTTCTTTATAAGAAAAACTTTGTTTTTTATCGTTTTTTATGGTTAACCACAGTTCAATATTAAGTGACTATGTGGTCGAAGATGGTAAATACATCTAGTCTAGAATGAAACTGGCTCTTAAAATAATAATAATAATATTAACAAACATATGTATATTATGTTTGAAATTTCTTCACACTGAAGTGGCTGGATGGTTTTTTTTTATATAAAAGTAATGAGATGAACAAGACGCTCTCTTGATGGTAGGAGATAACCCCTCAAAGTTCCGTGTATCGCTGCAATGGTCACGACCATTGCAGCGATACACGGAACTTACAATATTAGCCATCAAGTAGTAAGATGTTTCAAAAATAGGTTAACGAAGAGTTAACAGCCAAAACATGTCTTCAGATAGGCCTGAATACATATTCACTACGCCGATTGGAAATGTTAGTTTACAGTTTAAATTTTTTGGCTGTTCGTGCAAACTAGATTTACCTGCGTGTCTTGGAATATATGTTATAAAGATTTCGATAGATCTTGAGCTACATTTAGTATTTGTTATATTACAAAAGAAACCTACTATAAGTTAATCCCCGAAATGTAACGAATCCCTGGTGCATGAGGTCCAGCTTAAGCTGGGCTTGTTACTGAAGCTGAACAAATCGTACTGTACATTACAGGTATATCGTTTAGTTCAATTTGTACAGCAAATCACTCTACTACGCGAGAATACCCGCGGGCAGCAGCTAGTTTTCAAATAAAGCCGTCAAAATTGGTCTTACTGTAATATACTAAAATTTACGGGAATAAAATATCTGCTGCACTATATGACAGAAATCGCTTTGAACAAGGCCCACACGCGATCGCCGGGAAATATGTCACCCGGGACGGGCCCGTCCGGCCCGGGGCAGACGCTTTATGGCCCGGACAAAATTATTGAATACACCCGACGGGAGGTAGGGATAATCGGATTTGTAAGCTTTTAATCAGATACTAAGTGATAAGTACAAATGACAGACAAACGCAAGATGCTGTAACGGAATGCAGAAGAATGACATTGATAGGAAAATATTTTAATTCTTAGGTGATTGATAAATTAAGGATTATGATCCAGAAAGGAACTAAACTTGGCCTTTTTTTATCGTTCTTAATAGTTGATATAATTATGCCAAGAAACAGTACAGCCAAAACCGATAGTTCACTGGAGAGGCATGTAAATATTCCCCCCGAGGAATTCTGCAGGTGGCCCTATCCTTCTCCGCTGCAACGTCTTCAAATCCGCGACCATTCTCACGAGCTCCATGAAGTCAGGGCTCCAAATCGGTGGCTAATTTCACCCTCCATCTCTATTAAAATTAGGACGCTGGTGATCTCTATGGCCTCCTATATTTTCCGAGGGCCATTCATCACGGGCTAGCACTTTTGCCTTATCGATCCGTTCATATTTTTACTCCTTGAAGGAGGCCACCGAATGCGGCCGAAACTATAGTGAAACAAAAATGTGTCGAAACCACGTTTTTTTTTAATGCTTGACAGACTAGGTGTTTTACCACAGCTCATCTGATGTTAAGTGACGGTGTGGTCGAAGATGGCTCTCAAGTGAGGCTGCCGGAACACACTTTTAGATGCTTAGCGACAAATTTTCAACTTGAGGGTGGTAGCCAGCCGAGTACTAGAAAGTACCCTACCACTATGCTACGGTTTCCTCACGATGTTTTCCTTGACCGGCAGCTCAAGCTCAATGTTGGGGTTTGTACCCACGCCCTTCGGCGTCCGAACCGACCGCGCTAACCACTGAGCTATCATCGCTATCATCGTCAGTTTTCATAATAACACCGTTAGATGATTCGCAACAGATTTTTAACGTTCGTGTTGTAACTTTCTGGGTATGCTCGTAGCTAGACTAGAAAGAAAAGTACCCTGCAGTCATTTAGTAACTTTAGAAAAAGTACTCTTTAGAAGTCCAGCTACACGACTGGCGGGACCAAAGGTTAATGAACTGTTCTTGGGCTGGTATAACAACTAGCTAGATAACGTGAGCACGTGTTGCGGCTACTTATTCAAGCTAACAGACGTGTCGCGCCGAGGATGTATGAAGCGGAGAAGGCGATGCTGATAAAAATTGGAATAAAAGTTTTATTTCTTCCGCGAGACCTATTGTAAGCGAATATATTTGACTGTATCAAACGTGCAGCAGTAAAAACGCGGGGGCCGGGGGAGGGTGGGGTCGGAGGGGGATGCTGTAAATTGGGTGAATATTTTATTGAGCAGAGTTCGCCGGGCGGTGGCCTCCACACATCTTGGTAGCTTTACAATCCACCCAGATAGCGCTAGGAACTCTTATCGATCTTTCTCGAAAGATATAAACAATTTCTAATTCAGTTCTAAATATTACATGTTCGCTTAGACGAGGCATATTCACTCTTCTTCTATCTATTTTGATTAAAGAGACTTTGTGTTGAACTTTTCTTGTTATCAAGAATCGACGTTTGTTCGGGTGATGGTAAGCGACACACCTCTGTCGTTTGAATGCTGAAACAATCAGACAGGACTAAGCAAAATCAAAATCAAAAAGTCATTTATTCAGTTTAGGCCCTGGTAAGGCACTTATGAACGTTAAGTTACGTGTTTGAATCTACCACCGGCTCGTAATTACACTTCAACTGAGAAGACTCCGGCAAGAAACTCAGCAAGGCATTTTTTTGTGGATCTTTCTTTTCATATTAGGTTACAGTTTATACAGTTTACAGTTATAGATATTAATATATTATGCTTACTACAATTGTCACTTAGCCAGGGGGATGCAAGTGCAGAGAGAAGCTACTACAACCATAATATTCCTGTCTTCCACGTAATGAGCCACCTTATAGTAAGCTTTGTCAATTAACCTCTGCTTTATAAAATCTTTGAATTTATTATAGGACATTTTAGTTACCTCAAGTGGGATTTTATTATAGAATCTAACGCAATTCCCGAGAAAAGACTTATTAGCTTTAGATAACCTGAATCTAGGTGTCACAATTTTATCTTTATTTCTTGTATTTAAGTTATGGCGGCTACTATTAATTTCAAATAAATTAATTTTTTTCCGGACAAACATAATATTTTCGTAAATGTACTGTGACGGTAACGTTAATACCTCGGTTTCGTAGTGATTAGCTAGTATAGCAAAAACATATACTCGTACTAGCCAACCGCTTAGTCCTATCTGATTGTTTATCCCTATTCTGTAAGTTGTTATGTTTGTTTTTTAATAAATATATCTCATCCTACTCCTTATTAGTGCTATACACGGTCAACAGCTCGGGAACACGACGCCTGAGGCGGGCTACAATGCTCATCTAAATTAAAATTTCTACTTCGAGGTAACTCTCAAATCGCGAGAAAACCAGCGACTCCACGCATTTAGTCAATGATTTTCTTTTGGAACAGCTTCTCTTTTTCTATTTTTTTTTTAAATTATTTCACGATTTCATAATTGACCGTAATAAAATTTGTTCGTAATTATAAGTACGGCTTAATACTCGCTATTACAGCTGAACGGATTTAGGTAAAACTTGACATGCAAGATCACTGAGGCAGTTTTTTTTTTATTACGAAAATTTTTTAGTTTACTTTTTTTTACTTTTGTAGTTTTTAGTTTTTAGAAGTTTTTAGTTTACTTTTATCCAACTTCAAAAAAGAAGTAGGTTCTCTGACATTCATAAACCGATATGGAAAATTCTTTGAAAGGATATACACATACATATACTTTCTGATTATTTCCGATACAAGTTTCATCAAAATTAGTTCAGTTTGATTTTTGAAACAAAGTTACTAGAAAAAAGTTGTTATCCAAGTAAACGAATAGTTTCAAATTCAATGAACTTACCTTCTGTAAGTAAGCACCGGAGCTCCGTAACAAATCAATGTAATCTAGCGTCAATGTACGTGTCTTTTATAAAAATGATACTTGAAGGAAACACGTATGAAAAACTTACACATAAATATACACCGCAAACTCTCATAAACTGTAAAAACTATACCTAATCTGAAAAGTGTCCAGCTAACGACGCGACGGGACAGTGAGCGCTAAAAGCCAAGTTTGTAGCCGAGTTTGAGAATAGAGGATGAGCCAGATGCTCTCCAACTATGTCTACTGGCGCAGAATACGCATCAGTCACTACGGCGCCTCGCCTAGATTAAACAACAGTCAGTACACGAACCCGCCACAGTTGAGTAAGAGTTAGTATGCGGTGAGGCAGCAGTTTAGATAACTAGTAGTTGTCGGCGTCCGGGACGGGACAAGTTGTCGCTTGTCTTCAAACTGCACTTCATCGGTGAACAGTTTGAAGGCAAAGTTGCTAAATGTCCTACATTGGACAGATGGGCAACCGTTTTTATTTTGTAACTAAAATAAAAAGATATAAACAGTTTTGCTGTTTCAGCAGGTTCATTTAGGGAGGGAACCCTTCCTACGGCACAGGCTTATATATAAAAATAGAAGTGTGAGTTAAATCTGGCAAAAACTTGAAAATGACTCGATCGATTTGAATATTTAAGTAGCTAATAGCATATAAGCTATTTAACATCACGTTACGACCCTTAGAAGCCTATAGCGGGTGAAACCGCCGGGCACAGGTAGGTAGGTACATGGGAACAATCGTGTTTTTTTTCCAGGTTTTTCCTATAACTTTATGTTACATAAAGGTAAGTTAAATTAGCGCAAACGAAGTGTTATACTACGGAGCACTCACATGTCGTGTAGTGCTGCATCCTCTGTTAACTTCATTAGTTAACCTCGGCAATTTATTAACGGGGTGGGAGCTGCAGTTACCTTACATGTAGGCACGGTGCTTAGTTTCACGCGGGCGCGCCGCAGCGTCCCGCCTGCAGTAAGGGAAGGAGAAGTTTTCCTTGTGAAATGCTTATTTTATTATTATTGGTATCTACAAGGTTTCATAGATAACTCAGTATTCATAACAATATTATAGTGAGTAAATAGTAATGTCAAAATGAAGTTTAGTCCTAACCTTAAGTTGTATTTACTCATTAGTATGTTTGTGGCTCTCAAAACTATGAACGTATTTCATATGTCTTAGAGTGTTCAAGGTATACACTCTAAGACATACTTGATTTAATTTGAAAATATTGAATTTAATTATGAATAATATAATAATGTACAATGTGTGATGGCAAAAAAAACTTTTATTTCTCTAATTTGTATGAAACATTAGATAATAAATTAGATATTATCTAATTTATATAGTTACAAATACAAATACAAATATTTTATTGATAACACCAATGTTACAAGTCAATAGTATACTTTAGTCAAGTTAGTATACTTCAGTCGTTTCAGTTACAACAGTGGTAAAGATTTAAATTTAACTAACTTGACAACAATTTAAAAAACTTATCCGAAACTTTACTTAATATCTGAGACTTAAATTTAACATAAACTTAAAAGCTAAAACAAATTAAACAAAAAACTAATTAAAATAACCATTATCCCCAATTGCCAACACGTGTTTCCTTGGCTGCCTTGGCGTCCCGAGGATGCCTTGTGTTGAGTCTTGATTAGTTTATGTATTATTAAATCACTTGCGCACATTCGTGTGCATGATTCGATCTTTGAAGATTAAAACACTAAACACAAATTTTCGGGAAAAAAATTCATTGCAGTATCATGATTTTTTGCGATTCCAACAAACTTCCTTCGTCTACACTGTGGCCGTGTTCGCTGGGAGCCATACAAAGTCCCAAGTCGGCGTGACGGCAAAATACTAGGCGCTTCCTCGTGGTCCCCGGCTCGTTAGCGCAGGGCTGCGGTCCGCGCCCGCCGACTCTTACTTTATTGTTCACATGATTCTACGGCTTTCCTCCCGCACATCATGAAATATAAGACTTTGAGTGTGCGAATAACTTCATCTGTACTGTGTGCTGTGTTATTTACTAACGAAGCCTCGCAACTTCACCCGCCACCCCAAAGAAGCCACATATTTTTTATATATTTCGGGATAAAACATAACTGAGATTTCGTTCAATATATTCATTCCAAACAACACCCTCCCCACTCTTAAACTTTAGCATTTGTAATACTTGGAGATCTACCGATCTCCTTAGCAGGAAGTCATCTCGATAGGTACCACCGCAATATTCTGCCGCCAAGCAGTAGTGTGTAAATGTTAGTGTGTTCCAGTTTAAAAGATGCTGCACCTATCCAGCGAAAGTCTCAAAGTAATAAGCGCCAAAGCGATTTCCTAGACTTTGGTATGCTACTCGAAAGTCTGTGTATCGCTGCAATGATCATGGACAGGCGTTATCTCTTATTATCAGGAGAGCGTCTCGTTCGTCTCATTACTTTTACATTTAAAAAAACGAAACCTAAAGACTTTTAAAGTAACCGCATCTGATTTACAAAGATACGAACATCTCTTGTGTTAGCGAAATATATTTTTGTCGAAGCAATTCCATTTATATTTTGAGCATTCAATTGGTCGGGCTCCCAAATAGCGGGAGTGACACGCGGCGGTTTTGTCCCGCGTCACTCCTGTCACGCCGTAATCCACAAACGCGTCACGCCGTAAAACATATTGTTATTATGTTAATGTCGCGCCCGCGCGGGGGCGCGCGCGTCGCGGGCGCGGGCGCGGGGGCGCGGGCGGTGCAAAATGCTGTTTCTGTCACGCTGTACAAATGTAGTTCTAATTTGTCACGCGCAGCGACTCCATTTGAAAACACATTCATCTGTTTGTTTACTTACTAGATTATCAATTAAGATATGTTACAACGATTAGGTGCCTTGTTTTACAATATATTCTCCAGTTTATGTGGAAGTCTATAAGATATCTTAGTGTTTTTTTTCTTTAGATATCAGGCATGTTTTTTTTGTTTGACAGGCTAGGTGTTTCACCACAGATCACCTGATCGAAGATGCTCACTGGCTTCCAAGTGAGGCTACCGGAACACACCGTTAGATGCTCGGCGGCAGATCTTCGAGTAGTAGCTAGCCAGCCGAGTACTGGAAAGTACCGAAGCTATGCTACGCGTTGCATTTTTAGCCCGGCAACAGAAATTGTTTTTCAGAAATAAAATAAAATGAGTACGACGAAAAAAGTAGACGAAAAGACATCCGCTGTCGACTCGCGGCAGCGACGGCCTCGAGGTGTGCTTACTAACTTCGACCACACATTACTTATCAACTTGCCAATTGATCGGTGGAATAACCACGGAACCATGGAATAATAATTTTCCAGGCAACCTTAGGACGGAAAGGATTAAAGGAAGAAAAAGGCGGTGTGTGTTGATAACAAATATACATATACATATATATATATATATATATAACCAATTCATAGAATGCTGACAGAGCATTTCCCGGGAAACTTGTCTGTCGATTCTGGTAAGATCGTACGTATTTAGAAACATGACATTCAGTTGAATTTAACTAAGGCAAAGGCAAGCAGTTGTTATTATACCCAACACACATATATATATTTATATATTATTCCACGACTTTTTATATATCCATAATATACCTTCTGCCTCAACAACTTGGTTGAACTTGGGCTTTTTCTGGTTGAACAAATAATGATAAAATTCGTTTAAAGCATTAAACGTCTGCGCGGTTGGAATGTAGAACCGTTGAAATCCGATAATGATCTAAGTGTTTTCATCTAAACTGAGCCCCTATTCACAAACTCAAACAGTTTTACTTAACAGCTATGACAACTTTCCAAGTGGAAACCCTCGCCCGGCGTCTCAAAGCAAAAATCTTTTAAAAGACATCAATTCACAAATCAAATAAACGCGTGACAATAAAGTATCCAAGAAAATATAATCGCGCCTCATTAAAATACAAAAGGTGGAGACGAGGCAGCTCGGGAGCCAGTTCTCACTAGGACATAGGTACTTATACTGGAATTATACTCTGTGGCACTCCGGAGGGAATGAAGCTTGTTTCAAATTATAACAATTAAATCCTCCCATTGTTTATTACTAGATATTTTATTTTACTTTCTGTTAGGATTTCTTTTACTATACGTAAAAGAAAACAAATTATATATCTTCTTCTGCCTTTGTTATATATTATATATCTTCTTATTGTTTGTAAAAGTAATGAAACATACAAGACACTTTCTTGATGGTAAAAAAATATTCATGACTATTGCAGCAATACTCAGAACTTTGAGTAACAAAACAAAGTTCAGGGCATCGCTGCTTTGACGCTCATTACTTTGAGACTGTCGATAGTTAATCTCAATAGCTTTATAATGTAACTGCAGTAAGTACCCTTCAAACCGGAACACTAATGCGTACACACTAACTACTTGGCGGTAGAACATCTGGTACGACTTCCTACCAAGTAAAATATCTAATCATATGGTTAATTTAGCAGTCATCGATTACCCGTGAGCGACGCGGCATGGTGTGAGCGGGCCGCGAGGGGAATGAGCCGAATGAATGTAGACGAAAAAGTTGCGAATGTATTATGCATCAGGCGAGCTCAGGTGTCTAAATTAAATTCGGGCATTCCGATGTCACTCAAAAGTCGCGCCACTGAATTACGTCACTTTCTCACTCCGCCGCGCCCAGGGTGGATATGTGTTGGCTGCGGCGCACACTTTCCTACAAGAAGAAACCCAAACTGGTACTTATCGCAAAGGAAATAACCAACCGAAAGGAGTTAACTTGAGTATTAGGATGTATCTTCATCTTCATATTATTATCTATTATTGTATGTTAACCTGTTCAGATCCTTAGCTTATTTTTATGCTTAGTTTTGGCACACCACGTTTTCTACTTGTACTTGAACCATTTCTATCCTAAAGTTGCCTGAATGAGATCAATTTTAGCGATAGGGTCGCCAATTGTTACACTAATTTGAAGTTAAGATAATAATAATTATATTATATACTTTTTCATCTTTTATCCTTTTTCAACTTTTTTCTTTTATCTTTCTTTATATTTTTTTAATAGTGACAGCTATTTAGATTATTTTGTTCCTTCTTTAAATTAATATTATTTTAAACAAAATATCATAAATCCAAGCTTGTCACACGCCTTGGCGTTGGTGTGGTATTTGGTTGAATATCTGCTTCAAGAACTGTAGGGCGTGGGTTCGATTCCCACCTGGACAAACATTTATGTGACGATTAATGTTTTTTTTTTTTTTTATGGCTGACAGGCCTGGTGTTTCTGGACACACTGGTTCTGGTGGCCTGGACATCTCACCTGATGTTAAGTGACGGTGTGGTCGAAGATGGTAAAGCACATCTCGCCTGGAATGGAACTGGCTCTCAAGTGAGGCTGCCGGAACACACCGTTAGATGCTTGGCGGCAGATTTTCAACTTGAGGGTCAAAGATGATGAACACACCTAGCCTTGAACTGAACGTACCGGTAAAGATGCTTAGCGGTAATGTTTTACTACCTAGCTAGTAGCTAGCCAGCCGAGTACTAGAAAGTACCCTACCACCACGCTATGGTTTCCTCACGATGTTTTCCTTCACCGGCAGCTCAAGCTCATTATTGGGGTTTGAACCCACGCCCTTTGGCATGCGAACCTACCGCGCTAACCACTGAACCATCATCGCTACAAACTTATCACACAAAATCGAACATGTTTGTTTTGTGTCTGGATATGCTGCATGTATTTACAAAAAAGTATACAATTATTCTATTAGTTTTCTGGTTCCCACAGTACAAAGCTTTGCTTAGTTCGGGGCTAGATGGCGCTGTGAGAAATATTCTACTATATTTACTATATGTTAGATACATACTTCCTTACGGTTAGTACCGATTTTTTTTCAGCAGGTTCGCATGGCGACCCTACCACATGATTCCTCCCCCCACGTCACACAACCGTTTTTTCATTTCGTCTTGAATGTAAATGAAACGTCATTGCGAAATTATGCGCGCCATCACTCGAGGAAACAAGCCGCAGACGTCGCGGCGCCCTCGCAATCAAGCGCTTTCATCACTTAGCAGCCGAACAGCCGGCTGGACGGAGTGGCCTGTCAAGGGGTACGTTAAACAGAAGTGGTTGCGTAGTGGCATAACGCGCTCATGGCAGACACTACGTATTTTTTTTTGTTTAATATTTTGTTATTATTTGGTTGGCAAGCTAGGTGTTTGGCTACAGCTCATCTGATGTTAAGTGAAGGTGTGCTCAAGTGCTATCGGAACACATTATTAGGTGCTTGACGAACGAATTTCCACTTGAGGGTAGTAGCTAGCCAGCCGAGATAGTGATAGTGATAGTGCCCTACCATGTTTCCTCACGATGTTTTCCTTCACCGGCAGCTTAAGCTCAAGCTGTTGGGGTTTGAACCCACACCCTTCGGCGTGTGAACCGGCCGCGCTTATCACAGCTATCATCGCTGTAAAATGCTGAATATTGCCTACTACTTTCTATCAACAGATATCAATTTGAATATTACAAAACAAAGCAGTTTGGTAGCGTAGCTGACTGATGACGAAGCCATGACATCGTTCGTTATAGATTATGTTATTTAGATTTGCCCATCACGCTTACTCTATTATCACGCTGGATGGTAATGGACACCTTTGCACCAGCCAAAAGCCAGCGCCAGTTATCTTTAATCTTGGTCCCTATTCTTAGCACCAGTACCCCAATGGCCCATTGTTTCCACTGCGATAGGCACAAATCAATAACTATTCGCCAAAGCGTACTAAAGCAGATTTTGGTTAGCGGAATCCTCTGGCGCTGCCGCCGGAGAGAAAACGGAGCGACCTTAGTGACTGGCGGTGACAGTGCTGACGTAAGTGGCGTCCTGGATCAGACATTACCCATTCTTCCACGGCACCAAAGTCTGCGGATCCGGCCTCTTCCCGTCAAGACTGCTAAGCTCTGGCGACTCTAAGCCACAGGGAACACCGGCAAAGATAGAAGCCCTGAGACCTAAGTCGTTTATTATTTTAAGTATAAATTTTATTGTTTGTAGGTAATGTATTTATTGTTGTTTAACAATAAAATTAGTTACTAAAGAAAACAAATAAAATTGCATAAATACTTCTAACTTACCTTTTTATGTAAAAGTGAGACGAACGATACACTTTCCTGATGGTAAGAGATAACACATGTCCGTGACCATTGCAGCAATACACATATGTTTGAATAGTAAAACGAAGTCCAGGGCATCGCTGCTTTGGCGCTCATTACTTTGAAACATTAGATGATTAGTCTCATAAGCCCTGGAATTTCGCTAGCTGCAGTACCCTACAAAACCAGAACACAGTAATTATAGCAAAGCTTACACACTACTGCTTGGTGGCAGAATATTTGGTGCAGCGGTACCTACTTTCTTCTTCTGCTAAGGAGATCTACCCACCAATAAAACAAAAAAATTGAAAAAAGTTGTTTAGTAAAAAAAGGAATTTTTAGCGTAGTATATATGACGGTAGCATTGTTTCATATACTATGCTAGCTGAATAAAAACCTGTAAAACGGTATGACAGACTTGGTATATTCCAGTCGGCATACAACACTACATTCAAATGAATGCAACGCAAAACGATGTAAAAACCGCAGTCGCCAACAATATTGCCGGCGCGCGCCCGCAAACAAACAAATTCAAATCCAAACGCTCATAAGTCGCGCCGCAGCGCGCGTCACGCCGGTGCCGCGCTTTTTAATCCTACCCTACGTGTAAACTCTCACCTTTGTGAGATAATATGCCATTTTCCACTGTAGCTATTACGTAATAAGGCTGGATTTCGCTTGTATTTCTTAAATGTTGGTTGTGGTTACGCACAATGTAGATAAAGACAGTAATCAAATAAAATTCATGCTACAAAAAATAGAGACTTTTTGTTGTTCTATATCTATTTTATGTTACTTAATTTTATATTTGGCGATGGAAGAGAACAAATTAATTGGTTTCCACCACCGGCGGGTTCTTGTATTCTGAGTATTTTAGAAGCGATTATTTATTTTTCGGATTCTGGGATAAGCTGTGAAAATTTGAAGGTCAGGTCTCGTGGGGAAATTATGCGGAGGATGGCGTCACGATCGAATTTTCGAAAGAGAATTGGCATGCTTGCAAATCGATAATGTCATTGTATTAATGACATGCCTTTTATGCATTGTAGGAATTATTTTCCAATACTTATGTTTATTTTTCAAGTTATTAAGTATGAAAATAATGGTGCTTTATTTATAAAATGCTAAATTACGTGTACGGATGTAAGAAATGATATAATGTAAAACGACGTGCGGGTTTTTTTATTGACTCTAAAACTCTATCAAAGCTTGTAGCGATGTCATCACCACTTTACTAGGCCATTACTGGACTTGACTGTGACTGATTTTGTGACTCAGACTTACTACTTTTGATTTATCATAAAGTATCGAATCACTTAACACTGTCAAATACACAAATACGACGCAAAAACAAAGAAGAAAAAATTCTCGTCAATTTTACCCGACTACTACGAAAGGAGGGTTATGTTTTCAGCCCGTTGCTTTGCAGAAATGTATTATTTTTATTAATTATTCTGTAATCGGGTTATGTTTTTTTTTACTATTGACAGTTTAGTTTGACCTTAGGTTACCTGATGTTAAGTGATAGTGTGGTCAAAGATGGTAAAGCGCACCTGGCCTGAAATGAAACTGGCTCTCAAATGAGGACTCCGGAACACACCGTTACATTAAGTTAACTAGACAGCCAAGTACTATAAAGTATCCTATCACCACGCTTTGATTTTCTCACGATGTTATCCTTCACCGTTTGAAGTCTGCAGCAATACGCACATAACTAAAAGCCAGGGGTGCATGCCGAATGATTCGAACCCAGGACCTCCAGATTGAAAGCCAGACGGTCTCCCAACTACGCGGCCCAAACTTAGGCAGCTTCCGGTTCAGAGCATACGAGGCTCTAACATTTCGCCGAGTTCTCCAACGAGAGATCAGTTGTTTTTAAAAGATGTCGCTTTATGTTCGTCGTGCGACTTAGCCTGGCTCTCCTGGCCAGCATTCCACATGATATACGAGGGGCTCTGGTCGCTCGCTCCGCTCATGTTAAGTGATATATAGTCCGCGAACCCGCTACGACTTTATCACATGTCGGGCTCGAACACTGCGGTGACGGCTGCCAAGAGGCGCGCTCGGGACTCCGCCGCACGACCTACTTTACTTATACTTCTATCCGTTAAGCAAATATCACAAGCGGAGATCATACTTCGTTGATAAGATAAGATAACTCTTTATTGTTCACACAATATAAAATATTGATATTTACAGTAACAGCTTAGCAATAGTACAACAACTCGCGGCTTTATCATCGTCATCATCATCATCATCATCATCATCATCATCTCAGCCGTGGGACGTCCACTGCTAGACATAGGCCTTCCCCATTGACTTTCATAAAGATCGGTTGGAAGCGGCTCGCATGCAGCGCATTCCTGCGGTCTTTATGAGGTCGTCTGTCCGCCTTGTGGGTGGACGGCCTACGCTGCGCTTGCCGGTCCGTGGTCTCCACTCCAGAACTTTGCAGCCCCATCGGCCATCAGCTCTGCGTGCTATATGCCCTGTCTACTGCCACTTCAACTCGTTTATGAGACTATATCTTTTAAATCGCAATAGTCAGAAAAGAAAAGTCTTGACAGATGAATAACTATTTTTAAGTAACATGCAAGCAGCAAACTTATTCTGATTACGATACAAAAAGTAATCTAAATTAAAATAATATTTCTTTAAACAACTTACATACTTACTTTACTTAATTTTTTACCTTTGTATTTTTTTCTAATTCTGGTGTCCACAATAAAGTGTCTATCTATCTTAGCGCCCTGGTCAAAGGTTAAGCGTTTGTATACCTCGTCACAACCTCAGACCGATTGTAATATGAAATAATTACTTCACCACGATTTTGTTTTACTTATGCGTTTAATTTTATCGGAGACTCCGACAAAAGTTTCGGCCGAGAAAAGCTGAGAACAAAGCGCGCATGACCTCGTCTTGCTTCGTAATGAAAAAATTAGTCAAAACCACATCAGTTCCCATAGTCAAATACTTCACCGCGTATTGTTTACCTTAGACGCAAGTGAAGCGGTTTCTTCCCAGTAGTGTCGTCGTGATGCCGGGCGAGTCGGCGTGCACACGCAAGTCTATTTATTTTGTTTGTACAAGAAGCCTCGGCGTCTTCAGTTTCGTTCTCGGGAACATTTTATTTCGTCGGCTCATTTGATAATAGAATTTAAAAACACACCAGAAGCTCCACTGCGAGCCGCTTCCCGTGATTCCTGTCAGCCCACGTAAAATCTTTACGAAGTTAAATTCAAAACCGTAACTGCGGAAATTCCAATCTTTTCAAACGGAGTCTATTTTTTCCAAAAGCATTCACGACTGAATGGATTCCAAGTGAATGAGGCTCAATTTTATTTGGTCGAATCGCTCTCCATCGCGGCGGATACTTAGAGTTATTAATTCTTGTTATCAACGAAACATCTGGTCGTTTCTGCGGCTCCGACATTAATGTATTCACGGTTCGGAAAAATCATAAAAGTATCCGATGATTACATTGATAAGGGGCTTTTTGTAAGAGATTGGCCCAGGCGAGGCGAGCCTTATCTGACAAAGCCTTCCGAGGGTCCTATAGAGAGCTTAGACGTGAACCCTTTCACGGAGAAAGATCAATGTTGGAAGTGGGAGGGACCAAGTTGGAAGAAAACTATTCAAGGATAGGGCATCGATGTCTTGATCAATGGCGGCTTTTTTATTAGGTTCTGAATGTAATGTATTGGTGCTTTTAACAGAACAAACTTCTTTGACGGGGTTCAGGGAGACCAATATCCACTAGCGGGTACGGCGCTCCCTCGATAAAAGTGCTCCAAAGAGAGACTAAATCTCCAAATACTCGACAAGCGTAAGCGGTTGCAGGTAAACAAATTGTATACAGGTAAAGCGGGTGGGAACCACCTGGAATCCAAAAGTTATATTTGAAGTAATAAAGTAATGGGTGAAGTGTCTTTGGTGCTACAATTTCTCTCACCAAACAAGAACTAAACACACAAATCTTAGTGTATTTGTGCGACGTAAGGCCTTGACGTATTTGTGTAGTTAGGGTATGACAAGCGGAACTTGTTAAGCCAAGGAATTCTCGCCCATATTCAACGTAACAATGTACTTGGATACTTAGTCCTAATCTGTGACTAAAACACGATGTTGTACAGATCTAGGGATGAATGACTCGTGATGTTTTATGATTTGAAAACAACATAATTGTCTTTAAGTTCTTAACGTGTCATGTTACGGAATTCCTTATTTATTAACACGTTGCTCTACAGTTCAACTGAAGATAGTGGACTCGGATGACGTCATCTAGTATGCAGTGTCATTATTAACCTAGCACAGTCCACTATTGGACATAGGTCTCTTTCAGAACACGCCACTCAGCCCGATCTTTATTTTTTTACGCAGAATTAATGAGACGAACTTGATGCTCTAGACCAACCTCTGCTATCCATGCATGCTATATCATGCTATCATTGCAGCGGTACATAGAACTTTAAGTAAAGAAAGTTGAGGGTATCGCTGCTTTGGCACTCATTACTTTGAGACTGTCGTTAGTTAGTCTCAACAGCTCTGAAATTTTTCTAGCTACAGTACCCGTCAAAAACCTACAATAATGCTTACAGACTACTGATTCTCGATGGAATATCTGGTACTGCGGTGGTATCTATCCAGACGATCTCCTGCCAAGGAGATCTACCACATTGTTCGAGGTTTTTTCCTTTTTTTTATGGCTGACAGGCTGGGTGTTTTGACCACAACTCACCTGATGTTAAATGACGGTGTGGTCGAAGGTGGTAAAGCACACCTAGTCTGGAATGGAACAGGCTCTCAAGTGAGGCTGCCGGAACACACCGTTAGATGCTTGGCGGCAGATTTTCAACTTGATGGTGGTAGCTAACCAGCCGAGTACTAGAAAGTGCCCTACTACCACGCAGCCTCTGCGAGCTGTCTTACGTATATCGTCACTCCATCTAGTCTCAGAGCGTCCTGCACAGTCGATATGATCAAAGAACAAACAAGCACACTTTTCATTTTAAAATATTGAAAAATAAATATTATAAATGATAGAAAGCAGAGAACGCCGTCGCTCGCGCCTTGCGCCCGCGCGACAGATATCAGATATACACTCGTCGCGAATAAAATCCCAACAAAGTGAAAAGCCGATGCGAACTCAAGTGGGTGCCGGGAGGCGCTAATGTCGCGCGGTGCCTTCGCCTCATTTATGGATTTGTAGCGCGTTCGCGACTCGCATTTCTCGACTTTCTTAAAACTACTTATTACGATAAAGTTCATGATTTTACCTAATACTTTTTTTTTACCAAACTATTACAAATGGTTTCTGGGCAGGGCTCTCAGTCTTCTTACACCCTAGCTATGTAGGTAGGTACATGATAGATATAGTAGTTTATATAGGTTTAGATTTCGATGATATTTGACCATAATTGTCCATGGCAGGACTATGAATGAGCCATACTATACTAGATTTTTTTAAATTCATATTCTATGTTTTTATTGTTACTCAGAAACTTTTTTAGAAATTTTTATAGCACAACAATTGTTTTATCCAGGTTGGTTGTAACTTTGCACGATATGAAGATGGCGTAACTTGCAGAAACATTAGGCGACAATAAAGTTTGCAGTGAATGAAGCAAGGGACTAACTTAAGACCGTTTTCTTCTTCCGTTAATTATATCCGTTCTTTGCCAGCAAGTAGCTGCACCGATGCGGTCGGTTCACACGCCAAAAAGCGTGTGTTCAAACCCCAATAATGAGCTTAAACTGCCGCTGGAGGAAAATATCCTGACGAAGGCATAGCATAGCAGTAGGGTACTTTCTAGTACTCAACTGACTAGCTACCACCTCAAGTTGAAAGCATCATCTGCAAAGCATCTAACGGTGTATTCCGGCAGTCTCGCTTGAGAGCCAGTTTCATTCCAGGCCAGCTGTGTTCACAATCTTCGACAACACCGTCACTTAACATCAAGTACTCGTATGTATGTGTCAACACAACAAAAAATAATTTGACCAGCCCACACACAAGTGTACATGTGCTAACTACTCCTTACTGTAGTATAGCTTTGCCGGCACTAGATACGTGTCTGCCCACAGCCACTCACAATGATGGCAACCACTAGTTATTATCTGCTCAACTATAGAGCGAGGCATGAAACATATTTCAATTAACATCCAATTACATCTTGATCAATGTTTCCATTAGCAAAGCTCAATATTGGTGCAAATATGGGCGGAATTCCATTTGAGCTCCACTCGGGCGCAATTACCTATCAAAACTTAGGTCTAGCGAGCGCCGAGTGCTCAACTAATATTGAAAACGTTCTTTTGATATGTTTCAATTAATGTTTCGCTCAGTTTCGATTTTAATGTAAGTTTCTGTTTTGATTTGAGTCTGATTGGACAGAATTTCGGCGGCCGGGGGTCTGGTTCTGCAGCGGAGTGTCATCCGGGGCCCCGGGCGCCGCTCCTCTCCCGCGCTCCGAGTCTGAGTCGCGTGCTACGTCGCCGGCTGTTCATTAAACTTTAACAACAAAAAACAAACATATTCCAACATCATATTATTTCCTCATTTCAAAATCAAATCAAATATTTATATTCAGTTATCTGGTTCCCATAGTACAAGCTTTGCTTAGTTTAGGGACTTTAGATGGCGCTGTGTGAAATATCCTACGATATATTTTTATTTAGGTAATATGTAACTTCGATTTTAAAGATGCTTAATAGATTTTATTTTTCAACTAAATGATTGTAGGCTTTGTAAAAAAATGGGTACATATGGTGAATTTTTTTTTTTTTATATACCTAGAATTTAGCGTACGGGCAACCCAGGAAATGGTCCGTTTCCGACCATAGCCGTTATGGAAGCAGTCATCACACAATAGATACTCTTTGATTAGGTCTTAGCACACCAGATTCCTAAGGATTACGGTAATACTTCGCTTATATTAAGCTTAAAAAACAACGGAACCTTATTACCATAATAACAAACCTATTTTACTGCGCCCGAGTTATTAATTGTTTTTTGGTAATTATAAAACAATGATTGGTTACCTACAGCAGCAGCTAAGAATCCTGCTGTAGGGTACCGTTGCGTGAGGGCAGTACAAGCTCCGTGAGATGGCGCGGCTCGCGGCCGAGGGTTAAGTATTCATGCAGATAATGGCGGCAATTTGTATAATACGCCGGCTCTAGAGGGCACAGAATGAGAGAATGCAGTGGGGACACTTCATGTCAACAGGTGCACGAAGAGACGGCGCAAATAATATAACATACTCGGTCTATGTTTCTTTATGTAAAAGTAGTAAGACGATCTAGGCGCTCTCCTGATGGTAAGAAATAATATCTACCCATAATCATTTCAGTAACAAAACCAAGTCCAGGGCGTCGCTGCTTTGGCGCTCATTATTTTGAGACAGACGATGGTTAGTCTTGACAGCCCTGTAATTTCACTAGCTACAGTACTCTTCAAACCGGAACACAGTAATGTTTAAACACTATTGTTTGGCGGCAGAATTTCTGGTACTACAATCGTACCTTTTTAGACGACCACCTGCTAAGGAAATCTACCACCAAGTAATAACATGTTCTGTAACATGTAATTACATTAAACAAAAGATTAAGTCATTCCAATATATCTTATACCACTACGTATTACAGTACCTACTATTATTATTTTTATCACTCAGTAACAGCAATTAGTGATTTTGTATTTGATCCTTCTGATTAATTTTAAAATTGTTTTGTAAAGTAAACAGACAAGTTCGCATGACGCTCTATTATGTCGACACGTTCCCTCTACGTCACGTCTCTTGATTCCCTTGTATGTGCGCCCACATAGACACTTGGTTACTTCTCTGTGTGAGTTGTTTTACATCTGCCGGGCGTCCCATGAAAGCATTTTTTTTTTTTTGTTAATTTACTTTATACGATACAGCCAACGGTTATACTATAACCGTTACCAGCAGTGAAAGGCGTACTTTAAAACGTTATAATGAAATGTTAAAAATGTACCCCATACCATTAATTTCAGAAAAAACGACAGATTTTTCTTGCTCACAGAATCAGCTACTAGTAGGTATTACTTACATGTTTAAACTTACAAAACAGCAGCAATTTTTGAAGCCAGGCTAAGCGCAAGACTTATGGGATCGCGTCAACGATATAGTTACTTTGAGGTGTTGGTAAGTGTTCACTTCTGTCGGCAGTTCCCATGTCTGCCTATTTTTCGTGAGGAGCTATCCTACTGTTGCCGGCGCGCTGTGGCGAGCCACACACAATATTACGGGAGAGGTTGTTTGGACAACCTGTGTGCTTTAACTTACATGCATACATATGTAATTAATATTGAATATTTGCGGTCAGATCTAAAGGCATTCCTTTTGTTATTTGGACTCATATTTACTCTGTTACGACGTTTAAACGCACAATTTTTTAAGCGTCGAAATATACGTATTTGATAAAAAGTTCATAAATATTTTATACATAAAATATGTTAAAGAAATTATGGGTGTGTAGGTATTGTCATTGTTGTTCAAGCTGTAAGCTAATAGCCCAAATTATTGTCAGTCACGATCGCGTGGGTGGAAAATCATTTCTAATTTATTTGATTGACAACAAAATGATCGCTATTTGTCTACCGTTTGCAAGCACTTTCCAATTCCTCGATTTTGCACAGCGCAGCTCCGCTACTTGCACAAGCACTCTCCATGCACACTCGGAGTGTCTCTAACTTGCACGGTGGGCAAAACCTTTAAAGAAAACCGCTGACGCAATATTCCAAAAATATGTTCAAAATGAAAATTATTTTTGTTTTATTGCTCATTCCGGCAGCAAGTTGTATATATTCCGAAAAAATTAAGTTGATAAATGACTATTTTTTGTACAAAAATACCAGATATATTTGCTATTTCTCATGTGGAAATCAATTTCGTAAGTAATTTTTTTTAACAAAAATGGACACATAATTGGAATTCTTAATTAAAATTTTAGGTTAATGTAAATAGGACTACAAGCAAACGGCAAGCGAGCGTAGGCCGTCCACCCACAAGGTGGACAGACGACCTCATAAAGTCCCCAGGAACGCGCTGGATGCGAGCCGCTTCCAACCGGTCTTTATGGAAATCAAAGGGGGAGGCCTATGTCCAGCAGTGGACGTCCTACGGCTGATGATGATGAAATAGAACTACGGAACAGCATGGTTATGTAACCACATAGAGCTAGCTGGGTTCCTTGCACTGATCATTACTATCATACTTTGGTATTGCATGGAAGTCGACAGCAGATAAAACGGATAAATTGACATTTGCACGCATCAATTGCAGTTGTTTACAGTTCTTTCTGTTTTTATACGACTGCCTTAAAAAGGAGTGTAATGTTTTTAGTGCTCATATACATGTGTATGTACGTGAGTTTCCTTATTCCACCATAACTCTTGCCTTAACAGTATGGGGTACCTATCGTTACAATCTATACATCACCTTGATCATCCTTTTTAGATAACATGAAAACTGTAAAAGCATTGTCGTCAGTAAACTGGAGAACATCAGTTATTCAAATTAACGAACATAATATCGCGACAGAGAAGCTTTTGTCTCAGAGGCGCGCGCGAGTGAGCGGCGGAATCCTTCTAGACGCTTCCTGCAGCCACGTCGCTCCAGTACTGGAGCAGGTAACTGAGATAAATACTACAATAAATAAACAAAGCAATTTTTTATGGTTGACAATATAATTGAATGACCACAGCTCTCCTGGTGGTAAGCGATGGTGTGGTCGAAAATGTTACACCTAGCTTGGAATGGAACTGACTAAAAAGTGAGGCTGTCGGAACAGACTATTATGTGCTTGGCGGTAGATTTTTAACTTGATGGTAGCTAGCTAGCCGAGTACTGTAAAGTACCCTACGCTATGGATTCTTCACGATGTTGTCCTTCACTGACAGCTCCAGCTCATTCTTGGGGTTTACACCCACATCTTTCGCTGTGTGAACCGACCACGCTAACCACTGAGCTATCATAGCTATATAACTATTGAATGGAAACTAATTTATGATACGTACCTACATTTAGAACGCCCAGACACAGAACAAACATCTATGTTTGTCACAAACTTTTGTCCTGGGTGGAAAACAAACCCACGCCTACAGCTCAGGAAACAGAGCTACTATTACTTTTTTTTTGGTTATTTATTGACAATATTCTTACAGGCTTATTATTTTAAATTGTAATTTTACATGTATTTAATATACGAATGACTTGTAATTTTGGTGTAATCATTAAAATATTTGTATTTGTAACAGATACAACACCACAAAACAGAGTAGCTGTAAAGCCTGCCTCACACTGGTGCAGCCTACGGCATAAGCCGTGGTGGTAACTGCAAGTTTAGCTACTACCTCTTGCCGTTCTTCAGTATTGCAGGCTTTATTACTGCACCAGAAACCGTGGCCAACCAAGCCATAGTTTTATCGCATGTGGCAAATTAATTCCGGTTATATGATACACGTGATTATAAAAACCAGTCGTTTGTCAAACTCGCTACAATTTCGTACCGTCACATTTCATCATCATTCGGGAAAAAAACCAGCCGAGACATGACAGACAACAGGCTTTCCCGCGAAGATATAATTCGAGTCACTTTAGAAAAGATATTAACAGAGTCCTCACTTTGAAGAGGAGGTAACGGAATTGCATTGCCTGGTATTGCAGTTGTCCATAATCAACGATGACATCTTACTATCAGGATATTCGCTTGCTTATCCTTCTGTTTTACAAAAAACTTTGTATAATACAGAGTTTGCGTTATAATCATTCCGAGGACTACAACCTTCTTATGTTGTTTTTACGATTCAACAAAATTTAAAATAAATATATTTCTAATCATTAGTGTTTTAATGGTCATGCATTTCATTTATTTAATTAATTATGTTCGTTTTCAGGCTTCGAAAGCTAGACTGTTTGACACGACACACGCTTGGCTGGTATCAGTTCCTGAGGATAGTGGTGCGGCTTTTATACAACAACATTTCCAGAACCTCAACTTGAGCATTGACGCAGATTTAGTAATTGTAGCAAAAAATGGTAAAATAATTTTGGTTAATTCCAATATCGAGCGCGAATTTGATGAATCAACCATTTTCCGTTGCGCAAATCTAGCGATTATCATAATCATCTATATTTCGGAACCTACCTATAAATATAAAAATCAATATAATTTTTGCTCCCTATGGACTCCAAAGCGACGTGACCGACTTTGACGACACTTTAGGCATTCTTCAGATTAGCCCAGCGGGTAATCCTGTGAAGTTTGGTAGCGATCGGATTAACAGTTCTATTATTATATACACGACCCAAATATAGTATTGTAACGTTTTCAGAATTCATGTATGTATGTGAGCTTCTTTATTCCACCATTACTTTTAAATGCCTGAACAGATTTGGATGTATGGGGTATCGTTAGAATCATTACATCATCGCGAGTAGCACTGGCTATTTTTTCAATGTTATCGTGTTTTTATCTTTTTTTTGTTTTTTTTTTTCCAAAGCCGGGCAAATGCACCCGGGCTTCGTACGGGTACACCCGTGCATCGCTAGTATTAAAAAGATTATATTGCTGGATCTGGCCCTATCGGAGTTTGTTACCATAGTATTAAGTAGTACCAAGTGTCTGACGTACTCGCAAGTGAGTAAGACGTTACGCAACTGGCGTATTTAACACAAATTTTCAGAATCAGGTTACACGTTGACTGATGTTTTTAACTTTGGCAAGATTCAAGGGAGCGCCTTAGAGATCTCATCTCTCGGATCATGGCGGCCAGATAAAGGTAAACACGAAAATAAATGTACTTGTTGCTTTCATTTATAATGTTATACTAGTTGTGCGTCGCGGCGCTGCTTGTGACTCTTTATTTATTTTATGTAATGGATTTATATAAAAAAAATAATCATCAAAAATAAAATATATTTTGTGAAGTCTGCCAACCCGCACTTGGCAGGCGTGGTGCACTGTGGCCTTACCCGTCTCATCACGAGAAAAGACCCGAGCCCAGCGGTGGGCCAACTTATTAAAAAAAAATAGGACTGACTCGGATCTTATAAAAAACAAAATTTTCTATCTTTAAGTAAATTTAAGTTATTAATTAATAAGTAATTTTTAAGTATCCTTAATATTTGAGTTGTATCCTTAATCCCCTGTTAAAAGCACTGCAACTGCACTCAAATAACGTGCTTTCGTTACGTTTTAGTATTTTTTAAAGTTTTTATTTATATAATAAATCGACTCGTACTAACACAACCTCTCAAATACTAAATACTACAAACTTTACAGGTTTAAATGTCTCGTTGGAGGGGTACAAGTACTACCGTCGCTGGAACTTTCACAGCCTGACTCTGAGGGCGGTCTCCGTGGTGAGCCCTATCAATTGATCTGATTGCGAATAAACACTAATTCAGCTTTTACTTAACCTTTATAACAAAAAGTGAAATTAACTCAAACGTTGATATTACGGTTAAGACGAAATGTAGGTCAAGGAAAATTATTCAGTTACCTAAGTTATATGATATATCTGTATTGTTTTTCGTAGTTTAACACATTTATGGGCTAGAGTTTAAATTGAATACCAAATTGCGCACAATTTAAAAGTAGGCAACGAGTTATAGAGGTGCAATAAAAAAAAAATTGAGTGTAACTTTTGAAAATAATAAACACAAGCTGTGGAAAATAAGTATAATGTAACTTTTTTTACGTAGGCGCTAAATGTACATGAAACAATCTATAGTATTGAAGGATTACAACAATGAGTTTAATTGAATTTAGCAAATTCGTCGTTGTAATTGATTTTATGATACACTAAAGTGGTTTTGTAAGTAACAGATCAGTATTGAAAACTAACTACACGCCGCGGTTTCTTCCGAATGTTTCTGGATAAAAAGTAGCATAATACGTATCTCCGTTCCAAATTTAATCTAAATTCATCGAGCCATTTCAGCCGTTTATCGAAGAGGCAAATTTCGCATGTAATCGTATAACTTGAATGTGATTTAATTCATCCAGATGTTAGAGCGGCCCGATGTGTTCGAGCCGGCGCTTCTGTCGGATGCTGGATACACGCCCGGAGTGGCCGCCATGACTAAAGTCACCTCGCAGATGCTCAACATCTTGAAAGAAATGCATAACTTCAGGTATAAACAAAAACCATTAAAGTTGGCAGCATTAAGTCGCAGAAAAATACAGTTTGAATTGAGATCAGGTGCCACAGATATGAAACAATCCTTACAAAATGTATAACTAGTTAATTAACCGCCGTAATTAATTGCCGTGGTAGTGCCTGCGTAATAGTACCCCACCTTCTCTACCCGTGGTTGCCGTAAGAGTCGGCTAAGGGATGTAATCCGGAAGATGGGCAGCAGCGTCTTCCTTGAACAATCACACCTAACTGCGCTCGCCAACCCGCCTGCCAACCATGGCGAGTATTTGCAAAACCCCCCAGGAGGAGGCCTCTGTCCAGCAGTGGACTTCTTATGGCTGATAGATAGTCAATTAATGTTATTTACTTGGTGGTAGATCTTAGCAGGAGGTCGTCTAGATAGGTACCACCGCAGTACCAGATATTCTGACGCCAAGCAGTAGTGTGTCAACTGTGTTCTGGTTTGAAGAGTACTGCAGTTAGCGGGTAGCAAAATTGCATGGCTGTTGAGACTAACCATCGAAAATCTCAAAGTAATGAGCGCCAAAGCAGCGATGCCCTGGACTTTGTTTTGCTACTCAAAGTTCTGTTTATCGCTGCAGTGGTCTTGGAGATGCTTTATCTCTTACCATCAGGAGAGCGTTTCGTTCGTCTCATTACTTTCACACAAAAAAAAAGATAATCATGGTTTCCGATAGACAAACTTCGTATTTGCTAAGGTAGTATCCATATTTTTGTTTTTAACTTCTGCTCTGCACAACAATGAACAAGAATGAACTTTTTTTTTTACTGATGTCACTCTAGGTATTTGACCACAGTTTACCTGATGTTAAGTGACGGTATGGTTGAAGATGGTAAATCCACCTAGCCTGTATTGGAACTGGCTCTCAAGCGAGGTTTGCCGGAACACGCCGTTAGTTGCTTTGGGGAGATTTTCAACTTGAGGGTAGTTTTTGGTGTACTAGATAGTATTCTACGACCTTATTATGGTTTTCTCACGATAGTTTCGCTCTTGGGCATGTGAATCGACTGCATTAACCACTGAGCTATCATCGCTACTAGGATGAGTTTTCTGAAATTCGCCAACTGTGGATGTTCAGTGTATCGATCGATGCGACACTGCGCCAGTAGTACAACAGGCTCAGATAAAAAAGAGTTCCAGTTCATTCAAGTAAGTATTCAAGTACTGATTTTAATTTATTCGTTTAAGGTTCCGCTACACAATAGTTGACAGATGGATCGGATCTCCGCAACGAAACAGTACTTTGGTAAGAATAATAATAATAAATATCATAGGACACATTACACACAGCGCCATCTGACCCCAAACTAAGCAGAGCTTGTGTAATGGAAGTCAGATAACTGAATACATAATACTTATTTTTTGTTGTAAATACATACTTATAATACATACAGAACACCCAGACACAGAACAAACATTTGTTTATACCAAACGTTTGTCCTGGGCGGGAATCGAATGCACGCCCTACGGCTCTTAAAGCAGACATATTACCAATGAACCTACAGGGCTGTCAATCATCAAGAATCTAAAACATGTTTTTGATTTATTTTATATCAAATACATTTTTAGAAAGAACTTATAACTACTTAGACAAAGAAAATAAAGGAGAGAAAGACTTAATAAATAGGCATCCAAAGTTAATTTTAAACAAACAAAAACATCCTTCAAGTTCTCATCATCTGATTTTGCAGGCGGTAACAAATTCTCTGTACTGGGAGGAGCAGGACGTCTCCAGCACCTGCGCGAGGATATTCCCGCAGTGGCTCAACTGGGTGGACATATGCTTCCCGCCCACCACCAACTTGCAGTAAATTAATCATTTTTTAATCTTTTACTTCGTGTTAGCGCCTGTTACCCCAACAGGAAAGACAAAAAGAAAGCAAAAATGACTCGCCTACCAGCTATTGAAATTCTTCCTGAATCAAGCCGCGCCGCTGTACATGGCCCGCATCCATCTAAGTATACCCAGCCATACACAGATGCGGCCAGAGGCAGTGGCTGTGAAGTCGCGAATTTAGCAGGCTATAGCAGGCCGTGCTTGTGTGGAGCAGATTTTTGTTTGCTGCTGCGTCCGCCTTCATAAGCCGAGGCAGTATGAGCAAGCTTTTTTAATGAGATATGCAGATAGTGAAAGGTGACGATACACAGTACCCTTTAAACTGGAACACAGTAATGTTTACACACTTCTGCTTGGCTGCGGAATATCTGATACTGCGCTGATACCTAGCTAGATGACTTCCTGTTATTGAGATTTACCACCGAGTAAACTTAGCCTTATATAGTAGGTTTATCCCTGGTTTTACCAGCCAACCCCAGCTGTAAGCTGCGTAAGTCTAGGGCAAGCTAAACTCGATTCAGGTGCCCACTATAATTATCACGACTGCCAATATATGTAATTGCGTATTGACCTCTCCTCACGCTGCCCTCACGTCCAACGATGGACTAAATTGTGCGGAACATGATTATATAATTTCGTATAGAAGGATATGTAAAGTATCCAATCTTGTATCTATGAACAGGACAAAGTTTTACTACCTGATGCTGGAGAAGGGAGTGGGCGAGTACGAGAACCGGTTCCTGAGCCCGATGTCTGCAGGTGTCTGGTGGAGCACCCTGGCCGCGGCCGCGCTGTGCGCCGCCGTACTGGCCGCAGCGGCCGCGCTGGAGGCCAGGCCGAAGCCCGCGGTCTACGCCTGCTTCAGCGTGGCCGCCGCGCTTTTTCAGCAAGGTGACCTATAGTTTCGAAGTAGGACTAGCTGCAAAGAAGGCACCTCATAATCTTGAGGTAATAGATTCGCTTCGTGTCCATTATTTTTAACTATATTTTACTACACTTCTAAGACTTTTTTCATATTTCGCGTCGAAAACAAATCTATTCAAAAAGTTTCGGGACAGTAAAGATGTTGTAAAGATTCAATTCAATATAAATTGCTTTTGATTTCAGATTTCAATGACGGCGCACACGAGACGAATCTGTGTAGTCAAGGTAAATCAATAATTTAGCGAACAGACATACATTAACTTACACACACACACACACGCCACGTAACTGAATTTTTAATTTGAAATAGTAGTAAACAAATAGTCATTTCATTCAAGTAAAATATCTCCCTTGAAGGTCGCAAGCTGACGCTACTGGTAGTGGGAGGGACCAGCATGCTGGTGTACAACTACTACACGAGCAGCGTGGTGTCGTGGCTGCTGAGCGCGGCGCCGCCCTCCATCCCCAGCCTGGGCAGGCTCGCGGACAGCGACCTCGAGCTCGTCTTCGAGGACATCGGCTACACGCGGGGCTGGCTCGACGTAAGGAACACAACATTCTTGGTCTCGGATCTTTTCTAATCTTTATTCCAAAACAAAGCGTTTTCTTGTTTTCTCAAAAATATAATCTTAAAGCGAATCATGCAAAATGGAAGTCAAACGAAGATATAAAAAAATAATTATAAAGAAAATATTGAAAGTGGCTCTGGTTTTTGGTTTTGATTTTGATTGCGTTTGATTGGTTTTATATCAGAACACGTTACTAAAGTATATCATGTTATATCAGTCATGCTATATTTTTTGTAGGAAAAAACAGAAATTCTGGATAATTTCGTAGCGAGCTAGTACTGGATATTTTTTCAGAACCCTGGTTTCTACTACTACAGTGGGTACGTTAACCCTATTGAAGACCTACTGAGAGAAGTGAAGGTGACCAAAGCAAAGCGCACCGTCAACCCCCTGCAGTCGGTGTCTGTTGGCGTGCAGCTCATGAGGACGGGTTGTACGTAATCTGTAACATTAACCGTTAAATTAAAAACAGTAGTTATTTATGGCAATGGGAATTGAAGGTTTGAGAAAACTTTACTCATTTTCTGATTGCTGTTCTAAAATAGATTCTTAAATGATGATTTCATCTTTTTAAAATGAGCATCTAATTGAAATTTCCACTGACTATGATAACGGTTGGTTGGTTGATATCCGACACAGAGAGTGACAGTGACAGTGGTTGACAGTGTCGGCGCTGAACGAAAAGGATTAGACTACAACTGGACCGGCTAATGTTCCACAGTCACTGAAGGTGTCAAGATGAGAAAGAGAGTTTTGAAGGGGTTGTGGAAAAGTCACGTAATTGTATCACATTTTATTCCGAAATTTCTGCTTCTTTGAGTTTTTTGTCATTTGAGTCATTTGACAGTATTATCATACTTTGATCTGAGCTCTGACAATATCTGACTCTATCAATTCTGACAATTTCAACTGTCAGAATGCACAAAGAGCGAAGATAAAGTAAAGAAAAACTCATTGAGATTTTATTGCGGAAGTGATCTGTTTTTACAGCATATGCGTACCACACGGAGCCCTACACGGCGAGCCAGGAGATGTCGCGCAGGTTCGCGGACGAGGAGCTGTGCTCGCTGGGCGCGCTGCAGGTCATGCTGCCTGCCCCGGTCTACATCATGCTGCAGAAACGGAGCCCCTACAAGGAGTTCTTCACTTGGAGGTAAAGTGCTGTACAGGGTCGGCACTGCTATAGTGCTGAGGTAAAAAGACCTCATTGTACTCATCATTGTTCTACTACTAGGATGACCTTGAAAAAATTGTTATTTCATAGTACATTGACCTCGTTTCTACTCGGTAATATCATTCCTTGTATCTGGATCAGTTTTGTTTTAACCAGGTGGTACTGTTGGACCTAGACTTCTTCCTAATATGTAAAAGTTAAGCTCCCATGTTGCTAAGAGCAATTTATTCCAGAGAATATAGCGGAGTGATTACAGTATGATGCGGCTGTCGGAGCGCGGCCACCTGCAGGCGAGTCGGCGCCGCTTCTCCGCCTCCATGGCTGCGTGCTCGGGCCGCAAGCCGCGCGCGCTGGCGCTGGGGCAGGCGGCTCCGGCCTTCCTCGTCCTCCTGCAACTCACTGCGCTGTCTGTCGCCGTGTTGGCGGCCGAGCGAGTGTGGTGCAGGTCAGTGCCGCAGCTGCAGGCGCCATGCCCGCCTCACACTTCAGCTTTTCTCGTTCCATTCCGTTCTTGTTCACTCGTGCTCCATTTTAGACCGCATCATCACAAAAAAATATTTCTTTATTTTATGATTATCTTTTAGTTTTGATTATATCTGTAGCGATATAGTTATTGATGACGTTATATTTATTTGTTTTATATTTGACTTATTATGTGTTTGACCATAGCTTACCTGATGTTAAGTGACGGTGAGGTAAACACACCATACCTGGAATGGAACTGAGTCTCGAGTGACGCCGCCAGAACTTACGTTAAGTATTTGACGACAGATTTCCAAGTTGATAGTGGTAACTAGCAGCCGAATTCTAAAAAGTATTCTACCACCATCTTAAGGTTTGCTCGCGATATTTTCCTTCACCGGAAGCTTAAGCTCATTATTAGGATTGAACCCACGGCTTTGCCATGTGACCCGATCGCGTTAACCACTGAGCTATAATTGCTACAAAGCTTATAAAAATAAACCATCTCGCTCTATACCCACTATACTTAAATGTATTTATTTTAATTTTATTTGCAACTTATTGCACTAAAATGTGCGCTGGGTGTCTTGTCGTTGACTATTAGCCACAACTCCGGTTTGAAGCTCGGTATAATTTGCAGAGTCCGCGCCCGGAAGGCACAAAAAGCCAGTAATCGCTCACATAACGCGCACGATCGACCTGTAATCTCGACGACGGAAAAAAAACAATAAAGGGAAGAAGACTGACGTCTCGTGCTGGCGGACACAGCGCAATGCCGTGCAGCGGGCCGACTTGCACTTTGCACCGTGTGTGGACTGCAAGACTGCGGCCTCCTAAGCGTAAGGAACTATTCACGGCGGTTTTGCTCACTTAACTATTCTAGTCCCGTGACAGCTTTTACATTTTTATGAACGCTTAACTAGAATTTATTGTCGTGAATAAAAAATATTTTTCTGATGATTTTGTCTTACCAAATTTTCGTCATATTTTCTCAGTATTTTTTTTTGCTTTTTTATGTATATGTTTAACCTACACAGATGAAAACTTGTAGTTATACTTGGTGATAGATCTCCTTAACAGAATGTCGTCTAGGTAGGTAGCTCCGTAGTACCAGATATTCTGCCGCCAAGCAGTAGTGCGTAAACACTATTGTGTACCAGTTACAGTACCAGTTACCAGTTCGGGTACTGCAGCTAGCGAATTTAATGGGCTGTTGAGACTAACCAACAAAAGTCTCTAAGTAATGAGCGCCAAAGCAGCGATTTGGCTTTGTTTTTTTACTCAAAGTTTTGTGTAACACGGCAATGATTAGACAAGCGTTATCTCCTGCCATCAGGAGAGCTTTTTGTTTGACTCATCACTTTTACATAAAAAAGTTTTCAAAGAATCTACTTATAAATTTAACACAGTTAAAAAAATAATTACCCATTAGAATCGCTTACCCTATTTCTTATATAAAAATCACATATCAAAAGGTCAAGTTGTGTTTCTGGCGCGAGCGCGCTGTGCATTGAGTAATGGCCGGGAGCATCGCGCGGGCTATCTAAACGCGCAGTTATAAATGATGCGATCAATTCTTGTTTAGTCCCGCGGGGCCGGAGCCCGGCCCGGCGGCGCTGCAGCCGCGGGCCTGCGTCGAGGGCTTCCTTGTATTATACTCTGCATATCAAGTGTTAATGTTCGCTAAAGTTTACCCCACTTTTGATTATATTCCCGAGTTTTATCGCAGGAACAATCCCAGTACATTGACACCTCGTGTTTGATTCCGAGCTGGGGCGTTATTCTCTACGAGCGCGAAGTCAAGTTTCCTTAACACGGCGCGACTCAGGTTTAAATCGAGTGAAATTGTATTTTCTACACCAACATTAAATTTAAAAATGCGACGAGGTATTTTTATCTAACTTCAAAAAAGGAGGAGGTTCTCGTAATAATATGGTATTCTTACATCTGTCCCCGCACTGGTGCGGGCTCGGGGCACTTAAACTTAATCTAGTTAGCATAGGTGAAAACTTTTTGGCTTTTGTGTTATCACTTATCTCCTATTTATTTTACCAATTAGCAGCTGTTCGTTTTCCATGTAAAATAAAATAAAAATTCGGAAGGAGGAAATTTGGTTGTAGTTTAAATTTGGAACTCCGTAATTTATACAACGATTTAAATAAAAAATATTTTTAAGAATATCCTTACAGATTAGTTCTTGAGAAAAGTAATCAAAATCAGTTCTGTAGTTTGATTTTTAAACCAATATAACAACAAAGAATGTCTTCCAAGTAAACGAAATTGCGTATTTTACTTTTCTGTGAGTTTTCAGTGGTGTTACGGTCACTAGAGCAGTCGCAATGGTCTACCTACCTTCCAGTTTCGCCGTCATCTGATGATGAAAGGGCACCGGAACTCCGCAGTAAAACAATCTACGTGTGACGAAAAATTTCGATTTTTTAATAAAAAAATATACTTGTATTTTATACGCGCTCATTTTTAACTATCAAAATAAACTTTGTAAGTATTTAACGTCATAAACGCTGTTCGCGTTTTCAGCATGGAATCTCGTATTAGTTAGAGAATCTAGGCTCTTTTATGATGGGCAAGTGTGTCGCTTACAACCTGGCGAGTGATTTTCTCATCCTATCATATATTTAGTTGGAGTAATATCAATTCCGTTTATATGTGTGAACGATTAGTGATGAAACAGGCTGAGCAATCGATCCTAACATCCCGCAAGTGAAGCAAAGCAGCGGCCAATATAAAACGTGCTCCGGTGCCTCCGTCCGTGAATAATTCAATGAATCTTGAAATTGTTTCCATTTTTGCGCGCGAGTGTCTCGTTAACTGGCTTACTTAGCCCATTACCGAGGAATTATTGAAAGAAACTGCTCCCCACGAGATCGACTCACGTCGCACACCGACATCAGTCCTAAGTCTTCAAACTCAAAGTCCAATTTTAACTGAAAGTTCAGTCTCGATCGGAACGAAAAATGATCCGACTTTTTTACGGTTTCGTCTGAAATAATGTGCTCGTGTAGTCCCATTAGCTACTAATTAGGGGAAAACCTACCTTCCTGACTTATCCCGCTTTGGATTCGGTTGAAATTCATAATTTAAAGTTACAAGAGCTTGCGCTTGTATAAATGCTAATTGAAGGGGTCCGCTATGAAGCAAGTTTCCAAAACTGGAACAAAATGGAATTACATTCGCGTTCGGGCGGAGTCGAGTGCTCGAGGCCCGGCGCGGGGTCTGCAGCTACGTGCTGCTCCACGGCCCGAGGTCTTCGCCCTGCGGAAATTGTTCTTGTTCATATTTGTTACATCTAGTTCGATATGGAATGGCCGTGAAGTCTCAGTTGATATAGACGTGTCATATTCCTGTGGTCGTCAGTTGCGGTTTGCTCCCACCGCACCCCCGCCGGGCTGGCACGGTGACGGTATAATAATACAATAAATTAATATAAAGAGATATTTTACACACAACGCCACCTAGCCAAACTAAGCAAAACTTATACTATGATAACCACAGAGCTTAAAGAATACTTATATAGTTAGTTTGATTGATTCTGGTGTTACTTTGCGGAAGTTCATCTAATTCATCTTATGGTATTCTGGAGTTATATCTTTAGGACATTTACGCTTGTAAGTCGTTTTGGTTATATTTTTTAAATTTCCCTGTCCTTTAATAGATACAAATAAAACATACAGAACAAATGCATGTTCGTGATATAAATATACATATTTATGTCACTTGTTAGTTCTGGGAAGCAGAGCTACTACTAACTTTATTTTTATGAATTTGGAATGAAACGAACTAAACGTTCTCCTGATGGCAAGAGACAACGCACTCATGGCAGCGATACACAGAACTTGAAGTCAAATTTCAAAGTCCAGGAGATCGTTGCTTTGGCACTAGGTTATTTTAAAACCTTCGATAGTGAGTCTCAACAGCCCTATAATTTCGCTAGCTGCAGTACCCTTCAAACCGGAACACGGTAATGTTTACTCACTACCGCTTAGCGGCAGAACATACTACCGGTGGTTCTGATACTACCCAGACGACCTCCTGCTAAGGAAAACAATCACAGCACTGTAGGACATGCAATGTCAATATTGCTGTCGTCGAAGAGTTTTATCACTAAAAAAAGAATATACATATGAAAAGCGCCATCTATTGATTAGACGCTTAACCAATAGCCTAGCCAATTTAAAGCCAAACAACCGAAACAAGCGCAAAGAGTGGCGCCATCTAGATCCTTGATCCATATCATGTCTTTTTAATAATGTATTATTTACAGTTAGTAGTAATATAGCGTCTCCGTGTTCATGCCTGTTACATAGTATCGTAATAATGTCTCAGTGTGGGGCGGGGCCGCGTCGCTCGGCGCGCCAGTGTGCGGCGCGCGCGCCTCGTCGACACAATATAAATGCAAATGCGACGCGACCCGTAACGAGCTTTTTTAATGACTTTTGCGGATAACTACCGGCGGCCATCCTCCGCCACTACTGACACTGTACTAGCGACGTCTTGTACTCTACGTGCGGGTGATGGCTGCCTGGGCGGGAAACTGTCTTACGTGCAAGCGGAAGATCACGGGCTCTCCATCTTTTCTAAATTATATGCGTATTATTAATTAACTTCTGGTAGCTCGATAGGCTGGAAGAAAACATTGTAAACAAACCTACATTACTTAGAATTCCTCGTTTCCTTTCAATGTGCACGAAGATGTGCGAAATTTGTTAATGTCCACTTGGCCAGTGAGGTGCACTAGCACCTTACCTTTCTTGAAAACGACAACCATAATAAATCGAAAACTACAGTATATAGTTAACAAAAAACAGTTTTGACTGACATGAAGCGAGCAAAGCGAAGGCCTTCGAGTCTAACAAACGTTAGCTGGAGTATGATGAACGCTTGAATTGTAATCTATTATTTATTCTAATTCTATATTATATTTATATTAATCTATATTTATATTAATTCATGTTTCTACTCTTTCTTTTGAGTGCCAGTTTTCATTCTAGATAAAATATGTGTAGTATCTTTGATCACACTGTCATCTAACATCAGGTGAACTGTGGTTATAAACTCCTACCTTATCAACCATAATAAATACTTGCCAGAGTAAAATACCAACACCCCACATGGAATGTTATCATTGACTTACTTCACAAGGACAGCGCAAATATACCATTACCTATGCACCGAGTTAATGAAGGGTATATTAATTAGTGGTGTGAACAGTCGCGCAACATCGTCTTACTTGACATCGATAAAACAAGTAGAACGTTATAAGGTGTAATTTATGAAATAATTTTACTAATAGCGAGACAACGTCATCTTTTTTATCGTGAGAAGTAACGAAACGCACGAGGCCCTGGAATAGGATATAATTAGGATACTTTTCATCATCATTATCTTCATCATCCATCACGACGCGGGGCACAGCTAGTGTAACATAAACTAAAATGAAACAGCAGTACCTACTCAGATGGCCTGCTAAGGAAATCTAGCACCTAGTAAATCTTGTGCGTAAGCATATTTTGGAGAGACACCTCCTTAAATCTGAGATCGTCGGTCGTCCTCTATGCGGTGGGCAGTGACGAGGGTCACCAACAACTCTCATTACCGCGGGGGCGGCGGCCCGGCGGCGGCGGCGGCGGCTGAATTACGGCAACTACCCGCGCGGGCGCCTCGCGCGCCGACACTAAATCAGCTGCTGGTAATGTCTTAAGATGAATTCTCGTGCTCCGTATTAGGCTCGTTGCAGACTGACTCGTCCTGGGAAAGTGGTCTCAAATGCGGCCAGATAAAACCGTGACTAAGCTTGCTGAATCTGCTGCGGTTTCTAGTGGCGGATGTGGCATTACCGCGGCTTATGGCACAGGGTAAAGCATGCCCGCCGCCTGGCCAAGTCTGTCTTGGGAGGCTGTTACTGCTAGATTTGGTTAGTTTTTGGATTATGTGGGCTGAGACCATAATGGCAAGTCTCGACCTACTTTCGAGAACAATGCACGAGAAAGAGTGGAAAGTATTTAGATGGGTGATCGCTATTTGCACTTTGATATTTGTAAAAGTAGGTAACTGATACCTGACCGGCGTAACCCACATTGCTCAATCTCGCATATTTAATGGCATGAGTGACCGCGAAATAATTTAACCAAATCACAGTCTTTCTGGTGCTTTGGGGCACCAGACCAGACCTGTAAGTACAGGGAGCGTCTCATGCAAAATGAAATAAGTAACCATACACAAAACTTTATTGACATTGCAATCCTTGCAATGATAACTTTAGTTTCATGTCATAATTACTCTGCCGAGGTCCAAGCACTCGAGGACAACAAATCCCGCTCGTTTGTTCTAGAGCATCCGGTGGGACCGCATGCCATCGTGTGCGTGCACACT
The DNA here is from genome assembly GCA_950106695.1 of Biston stratarius. NCBI lineage: Eukaryota > Metazoa > Arthropoda > Insecta > Lepidoptera > Geometridae > Biston > Biston stratarius. The sequence continues at coordinate 14,589,465 of OX467110.1, read as the reverse complement.
ACGTACAATGTGGCTTAATATTCACACTACATCAATTGTAGGCTGGTATATCTCTACACACTAGCAATTGTCTCGTAGTCATGCTACGCGCATACATCGTAGCATTATATTCGTAGCACGTCTACGGAGCTATACGGCGTAGACCTATTTCGCTTTATCAAGGCAAAATTTCCAACAAGACAGTAACTTGATAACTGTTAAGTTGTGAAAAACTACAAAGTTTGTCGCAAAACTGAAACTCACTCGCAAGCAATTATTTAGCAGATTAAATTTAAAGTACATGGCTGTTGTGTTTGAGCGTCCTTTGCATAGTTTAAAGACTCAGTAATAATTACACCTTTTCATTGTGTTTTATAGGTCTTAAATTTATAGGTCTTCCATTTGTGAAGAGTTATAATGTGAAGAGTTATAACTCTTCACAAATGGAAGACCTATAAATTTATAAGATTTATTTGAACAGAATAAAAGTTTAAGTCATTAAAGTTTATGTAGTATAATTATTATTTATGTCAAAAAATTAAAAGTATTGTGATGTTTTGAATTTACTTTAACATACCTTTTTGGTTTATATAAAAAACACTGAAGAATAAGCGGTTGTGGATACTTGCGACTAATCGTGTGGATATATTGACAACCTGTATGTGAGAGTAAAAAAGTAAAACCATTAAACATTATTATTAAAATTGATTATTTCAAAAGTGAACATTAAACAGATTTACATAGCGCGCAGAACTGATAGCCGATGGGACTGGAAAGTTCTGGAGTGGAGACCACGGACTGGCAAGCGCAGCATAGGACGTCCGCCCACAAGGTGGACAGATGATCTAGTAAAGACCGCAGGAGCGCGCTGCATGCGAGCCGCTTTCAACCGGTCTTTATAGGAGTCAATGAGGGAGGCCCATGTCTGGTAGTGGACGTCCTACGGCTGAGATGAAGGTATTTTTCAGAAATCTGCTTGCACCTGTATTTTTTTGCAATCCCGATTTTTGTGATTTTTTGATAATTTTTGTGCAATGATCTAAAATTGTAGTGAATTTCCCGCAAGTTTATTATTTCAATCATTAGTGTTTCTGAAGCTCGTCCCCTGTGCCGGGCGAGGCGAGGTCGAGCAGCGCCGCGCTAAAAGCGTTGTCTTGTTGCGGCGCGGCGACCGCTGCGAAATGATATGTGTAGAAATAATTGAATATATAAATATTTAACGATACTTTCACACAGCGCCACCTAGCCCCAAACTAAGTAAAGTTTGTACCAGATAGTTTATATATACATACTTATAATTAATATAGAACTCCCAGTCACTGAACAAATATTATAATGTTCATAGTTTAAATATTTATCCAGGGTAAGAATCGAACCCACGCTCAGGAAGCAAAGATATTACAAAATGATTTAACAAGGCAGTCGTTCGAGCTATTTATCAGTTATTACAGCTCCGCGCAGCGACGGTGAAGTGTCGGCCTTATGATGGCGTCTAAAAAGTATATCTAAACCACATATTTGACCACAGTTCACCTTTTTTTTGTGATAGTAATGAGACGAACGAGACGCTCTCCTGATGTTAAGAGATAACGTCTGTCCATGACCATTGCAGCGATACACAGAACTTTGAGTAGTAAAACAAAGTCCAGGGCATCGCTGCCTTGGCGCTCATTACTTTGGGACTAGATGGTTAGTCTCAATAACCCTGTAATTTCGCTAGCTCCAGTACCCTTCAAACCGAAACACAGTAATGTTTACACACTACTGCTTGGCGGCAGAATATCTGGTACTGCGGTGGTACCTACCTAGACGACCTCCTGCTAAGGAAATCTACCACCAAGTGAAACTACCCTACCACCACGCTATGATATATGTACTATATATGATAGTTAAAATATTTTCCGTAACAATGTATTTTGATGCAAAGATACTGGAACGTGCATTAATTGTCAATCACGTACCTCTCACGGCGCCAGCGTGCGAGCCCCGGGGGCGGAGGACCGATAGATTTGAGAGCCCCGTAAAGGTAGCAATTACAGCAGCCCTTTGTGAGTCCGAACGGTAAAAAGTTCCGTGTTGTCGAAACAAACAGCTTATTTTGGGCAACACAAAGAAATTCATGAATTTATAATGGCGGGGGAAATTAGCTTTTTCTGGCAGAGGGGTGCCGCGGGTGCCGGCGCTGCCCGCCGTGGCTGTCAAGTGGCCGGGCCTGGTGTCAGAACCTTGTTTACTGAGCGATAAGAGTTTTTATCCCAATGTTTGATGCATCTGATATATTTCGGTAACCAACCTACATTTGTATTTGTATCTATATTATAATATGTCAATACTAAAAATAAAAGCCTAAAGATGAACTTGTTTTTTTTATGTTAAAGTAATGAAACGCTCGAAATGCTCTCCTGATGGCAAGAGATACCGCCTGTCAATTACCATAGCAGCGATACACAGAACGTTCAGTAACAAAACAAAGACCAGGGCATCGCTGCTTTGGCGCTCATTACTTTGAGACATTAGATGGATAGTCTCAACAGCCCAGTAATTTCGCTAGCTGCAGCACCCTTAATAATTGTGTTCCAATTTTGTATAATATCATTGATGATGTGATTGATCCTGGGCAGATATCCTAGATGAGGTATCTGTTTATATGATACCATCTTCACCCACACTGCCACGCAGTGACAGTAAGCTATAGCTTCCAGGTATGTGACCAGAACAACTATTAAACCATACTCGTATCGTAAGGTACATATATGTATCCCGCAGATATGACGCGAGCAGAACAGTGGTCCGCAGCACCTGATCACTATTATGCCGCATGTGCCGCTATCGCCCTCCTCGACCATATCTGTGGGAAGAGAGCACCCGACACGCGACGCCGCCGCAAGAAGGAGCCTTCGATGGTGAGCATGAATGCTCGAAGCGTACACACAGTCCTCATTTCTCTACGCATGTTTACATTTAGACTTGTACGTTTACATTTCATTGCTTCCTCCCGGCCCCGGCCTCCATCGCCCCGCGTACAGAGATGCAAAATTATTCTACTAGACATATATTAGTCGCCCTTCGCAATTACGAAGATAGATATGTCACTCGGTATGATCTCTTATATACCGACGGAGTTTGTAAGAGACTGCATCTTTCATGACTGTTAACATCATGTGCCGTATTTACACGATTGAATATAGCTGGTACTGCAACTAAAAACAAAAATCTATACTAAAAATGTTCATGGTACTCGATCTCTTTTCGTACAAAAACTGTTTGAAACGAAGTACAGAAATCTGGCATTAAATATAATCCGGCCAACCTCTAAACCCGAGAAGCTGTCAAGCCATGACAAGTGCGTGTAAATAAAAGCATGTTTACTGCGGGGCCGATGGCGGCGTGTTAATATTTGATCGTGTTTTTAAGGCGAGATCCGTATTTTTGCTGTATCTTGGCACATTTTGGCGCGTCTCGGCACGTCCCGCTGTATCTTCACGGAGAGGAATGTTTAATGCCATTTAAATATTTGATCCGGCGTCTTTGGAGCTCGCGAACAATAACATCATGAACACGACACGGCGCGCCGCGTCCGGTGTGACGTGCGCGCGTTACCCGAACGCGTCCCGGGCGTGGACGGTCGAGGGTCGTCTATAGGCGCGTTACAGCAGCCAGTGCAAAGGATTTTAGAATCTTATATAACGCAGCACCAAGCAAATTATTCTCCAGTTATTAATGCCTATCTTTTGCCCTTATTGTATACCTAATATTATTATTTGACAATTTTTTTTTAATTATATTTATTTTGTAATTTTTATTGTTTGACATTTTTATTACTTGGCATTTAGTTTTTGGAATTTATTGTAACTTTAATGGCATTGAGCCTAATTATGTATATTTTATAAAGGATTTAATATAGCACGGAATGTCTAATCGATATGGACTGGTTCTGAAATATATCGTTATCGTAATCTAAATGTTTATCGTTTTCATGTCAATAAAGTAATTTGAATTTCAGTGTAAAATCTACCTTGTAAGAGCTGCTGATGTGTGGATCTCCTCGCCTGCGGCTGTGTAACAAAACCGTAACTAGCAACGTACAACCCGGGGTGTTCAAGAAAAACAAAAAATCGGGGTGCGGCTATGTCATGGAGATAGCCGTGTGTACGTGAGAACACGTGTACATGTTTAAGCACTAAGAAGGCTTCCGTATTTTCATGTTTGAAATCCCAACGCGTCGTAACGAATTCTTGGATCCTTTAGCTATCGAGTGGTGTAATCAAACTTTAAATGTAGATGACACTCCAAACTGTGTCCCACGATTTTATCATTATCAGTTTTCTGAATCGCCTCCCGCTACGGAAGCAAATTTAAAGGCGTATTCACGTCAAAACAGTAAAAAGTAAATCAATGAACACTAGGCCCACAGGTATTCCAAGCACGCCGTACTATGTAATTAATAAACAATTCAAGAGCGATCAGCGGGCCGCTTGGCGTGTAATCATCCCGCAGTGTTCACTCGTGACGCGGACGTCTCCCCACGTTTTATCGCTTCATCATTTCTCATCATGATAAATGATGATGAAAGTCTCTCTGACTACGAAAATAAAATTTTATGAAAAGCATCCCCATAAAATATAAATCATGGAAAGAAATTGTACTCCATCCGCGCTCCCTTACCTTCGGAGAAGGGGAGACGCCGGGTACTGCCGCGCCCGAGAAATGTTCAAATTTACGCCGTAATATATCTTATGGCGCCCAATTTAAGGAGTTAATTTACAAGACGTTACTTTAATTTTAAAACGGATTAAATGGTTAATGGTAAAATTAAAAAGTACCCACGCGCATACACAGGGTGCTTCGGAACATGTAGTGATACGTGGGGGTGCTGATCTACCCTTAAATATGAACAAGTTTTACGAGGCGTTGGGCTTGAAGTAGTGAAAAAAAAATTGTTTGTTTAGATAATTGTCATTGCCTACAAGTTGTCTATCGCAATTTCTACTCGTAATAAAAGTTCACATTAACACCTCATCCGACTTTTTTCTCAGACACCCCTTTGACTGCCTTGGTAGCTCATTTGGTAGCTCATCTGCATCAAGAGTTGTAAGGCGTGAGTTTGTTTCCCATTCCGGATAAACATTTGTGTAACGAGCATAATTGTTAGTTTCGTGTCTAGATGTTCTGTATGTATTCTATCAAGTATCTGGTTCCCGTAGTACAAGATTTCCTTTTCTTTGGGGCGAGATGGCGCTATGTGACCTAGGATATTTATTTATACTAAAAAAGTGTATATTTTCATACAAAATTCTGCCCTTAGTTTCGTCCACAAAACGTTCACTTTTAGCACCTACTCCAAAATAATTTCATTAAAATTTCCGGGAGGTATCCGTGGTTAATTCACATGTAAGGTCAGTACGCTGGTTGCTTTGTGCGCTACGGATAATATATTTGTACCGGATATCCGTGTGTGCTTTTAAAGCTATCTCTGATTCTCTGTAGATAGAATCTCGCTGTAAAAGTAGAGCAATATCCTACGTCAATATACTTCGTAAAGTATAAGCCGGACGCGACGCGCTGTTCTCACGTAAGAATTATAAAGCAAAGCAAAGACGGGACATTCATTAAACGACCGGTAACCTGCTGCGGAGCCACGAAGTCGGCGCAAAACTCACCAATAAAGGATTCTGCCTTCGGAAGTCGTATCGTGAATAAATTCGGAGGTTGACGTTCACTTGATGTAATTTAATACCGAACATCTCTATATATATTCTATCTTCTTCTAAATATATATAACTCAAAGGTGACTGACTGACATAGTGATCTATCAACGCACAGCTAGACGGATCGGGCTGAAATTTGGCATGCAGGTAGATGTTATGACGTAGGCATCCGCTAAGAAAGGATTTTGATTAATTCTACCCCCAAGGGGATAAAATAGGGGATGAAAGTTTGTATGAAACTTTGTCAATTTTAAACCGATCGGATTACTACTTACTACTTTTACTTTCATCATCATCATCCATCACCACGCGGGTAAAACCGCGGGGCGCAGCTAGTCATTCTATAAGATTCGTTGTGCAAGCTTCTTTTTAATTTGTATTATGAGTAGCTTGCTGTGTATTGACAAAGGAAAAGTATTAATCAGTTATCTAGTTTCTATACGAGCTACAGTCGTGGCCTACATGGCGCTTAAATTACTTCGAATATTTAATTCCTATATATTAGTATATTTAACCTCATCGTCATCCTATCTTTTTTTTATATGTAAAAGTATTAAAGTAAACGAAACGTTACTCAGAACTTTGAGTAACAACAATATGCAGGGCATCGCTGCTTTGGCAAATTTACTTCATTACTTTGAGACATTAGATGGTTAGTCTCAAGAGCCCTGTAATTTCGCTAGCTGCAGTACCCTTCCAACCGGAACACAGTTATGGTTACAGCGATTACGCTGCACAACTCCCAGGTTAAGTATACACAAGATGTTCCAATCGTTATATATTTTTCCGTTAAGACTTGCCATACTGTACACATTATGAATGCTTTTGTTGTTCATTTGCAGACTCGTGGTCTCTGTTCTTTAGCGCGTCTACTATTCCAGCTTACCAGTACACTATACTATCTATGACCTTGTTTTTTGGTGAATTATTTCGTTGCGAATACAGTACAAGAATAGTATTAAACTGCACTTCTTAAAATAACTTTGCAATTCGCTAACTGCTATCTCTTAGTATATAATATGTTTAATGTTTATGTATAGTATCGTATGTAAGTATGTCTATGGGTATATATTATGTATCTCTATAAGTATATATTCTGTAAGGTATATAATTATGTATATGTATTGATATTTTAGATATGGATAGGTTATGTATGATATGTATGTATTTTATATATAATGCTTAAACGCTTTGACTTAATTTTAATTCTCTTGTCAAGACACCCCGTCCTCAACTTAGTAAAATCCTCTCCATACTAAGGTTGCCTGGAAGAGATCGCTCTTAGCGATAAGGCCGCCAATTGTTCCACTAGTGTTAAGTTTATGTTGTAATAATTGTTTGTAATTGGTGTGAATAATAAAGAGTTATATTATTATTATTATTATTATTATTATTACAAATACAAATATTTTATTGATAACAGCAAAGTTACAGATCACTTGAGAAATGCTGAGCCTTCATTAAATCCACCCAAACACAATAGAGTGCCTTTAAAGCGATGATAGTCAAGGCAATAGCCGATGTCCAAACATTTTATTGCGTTCACAATAAATTCGCAAGTTCTCTGGCCGCGCGCGCACGGCGGCGGTGATAAATCGCCCGCCGCGGGCAGCCGGCGCGGGATCTGCATGCACTCACTCGAGCCCTGGGGCTGCACTACTCTGTTTACCCTCTTTTATAAATCGCCGCCATCATTCCTCGCTTATTTCAATCATATGAAGTGGCGACTATTTAATCTACCCACTTTTAGCTGCACTCCAAATGGAACTTGATTACATGGTGTTGTATCTTTTGTTTGTAAAAATAATTAATTGTAGTTCTTTGTTGTGGGTAAAAGTTAATTAACAATACTTCAAGTATGTTAATGTAATTACAAATAATTATTTATTTCAGTTTAGCGCGTCGCGGGTCGAACCTGGTCCCGATTGGCACAGGACTGAGGCAAATGGCATAACAAGGGAGAGGTCTATACGCAGCAGTAAGATAAAGAAGGCTGTGGATGATGATGATGATTACTTTCCAGAATAAAGTGGCTTCAAAAACGAAAAAAAATAACAAAAAAGGAATTTTACACTGCTCTAGATTTAATCTGAATAAGATACCAAATTCAACCAAATAAAAATCAACACAAGTGTGTGTATATACACGTATTAACACATTTTTTTTTTATATTTTCCAATCGTAATCTTTTTCTCTCTTAATACGGAGGTGAATGTACAAATGGTAATAAACACTTCAAATATAGTTTTCATAATACATTTATCCTATACATATAATACACATATTGTAGTTTGAATTAAACCGGACATCTCACATCTCAATTCAAAGATCCCATCATGAAAAATTACCAACCAACATTTATTTTGTTTTGTAATATTTACTTCAAGTTTAACTAGACCATATTCTCACCAACGTAGGTATCCTTGCGCGGCTGGCACCTACGGCTACAGCCAAGACGCTAAAACGATTCCTTGCATAGAGTAATAATTAGTATCCCGAGCCAAGCACTTCCAGTTACCAAATACTAACCTGTCCTAACCAGGCGTCTCATCATAGATTCAGGTCTTAGACGGCTCGATCCCACAGGATACTGGAGGGGGAGGGTTCGCCTGCAGGGGGTGGGGCGGGGGAGGAGTTAACCTGTGATTCTGCAGCTCGGATGCCCTCCGGCTTTAGATAAATGGACAACAGTAAATTTTGAATTGCATTACGGAGTTAGCTGCAGAAATATATTGCGAGTAAAGGATGAGATTCCACCGATGACTTACTGTCTGGATGCATCGGACACGATGCAGCCGACGTAATACTCTACGTCATACTTAGAAGTGCTCATGTTTGTGCAAACGTATTTATGTTTGTACTCGTCTGCCAAAAAAAGGAGGTTTCAAACTTCATGAATTAAGGTTTCTTATACCACTATAACTTTCAAATATCTGGACAGATTTGAATGTATCGTTTGAATCCCTACGTCGTAATAGCAGCAGTAGTCTGTAAACATTACTGTTCCGCTTTGAAGAGTAGGTACTGTAGCTAGCGAAATTCCAGGGTTGTTGTGACTAACCATCAAAAATCTCGAAGTAATGAGCACCACAACAGCGATGGACTTTGTTTTACTACTCAAAGTTCTGTGTACTGCTACAATAGTCATGGGCAAGCGTTATCTCTTACCATCAGGAGAGCGTCACGTACGTTTCATTACTTTTACTTTTTTAAATCATTCCGAGCAATTGGCTATAATGTTTTTGAAGGGACTTCAATATGGCGGCAATATGACTCCATTCTCAAATGTGTATGATATTTTTTTTTTATTCGTTTTTCAGTTGTATATTTTTTTAATGTATTTGTTTAATATAATAATAATAAATAATAATAATAGTTTTTTTATTTCTAAATTACAAGTGTTAGTAGGTACAGTTTGAAGAGAAATTACAATGATAAATGAATTATAAATTAGATCTTATAGGTATTACAAACAATAGATAACTTAATTACAATGTACCTGGGTGGAAGCTCTGTTCCTCAGACTAGGAGTACCTGTGTTCTGAGGTCACAGTAGTTCATCCCTTGGCTTATTAAATCAAGTGACATATCATCCATCGTATGTTAGATTTAATAGGAAATTTTTATATATTGTTATTGTTTGTTGTTATATATATATATATATATCTATATATATATGTATGTGTGCGCGCGTGTGTATATATGTGTGAGTGAGTGCTTGTGTGTGTGTGTGTGTGTGTGCGCGTGTGTGAGTGTGGGTGAGTGAATGCGTGTGAGTGTGAGTGTGTGTATGTGTGTGTGTGTACGTGCGTGTATGTGTTTTATTTGAGATTGATAATGGGACCGCATGGATGTGAATGACATTTCGTAATTTGAAAGAAGAATTAAATTTAGCAATGTAAGTATCATAACACTGCTAAATCAGTCAATTATCTTGAGAAGAACAAGAATATACCTGTAACTACAGTAGAATCCGTTTAGTACGACTTCGCATATAACAACCAACCGTTTTTAGCGACGTAAGTATAGACATGTGTTTGGTTTTAATATGAGCCACTATGAACGTACATCCGTTTATTACGACTCCGCTTACAACGACCGATCGCTTTTAACGACGGAATTTCACACAAAATTGACCGGTTACAACGACGATAAGCGTTGACGTGTTTACAAATATATCGTAGGTAAGAAGCTATCTCAGCCCGCGCACCCCCCTTGCCTATGCCTTGCATAATGCACTCCGTATTTCTTACTATAGAAATGAAAACCAAAAACAATCAAAAATTACAGAATTTTTTCACTAGACATTTCTTTATGTACGTGTACATTATGCAATAAATATTTTGAATCAAATGTATTTTTTTTCTTTCTGTTGGTCACATAAATATCAATATCTAAATATGTATGTACGTTACGTATGGGATTATTTTAATGAAAAATAAAAATAAAAATTGTTTGTTCGTTTAATATGACTTCCGGTTAGTACGACGTAATATCACCGGTCCCTTGGCCGTCGTTATAGCCGGATTCTACTTTCCAAAAAGTAGAAGCCCCGCGGATATAAAAACACAGAGTCGAATAAATAACTCTTTAAATAATATGCCTCATCGTATGCCTTTTTAGAAATTTCGATTTTGAAAAAAAGTTATATTTTTGCGCCAAATGCAGGCGCGGGCGAGTGTCTTTCACATCTACATATATCATTACATACAAATGAAATTGTAAAGTCGGCTTTAAGTAAACTGAACTCGGCGGCGTCCCGGCCATTTCTCTACAATTACTGCCGACAATAGTTAGTAATTAGCTCACGGACACGAGACAGCCGGTAGCCGCCGTACGCCGTACAGTATAGACAGGTTAGCGTTTCTGGAGGAATTCACGCTCCGCTGCAGCTGAGTGGAGGGAGACGCATAGAGAGATTGTTTTAGCGCCGTACCCTGTTTGTTTTGTTGAATATTACTGTAAGGCTACACTTGTGTACTTAAAATAAATATTTCAGTCTAGAAGCTGTTGTGATTTACATAAAGGCTGTCATTCATACGATCGTTTGAATATTTATAATATTTTTCTTACTGCAATGTTAACGACAAATTTCACGAAATATATTAGCTTACATAATTTATATAGGCATGCATAAAAATTATTAAACATATTTAAAAATTCGGGCTCGCAAACTAATCCATTGCACTGCGCCCAACTGGACTGTTATGATTAGTTTATTTAATAAAAACAGCTAATACATTATTAGACATTTATAAATTTATATTGATATAGATTACTAGATGATGGGCGCGTGTGAAGAGCATTATAAATCTTCGAGGACTGGCTCTGTCGTCGTCCAGGCCAGACATATTGCTTTTCTTAAAAAACTCAAACGTTAGTATTTGTTGAACTTACTGCGCCATTGGAAACAGATATCCCTAGGATTCTGGTCAGTTCATAATATAGATAATATTATAAATGACCAGTTTCGTGGTAAATTTTTATGCAGTAGAAGTGGGAGCGAGAGTATTTCCAGTAGAATATTCCTATAATCTACTAAAACACCTCGGCCTGTCAAGAACATCTACAAATTTGTCACTGTAAGAATATCCAAAGCAGTGTTGGTAGGGCATACGCTGGGTAGGGATGGCAGCACGGGCAGTGAAGGTGAGCGTTAATACATATGTAATGGGGCTGCTTAAACCTGGGTCCCTGGCAATGGCCCCGCACCGCACAGTGACACCATTGAATGTTAAGAACTTTCCGTCTAAGCTATCTCATAACTTTAGCAAGTAAAATGCAATTCATCCAATCCTCGGTTTTAATGTAAGAATTGCATCCAAAACAAATAAATTAATTTAAGACGTGAATTTCATCTCGCTGCGACAAATAGCGGAGCGAGCGCGAGTCAATACTCCATATATAAAAGGATAAAGTGACGTCGAAGCCCCGGCCCCGCCCGGCGGCGGAGTGCCACTGTTTCGCGTACACGATTTGTCATGATTACATTAAGTATACCTCTGCGCTAATTTGCATTTAATCTTTTTTTTTTATAAGACTCGGTGCTGTCCACATTCATCTTAATTACAAGTTGAAATCACATTAATATTACAAATACAAAAGTTTATGAGTAAGTTTACATACATTGATTTAAATGGCAGACAAGATAATTTGAAATTGAGACAGTTTATCTCCGGGATTACCTCAAAGACGAAACCTCAAATAAAAAAGAAAACTTTTCATCGCAAAATAAAACATATTATAACGATAGAGGAACGCTGCTGGTTGCTTTTACACAATATTATGTCAAAAATATTTGAACAAAATACTTATAAACATATTTTTATTTATTTCATGATACTATTTAACAAAATAAGTAAACGATAGAACTTAGTGCTACAAACATAATATGATTGCCCTGTTAGATCATTTGGTAGAAATAACTGCTTCTAAAGCTATACGGCGTGGGTTCGATTCCTACCAGAACAAACATTTATGTAACGATAGATGTTTGTTCTGAGCCTGGGTGATCTGTGTGTATAAATATGTAATACGAAAAAGGATTTAAGTATTGTATCAGTTATCTCGTTCCTGTTGTACAAAGCTTTGTTTAATTTAGGGCTAGGTCACGCTGTGTGATATGTCCTAGGATATTTATTTATTACAATTAGACAGCCAACTAATAAACCTGGGAATAGTATACAATACCAACTTTATTATACACCAAACATATTATAAAATACAAAAATTAAAAACATTAAAAAAAAGAGAAATAAAGTAACAAAACAAAAATACAAGATAGAAATAAAAAATAAATGGTGCACAATGCTTATCGCCTAGATCGATTTCTTCTAGACAACCAAATAAGTATTTGTCTGTGTTGACAAAATTATGCCAAAATGCAGTATAAATATAACAGATAGATCAGATACTCCAGCGGAATGCAGCCACACGCAGCGCGGCGCGGCGGCGCGGTGGTTGTTTACACAGAGTGCCCCAGTTTCATCGCGTGTGGATTATTTCGGACAATAGCATCATGCATTTGATGGGTAACTACTTCAATTGTTCAAAGTTATTATTTCTTCTAAGTGCAAGCTATATAAAAAATATAGAAGTTTTGCCAGTAAGGAAGTAAGTCTATCAATTTTCTACAGGATTAATTTCGGAGAATGTGCTACTGAGCTGTACAACCTTGTACTTCCATCCCCTTTTTACTACAGGACAATTAGAGAGACGCCCCACTACCACCCACACATAGTGGAATTTCCTAGGGTACGTACCAAACGTTTTGGCTCTACGTTTCTCATCCGTACGTCCAAGGAATGGAACAAGCTGCCGGCTTCCTTGTTTCCTGAGAAATATAATCTAGATCTTTTCAAGGCCAGAGTGAATAGGTATCTTCTAAGTCTGCGTGCTTTATCTTCGATTACATCATCGCTTACCATCAGCCGAGTCGGTAGTCAAACGCGGAATTATCCGTATTAAAAAAAAGTCTATCCGAGTACCACAATAACAATACAACAACAAGTCATCTTCATCGAGTACATTCTCTCCCAGCTCGTGAAAGTGTACAATTCAATACATATGTAAAAAGTTAATAAATACCTCACAACTTTTCTTTAGAAGCACAGAACTACATAACTAGATATGTCAGTCGCCGTAGATTAGCCGCTGCTCGGCTAGTCCATCAGAAAGCAGCTCACATGTAATAAGGCGCGCAGTTAATAACGCAGTAGGCAGGCAGCAGGCACTCACTCCGCGTGGCAGCTACAAATGTCATAATTTAGCGACGCGCCACCCCAGAAACATACGTAGGGAGAACACGCGCCGACACGCAGCGACTCTTGTCTAGAATTTTAAGAACCTGAATTTTTTGAAATAAATTTATATTTACTATCACTAATTTGTACACTCATAACGCCCCACTCGAATACCATGTGTCGGAAATGCAATGGAAGAAACACAAATATTCAGATAACTAACAAAAAAAAAACAGTATTATTCTAAGTCGAAATGCAGTATTAATCATTCGAACTGATTGATTCAAGCGTTACTTTGCGGAAGTACATTACAGGTTAACCTATTAAGTTACATTTTAAGTATTCAAAATATACTCTCGGCCAAACGCTCGAGTCAACACGCCCTGAGGATGCCTCGTGTAGAGGCGACTGATTACTGCAACGAGAAGGGAATAAGAAGGGAATATAAACACCTGTGGTTATATTAATTAGGTATATTTAATTTATTTAAATTTTAAGTTTATGTTGGATTTTAGATTTCGATATTAAGGAATGTTTCGTATAAGTATTTAATATGTAGGTATTTACAAAAAAAAACTATCAGTATTCTATGAGCTATCTGGTTCCTAAAATATGTACAAGCTTTGCTTAGTTTGGGGCTAGATGGCGCCGTGTGAGATGTCTTAGAATATTTATTTATTTACATTACCTTTACCATCATAAAACACTAAAAAATTACTTAAAGGATTAAAACATCATCCACGACCTTTCTTATCACGAAGGCAGATATAGGTACCTCTCTTGGCGCGCCCTCTGCTACTTCATTTATCGATCGAAGAATATCGCAGTCATTTCTTGGCGCCGGACTGGCAACGTCAGCGAACTCATGCCTACGAACAAGATTCATGATTATACTATTGTCATAAAATTAAAATATGTGTTAAATAGTTTTCGTACAATATCCCGGTCCGTGTGTCCCCGAGCCTCCAGCCGCGCGAGATACTCGCAGCAATCAACCGAAGCGAAACAGTGCGCCCCGTAAGAGTCGTCCGCGACACAGTTAATGCTCGTACAGTAAGACAACTAATTTTATGGTCACGTCCGATCAACTTTCCAACACACAAAATTTTGTCAATCATTTCTAATTAAGTAGTGTGTAAAAAATAATGAGCTTGTAGCTCATCGAAAGACGACTGCAGTTCTGTAACTATGCTTGTGGAGATTTTTGCCAAAACCTCTACGCATATCCAAATAATGCCTGCCGGAGTATATTTAATGTCTATAGAAAAAAAATAGACTCCTCAATAAAAGTTGCACACTACAACTTTCACATTCATGATATTACTGAGAGTAATAATGAATGTTTATTTCGCATAATTATTTGTTATTTTTATCGAACTTTTTATCTCATACCAACGTAGATGTGTTTTGTTTTACAAATTATAACGTCTACAACCATGTTTTATGGAGCCAAGTAAATACTATTACAACGTTCCAATACCCGAAGTTCTCAAACACATGTATTTAATTTACTTGTTGGTAGATCTCACCACCACCGCAGCACCAGATATTCTGCCGCCAAACATTACTGTTTCCTGTATGAAGGGAACTAACCTTTGAAAATCTCAAAGTAATGAGCGCCAAAGCAGCGATGCCCTGGACTTTGTTTTGTTACTCAAAGTTCTGTTTATCGCTGCAATAGTCGTTGACATGCGTTATCTCTTACCATCGGGATAACGTCTCGTTCGTCTCATCACTTTTTCAAAAAAACCATATACATTCCATTTGAAGCTTTAATCACATATTCATCAGTCAGGTTTTTTTAATGAAATCGTTAGTTTCGTGCAGTTGTGCGACTGAGCGGTACCTGCGCTGCGGCACGCGGTGTCACCGTTCCGACCATTTGTAATGACATACATGCTCTCGACTATTAACTC
This sequence comes from Biston stratarius, assembly GCA_950106695.1. Lineage (NCBI taxonomy): Eukaryota > Metazoa > Arthropoda > Insecta > Lepidoptera > Geometridae > Biston > Biston stratarius. The sequence goes on along the minus strand of OX467110.1, from coordinate 14,574,120 downwards.
GCAGCCATTTTTCAAGGAATTTTTGTGTTCATTACTTTATCTTGAGGTTGTTGTGTGCGGGGTAGCGAGGGGTAGGATACGTTTACCCCCAGGGGATTATCATTTTGTTTCTCTTACTTACATTTTAGTAACATGCGTGTTGAATCTATAAAGTAAAGGTACGCGGTTATATATTTTGCTGTTCGTCGTGTTGGTAACTTTTTATTCCATTTTGTGATCTGGTATTTTGTCTTTATTTATCATCCGAAACGAATGAAGCGAAAAAAAGTTTTTAAATAAAATTTCTTTGTGTTCAGTAAGTGACTTTCTAACATTTGACTCAATTTCCATAAATGTTCCAGTTCCATTCCAGGCTAGGTGTGCTTTACCATCTTCGACCACACCATCACTTAACACCAGTTGAGCTGTGGTCAAACACCAAGCCTGTCAGCCATAAAAAAAAAATTAAAAAAAAAATGTATATTCGATAGTTTTGTAGAGTCTCGCATTATAATCACTGGCTAGGCGCCGTTTAAATATGGTTTAAATACCGTTAAATCGCCATAAAGGATTTATTAAACAGAGGATGAAGAACTTCATTGGCCGTACTCGATCATAAGAATGTCACCGCATTATGAGCTGAAAGTAAGTTTTATGACACAATCTTTTCAAAATAATATCGACCACAACTTTGAAGCAATTGAGTTTTTAATCTTTCAACTTTTAAACTCCTACCTATTATATATTGTCAAACAAAGATGTAAATAATGGATAGAAAGTTTCTATCGTAAGTACCCACTGGAGTTATTTAGGTAAAATGTATGCTCCGAACATAAAGCCACAACTTCAAATATACCGAAAGACATTAAACACATAAGCAGTAAAAACCGCGCCTCACCGCCTTCCTCTCAAGCCATTCGACTTAGGTTAACTCAACAATATAAAACGAACAAGTACCTAAACACCTGAAAACACCTTCACGTGCGCGAGAAAAACTGGCTCTCCGATGAATACCGCCTTCAAACTTACCTCTGCAGGCTGAACACGCCTTACACGCGTCTGAATAAAGTTTAAAATTGTTCGGTAGCACCGTGGACAGTAGGCAAGGTAAAGAGTGCATTACACATTCGCGTTGGAGTTGTGAAGTTAGAGCCGTGCTACCGCGCCGGAATGCTAAAACATCTCGTGTCGGGGTCGCGGCCGCGCCTGCAGTTTTGTGACTGTCTGTACTGTTCGGGGAACTTTATTCGGGAAAGTTCAAAGGACATACTCGTGCGGACGGAGTGACTGATTTCTAGCTTTCCACAGCAATCTAAAACCTACATAGTTAGGACACATGTATCGGTTTGTCAGCCTAAGGGTTTTTCCATGACCATTGCAATGAAACACAAAACTTTGAGTAGCAAAGCAAAGACCAGGGCATCGCTGCTTTGGCACTCACTGCTTTGGCACTCACTGCTTTAAGATAGATGGTTAGTCTCAACAGCCCTGTAATTTCGCTAGCTGCAATACCATTCAAACCAGACCACAGTAATGTTTACACACTACTGCTTGGCGGCAGAATATCTGTCACAGCGGTGATAGCTACATAGATGACATCATGCTAAGGAGATCTACCACCAGTTGTCAATTCATATACCTCCATAATTTTATTCAGAGTTTGTTTCGTCTGGAACATAAATATATAAACACGGGACGTTTATATGGAATTATTACAGAGTGAGATTTCCCTGTATCATATTTTTTATATCGCTCCTAAAATGTACACAACTCATCAAAGCATTCTAAAAATTTCTACGGTACAAGACGAATCTCTGCGAGGTCGCAAACTGATTGTAACATTTAATGTGTTGTGTTATAAAATAGAGGCGCTGCGTAAGGTTCGTTGGAGACAATAATTCATGTTACTCGCTCAATAAATTATTTCCATAGTGCTTCATGTGAGAAAGTTTGTAAAGAGTAGAAGAAATATTTCCCTTTAAGACGGAATCCCCGGCGCTTACGTTAGAACATTGCTTACTAATATTATGTAGAAGTTTAAAACTAGCCGAGTCAGCACAGGTCACCAGGCGCGGGTCGCAGATGTTAGATTCCAATAAAATGCGGGCTGCGGCCCGTGAGCTGACGCCATGTTACACCGCTGAGAAGACAATAACACAGAGAAACAAATATCGGAATACGTAGTTTAACCTTGTATGTGTGTACGTCTCACAGCTACATATTCAAATGAAAATATGAAACAGGCGTTTTCACCAACTGAACACACACATTTCTTTACAAAAACATATTTTTGGTCGTAAACCTGATTCTTAAATTAGTCTGCGAGAACACACTGTTAACAAATTGCACAAAATGAAAACAGATGGCTGTATTGAAATTATCTATATCTTTTCTGAAAAATACAATATACGTGTCTTCTTTAGCAGGAGGTCATCTTGGTAGGCACCATCGTAATACCAGATATTCTGTCGCTGCAGCTGAAAACAGTAGTGTGCAAAATATTACTGTGTTCCGGTTGGAAGGGCACTACAGAAAATACAAGGTCGAGACTAACAAGCTATTGTCTCAAAGTAATGAGCGCCAAAGCATCGATGATCTGAACTTTGTGTTGATACTCAAAGTTCTGTGTATGGCTGTAATGGTGATGGACATGTGTTATGTCTTACCATCAGGAGAGGGTGTTGTTTGTCTCATTACATTCACATTTTAAAAATCCTTTCAGATAAGCAGGCTCTATCGTCGACTTATTTGCAGCTGTCGTGTTAGTAGGAGGTGGTCAAACGCGAACCTATTAATAATAAAATAAATCTTTCCTATATCCAATTGGAACGAGCTTAATTGTTAAAAACTGTTAAGTTGTATAAAACACGACAAAAATAGGAGCCTTAAGAGATCATTTTGTTAAATTGTATTTCTGTATAATTTCTATTTCGTGCTGTGAGGATTATTTATAAGCAGGTGTTTCTCACAGACCCTCGTTACGAAACAGTTGGCTTTAGAATATACTCCATGTGTAACGGCAACGCGGCGGCGGCGGTGCGGCGCCGAGTTTGTCTCCTCGTAAACATGGAGCCTAATGTCCATGGAATCTTTGTCTTGCTGTCGTTGCCGGCCGAGGGTTCATGTTGAATAATTTTCCGGAAGGCGTACTGGTTTCATCAGTTACACTAAGCTACATTTTCTTCCCTTTTCATCGACTTCGATTCCTCAATACTAGCAGTCAATACCACGTCTTAATTTTGAACTCAAATGAAATGGTTTTGATTCAAAAATCACAGTAGCATCGCATCTAAATGGGAGATATTATATTTTATTATATTATTATATATAATTTCTTCCTACCCTTTTATATTCAAGAGGAGCTCACAGCGTCTTGACTTAACTAAGATTTTTATTTGAATTATTTTAATCGTATTTTTTTACGCTAATGCTCTAAAGACGAACAAATTGATGCAATCTGTCTTTTTAATACTCGTACCAGTTCAGTGCCACTATTATTTTTGGTCCTTAATAGTTTAAAACCCTGCGACGGTACACTGCGTTCATCGCGCTTATACATATTTAGGGATAATAATAACGTATGTAACCTGCCTTAGATATTTACATGTAAAAAAATGTGTACTTGAACAAGCGGTCTCTCCTAATACAGGTTAGTTTAAACTTAACAGGAGAGGCCAAACCCGTGTCTAAGTAAGTAATTTATGAATAAAGATTATTTGTATTTTTTTGTATTTGTACATGTGCCTCCCACAGTTTACTCCAATATAGGCCTGCACTGCATCGGATACCCCGGATATTGTCGGCAGCCTTATAACCAGGACGGCTATTATGGTAAGATTTGATTTTATTCTTTCCGTTTTAGATAATATTTAGACTTACAGCATCGCACATTGACAATACTCCAGTACTTAATTATGAAGTTATCAAATATCAAATAAATGATAAGCACGCGACGTAGTAAAGCAGCGCGGACTACATTCCTCCAGTTACATACATACAAGCCATATATGTTTATCTACTTCGACCACACAGTCACTTAACATTAGATGAACTATGGTTAGAAATCTGGGATATCAAACTTAAAAAAATACAAATTTAAAATAACAAGGTTTCTGAGTCATAGTATATGTGTCAACGTATTTTATCACATGAACAATACTAACTAAAGCTAGGCTAGTTAGGTGAGTTCACCGTCTTCGACTGCAACGTCACTTAACATCAAGGGAACTGTGATCAAACACCTAGCCTCACGCCCGTAGTAGTTAATAAGCATTAATATATAATAATCACGCAGATTGCCAACTCAATGCGAGTATTTGAAAATTAGCTGCAAAGTAACGATTACTGATAATTTTGTTTCCCGTAATAGATCGACTCAATAAATGTTGTTACTGTTTGTATGTAGGCGGCAGCACCAGCGCCCGCCGGCCGCATGCCGCGCGCGCCGGGCGGCCCGCGCGGCCACGGCGGCATTCCAGCCGCGCGGCCCGGAGCTCTGCCAAACGGAATGCCAACGATTTTCACTCAATATAGACAGACTTGAGCACTAGTTCCCACTAGCTCAGTCAATATCGGAATATTATTAAGAAAATAAATTTATAATTTTAATTTTGATTATTTCTTGTGAGTTCCTCTCTGTGGTATTGATAAAAGATTATCGTTTCTATAATTACAATAATATTCCTTTCCTTTAACGGATAAGCATCAGTGAAAAAAACAACTAGATACATAAGTCACTTTACCTAGAATAAGTTATATTTCAAATAATTGACTACGATGTAAGGAAGAGTGTATTTTATATCACAGTTTGAATCTGACCTCGGAGCACATCAACTCTTACATGTGTTGAAGATTCTTCGATAATGGATTAATGCCAGCTCAGTGGTAAACACAAATAATATTCTTTCCATGGCAAAGTTGTGTGCTGTCTTCGTTGATGAACGATCGTCGTGCAATAGCAATTGCTACGTAAGGGACATATTCAGTAAAAAAATATCGATAGATGGCGCCACTGTAGCAGTTATAGTAATCGTCCCGTCTCTTGATTGACAACAAAGTTATTTTTCAATTTCGTTTTTAAGGGAGAGTTGACACATTAAAGTTCGGAAGGCATATCCTTACTTTTGAAATCTTTGACCGCCGGCCAAGCGCGGTTGCGGTCGTGGCGTGTCCAAAGCATTCTCCTCTCACGCAAAATAACAATTAGCGGGAACATAAATTAACGTTACAGCTGTTATTAGAACAAATTAGGCAAACTCTAATAACACGGACCTGTGTCTATGAACGCATTTAAATGCTACGGTTAAATCTAGCAATCAGGGTTTGTACCGGCGGCGGCGCTTCCAGTCCAGCTGCTGAATAACAACAAACAGAGGCATAACTTCTTAGCATTCAGTGGTGTCACCGTGCGGGGCGAGGCCAGCGCGCTGCAGAGACAGGAACGCGTACTGTGCCCAGGACTCGCGACCCAGGTGTAGATAGGTAGGTTTTTGACATGATTCTACGCTACTTTAGATACTCTTTCTAACAAAGAATGTATGGATGTTCTTGTTAGAGCGAAGTCTTTCAATTAATCACAGGGGAAATTTGCTGGTATCCCTGTCGCTCCCACTTGTACTGCTCATAAAACAACCACAAAACCATTAGCCCTCTGCCTAAAGTTTCCTAAGTTTTAATCTACCTTCATTGTTCGAACCGCTAAATAATAGAATTTCCTGCCCGAGTGAGTGTTCCCCGATAGATACAATCTGGGTGCCTTCAAGTCGCGAGTGAATCGGTTTCTTCTAGGTGAGTAGGCAATAAATTCCATTGATTAGCGGTTCGTACAATGAAGGTAGATTCGAACCGTTTAATTCTAGTTTTTGGAATATCGACCATGAAGCGGTGTCGTTTCTTGGAGCTTCTGGCTGTCCGATAGTAGAATGGTCAGGGTGGAATTACCTTGTTAAGTTCGTTTATGAAGCTATGGACAATCGATTCTAGGGATGGTATTCGCCCTTAGTGTTTAATCTGATCTCAATTAGAAAATAAATTGATGTGACTATTTCATCAATATTGAATCCTACGGTCTGAGAAGATAAACAATTCCAATGGCATCTGGAACGAAAAATCTTAATATTCGCACTGCAGGTAAACAAAAAGTGGCGACGTGATGTTCTAAGAGGGGGCACAAAGAGGTCGGCGGGCTCGGAGGGGGCAGGGAGGGCAGGCAGAAGGCAAAGAGGGGCAAATGTGCATCTCACGAGATGAGCCGCTTGAATATGGCTCGGATATGCGGCGGCGGCCCCGGCGCGCCTTTCAACGTGCGTCATCACACTTTTTGGAGGCATGTTTTACTTCCATGCTGAGGATGACTATTTGCTTTGTAGCTATAAGTTCTGCTTTTTGGCTGCAGGTAAACGTTTTCCTAACTGGCTTCCGGCTTGCGTGGTTGGTCCAAGTAGAAATATTACATTGTAGAATGTTATGAAATTTGCTTAATTTTGCTTTTGAATTGCAACAATAGTTGTACTGCAAGAACCAGATGACGGATATGAAACTTGTACGCCCAGATCAAGAAAAAACATCCAAGTTTGTCGAACAAATGTTTAGTCCTGGGTGGGAATCAAACCCATGTCCCACAAGAAGCAGAGCTACTATCAAACGGGTTAATATGACATGTCAGAGTTGTCACTTGCAGTCTCTAGAGCATGGAATCATGGAGACTTCCACCTCATATACAATTCATTCATTTCATTTTTCCTATTTGTGTTTAAAATAAAGAATACTCACTGTTATTCTACGATAATAGGTTTATCATACTTTTATTAATAGTTTTTTTTAGAAATCAACAATAAGAATATTTTATTATAAAAAAATCTCGAGACCATTACGTCCATTCATTGTTAGGTATCATTTAAGCTTAACTTTTCTGCGATTACTCTCCTGAGACGAGATTAATTGAATCATTCTATAGAGAGCTTGTAAGACCGGTTGCAAGGCTAGACGTCACGTTGCGCTCCGCTGCCGTCACGTTGCCGCTCGAGGCAGTCGACGCGGACACGGGGAACCGACACCGCTTCTCAGAACAACGCGGAGGAGATTATATAACCATCCGGGTTTTCGTATTTTATTCAAGCTTATCTTCAAGATAGACGATAAAGATATTCTCCTTTGAGAAAGATCAGAGAGATCTAAAACTTCCTCAACTGTGTTTGAGGAAGTTTTAGATCATCATCGAAACAAAAACTAGCGTCGTGAGCCTCCTCCAACAAACAACACCAATAAACGGAGAATACTTTGTAACGTCTCATCGCGGGGAAAGGAACCCCTAGTGTTTGTCGGATCTCTGTGCGATCTGCTTCGCGGAAGCCTCGGCAAGCAGTACAACTCACACAAGTAGAATCATTCAATTTTGCTTTCGAATTTATTAGTGCGATTATTTTTATAAAAATAATGAATTTCATTCGTAAAAAAATAATAATATTGAAATAATATCTACATACGTAAGACTTTTTATTCATATGTTAAAATGTATTTGCTCCAGTATGTAGCCATTCATGCGAAGCCGTAGCGTTAAGTTTCAAATTATATTTGCAGTAATTTGAGTATGAAAACCGGTCGACGATGGCAGAACGGCGTATGAGCGAGGTGTATTAACCTCGAGCGAGCCAATGATAATAAACAAAGATCAGTCGATAGCGTTGCGGCGGTGCATTATTTATTGTTCACTATCGAAGCCAATTAGGCGCGTAAGTTGTGTTTTTTTGGGCGGAACACAATGCGTTCGTTAGGCGCGCGGCGTATCTCGCGTCGCGCCGGTAATTTCCCGCGTGGCACATAAATTACCGTGCAGTTTGTCCCCGGCCCGCCCCGCCCGCCGCCCGGGGGACACAGTGCAACGTTACGCAGTAACACGTCCAACCGAAACATCAAAGAACTATCACTAGATTGTTTTTATAGCATTGTCACTTTCCTCCACACAAAACAGCCGGGGCGGTGATATTCCACATAATGCAGGTTGGCGTATTCGCAGCCGTGCCTAGATTACAAAGAATCTTTTGAAAGTAGCCCGGATTGAATCCACATTTCACTATTTTATTAGCGCTTTGATCCCAGTAGTCCTACTGCGAAATTTGCTATTTCCAAACCGACAATCAACTAAATACGGAAATATTCGTCCACTCGCCGTAACAGTAACAATGTGTCGCCGCGCGGGGGCCCCGCGCGGGTCTCCGCCGCCGTGCGCGGACACTGCACGGAATTTAGCTTTAAGGTGCGACCGCACTGCGACGTTCCAGTAAACCTGGACAGAGGATTTTTTCGTTATATTTGTGTACGTTGATCATTAGATTGATTATGCAATGCACTTCTGGATCGTTTGCACAACTACGTAAGGCCCGTTCGGATAGAGAATAGACTTGATAAAAAAAGTCAGTAAAAAGTGAACGTTACGAACGTTTTACTGCCGCCAAGCAGTAGTCTGTAAACTTTACTGTGTTCCCGTTTGAAGGGTGCTCATCAAAATTACAGGGCTATCGAGACTAACCTTCGAAAGTCTCAAAGTATTGAGCGCCAAAGCAGCGATGCCCTGGACTTTGTTTTGCTACTCAAAGTTCTGTGTATCGCTGCAATGGTCATGGACATGCGTTACCTTACATTAACAAAAACCTTTGTTGTTTTGATCATCATCATCATTGATGCCGTGCATGCCCGGGGCTCGCGGGGGAGCGTGGTACACTAAATGTTTGAACACCACACGCCTGATATGAAGCGGCATCCCTTGCAGGATAGTTAACACTATAATTAGAATGTGTATTTTGTACATTTTTTTTATATATTTTTTTACGAGTAATTAATTTATTTTTGCTAGGTGTGTCGTAGTAGGTTCGGTGCCCGTCCCGGGTAGATGGGAGCCACTTCAGTGTTATACTAGTCCGTGTTTTTATGTCGGCGCATTGTTTCCGGCGCGCGCCGGCGGGGTAGCCCCGCGCGGGCTCTGTGAGATTTTATTTTGGATTTGTTTTGTTGTCGGCAGTGTAAAACAACATTTAGAAAAGGGAAAACAATTTGGAGATTTTCTTGTTTTGTGACATGTACAGCGAGTTCAAAATTATTTTATTTTTAATTATAAACAGGTTTGCGTTTATAACAGATCGCCGTGTCGGCTGTTGATAAGTTAAGATACGGTCTACGATGGAGCACGCTTGCCTGGAAGAATTTGATTTAAATTGTTTATAATTGGTCTGGTTTCGGTTAGCTTACTAAAAACTTTTTAATAGGTTTATCTTATTAGATACCTTCCATATACAATAGAGCCTAAACAAACAAAATTTAACTATTAAAGGTCTTACTTATGACACTGATCAATTAAGTTAAGCAAGCGTCATCTTGCTTTGTATAGCGTCGTTAAGTACGGCCACAAGTATCTTCGAGCGTAACCCAAGTTTCTCCAACCTTAAATATAGCGCTATAATCAACTACAATTTAAATGCATACAAACTAATAAAGCAACCTGTTCAAGTGTTTACTCGCAAGTTGCACCGGGTGCGGGGAGCATGGTGCGGGGTGCGGGAGGGGGAGGGGGCTCCTGTTACTAGAAACAGTAACTATTCACCAGGAACGGAGAGTATTCGGAGGCAGGCTGACGAATGCGCGGTCTGCGGAGACAGCTGAACAACGGTACTGACCATCGCTCAGCTGTCTCTGCTGCGGGATACAGCTTCTTGGAGCACAAGCTACGTTCACTTGTGTCTATAAACATAAGCTAGTATTTAATAAGATTACTTTTGAAAGGTATTCTATTTTGACCAAAGGTAATCGTTGACATATACTTGCAGTAGGTACAGAAGCGTCCCGTTGCTTTACTGGTTTTCGCCATGAAATGTAGCGCATCATCCAAATCTGTTAAACCTTTACAATAGGAATAAAAAATATACAGTCAGTCTTTAGATTGCTCTTTTGGTAGAATATCTGCTTCAAGGGCTGTAAGGTGTGGGTTTGATTCCCACCCGGACAAATATTTGATGATAAATGTTTGTTCTGTAGGTATTATAAGTATGTATTTACAACAACAAAAGGTATTTAAGTACTCTATCAGTTATCTGGTTCCTGTAGCTTAGCTTTGCTTAGTTTGCGGCTAGATGGCGCTGTGTGAACTGTCTCACGATATTTATTTATATTTATATTCATAAGCTTACGCTATCATATTATTCTATATTTGGGTAAGAAATTGTGTAATGATTTGTTTTCTCCTTCTTGTTGGTACGAAACACACCTACATTCGAGTGTTTCTGAAAAAAAAATTCACCGTCTTTAAAATAAACTTGTATATTTTACTGCGAGTTCTGTGTAAAAGCGTGTCCGAGCATTACAATATAAAAATGACAAACAAACGACGCAGAGGCTGTAACATACCCACACTTTTAGACTCTGTCTTGCCGAATATGTCCTATTAAAGTATGTTAAGACTAGCTGTGCCCCGCGGTTTCACCCGCGCTAGATGCCTACGTCATAGTAGCTTTATGCATACAAAGTCTCAGCCCGATGGGTTTAAAATTGACAAAGTTTCATACAAACTTTCATCCCCTATTTTATCCCCTTGGGGGTGGAATTAATCAAAATCCATTCTTAGCGGATGCCTACGTCATAACATCTACCTGCATACCAAATTTCAGCTCGATCCGTGCAGTGGTTTGGGCTGTGCGTTGATAGATCACTATGTCAGTCAGTCAGTCACCTTTGAGTTATATATATTTAGATTATCAAATTATCATGAACATGTTCAAATAGGTCAGACACGATACACCAAATAATGAACAATATTTTGCAAAAAATTGTCATAGATTTGTGCACTCGACTCGAATGTTTGTATATTAACAAAAAAAAAACATGTTCTGATAAATGTATACACAGAGATAACGAACGACTTCACCGACCGTTGACCGTTTGACCGTTTACCTGCGAGAGGTGTAATTTCACTAATTTCCGGCGCTAGGTAATAGATGGCGCTTAATTAAATGGTAAATTACCCTCACTAGCGTATAAACGTCATCGTTAAGTCGCCGCGAGGGATCAGAGGGCCCGCGGAGGGCGCCGCCACCGAGGCCGCCGGGCCGCCGGGCCGCCGCGCGCCGTCTCTGGGCCGCTGTGTGCGTTTCAGATATAAGCTCCGAGATAAACCTGTTTATTTTAACTTAATGTCATAGAAACACAAACACGAAGCTTAACTAGCGCCGCCTTCACTTGTGCGACTGCCTGTGCTATTATCCGTGGTTTTAGTGGCGCAGACCGAGTAACAATTCTTTACTTCTTTAAATTGTTAAATTAAAATTTTAATGTTTAATTGAAAATATTTAGGATAGGCGATAAGAGCAGTTGTTTTCACTACTATTAAATCTATGTTTTTCAGTGTTAATTTTTTTGTCTACTATTAAGATAAAAAATACTAAATTGATTTAAACGCACAGAAAATCACTTGAAATAATAACTGCGAAAAACTATACGTCTATTTCTTCCAGTCGGCCTGGAGATTCAAACGGATATTGCAGCGGTAATTGGTAACGGACACCGCCGCCGCCGCGCCGGCTCGCGCCGCAATCATATTATTGTTTTACTTGTAGCGACGTAGACGTCGCGAAAAGATTTCTACTGAAACTTTAAATAAATGCAGTTTTGTGAGGAAATTCAGCTTTAAATCAATCATGAACAAAGTACATGAACGTCGAAACAGTAAAAACAACTCAAAATATCTACATAACTTTTTATATAGACCAGCGCTCTCGTTGAACTCTTTTCCATCGACATTGATACGCTACAACTTGTCGATGCTACGTCGCTACGTCGCTACGCAGTAGCCTCCTTGCTACGGTATGCTAAGATATTATTTTTATATTAAAAAATATGGTTTTATCCCTCACGCTTCAAATGTAATTATGAAAAATGCATCTTAAAGATTAAGTCTTCAATATTATTTACGTTCTGGCTGCTAGCTGCCCCGACTGACTGCGTACTCTCTAAAGTCATCGGCCAAAGTGTTCATCAAAATACACGTTTTGTACGTGACGAGAGCAATAACGCGCTCATCTCTACTCAAACACGTATCGCACATATTTTTATGAAGTGTTAAAAAATAAAAATGACACGATAGAAGAGTACGACAGATTAACGACCGTTCGTAGCGAATTAACGACGAATAAAGCGAGCTTAACGCCGCGTTAAATATTTACAGCGCGCTCGGCGATACTGCGCTTTTATGTCATTGATTTCACGACACCGGCTCTCGAAGCTTCCACGGAGTGCGAAACGCTGCCTCTCTAGGCAACAAACACAGCCTCGACAACACGGTCTGTTCTAGAAAGCGTTTTTCTTTGGGTGTGTATGAGAACATGACGCAGAGTCATCGCAATCATCGATTGCGCAAAAATATCGGTCTGAAGCAAACATAATTATAAACACACACACAAAAGTCCGGTAATTAATGACGACATCCTACTGTATACGTCTTTTTATTATGTAAAGTAACTCGTGACCGCCGGCTCACTTGATGACGCGGTCTACGATGGAGCACGTATGCTTAGAACATACCAATTCACTCTCGACTTCAAGGTACCCAGATTAAATAAATATCGTCGGACATTCCACACAGCGCCATCTAGCCCCAAACTAAGTAAGTCTTATGATACATACAGAACACCCACACACAGAACAAACAGTTATCGTCACATAAAAGTTTGTTTTGATGGGAATCGAACGCACGCCGTACAGTCTTAAAGCAGATAATACCAATGAGTCCACAGGGCTGACAAAGTAATGAGACGAACGAGACGCTCTCTGATGGTAAGAGATAACGCCTGTCCATGACCATTTTAGCGATACACAGAACTCACACACACACACTGACACGACATCGCACATATTCGAGATTTTTTAAATCTTTCTGGACTTTTTATTTTCCTCAAGATGTTTTTCTTCGCTGTTTGAAGTGAGCAACAATACGCACATAATTTAGAAAAGACAGATGTGCTTTGCCACCTTAGGATTAGAACCCAGGACTTACAGATTGGAACTGGGCTGCCGGAACTTCAGACAGTATTATGTTTTGCTATTTAGTAAACATGCAACTTAATAACAAAATATAAGGAAACAACGACAAACATGTCGGCAGGACAACTACACGACAAGTGTTGCACGGCAGCGCGCGTGGCCCGCTCGTCGCGCGACAGGTCAACGTGTACCAATTTTTGAATGTAGATATCAAATTAAACCTCAACAATAGAAACTCATAAACTCGCTATGTGTGTGAATTACACGAGGTCACGGGAGGCGCGCCCCGGGGGGGACGGGGGGAGGGGGGAGGGGGGTGTGAGGGTAATCCCCGGAATGAACAATGGCTAATGTAAACTGCGACGCGTTATCTCGCCGAAGTGCACACGTACACTGCAGCCTGTGGAGCGTCAGACCTGTCCTGCTTCCATTCCAGTCATGACTAGGCACTACTGACCAAAGGATTCGCTTAAAACATCGTTAAGTAATAATCAGATAGTAACTATTGACTCTAACTTTGTTGTTAATATAACTTTAAATTTATTTTTAATTGCGTGCGTAATTTGACAGTGTCTCTGCTTCCTCGGCTGTGGAGCGTTGGTTCGATACCCATTCAAGACAAACATTCGTGTGACGAACATAAAAGTTTGGGTGTTCTGTATGTATTTAAAAAAAATTGTATCAGTTATCTGGTTTCCATGGTGCATTTTCCGAGCACGAACGCGAGCGCGAATAAGCGGGATTATCGCGCACGACCGCGACCTAAGCGGCTTTACTAACTAATGCTTAATGTCCGACTTAGCAGCGACTTGCCGCCGCTCTGTGCGCGGTCCCAGACAGTTTTAAACGGAGATTGTATCACCCAGCTCTATTCTGTGAACTGTTTCATATTTTCTTTAACATATATGAATTTTTAAAAACTACACGTACATTCACGGATTTTATGGTTGACAGACTAAGTGTTTCACCAGAACTTTTTTATTTATTTTGTGCTTCGCTGATGTTAAGTGACAATATGGTCGAAGATGGTAAACACGTCTAGCCTGGAATGGAACTGGCTTTCAAGAGAGGCTGCCGAAACACAACTTTAGGTGCTTAGATAAGACTTTCAACTTGAGAGTAGTAGCTAGCTAGTCGAGTACTGGTCAGTATCCTACCACCACACTATGGTTTCCTCACGATGTTATCCTTCAACAGCATTTCAAGCTCATAGTTCTGAAGTAGGGCATGAATCCACGCCCTTCGGCGTGTGAACCGGCCGTGCTAACCACTGAGCTATCATGCTACAATAAACCGATAAAGATGGAAAGACGAGGTAGTTTATTATAAAGAAACAATAGAAAGGCGGTGACTTCTAGTGTCGGAGGCCGAGATACATTAGGAGTCGCTGCGCCAGGAATTTTGATAGTTTAAAAATATTATAGTTGTATCTTTAAATAAATTTTTTAGCAGACAAAGTTGCAGTTAATATTAGATTCGAACAATTATTGACAAAAAAAGAGTGACATATAAAGGCAGTGATTCAAAAAGCAGTAAACAAACCTGTGCACCCGTTGAAACACGAAATTAAAGCGATCGTCAAGTTTATTTATAGACTGGCTCGGACATTTAATTTTCCGTAGCTCATAAAAGATATTCCAGTAACATGCTATAAATAACTGAGATTGGCGGCGTCCGGCGCGACGCGACGGTCGCGCGGCGTCGCGCCGGCACGCAGCGACACGCAGCCCCGTGCTGTACTACGTGGAGTAAGCCGCGAGGTGAAATATTGCAGGGTGAGTAAATCAGGGTTGCCATTAGAAAATAAACTTATCGAGCAAAGCCTTTCACTGTAAGACGAACAGCAGGCAAATAAAAAGCCTGAGACGAATCTTTACCTTTTTCTTGTCCTAAATATTACAAATTCAAAAACTTGTTTACACTTAATAAAAACTTAACAAATTACATAGAAATATTGATTGCTTTAAAATGATTATCTTCACGTCGTGTTACATGAGATAATATGTATGCTAAGGTATACACATTGTAAGCACCTTTATTATACGCGGCGGAACTCACGATATACATTACATTTGTGTGACTTTACCCGACTGCCCAAAAAGTAGGATAATGTATTTTGATGTCCAGAAAGAACAGTGTTGCCGGCGGGCGCGGGGCAGGGCAGCCCTAGCGGCGGGGCGCCGCGCCGGGACGCGCCGCCGCTCATTGACAGTGACACTTTATTATTATTGGGCCGAGGCGGCGTCCGCCATATATCGAGCCCGATCGAAACATCATATTTATTTATTTTGTAAAACTACTCACGCGATGTATTAACCCCATATTTTACGGCGCGAAACGATGGAGGAATACTAATTCCGGGCGAACTCGGGATATCAAATAAGAGTATTTTATGGGCTTGCAATACTAGCTTTATTGTATCCCTATGATCCTCGCAACATTATATTGGAAATTATCCGAAGGATGAAGACCTGAAACGATTTTGATTTTAAAACAATAGTAGGTCGTCTACATTTTATATGTAAAACCACACTCGTATTATAAATGTGAGCGTTTGTTTGTTTCCATAGAGATGTTTAAATTTCGGAAAGCACAAGGCAAAGCTCGTATATATTCTTGTTTTACTTATGCGGGTTTACTTACATTTAATTATATGGGATACTCTGACTATACTTTCGGCCACACCCGGTGGCCTTCTTCAAGGAGACTAAGCAGAGTACAACGCGCGCGTGGCTTTGTCTTGATTTGCACTACAGGCCGCTGCGCGTCTCGCACGTGAAGACAGCGGTCGGTGCGTGGGCGCGGGGGTGGGAGCGAGTAGAATTCCGATTTGCGCCGGCGCGCTCTGTTGCTCTTCCGCACCGGAGTCCTCCACGGAGGCCGCCGAATGTAGCCGAAAGTATAGTTGAGTATCCATTATAACTAAGCGTGAGTAATTCCACATACGTAACACAACAAATTATCAAAACCACGTCAGCTTGTACAGTGTATATTCTATATATTTGGAATAAATCCTTACTGAATCGTAAAAGAAACACTTAACATTTAAGAATTGATCTGCACGTGATCCCTCGACACTAAATAGTAAACATAAGTATCGAGTACGCCGAGTCGACGTGACGCGGGGACTAACTGTTGACCTTGTTATCAGCTTTGCGCGGGCGCGACCATACGGATTTTTATCATACTATAAAATAAGTAATCCAGCTATTCTTGTATACAAAATTACATCTACATATTTCATGTTACCACAGTACGGTAATACGGAAGCCGCGTGTGCGGAGGGCGCGACGGTGGCCGCGTGTGCGGAGGGCGCGACGGTGGCCGCGTGTGCGGAGGGCGCGACGGTGGCCGCGTGTGCGGAGGGCGCGACGGTGGCCGCGTGTGCGGAGGGCGCGACGGTGGCCGCGTGTGCGGAGGGCGCGACGGTGGCCGCGTGTGCGGAGGGCGCGACGGTGGCCGCGTGTGCGGAGGGTGCGACGGCCCGCCCGCGACGGTACGCCCCAATTTCCACGAAACAAACTTCGCAACAACATTTAATGTTATGATTGTATTAAACGTATTCCCTGAAAATGTACCACAAATATTAGCTAAGAAACTTTGCTTAAGAAATTTGAATGTAGTTTAATAAGCTCGGCGCCGGGGCCGCGCGCCCTTACCGCGCCGTGATAAGGCGCAGATCGCAGCCTCCGCCGCTTCGCGGAGGCCGGCCGCCGCCACCGCGCAATCACCCGCCAGATGATTTCGTTCCCATACATACAGTTATTTTGCGGAAGCTGTGTACATACAATGCCGTTCCCCTGCTATCGGACGGAAGCTCTCGACACGCGCGACAAGTTGATAACTAGATAGGATCGTAATTGGTAACTTAATTCATCGTAACCGCCAATATTGGCGCAAGGCTTCCATCATTTTCCCGAACGAGGACGGGAGTTGTGTTAGCACGCGGTTGTAACTCGGCTAACTTTTAAGCAAATTTTTCGAATAAAAAACCAGGAGCTGTCAGTGTATTAGTGTGCAGTGGTGGGTAAGTGATCGGAGCGTATACTCAGAGGCAGTAAGCACGGACGCTGGAATAACGCATTACGTTTGTGGCGGATAAACGAAACCACTAGTCTGATATCTTTCACCGATTATAGGATAATTCGGGCCGCAGAACCGGCGCGACCCGACATTCACGACCAGGCTCATCATGAAGGTATAGAATATAATTATATATAGTTTATAATGTCAAACGGTTGAATCCTGAAATTGAATCCCGTAGATCATAAACAAACTCATGGCAGAATAAAAAACCGATAACGAGATGTTTTTTTGTGGTTGCTAGGCTACATGTTTGACCACAGCTCACCTGATGTTAAGTGATGGTGTGGTCAAAGATGGTAACGCACACCTAGCCTGGAATGGAACTGGCTCTCAAGTGAGGCTGCCGGAACACACCGTTAGATGCTTGGCGGCAGATTTTCAACTTGAGAGTGGTAGCTAGCCAGCCGAGCACTAGAAAGTACCCTACCACCACGCTATGGTTTCCTCACGATGTTTTCCTTCACTTTGGGTTTTGAACACACGCCCTTCGGCATGGGAACCTACCGCGCTGACCACTGAGCCATCATCGCTACAAAACTGGCTCACAGATGAGGCTGCCAGAATACACCGTTAGATACTTGGCGGCAGATTTTGAAGTACAAGGTGGTAGCTACCCAGCCTCTTATAAAGTACCCTCCTATCCATACAATGTTTTTCTTCACCGGCAGCTTAAGCTCATTTTTGGGATTTGAACCCACGCCCTATGGCGTGTAAACCTACCACTGAACTATCATCGCTACAGTCATACGGATAAGCCGGCACGAAAGAACAACACAAACATATAATTTTAAAAAATATTAGAAAAAAGTATATTACCTATCAGCCTAACAGTTCATCTGTAAGCTATTTTATCAACTAGGATTTCTATAAATAATTAGTAATTTGTTACTCTTGTCGATTAAACTCTTCTCTGTACAGATATTACGTACAATTCCATCGCAAATAATGTCCTGCAAAGTGAGCCCAGCGTTCCGCCTCCGCGGACAGGCGGCCGTCACCGCGCAGCCCCGGGGGCGGGGGCGGGGGCGGGGGCGGGGAGGTGGAAATCAAACACTAGGCTCGCTTGTTTGTACTAGATAATTAATGTAAGTTATCAGCGGATGAGATCGCGCGACACGCCGCTTAGCAGCTGCTACAAACAACTTAGATCAACTCGCCGGCGCCGTACGCCGTGTGAGCTCAGCGCCCACGTCGCCTACTTCCTTAGACAAATGTTTCTTTCCTCAAACTTCTTAATTAGTTATCAACCATATATCTGAAAACTACTACTATGTTTATAGAATAAATTATATTTTTTTATTACTGGGCGGAAAATCATTCCTAATGTATCGAGTGACGGCACATCAAGTACGCCGACCACGAATCCATGAAATCAGCATGGGGCTGAGCTTAAGGAGAAGCCCACCATAAAGCCACTGAGTCCCGACCGTAGGGGATGGGCCATTTGTCTTGTCCTTAGTGACCTATACATCAATGCTTTAAACGTTCGGATATTTTTAATTTATTTTTATCCGGGGTTCGTGATTTTTGTCATATTAATATAAAAAGATAAATTTTAAATAAACTTAAACTGTATGCAATACTGGGAGAGGTAAGGTAATCTATTACTAGTTTGATAAACATACAAACGTTCAACACTAAAATAAGTTTTAATAAATTTATTTTTCAAATTAGATTTTTGATGGTTTTTTATGTCTAGCGTTTATTTCTCTTCAAACTTTATCAATATCAATCGGTCAATGGTATAATCACGTAAAGCTGAAAAATAGAGAAATCATTTATCGAAGATCAAATATATCGAAAGTTACTTTGTCTCGGCCCTCTAATCTCAAGCGACGGCTCTGCGAGCGCGATCTGGAAAACCCGATTCACCGGACACACAACTGGACTTAATTCAATCTATCGGGCAATAGGCAGCACATACTACCGTCTCGCGCATCGCGGAATTAAATTTCTATCAAAACGCGTGGCTTATTCTTTCATAATTAATAAGTAAATCAATTGAAAAAACTATGTCAATATGATAAGTGTCCATAGATAACATGACTAGAGTTGAGAACGTAGCGTCCCCCGGGCGGGAAGGCCGACGGTGGCGCCCCCTCGCTATAGTTAATTCATGGCGGCCGTACAACTATAACCTAATCACTTAACCTCTAATCCTAAATTCAGATCTCATGTATTATTGACGCACACACTCGCACGGCGGGCGCGCGCGTGTGCGGAAGCGGAAACGCGGCTTCACGCGACGCGGTCGCGGACGGCGACGCACGCTTTGGATTTAAACGACGCGACGTGTCATGGTTTAGTTATTATTCTTATGATTGACCACAGCTCACCTGATGTGATGTGTGCGATTTGACTTGCATCTAAAACCAGACATACGCAAATAAGTTGTTTCATTGATGGTAAGCGTCGCTTAGGCAGTACACAAATTCTTTATCATTAAAACTAGTCATATAAGTGTTTTGCCCGCAGCACTGCCATTAATTAAAATGTTTAATACACCTGCAACAGTTTGAAATCTTACAGAGGACTGCCGTTGGTACTCTCAGGCGGAAGAAATAAAGTCTGGTTATACTAATTATTCATTTTCCCTGAATATCTTGTCACCACAAAGTCCAAGCTTGAGTTAGTACTTATTTATAGCTTTTTTTTATGTGAATGCAATGAGACGAACGAGATGCTCTCCTGATGGTAAGAAATAACGCATGTCCAAGTCCATGCCCATTGCAACGATACACAGACATTGAGTAACATACAGAGTCCAGGGCATCGCTGCTTCGACGCTCATTGCTTTGCTAATTACGATATATATATATATATATATTGCTACCCCGCATAACACAATAACATGGTTTGTAGGCTTTGATTAAGATGTGGGTGTAAGTTAACATACTGAGTATAATAACTTGAACTTTGCTACTTTTCCAGAACACGACCTATATTTCTGAACCACTACACCACAGGCCACACCCTGTAATGTATTTTTATTCGAATCCGCATAAAACTGGATCAATTGATTTCTAAGCTTTGCTCGTTTTTTTATTCTTAATAGACGCAATAAAATTGACTGCAAGTGTTTAGTATGTAAACACTAGTTGACGAAACCTCCACTTCGAGTGTCGCCCCGTCCGCGGTGAGCGCCCCCCCCACCCCCGGGTCGACGTGTACTACGCACTAACGCCTGCGTCCGCGTGTCTGTCGTACACCCTGCACCCGCGGCGGCGGCTCCGCCTGAGTTACGGCGCTATTAAACCTACCACTCCGTGAATATTTCGCAAATATATTAGAAGAAAACGAGATGGGACACCTAACCTTCTAAAAATTGCAACATGTCCTACGTCTCTTAAATGGTCGGTTACTTTGTACTGTCCGCGAAGACAGCGTCTGAAAATACAGAGTTCTGTCTCTTGTATTCTTTAACGTAGCTACTCCGAGGTAAAAACTTGAAATTTTCATGAGTACTCCAGTACAATTAGTAAAAATTAATATCACTCTACATTTTGCTGAGCAAAGCTTCTTTTTTCTTTCATTGACTGAACTATAAGACGTGACGAAAGACTAAACTGATTTTTTCAACTCACAAACACCGGGGTCCTTGGATCAGGGAGCAGAGCAGCACCCGCAGCACCTGATCACGAGTATGCCGCATGTGCCGCCATCGCCCTCCTCGACCATATCTGAGGGAAGAGAGCGACCGATACACGACGCCGCCGCAAGAAGGAGCCTTCAATGGTGAGCATTAGTGCTGGAGGCATGCACAAAATCCTTATTTCTATATTCTCATAGAATATAATATAATATAAAATTATGCAATTTAATTTTTTCCTCATTTCTGTGACAGCAATCGCTGGCAGATTCCTTTCATACTGAGGAGGTGTGCTCCCCAGTGATTTCGACTCTATTAGTGATCGTTTCCACATCGCCTTTTTACATTTTAGTCACCAGCTCCCTGTCGAGGGCTTCCACCACCACCACATTTTATCAACAGAGTTTCATCAAGCTAAGTTAGAAACGACGCGACGGGTGTAACGTGGGCGCTCTAACTGCTTTAATTTGCGCTTAAACGATTTAAGTTTTTATACGAACCGATACATTTTATTCAATAAAATGGTTTAGTGTTTATCGATTGAACTAGATCTTGAAACAATATATAATGAAATGTGGCCAGGCCATCGAGCCGCAGCCTCCAGGCCGAGGAGATCAGAGACCACCTGCTCGCTGCGTGCTGTCTCACTGAACGACGCCTGCATCATTTTAATCAAAATGTATCAACGTATAAATGCCACGTTGTATGGCCCTCACGTACAACACTCGGTCGCGTGATGGAGAGGTCGTGGCTCACCACCGAGCCGACAGTGTCGCCCAAGACCATCCGCGTGTACAGTGTGGAGCCGTAGACACCACGATGGAAATTTTCCATTCACTTAATCCTATGTCGGAGAGAAAATTAAAGAATTGGAAACCTTTCGCTCGTTTAAAAACGCGTAAAATTACGAACTCGAGCGAAAAAACTTGAGCTAGTTGTTTTGCTCATTCTCATGTTTTATCTTCGTCTGCGCGGATAGCAGAGTCTAGAAAATAAGACGAACGTTTTTGTGCGAGTCTACTTTGACACAGTTTGATGAGACTGCAAAGTCTTAACTTTACCTTTGCATATATTAGGAACTCGACTTGTGAGTCGGGACTGAAGTTAAGAAACTTCACGCATAAACGGAGCCAGTGTATTATACGCCCAATTTATACATAGATTGAAGTATTTTATTACAGTCTATGTTTCGTGAGCTAAGGTCGGCCGACCGGCCGGGTCGCGCCGGCAGATGGATGTACATGGCAGCTGGATAGTATTTAAATTAGCTTAGCTGAAGTATTACAAGACACAAAATGTCACCCAAAATATAGCGCAAATAAATTTAGCAACAAAGCACGATGACTGTGATGATTAATAATTCGTTTTTTAATTATTTAATACGCGTATTCATTTGAAGATTGACTCCCGCAAGGTCCTGCCTTATTCCAACGCTTACATTTATTAGTCCAACCTGTATGATCCATACTATAACCGGACGTTTTAACTAGGGGTATTGCCACTGGACGGTTGGTTAGTGGTTAATTTAAATTGGGGCCGTATATCAACATCGGCGCGGGGTCCCGCGCGGGCGGCGGCGCCTTTATTAGCGTATGCTCGGCGCCGCACCGTCACGCGCGTGCGGGAGCGGAAGCGAGATAGCTCCCTGACTGTTACATGAAAGATGGTGGGAATTATACGCTATAACAGATTCAGTAAAATTAATACTAAAATATGGTCTTCAGTAATGATAAAATTTATCGGAATATACCTTTTTCAAGCAAGGAACATATTTAGACTTAAAAGCAAGTTCTAATTTTATTTAAAACGAGTGAGATGCGGCTGCAGTGCCAACATTACAAAACGACGAGCGACTCACACCCGCGCCGCGAGTCACGCCTCCGAGAGACTCGCGCAATAAATAAAATAATTAGATAATAAATAAAGCGGATAATTCTCTCAGGTCACGCCACGATACCGTTTATTTGTTTAATCTAAATGCTAATTGTTCGCGGGACATGACGCCGGGACAGCGCGGGACAGGAGGACAGGCCCGGCGGCTCCGCGCGAGACTCAGTGGCGGAGGAGTGTGCGGGGACATCAATACTATAATCCACGATCACATTAGTCTCGGTATGAATAGGCTTGTCTAATCTTGATTTAATTTCTAGTACAATAGTTATCGAAATAATTGCCTTGAAACATGGCTCCGTCCGCAGGTTGAGAGCTCGGTGCGCGCACTGCGAGTATAAAGCGCTAAAGTTTGTCGCGAAACTGAAAAGCTTCGAGTGCGTACGACGCGGCGCCCTATTTAGACAATCACACGACAAACTGTCGCGCAAATCACGGCGTCTCGGCCTCCTCGGATACCTACTTACAATTTAATTGCAGTTTGCTAACTCCAATTTTACTCACAGCGACGTTAAACTTTAGGCAGAAACAATTATTTCTAAGTAATTTCTTGAGAAAACAGCAAAGTAACTGTAATCTTGACACGATCACCGGGAACCAAACTAACACTCATAGATTTTTGTTTTACTTGTGCGGGATTACTCAAGTTTAATAATGTCGGATACTCCGAGCATAGCTTCCGCCACTTCCGAAGGCCTTCTTCAAGGAGTCAAAACTGAGTACGAAGTCGCGCGCGCGTTTTTCTAAGAATTACAAAAATTTGCCGAAAGCACATCGGTTTCAAAGTAAAATATAATAGATATATATATATATATATATATACTAAATACTATAAAGACCTTAAATATATTATCAGGATGATTATGTTGTGTTACAGACAACGTAATCGCCGTAACGTGTGGCCCACGTGTCTAGCGCGTCAACGCCTAGAAATCTCGGCCTGATATCTACATCTAACTAGAACTTTGCGTAACAAAACAAAGTCCAAAGCATTACTACTTTGGCACTCATTACTCCTGTAATTTCGCTAGCTGCCCTTTAAGCCAGAACACAGTATTGTATACACACTACTGCTTGGCGGCAGAATATCTAATCCTGCTAAAGAGATCTACCATCAAGTAAAATTGTGCCGTGTCCTTGCGAATGTAAGCAAATGGTTGTAAAGTAATTCCCCGCGCGTCGGGCGACCTGCTCGCGCGTTCCCGGCGGGCGGCGTGAGTAAACACATAATGTATCGCAAGTAGAATATGATTGATATTCTCCGCTTATCCGAGGAGCGATAACGCGCTGACGCGGCCGTCGGCGCGCCCGAACTAGCTGAATAACAAAACGTGTATATAATAGCGATATCTTGACGCTATCCCATCACTCGCCGGCGAGTCGGGCTGTCGCTCACACCGACCGGCGCCGTGCTCGCCTCCTCCGCCGCTGCGACACCACAACAACAATGTTAGTACCTCATAATTGTAATGTACAGAAAACGCGAGCATCGATGCGGTGAACCGCACGACTTCCAAGGGAAGTGTGAAGACGGTTCAAAGCACGGATCAATTTTGCGAAATTTACGTATTTCTTAAACTAATGAAAAATGTACTGAATTGAAAGTATGACAGCACCTCTGGCGGTAGTAAATGGAAACGGTTTTTTTTTCAAACATTTGACTATCGTTGACGTAGATACTTCGTTCTTGTTTTATGTCAAACTTATTTATGTGATGGTGGACAGGTGAGGTGTTTGACTTCTGCTCACCTGGTGTTGAGTGACTGTGTGGTCGAAGCTGGTAAACACATATCATGGAATGGAAATGACAGTAAAGCGTGGCTGTCGGAATACACTGTTAGATAATTGGCGACAGATTTTTAACTTGACTGTGGTAGCTAGCCAGCCTAGAACTAAAGTACCCTACTACCACGCTATGGTTTTCTCACGATGCTTTCCTTCTCCGGCAGCTCAAACTCATTGTTGGACCCACGCCCACGCCCAACCGCCCTTCGGCGTGTGAACCGATCGCGCTAACCACTGCGCTATTGTTGCTACAAAATTGTAATGAGCAGGCAACATGTTTAATTAAAACGGTTGTGCTTTGTGGCTTCGCAGCATGGATGCCGCTGCAGGCGCAGCAACAATCGCGTATTTTGTGTCAAAATCAATATTTATAAGACGGGCGTCTGCTATTTAACTCGTCGCCGCTCGGAGCCGCCGCACGCAAATAGTTGGCTAAGTAACAAAGCCGCGGAGTTCCAACTAAGTGATAGTTTAAGTGACAATCATTTCCTAATTAAACTTCTGCTGCTGAAATGAGTTTGAAGGCCTTCGGAGCTCCATTACCCACCTCTACGCTTCATCTGATCCGTGGAACGTTTTCACTATTGATAACATCTGTTCATTAAAATACTATTATAACACATATCGTCTAATAATTTTTTTTTCTCCTATATTTGGTTGATTTCTATTAAGGTTCAAATTCTTAGTTAACCAAAATCTAAAGGCAG
This sequence comes from Biston stratarius, assembly GCA_950106695.1. Lineage (NCBI taxonomy): Eukaryota > Metazoa > Arthropoda > Insecta > Lepidoptera > Geometridae > Biston > Biston stratarius. Next base: position 14,549,061 of record OX467110.1, on the reverse strand, counting down.
ATAGAATTTGCATAGTGAAAAAAATTGAATATATCGTATGTTTTTGTAGTCAACCATTGAATGTTTTTCAACGCTTCGAAGAGTATGATACAAAACTACAGTGTGTGAGTCTACCATGGCTTAGTAATGTAAGTGTGTCACGTAGTGTTATTGTCATAGCGCATAGAACAAGAACTGGCCATATGCCTTTAAAAAAAGCTGAGACACTAAATTGTGACGCATGTGGAATTGAAGAGGATGTGTACCACCTACTGGTGGAATGTGTTCGCCTCCAGCAGGAGGGACGGGCGCTTGGGGTGACTTACCATTTGAACAGACTGGACGTCGGTAGCTACAACAAACTGCTGTCCGAACCCTGCTCTGACGCTGGGAGCTGTTCAGTTGTATGTATTGTATGTGTGTTGAGCTTAAGAAAATTTTTTTTTAATTCTAGAAATATACGATGGGACTGTCACGTGGATGTCACAATAGTCCCTTAATTAAATTGGAATTACAAAAAGAACCGTTATACATTTGGAATAGCAGGTGAGTGACGGCGCGGCATGTCTGGCGAGCTCGTGTAAGTGTGAGCGGCGGCCGCGCACGGCGGCTGCGACCCGCGATGGATCCTTCCTTTATTCAATTCCTCGTTTTGCATAAACTGTTTACAGAACGCGCGGGGGATGCGACTACTTCGCGCTAGTGTGGGCGCGCCCTGTAGCAACGTGTGCGCGGAGCCCTGGGACAACTAGATATACATATGAAAAGAACTAACGCGCAGTATTTTGAGTACATGAATTCGGCCTATTCTCGGATGGGTGACCACTAGTGGTGTTTAGAACTGCGAGCTACCGCAGGTTGAATTAAACGTCGCACCACTGCTTAGTAAAGGTTAGCCTGTTAACTTCCTTTCTAAGTGCTTCGTATTGGTATACTCAATACAACTTAAGTCCTGCTTACTTAACAGTGTTGCTTAAAATTAGCAAACGGAATAAGCTAAATTAATTTCGATGAAAGCAGGGTTGTAAGTTAGGTTCCGAAGCTTCATCGGGTAACCTCGTGTAAGAATGTTGGCAGTGGGAGCTTAATCTATAAGCTTTAAAAGGTTTCCGCTGTTTATCTGAAGGGCAGTGTTTGCAGACAACGGAGTGTGAAAAATGGCGGTTCGTCACTCGCCGTGGAGCGAGAGACGAGCGTCGTGTTTATCTTTCAGAATTAAACTACGAGTTTGGTAAACGAAGGGTCGGCGGGGAGACGTCTGCACACATGTCCCGACTCACAAACACGACCTCACATGCATATTAACGCGGGATCCGCCACGCCGTCAGCATCATCGTCGACGATGACGAATACTTACCAAATACTTGATCGATGACAGCGTATTCGGCGCTCACGCTACAATAGGTTCAAATATGAGCCGCGAGCTTGAGCTAATGATGAAGGACAAGAATCTGATAATACTATAGCAATGCTTGACAGGAAGTCGCCAAATGTTCGGCTGACATTCTAATGCGACAAGTTCTAACCATATTGACTATTCTTGTCAGTTCCAGACAAAAAGTGTCGACGACTATTCGTGGAATAACGCGAAAGCACGAGTCCGTGCTTCAAGAAGACATAGTCACGGAGTGTCGGGTACAGGGATAGAGTTATGCGATGAGTATTGGGTTGAACTGTTTTCGCGCGTCAAATAAACAGCGCGTACGACGTCAAGCAGCATCGCAGCGCGTCGCTCACGACCCTGCGACAAACAAATTAGCTCTAAAATACACTTCACACATTTTAGCTTCGACGAGGTTTATTACTTTGGAAAAAATCAACGACATCTAATATGAATTGTTACATTTTTATAGGTTCTTAAGTACATTATATCTACCGGATACACTTTAGATCTGCGCGACCTAACTCCCCCTCGCCCATCTAGAACCTAGTTTAATAATAATAAATGAGTAGGAAAGTATAAAGCATGAAAGAGGTGTGTTAGGGGAGCGTTTGCACCCGAACAAGAAGTTCTGTATCTCGTATGCTAACTCCTTCCCGCGGTCGGTGCTTTGTATATATACGACAGGTAACAATAATATGAGGATAGCCGACAGACAAATGGAAGACAAAGAAAACATTTTAAGTATTTCCTAAAACAAACACCTATATCAATTAAAATGCACAAACATTGCAGGTAGGTACTATCCGCGGACAACCCTATTATTTTTTATTATTATTTTTTTTGGTCACTCCGTAAAAAAAAATTGCCCACATGTATATTATGTATTTATATAACCACTAACCCAACAACTATAAATTATATCCGATAAGATTGAAGATACAGTTAACGCTTCCAATGCCAAGCGAACAATCTTAAAGTTATGTTTAAATGTTAATTTTATAATTACTCAAATTTGAATGTGTAATAAGTTATAGTTTAATAAGATAGTTTAATGATTAATCATCACTTCACTAATCACTAATCACTACACAGCATAAAACAAAGTCGCTTTCTCTGTCCCTATATCCCTATGTATGCTTAATCTTTAAAACTACGCAACGGATTTTGATGCGGTTTTTTTTAATAGATAGAGTGATTGAAGAGGAAGGTTTATATGTATAATATATGCACCACATTAATATCTACATTGCACCCGTGCGAAGCAGGGGCGGGTCGCTAGTATATATATTTATATATATGTACTCATTTTTTAGAAAGAAATCAACTTTTAACATAAGTTTTTTATCTATCGTCGAACACCCTAGATTCTATGTAGATATATACTTTCAAGTTGCAAGTGAATCCGTTCCTTAGACGAGCGTGCTCCATCGTAGACCGCATCTTCGCTTAACATCAGGCTGAATGAAGGTCAAACGCAAGCCTATTTGTATTTTTTGTTTTGCCAATAGAAGTGAAAACTTAAACATTAGCGTGTCGGTGACGCGAACCCATAACCCCGAACGAAAATCGTTCAACGCGGCTAAAGAAGTTTTCACTCCAAAAGAACAATACATAATTATATTGTACATGTTAAAAATGCTGTAACTACTTATAACATTCAACTTATTAACTATTATAACTTATCAGGTTTTGCCAAATAAAGTGTCTGTTGGTACGCTACGTATCGTGTAAGCCTCGAGTCTATTTAAATGCACGTCATTATTTGAATATTCCCGCTTGTCGTCCTGCGTTTGTTTTCTATTGCAAAGGATCGTAGAACTGAGGATAAAAAAGCAATCGTATAATCTGCTTAAGTCATGATTGCGCGATAACGCCCGTGGAAAGGGCGGACAATAAACTCGAAGGTAACCTAGTAGGTTCATAATTAACGTTTTATGACGCGATTATTCTTAATGACGGTTAGTCCGTGTATTTATGAGACAGTATAATTTTAGCTCTCTTTTGTATGAAAAATAATATATAGTGACAAAAATTAAAACGTGTATAATTATAAGATTTGGTTTTTGTCCTAGTTAGTTAGTATATTTATATTACACACCTACCCTTACATACCGCTTACCATCACTTGCAAGACTTGCCCGCTTCGAAATATATTCCTCTTCACATGTCATCCAGAACTTTCAAAAATCACTCGGTCGAGATAGACACTGAACAGGGGAAGAGCGCCAAAACGAAAAAAACCACTGAACGAGTTTTTTAAACGTTGAACGAGACGCTGTAATGTCGCTAGCTGTAGTAGGTTCTTACCCTTCAACCTGGAACACGGTAATGTTTACACGCTACGACTTGGCGGTAGAATATCTGGAACTGCGGAGGGACCAACCTAAAACCTTCTACCACCAAGTAAAATGTTAATGATGATGGATAACTCATCGACTCATGTTCCCGGCGTGAGGATCACTGAACAAGCCGAACTCGCGGTGCGCGCCGGCTTCGGGACGACACGCGTGCAATCTGTTTCGGGAGCGATTATAATCGGGCGCGGTATTCCGCTGAACAACGCGTGGGCTCCTGTTAGCTGTGTAGCGCCGCCGTCACTCCGCCGCTTGTTCATGTCAACTGGTCGGCTGAACGCGCCGCTTTGTGGCCGACCCAGTAAGATTGTTACTATAATCTCTTTGAACGAAGCTTTCTCTCTGAAATGAGGGTTCCCTTCAAACTTAAATAAAAAGCCATACGTATTCATTATTTGTACAGGGTGTACACAGTGCACGAACCGACGCGACCGCAGTGTAGCTAAATAAACAAAAAGGAACATCGGAATATGTCTGTAAACATCTGATAAGTTATTCGCGAAGTCATTCGGGAAGAGGTAGAACAGGTCGCGCGTATCAAAGAACAGACCCGCTACCTTTCCCACCTTCTTACCATAACACGAGTTTTTATTCCGCGCCCATTCGTAATCGCTTACCCGGAACTCGACGGACAAAAAGTTGGGCAACGGCTCCAACTTCCGAGACAGGTGATGTTACTATTCATCATCGGGGCTCAACCGGGCCCGGGGCGGCGGCCCGGCGGGCGGGCGGGGCTCCCAGGAAATAGAAAAACTTCGCTCGTTTACAATGAGCACAGCCGCGCGGCTCATCGCGCCGGGAACGACTTTGTTTGCGGCACGACTTTATTGTGCGACGCTCCGTAAATACACTTTTAAAATTTTATTTGGCTGAACTTCGGCGCGACGCACGGCCGGGGGCGCGGGGTGCTGCAGCGCGGGCCGGGGGGAGGCGCTACTTTATGGAAATAACAAAATTGCATCGGATTCGTTCCTTTTTATTACAGCTTCGCAGATGAAACTCCGTTTGGAGTCGAACGGGTGGATGCTTTTATGGAGCTCGCAGTTCGTCGCGCGCTCAGGAACTTTACGCGGAGTTAAATAAGCCCCCTTTACGGCGGCTACATGTCGAACCACCTCATACTCGTTCTAAGTCAAAGAAATTACACTATAAACTAAGATTAATACGGAGGGGTATTCAATAGTCAATAAATCTAGTTAATGCAACAGGTCGGTTCAAACTCGACGACGACTCACACCGCCCTGCGACATCATCGATACGTTCGTGGCGCACTGCCAGAGGGGCTACACGAAGTAGCATCTGATTAGCAATAACGCTAAAATAAAAGTCCAGAAATGTACGGGATTGACATAAGCTGCCCACGTGACATATCGACAGCTCGTTTCTAATAACGTTCTAATAGCCCTCTTGTTTCTCAAAAGATTTAAGTACCTAACGGACGATCCGGTAAATTCCGAACGAGCGACCGTGAGTGGCATTTACATATAAACACTACCGTAGGTATATCAGATCCGATGCAGGTTGTTTGTTCTATATGTATACTAAAAATAACTGTTTAGCCGTAACCGAAACCTTCGGTCGGCACAGCTCTGGCACCTCGGGCGCCTCTCGGCCTGTACTTATCATGGACACGGAACAGAAAATCACTGCGAGAGTTTTTATTTCACCTGATCTCTTGCACCAAATACAGACAGTTCCGATACAGTCCCGCCAGTAGACACCAGGACCTATAACTGCAACTCCTAGGTACGGAACGGCTCGGGGCGGTTAGGGTTTATGATATGATCAGTTCTAGGGCTGCTTTGTCTTAAAGCTGATAGAATAGATAGATTGTTATTATTTTATATTGATCTGTTTTATGATATAGGTACTTACCACTTACATACATAATGTAATGGTGTCTGAATTATTAAGATATTTTGAGTTTCAGGCAAACACTCGGTCAACCAATCGAACATAGTAGTAGGTACGTGGTGCTGATTGTTTATTTTTAGCAAATCTGAAATCAGCACGTAAATCTTAAGTAGCACTGATACTTAACTAAGTACATACCTACAAACTTGTAGCAATGATAAGTCACTTTCCGATCGTATACTGAAGGACATGGGTTCAAATCTCGATGACTTAGAGCTGCCGAAGACGGAAGACATCGTAAGGAAATAATATAATCCACATAACATCAGGGGAGCTACACAGTCAATAAATATTTTTTAAGCTCTTATAAGTCGGCGTTTGACCACCAACTACCACCAGGTGTGCGCATGACTGTGTAGGTACGATATGATGCTGTGTCCCAGTGGGCACTAGGCGGTAGGTACCGACCTAGGCACGTTGCCCGCGTCTTGCAATCAGGGCCGACTCGACCGGATACATCCTAATTTAATCTTAAGCTAACTTTACTCGCTATTGCTTAATCCACCAGCTCGTGCCTGTTTGCTGATGTTGGCTGGTTTATCTCCGAGCTTCTGACGGTTCAACAGCACTGATATTTACGATGTGGTGACTTGGACCTCTCAATGAAATCGATGGGTGTTCTATATTTTTCTTTGGTTTAGTTAAGAATGGTCACGTGATTACGACTCCACTCATGTTACTCCATCCCGACCAACTGCGCAGGGCGAGTCACTTCCGCTGTTGGCTGTTTAATTACCTTATTATTGGCGAGTTTATAGGGACACTATAAACACGCCAACGCATTGGGTTTAATCAAATCTCTATGAACACCCTAAAGGTGGTAAAACCCATCAATCAAAAATATTCTGTTTAGGTTGATTAGATAAACATAGGCGCGTTAAAACTACCGCACCGCCGATAACGGACGTACCTCATATTGATGATGAATACATACATACATGTGTCCTTGCAGAGCACAGAACAATCCGAACACGCCCGTCGCCGGGACTGTAAGCGCGCCGATGCGAAATTACGTCCTAAATCACGCAGAGACGTTCAAACACATAAATACAGGTAGGTTTTTACGCCGCTGAGAAATAGATATGAGATGTAATCCGCGAGAGTGCTTGCCGAACAGACACGCCGTATTTAATATTTATTATTTGATGTATTAGTCCTACGCGTGTATTTATTTGAGTGAACCGCCCTCTCTCTTTAAATAGACTGACACTGGTTCTGCGTCACTGAGGTTCGGCCTAGCGGCTACTGTTGGCTGTTAGAGCATGCGGTGTGCATCGGGCAGCTGGCTGCGGCCAGCGCGGGGCCTTCTACAACATTCTCACTTGACCGCTATCCCTATCTCCGAGGAAGCTACCTATGCATAGTTTAATATTATGTTAAAAAAACTAACATCCATGCACGCACACACTTTTATTTGATGCATGTTGATTATACCCACATTAGCAAGCAAAGGGATATTGAAAGTCGGTGCACGAGGCGCTCGTGCCTGCTATGACATTATTTTTAGTTACTTTTAATTCTAGCTGCAATTATATTATTATGAAACAACTCTACAACAGCTGTGAGCCGGTAGGAACGTACCGGACACGACACGCGTCGCGCCGCGCGAGACGCAGCAGCCGCCGGATCGCCAAGTACCGCCACCGTTGTCCGAGCCACATTAGCATCCTACACCACGCCACCCCACGCCTATTTAAATAAGGTCGGCGCGTGTCCACCCGCGCTGCCTCGCACGCCGTGATTCGAGGGCCCGACATGTTTCCACCGTTTTCATTATATCCCTCCGATGCGTTTAGCAGATATCGGAACGGGTTTCCGAGATCCGAGACTTGCCGTGCCCCGCGTGTAAACCCGGCCGGTCAGGCATCATGCGCTCTGGGGTCGATCTAACTATTTAGACTTGCTGTTTCACGCGTTGACGTCTCGCTTAGGGGCTGATGGGCCGCGAGTCTCACTGAAAAGTGTACAACGCACTACACAATTTAAAATAACAAGAATAAAAATGTAATTTAATCAATGTATTTTTATCCAATTCCATTCAGACGTCAAGAAATTGCTAACGAACTCGCCGATTCGTACTAGCTTTCACATTTTCCTGTTTCTTGTCAGATTAACAAAAATATAACTTTTAGAACTTAGATGGAATTACAATAATCTAAGACCATCAGCTGTCTAGTAAAGTTTAGCGGAACAAGCGGGCAGGTACGTGGCACAGCGATCCAGGAGCGCCGCCGACTCGAGCAGCGGGTCGCTGGTCGCTGGGCGTTTTTTCTTCGAGACGGAGGTTATTAGATTAGTACGCCGTGTTCTTATTAAATCGCACTCAGGCTCAGTTAATTCTGTAGCTCAGTTCATTTATTATGCTAATTATGAGCTCGGGATAAAGGTTACACTTTTTGTTCGCCAATTTACTTCTGTTGAATATCAAGTTAGCTGTCCTAGCGTTACTCTAGGCGGGTCGAGACTCCTCCACCGACTTAACTCAGTTTTACGAGACCAAACACCTATGATATCTGCGAATGGGAGTTCTAATATACTCGACCGGGGCGTGATGGAAGACTACCACAATCATAAGTCTAACATACATAGAAATTAGTTTGAAGAAAAAATAAAACGGTAGTCTAATATACATTAAAGTCAGAGTGCATTATAGTTCTGCTCGAGAGCTGTATGGTTTCGATTCCCACCGAGGACGAACCATTACTCACAGCGCCACCTGACTCCAAACTAGGCAAAGCTTGTACTATAGGAGTCAGGTAACTGATAATGTTTTGTTCATGTTATGTTTTAATATTGTGGAAGGCTACTATGTATCACATTTTGTGAGCACTACTTTATTTCATACAAAGGTACTAAAGATGGTTGATTTCCAACCCTGTCTTAATTAAAATACCTATCATATTGCGTCGAGTGCTACCAAAGACGTTTGTTAATCAAATGGAGATGGAAACGCGTTTGTGATTACATTAATAATATTTATTGATAAATTTCAGCACAGCATTGTTGCGTTTACATTTATTGTACCTACACATACGTAGGTATATAAATACATCAACTTATCGTAATAGGAATATAATATGTTCTTATTATTCAATTCAGTAATAAAATAATAGCACTCTTATTAAATAATAGTTAATTTTATATTATTAGTTTCGTCAAAAATAAAGTTTTAGAAATATCCTAACAGGTAGTTATGACCCTGTGCGTAGATAGAGCTTTTACGTTTCTTAAATACTTACAGCATAAGAGCCGGCGTCTTACCTCGCCACGGGTGCTGTACTGGAAGCACGGAATCGGAGCAATTTATTCATCGACACTAGCCAGGCTCCGGTACGGTGCGTTCGGAAATCTACAAACAAAATAGCACCAAATGCCATTTAAATAATCGATATTACAAATCGAAGAAATATCAAATAAATCTTCAATTTCGATGACAGTTAATGAATTATTAATTGTAGGTTTCGGAACGCATATTCCTGATGTACCGGAGCCCTAACCGCCTCCGAAGGAAGCCTTGTATAGAATACGCTTATCACATATCGAACTAAATAGTTATTGTACAATATCGTATAGACAGAAGCAACCTCCAGGCTGACAACTCCAGAGAAATACTTCCGAAATTGAGCACAAAGTTACTTCGGGACTGGACCTATCGACCACTGGACGAGACCATCGTGAGGAACAAATTCGTGACGTCAACATGACGCCAATGAATTAAAAGCTGAGTCAAAACATGATCGCACATTACTATACTGAACTTATTGTCCCAATTGTGAAGCTTATATCGAATTGCATAAACTTCACTTTAATTTGAAAACTCCGCTAGACGCGCTTAGTATAATTTTATGTTGCAGTCAGTTGAACTTATGACGTAGGCCGCACAACATAAGGGTTCCATTCCAATGCGGCAACGTCGCGACTACTGTTCGCTCGTCCAATGGTGTCTATCGTCAGCTTCGAACATTATGCACTAGTCAACATGTATAATATCTAAACACATCGACAAAACAACGGTCAGTCACCTTTAGTGGACACGAGTGACGCTCGCGGTGTCCCTCGCGACTCACGGGAACCCTTAGTACCTACACCGAGCAGTTCAGAGTTCTCCGGTTAGAGGGCCGCGGTATTAGCGCCTTGCTCTCTCAACAAATATCAACATTAACAATTTCAACGTAAAGTCTCGGGCCAATCTGTCCACTTGTAGGTTTCAGTTGCTTTTTGTGGACTAGTAAGAATTTATTTCGTCAACTTCAACTAATAATATGCACATTTTCTTAAAAATTAACATTAATTGACAATAATTGTAACGTTAGTCCGCGGTATACATTTATAAATGACTTTTTTATTGTGACGTCATAAATACATCGCACCCACGGACAAAGAAAGGAAATAAGTAATTGAGCAGCCTCATTACCTCGGTAAAATTTAAGAATATAACAATTCATAATTATTCGCATTTATATAAAATACTACATTACACATACATTTCGTTAAAATATCCGCTAGGTATAAAATTGAGTAATTTCTTTTACTCATCATAATTATGTACCCGAGGGCCTGTGATGGACGCCCGGGTGGCCCGGCGCCAGCTGCAGCTAGCGTGAAGGAACTCGTCCGTGTACCTACTGATAAAACCCGCAACTGCAGTCTCAAGTAAGCAAATATATCGGGTGGACGCAATCAAAACAATCATTCGATAATATTCGGCTACAATCACAAAAGATTGTTCCGATCTAAATAGTCGTCAGGTGAACAAACAAACGACAGTCAGAACATCTTCACGCAGTAAAATAATGACACCTCCCTAATTAATATTGTCCCAATACATACATGACGTTGTTGTGCATTCCGATCATAATTAAATTTTTTCCTGCTAAATTAAAGTTTATAGTTGCACTTTATCTACAGGGATACGCGTAACGGCAGTAGTGAGCCGAAAGGAAGTCTTTGATCTCATCACCGTGAACAACTTGCGCAGACTGTGAAATCGCAAAAACAGCTGTTAAGCCAAAAATTTTGTCGGCGACGAGTACGCTGACCTCCTTCACATTTAGTACTCCCATTCCGTGTAGCCCCGCAAAATAGCTGTTGTTTAATCTATGAACGAATATTTCATAAGACCGAGCAAGTTCCCGATGGATTCTGGATTTTAAAGCTTTTATTCGTGTGACGACTTCTGACATTACCAGCTATACTATCAACAAAACAAGAATGCAAAACAACGCATTACAATATAATTCTCAAAAAATTAGCGGGTAATCGATATGTAACAGTTACATACATATATAATACGATCCTCTACATACCGTCAGTCTCTTTGCGTACAAGCACTCCAGTTTACATATTCTTATTAGTTTCTAAGTTTTATTCCAATTACGTCTATACTCATAAGAATTCGTAACAAAAACGTTTTATATACATTCACATAACTATGTTTTACAAGCGACAGGTCCGAAGCAGCCCAACTGCAGCTCCAAAAACAACGACTCAAACATGTTTGCGTTTGTTCACATGCGCTTTGGGCGCATTTCGGACCGCAGCTTTAGATTATTTTACTCCGCGCCTCTTCTGGCCCTGGACGGTCTAAAAGCCTTGCATGTGTCACCTATTATACTTTTTTTTATAACATCGAGTGAGTATAGCGTTTGACATTCATTTCCACAAGACTCGCAACGAGGTTCGCCGTTAAGCCTCCGCACGTGCTTTTCACATAACTTGCAGCCCTAGTTCGAGCCCGGACCGACCCTGGACTCGTCCGAGTCCAGTTTTATATCATATATTTATTTTTGTTTGACTTATGCGGGATTACTCCCGTTTAATTTTATCGGAAACTCTGACTATAGTTTCGGCCACATCCGGTGGCCTTCATCGGGGAGACTTCGGTCTTGACTCGTACTCAAAACAAGACGAATCCCGCAGTTTCTACAGTAAAATCTTATATTTACATTGCTTTTAACTTGCAGCGCCACCAATTTACATAAACGGACGATTTCAATACTATCTCATCGTACAGCGCGCCGCCGCCCCACCAACCTCGCCCTCGCGTCCGCTATTCCGTGTTGCGTGATCCCACCGATAGATGTCACTACTACAACACGATTGCGTTACTGAATTAATTGCCTCCACGCTAGATAGCGCTCAGACGCAATTTTAAGATTCCGTACCCAAATGGGTAAAACGGGACCCTACTACTAAGACTTCGCTGTACATCCGTCTGTCCGTCTGTCACCAGGCTGTATCTCATGAACCGTGATAGTTAGACAGTTGACATTTTCACAGATGATATTTCTGTTGCCGCTATATTAACAATACAAAAAAAACAGAATAGAATAAATATTTAAGGGTCCCATACAACAGACATATTTTATACATAATGGTACGGAACCGTTGCGTACGTGTTTAATAACCGTGCGCGAGTCCGACTGGCCGGTTTATTATTATATTAGCACTCTCAAATAGGGTGTTAAGAATTTATTTATAATTTTTTCAATTGTCGAAAAAAAATACATGTATTTACATGTTTTATCTTAGAACAGAAGAACCGAACTGTCATATAGCCATCTCTCGCGATCCACTAACAGTCCTGGAGAACGATAGTTCAAAAATTATATTTCTTAGCTAAAATCTACAAAATATATAGATTAAAAAGATAAAAATAAAATAATATGATAAAATATGAATTAGAATACATAACTCAAAAACTAAATTACCTACAAAAACCGCTTGGAAAGCGAAATTTGAATACTTATAGTGCTAGTGCTTACTACTTCGTGCCGTCACAGGGGTCACGTGACACTCGTCAAAATAAAAGAAGATTTTACCCGGAGTTTTACTAATTAGAATTTTGTTTTTTGTAAAATAATGTAAAGTGTAAAAGTGTAGTGATAACGATATGAGATAGTTCCTAAGATAATCAGATGCCCTATAGTGTGCATTGATCGGCAATTCTCTAGAGGGCGCTGGTCACTGGTTCCCGCTATTTCGTACTTTCCTGCTAGATGTCTGCAATGTGTCATTAGTCTTGTGGAGATGGCGCTAGTAGTCACTTGGTACCGCCGGCTTCGTGGAGTTGCCGCAAATGTCCGCTAGATGCCGGTAGTTTACTATCAGTCTGACGTACAGGTTAGCTCTAGTTCCGTTTGTTTGCCGCTAGGTGTCGCCAGGAGTATGATGCGTGCGATCGCAGCGGCGCGGGTGCTCGGCCAGCGAGTAGGATTCAGGCTGGAACGTAGGTGGGCACTGCAGGTGTGGGTACTGAGGAACTACGGGGGGAGCGGGGAGGGGCGGCTACAACACAATAAAAAATTAAGATTAATGTCAACTTGCAAAACAAAAAAGATTGTAAAAAATATATAGATTTTATTTATGTAGCAATGATAACTTAGTGGTCATCGTGGTCAAGTGTGTTCAAACCTAACAATGAGCATAAGTTACCGTTGAAGGAAAACATCGTGAGAAAACTAGTAGCACGGTGGTAGGGTACTCTCTAGTAGGTACTCGGCTGGCTAGCTACCACCCTCAAGTTGAAAATCTAACCTAACAGCGTGTTCCGGCAAATTCACTTAAGATTCAATTCCAATGCAGGCTTGGTGTGTTTACCATCTTCGACCACACACACCGTCACACAATACACAGGTAATATATCTTGCATGTTATAGTAAATGACAGGGACCGAATATTATTCCGCCGTCATTGCGTGCTTGATTTTTAACTGAAAGGTTGAAAATCAGCCGCCGATCACACTCGAATCCGACACGCTGTCTCTTACTATTATATGAGCTGTGGACTTCAGCCCTCTGCGCAAAAAGTTGTAGTCAGTACCTGTGCGTGTGTGAACATGAGTCTCAGCCGCGAGACGCCGCCGGCCGGCGCAGCGCCCTCTCGCGCGCCGCTGCTCCATCTGCACAGTAAGCCGCGGGCTCTCATCACGAACCTAAATTCACTTAGAAAGAAGCGCCATCTGTTGATTTGACGCTTCACTATGACGAGGGGCCGACGTAGAGCCGAAATGGCGCGAAACATGCACAGCGAGTGGCGCCATCTAAGCCCCGAGACATGATAGTGGCGTATTATCGTAGTACCCGTTCTTGTTGGAATGAAGTGTATGTACTAGTGTTATATTATCTGTGACCAGTACATATTAGTAAGCTACTTGTTTACCCTGGGTCCGTCCCGGCCCCGCCCACGCGGGACCGCGATACGGCGGACTCCGTGATGCTCCAATATGATTTACTGTGTATGATTTGAATAGTTGTATCGTAACTAAAATATCTCCAAGCAATCTTGAACCCGCTAACAGTACGTTGGTATTTGCCGATATATGTACATATCTATCGAAATATTCCTCAATGTCTAAAAATACTATCTGACATAAACTTTAAATCTAATTAAATTAACCACAAGTCTTAATATTCTCTTGCTCGCTGGAGTCATGTTGCCCGAATGCTACTACATATCTGGCAAGCCCTTTGACTTTTTTTAATTGCCCTATTATTACATTCGATAGTTCATCTGCTTTAAGATCTTTTAACGTGGGTTCGATTCCCACTAAGGACAAACATTTGTGTAACGAGCATAAATATATGTTCTGTGTCTGGGTGTTCTGTATAAGTATGTGTTTACAAAAAGTAAAAAGTGTACCAGTTATCTGGTTCCTATAGTACAAGCTTTGCTTAGTTCATGGCTAGATGGCGCGCGGAAAAGGAAGCCTTTCCACGGTACGAGCGCCCCGTGCTGTAACTGCCGCCTGCGGTACTCACGTGTCTTGCGGCGCGTGCGCGCCCGGCCCGGGCTTCCCCGCCGCCTCGCGCGCGGAGTGCACCTGCACACATCATTAAGCAACTTTTACACTTCCGAAATTGACCGCCAAATATTACAACTACAACTCAGCGACACGGGCGAAACGTCGAACCAAATAAACAAAACTCATTTATTGTATTTTTTGAGTAAAGACTGCACAATAAGGAAGATTAAAAACTTTTTTGCTAGACATGATGTATGACGGTTCTTCTGGTGAGTATATTGAATCCCCCGTGTCCAACCTCGATCAAACCTTCAATGTTAATTATTTTATATAGTCTTGATTTTAGTAATTATATTTGCATACAAGCATAGTTTGCTAAAATTATAATCACGCTCTTGCGTAGTCGGGTAAAAACAAAAAAGCTCAAAGTGCATATGAAGCTAAACTCAAATTATACACTACCGTGAAGTGCTGGCACTTTTCATTTAAAGTTTTCTCTAAAATTGTCGTACTAAACCCGTCAAGATCGACTTTCAATGTACGAAAATGCGATGATTTCCTGCGATGCAACACGTACAGTGAGAGAGCAGTAGTGTGTACCTTATCGTTTCTCCGGAGCGAGTCGCGCCACCTGTCGGGCGCGGGCGCGGGCGCGGGCCGCCGCTCGCGCGCCGCGCCGTAGCTCGGCGGCACGTAGCCCTCCGCGTCGCTCGTCTCCGACGGATCGTCCGTGTACACTATCTTTTCATAACTAGAACGTACAATTTAATGAGTAAACACACGTAAATATTGGTAAACATTTCACGCAGCGCCATCTAGTTCCAAATAAGCAATGCTGATGCTTTAGGAACCAGAGAGCTGGCGATCTACACTTCTACGTATTTCAGGGTTTAAGGTAACAAATCGACTCATAAATTTTCGTCTGTAGCATAATAAACTGAAACTCTAATAATACTCGGCTGGCTAGCCGACTACCCTCAAATTGAAAATCTGTCGCCAAGCATCTAACGGTGAGTTCCGGCAGCCTCACTCGAGAGCCAGTTTCATTCCAGGCTAAGTAAGCTTTCACCGTCGCTTAACATCAGGTGAGCTGTGGTCAAACACCCAGCTTGGCAACCATAAACAAAAATATATATACGAGTATATCCTATTTTGTCACAGTACACTCACCCGTCCTTCCCCTTGACGGAGATAGGTTTCCCCTTGCCGGGCTCGGGGCGGCGCTCCTTGTAGCACGCGCCGGAGGCGGCGGGCGCGGGCGCGGGCGCGCAGGCTGCCAGCTCCAGCACCGGCACCGGGATGTCCGGCGGGTGCACCTCGCCGTATATCACATCCGCCACTGACGGGACAGACACATTCAACCTTATGAACTAAATGTAACGACACAGCGCTACCTCTTGGAACCAATATTCTTAGACAAAGTAGACAAAGCAACATTCGATTAGCGATAGCGCTAACAGAAAAGCTCAACGTGACATATCGACAGTTTTGTCAATCGCGTACGTTTTAGGACTTTTCTACTAGCGTTACCGCTAATGGAATGTTACTTTGTCTAGGCCCTCAGTACACATTTTAACAACACTGTTGGACATCTGTCCGCGTCGGCGGGCACAGCGCCCGGCCCGGTGGCAGTTCTAGCTTCCTGGTAGAAGTCCTTCGCCATCCCCTCGTCCTCCTCACACAAGGCACGCCGCCCGCGCGCCGCACCGCGTCCCTTATTCATAGGATTTTATACGCCTCTAAAAGACTTTACGTTTCAATACTTATTTTTTTTTACAAAATTATGCTTTTTTGGTTTATTTTTGGCGTTCCTTATTTTGGATCTGATTTTATCATTCGAACAATGTCTGGAAGGTGTAGGAGATAGATATAGGGATCGTTTTTTGTGTTATACTTGCATTTGTCTGTCACGCCTACGCTATTTCTAGGAGAAATCGATCCCAAACAAAAACACAAACTACACAAAAAATAATCAAAACGTTTCCTTGGGGTGTCTGGAATATTAACCGACGCGGCATAATATGTTAGAGATGTCCGTCAGACGGGGTGTATTCAGTATTCATCCCTTGTGTTCAGGGGATAAGGTAGCGCAGCTCACCCACCGATGGTCTCATGGCGCGTGTGCCGATCGCGCTCAATCCCGCGCAGAACGCGGTTGGAGTACACCTGCCGCCGCTCTTCCTCCTGCTTCTGCAGCATGAACTGCTCCAGCGTCACCAGCCCCGTCAGGCTCTCCGGCTGGGGGACATTTAACCTACTCGTCAAAACATGGGCCCAGAGATGCAGTACAGGCCTCTCGTCTTCGAGTGCCTTACCACGTGCAAGTACAAGAGACTATTCTTAAATGTAAGTTGTAGACTTTTTAATTATTTCTTTACAAATTCCTGGCTCATTTTGACTATGAAAATAAATGGCAAATAAGTCATAGCTTCAAGAGTAGTATGGAGTAGTAGTAGTAGTTATAGGCTCATAAACAAAGCTATTGCCTTAGGGCTCGCAGGTGCTGGACACGAGTTGTTTTCCCCCTCTGCCTCCCCTTTGGAGGAAAGTTTGAAAATGTATTTCTTTGTGTTGAAACATATCGAGTATGAAACTGCTGAGCAAACTTTGATATTTCTTCAGCCACCTATTATTTATTTAGACTGTAATATGTTTGTCAATAAATGCTAAAATAAGGAGTAAATCTTTGTAATAATAGAAATAAAAAGATATACACAAAAATGTTCGTTCGCATTAGAGATCTTCAAAATATGTTACATTTTGTTTGTTTGTTTGTTTTTAGTAATCAATAGACAAATAATTATATAATCAGGGAGGCGATGCTTCCACGAACCTTGGAGACTTTAGGCTTGGTGGGCACTTGCAGAGTCGGCTTCGTAACGAAATCACTCTTCTCGAAATCGAGCAAGTTGGGGTTCGACGCGTGGATGTAGTTTATCGGCTTGGGTATCTTTTTAGACGCGCGAAGTTCTGATCCCAGCAGGCCGGGGCCGTCGGAGCCGGCAGCGGCGTCGCCCGCGGGGGGCGCCACGCGCCGGTAGCTGCGGTAGTGCTCCGTGGGAACCGGTACCACTGCCGGTTTGTTCTGGAAAACGGCCGCGCAACACAAGAGATTGAACCATGAAAATCCACTACGGGTCGGCTCTAGCATGATGACTAACTCGGATGGAAGCACACGAATACTAAAATTAGATTTCAAATCGCACCTTTGGTTTCGTGTCGTCCTTGCTCTTGTGTCTGGAGAAGAATCTTAGGTATTTCCGATCGAGACTGGTGGAAGAATGGCTCACGTTCTCCTGGGATTCACTCCTCTGCATCCGCCCGGTCAGCTTCTTCAAGGATCCGAACTTGGACTTGTCCTTGTCTCTGTCCTTGTTGTCCCTGTCCTTCTCGGCGCGCCGCTCGGCGCTCTCCGCGTCGGACTCGGTCTCGGAGTAGTCCGTCTCGGAGAACTGTCGCGACACGTCCACCTGTGTGTCGATATATCATGTGTATCGATGAGCATAATTTTCGCCATACTACATAATTTGTTCAAGTTTCTTGGTCATGCACAAATATCTATTATTATATAATCCATTACGACTGCTTAATTAATTGTTAAGAACTTCGTAAGTATGATAAGTACTTGTTCATAAATCCAGAGATATGCCCATAGTAAAAGCAATTTGTAATGATGAGAATAACGACCCCCTTTCGGGTTTGTACTGCTGTTCCGCGTAAAGGTATGAGCTACATGTGTATTAAAGTGTGTGTGTGTGTGTGTGTGTGTGTACTAACGTGCGTGAGCAGGCTGGGCAGCAGCGTGGCGCGGTGGATGAGCTGGATCCAGGCCAGCATGGCGTCGCGCGAGTCGCACGCGAAGTAGAACGCGACGCCCGTGTGGTACACCTTGAACGCGTGCGCGCGCGACTTCACCTCGCCCGCCGCCGCCGCCGTGTACCCCTCCAGGTACACCATGCACGCCGCGCGCCCGCTCTGCAACACGCGCTCGCTCACTACGCTATACATGGGGCTCCCTGTATCCCGACAGGAACGAGTGGTGTCGTCGTAAAAGGTACAGTTAGGCGTAACTTAGTAGTTAACGCAGTCGGTGCACACGCCAAAGGACGTGGGTTCAAACTCCGATAATGAGCTCGAGCAGCCGGTGAGGGAAAACATCGTGAGGAAGTCATAGCGGGGTGGTATGGTATTTTATAATACTCGACTGGCAAGCTACCAACCACCCACCACCCTCGAGTTGAAAATCTGCCGCCATGCACCCAATAGTGTGTTTCGGCAGCCTCTCTTCCAACTGAGAGCCAGTTCCATTCCAGGCTAGTGTGTTTACCATCTTCAACCAAACCGTCACTTAACATCAGGTGAGCTGTGGTCAAACAACTAGAATTTCAGTCAGTTACCTCCGGCGCCTTGTACGCGTAGAGCAGGTTGTGCGTGAGCAGCAGCGTGCGGCGCGCCCACCGCGGCTGCGCGGCGCCGCCGCGCGCGCGCACGCGCTGCCACACGCCGCTCGCCGCCGTACCGCTGCCCACCAGCACCTTGTACGGCACGCAGCGACGCTCTACGGTACAGGTGCATCGTTAGCAGTCAGTAGTACAAACACGTCAACCGACCCGTATAGTGACACCCGCTCCTGCGGCTAGTTGGGCTACTCTTCAAGCTATTTGTGTGACGTAACGCGGGGTGTAAATGGCGCCACTCTCCGATTGTTTCGGTTTTTTTTGCGCCTTACGTCGTCGGTGAACACTTCATAGCGGTGACGCTTCATCAATAGATGGCGCTGTTTAGAGTGAAATGCCGTATCTTCGTAATGAAGCCTCATGTCATTGTACACTTTTTTCGAAAACACGGCTTGTAGAAGCAGATATTTTGGCGTCCGCAAATTTTTCAGCCACTGCAGACGTGCCCGTGTGGGGCTCGATACTCACTAGCTAGAATAGAGCTCTTCTTCTTCAAGCTCCTCGACTTGGAGGTGGGGAAGATGCCCCTCACTGCGCTAGTGGGCGAGAGCGCGATGTCGGCTGGCGGCGCGGCGGGCGCGGCGGGCGCGCGGGCGCCGGGCGCGGGCGGCGCCGGCTCCGCGTTGATGGCCGGCATCTCGCGCCGCTCCGCAGGGATCACGCGGATGTCGTGCTTCGTTATGTGTCGGAGCGGGACGCTGATCTACGAACACGGGGCGCCGTCAGCCGGTGATTCTAGTATTCCAGGGCTTCGCGCCCCGGACATGAAACTCTACTACACTACATTGGGTAATATATTTTGGGACATTTTCGAAACGAGACAGTTCGAAATGTTTGGCGGTCGACCTCCTTAGCAGGAGGTCATCTGGACAGATACCACCGCAGCGTGAGATACTCCGCCACCTAGCTTTACTGTTTCGGTTTGAGTAAGCCCAGCGAGCGGGGAGTATTAATGACTCGCCGTCACACGTCCCGGACGAACAGCGTCAAAGCGACGACCCATCGGACTTTGTTTACCTACTCAAAATAAAAAATATACCAAAAATGTAATAGATTAGGAATTTACGACCTCGGTTTAACGAGCCCTGTTACTGTTTTAACTGTCTTGTAGCCCGCGCCTCTCGCTTACCAAAGTTCAACGAATAGATTTTGGGCAATGACATGAAGAGACAATAATTAATGCAATGAACGCGCTATTCATTGATATGACGCTTACTACTGAGTTTCTACTGCAAGATGGCCAACGATGGCCATCTGGATCCCGCATGACTCTACGCGACGTTCGTGTAAGGGATGACGGGGTGATCTGTAGTACTTAAACACGAGATGGAGCGGCAGAAGTGCTCACCTGCGTGGCGTCTATCGGCCTGGTGGGCTTCATGGGCGACGTGGGCTCCCTGTCGGCGCGGCGCGGCACGGCGCGCAGCACGGGCAGCGCAGGCGGCGCGGGGCGCGGCGCGGCGCGCGGCGGCGGCGACGGCGGCGACCAGCGCGCGCGCCCGCTCCTGCGCACGCACACGCTCGCTCTCATCACTCGTGTTCGACGCGACATCTCATTTCATTTATTCAAAACAATGATTACAGGTTTACAGGTTACCCTAATTCAATAGTGTATAACGTATATACATTATTATTAAGTCAATATGTTATACATATCAATTATTATTAATCATCGCTATTGTCGATTATTATTTGTTATTATTATACCTACACGGGATTTAAACTGACGCTGGGATTCACGCGATCCTGCTTGTCCTCCGATGCTGCAGATCCGATCCTTCTTGTGATATTTCCGGAAACCTACGACTATTTTATTTTACATAGTAAAGGAACAGCTGCTAAATAGGAGATAAGTGATAACACAAGCTTAAAAAAAGTTTTCACTTATGCTAACTAGATTAGGTTTAAGTGGGTCGAGCGCGCACCGGCGCGGTGTGTGCCGGATGTAACAATACCATATTATTATACAAGGTTTTATTGGTAATCATTTCTTTTTCTATTTTAAAACACATGTCAAGAGCGTCCGCAACACACGACAACGATGGAGTCAAACATATCCATTGATGACAGCGATCACTCACCATTATATAATATACTACTATTTTTTGTATATTACTATTTTATCACTTATATCAATCTCTTTAAGTTCCTGACTTAATGAGATTACAGGGACGGTAACCGACCTGGGCGCGCTGCGGTCGGGGCTGCCGCGGCTGCGCGCGCCGGCGCCTGCGAGCTCCGCCGCACGCGGGCCCTCCAGCAGCGAGCGTCGCCGGTGTTCCATCATCGCTATGTTGATCGTCTCCAGAATCTTCTCGGCCGTCGACTCGTCGCGGACGCCGCACCCTGACGCAAGAACACACTCCGTTTGAAAGTGAAGCAGTAGGGCGGCGAGCTGACGGGTCGGCGGGGCGCGTACCTTCCACGGGGCCGTCGAGCGCGTCGTCGTGCGCGCGCCGGTGCTGCATGGCCTCGCCGATGGCCGAGCTGCACTTCTTGAACGCCAGGATCTGGTCCGCCTTCGCGGCCGAGTGCACGACCACCTGCGCCGCACAATCTACACTATATATACTGCTAATACTTCACTTACGGATAAACTGTTCGTATATAGCAGACAGGTAATTATATCGTTCCTAGTGAGCCGATAATAATACTTCACTTACGGATAAGCTGTTCGTAGCAGACTGGTGATTATATTATTCCTAGCGAGCTGATAATAATCGATAGGATCGGGAGTACTAATGAATTCGGATACACGGATTGTTCTGTATGTATTATAAGTATGTTTTTACAAAAAAGTACATAAGTGTTCTATCAGTTATCTGGTTCCCATAGTACAAGCCTTACTTAGTTAGGGGGTGAGATGGCGCTTTGTGTAACGTCCTACGATATTTATTTATGCAATATGCTAGAGCCCCCGCAGCAGGACGGTCCGCCTGCGCAGTTCGTTGTTGCTCGCCATAAATTGTCATAGAAGTGGTGGGATTGAAGCGTGGTGTAGTGTGGTGTGGTGATCGTTAGGGGCACGCACCGTGGGGCTGTCCAGCGGGGTGGTCGGCGACTCGGGTATGGGCGGCGCGTGCACGGCGGCGGAGTCCGGCGCCGGCGCGCCCAGGTCGTACGCGGGCGTCGAGTGCGCCTTGTCCAGCTTGCCGCGCCGCTCGTCGCCGGCGCCCGCGGGCCCGGCCGCGCTCGCGGGAGGCGCCGCCGCGGCCGCGGGCGCGCCCGGGCACGTGCGCGGCCGCGGCTGCAGCTCCAGGCCCGTGCTGTACGACACCGCCTGACGCGCGACACATGCCATTATGAACATACACGTTTAATAACCTACAACACGAAAGAGCATCTAACTAGGAGTTACTGCTGAAAGAACCAAACGAACATCAACAAGAGCGGGAAACTGGAAAACATTTTAAAATTATCGTCTGCGGAAAATTCGTCGAAAACAATTCGTCTAACTCGTCCCACTAGTTAAAAATTTTAGTAACTGTTTCCCGCTATAGTTGACAATCTCTATAAATATTTCCCGTTATAGTTGAAAATAACTGAGTATTTCCTACTAAAGTTGCAAATATTTATTAATTTGTCCCACTATAGTTGAAAAAACTTCGGAGTATTTTCTGCTATGTTTTTCTTATTTTTGACAGGCTAGGTGTTTCACCATAGCTCACCTGATGTGAAGTGACGGTGTGATCGACGATGGTACAGCACACCTAGCCTAGAATGGTACTGGCTCTCAAGTGAGGCTGCCGGAACACACTGTTAGGTGCTTGGCGGCAGATTTTCAACTCAAGGGTGGTAGCTAGCCAGCCGAGTACTAGAAAGTACCCTACCACCACGCTATGGTTTCCTCACGATGTTATAAAATGAATTACAGATTTTTATTAACTTTTCCCGCTACAGTTGAAGATTCCCAAGATAATACATTTTAAAATCGGATTATTTCTCGCAATATTTGAACATCTCTAAGTATATTTCACTATTCTATAGTTTCAAAACAGTATTTTGACGAATTTTCCGCAAATCTAAAATCAACGCGCTCGCTACGTTTGCACGCAATTTCCGATGTATCCTTTGTGCCTTCCTTTGGGCCACACAGTCATCGGTTGTGTGTAATCAGCGGCGCGGGCCCGCCGGGCGCACCTTGTCCCGCGCGTACAGCGCGACGTCGTCCGGCTCCGGGCTGCCCCCCGCGCTCCCCGCCGCCGCGCCGCGCCGCCGCTCCTTCAGCTGTTCCCAGAACTGAAACACGAAGGGCGAAGCTGCTCTTATATCTATCACTAAACATAACAACTTCAAAAGTGTAAAATCGTGGCCAGCTCTCGTGTTACTCGAGTGCTCGAGTTTAAGACACCGTAAGATTGTTTTTTTTTTTACTATACTTCTCGCATAATAAACGTTGTAGGCGGCCGTCGCTCAGAATTGAATGTCTCGGCGGCGGACAGCGAGTCCCCGCGGGCTCACCTGGTCGATGGTGTGGTTGTGGCGGCACGCGGCGGGGCTCCCGCCGCTGACGGAGTGCCGGCGCGACACCGTGCCGCGCGGCTTCAGCGGGTACATGCTGCGGACGACCACACTGCCATTATTTGGGTGGTAACTATGTAGCCGTGTTTGACTAACTTGACCATTATTCGCTATGAACACATGAGCACGTAACGCGTCGCGTTTTCATAACGTGGCGGAATTTAAGTAAAATTCTTATGAAATGGTACTCTCAATATTATAATTTAAAAAAAAACGAGGTAGGGGCTAGTTTTAAACTATACTAATAAACTTTATGCACCGATTAATCGTAACGATTTAACGTAAAGTCGAACTAGCCCGTAGCCCGACTCGCACTTGACGCTAGCCAAAAGTCCGATTGACTGCAGTATGTAGGGATAATCTCTACATTATTATATAACCAACATGTCCGAGATGTATCACGTATCTCCGAGAACTTTTTGGACCTAAGAGTCAACCTTCTCACAAGACGATGGGATCTGCGCCCAGCAACAGTTTACAAACGCAGGGCTGATTGAGAATTTGAATTCAATACTCCCGTTTCAGTACTATACTATCGCAGGTAGTGTACCGCGTGTGGTGGAGCGCCGCGGGCGAGGCCGGCGGCGACAGCGGCTCGCTGGAGTCGGACGCGGGCTCGGGCTCGGGCTCCGGCTCGGGCTCGGGCTCGAGGTGCAGCGCGGGCGCGCGCGGCCGGCGCCGCGCCAGCGCGGGCGGGGGCCTCGCCGCGCGCCGCCGCAGCCGCAGTGCCAGCTCCCCGCGCGCCGCCCCGGCCGTGCACAGCCGCTCCACCTCCGGCGCGCCCCACCCGATCACGCACTGCGTCCCCACCTGAACCGAACAGTACGCTACAATAACTTCACTCGGCGACTGGAGCCCGAAACACCGCCGCCCCTACAGTCCGCGCACCACCTCGCAGCACGCACCCCCGTGTCGCGACTCGTCGAGATATATTTGGGAGACATTTATGCAGAGATCTCCCAGACTCCGAATGACTCAGCCTGACCTCCACTCGAAGGACTTAAGTTCGAATTCCACGGCGCGCACCTTTGTCTTTTCGAAGTTATATGAGTAGGTATTGCGAATCGCCGCTAGCTTCAAACGATAAAGAAAAGCATCGTGAGCATATCTGCATTTCTGAGATTTCTTCTCGAACGAATGTTTGGAATCAGTTTATTAGAAACTGACGCTGTTTGCAATAAAAGCCTAACGTGGTGATCGGCTGACATCGCAATTAAGCTTGCTAACTGCCGTTATTTGCAGTTGTAGCCGCAACAGCGAACATAAGTACGTGCTGCGGGCGTCGTAGTTCGAGCCCGCTGCCGCGCCACGAGTGTACTGGCGAGTACCTGCACGATCTCGTCGTTGACGTGCACCTGCCCGGACGCGTGCGCGGGCGAGCCGAAGCGCACGCTAGTGAGCTGCAGGTGGCCGCAGTGCGAGCGGCGCACCTCGAACCCGAGGTCGGCGCGGCGTGGCCGCAGCGTCACCGCGTGCACGGCCGCGGGCGCCAGCACGCGCGGGTCGCGCGACTCGCGCACTATGGACGCGGCCGCCGCGCCCGCCGCCGCCGCCGCGGCCGCCACCTGCACGCGGTACGACACACTAATTTGTTTGTTTGCCTTTAACCGAACTGTGAGAAAGTAATAAGCATTTGTTAAATCGCGTCGAAACAGCTAGAATGTAGAAGACGGAGAGTATCGTCCCTGTGGTTCCCGATAACAAGAGTGTGGACATACCGCCCTGGCGGGATGGTCAGCGAAACGATCGCGCATGGCGCAGGTGGCAGCCTCGAGCGCGAGCCGCAGCAGCTCGGCACGGCGCGCAGCCAGCTCGTCGAGCGCGCACGCATCCAGCCAGCACGCGAGCGGCTTCACGGCGCGGACCGCGCGCGCCACGTCCGCCAGCAGCTGCGTGTCGAGCCGCGCCCCTGCGGCCGCCCCCGGCCCCGCGCTCCCCGCAACGCGCAGCGCGCGCACGATGCCCGTGCCCGCCACACACACGCGCAGCGCCAGCTGCTGGATGCACTCGCGGGAGACTTCGTATTGCTGCAACATGACACGACACATCACAACCATCACGAGACGAGTGCCTGGTATGTCAGATATCGGTGATTGCTTACCATCAGACAATCCATCTTCTTAAGTGTTAAGAAAAAGCATATGGTGCAGCCAATGTAAAGCTTAGATAGTCTGAAACGTACACAAGGTGCAGCCGTTTAGACCCTTACATGGTATTAGAAAATAGCTCGAGAAATATTAATTTATCATAGTACCATTATTTGTATGGGATGATGTATCTTATATGATTTGTGCCACTACCATACTCAGCTCCCCTCATTCCACTACTGGGTGTATAGGCTAGTGCTACAGTGTCTGCCTCGGTCATGTACTAAACTAACATTAGGGCTGGCCACTAAGCCTTTAACTATATCTCATATTCAGACTGAATTAACATATTGGCTGACATGTCATCTGAGTCAGTTCCTAGTGTATAAGTGCACAGCCAGTAACTGCTGCCCAAAATAGAAACAGGCAGCAGCTTATAGCTAACTACGAACAAACTACAGCTATATCTGAACGGTGCCACGACAGATATAATAATAGCATTACCTACAACAAATCATGGAGCTTGCAGCCGTCAATTACAAGTGATTCAGTAGCTCCCGCAGCACCACAGATAACACATGTCCTGATAACTGACACCACTGACTCACGCATGCACAAATATAGACACGGGCTCATAGCCTCGCACACATCACGCATGTTATCAAGTGTAGGTAATACAATGAACCATTAACTTGTGTACAGAACTATAGGTTTATCTTGTTTCTGTGCAAAAGTTGTTGTGTGAGTAGACAACAAAATGTATGTTCACCTTATGTAACTATAAAATTATAACAGTAAGCTCTAGTAACCCTCTTAATGCTATAGGCAACAATGTTATAAGCATGTGTTGCCAAAAGTTTTATGTAAGTACCTAGATTGCAAGTCTAGTTAGTTTTAGTCCCTGTGTGTAGCAGACAGCATTGGAATTGGGGAAGCTTTAGTATCATTCAGCTACAGGTGGAATTTTGTTTCTTTGGAAGCAGGAACCGTCTCGTCTAGTACTACAAGGGCTTACGAAGTTCCTGAGGTGTTCCACAGCCTCCAGGATGAGCTCCTGGTGTCCGATGACGTGCACGCCGAGGTACTCGAGGTCGTCGCAGCGCAGCGTCAGCAGCTTGCCGCCGGCCAGGCCGCGCGCGCGCAGCGCCGGCACGTATTGCGCCACCGACGGGCCCAACCCTGCACACAACGCCACTATACACTCAAATCTGTGACTCACGCCACCACACTCCGGCTCCGCTCCGGGGCACGCACCTGAGAGCCATTCCGCTACCTGGTCCGGCGTCCACTCAGCTACGTTCAAGCCAGCCATCGAGATCACCGGGCATTTTTCGGAGTGGGACGCGTTGTTTATTTTGTTTTCTGGAGTGGAAACAAAAGCGCAGCCATAAAATACAATAATACAGAAAATAACAACTCCGAGCGAACAGACGGCTTTACTTGTTTGTCAGGGCAGGGGAAAGGGGAGGACTAGAGGAGTGACAGTCAGTGTCAGTTTGATTAGACATTGACATTCTATTTGCTAGGCGTTACAGGTTTTTTTCAAGTTTATCGACAACAGGCGACTATGAAATTTACATCCAAATCCAAATTTATTATTTAAGGGTGATGATTTATTATGAAGGGTATTAGGTGATGTTTTGTCTGAATATTATATGCAGTTGTGTAACTTTTTTGTATGTTTAATTCAATTTAATGGTAAATATCTCATTTAGTAACAGTGAAGTTGTTCTGCTTTAAAATAATAAATAAGGTCAAAAAATCAAAGCATGCAGCAAAGCATAACTGAATTAGAACCTTATCGTACTTGTGCCTACATTTCGGATGCTTATTGAACTAAAACTATGTTGTAATTTATGACCTAAATGTAAGAACTTACACAAAAGTTAATAAGTAACTTAAACTTGAAAAAAAATACAAAGCTACTAACGCCTGTTATTTATTAAGAGCAACCACTATGATCTTATGTCGTGTCTGCTAAGAATCAACTCATGAGGCGCTTTTTATATTGAAAAAGTTGAATAGTAAGTTATGTTATTTAGTTGTTTTGTCTCAAAAAAAAAGTTTTTCTTATTAGTCTTTGATTAAGGAATGTATACTCCACGACTGCAACTTCTTAGTGACTCGTTTGTAATTCGAGTATGTTTGGGATGAGTCAGTTTTAGTATTTCTTTTTTCTGGTGATAGGTAGGTATGTGCAGATGGTGGTAGGTTGTACATAATTAGTATCGAATTCACATATTATGTCACGATGTTAGGTAGACGTAATACCATTAAGTAGTTATTCTATGTTTTATATTGCTGTCGCGTAATGGGCTACTTAAGCTTGACGGGAACCCACAATAAAAAAGTATAAGCGAAATGTTTGAGTTTCTAATTTCATTTGATTTGGTTACGATGCGCGTAATTGAGTGTATTTTTTTATTCATTTTTAAGGGTTTTAATTGTACTTTTCATAACTTTTTCTAATTTTTAGTCTGGTTCTTTATCCAGTCATGATACGCGTAGATTTATAAATATATTACAATCATTAATTTTGAGCCCGATAGCATGGCATTACTTTAAAGTGCGCCAGGGTGGTTCTTAGGCCATCCATAAACCGCGAACATGTTTATTTTACTCACAAATGTATTATTATATTCGTTAATTATATTTTTTCTTGCGGTTTTCCTATATTGTACACGGATGATGATTGTGATTGATTATGCGTTCAAAATGTATAATATTTGTTTTAAATCTCGTTATCGTTATACCTACTACCTACCTATTGCTATAGGGGAAAATGCTATGCCTAAGAATTTATGTGCAGTACCTATTGTTATGCGTAGGTATTGATGCATAGGACAAAGAAGAATATGCCACTGTAAGTTTTGAATGCAAATTTCGAGTCAATATTAAACCAAACCGGGCGTAAGAACTTGGCAAGCTATTCTCATGCCTGGGAACCCATTGATTAAAGGCTGCCGCCGTATCAGACGTATCACATAATGATACGGGGGCCCCGTATCATTGATACCTGCGTCTGAATCTAACTCTAATGAACGTCGCGTATTCTCCGCGGGTTACATTTTGTACGATTATTCGTTAACAAGTTTGTAAGAGAATGAGTGAACGAAATATAGTGGTTACCCCCATTGAATTAAAATGAAAGTCGATTAGAAGGCCCCTTAAACAAATGTCGATACAGACCTCGTCCGGGGCAAAATACGCCAGCGATCGGAGTACCTAGGTATTACGTAAAGACACCGATGAAAGTGATGCGCACACACCGGGGACTTCCAACTACAGAGAAAGCCTGCCCCAAATTGATTCTCATCAAATAACCATTTAGATAAAACTATTCAGTGATCAGCCATAAAACCTTATTTGATCTGAGCACCTGCGTGATGGTCGCCCGCTTTGTCGGCGGTGTAGAGGAATGGTGTGCGCCGTGTTATTTGCATTCGAAGGGTCTGTGCCGCATTCCGCGGCACGCACCGCGCGCTGCCGTTACGAGCGAGGACGAGCGGTGATGCTGCTATCCGCCGGGATCTGGGATATTTATGCGGGCACTGCGCGGCGCGGTGTAGCTCGGTAGCTCAAAGGAGGGTTTAGTACCGCTCATAAAGCGGCCGGTCACCGCGCCCGATCATTTCTGTTATTGTCTCGATAAATTAACTTAATTAGGGTGTAAAAAACGCTCCGAGTGTGGAATCTAGTGGCCGCCGTGGGTGGGCGCGGCACCTGCACGGAAGCGGCGATGAGAATGTAATTAGTTGGCGCGGGGACTCATCTACCTGCGCCTCGTCCTCGCGGTAATCCGCATTAATTAGCTGCTCGTCGATAAGATAGCCGGATCCCTCACAGAACTCGAACCGCATTCTGTTGTACCTACATTATATCCAAGGCCGGAAATGGCAATCGGTACTTGTATAATAATCAATACTTATTACGTTGTGGGTAGTTACTCGACTAAAGTACGACATATTGATACCTAGAAAGGTACACCTACTTATCGTGTTTACCTCAGGAGTGTCATTTACATACATCTACCATTACTATGTCATTCGATATTACCTATCATAATACTAAAGCGTTTTATAAGTAATAATAAAACCAGTGAGCTATTAGTTCATTGCAGGAAAGAGTAGCTAAAACGGTGTTGTGGGTACGAATCTCTGTCTAATAGTTTTAGTCTCCGACACCTATTATATTATGAAAGTATGCGCAGTGGCGGATTGAGACATGCCCCTAGTATAGGCTGTTAATATTTTGTCACTCTCATCAATTGTTAATTCAATTATTTTTTTAATCCAACCATTTAGTTCAAATTCCACACCAAATAGTTCTTGGTTTTTCCTAAGGTTAATACAAACTTAAATATTCAACTATCGTGCAATGTCAGAGCAGAAAATAAAAATCGATAAAGACGATATGAAGTTAAAATCGATAAAATTATTCGATTCTTATTTTTTTATCTTTTGAACCGTTCAAACCGAAAAATATTTGAAACAAAAATGTTTTTCTTTGTAATATTTTTTTAAATCTGTTATACTTACCTAACTATTACTAAATACCAATAGGCAAACAAACCACTCTCGCTACGAATAGTCAGCCTTCACTTGTATGAGTGGGGCACTACATACACAAACTGGTTGGTAGGTATTGGTATTAGTGAAAGAAGTGTGTGAAATAAAACATTTGCCGAAATATATTTGATCCCCGAATTGCCGCCCCTAAAATCTGCCGCCCTGGACTCAAGCTTGGTTAGCTTGCTGCCACTGTATGTGCCTAAGCTATACGTACGTACTAGCGTATACTGGATAAATAAATAAAATTTTAACAAAAAAAAACTACTTCATATGGTTTTCTCATTGATACCATTGTCAGAACTGGACCAATTGGACTGGACACACGGGAAGAACCAGCTTTCAAATAAAAAAGAATCATCAAAATCGGTTTACCCAGTCGAAAGTTCTGAGTTAAAACAAAAAAAAACAGTTTTTGAATTCGGTTAATAAGGAGATCAATTAAAACCTTGGCGTCAAAACCACACAAAATATTGTAAGTCGGAAACGAAAATCAGTTCGGAAACTTGTAAACACGCATATGTAGTATCATAGATTTTGATTTAATAGGACGCTCCTAGTGGCAGGTCTTCTTAGCAAGAAATCATGTTGTAAGTAGGTAGGTACCACCGTAGCACAAGATATTCTGCCGCAAAGCCATAGAGTGTAAATGACAGTTCCGGTTTAAACAGTAATGCAGCTGGCGAGATCACAGGGTTGTCAAGACTAACAATCGTACTCGTATACCACAAAGTAAATACTTGATGAGCGTAAAACCAGCCATTCACTGGACTTTGTTTCGAAACTGAAAGTTGTGAAAAACGCTGCAATAGTTACAAACGTTATCTCTCGGAGCATTTTGTTTGTCTCATTACTTTTACATAATAAAAAAAAAAAACAGATAAAAGGCTGTAAAATTCCTCCATCATTCCACTAATTCCTACTTATATTCTATTCAGGCTAATGGACAGTAAATAACGTTTAGGCATTAGCTAGACGGATACTATGCCTTGCAATGTTATCGCGGAAAATTAGTGTCAAGGCGTTTCCGTCGGCGGAGGCGGCGGCGGCGGCGGCGGCGCGGGCGTACCGCGCTATAAATCTGTTTGTTATGGTTTCTGTGCGCCTTATCTCCCGCATTCCCACGGACTAAGAACCCGGCGCGGCTGCCCCGGGGGACACGGCCAGAGCTCTCATATCTGCCAGGGCTGGGATTCAAGCTAGTGCATGCTGGCGGCGCATATTCCGCAGCCCGCGATCGATCATCGAGACTTGTCACCCCGCGCTCGTAAATATGCGCCCGTGACAGGGTAATGGCCTAATGACTGCGGTGTCCGACGAGAGAGCCCTGGCGCGGTACGAGTGTGATTTACCGACGGCTCCTGGACTACATAGATTAGATAAAATGGGTAATTCGAGACGACGTGTTGTCGCCTTTGCGCTGATTACTCATGATTTATGTCGACTCGTGAATGTTATAATCCTGATAACGTCTAAAGAACGCGTTAAAAATATTTTTAGTGAGTACTTACCTTACCTAATGCTTAAAGATTGTTTTATTGTACTACCTACTGGCCAGAACCGAATAACAAGTGCACAGTAAACCTACCGTTCTTTTAAATTGTATAAGACAGTTATTTAGGTAATTTTTCTTTAGAAACACCAGCTCAGGGAGTTGTGTTGAGAGTGATGGCTCATGTAAAAAACTTTATTCCGGTCAATTGAAGGTAAAATACGCGCCGGCCGACGTCTCAGGTCCCAGATCATTGCAACTGTAGATCCACCGGGGCAGTGTCGAGGTATAGATATCTCTTCAGCCCTCGCTATTCTTTTAGCACTAAGTTAACTAACTTCGTGGGGAATGTTGGCCTTATCAGCACCATAATGATTCTTGACATTATAATCCACTGTACGTCAACTTCGCAAAAAACATAAATTTCAGGTCAACACTTTTATTTCAATAATGGCACGATCACTGTTCAACTTATTTTAAGCACAGATTAATCCAGAGACAAGCTACGAGCGATAACTTATTTCTCTAGTAGCTGGATCTTGACACCTACCCCGTACCCATGCAGGGCGGCAGCGCGCGGCCTTCAACTTCGTAGCAATATGAATCTTGTTCAAACAATCTGGAACATTTTAGAAAAAAAAAAAACAGTTAAAACGGTTTAGCCGTTCTCTTAAGTTATGCTTTAACCAACGAACATTATTTGGGTAATTTTTATTTACATAAATTTAGATTATATGTGTACTATCTGTTTGTAACTAATAAATAAATAATGGTAGGTAAGGTTAGGGCTGCGGTAGCGGCCGACTGAGGTATGAAAAGAGGGTAGAGCCTTTGTCCAGCTGTGGGACGAGGTGGGCTAATATAACTATACATAACAATAAAAACAACTGTCGATTCTATTGTTATTCTAAAGCTTATACATACATACAACTGATAAGAATCAGAGCAGGGGCCGGACCGCAATTAAAAAAAATATGACTCAATAAAATAAATAATTGGAGAAGTCGTTCGAATGATCGCAAAGTTAGGGCAAATCTAAAAGAGCTTTTATGGGATTCTTTTAGGCAAAAGAAACAACTACAAACAGTTTTTAAAATAAGAACGAAACAACGTCTGTTATTGTTACAACATCTCCCGTCTGTTTATGATTACGTTTTCCATTCTTGGTTACCTGGAAGAGATCGACCATGGATCTTTTAGCGATAAGGCCGCCACTCGTGGCACTAGCTCATAATATTATTTTGTTTTCTGTAAATTTTTATATTTCTGGTGTGCAAAATAATGAATCTATCTATCTATGAATTGTTTTTTTCTGGTGGCTATAAATATTTTTCATATTTACAGCTCGGACGACGTATGAACTCAGTATATGCACCGCTTTACCGGCCCGCAATAACATTTGTTTTTTTTTACATAACCTGTCAAACATTAAAAAGATAAGAAAGAAAAATACCCTAAAATGTAAGTAAGTTGGCAGCAGCGCCCCGCAGCGCCCTCGCGCGCGCCGTCGCCCGCCTCACGTGATTGTTTTCAGGATAAAAGTAGCATAATGTGTTATTCCAGCTGCAAAGTATGGGGACGTGTTGTAGGAGCGCATGCGACCATCGTTCGTTGCGTAATACAACAAAACTCATTGGATATTTACAAATATCGACTGCGTGTGTTTACATTATGCCTGATCAACATAATTCAATTCATAAATCCAGTTTGATCGGGAAAATAATTACTACAGAAGTGCTCGGCATACCGCTGCGCTGCCGACTCGACGTCTCGGCCAAACCCGAGGCGTTGTGAGGCGAATTACGTCTGGCACTAGACGTGTACATATACATAAGTAGATATAAACCTTACTTTAATGCATGTCCTCTTAGTCCATTTGGTAGCAGCTCTGCTTCGTGAGCTGTGAGGTGGGGGTTCGATTTCCATGTAGAATCTATATATGTAGCTTTTTGTTCAGTGTAACCTTATGCATACTCTAAGCTTCTAACAGCTGTTATCCGGCGCCATAGTTGCGTTTAACTAACATGCGTTTTGTGTAGTTCGGTGCTAGATGGCGCTGCGAGAAATGACGTTGAATTTTTACCTACTCGTATTTATAGGACTGTGACCGTTCAGATAGGAATCAGTAGTCAGGCTAGCTAGCTTCATGCGCGGTGATGAAGCACCGCGGTCGCCTCCATCGAGGCAATTGTAATCTCACCTCGTTGCAGGAGCTTCACGATAGGATGTATGTATATTACAGTCATATTCATCGTCCGGAGCCGAGAGCCTCCGTGAGTATTGAATATAATGTATCACGGCGCGAGCAGCGACGGCGGCCGACGGCTCCACCCGGCCACCTGCCGCACATGTGCCCGGAATGTCTCCATCCCCTACTATATCTGCATAATATATATCCTGCCTCCCGCCACCGCGCGCCGCCAGGGGGCACTTTTTATTGAAACTTTTTTACGTTTAATTAGTGACACTTCTGTTACAAACGTCTCTTTTGTAATACTCGTAAATTATGACATTATAAGACGAGACATATTGTATTTACATTTTATATTTTTTTAACTATACTGGCAAAACGATAAATATCCAGGTCATTCCTAACTGAGCCCGCGTGCATACAAGCGAAATAAGTTAGTAGGTGTTAAGTATGTAAGTAAAGTAATATTATATCATATTATAT
Source organism: Biston stratarius (assembly GCA_950106695.1). NCBI lineage: Eukaryota > Metazoa > Arthropoda > Insecta > Lepidoptera > Geometridae > Biston > Biston stratarius. The sequence goes on along the minus strand of OX467110.1, from coordinate 14,514,888 downwards.
AATAATAGTAATATTATATAATATGTATGTGTATTAAAGTAAGTAGGTATTAAAGAAACAATATTTTAAAGATTTATTTTTTGTTTGTAATGACACGAACGTGACGCTCTCCTGATGGTATGAGATAACGCATGCCCCCGACCATTGCGGCGATACACAGAACTTTGAGTAGCAAAACAAAGTCCAGGGCATCGCTGTTTTGGCGCTCATTACTTTGAGACATTCGTTGGTTAGTCTTAACAGCCCTGTATTTTCCCTAACTGCAACACTTCCTTAAACCGGAACATAGTAATGTTTACCTACATACTACCGCTTAGTGGTACTTTATCTGTTACTGCGGGGGTACCTACCTAGACGAGCTCCTGCTAAGGAGATCTACCACCAAGTAAAGCCGGGTGTACCTATTGTATAATAAATAAAAGCCAGCGGGAACGTTTTGTGGTATTTAGGAACCACTAGGCTCTGGCACCGGGATATATAAAGTTTGCAAAAGAATTGTCTCAGGGCCGGAGCGGCGCTTCGGCGGAGCGTCTGCAGTGCGTGTCGGGGCAATGCTTGTGGTAACTCGATATTCCTATTGGCAGCATTTTTCCAAATATATTTTGATTTAAATCACACACTTACCCATCACTTAAACTTATGTTTCCCCTGTATGGAATCTTTCAATAAGTAGTATCAATCAATCAAATGTATAGTATGTGCAAAAAACATTTACCTATATGCCTGCAATAGGTATGGCAAGTCCTAGCGGCACAACAGTAACAAATAACTGATAGATAGGATTTATGAATAAACGAATAAATGAAATTTACTAAAATCATTGTATTTATAGTATAAATGGAATAATCCATTATAAGCTTACACTTCCTTCTATGAGTTAAAATGATCGATATAGGAGGTTAGGTAGGTACTGCTGAGCAGTGCGATGAAGTTTTAGGGAATGTGCCGCGCCGCGTGCAGGCCTAAACGCCTGGATCTGAGCTGGCTTCAGGCGGAATATATTTTAGCCGCAGTCAGTTTTGTTTGCACAACGTGTTGCCGTCGTATTAAACTATCAGACACCCGTATTCACTACGTGATCTGAATAAGGATGAATAAGGGTGATAGGTCATGGGTGATGGGTGATGGTGATACTTTTATTACAAAACAATATGGCCACTTACATTTCATGAAGTTCTTATAAGCAGGGAGAGAGTCGACTCTGTTTTAATTCTGAATCAAATTAAATTCGGCGGCTCCGTTTTGTTCCCGTTCCATGCTCACTTATCTATTGAAAATACAGTAAAGTCGATGTTAGGGGTTCAGCTAAATTAATCGTCATCTTTGTTCATTTGGGCACCGACGTTACATTTAGCGCTGGAATCTGCCCGTCAGTTCGCAGCGCGCACCGCGTGCGCTCGCGGAGCGGTCGTGCCCGGCGGCATTAATATTCAAACCCTCGGTTCGTCACCGAATCGTCTAAAAACAGCCGAGAGGCAGACAACAGTCGAACGACATGCCAACCTAATAAAATTATAGTATAGTTTGGGAGCGTTCGGTACGTTTGATATCGAATCAAGATGCGCTTTGTCGGCGCGCATTCCGAAGCGCGCGCGCAGCGGGCGGGACGGGGCGGCGCGGGGCGGCGCGAGGCGGCGCAGCGGCGGCTTTGATCCGGCCACGCCCCCGCGGCAGTATGGTCGCCATTGTCCACTCGCGACAACAAAAACGATGCGGTTTTTGTTTGTTGTAATTTGGCGGTCGTTAACGAGTAGCGGCGGCCGACTCAAAGGAGCGCACGCTGCGGGCCTTACGAGGAAACGTCATTAGCCCTCCGACTGCGGCCGATTTAGAAATCGGCCTAGTTCCCGGAATCGAACTCACTCGTTTCTTTCAGTAACAAAAGCCTAAAAGTCGAGTGGAAGCTTACGCGACGCGATGCGGAAGTCGCCCTGCTATATACCATGCCCGAGTCGGGGCGGCAGGGCACCCCGTCCCTGCGCCGAGTTGCGGCGTGAGTCGGCTGGCAATAAAATCATCGTAAAGTATCTAGCCGTGTAATAGTGCGAGAGTCGTGAGATCTGTCGGTAATTAATTATTTTAATAAGAGGTATAATGGCCCGCGCCGCCGCAGGTGACACGCCGTGAACATGCCTCGCGAGGAATCTCATTAATTGGCCGGAGACGTCTAACTGCAGCGCGAGCATATCATAACGATATTATCGTGAGTAATGAGCCTCATTAGGGCGCATTCGGTGCTAATTTTGGTTATTTTTCTCAGAGAAGTGGTGGTTGCGTTAATTGCGGAGAGAACTCCCGAGGGAACAATGCGCCGCGGCCGAGAAATGTCTTCACACAGCACAATGACTCTTCTATTGTGACACAATGGCACCCTACGAGCCACGCCGTGCCTACCGCGCGGCGCTCCGGTGGCGGGCGGGGCGGGCGGGGCGAAGCACCCGCGAGGAGGCTTTATTATTACACTCTGTAACTTTGCTCGAACGAACAACGGACAAATTAAGACATAGAGCGGCAACAATGAACGCGGTTGTACCTCGTCGTCTGTTCGTACCCCGCTCGGATCGTTCATTTGACTCTCTCAGCCGACAAATTCTGCTGCGAGCTGCATTCTAGATATTTTAAAAGTGAGTGCTGTGAGTGCGTTTCCTTCGAAGGTGTCGTCGCTCGCTGACAGGCGACCTCATACTGGTGTTCAAAATAAAATACTAGGCGTCTGGCGTCCAAACGAGACGAAAACTTTCATTGCATTCATAATCACCGCGCGGGGGCGCTGCAGGGACAGCAACCCGTGCAGTGCCTAGAACTTGCGACCTATACGAATAAGTTTAAGGAGTCCCTTTAAATACGTATAACCGCTCACTTTTTTTTTTAGCTATCAGGCTAGGTGTTTTGACCACAGCTCACCTGATGTTAAGTGACGGTGTGGTCGAAGATGGTAAAGCACACCTAGCCTGGAATGGAACCTTCACTGCCCGTGCTGTCATCCTTGTCCGGTGCCCACTGCTCAACCAAATTTGAAATGATCCTACCAACGTTGCTTCGGATACTATTTCCAGCGATCAATTTATTGATGTTCCGGGCAGGCCGAGATTTTTATTTTAGTAGATTATAGAGATATTTTACTGGAATTCCTCTCGCTCTTCACTATATATATATGTAGGTATGCTTATAAATTGACCATGTAACCATTTATGATCAATTCATTCGTAAGGTCACGGCATCTGTTTAGATTTATAGTGTGTTCTTTAGGGATAGTAGGTATACGTATATTCGCCGCATGGTACAGTAAGTTCTACAAGTACTAACAGTTGAGTTTTCTCCAGAAGAGCAACATGTCCGGCCTGGATGACGAAAAATCCAAGTCCTCGGGGATTTACGAACTACTAGGTACTACTACTTTCTTTAGGGATACCTACTTACGAGTCATATCCGTACACACGGTAACAATAAATGTCATGCCCGCGCTACGGAAAATGTTTTGTCCTAAAAATGAATAGCTGGAGGTCGCGCGGGTCGTGTTCGCTCGAACGAACAAATGAGGTATTTAATACGTTATTATTACCTGGAACGAGGTCCGCGGAGTACTTCGCCGGACGAGAACCTAAAATAACTCGCTTTTAATACCCATTTATTATAATTTACGACATCACCGCCGCAACCGAGCAACAATACCTACGCGGCCGCAGGTTCATCAAAATACCTGAATTTATCGTTACGGCCGCAGTTAAGATAAAGCTTACAAGTATTTTAATAAGTCCCGATAAAGAGGTAATTACTCATAGAAACATCAAAATAATGTATTGTAGCGAGAATTTTAATGCACATTCGTACACAGGCAGCGCATGCCGAGCGCGCCCGCGGCGCCGCGCCGGCCGAGCGGGCCGCGCCGGGCGTGCGTTCGGGCGGGCTCGCCGCGCTCCGGCCGCGCCGCGCGTTTCCACACTGCGATGGAAGCCTTCAGATAACGCTTTATCGCATGTTTTTACATTTCATACCTTCCTTTATATTAATTAGGCTTTATGAAATCAATTGTTATAACTCAAACACAGTGTTTCGTTTTTGAACGAGATAATAAAACATGGATTTTGATCTCTCTAATTAGTCGTCTCCCATTCGTCATTACAGTGCGCTCGTTGTCGAACGATGAGACAGCCGGCGCGGCGGGCAGGTGACCCTGCGTTACGATAAGTCACAAGAGGGCCTAGGCAAGTGACATCCGATTAGCGATAACGCTAATAGAAAAGTAAAAAATGTACGGAATTAACATAAGCTGGCGATATTTGTAACGTGGGCAGCCTATGCCAATCCCTTACATTTTTAAACTATTCTGTTATGTACGGTTTTCGAATATCGAATATATCGAATGTTACTTTTTCCAGGCCCCAAAATCGTAAGTAATTACGATTAGTTGGAGGGATAAGCGAACGGAATGCATGGACTTATAGGTACCTACATAACGGAACGATTTTTTCTATTTGTATTTTGTATGTACCTATGTAGGTACCTACATACGTCACCAAGGTAGGTATGTTATAGGTACCTACGTACCTGTAATATTGTGGAAGTTCCAATGTTACTGCTTGAAGGCGCATTGACACGACTCTCCTTATAAACCTCTCGTAAATTTAACAAAAAATACTCGAAGGACTATCATCTATTACAGCAGCCCACCGCAGTCCGCTGCTGAACATAGTTCTCTCCTACAACATGTCACTCAACCCGAATTTCGGCTTTCGCCAGCTGTCCTACGTACTGTATCGTCACTCCATAGAGTTTCAGGGCGTCCTACACTATGTTTACTGATTACCAATACTGAGTACCTACTGCTCTTAAAGACGTCTTCCCCGACGGTTGTCGCTACAAATCTGTCCAGCCCACTGCTACTTCGGTTTCATATACGCTGAGCTACGCTAAGAAAGGTGAGCCAAAAAAAATTGCTCCTTATTTTTTTTGGCTTTAAAGTTTTTCTGTAAAGTTTATATTTTGGCCTTTACGACCTTCCTTCCCGAAAGTATCAATTTTGTAGGTGACGGAAGCCTGACTCGAGACTTTTTAATTTCGTGCTGATTACCATGCCTAAGTACATAAATTACTCGTCTTCTCAAAACTTTTGTTCATTAAGGCGCGCAGGTAACGCAGGGAAGCGCCCCGCGAGGTATCTACTTACATCCTCGCGCGTCGCGGGTACTTCACCTAGCACGCGGAAGATCATATTAAAAACATGACTCGACGTAAGAACTCGCATAATTAAGAAGAGTAGCGAGAGGCGAGTGTTACGTCAGCGGGCGCTCGGCGGAGCGCCCTCTCCGCGCGGAGTGAGTTCATCTTCATTTGCAAGTTTGGCTCCGAGCGAGCGAGCACACAAACTTTGCGAATGTGCAAGTTCTGCGGCTCAAGTGAATGCTGGAAATTCAACTACGCGCCAATTAAGATATTGAATGGTGAGTCATACTTTAGTAATTAATAGGTTCGATTAGAAACCATTCACGTAATCACTGAACAAATAGGCAACTCATAAGGAAAGAGGTACAACTTTATCGGGCAAAAGTCTGAAAGTTAGCGCACCTACCTGTTAAAATAATAAATTCAAAATATTTTGAATGTATAGTAATTCTGCACAAACTTAGGTATATTCGTTATCATTTGGGATTTGAATTTAAAGGTACATAAGAACTAACGGGTGTAATTGAACCCGCACACGAGGGGGAAATTAACTAAATTAACTGATGAATGCCACGGGATAATATGTGGCCGAAACTATAGTCGTAGTTTCCGAAAAAAATAAACGTGAGCTATCACGCTTAAGTAAGACTAAAATGTAACAAACCCACGTCGGTTATGTAGTGAAATTAACTGAATTAATTAAATTTAACTGAATTATTATTTCTAACTTACAACAGCCAACTGCACCATTTTTTCACATCATAAGTATTGTGATGTATCCTGGAGCACAGATCACGGGAGATGGGTGAACATAAGCGCTCGGAGCCCCGAAGAGTGACAGTTTGCTTTTTTTTAATTATAAACGGGCTTACATTTGACCGCCATCTCACTTGATGCTTAGTGATGATGCGGTCTAAGATGAAGCACGCTCGCCTAAAAGCCACCGGTTCTTTCTCGAGTTGAAGACACCCAGATTGTATCTCTCACTCCGGCAGCTAATTTTAATGTCTTGAGGTCCGCACAATGAACGTGGAATCAGTATAATTATGTTAAACAGAGAACAGCAGCTAAAGGCTAATGATGCCTAATGATCTACTGCGGTTATAGAAAAAACAAAATCTATTTGATTCTTGCCGCCGCCGTTGACATGTGGTTTGGCATCCTAGAAACTCCAATTTAGCAAAATATGGCGTGACCTCTGGTCAGCGAGTGACGACGTGACGATTGACGGGCGCACCGGTGACGCCATGTGGCGCGCGAGTGTCGGCAGGTGTCCGGGCCGCAGCCGCCGGACACTCGTGACACCCGACATAAATATCGCGACACAACGGCAGCCTGTACGCCCCGACTCGGGAAGCTCCCATCTCAAAACTATACCGAAACTTATCGATACCTTCAAACGTGCGAGTGCAACACTTTTTTGACCCGTACTCTTGTCATCACTCGTGGGAATTAGGAGTCCTGAATACGACGAGACCCTGCTAATGAACCGACACTCCCTGAGCTACTTTACATGGTCAAGTGGTAGTAGTACATTGATATTTTACAGAATACGTCGTAAAAAAAATTCTAATCTAATCTATATCTTTAAACGAGCAATTCTTGTATATATGTACCTATATATATTATATATATATATAATCTGAATCTCGGAAACGGCTCCAACGATTTTCATGAAATTTAGTATGCAGGGGGTTTCGAGGGCGATAAATCGATCTAGCTTGGTTTCATATTTAGAAAACGTCGTTTTATCCATGTTTTTAGCCGAGCAAAGCTCGGTCTTCCAGGTACTAAGTAATTAAAAGAAATATTGTTCCCCCATAGAATATAATTTTAACGTTTCTGTGTATACGTTGTATTGCAAAAACCTCAATAGGCAAGTAGGTATTTGTGACTGCACATGGTAAGCTATAGATTCAGAGCAACAAACCAACCGCGTGGGGTGCAAAACTTTCGACGTATGAGTCCTGCAAGCACTTATATCTGTATAGGTACATCATTATAATGCTACCACACTTAATGTAACCACACGTCTCTGGTCACCGATGTGAAGTCAAGTGCGGGTAATTGTAAGGACTCCACAGATGTTGACTAAAAAGTATGGAACAAAAGGTATATAAAATAATCGATATCGACGATAACGTTTCCCCGCCCTTTACATTTCAATTGGCGAGTCAGACGCGGGTTGCGCATTTAAAAACAATAGAGTTCCGGTTCCGGCGCCGCCCGGTCTGCGCGGGCGCTCCGCCGCGCGCCGCGGCCGCGGCATGTCGCCTTCACTCTCTGGGACTTCGGTACTTCTCTGAAATTTGCTCGAAAATGCGAACAGTTCTTTACCGCTTTCGTCGATAAATGGAAGCTGGAGAAGTAAAATTCGAGCAAACTGCTGTCAGCGAGGTAAGTACGGCCGCTTGTTGCTTCTGACAAACAGCTAGAGACCAACTAGTACCAAAATTTATATACTTAGTTTTTAAATACACCTTAGTTTCTCTATTTGAAAAAAGTACTATACAAGAAACTAGGCACCGAAAGACTCACGTAATTATGTGTGCCTCGGCTTCACCTCGGCCCAACTTTCGTCGGTCATGATGGCTGTTTAGCCGGCCGGGCCGCCGGAGTCCCGCACTATCACCTGACGGGTCCCTCTCCCTTCATCCTCACTTCACCACGACGCGGGTGTCCCGCCCGTAAAGTTACCATCTCGATAGTCAGCATCTCAAAAAAAACTTCAGATGAATTGGCATCCAGCATAATTCTAATAGTTCATAATAAGTTTTAATAGTAGTTCTATCGATTTTACAATCGAAACTGAATTTAAAATGAGATGCTAACTTCGCAATAGCCATCATAGCATCTCTTCGCAGTTCGCGGATTTGACGTCAGTAGAGATCAAATTCTCTGAGTTCTTGATGAGTCTTAACGATAGTCCCGTTAATTTTACTGCCGAGACAGAGTTGCCAGAGTTGCCCCACAAAGCAAGATGCCTGTAAATAAATACAATATACCTACCAACACATATACATATCTGCCCAAAACAATTTCACTGCCCTTTACTCAAGTTAGCTTATTTGGAAGTAGCTCTGCTTCACAAGCTGGGGCGAAAAAGGGGCGTGGCATGGGTTCGATTCCTACCCAGGACAAATATTTGTGCTCGCGATCATAGATAGATATGTTTGCTCTGGGTGTAGTATATACATAGATAGGTATTATATCAAGATATTTATTGCTTCCATACAGTACAAGATGTTATTAATACAAAGTAGTCCCAAATTGTAGAAAAAAAAAATTATATATATTGTATAAATCCAAGTTAATAATAATAATAAAGGTCACGGACCTCGGTGTCTGTGGAGTGTAATATTCTAAATAAAAAAAATATAAAAAAATACAAAGTTGTATATGGTACACAGCTATCTCGCTCCCAGAGTGCAAGCGTTGCTAAGCTGAGAGCTAGGTGACGCTGTGTGAAATAATGTCCTGAGAGCCTATGATATTTATTTATTTACAATGTCAGATCCAGCGTTCGACAGACAGAAACACAGACTATGAAAAAGAGTGCTACATCCTCGCTGTGCGAATAAAGAATGTAGATTGGAAGCGCTCAGTGCGCACATGGGGAACGTCCACCGTGCACGGGTGACGCCTCGCGTCGCGGTCGCGTTTGTCTGGCCGTCCGGCAGTAGAAAGGGGCGGGGAACCAAGTCGTGCAACTCCAAGGCACAATCCCCGAAATGTATCCGGTAGAAAGCCGACAGACAGGAGACTTTACGTCGACGCTCAAGACTTCGCAGCCGACACTTGACCAAAGTGTCATTGGCTATCGGCCTCTTAGCGCGCCTCTCGACTGAAGTGTGAAGTCTAGGCGTGGAATAAATCATAGGACTAATAAACTTCTACTTTACACTTTTTTACACAGTGGGTACCAGATTTATATCAGTAGTGTGTAAACATACTGTGAGCCTCTTCAGAGCAGTAATACGTTTGAAATCCTACATGTGTGTGAAAAAGGATTCCGTATGAGCGTACTTGAACAATTAGAAATTTGGAAACATGGGAACACAGAGAAATCGGTATGTAAAGTTTTTTTTTGGTATTTTTTTTTTTTTGATAGTAAACTTTATTTCATGAAACTGATTTGAATATTTTGGCTTTTTATGCGGTAGTTGATTTTTAATACGTTTTCAAACTTTTGATAGCTATGACGTCATAAGGTTGGCTGAATGTCCATAGTAGGCCTTTGCCATATAAAACAAAAAATAATATTTTGACACATTTTATTAACTTTGACAACGACATGAAGTAAAGAATTTTGTTTATCAAAGCTTCTTAATGTTGCTAATCTGTTACTTTTTTGTATGGATTATTACGCTATTACGCCGCTGGCAAATCTATTAAGATTTTAAAAAAATAAATGGATCTATTACTGTTTTACAGAAACATTAGAACTGACAGAATAAAGGGGTAGAAAGGGGCGGGGAACCAAGTCGTGCAACTCCAAGGCACAATCCCCGAAATGTATCCGGTAGAAAGCCGACAGACAGGAGACTTTACGTCGACGCTCAAGACTTCGCAGCCGACACTTGACCAAAGTGTCATTGGCTATCGGCCTCTTAGCGCGCCTCTCGACTGAAGTGTGAAGTCTAGGCGTGGAATAAATCATAGGACTAATAAACTTCTACTTTACACTATTTTACACAGTGGGTACCAGATTTATATCAGTAGTGTGTAAACATACTGTGAGCCTCTTCAGAGCAGTAATACGTTTGAAATCCTACATGTGTGTGAAAAAGGATTCCGTATGAGCGTACTTGAACAATTAGAAATTTGGAAACATGGGAACACAGAGAAATCGGTATGTAAAGTTTTTTTTTGGTATTTTTTTTTTTTGATAGTAAACTTTATTTCATGAAACTGATTTGAATATTTTGGCTTTTTATGCGGTAGTTGATTTTTAATACGTTTTCAAACTTTTGATAGCTATGACGTCATAAGGTTGGCTGAATGTCCATAGTAGGCCTTTGCCATATAAAACAAAAAATAATATTTTGACACATTTTATTGACTTTGACAACGACATGAAGTAAAGAATTTTGTTTATCAAAGCTTCTTAATGTTGCTAATCTGTTACTTTTTTGTATGGATTATTACGCTATTACGCCGCTGGCAAATCTATTAAGATTTAAAAAAAATAAATGGATCTATTACTGTTTTACAGAAACATTAGAACTGACTGAATGCACAGAGTATGATGCCAAAAAAAAAGGACAAACCGTAGTTTTTGATCTGAGGACAAACCCAATGAACTTTTTTTTTACGTGATTTGGCAATGCACGTTTGTTATATTTAACTATTTTGGTATTTTATAAGTGAAGTAACGAAATTATAGTATTTTTCCGTACTATCCTTAGATATGGATAATATCTAGTAATGTATTTTATTGAAATATACCCCATCTCATAGTTTAGAGAGTTTTAAACGTCAAAATAATGTACAGGAATGTAATATTTCGAAATGGTTTTGGAATCAGCAAAGTATTTTTTTTCTTTACATACCGAATTCATTGTTGAATGAACAAACATGCGTCACTTCGCCATTACTGCGCTGCTTCAGTGCGCAGGCGCGGGCGGTAGCGGCAAATATTATATAAAGCGCCGCTGTCAGGGAGGATTACTGACAGTCCGGTGACGCTGTAGAGGCCAACTGGCCAACAGCAGGAGTCATTCATAAAAAAAAAAAAAAAAAAAAAAAAAAAAAAAAGGAGGATTACTCACTTCGCTCGCTCGCTCCGTGATGAACGGACGTGTCTCGACGACGCTCACCGCCTCTGCCCGCTACCGCTACGCTCGGCGCACGCCGCGCCCCGCGGACGCCTCCGCCGCAACCGCTCCTCCGACATCATATCAAGCAAACTCGCACCCGTTCCTCGGTTACGTTGGCGTCTTCGCTAATTTATTAGCGTTAGGCACTAGCGAGCCGAGTGTTTCGTGAGTGCAGGGCTCGCAGCCGGGCCCGGAGGCCGGCTGCCTCCCTTAGACAAAAAGCGCTCTTTTCAGAGCAACTACTAGTGTTCTCCTGAATCCACGAGTGTGGTCGATCGGCAGATACAACCAAACCGATCGGGCGTTGCCCCGGAGCGCCGGCTGGGTCTGGTACCACCGGCCTTGGGGTCGCCACTCGCCGACACCAGACATCTCCCTCTCCTATCCCTCGGGTGTGTGTTTGGCTTGGCCGACCGGTTCACGCCGGCGTCCCTGTCTCTCCCTCGAGGCAGCTAGGGCCCGTAGTCAACCAGCTGCGCATTAAGATTGGCAGCTGGCACACAGCAGGTACACGCACACATAGGCACTCACCTACCTCTGCCTACGCCCGGCAAGGTCCCCACCCACCCCTTCATAGTCTTCGACGAGCTCGATGACTCCATCGGCGAACCCCTCCGTGGAGCTTTCGCCTCCATGGTGCTGTCCCTCTGGGGCGAACTGAGGGACTCGCCAGCTGGAGGAGTTTCTCAAAACTCCCAGTGCCTTTTTGGTCTCTCCGACCACACCCACCGCCAAGGACTTGCCCTCACCTTCCGGTCCATCCACAGGAGCCATGCCCTCCTCCGCCTCTGGGGTCTCGCCTTCCGCCGACACCTCCCCCGCTACTCCAGCCACGCCCCTCCGCAAGGCCACCAAGTCATCTCTGGTGGTTCGCAACCGCGAACTGTGGGAGTCTGTCTCCAAGACCCTCACAGCCCAGCAGATCCCGTTCAGGGCCAAGATCCCATCAAGATGGGATCACAGCACCGCCGACTGCAGTCGCCAAAAATCCGACCCCTCCCCTCCTAGCTGCGTTCTCTGCGGCACTTAGGGCCAAACCGCCAATTATCGCGGCTGTCCCAAGGCCCCTAAGGCCAAAAACCTCACCCGCCCCAGTGCGGCGCCCACCCGCCCCGGCCGCCCCAGGCTCCTCCAGCCTGAAAGTGGACCTTCTCCTCCTCGCCGACATAGCGTCGGCCGTCAACCTGAATGAGGTGCGTCTCGTGGCCCAGAAGGTCAGAAACCACCATAGTCTGGTCGACATCCTAGACGAGCATTGTGCCCTCTTCGGAGAGTTACAACGCTTCGCCCCACACATCCTAATCAACTACAATGGCTAGTACAACCCAACGTACTAGACCACACTCCCTATCCCTGGCATGGTTCAATGCCAACGGCATCACCACCGACTCCCACGACCAACGCCCCCTGATTAGGGAGTTTATAACGTCTAAGATCTGTTAGATTAGTCTAGTTTAGATTCATCACACACACTCTCAGTACAACCTAGTCTAGGGCCCAAGGGCACACCCAAGCCGAGGTCCGTACCACTCAGAGGTGCCCTTGTGCCAGTCGTCCTTAACTTTTAGGCTCAGCGCACTCTGCGCTCGCCACAGTCCGGTGACGCTGTAGAGGCCAACTGGCCAACAGCAAGCCAAGTCTGGTCTAGCAGTCTGGGCCAAGCGCTCTGACAGTCAACACGTCCTGAGGATGCCTCGTGTAGAGGCGAAACACGTGTCGGCAAGTGGTTATTGCAGCGAAGAGGATATGTGGATTTTGTTTTTATTTTAATTAGTGTTTTGTTTAAGCTTATAAGTTAATGTGAAATTTAGTTTTAGATTATTAGTAAAGTTCCGAATAGGTTTTTTAATTATCATTAAGTTTTTTAGTAAATATTTTCAAGTGTTTCATATTTACGTCAAGTTTTTTAATTTAAATCCTCTTTTCTGTTGTAGCTGGAACGACTGTTAAACGGAAATAAACTAAATATATACCTAGAACACTCATACTGTGAGCCGGTTTGAAGCGGGCGGACGCGCCTGCAGCGCCGCGTCACAGGCCTGTCGAGACTAACCGACATTTTGGCTCATCACTCATACTTCTGGGTAGCGCTGCAATGGTCATGGACATACGTTATCACTAACCGGTAGTCGGTGCTTGTAGCGCTCGGGGGTCGGCTGTGACGCGGGAGAATACCCAGATGGGTATCATAGCGATAAATAATCATTTATTTTTATATTTAAGCAAAAAAACAACAAGGTATTTACATCTTATATATAGCTTAGCGACTAACTTCCCCTAGCGGTGGACCCTGAACCTCACACTAGTCCCGCGTCGTGAGGTTCAGTGATTTCTACCTCTATTGACAAAGTATTGCAAGTTTAATTTTATGTTCCTCCAAATTTTAAGGTAGCTCAAACGGGATTAATATGTACCTAGATATTTAAAGTGCAGAAGTATTGTGTGCGTATGTGTGGGGGTATGACGTATGCAAGTGTATGTATGAATATATATATACGTATCTATATCTATGGGGGTATGATCATTTGTTTCTGATGTGATCAGAGATGAATTTGAGTATTGTCTCCGGGTGCTGGTGACGACAGGTGGCTTTGGCTGCATCCTCGACACAGGAAGCTGTTTGAGAAGTGGCATTCATTCATTTACGTATAACTACAGTATGAACAAAATGGAGCGCGTCGAGCGCGCTGTAGTTATAGAGCCCGCTTCGTACGGAGGTCTCGTCTGTTCTACATGCACAGCTATACGGTGCTCGCATTCCCCGCGAGGTGTTAAAACAGTTCCAGCTACTAACGATGCATAATTTAAATGAACAACAAAATGATTCGCATTCGGCACGGCGGCACGGCAGCACGGCGCGGTGCCACAGGGCGACTTTTTGCTCGTTTGGTCAGTTTGCCATTAGCATACAATAGGGCGGACAGCTGGCCGCGGCCTCGCCGGCTGCCGGGACTCCGCGCTCCGGTTCCACTCCGTTCGGTACCACTTCTCCCAACACGGAATACTATTCAGATTCTATGATCAGCTGGTTCGTCCACTTATTGTTGCGTCAGCGAGTGGGTGCGCCAAATAACGATGTGAAACCATTACCGAGTTAATAATAATCGTCCAACAACAACGTCGTGCGCATGTACATTGCGCAGCAGTATACCACCTGGCCACCGATGACTCAGTAAAGGAACCAGTAGATAATAGTTGAATACTTCGATCGTACCATTTGACATCAATGCATCGTTTTTAAGATTTCCTTTTCTAAAGGGTAAACGAATGTACTTATAAATATATTTTTTAAATATAATTTGCTGCGTTTATAGTGCCAACAATAACAACATCTAGTAAATGTCTCAAATTGAATATAAGGAAACTCACGTGATCGGTGTATTCACCGACAGTCAAGCACTCTCACAGTGCCCAGCGCCGCGGCGCCGGAGCGCGTTCGGGCGCGTCCGCGGGTCGCACGCACGCGCGCGGCGCACCAGCCTGCAGGCGTGGCTACAATAACATCGGCACGTAGAGCACACACGAACACATCGACTATATCTAGTTGATTGCCCGACTGGGACACTAATAAAAGCTGCAGTCCGTGCCCTCCGAATGCAGCCAGTGGTCGCGGGCTCGCGCGTGACCGCTCCGGTGTCGCCGGCTCTCGGCTGCACTAGATAAGCTCGATGTCGCTCATTCCGGCTCGAGATAGCGACTTCAAGCCAAATATGTACCTCGGGGTCCGCTAGTAAATGTAAGTAATGCCTCGGACGGGCCACCAATCAAACCTGACGCATTACCGTGACTCGATGCTGCGCGGCGGTACTGTGCGGCCGCGGCGCGCGCCCGCGATAGATTTATTGCGCTTACATTGGAGCAATGACTTAAATAGACACTTTATATAACCAGACGTCTTACAGATACAACATGACAGAAAAAACGATTAACTCTAATAACATACTGCCTCAACACAAGTCCGGCCCGAGAGATATATATGTAGATCGTAATATTTTTTTTCATGTTAAGAGACGCACAAAACGCTCTCCTGATGGTAAGAGATAACGCATGTCCATAGCCATTGCAGTAGTACCCAGAACTTTGAGAAAAAACCAAAACATAATCCATCGTTACTTTGAGACATCACATAGTTAGCCTCAACAGGCCTATAACTCCGCTACAGTAGGTACCTACTGCTCGGTACCTATGCCGAGACGACCTCCTGCTAAGGAGATCTACCACCGCGTGTGTATTTTGAAAGTATTGTAATAGGAAATATTAATAGTTTTTTTAAAATTGCTGACAGGCTAGGTGTTTGACCACAACTCACCTGATGTTAAGTGACGTTGTGGTCGAAGATGGTAAAGCACACCTAGCCTGAAATAGATATAGTATATATAATTATATATATATTAGCCTAGATATTAGTTGAGCGACGAATCGATATGTTTCACGTACGTAATAGGTAGGTATGTAGGTAACATTCTGTTGATTCTTAGTTTGCACTCGCATTGTGTACAGGAGTCAAAGTTCCAAGCTGCAAGGTATGAAAGTTTAACTGATGTGGAACTGGCCGGCACACGGTAACTCCGCAATTATTTAATACGAATAATAAAAGGTAATTCGAAAACGCCCGAATCAAGTAGAGCAAGCACGCCTCGTAGCGATCTTCATTACTCGTCCAGTGGTAGTCGGAGTCCATAATCGAGGCTGAGACAAAAACACGCGTTAATTCGTTATTCGAGGACATTAGGCCGCGCTCCGGCCCCGCGCGGGTCCCGTCTCTCGCCAATGATTATGAAGTATGAACGGATCAATTTCACAGCGGCCGCTCCAAGGGGCCGCGCCGCCCACGCCCTCCCCCGCCCGCCTCCGCCATCGCGTGCGGGGAATACATACCGTATCTCATACTCGGAAGCCACAGACTAATTTTTCCCATCACAATAAGTGGGGGCTTTTGTGCGCAGCCGTCAGTACTCCGACGGAGTACGAGGCAAGCTGTGGCCAAGAATGCGGGGAAGGCACGATATGGATGTATAATGTCAGGTATCGTTTCAGTGATCGACGTGGCATTTGATACCCCCCTGCCGACCCTGCCGCCCCTCCCCCCGGCGGGGAGCGAGGGGCGGGCGCGGCTGTATTACGAGTCGGAGCGGTCGGAGCTACTTCACTCAATTTGCTCCGTTAGCGAGCGCCTCCATTTTTCACAGTTATCGAACAATTTCCCCCGAGCCGCGGAACGACGTTAAATGAGAGTTCGTCATTTTCCTTTCCGGCTCGCCGAGCTTTCATACCGACGTCGGACGGCGGGTCAGGCACGCCGGCCGCGCGGTCGCAGCCCGGCCGGCTTCCACTCCCGCAAGAGAAGCACACACGCGTATAGAGTTCGCGGCGGTAATCGGTCAGTTGCTATGGGCGCCGGCACCCGACCGCCGCAAACATGTAAATAAGATATCCGCAGGCGCGCTGTCACCCCGACCCTGCCCGACGAGGCGCGTATAAGGCGCTGCGGGGCGCGGGCGCTCCGGCGCGGCCCAGTACCGGCTAGCGGAGTTTTTACGGCCGCATTCCGCGCTCGCCGAGCGCCCGACCGTCAGCTCCGCTCGCCATCAAAGTGAATCATCAATTCTCGAGGAGCGAGCCGCGGCTCTTCCGGCTGCCGGTACTTTAATTAAACGCGCATAAATTACGCGCGCGCTGTAAATCAATCGGCGCGGCGGCCGCAGTACGGCAGCGCTATTATTACCTATGCGCGCGCTGCATGGGCGGAGACAAATGCCGCATGCCGCGCACCGACCCGCGCGGCCCGCTCGGTGCCGCGCTGCTTTGCACCCCGAGCGGTCAGCGCCGCGGATAGCGCGCATGCATGCCGCGCTAACCGCATGCGACTCGGCGAGCACTGCATCACTCGAAACGACGTCACACGGAACCGGGTGGAGAACAGAAATCATCGACTTGCGCTTTAATCTCGAGTCGTCCGGAACGCAATTCGTTTATTCAAACAGAAAACGCGACGAGATATGATCCGTTCGTAACATTGCCGTCGATCAAGAATACTGTCACACTTCCTTGTGTTGCGGACGCGGCACGCGAGCGGTGCGAGTGCTCGTGCGGCGGCCTCGGGGCGCTCGACGCACTAGCACTGACATATTGATGTATCGTTCACTTCATTGCCGAGACGAACGGCGAGTATTTATAGCCGGAGTCGTCCGAGCGCTGGCCGCACCGAGTGTCATTTATTCCGTAACGCTGCTCCCCGAACGACCTTTGCAGTAGATTTACACGAATACTTCTAAGCTGGCTATAAACTAGCTGCGTCCCGCGCGGGCCGGCGGACCAGCTCGCTCCGCGACAGATTTATAGACGGCTGACTGATGCTAACTGCTCTCGAGGACGCGCCGGCTCCGCGCGCGCGGAGTCTCAGACGACGCAACGGCCGATTCGATGCTCGCTCGGATTTCAATAATGTCGTTTTGTTTGTGGCGTCGCTCCACTGACACGCGAGCGCTGCCAGGCCGCGGGTTCCCGGAACCGGGCCCGTGCAGCGACCGAGCCGTGTAGCCGCGGCAGCTCCCACGCCGAGCGCCGGGCTCCACTCGTTTATTGTTGCGAATACCGCAACTGGTGTTAATATTAACCACCCGAAGGTGGTTAATTTTCCTGAGGACGAGTGCAATGTATGTATTAAATGGATGTGTCGTAGAGCATGCGCGGCGCTCCGGACGAGCTGGCGCCCCGCCAACGATGCCATTGTGACTAACCTTCCTCCCCCCTACCCCCGGCCCGCATCATTACATCAGATGACATGAGTCGCGGCACGTTTCAGATATTCCCCGTTTCAATGAGATATTTGGCAAGCGGGCGCATAACCGCGATAATTGAGAGCGTGCCTCGCGCGCCGCCTGCATTCCGCATCGATCCCGGCGCGGTGACGCGGCGACGCGGTGACATCCGACGGATCGTGTTTTATATTCGTGAAACAAAGAACGTAACGGAAAGAAAGGGTCGAAGGAGGAAGAGCGGGATGACGCGGCCGGAGCGAATGCAGGGGGAGGGCCGGGGCGACGGGAGCACGTCATCAAAGCGAGTATGCGGACGGTCGGGGATGGCTGTCGCCGCGAAAAACTAATAAAAGGCGATATTACACGCACAAATATATCGCTCTCGAGACCCTCCGACCCTCCGCGCTCGCCGATGCCACGCATGTCGCGGCCGCGCGGCTCGCACGTAACAGTATTGAGACGAACGATAATGACGCTCTCCTGACGGTGAGAGATAGCGCACGTCCATGACCACTGCAGCGATACACAGAACTTTGAGTAGCAAAAAAAACCAGGGCATCGTTGCTTTGGCGCTCATTACTTAAATCCGAGTACCTCTTCCTGGTTGACGTGCAGTATGTTTGTAACGCTTGGAATCCTACACACTAGCTGTAATATGACGAAGCGTTTAATTTCGTCAAGTACGTGTAAGTACGAGTAGTTGAACAGCGGAGATTATTGGCAATACGCGTGCAGCGCAGGGGGAGCGAGTCAATAAGCGCATTCCAGTTGCGCTCCGCGTCGAATTAAAAATCAAATAATGTTGTGCAGAGCGCATTAGAAGGCCGCGGATCATCCTCGCGGGCGGGTGCCGCTGTTTTATTAATATTGCCGTTTGATTAATGGAAGCAGCTGCTGTTATGAGGCTGGTTCCGCGCGCTCGAGTGTTTTATTGCGAGGGCTCCGTCTGGAATGTCATCATTCGGGACGGGGGACCATTTATGCAATTGATTTTTATGTTTATATTATCTTTTCCTTTTAGATGTTCTAACAACGTATCGCGGTAAGGGTTCCTTTTGTTCTTTGATTTCGGGTTAGCACTTGTGCGTTTGCCAGTGTTTTGATATTTTCATGTCTTTTATTAAATAATAAATATAAGTCACAGTTACTGACTTTGCAGTAATTATCGAGTCCGGTCATGGCCCAGTACAGTAGTGGTGACTTTACTAAGAGCTTCGATGAAGTTCCGGAAGCATCACGAAAAGTTGTTTCACCACATGGTACCATTTCCCCTCAGTCACGCTTGAAATTCGGCACCTTATGAATAAAACACCACTATTTATTACAAGGCTAGGTGTGCTTTACCATCTTCGACCACACCGTTACTTAACATCAGGTGAGTTGTGGTCAAACACCTAGCCTGTCAGCAATAAAAAAAAGTTTTATTTAACTTGCAATGTATGTATGTATGTATGTATCTATATACGGGTCAAATCTTGCAAGTTAAATTTGACTCACTTCCCGATGTCCGATCGTACTCAAATTTGGTGTAGGTACTCATGTAGGTATCTTCGGTGACAAGATATATGGTACCATGAAGCTGGTCTGATGATGGAGACGGAAGATGGCCATAGGAACTTCTGTACTCAACAAGATAAACCCATCGAGTTTCAGCTCGATTGATTCGTCTTGAAGAACACTCTATGCCTAGACTAAATCCAGGGTCTGATGATGAAGCTAGAAGGTCGCCATGGCATCTCTGTGATAAAACTACATGACCAGCACCGAGTTTGGGCTCGATTGATTCGTCTTGAGGAGCATCTCTAAAATAATTATTTACCTACTAAAAAGTAAAAAATATTTTTAAAAACAAACATTTATCAAAGATAAAATTTTTTTTAAACAAATTCTAGTAAGTATTTGGCATATAGTTAAGGTACCTATATATCCTTAAAAGCTTGGCACTACCCGTTACAGGTTATAGGTTAGGTAGTTCTGTGCGGTTGCAGGGCAGTCAGAAGCTGCAGAAGCAATTATGGCGTAAAGTATGAGTAAATGGGAGTAAAGGCGATATTGTCTGCGCGGCGCTCACCTGAGCTGACGTTGACAAAGGAAGGACGCGCGCGGCACAAAGCAAGTGCCGACCTTTATTTAATGAAAATCCCTTTCCGGGCCCTAATTCATCGCGGCCGAGTGCAGGGGTCGCGAACATGTCCGGGTAATGAAAAGTTTAATAACGGTCCGCACGTGTGCCCCCGCTCCCGCCCCCGACCCCCCCTCGCTCCGGCCCGCTATCTCTCTCAATGCACAATTTATTGAGAGTAATTTCGCATGTCATAAAACCGAATTAATATTGTCACGCGCGTGGCGGCGCTCCTCTCGACCGTCTAGCAAATTGTCCGCCGCATTACCGGCTGCGAGCATCGCCGGGGCTCCGCGCCCCGCGACACGTGCCGCTCCTCGCTCCCACTCGGCCCTTCCGACTCCGACGCAAACTTTCTTATAAATGTAGTCGGTTAATGACAATTTATCATTAATATTTTTTTTAAGTGTTACTAAAAGCAATAGTTTGAATCGCATTTATTTCTAAGCGCTTCCGTGGGTCGACACTCAGCATAAACAAACATAGTTTTAGTATGCATTTTTGTTTCCATTCGGTTAATGGACTGGATGAAGTACGGCAGGCATGGGTGACGTTTGGTTTTATAAGTATGAAACAATTAAATAACAACAAACGAATAAAAATAATACAATAATAAGGGCGTTTTCCTGAATGATTGTGCAGAGTCCGGCCCTGGCCGGCGCGGCGGCGGACTGAGACTCGTGTATAACATTATTAACGCACACTGTAGAAGGAAAATGTGGCGCCTAGGCCAGGGAGGGAGGCAGGCCGCGGGAAGCGGAGCGCGCCGCCGCGATTGTTCTAATGAAAAGCGTCTTCAGTTCGAGAGACAAGTGACGCCCCCTCGCTGCGATCACTTTGTACTTATCGGGATACACGTTTGGGGGAAAATTAAAAAAGAAACTGAATACGGTGGCGAGAGGCAAGATCCATTGCGAATGTTGACGCTCGCCTGACGTCGTTCGCTGGTCCGAAATACTTTATGAACTTCTGTCCACAGAGTCTGGCATGTAAATTTTCGAATTGAAAGTCAAGTTTTCGATATCATATGTATGTTACGGAAAATATGTCGATGTTATAAGTTTGTTACGAGTTGAAATGTTGTAACTGACAGTCGCGGGGGCCGTGCTGCTGCACTGCTAACGGAATACATTTCTCGCTGAGCGATGCCGGAAAGCTTCCGGTGACACATTTGTCCTCTACAGCTGCATACATGCCGAAGTAGCGGGGAGCGGAAGGTTAAAGGATTTATAGCTCTTAAAACATAAGTCTGAACAACAAAATTATCTATTGAGCGTGAAATGAGTTTCGCTGCGCGGAAAACTCGTTTAAATTTAGGTGAAATGAGATAATTTTCCAAGGGTTACGCTTCGCTTGCGAGGGAAGGGTAGGTATAATAGTGAGGAGGGCAGATAATCGAGGGTAATAGACGTGCAAACGGGCGCGGCCGCCCCTCCCGGGCTGCAGGCACGTGACGCTCTACCGATCTGAAGTGGTTGTATTTTTTTAATAATTATTTATTATTGGCCTCCATCGAGGAGAGCTCGAGCCGCGTCTGGTTTGTACGAGTAGATGCTCAGACTCGGTTTCCGAAGAGTAAGTCTCGCACAGCAGTTGCACTACCTACACTTAAATGACATCACGGATCATCGTCACACCGCAGGCTGCGCACGGCAGCGCCGCGCGGCGACACGAACCGATGAAGGTATCCTACCTTTACATTTTATTTATGTGAGCAGTACGAATCGACAGATCGCGGCATCCTTCCTGAGGGGCATTAGTTTTTATCGAATGTTCTTGTCGTTGGAGAACGAACCATGTTTTTGTGTCCGGCGTCGTGTGGAGACGTGGTGACAGTGGAAGACGAATGTGGGACGAGGCGGGCGGCCGGGGACCCGTCCGCCGCGCTCCGCCCGACATTACAGAGATGGGTATCAGCGCGACACTCGACCATTTGTCTCGCGCGCCTGACTGATGACGGAACCGTGACGCGGCTCGCTCTCCGGCACTCGCGCGCCCGCGACCAAACATGTCGTCATACTCGGTGCAAGTCGAATCACTAGGCGACTAACGATGGCCAAGTAACGTCCATACATAAAAGCTTAGGCTGAAAATAAAACTCAGATAAATGGTAAACGAAGCGGCGAAATTTTAAAAGGAAAAAGTAACCGAACCCACAGTCACACATACCACATCTTACGGCGCGAGCGATTAGGCTTATCTGCTGTCGGAGTTATCGAGGGCTCCGTCGATGGTCGTCTCTGTTTTATTGCACTCGTCCGTCGTCACCGGCCGCGCGGCCCTCGCTGCGCTCGGGTCCCGCTGGGCAATCTGCGCGCATCGCGCCGGAGAGTTCTCACAGTCGCGCAGAATTCGAGAAATCCGCGGGAGAGCCTTCGCATTCGATTCCCATCGGTTTGTGCGAGATGTCGAGAGATAAGCTCGATAAATTTAATTAAATGTCGGACAGCGGTCGCGGCGAGGCGAGGGCGGCGGCAAATTTGTTTGCCCCCGAGTCGGGCTCGCTCGGACTCGTATTAATTAAGTGTCACAAAGACGTCGCCGCAGCGACACGCCGACAAAAAATACGCAACGCGACACCCGGCCGCCGCCGGACACACCTCGCCCGGGACCTCCCCGGCCTCCCGCCGGCGGGGCGCGCCGCGCCGCCCGGTGCGCGCAGCGATCACTTTCAAAAATCAAACCGATAAAACAAAATTATCGCACGGCGATCTACGAGACGATTCCTCTCATTAATATGAATGAAGAGGAGTTGACCCGGTGTCGGGCACAGAAAACGTCATCATCCATTAAGAGGTCGCGAGCCCGGGCCCCCGGGGCGCGCCGCAGGGGCCCGCCGCCCGGCCGGGGCCCGCGCCGGGGGACGCGCTGCGACAACAGGTAAACCACTTAATTTGCATTCATTACAATACTCATTGAAGGAGAGCAATGAGTCGCACATTTTTAAGCCGGGAGTCTGTTAGCTGCTTCATTACTGCCGGCGGCGACGGTCGCGTTCACCGGTCGATCAATCAATTAAAATAATAGTTTTGTTTCGGTTTATGGCACAGAAGTAATTATTAATTACTTGTTAATTCAAAAACAAGGCGACGCAAACTCGATTCCCGTCGGCCGCGCTTCACAGTCATTCTCTCGTGGTTCTACGAAATGGACGCTATCTATCTAATACCTTTATACGAGCATATCTTGAATATGTGTATATGTATATATATATATAATCTGAATCTCAGAAACGGCTCCGACGATTTTCATGAAATTTAGTATGCAGGGGGTTTTGAGGGCGATAAATCGATCTAGCTAGGTTTCATTTTTACAAAACGTCGTTTTATCCGTGTTTTCAGCCGAGCAAAGCTCGATCATCCAGGTACTGTACACTTATACCTAAATAATATAATCAAACGATATTCGTTGGTAATCGCATAGCTTGAGAACGGATATATCGATGTTGCTGTTTTTTTTAATAATAGTGGTACTTCGAATGTTTATATACGTATGTATATGTAAAGGTAAAGGCCGACCGCTCCAAGCTTGCGGCTAGTCGACAATTATTATATATTGTGCAAAAGCTTTTTTAGAAAAAGTAGCTGCGAGCATGCAGACGGGTCGCCGCCGCCGCGCGATTGTCTTGTACGTCGATATGCGTTGTACATGCGCTCCGAGAGCCGCGCGGGTCGCTGGAGCGCCCGCCGGCTGCAGACTACGGAGGCGCGGCGAGGGTCGGTCTGCTGCCGGCGCGCGCGGCTTCCCCATATCCCGCATATCTGAATAGATAGCTCTCTAATTCCTTAGAAAAACCTCGTAACGTTCCTTTTATTGCGTTTCCGAGAACCGTCCGCGTCGGTTTGATACTCCAAAACCATTTGACAGTCGTTATTCACCGCTCGAGCGACTGGATCGATTTAACGAAAACATTCCTGCGATGCCGGCTCCCTCGTAAAATTTGGAATGAATTCGAGTAGTAGTACCACTTATCCAAACTAAATGCGTGTCCCGCACTGGACCCAGTGATATCTTTTTCATATTTCGACACCGTAAGCGTAGAAAAGTAGTCCGTAATTTACTAATCCCTCTTCAAAACCTACCAATTTAAGTGTAGGTAGGTACAATTCAACTATACTTTTAATTTATCTGGACTGCCCTGTTAGCTCATTTGGCAGTGTGTCTGCTTCAAGAGCAGTGGAGTAGTGGGGGAGTGTGGGGTGTGGGTTCAATTCCCACTCAGGGCAAACATTTGTGTGACGAGCATAAATAAAAGCTCTGTAAAGTTCTGTATGTAAAAGTATTTATAAGATCCGCTAACAGCTAAGTGTACATACACCAATACATTAAAAATTAAATTAATAAATTACAAACTGCCAAGTGCCAGCACTTATATGCGAAGACGGCGCATTATAATCAAATATTCAGTCTAAAAATTCAGTAAACATTCAGTCAAAATTAACTAAAGGCTACAAATTCGAACGTAGTTACGTGGTCGAGGGTAAACTAGATATACACATTAACAATACAGTAATTGAAATGTCAGTATTGTGTCAATATTGCGGGTAGCTCGCATGAAGCTACTAACAGTGCCTAAGAGTGAAAAGGTCCAAGGAACATTTGGTATGCTAAGTATTCGCAGCGTTATAAGTCTATTCAGAGAAGCATTTTTACCGAGGTTGGTATGATATCTAGGATTCGAGCGTGAGCCTCGAAGCCCTGGTTAGCGTGGTCGGCACAGAAACGTTCAAGCGAGACAGCAGTTCGGGGACGTCGGGTGCTCCGCGTACGAGTCTGTACGGGGGCAGTAAGCCTAACGTGCGTCTTCGATCCGACAGAGGGCTCGTAGTCTCACCGGGTAACTACTGGTGGTCTTCGCGACAAGGCGCCGCAAGAATCGCTTCTATACGCTTTCGAGTTTCTTATTGTAGATCTCATAATACAGTACTCCGAGCTACTCCGGACGTAAGAATTATAGAGTAAGATTTTTGTCTTAGGATTACCTATTAAAATCTTTGCAGTTACGCAGTACCGAACACGAAGTAGGTAGGTAGGAAGTAGGTTCCCATAGCTTTGCTCGGCTCGGGGCTAGAGTGCGCTGTATGAAATGTCCTAAAGATATTTATTTATTTATTCTGATCTTAGTGTCACTGTAAAACTTAGTTAATTCAAGTGCTTCAACAAAACAAAAGCAATGATTTTCTTCGTTTTCTCGTACCGGGCCCGCGCCGCCGCCGCGCCGCCGCGCTTTGTTGATACGAGTATTATTACTATGCGGGAGAATCCTTGGAATTCTTTAAAGTTCGGTAGTTTAACTTTTTTGTACGGCCGATATCAAAATAACATTAATTTAATTTAGATATCTTGTTATTACAAAAAATGTTTACTTAATGTAGCTTCGACTTCCAGGCTGCGGCGCGCGCATTCCTCGATCGGAAGTAAATTATTGTAGCTATCGGGACGTCGCATCGTTAGCGGCCGTCTCCACGAGCTCCGCTCGCGCCCCCTCCGGCTGCTCGGAAGTCGAACCGTTAGCGGCCGTCTCCACGAGCCGCGGCCGGCGATCTAATTTAGAAAAGTTTGTAGAAAGTATTATAATTGTTAGTTTCAGTAGGTAATTTAAAAATTATTTCACCTATGAAAAGCTGCATCATCAGCGAGTAACATGGGCGGCGTCGTCGGGCGTCTCAATGCGTTATTGAATGTTGGAAGGTTAGGTCTTATTCCTATTACTCAGTAAATTATATTTCTAAAGCGCCTGACAGGGCGTCCAATTGCCAGTCTATTACGAGCCGTGCACTCGAAACTTCCTCTAGATTCCGGGGCTCACATTATTTTGGACGATACAAAAATACTGTGGTGTAAATGTCGATGCTGGTCATCTTTAAACTACCAAATTTTCAACTGAAACTTTTGAACGTGCCAATTCTCTAACAAAAAAAAAATATTGGAACCGAACTACGCGTTATTGAATTACTGCTAAATTCATATTTTGTCTTTTAATTATATTATTACAGCATGAAGCAGATCGTCCCTAGCGGCAAACATCTATTTTATTAATATTCGTAAAAATATGAATATTAATTTTTGACAATAGAGTTATTTTCTTTTCTTTAAATAAAATCGTGCCAATAATAAGTACTTATTATGAAACTCATCAGAAATGGCGTTTCGTGAAACGAACAAATAGATCTAGAGCCGATATCGCCGATACAGTGTGTCTGTAGCTATGCAGGGCAGTGGGTCGCGGGGCCCGGGGGCGGCGGGGCGGGGGAGCGGGTGGCGCCCCGGGAGCTCCGGTAAATAATGACGTTTAATAATTGATTAATCGCCTTCCATCGCGGCGCTCGGGTCGGGTCGGCAGCGATGCTATCTGCGACTATCGGCCGCAGACACAAATCCATCGCTAATTAATTTCGATGACTCGAGGCTCGAGACTGCGCCGCCGCGCGCCGTCGCGCCGCCGCCCCGCTCGCGCTCGCAGTCGAGCAGGCGCGCGACACTTCGCAGAACGGAACCGGACGAGTATGGAACAAATGAAACGCTCTCCTGATGGTAGGAGATAACGCGAGTCCTCGACCTATGAAAGCTATGCCTGTAGGAAAATTAAAATTTGAATATGAATTCAAATTATGACTACTTTTTTGACCACTTCAGCGGCATCCCGAACTTTGAGTAACAAAACAAAGTTCAGGGCATCGTCGTCTTGCGCTCGTTCCTTTGAGACATTCGGAGGTGCCCAGTGCCCAGGCGACACAACTGTATAACTGTATATCCACCAACTGCAGTACCCTTCATACCGGAACACATGTTATCCTACCAAATTTACGTGTACCATGTGGCCGTAACATCATTTTAAATTTGGTCAGGTTATGCAAGTTTTCTTGCATATAATGCTGACGAATTAACTTCAAGCCACGTTTACAAGTAAGGTGCGTAGTGTTCCATTCTTATTCATTTACTTTTTAATATGGGTAGCTACCTACACCGCTGTACACTTATGGAAGTCCATTCGAACATTACATCAACAAAATACATGCATCCAAAATAAAATATCAAAAAAATAATAATAAAGCGATCTATAAATAACTTAAAAACAACAACATCATTAATCACAATTAACCTTAACACAAGTTGCGGAGAGTCTTTATCAAAGATAAAATCAAATTTTTATTAAAAAATCTTTTATTATTCTTTTAAATGTTGTATCGTTTTTATTTGTAAAATTTTCTTGTGGTGGGTTGGATAAGAATAAACTATTTTTAACAAACGATTTATTTTTCAGCTAGTCTAGGTTGGTCAGCACAAGCTCACACTCGTTCCTCGTCGAACAATCATGAACGTCACTTCTTTTTTTATTCTGTAAAGATTTCTACGAGCACACATGAGAGCTTGGTAATGTTAGGATTATTGGTACAAAAACTTCTCCGAGGGATTCACTATGACCTAATGTATATATCGTCCTGACAGCACGCTTTTACAGGACAAAACTAGCACACATCTGCTGCACAGCCGCTTTCCGTAGCTCGGCAGCACTCCGGGAGACATGATGGAATAGCAATAACTAAAGTATACAATACACGCGGCTTTCGTACCTGTAAAACAAGTTAAGGCTGATGTAAACGTAAAAGGAGAAACATTAGAAATTATAGACAATACCGTATTCTTGGGAATAACCTTAGATAGTAAACTTCAATGGGGCCCACACATTGATAAGCTATCGAAGAGACTTAGTTCTGCAGCATATGCAGTCAAAAAATCCGTCATCTTACAGACGTTGATACTTCTAGACTAGTCTATTTCAGCTACTTCCATAGTATTATGTCTTATGGCATACTGCTGTGGGGGAACGCTGCAGATATAAACACCGTATTTGTGTTGCAGAAGAGGGTTGTTCGTGCAATCTATAATATGGGTCCCAGAGAATCCCTACGTGATAAATTCAAAAAAATAAACATAATGACAGTACCATGTCAATACATTTATGAAAACTTGTTGTACACTCATAAAAATATCAATCGTTTCCCTAAAAATAGCGACATACATAATTTAAATACTAGAAATAAGAATAAACTTGCTGTGCCCAAAACTAGGCTAAACAAGACAAATGTATCCTTTAAAGGGCAATGTATACGCTTCTACAACAAAACTCCTAGTGAGTTGCAAAAATTATCAATAAATAAATTCAAACAAATTGTCAAAAATATCCTATGTAAAAAGGCTTACTACAAAATATCAGATTATCTAGACGATAAAAAAGCTTGGGACGAATTTTGCTCCAACTCGAAAACTAACAATCTAACAAGGTAAAGGTTTCTTGTTCGCTTCTTTACTTTACCTCAAAAAGATTGAAGTGAACGAAAGATCAAAGTGATCACTTTATTTCCTAGTTTTAAGTATGTTTATAATTTGTGACGTGTGACGTGTCCAAGAGTCCTGTAAGGTCTTAAGGAAATAAAGCACTTTGAGTTTTGAGTTTTGAGTGAGCTCTGTGACCGCACTGCCAATGCCGCGAGGCTCAGTTCACCAGACGACTCCTGGACGCGAGCTCCCCGCTGGAGTTCCGAGGTTCCAAGAAGCTTTGTGCTACCAGATATATTGAGTTGTCCATTATTAAGACAAATGTTAGGCAAAGAGGGGCATCAGTCGAGGTAAATTTTAAGCATTTAATTTTCTTAGCGATCGAATTATTATTAACGTTAAACCATCTATCCGTGGAATTTAGTGACTAATTTATTTGAGACACAGAATGTTACCTATTCATTTTAAACAATAGTGATGTGGCATTCGCAAATAAACTGATTTTACAATACACGCTAGATATGGTAATTCATATACATAAATTAAAAAAAAAGAAGGGCTAAGAATCGAACCTTGTGGGACACCGATAGTAAAACCAAATTCATTTCAGAGTTATTTTTTTCAGCGCCTCAGACTCCTTTGTCCGTGAACTTTGTTAACTCAACACATTTTTTTTAAGCTATAGAGGGAGAGGTAAGGTAATATATTATATCACTAGTTTGTGTGCATACCGCGAGCAGAGCAGCGAGCACGCCGCGTGGGCCGCCATCGCACTCCTCGACCACATCTGGGGGCAGCGCGCCCCACACGCGACGCCGTCGCGAGAAGCCTTCGATGGTGAGCGTGAATGCTCGATTCATTTGACAGTGTTCGGTCTCTAGTGAGGCTGGTGCAGCACATGTGCTGGGCGAGTCGAGTGCCAGGCAGCGTAGTACTGGAAAGTAACCTATTTCCCTTCAGCGGCAGCTCGAGCTCATGGCAGAGGCCTCGACCCTCGCCCCTCGCGTCGAACCTAACGCACTAAATACTGGGAACGACACTCTCATCGCACTAGAGTGGCGGCTACAGATGCGTTAAGATCCTAGATAGGGGCAGCGGCGAGTATGATGTAATCTAGAGCGCAGGTCAGGGTCGCCGGCTCGAGACATCGCGGCATCGCTCGCGGGGCCGCCGCCGCCGCCGTAATCTGCGGCCGCGCCCGCACCATGCTGATTGTGACGATACCGCGCGCACTGATCCGCCGCCTCCGCCGCCTCCGCCGCCTCCGCCGCCTCCGCCGCCTCCGCCGCCGCGCCGACACGACCTGATCCTCGACCCTAACATGTTGCTCTCACTGATTTTATATTTTTATTTCATAGTAATGAGTCGAACGAGGCGCTCCGATGGTAAGATAGCGCACGTCCATGACCATTGCAGCGATACACAGCACTTTGAGTAACAAGACAGCTGCTTTGGCGCTCATTACTTTGAGACTCTCGATAGTTAGTCTCACCACAGGGCCGTCGAGGCTAACTGTCGGTAGCTGCAGTCCCCTTCATTAAGGAAGCCGTTCTCCACACCACACTACTGCTCGGCGGTACATATACGACACTGCGGTGGTACCTACCTAGACGACTTCCCGCTAAGGCGACCTACCACCGAGTGACTGTTCCATTAACGAGAATTTCTTTAGTCCACCTCAGAGTTACTTTTTCACGACTCGCCTGAAATAACTTTGATGAAAACGTAATTAAAAGTTGAAAGTGATGGCCCGTCGTCATATGAAGAGTCTTGCAGGTAATGTGGAGTTACATACTTATCATAAACGCGTCACGCGTTGCGCGTTCGTTTTAATGCAGAAATAAATTATAGATCTAACTCCTGATTACCCTGAGATGAACTTCCGCAAAGTAGTTACCTAACGCTAGAATCTACCGGTTCAAAAATAATTAGTTTATCTTATTAATCCACACAGATTAGGCCAAGCAGATTATTTACTACTGAGAGTTCAACTTTTTTGCAAATGGCTACTGAATAACAGTCGCAGTAAAGTGTCCCGGGGCTACCAGAACGAGAGTGGGCACGGGGCAGGCAGCTGCACCTGATGATAAAGCACTCGCAGTGCACAGCCACTCAGGTGAATACATAATAACACAAGACCTGCTAAAGCAGTGTTTTTCAATCTTTTTGAATACGCGACCCCTTTATTTGTTGAAAGATGGTCGCGACCGCCATGGGCCATAGACAGAAAAAAGTTAGTAATTTAAAACACTTATTTTCTCTATTTTGGTACCTATATTCATTATTATACTATATTGTCTCGGATGCCATCTCGTGCGGGCCTAACGTTGAGGCACACATTTGCCCATCCTTCTCACTAAAATTGTGTTTTATTGTTGTGTAGATACTTGCGTTTCCCTTTTGCCGGCGACCTCCCAAGTGAGGCTTAGACCCCCCCTACAGGTCGCGACCCGCAGGTTGATAAACACTGTGCTAAAGAAATGATTTAGCACAAAGCCCCGGGCAAGTATCAAGCGGGCGGAGTCGCGGTACGCTCGGAGTGAGATCTAAGCGCAGGCTCTGCGGCAGATGAATAGAAAAACCCCGAACCCTTTATTGATTTACGCGTGGAGATGGCGCGATAGCCGCGGCCGCGCGTGGAGACCGCCGCATGTCCCCGGGTATTAATGACGCCGACGCCGGGGTAAATCATGCCCTGCGGTGGCTGGCAACAACATAAACTTCGTTACCAAATTTTATAAGGAGTTAATTTTGTTTTATTTTATAATTTTATCGAGCTAATGTTGTTTTGAACATGGAGGCGTTCGGTTACGGAGGCATTCTTGTCAATAATTGTTTGTTTTAATCGTTCGTACGACTCGCATGCGTGATTCATAATGTTTAAGCTAGAAGTCCAGAAAAAAACATGTTTAATATGTCGCCGTGACGGCGATACAGGGCAACGTGGAGCATCCCTGGCACACCGGCACGCACCCGCCGTCCTGCGCGAACCGCATACTCTCCCGGGATAAAAAAATGCCCATAATGTGATTTTTTTGTTGCCAATCGCCAGGTGTTTTTTTTTACTACAGCTGAGTGACGGTGTGGTCGAAGATGGTAAACACACCTAGCCTGGAATTGAGCTGGCTCTCAGGTGAGGCTGCCGGCACATACCGTCAGGTACACAACGCGTCCTGAGGGCGCCTCACGTGTCGGCATTGGTTACTGCAGCGAGAACAGGATATAAACACTTGCGGTTACTTTTACGTTTATATCGGTTGCTTACAGTACCTATGCTCATAGAAAAAAAAAAAAAACAGGCGGCCATGGGGGCTTGCGGTGAAGCTGCGGCGCGCTGCGAGAGGCGCCGCGACTCCTTTCACAGAACATATACAAACTGATTCAATGTTGTTTTTATCATTGGCATGTAATGTGCGTCGGTCGTATATCATCGTCGACGCGGACCCCGGCCTCTGGGAGCGCGGGGGTGCGTGAGGGCGGAGGGGCGGAGGGGGGGGGTCATGACTCGCCTCCTAATTAGCGCTAATTTATTGTCCACGTTATTAAATGAATTAGTCCGCTAATGCACACCCGCGCGGCGAGCCACGCACACATGCGCGCGCGCAGGTACGCTCCCCGCGCGACACAGCGTGGGAACCGACCGCGAGCGGTGCGCGGCTGCCCGTCTTCATTCCGAATCGTTAAAATCTAACTCGAGATCGTTAAGCTTTTATCTCTACTTAGTTTTTCATCGAGTGTCGCGCGGCCTCCTCTAATCTCTCCCCGAATTACGCAGCACCCGCGCCCGTTCCGAGAAGCGATCGCCGAACGGTCACTTCTATATAATTAGGTAAAAACTCGCCCATCTGCGCCTGGATCGGCGGCGGCCTCGCCGGCGCGGTGCAGGTTCGACGCGCGCCCGGTGGTGTCGAGCCTCCGCCACCTTCGTTATCTTATCTACGACGTTAAAGAGCCCTCGTCTCGCGGAGCGCGGCGCGCCGGCTGCCGCCGCCGGGGCGCTGTGGCGGGGCAGCAGGGTCGAGAGTGGCGCGGCCGAGCCGTGTCGCGTTGGAGCTCCGCGGCGGCGTCACTGCGCGCCGTTAAACGTTATCGACGTGTCCGCCGGGTAATTAGGCCGCCGCCGCCGGCTGATCGCTCACTCTCGGACGGACAGTCTGACTGCTCCCGACTGCTGCACGCGTGCTCATAGCGCCCGGAGACGCGATCATACTTTTGTACAACAAAAAGTACCTATTAGTCAAGTTAGTTTCAGAATAATCAAATGCGACGACCAGTTGCGTAGAGTTGTTGCAATTTATTCGGAAAACCGACTACGTCGAATAATATTTCACGTCCGTTAAGCAGAAGTACCGCGCCCACCGACTTACAAAGTAAAGCGTACCGAGCCCGTGCCCGTCCTCGCCTCGCGCTGGAGGTCGCGCGGACGCAGTGCTTTATGGTAATGGTTGATAATTGCGGCGCGGCAACATGGCCGCGCAGGATGCCGTAATTGTTTTCGTGGAAACTGCTGCGGCCCGCATACAGATTACACGCGCTCGCAAAAACCTGCACAATTAGAGCTGCTGGCCCGCCACGCCTCCCACGCGGCTCGCTATCACGCCTCGCCCCGCTCACCTGCTCCTCCTCCTCGCGCGACGTGACCAGCGGCCGATGTACTCCGCCGGCCGCGAGACCTGAACGTGGAAAGTCTCACCTCAGCACTTTAAACTGACGAGCGTTCGTTCTAGTGCTCACGCGTCGAGCCTCGAGATCTGACGAAATATCTGTGCGGAACGGAACGCGAGGTGGTGCGTTACCGAGGCTCGCGCCTAATCGCCCCTGCAAGGACAAAGCCCATTCTAAGTGCTTTGCGGCATGTGCGCGGCTGTTCCTTCCCAGCGATATGCGGAGCACTCGACGTATACTTTGACGAGGAAGGCAACCGATGTGACATCACGTAACATCGTGTAACGAGGAAATCTGTACGACACGCCCCGACTCCCCCGAGTGCGCTCTCATGTCGCGGCGCAGATGCACCGCGTCACTCGCGCAGACGAGCTGCGGGGACATATCACCTCTGTCGGCGAATACTGGGCCGCATCTATCTTAGAGCATTCCACGCCCTCTGATAAACTGGGAACGACTGCAAACGGTAAGCCGAGGGGAGAGACACGACATTCGCGTGCGCCGCCACGTCGAGTTGCCGAACGTGTCAGAGAAATGTCGAAATGAAAAGTATCGCGGCGCGAGCTCTGCCTGCCGATGCATTAGAAGATTCCGCATATACGAGTATCCGCGAGTGGCGTATACTAGCATCGGTCCCACGGCTCGCACGCCCCGCACCATATGCGTCCTACACCCGACCTGGTACCGCTCACGCAAATTTTTATCGCGATCGGTACAGCATTTTAGTCGACACGAGTTAACATTCCTACAGGCGGCTTTTTTCGAATTCATAGTATGCTACGCTATTCTATATCCTTAAACGAGCAATTCTTGTATATAAAACGGAAACGGAATAAATTCGGAAACGGATCCAACGATTTTCATGAAATTTAGTATGCGGGGTTTTAGTATTTAGTTTCGAGGGAGATAAATCGATCTAGCTAGGTTTCATATTTAGAAAACGTCGTTTTATCCGTGTTTTCAGCCGAGCAAAGCTCGGTCATCCGGGTACTAACATTGCCTAACATTGCCTCATTCTGTCACACACAAAATATCTTCTATACAGATAGTTGTAAATTTCGTCGCGATGCTTCCTGCTTAGACGTATAACGTCACTATCGCAAAATGTCATAAAAAGACGTTTTGAGAAATTGACGTTATGCTAAACTGACCAAGTTTTTACTATGACATTTTACGAAAGTGACGTTGTGCAAAACCTCCTTGAGGCTACAGTCAGATTCCCCAGAAAGGGTAAATTGTCGAGCTGGTCGTGGCCAAACTTTGTAAGGGCACGAGCCCATACAACTTTACCTTTAGCAACTACACTTGTAAAATTTACGGTTTGCGTCACGGCGCCAATGGCGCGCCCGCTCTATGAACCAGAGGTCTCGTGTTCGATTCCCGTCCGGGCTAATTGTCTGAATGAAAAGTCCGAATATTAGTTGTCCGTGTCGGGCCAGGTCGCCCGTGCCGGGGCTCCGCGGCAACTGCGGTGCGGAAAACTTGTTGAAAGACGAGGGGTGTGGTATTATGATCGGTATTCTCGTTATTCGAGTACAGTTAAGGTCTCTACTGTGCAGTCGGAACAAAGAGTCGCGAATGATGATATAGCTACTTAGTATGCCGCGGAACCCAAACCTACGTCGGAACACAGCGGCGAGGCAGTCGAGAAGCTCGCTGGGTTTCATTAAGTTTTTTGAGCGAAATGGTTATTTAGTAGTCAGCGTTCGGCTTACAGGGAATCCCATCGCATAGATAGCGATCCCGCGCCCACATAGCCGCTGTGCCGCGGCCGCCACTAGTTCCTGGAAGCGGCGCGCTAGTGCTGGACCGTTCCGAGAACGCTCGGCCACCGGCACTGAGCAGCGAACGCTTCCTCAACCGCCGCTTCGGACAGAGACGGCTACGAACCCGGCAACTGGGCCTTGCGCTAGTGGCGCCGGCTGCCACACATTATCATTTGGTCCCACAGGCAACACACTATACTAAAAGAAACCAAGTCCACTCTCGTCCACTAAAAGAAACATCTGAGGACACAACTATAACACAACCTATAACCTTTACAAAAAAAAGTTAAACCGACTTGATTCCTCTAACCCCACACGGCTAGGTTACATTGATTTATTGCAGAGTTCCGGTGCACGCCTTGCGGGTTCCTCGTCACCTGATGATGAAGCCGGAAGGCGGGCAGCTCATTGGGACTATTCTAGTAATCGTAAACTTCACTGAAAAGTCATAGGAAGACAAAACACGCAGTTTCTTCACTTGGATGACATACTTTTCTAGTTATTTTGGTTTAAAAATTAAACTACTGAACAAATTTTGATGAAATTTATATTGGGTCAATCGGAAAGAATGTGCCTATCCTTTTAATTGAATTTGACATTATAGATAGATTAGATATAAACTCTTTATTGTGCACACCAAAGTATACATCCCAACGCACAGTGTGCAGTGCGCACGCAGTGCTGCGAGGGTGACGTGGTGCGAGTTCGGCGCCCGCGGGTATCTGTCGAGGCGTTGCATCGTAACTTGCCAACTTTGTAGTAACACATGTTCCAAATCCTACGCCTTTTTCCAAATACACGTATAAAAACATGTCGTTCAACAATTGCAAACAGCGCCATCTAGTACCAAGCTAAGCATAGCTTTTTTTAAATGTAAATATAATGAGACGTTCCCCTGATGGTAAGAGATAACGCCTGTCCTGTCCACGACAGTTCAGTTTCTGGGCACTAAACAAATATTTACGTATGTAATTTATACGTATAAATGTTTGACCGTTTGTCCTCGGCCGATACTGAACCCACACCCTGCATCCCATGTAGCAGAGCTCGTACCGATTGAGTAACAGGCCAGTCAGTCGATAACGAACGTCGTTTAAATTCTACTCTATGTTATAACGTTTTTTGCCTTTGAGGTCCATAATAGCCTCAGATTGAAGTCTCCAGCCTGAGTAGTGCGAGTGAGCACATGGAGAGCCGGCTGCATGGGAGAGCGGGGCGCAGGGGCGTGGCCCCGCGCGGCCGCGCCCACGACCGCGTCGCATGCAAATCCCGGCACCCGAGCCGACACTCGACACCGACATCCCGAATCTTACAAATCTTACTACTACGTTATGTTTCGCCGCTACGTACTGCGCTCGTAGATCTGCTACGCCGTAGCCGGACCGCTACGAATTCCTAGAACTACGAGAACTATTTCGCGGAGTAGCTGAACATGAGTTGACCTGACCTGACGGTTTTCTGTTAGTTTAGTTTAGCGTTTAGTAATTGGCAGGATCGGGAAATCACACGAGCGGGCGCAGGCGTATGTAACAGGAGGATATGGGATTTTCTAGGTTAAGTTTTGTAGATTAGGAACACTTTTTGATGACGTCGTGTGGCCCGAAGTATAATCACAACGACGTAATAAAATGCGAAAATATGATAAGGAGTATGTGAGCATGAGCAGGCCTGCGTCGGACGACGCTCGTCGCTCCTGCGCGCTGCGGCGACGCAATGATTTCGAGTGGAACACTCGCCGCTCGAATCAACATCAAAACGAGTAAAATCTGTTGAGCGGCGAGACTGTGAGCCGATTTATTGGCGAACGTCGCCGCAGCACGAGCAGTAATGCCGGCCGCAGCGGTGCGGGTGCTACTTAATGAATCTGGGTCGGCGAGCGCCGCTTTGCAATCACCCCTATCGGAGAGGTGGCGCGCACCGCAGCGCGGCCGGGCGGCGCCTTGTGGCTCGGACTCAGGGCTCAGTTTGCGTCGGCGGCGGCGGCGGTGGCGCGCGCATGCGTGCATGCGGGCGCATTGCGAATGGGCACGATATGCAGATTCGCTTCATGCATATGTGCGGAGGCGCCTGATAACAACCCCGCTATTGTAGTTATGAATTTTTATCGCATAATAGACTCAGGTTATTTACCTAGTTGGAAGACCGTCCATCTTCTAATCTAGAGGCCCCGGGTTCGAATCCCACGGCGCGCACCTGTGTGGTTCTCGAGTTATGAGCGTACTGCCGCAGCCTGCAGAGGGAAAACATCGTGTGAACCTACATGTGCCAGAGTTCTTAAAAAGGTCCCGAAGGTGGGCGGAAGCTGCCGACCCGCACTTAATCAGCGTGGTGGACCTTACCCCTCTCACAATAAGGCCCACGCCAGCAGCGGAACAGTTTGTAGAAACAGGGCAAATCAGGAATAGACGTAGGTAAATAAACATTTGGAGAGACTTGTGCAGCGTAAAAAAGTTACTTAAAATAAATATATGGCGAATCCTCGTGTCCGAAGACGCGCCCGCACTCCGAGAGCCGTTTCTCTGGAGTGAGCCGGCGCAGGCCTCGAGCACGAGCCAGGCTCGGCAGCGCGGCCGGAACAACTAATGTAAACTTGGCTTGTCCCGGGGTTAGCTGGCAATACAGCGCTACTCGCGGCCGGAAGCAGAGATCTGTTGCCGCCGAGTATGCAGTATGCTGGCAGTAGACGTGTTATAACCGACATAACCCTATTTCAAAAACACAAAATTTAAAATTATAGGTTTGTGACATAAAGATGATTTTCTTTCTCTATGAGTGTTGTTTTTATGTCATAAATAAAGTGTTGTCTATTTTAAAACTGCGAGGTAATCCCAGTTTTTCGTCAATTTTATTAATTTTCTTTTAATTTTTCCCAAGAATTCGAGACATTTCCAAAAACGCAGTTAATGAGGCAACCGTCCCCGAAGCCTCCCGAATATTTGTGTAACTTCAATGCTAGTAAACCCCCCTCCTCCCCCCTGCCTTCCTGCCCCGCCAGGAATGTATAATTGTAACAGTATGTAAATCCGCGCATACCGGCGCCGCGGCGCGGAAAGATCCGCGATCACGCCGTAATGAGGGCCGACCGATTTGCCGCCACCGGCCGCTGTCGGCCAGTTGGCCTCTACGGCGTCACCGGGCTATGGCGAGCACAGATGGCGCTGAGCCTGAAGCTGTATGTACTACTCACTCCGCACGCGCAGCCCGCAGAGCCCGCTCTCGGTAACCGCCTCCAGCATGGCGGCAACATCGTTGTTCTAGAATAACAGCCAACGGGGGCTTAGGGTGCCATCCTAAGCATTTTACCGCTTAAATGTTAATCATGACAACGCTCACTTTTTTTTTAAATTTACGAGACGCTCTTCTGATTGTAAGAGATAACGCCTGTCCACGATCATTGCAGCGATTTACAGAACTTTAAGTGGCGAAACAAGGTCTAGGGCGTCGCCGCTTTGGCGCTCGTTACTTTGAAAATGTTCGACGGTTAGTCTCAACAGCCCTGTAATTTCGCTATCCGAAAGTGTCTTGAGTTTGCAAGAGGTGTCGATTGAGGTGCGCAGTGAACGCTACGCTACGTCACAGGAGCACCGCGGCCGCCGACAGCCGGTGCCGGCGTCGTGGTTGGCTCGCGCTAATTAGCCGCGCGGTCACGGTTCGCTACGCTCCTATTGTATCTCGCGTGCGTGCCCTCCAATAGATATCGCGTGTCCAAACTCAGTATATTCATGAGAATGAGAATAATAAATATAATATACAATACTTACACCGCATTCAGCGGTTATTTTCTCATTAAAATGTGTGCGCAGCGAGCTGGTTGGCTCGTGAGATGATCGGAGCTGACGGGGCGGGGCGG
Organism: Biston stratarius; assembly: GCA_950106695.1. Taxonomy (NCBI): domain Eukaryota; kingdom Metazoa; phylum Arthropoda; class Insecta; order Lepidoptera; family Geometridae; genus Biston; species Biston stratarius. The sequence continues at coordinate 14,476,462 of OX467110.1, read as the reverse complement.
GGCGGGTTGGGGCGGGGTGGAGGTGACAGTCCGCCACACAGAGACGTAAGTACCGGCTGTTTCTAGTTCTGTCCGCCACTGGACACGGCCGGCGCGCGGCGTGTCGTCTGGCGAGGGCGCACAGCAACAGAACACAAAGGAGCAAGGCGTGGTGTGCTCCGTGCGAATGTCTGCGCGGCTGTAGCGGCTACAGGGCAGCCGGCGGGCACACGAGGGTAGGACCGACATCTCGAGCTGTACAGCTGCAGTTTGCAAAACAAACATATTTAAAAGGTTTTCTATTCAAAACTGGTGCAGGAAATAAATTTATGGAGTAAAAATGGCGCTCGCACTCTCATCCACCTATGTTAGATTTTCCGAAACGGTAACGTACCTACGTACCTATGTGTTAATCCCGGCTTCCGGCCGCCACACTTGTGCTGGCTAACGACGTGGAGTGAGGCCACTGAGCCGAGGCTGCTGCGGAGATGTATACCTGCTGACCCCGCGACGGCATGTTCAAGTTCATCCTAACCCGAAAGCTGTTGAAGCAGTAATAAATGGCTGCACTCCGTCAAACCCGTCCGGTGAACGGCGCGTACCGCGGGTTATTAATTCCCGGGCCGACGCCGCGCGCCGGGGGGATCACACGCCGGAAGAGTTATGACAATAAATAATGCGCGCAGTTAAAAAGATGTCAAACGAACTGACGGCGGAGGAAGCGCCGCCCTCCCGCTCGGCGCCGGGCGCGGGACGAGTCGGCTAGTTAATTACAAAAAATCATTATATTAATCTTATATTTTCCTCTCGCTAAGTAAACGGTATAAAAGTTATGATGTCGTCGTGTTCCACGGTGTCGTTCTCACTGCTAGAGAAGTTCCAAAAAGTCTTGCGAGAACTCGTAGCGAGATTTCCTTCCGCAACTTTTAATCTCTGACTAGCAGTGGCGTGCTGTTTAGTTCTGGAACGCAATCAACTCAGTTTTCTTCCAATGTCAGTCCTCATCTGTATATAGGCTACAAATGACTAAACTGACTAGATAACTGGTCGGTGCAGCTCATGTTTACATCGAGCCGGCGCACCAGCGCCGCGCCAGCCGCTGAGCCGTTCGTTTCGCCGACGCTGGTCGTTCCGCCATATACGTCTTAAATATTCAACTATTAGCATTGCTTCGTATGGAGTTGCGTGGCATAACAAATTATTTCAATGTATTTTAAACCGGACAGCAGCTCCGCGTCGTTCCGTGCGAGCATCTCCTCATGCCGAGTCCCGAGTGTCGCGACGTGTTCCGCGTGATGTGCGTTCCTCGAACGTGAACTTCGCAATATACTGCGACTGCATTGCCGACGTGCGTTTCGTGGTCCTAAGAGCACTCATGAGAGTTCTTGCGATCGTCCGCGACGGCGCCGCTGGAACTGGCGAGCTTGCACATACGTATTTACCCCTGACACCCCAGAACGCGCAACACTCGGCGCGAGCTGCCGAGCGCGGCGTGCCGGCAGCCTCCCAGTCGTGTGATGGTTCGTGTCGCATTGGCCGGCGCCTGCCGTCCACGACTGAGCAATGCAAATTGCTCAGACGAGCCGTGCTTGCTTCTTTACCGAGTTCGCGTTCCGAGGTTTGCATCCGCCAGCACCACCGAAGGATTCTCACACATTTGCCAATTATTTGCAGACCTACTCCGGTGATTCTCGCAAATGAGTTTTCTAATCCCGGCTGACCCGTTGGCATACCTACGTGAAATGTTCCTGTGACCACGGAATGATAAGAGTACCTCCTCTGATCAACATATCGTTGTTAAATTACTTCTTCCAGGTGAAGGAAAGTTCTGGCTGAATAAAAACCGAAACGGAGAGTACCTAATTCCGCAGAAACAAAAAATAAAATAAATTTTAGTTTCTTAATCGAATTAAAACTACGAGGGGAAGCGCAGCTCCTGGTAACGAGGAGACGTGCGGGGACGGGCGGCGGCGTCGGAGGGCGGGGGCGGGGGGCAATAAACATGTCAGCGAGGAGATGAATCGCCGCCCGCTGCACTCGCAGAGGCTCGCGGCACGACACGTCGCATGATGGCTCTTGCGACAGAAGCAACCGGCGGGCCGCGGGCCCAAGAGGATCTGCGGCGGCACCGGCGCCGGGGCTGCGGGCGGAGTCTCCCGCGACATTCTCCGGTGACGTCTACCGTTGTTGAACCTTGAATTCTCTAGACGGATGAAGCGAATCACGCCGGGAATGAGGAAGACCTGCAATGAGAGGCATGCCGCGGCCGCGCGGGCCCGCACCGGCCCGCAGCGTCCTCCGCGCGCAGAGACTGACGAGCGACGGTGCCATGTCGAGCTGAAGTAACCGAGCTTTATTTGTTCACAGGGCGGGGAGCGGGGAAGGCCGCGGGGAGCGCGGCCCGATTTAGTCTCGGATTAAAACACAAAGGTAAATGTCGCATGCGGTATTCTTAGCCGCGGAGTGACGCCGCGCGGCGCCGCCCGCCGTAAATCTCGGCCGATTGTCGCGCGTGTCAATGTTTTACTTTACAATAAATGCCGCAGTTTATCTAATGGGCCCCGGAATAGCCGCGCTATTTATACCGCACGTGCTTTATGAGCTTCATTGTTTCCGAGACAATAACAGCTGATTTATAGCGCACTCGCTCGCCGCGGCGCTCCGCCGGTTCGCTTATTTTCGGAGACTGAACAATCAATCGCGTAAACTGTAAAGAAAGCAAAAGGACACGAACTCGATTAGTCGGCTTAGCGGAAGCTAATCCGCGCCGACAGCGGCCGGGGCAGCGCCTGCCCCGGTAATCCGAGGCAATCCGAGGTAATCCGCACCCACGCCGACTGCCGCGGATTACTCGCTAGCGGACTCGGATAAATAAACAAGGGTCACGCCGCCGCGGCTTCGTCCCGAACGCTCGCAGCGGTCGACGGCGGGCGCGTCATCCCGCACTATTCACGTAAACTGAAGCGTACCCAGGTCTCCAGACTCCAGAGAAGAGCTATTTAAAGTTTTACCGGGATGTCCCCTACACTCGACTTCAAACGAGTGAACGCCGCCGCCGTCTCAAACTGTACAACGACGTATTAATACATCTCGACAGCTATAACTTCGTGTTGATACTCCGATTTGAACGATAAACGCATGAAACGATGTAATAATACGTCGGAAGGGGGAGCCGGGTGATATAGCGACATGTGACGAATGTTATTAGTGGTGGAAGAGGCTGGCTGGGAGGAGGCCGGGGGCTGGGAGAGGTGGGCCACCCGCGCGAGGGAGAGGCGGGTGGTTTTCGGGTTTGAAGCATGAAGTTCGAGCACCGCCGCCGGCGGTTACGTATGAAGTCTATCTCGTGTGATGCCTGGGAACTGGCTGGCGATGTTCAAATTCATCGTTCAAATGAATCGCTTTATAAAACCTCGTTTTATAAGGCGAACCACTGAACCGTGAGTGCCGCTCCATATCTACTACTAGCTCTAGTACGTAATTAACATGATACTCTATAGTTCGAGCTAAGGGCCTGTTCACACATCTCGCGCCAGGAAGGACGGCGCAGGCTCGACTGCGCGCGACCAAAAATGTAGAATTTGACTTCCCGCGGCCCCGAGACCAGACAGTTCTACTTAAAAAGCTCTATCCATATTAGGTATACATCCTATCCTATCCTGGTACCTACATCCTACTTTTTATAGCATAATCGGCTGAACGGTTTTGGATGAAGTATGGCACACTAATAGTTTATTACCAGGATTAACACAGGATATTGTTTATCCCAGAAACATGTTAAGTTCCCGTGGGATTATAGAAAAACGACATAACATACATACACACACACACTCACACACCGACACACACACACACACACACACATACACGCACACACAAACATACAAGACGTATGCTAGAAGTTTGGTATTTATAGACGTGTCCTATGAAACATTATTCCGGGAAAAGAGTGTTGTCTTTTGTTGTATAAATTTCAAACTAGGTAATAAACTATAGGTATGCGAGCCAAATTTCAACCAAATCTGTCGAGCTGTTTTTGCGTGATGATCTTGTTCGAAAAAACATATAACGATCTCTATCGAAAAGTTGCAATTTTTGAGTTGTTCACTTCATTTTCGGTTATTTGCTTTGTTGAACGGATTTCGAAATTCGGGCTTTGTTGTTCGTTTGTTTTATCAAACCAATGTACATAAATGATTCCAAGATAATAAATATTAGTTTGTTATGTTTAATTTGGTAGCGAGACAAAAAGTTGCTAGTGTTTCCATAACGTATATACCTAATAACATCATCGGCACAAAGACATATGTTTAACACACGCAGTGGGTACAGTGACTCTGACAACTGCGGAGTTCGGAAGGAGCATCTTTTTAATCAGTGTTTTGTGTGAATGAATATTGTATAATATATCTATAAAAGTATATAAAGGACGGTGCGTGTAGCGACACTGTCCCGCCGCCGCGGCACGTAGCGCGCGCTCCGGCCGGAACGTCGCGCCGCCGCGGCACGCAGCGCGCGCTCTGACCAGAGCGTCGCGCCACCGCCGGAGCCGGTGACCATATTTGGCGCCTCATTTGTCGTTACGCAAGTCCGAGCTAGCCGCGCACCGCTAATGGCCGCCGCGAAACACTGCCAGCCATCTAGCTATTATTATCAACATGTTACTCGCTCGGGCTTTTTGCAGAATCATATCGATATAAGTACATCGTTGAACTTTACGAGCATTCACTCGTTCGCCTTATAGGCAAGGAAATAAGTCAAGAAGCCTGCAGTAGTAGCAACCGAGTCGGAATGCGCACTAGATCGGAGACGAGGGCGCCGCGCGGGCGGTGCGGTGCAAGGAGTGCCGCCCCGCCACCGCCAGGGCCTCACTGGCCCCGGTCCCGCACGTGGCATGTCCCACACGAGCCGTGCCGCGTGTGAAGCTCTCGCGGCGGCGGCGTTCCAATGCTCATCCAGACTCGGTGTCAATAAAGGAATCCCTGGGTGGCATCGGTTTCCTTCCTGCGGCGCGATATCTGCGATGTAAGACTCGTCAGTTTGATTGGCGGCTCAGGTAACGGTTCGGGTATCGAACGAGTATCCTGAGCGTAACCGATGTCCAGGTTCCCGCCACCCGCCGCTGTAACAATGACGAGATGCAGCCGCGATACGGGGCCGCGCCGCTGCCCGGGGCTCGGCCGCGACGTGTTAATTCCGTCGATACCATCTCGCGACGACACAGATGTATTATCAGCGCGGCAATTATTCCGATAACGCGCTCCCTGCGCTCCTCCGCTCCCCGGCGCGGCGGCGTGGCGGCGCGGCTGCGCGGCGGAGCGGTGGCGCGGCGGCGCGGCGCGTGCATAGCGCGCGTCGCTCGTAACATGGCGACCATTACTTACATTCTTGTATAATTGCGGCCGAGTGATAAGTACCAAGCGATACCAATGTCACTCCTGACTCTGCGCAACAAAACACGCGGAGTAAATAACGTTCTGTTTCAATGTCTGCAAATGTGAAAACTTCCAATTCGTGTACGGTTTGCACGATAATGTGATTGCCGATATGGTATTGAGACCTGGAAGCGGGGACGCTGAACGAATCGTGTGGAGCGACACTGCACTGCAACGTTTGAATCTGCGTCAATGCACGCAACTAGGATTCCTTGCTGACCTGCAAGTTTTTAGGGTTCCGTACCTCAAAAGGAAAATATAACAGAACCCTTATAGGATCACTTTGTTACCCGTCTGTCCGTCTGTCCGTCTGTCGAGACCTATCTCGGGAACACGTGGATCGCAGATCTGTAGTCCCTTGCAGCTGTGAAAAAATCAAACTAGTGGCAGCCGTTTACGTCGCAAAAACCGCATATTTCGACATTCACGAGGGAATCGAAACCTACAGGGTACGTCCCGTTGACCTAGAACTATGAAATTTGGCAAGAAGCATATCTTATTGGTACACATAATGGAAAAAATACGAAAACAGTAAATTTTTAATTTAATCACAAAAAAATAGGGTCAAAGTTATAAACTTTAACACTCGATTACGGAACCCTCGGTAGGCGAGTCTGACTCGCACATGTCCGTGATTTTTTTACAATAGTGTCTTTCTAAAATACATGTTTTCCCGTTTTAGCGGCACGTGTCTATAACTACGTTGTGCGTTTTCGTGATTTTTTCGTTGACAATATATTTTAGATTGTTTTTGTGGCTTATTAATGGATGTGCCTTGATCAGTCGTTCATTGTAAAAGGTCGTTAACGTTAAGTTGAGACGTAGATGTCGACGCCAATTGTTTGAGTTGAAACGGAAACCGTAAAACACGAATACACAATATGACACGAGGGCTGGCCACTCGGCAATTAAATTACCCGCCGTCGGCATAATATACCTAATGAGCAGCCCGGGTTAGCCCACAATGCAGTTCGGGGCGCTACACTGGCTGGTGGAAGGCTGCTCCTTACTGAAATCGATTTTAACCTCATCAAAGAGACGATCTTTTAAGATTTCTCCAAATGGCAATATAATAACGAGTTGTCCTCCTGATTGTACCGACAAGTAAAATATTCCTGCTAGTCTCGGCACTTGACACAAGAAATAACTTATTAAAGCTAAACGAAGTTTTTCCGTTCTCCGCACGCACTCACGCACTCGTTCCGAGCGCGCCTTGTATCCGACGCACACACGCGCGCGGCGTGTCTGTGCGTGTAGTGGGCTCAATAGAGTTAGTGTATGTGCTCAGTGAATGAGAATCAAAGGGCGATTAGTTAGAGCGCGTATTACTTGTATAATGAAGGGCGTCTGTTCATCTAGCGGCGCCTAATGAGCCGCGCTCGTTACAGCTGCGCCAGCGGGCTGGGAGCTTCCCAGCTCGCTGGCGCGCAGCGACTGCCGCGCCGCACTAATGCATAAATAACCACAGAAATAACCTCAGTTTCACAATATGTTTGTTTTACCCCTAATCTAGTTTTGCCCAGTTTTATTTGATTTGTTCATCAAAATCTTCATTTAAGCGTAAATATCACAGCTAATCTCCAGTTTTTCTTTAATAATGGGGCGGCAGCGCGCGGAACCGCTCCTCACTTCCCGGCTCAGCCACCGCGTCACCGACACTCATCGACGGAACGGTCACTGATAAATCTTCGAGCAGAAGTCTTTTAAATTAGCCAAATCCTGCATGTCGCGCGTTACAAGGATAGCACGGCAGCTATGTTTAAAAAAAAATATAGTGTCAGAGCCGGTCCGTTCACAGTCAATTGTTTCAGTATTTCATGTTTATCTACTTGTTTCCGTTTTTAAAATTTAACGCAAACACGACAAGAGGTGATGACACAGCGGACGGCCCGCGGGCCGCCTTTGGCTCGTAAATATTAGTTATATTCAAATATGTATTACATATTTGAATGCTCGCGGCGGAGCCTCCGCCCCGGCTCCGCCGCGAGTGTTTACTAATGTGAGACGAGTTTTTAGACCTTTGTTGGCCGATGGTGAACCATCAAAAAATACTGTACAACTTTCATTTCAACCGAGATCACAAAACCAAACCGTTCAAACGCCCCGTTCAAATGTTTCATTGTAAAGGAGTTGGTATGCGGCGGGAGACGATATCTCGAATGGCGAGCCCTCCGACAATAACATGCGACGGCTCGATTCTACGTGAGCGGAGTCTGTGTTTCATGTCGAGGTACGGCTGCGGCGCGAGCATATTCATGTGGGAAAGTACATTAGTAGATACACCTGTGTATTCGAGCTCAAAATTGGAAATGTTTTCATTCTCTGTACTGTACCTGGGTTAGTAACATAAATCTCCAAAATATAATTAAGTTTATCGACCCTATGATTAGAGCCAAACGCAACTATAATAGACCGGAAATTTCTAGTATTTGTAATGAAACCCTGGCAAATTATATTGATTTCTATAGAATATATACGGACGGCTCTAAGGATGTAAACAACAACATCGGCGCGGCCTTCTTTGACGAAGCCATGAATAATGCTGTAAAATTAAAAATTAATTGTAACGTGTCAATCAGAACTAGTTGCTGTTTCGGAAGCCTTGGCGTACATGGGATCCATAAACGAAGACAAATTTGTCATTTTGTCGGACTCAAAAAGCGCACTCCAACCAACACCTGGCTCGCTGTACTTCGACTTTTCGAGGTGCACCGATAGCCTATGCAATAATAAAATCAATCTTAGAATTATTATCACAGTCTAAGGTGGTGATTTTACAGTGGATTCCCTCACACGTGGGCATTAAGGGCAATGATATAGCGGATGGTTTGGCTAAGGAAGCTTGTAGCGATGGTCTTGCTTTCTGTGCTACCTACTTACAATGACTGTTTATACCTCGTTAAAAACATGTGCCGTGACGTCTGGAAGGAGTATTTTGATGAAAGATCCCGAGAAAAAGGAATCTGGTTCAGAACAATGCAGCCGCGACCTTTGTACTCCTCTTGGATAGATAACAGTCCATTATCTAGACAGGATCTAGTATTATTGCTGCGACTTCGTTCCGGTCACATACCATTGAATAAGTTTGCCCACCTCATGCACAAAGTTGAATCGCCACTTTACTGCGACTGCCTAAGAAAAGAGGACACCTACCATATTCTTATGGAGTGTGTCAGGAACGAACCACTCAGGCGTCCCTTATTCCACGACAGTTCCATTGGATTATGTAAGTAACTCATATTTAGCCCAGCCTATGACAGACACCACAAAGAAGGTTATAGATTTGGTGAAATCAGGTTTGGTGAATAGAACAAGTCTTATTTGATGTCAGATGAGGTTTGTTTTGTTTACCTGACTTATATGTAATTTAAATGTAAATGTTTACCTAATTACTTTTGTGTGTACTTTAATAATGTATGTCAACTAGTGCGACATTTTCGCTGTGCGAAAAAGCACTATAAATAAAGATATAAAAAAATAAAAAAAAGTACGTTAGTAAACAATACTGAAATGTATGAAAAAAAGCAATATCCAATTAATCCCGCCACAGACGCTGTTCCGATTTCCGTAGTTTTCTGAGACATATGTCTTTATGTAGGTATCTATGTATTTAAATATCTTAGAAATATGTAGATATTGTAGAAATTAATGCCAATTTTATTTGTGTTTGCCGCGCCGCGCGCCGCTGCGTTTGCGGCGCGTTACGCGACGCGGCCGCTAACGAGCCGCGGCCGATTAGCTTCCGTCGTAATGTTCGTCGGAACATCGCGTCCAATTACCGCGCGGCGTCGCCTCTGAAACATGAGAGCGGCACGTTTTTACACGACACGCCACAAAAACTGCTTAATGCGCCTCGGGCGGAGCGGCGCGCACCAACAAACCGTTAACGGCGACGAGGCGCGGCTGCGGGGCGGTGCTGCGGTCGCGCGGTGCTGCGGCCGCGCGGCGCGGGTGATGGATGTCGGTTCCGGCTACGCGGCACACGTGGCGCTAACGAGCGTCACCCCCGCGCTCCCCGCGCTCCACAAAAACTGCGCTCGACGATACGAATGCAAATGTTTGAGTAGTAGTCTAGTAACTTGTAGTCGTCGCTCCCCGAGCGATTACCCGACTTCAATGAACGGTGTATGTTCGGCCCGACTGGCCGCGCGGCGCCGGAGTCGACACCGCGCGGGCGGAGCTTCCAACCGCCATAAACTACATCGGAGATTACGGAAAAGGATGTAATCGTTCTTCATTAATGATCACTCGTGTCGGTGCATCGAAATAGTTAACACTAGTTTAATAAATAGAACATTAAAAGCGTAGCGGCAGGCTCCGGTAGGGCGGGACTCGGCTGGAGGCGCGTCGCGCCAGCTGCCGAACGGGAACTGACTAGCAGCAGCGCGCCGGCAGCTGCAGTAGTGCTGCGCTGCGACCACGAGACACGGCACGAGTGTTCGCTCGCTGACCGATTCATGAATTGTCGATGTCATATTTTTCGTGTTGGCAGCATAGCACAGGCCTCCGCAGTACCAGTGGGCGGTAGAGGTGAGGGCTGCTTTGTTTGATCGTATTTACGTGTTGCTGTGTGCGCGAGCACTCGTGCAGGCCGGGGCCGCGGGTGCGGGGCATGTGCGCGCGGCGCGTCCCGCGGGGCCGTGTCGCGCCAGTTCCCACGGCGCGCGGCGCGCGGCGTGGCGGCGGCGCATTCTGCACAGATGCGCTGCTTTTGCTTTGTTTTGTGGGAGCCGTCCGGCCGCACATGCGCCGCATACCTGGCCGTACCTGTCCCGCGCGCACGCCGAACGCTCCGTAAGCGCGTTGTAAGCAGGGAGCTAAGTCTACAACCTGCGCCCTGCGCCCTGCGCCCTGGGAGCGGCGCGGTGAAAGCTCGCCTGCAAACGTCGGCGTTACGGCTACAGAGCTTTCTCGGAGTTACCGCCGCGCCGCGGTAAGTTAATATTTGTGTAAATACTTACTAGAATCATCATCGCGAATCATTTTCCGCTCCGACGAGCAGGCGAACTGCGCTCTGCCGTTACCATGATCGTGGAAAATTCGTAATTTTTTCATCCGATGACGCTTTGTTCTGCGCCGCGCGTTCTGGTATATTATCCCACTAATATTATAAATGTGAAAATTTGGATGGATGGATGGATGTTTGTTACTCAATCACGCCAGAACGGCTGAACGGATCTGGATGAAATTTTGCATGTACTAGATACGTTAGACCCTGGAATAAAACATAGGACACTTTCATCATCATCATCACCATCATCCATCACCACGCAGATATAGTTTGTATGTTTGTTACTCAATCACACAGATGTCATCTGTCAATTCTGACATCTGTCAATCTGACATCTGTCAATCTGACGTCTGTCAATCTGACATCTGTCAATCTGACATCTGTCGATCTGTCATCTGTCAATCTGACGTCTGTCAATCTGACATCTGCGTGATTGAGTAACAAACATACAAACTATATCCGCGTGGTGATGGATGATGGTGATGATGATGATGAAAATGTCCTATGTTTTATTCCAGGGTCTTAAGTATCTACATGCAAAATTTCATCCAGATCCGTTCAGCCGTTCTGGCGTGATTGAGTAACAAACATCCATCCTTCCATCCATCAATCGGCGCCCGAGGGCCGCAGGAGAGCGCCGGCCGCGAACTCTTCACGAATCTTATCTGGAGGAACTCGATATCGTCACGACGGCCGGCCGCGCGGGACGGCGCGGGACGGCGCGGGACGGCGCGGGACGGCGCGGGACGGCGCGGGACGGCGCGGGACGGCGCGGGACGGCGCGGGACGGCGCGGGACGGCGCGGGACGGCGCGCGGCGCCGCCGCGGCGTCTGGCCGCGCGCACCTGCTTAGTATTCCCGGGGGCTGCGCCGCCGGCCCGCAGTGAAGACGTCGCCGCGGGTGTAACCGATACTTACCGTTATATTTACGATGCCGTTAACGCTCCATTAGCATAAATTAAGCGTCGCGACAAATATCGAGGGTTTTATTTCAGTTTGTTTAGTTAGCGCGTCTCGGGAGGGAAACCGAGGAATGCGGCGGCATTGTCTCCGCCGCCGCGCGACGCTGTGTGACGCGGCGCGACGCCGCGCGGTGATGTGTCGCGTGTTTACAAACAGCGGTGGCTAATGGCGCTATTTCGGTCCCGGCATCCGATCGAACGACGATCTCTCTATTCTTCTCCAGATAGATTCCCGCGGGGCGGCGCCACACCGCGCCGCGAGCTCCGCTGAGCGCGCAGTCATCGGTTGAGCTGTGCGCGCTCCTGGCTGTGCGGTGCGGACCGCGAGCTCCGCTGAGCGCGCAGTCATCGGATGAGCTGCGCGCGCTCCTGGCTGTGTGGCGCGGGCCACGGGCCGCGGGCTCGCTCGCTACATTTTACCGAAACTTTGACTCACATTTTAATGTAACGTTTTAACGCTCTGTTCAGTCTCTAAGTAAATCTCATCACTTCAGGATCTTTGTCAAAACTTGGCATCATACGGAGCTTTCGCCTATACGACTATAATTATACATAATATTAATTTATAATTTAATTTTATATGGAAAACGAACACCATAATATAAACGTCACACAATCGTATGCCGACAAAAGTGAAAGCTTAAACACGTCACATGGCATGTCGGTGACGCGAACCCATAAGATTAGACCCTATATACCAGAAATCGGTCAACACGGCTAAACGAATTTTCACTCGAAAAAGCTTTTTTGTTTCAACGACACCGGAACAGACATGAAACCTCATAGCACGAGGCGCTATATTAACCGCTACTGCAGTGAAGGAGTCGCTTTATCTCGATCCCATCTGGTGACACATGTATTGTTTATTTTAATCGCCCCCTCCATCCTCCGCCCCCGCCCTCCTGTCCGACGTGACTGAGTGCCGCTTCACGAGCACTCCGGTGTTGCTCCTTCCCTTCCTTCGCGGCCGGGGGAGCCGCGCGCGGTGTGACCCCGGCGCGTGAGCGCTCCGCGGACAATAGTAATCCGCGGCCGCTCTTAACAATGCTCGGACGAGAATAGAACATTGCACCGTTCGGTATCGAGATGCGAGGACGGCATTCCGTGCCTGCGCCGATCGCATTAGTAAATTATTAGAAACGAAGTCGCGCGCGCTAAACGGTTTACAGCTTTACAGAATTAGACAAGTCCCGCTTTATAGCCGACACGGCGCGCGGCGCCGCGGGGCGCGCCTGCGTTTCGTTTAAGGCGCTCGCTATAATTAGCTAAAGTGTTAAAGTTCGGTATAAGCCGACGCGATTGCTTCTCTATATACATTTCATCAGAACAAAAAACACAAAAATTCAACGTTCGACGAATGTATCTAATAGCTTCTTCGAACGCGTCAATTACCACGTAGGTAGTATCGCTGATGAAATTAACATATAACACGAAATACGCACGATCCTTCTAGCCATCGTTGTATCTATGATTCGCTTTGCAAAACTGTCCTAGATTATTTTTTTATAAATATGTTTTTGTAAGGTTAATGATAGTGTTCTGGTAATATTAATGCATCTATAAAATAGGCTCCGTTCGTAATGTTTAACCGGCGCGGCTCGCAGCGCAGCGCCTCGTGCTACTTCGCGAGCGTCCACGACTTGGATCAGTACATTCTTGATCGAAGGTGAAGGTGACATCACGTAGGCACGAGCTGGAGCTGCGGGGCCGCGCTGCCGATCGTAATAGAGCCTTCGTTATGCAGAAGCGAGCCGTTCGTGCCGTATGTGGGGTTCGGGACGAAGTCTCTTGCGTGGAGCTGTTTAGGGAGCTACAAATACTACTTTTGCCGTGCGAATTCTTTTACCAGGTAGCCCTGCACATGTACACCGATACAAACTTAGATACTTAAACAACGCCGGGGCGTCCACAGCACGTCGGATCCGGCCGTGTGACGCCGTCGCACCGGCTCGTGGAGGCGGAGGGGTCGGTCTACGACCGCGTCCCCGCTTCCATTGGGGATGCATCACGCAATCACGTGCTTACATATTTTACCTGATATGCAGTCTGGCTTCAGGAAACTTAGAGGAACAAGTACAGCTTTGTAAGATGTTTCCACCGCCCGTACGAGAGCTCAAAACAAACTCAGTTTTAGGTCGAAGATCAAGAAGCATTTGCTGGAGTTGCAGAAGTCAAGTAGGTAGCAACCGGTCTCACATCAGTACTTGCTTCTCGTTCTTCGTATAAACTCTATATCTAATATTATATTATTTTCTTTCCTCTCCAGTACTATGTAGTATATGTTCACGCCAGCCCCTAATTTTTTTATCCTTGTCTTGTTTTACGTTTACTATAAACTATATTTCATAATGTATATATATCTAAGTACATACTTAGATATACTTTTCTCTTTACGCAACTTCTTCACTATATGTATATTTATAATTTCTCTATTCTATTGTATATTCACGTATGTATCTTATTTATTTTATTCAGTCTTATGCGTCCCTAAAGGTTGGTTCTGAAAACCAGCGCTGCTGAGTAATCGGCAGCATTAATGTTGAGAACTAACCTTTTTTGTCGCACTGGACACTACAGCGACAACTATTATAACTATTCATTATTATTATTATTTTGTCATTATTTATATGAAGTGTGTTGTTGTTGTAGTGTTGTGTGTGTCAAAATAAATGTAACTTTCTTTCTTTCTTTCTTTCTTTCTTTCTTTCTTCAGAAGCAAGCTAAGAGCTCATAGCTTGCTTTATGACTTTGACGATTATTTAAATATCAGAAATTATTGAATTACTCTCAGATGAATTACTAGTGAGTATTATTTTTTTACATGTATCTATTGACATATTTTATATTTGCCATTTTCATTATATTGACATATGTTATGAATTTTGATATTTTAAATATTATTGGAAAAATGACCTGTAACTTTGGTGTTAGGAATAAAATATTTGTATTTGTAACGCCGCCGCGCCCCCGCCACGCCGCCGCCGCGCCCCCGCCGCGCCGGCTCGGTGCGCCTGCTGTTGTTGCTCTGCGTGACCCGCCCGTGCTTCGTAGCTTCAGATCGTACTACGTGTAGCGGTTTAGAACATAACATCAAACAAAACACGTTTCTTAAATACATTCTTATTTTTTAAATATTTTTTTGGCCCCGGCGTAACGGAGACGGTATATGCGTTTGGGGTGAGAGGATGTTTGTACAAGTCCATATTGCCATTTTTCTCCAAAACTGCTAGTCCAATTTTGATGCAATTTTCAGTTATCGGTTCGGGTTTGATTGGTGCATGTTCTTAGGTAGGTGGTACGGTGACAACTCATCAGGGGGCGCTGCAGTAAACACTTGTTTGTGCAAAACCAAAACTAAAATAGATAATATCTATGCTCTCTAAAAAGTTTAAAAATAAAAATCTTTTTTTTTTTAAATCCCACGACTATTATACACGAGAGATCAACTCTACTAAATAAATCTTTACGTTTATTATCTCGTGTTACATCGTGTTATATTATTTAAGTTTGGGTTAAGTTTAAGTTTTTAAATTATCTTATTATTTTTTCAAATACATATTTAACCGTGTCGTGTGTTTTTTAAAAAATTTCTATTTTGTTTTTTATGTTATATTCTGCGATATAGTAGTGCGCGTTAAAGGGCCTGTTATTTCGAAACAGGCGGTGGGTAACAATAACTGCACCGCCGGCCGCGGGCCTGGCTCGCGTGCGCGCGGGCGCAGCCGCCGTGAGACTCGCCGAATTTACATAAGCTATTGTTATTTTTTCTCAGGGCGTAATTGCAGATTTCCTCGTGATGTTCTTCTCATCGAATTGTCTGTGTTACGAGTTTTTAGTGATAGCAAGAACACAAATAAGCGAAGCGAGCGCGTTCCGCTCCGTCGCCGTTCGTATCAGGGGGCGATCCGTAGTGCCCCGTCGCCATAGTAGTCGCCGCCGCCGCCATGCCGCCGCGCCGCCGCTGCGAGCACCCGGTGGCTACTCCGAAAGTTACCTATCGCGTAAAATTTTAAACTAACGCGAATTAAAGATTTGTTTATAACCGGGACATAGTCTTGCTCAAAATAATTTGATCGATAGTTCTAGAGTAGTGTTAGTTCTATTCTTCCCTTCCTTGCTTACTCCGACGTTAGAGTCCGCCGCGCCCGCACCCGCGCCCGTACAAATAAAACAATAATTTAAAAGCACCTAGTAGGTCTAGGTACCCCCGGTATTGCAGATATCCGTAGGCGACGGTGATTACTTACCATCAGGCAACTGGTCTACTTAATCAAAGCAAATAATTTATTTGCATTTTTTTTATTTTACATGGAAATCGAACAGCTGCTAATTGGTAAAATAAATAGGAGATAAGTGATAACTTTTAAGAAAGCAATTAGCATCTGTTTGTTTTCCATGTAAAATAAAATAAAATAAAATAGCACAAAAGCCAAAAAAGTTTTCACTTCTGCTAACTAGATTAGGTTGAAGTGCCCCGAGCGCGCACCGGCGCGGCAGCGCGGGGACAGATCTAAGAATACCATATTATTATAGGTACACATGTAAGTATAAATTCGAAATGTAAACAAAATCTTAAATTAAAAACAGATAAATAAATAATAGATTGACAATATAAGCCATAGAAGTTTTATAAAATTTTCATTGCTAATAATCTTTTCTTTCTTTTATATTTTTTTGCTATTAAATAGACTTTGTGATATCATATTTAATTTTAGTGTTTATAAAAAAATTGCTTTGATATAGCATTCTTAAAAGTGTTTTGCCTCGTCATAAATAAGTCGACGTCCCTTGAATAATTGTAATTATAATTAAGTAGCGTACGGATAAAAAATGAAGTTTACGATAGTTAGTATCGTAGCGCGGGGTGTGTAGCTGGAGACTGGGTCGACGTGGCGTTGTATTCAGAGGAGTCACGAGACCCGCCCGAGACAGCGATGAAGGGCAATCAATCCTATCGGATAATATATTGTGCATGAACGTCAGGTCGGCCGCCTCCCTCCCGGCCCGGACCGGCAGCAGATGATGGTGGTAGCAGACCTCGTCGTAGTCTAAGTCAGAGCTCATAATATTAGTTTTGAAGTTAATAAATCGAATGAACTTTCTTTGGGGCCTTTCAAGAATGTCTATGTGGCTTTCATAACATGGTTTCCAGACTTGTGAAGCATATTCGAGTTGACTTCGAACTAAAGAGCGATAGAGAATCTTCAGAGTTTTAATCGATTTGATTTTGATTTGATTGAGGTAACTAAAATGTCCTATAATAAATTCAAAGATTTTATAAAGCAGAGGTTAATTGACAAAGCCTACTATAAGGTGGCTCATTACGTGGAAGACAGGAATATATGGTTGTAGTAGCTTTTCTCTGCAGTTGCACCCCGCTGGCTAAGTGACAATTGTAGTAAGCATAATGTATTAATATTTATAACTGTAAATTGTAACCTAATATTAAAGAAAGATCCACAAAAAAAAAATGCCTTGCTGAGTTTCTTGCCGGAGTCTTCTCAGTTGAAGTGTAATTACAAGCCGGTGGTAGATTCAAACATGTAACTTAACGTTCATAAGTGCCTTACCAGGGCCTGAACTGAATAAATGACTTTTTGATTTTGATTTAAAATCTTTAGTGATTCGGAGAATAAAGCCGAGAGTTTTATGGCTTTGTTAGAAATAGCCTCAATGTGTTTATCGAAGAGCATTTTGAATCCAGTGTGACTCCCAGATCGACCACTGAGTCCGCTCTTGTCAGAGGTTGACGATTAATCTTGTAACTATGAGTGAAGGTCCGAGCAGATCTGCTAAATGTGACGCAGCAACACTTAGATATGTTTAGGTCGAGCTTATCCGATGCACAATAGTAGTGGAGGTTATATAGGTCTGCCTGCAGTAGATTATAATATTTATTTTTATACAAGTAGATAATAAACAGGTCTTATTAACATTTGTTATGCAACGACGCAGGCGCGCAGTCTGCAAGCAGGCGTGCAAAAAATTGATTGCCATCTGAGCCATAAAAAAATCAATTAATTAATTCGTAGCGTTTCGTGTAAGACTACGTCCGGCAGCGGCTGAGCACGTCGCGCGGTCGCCGGCTCGCCGCGCCCGCCGGCGGGACAGCGGGGACAGAGCTCAGCCGTGACTTTTGTAACTTCTCACCGTAGCTCCGACCTTTACTTTTACCACAAATCCTTTCCATACTAAGGTTGCCTGGAAGAGATCGCTGTAAGCGATAAGGCCGCCAGTTGTTGCACTGTTATGAAGCCGTTTCTGTTATCAATAATTTATATTATGGTGTGAATAATAAATAATGATCTTATCTTATGTCGGTGCGCCGATTGATCTCGGAGCTACTATTATTTTGTAATTTTTGAATAATGCTGTTCTATGCGGAAGTCCACCGTGTGGTATTCTGGAGGTAGATCTGTAATGTTTCCGCACGTGGAGCGATGCTCGTTCGCTTTTATAAACGGAGATACGCTGGAGATCATCGTGTCGGCCTCGACCGTACATGGCCTGATAGGAAGTCAAACTGGAGAGATACTTAAGTAGGTACTTGGGATCAGCCCTGTTTTCATTAATTACTCCACTGCTTGCGAGGTCCAGCGTCCAAAGTCCAGCGCGTCGAGTGCACACTCCACATATCTTCGAGGACATTAGGAACTCCCAGACATGCCGGTTTCCCCACGACGTTTTCCTTCAGCGTTTGAAGCTAGCGGCAATATACATATATTATAAAATAGCAGTGGCGTAGTGCTGCGGGAGTCGTGCCCGCGCACTGAGTTGCGGACGAGGGAATGAGAGCTAACCGTCGGAGGAGAAATGAAACGCCGCATGTGAAACAATCACAGTAGATCATGGAATTTATTTGTCGAGTTCGTTAAGATTACAAGTGACGGGCGGCGCCGCTCCGCTCGCCGCGTGACCACGAGTGGCAGTGCCGACGCGCTCTCTCGGGTGGAGAGGAAGTAACGAAGGAGCGGACAGGGCGCGGGCGCCGCCACGCCTCGCCGCGCCTCGCCGTCGCCTGCTCGCGAGGCACCGCGTGTGTTCGGCCACTAACTCGCCGCGCCGCCGCACCGCAGGGAGTTATTCCATAGAGCCGCTCGAACACTCGGGACCGGTGCAGTCCTAGCAAATTGCTACTTCCATACACAAATTATGTTCAGTCTTACATGTGTGTGACCGATCAGTAATGTATGCATGTATTGTAATTTACTTAAGCCATTTACTTTTAGTCAATTAGTCTCTTAAGACGCTTCCACGGACCGATTGCGACGATGATGATATAACAGGCGGCCATCATGAGGCAGCTCTATGACACGACACGCCGCTGCCCCGCCGGCGCGCCGGCCGCGCCCGGTCCCGGCATCGCGCCGGCGCCATATTTTCTCGGCGTCGCTTCAGAGCAGCACGCGAACTGAATAGTTTGTTTCCGCGGAATCTCCCCGAGCCTCATTTGAAATATTGTCACTGGTCGGAGCCGATAAATCTGTTGGTTCGCCGCAACAATGTAATCATTCCCGAAAAATTTAGTGTCGGGGCGCGGGCGGGGCGCGGGCGGGGCGGCCGCTTGCTATTTTCGTACAAGAATGCCATTGTGTCGCGGCGGCCGGCGAGCGCTGGGACGCCTCCGTCCCGGTTCGCGTTCTAGCCGATCTCTTATTTTCCCAGATTGCTCTGTTTACCCGTTCGGCGCAATAATCTATTGTTTAATACGAAAATAACTCGCGCGAGATGCGAAGCGTCGCGGGGCTGCGGCGCCGCGGCGCACCGCGGGCTCGTCCGTTAATATCCGAATATGTAGAGTACGCATAATTCTTGAGAATTAGTTAAGCGGTAGTATTTCGCACACCTGGCGGTGCGTGCGGT
This sequence comes from Biston stratarius, assembly GCA_950106695.1. Lineage (NCBI taxonomy): Eukaryota > Metazoa > Arthropoda > Insecta > Lepidoptera > Geometridae > Biston > Biston stratarius. The sequence goes on along the minus strand of OX467110.1, from coordinate 14,457,212 downwards.
GCGTGTGGCGGCGTGTGGCTTGGCGTGGCGTGGCGACACGTGCGCTCGAGTTTTGTCTACGATATCTGCTGTAGCGTTCGATATAATTAATCACAATATATACCTACCTACATATGTACACTCGCGCTACATTACATACAATATCTTATCTAGCCTATTCAATACATACTACGCGTGTATTTACACGGGGCCGCTCGGGCCGCTCGTACCGCTCGAGCCGCTCGGGCCGACGGCCGGGAAGCGCGCTCGCCTCAAAAGGCCACAGTATCACAAAAACTATTCGTTTACATAATTATGTAGTCGGATCTTTACGTTGGCGAGTAATCATCTCCCTTACTAGTGTTCTAGTACTGCAGCTCCGCGGACGGCGAGCCGGCGCCGGCTGTTCCTAGCTTCGTACTTGTCGATGCAGGCGCTGCTCTGCGTGCGTTCATCTCACGGGAATCCGGAGTAATCTCCAGTGCGTCCGCTCACGACTCCTGAGGAGCTGAGGACAGCTCTATCGCCATCCCTCTGAGAACAGAGGCTCCGGCTGATAGTTGCGCAACTTTGCCGTGCGAACCTTTCAAATGTGCCCGTCTCGCGAGCACTCGCGCCTCGCCTCGGCTGTCGGCGACACTATACGCTAATGACAAAACAGTGTAACCTATCAACTATCTACTTACGCTAACGTTCGATATACTACTTATCGTACATGTGTGCGGCGCGGGCAGCCTGCCCGCGCTCGGGACCATTATTACATTATTTATTTTCATTTCTATACAACACAACAATAATTCGACTATCACACACGTTACAGGTGTGCCACCATATGAAAGTAGTGGGCGGCCCTAGTGTCGCTTGCGCTGTGACGTGGCCCATCGGAATGGTATAACCGGCGTAGTACTAAAAGTAACAAGTGACGGCGTGCTGTCGCCAGTGCGCCTGGAGCTCCGTCGCCAGCACGCCGGGCGCTCCGTCGCCAGCACGCCCGCCGGGCGCTCTGTCGCCAGCACGCTGGGCGCGAGCATTTGAGTCATCTCTTTAAAATTTAATCGGTCTATATGCGATTTCTATTTCGTTTTATGTGGTAAGTCAGTCAGTAGACTAGATATTTTTTTGTATGAATTTAATAAAGTTAATGTAGAGCAGCAGCCGGCGGGGCGCGGGGCGGGGCAGGTGCCGCGACACTAGGGCTGCACACGCACCTGCTTATATTTAATTCAGGAGACAGCGTGGCGGCGGACGTCTGCTATCGCCGAGCAGGGCCGGGTCGGTTTCGTCAACTTTTGAGTGACCTCGATAATAAAAGTATATATCAGCTCGTGCTGCGCGAGAGGCGCCACGTCCCGCGGCCGCGCCGCCGTCGCGCCGCTGCCGCGCCGCCGCCGCGCCGCCGCCGCGCCGCTGCCGCGCGCGAATTCGTAGCTATACTGCTTATGTTAAAGTTTACACTTGTTCACAGTACATACATAAAGCTGTTGAAGACGCGCGCCGCGGACGCACTCCGGCTCCCCGTCAGGCGAGTCGGTGGCAAATCATAGAAAAGTATATTTTATAAGATGATGTCCCGCGCGGGGCCGCGCTCGGCACGCACTACATGGGTACAGTTCTCTCCACTACAGACACGAGGTCCCGGGCGCGGCGGGGGCGGGGTCCGCGGGCCGCGCGCTCTCAGAACCAGTACAGGTCCTTCGACGTGTCCTGCACCTGCGCCTCCAGACCTGCGCACACAGAGTCACGGTTACTAACACATCTCGTTCGTTTATTTTGTATCAATTGTATTTGGATAATAGTGAAAAAGTAGCCAGCTGTAGTGACGATAGCTCAGTGGTTAGTGAGGTCAGTTCACACGCCGAAGGACGTGGGCTCGAACCCCAACGATGAGCTGGAGCTGCCGGTGAAGGAAAGCATCGCGACGAAAGGATTAAGAGAGATTAAGAGATCATTAAATTACTAGTAAGTAATTATATATTTTTTTTAAATGACATTTAATCATATTGACACATTTTATATTTGACATATAAGTATATGTTGACTTTTTCATTATATTGACATATGTTATGATTTTGATATTTTTAAATATGAATGGAATAATGACCTGTAACTTTTGTGTTATCAGTAAAAGATTTGTATTTGTATTTGCCATTCCAGACTAGAGGTATATATTTACCATCTTCGACCACACCGTCACTTCGGATAAGCTGTGGTCGAACCGTCAAACACCTAGCCTGGCAACCATTTTTAAAAAGCCACAGTATTGGCGATGACCGTGGTCGGATCAGTTTATCTATAGATTGGCGATTGGATGCATCTGATTAGTTGGATGTCGGCAACGGGCGCTCCGACTGCGACGGGCCGAGCCGCATTTTCCATGCGTGTCCTCATAGTCTGACTTACATTTGTGTGTATTTATTACTTTCAACTAACACTACAAATACAAATACAAAATATTTTATTATTGCAAAATAGTGTGGCTAATATAGAGTTACAACCCTGTCTGCTGCTTTAGCGTGTAGCTGTAGTGCAGCAGCCAGTGCTTTCCCTTAAACTATGTACAATTTAAGTAGGTAACAATAAACAAGAGTTAAATTTAAAATAATAGCTTTAATTGCTCAATGCCAGGTGTGGATATGTGTTTGAGTGTATGTATGTGTTGTGTGAGGGTGTGTTTGCGTGTGTTGTGTTGGAGGGGGTGTTTGTGTGTGTGAGTGTTGTGTAGGGGTGTGTTTGTGTGTGCGTGTTCGTGAGTATGTGTGTGCGCGTTCCTTAGTCTACTCTAATGAATAGTTTTTCAAAGGAGTTGTATTCATATTATTGCAGCCATACTTTGATGCAGTTTTTAAGTTGGAGAGAATTTAGGGTAATAATCTGTTGTTGTGTCTTGAGCAAATTATACAGAATAGGGGCTATATGATTATAATGTCTCCAGGACAGAGCACACTTATATTTTGGGATAGGACATTTATCAGGTCTTTTGTTGCTTTTGTAGGTAACAGGTACATCTCTATGGTATCTTTTAATAAATTCATACGCAAACATTTTCCGAACCGAAATTACATTGCATTCAGAGTATAAGTCGACAGTAGGCAGTAGGGTATCTGAAAGGCAATTCCATTATTACTTTTAAAAGGGCGTGTTGCGCTCGCTCCACTTCTATCATATAAGTTTTCGACGCACTATCCCATGTGCATATACAATAGCCAATGATGCATTCACAGAGGGCTTTATATGTATCTAGTAGTAGCTTCTTATCTGCTACAGAGCGAAGTAATTTAAACGCATGAATAAATTTTCTAATCCGTTTTGAAATCACATGAATATGAGGCTCCCATGTCATTTTATGGTCCACGAGTACTCCCAGATATTTAATAGTATCTACTTGCTCAAGAGTATTGCGAGTACATTTAGTAGATTTAGGCGAAATTCGATTGCAAGGAAATGTATGCACGCGTAGTTCAAAGTCAAAGGGTGATTTAGTTCTTTCTGTTTTTTTAAAACACATGTATTTGGTTTTAGACGTATTCAGCGACAAAAGGTTGTCCTCTAGCCAGGATGTTACACGGGCAAGTCCATTCTCTGTTAGTTGCCGCACATTTGACCAATCTGAATCATGAAATAGAAGGACAGTGTCGTCTGCAAACATGAGTATAGTATATCTGCACTATCTAGTTTTATATTGCATAATTCATTAATATAAATCAAAAATAGTGTTGGTCCCAGTGTACTACCTTGGGGGACACCATATTTACAGACAGCTTCGTCACTAATAAAATTGTCAACTTTTACCTGTTGTCGACGGTCAAACAGATAATCTTTGAACCAGTCAAGTACATTTCCTCTAACACCTACACTCTGCAGGCGCGCTAAAAGTGTTGGGATGGAAACAGTGTCAAACGACTTTTGTAGGTCTAGGAAGACGCCCATAGTTTTCTCATTTTGATCGAGGTATTTGGTAACTAATGATGTTAGCTGAAGAACAGCATCATTAGTTGACTTATGGGAGCGGAAGCCATATTGGTAAGAACTTAGAATACAATTTTTTTCTAAATATGAAACCAGCCTCTTGTTTACAATTTTTTCAATTACCTACCCTAGGTAGCAGAGAAATGGGCCTATAAATAGATGCCAGTTCTTTGTCTCCAGACTTAAAAATAGGGCAAACAATAGCTTTTTTAAAAATTACATGAAATATACTTGCAGTGAAGCTTAAATAACTACATACATACTCATTACTTCTAAAACTTAGAGCTCGTGCCGCGGCTACAGCCGTCGGTAGTAAATTAACTCCACGAGAGTTCGTTCGTTACGTAATCTAAATTAAATTAACTTATTAACTTCTGTGTTATCACTTATCTTCTATTTATTTTACCAATTAGCAGCTGTTCGTTTTCCATGTAAAATAAAAATAAAACCACTTGCGGCTCCGTGTCGTCACTAAATATAAGTTCAAAAAGTAAAGCCGACCGCTGAACGCTGAGTAACAGGGAAGCATTTTAATATTAAATAAACGACTCGCACGTCATATACAATGCAATACGAGTACCGTAGTGTACTCGTACATGTATGGAGCGACGGCCGCGTCCCGAGGAGAGGGTGCCGCGCGCGCTGACTCCTCAATACATTCAACGGTAGGAAGCTTTGGGGCAAAGTGGCGTACGACCACGGCCGTCCTCTGAGCGTTGCATTAAGCACGTTCAAATATAACACGCGGATGTTGTTCGTTGAACCGACGACAAGTATTTAATAACATTACAATAATTTCAGATGAGAATGTTTTCTCGTGTCTCGGTTCTGAGCGCGACTTTTCCGACGGTTTTAGTTCTGAATTTACATTTTATTTGAAGTATAGGTACCGGGGTGTACGTTCTCATTTGCAGACTCGCTTTACGTGTATGTTTGGAGAGAAAACATGTTCGGTTCACATTTGATTTAGGTGACATCGACGACGCGACGATCAGAACGATTTGCAGCATCCAGCGAGAGGAAGACGAAGGCATCGCTGTTACAGTAGCGTTAGGAGATCAGTCAGGCTAACGTTTCCCCGTTTTTCACCTTAAATAACTTTTTTGCAGATGTAGGATCAGCGGGGTCTATGATATCTTACTTGTGTCTACCTATCAGTCTGCCGACACCTGCACCGACTGTTACATCCGTGGTATTTATATTATAGGCGTTTCCAGCCGTGTAACGAATGTTCATGGCGGTAGTATTATTTTAAATTTGAAATATCTACGTGTAGGCCTAAAGCCCGAGCGCGCGGCGCCGCTGCACGGGCTCAGTTCGACCGCCGGTCCGTCGGCCAGTACACGGGCGCCCCGCGGGGTCGACAGTGCGGACCACTCCGCTCGCGGGTCGGCTGTAGAGCTGTGTAAACGCGAATTATCGAAATGAGTATATCGCTTTTATTTTCTCTAATAAATTTGGAATATCTACAACGGGTATGTAGGAACCGCTGCCAGAAACAGACGTACGAAAAGTATGATGATTTGATTAATTTAGTATTAAACCGCGGAGGATTATTGCTGTTGGAGCGAATTTTACGTTCCAAATTAGGATCGGTTGGTACATAGAGACATGTCGCCGTCGGAGCGAGTAGAAGCGGCCGCACCGCGGGCGCCGGAGCCTCCGCGTCGCAAGCCGCGTGCGGAGGCTCGAAGATATCCGCCATGCAGCCGCGAGCTTTCCTTGCGGGCGCGGGCCGGCCCGAGGTTGGGTCAGGGGGCGGTAGATAATTGACACGCCGCCGCGCCCGAGCCAGTGGGCAGCCGGCCGGGGGAGCATCGATCGCGCGGTCAGTGGGCGGACCCGCGCCCCGCCGCCCCGCCGCCCCTCGAACGCCCCCGGCCGCCCCTCATACAGTTCGCTTGACCATCGATTTATTCAATGAGTCTCCTGACCGCGCGACCGTCTAATGAGCCGCTCTTTCGGGCGCTCTCGTACGGATCTACACGTGTAGTGGTCACGGCCCACAGTGCGCACGAGGGAGCGACTCGTCGCCCGGTGACCACAACGAGGAAGGATTATGTTTGAAAATAGAAAATAAATCAGGAATGTGTTTCCAAATCTATTCGCTCCCTTAAATTATTGTATTAGTTGCTTCGTTTGTGGAGCGCTTGCGACAATGCCGCGGTCATATCGAGCGATATTTAAAAGCGAGATGTGCAGCGCACCCGGATGGAAAGTATTAGGTAATGTGCGGCCGGTCCGGGAGGAGGCGGCGTGACGTCACGCGTGCCATTCGTCACCTCGTGAGCGGCGAGGGCTCGCGAGGGAGCTCCCCGACTCCTCCCTCGCCCTCCCCGCACATGACTATGCACCGCCACGCAGCACTGTATACCGACTACTGAGGTTCAGCAAACAATAAATTACATTTATTCGTAGATGAGGGCGGACACTCGACTTCATGGTCCCTCCAGTTGCTGCCCGCGCCTGCGGTGCCGGAGCGGTGCCTGCTGGCGGAGGTGGGCTTTTTCATTCTTTAAAAAGGTGAGCAGTTTAGATCTTGTTAATGTAATTAGTTTCTATAATAGGTGTATATACCTAGTTTCTCACACTGCACGTGGGCCGAGCGAGTCGGGTGCGACGCGGTCAGTGCCGACAACGATATCGATGCGGGGAAAAATACGAAAAGAGCGTTAACAGTTTGGAAACCTAAAAAACGTACCTAGGTACCTACTCTAGTTCGGAGCGCACACGCAAACGTACCGAACGTCGACCGCCAGGCCCAGTGCCGGATTAAGCCAAAAGGAGGCCCTAGGCCATTAAAATTTTGGGGCCCCCTTTTTTTAAATAATTGTAAAATTAATTTTCATTTATGCATTTATAGAATTTAAACACCTTATTCATATCATTCTTTCTCACGGCTATAGTAATTTAACTACTTGTCTTCTTTGTACCTTGTCTACTTTAGCGTGACGTCAATGTGTACAAATCTAGTAGTGTTTCATCCGAGTCGATTTGTCACTTATTGAAAAAAACGTTCTTTTTTTACCAAGAAAACCAACCAAATGTGTTTTGCAAAAGGACCAAGCACCGAATGGTAGTGTGACGTTAAAAACACTGGATCGTTTGTGTTTTTCTAAACAAGCTGGAGTTTGTGAGCGCTCTCTCGAGTCTTTAGCGCGCGATTTGAAATTCGAATCGTCAGATGAAATAACAATCGAAAGAATAAATGAATAAACATATTTAAATATTTTGCGTTTAAAAATACATATTAATATGATAAATTAATTCGTTGAAAATAAAAATAAAAATCTCGATATTTAAAAAAAAAGAAAAAAAGAAAAAATTTAAATTAAAAATTGCATCTAAAAAAAATCATATCAGAATTTCGTGGGGGCCCTAGGCGATGGCCTAGTCCGGCCTAATGGGTAATCCAGCACTGGCCAGACCGTACGATAGGCAGGCACAGTTCAAAGGGTAGGCATAGGGCGGGGCGCGGGGGCGCGAGAGCGCGGGGGCGCGGGGCGCGGGCGGCGTTCTGGGAAATGTTATCAATCAAGTGGATGGGTGCGATCGGAGCCGGCGGGGCGCGGGCGAGCTCGGCCGCCGGAGCAAGAATTTAATCTGCGAGCGGCGCCCTCGCCGCCGCCGCCATCGCCGCGCTAATTCATTTTAATCGTCGTCATTAAGGCGCGTCTCCCCGCTCGGCTCGCCGTCACCCGCGCGCGCCCGCGCGGCCAGCCCGCACGCGCGGGGCGGCCGCCGGAAGAGGTCACGGAGCCGGAATGCTCTGTTTTGTCACTCGGATAAAACGCTTAAATCATCACAATTAAAATATCTGCGCCCGAAATGAGAGGAATGTCTTTGAAATGGAAATGCGCCTCACATCTAAAACCCCCCTCGTCCCCCGTGCCCCCCGCTCCCTGCCCCCGGCCGCGAGTACATCCCGTTATTTATCGCGCTCTTTCATGACGAGCACGGAATACTGTAACAACATTACAGAAATGCTTTTGATTTCGTTAACGGGCGCTCCGCTCCCAACACACGAATACACACGCACTGTCAATTATAAACTACTATTTATGCGCGAGATTTATGTAATTATTTATTATTAATGTCGTGCTCTACGAGTTTTATCGTCCCGGCGCGCGGCGTCGTGCGGACAAATAATAATTCGTGTATAGGACGGCGCGGCGCGCGGCGGGCGCGGAGCGATGACCTCGCGCGCCCGCACCGCGGCCTGCGGGTGACCGCCGGCCGCGTGCCGCCCGGTCCGTCCGCGGGATCCGCGGATCATCGCGGACTCATCGATCGAGCGATCCATTTCGATGGATACATTCGATCGTATGAAGCGGTCGCGATACATTCTCAATGATGAACTCAAAAACTACTCAGCCGACTATAAAAACTGTTTTACCTGTAGTGAGCTACAGGTGAATGGTCAGCGAGTGACATGGGTCGTACTTTATTTTCTAAAAATCAGAGATCCCTACGAAAATTGCAACAATATAACTCGAGGTATAAAAAATTTGCCTTTTTTTGTGCCACAGGTGGCAATCGAGCAGACGGGTCGCAATCACCGTCGCCTATGGATACCTGCAATACCAGGGGCGCCACAAACGCGTCGCCGACCTTTCAAGATTCTAGTAACACGCCCTTCGAAGAACCCAGTGTTGTAACTCCGCGGGAATACGGAGGAAGGAACATCATTCCACATTCGCGAGTATCGCATTAAATGAATCAATTATACGTGGATGAGCTCTCAGACGATGGCGGCCCGTGCGGCGATGCAACCGTGACACCGGCGTATAAGATCAAATAATTATTCAGAACAGTTTCCGTTGCATACGTATATGCGATAGAATACGCACAGAGACCCGACGCCGACGTCTCTACGCAAACTCACGGCTCCAGGGCATCGTGACCCCAGAGTCGTCGGCAATTATTCCGACAGCTGTGCGCTGTAAGGCGTCGAGGACTTCGAGTCGATACTTCGGGGCCCGTGCTGAAGGTGTGAACGGTACCCCGCATGCCGTCGGACTTGCACTTTGTACAGCAGAAATTTCCGAAGAGAAGACTAAAATATTAAACTACATGTTCATAGTCAGCGGACATCTTTACCCACAAAACTGTCCGTGAGGCTACAAATCTAAGTATTATAACTCTTGAAGTTATTCGAATCGGGCCTTTCGTTGACAAGTTACGACGAGCCTTCGATTACGTCCTTACATGACCACAGCGTCGCTACTGGCGACCAGACACGGAACAAAAAATATAAGTATATCACACAAATAAGAAGCAGAACTACTGCCAATCGAGCTACAAGGGACCTGTCTCTGCTCTAAACAGTTGTTGTCAACGTTCGTTTGTATGTCCGCCTACTTCCCCTACTTCCCCTACTCCTCGCAACGGATATTGATACGGTTTTCACTGCAACTTGTTTTTTTCCCTAAAGTGTTGAAATATATAATAATGTAAAAGATACATCCTAATAAACTTGTATTAAGCCAGAGAGATTGAATGTTTTGTGATCGAGCCAAAATGCTAGTTTTACTTAGTATGTAAATTTAGTTTCTCCGCCCCACTCGCCCGTCGCCGCCCGGCGCCGCCGCCCCGGCGAGGAAGCTGCAGCGCGAGGCTCCCCAACAGACAACACGGGTGTGTGTGTGTGTGTGTGTGTGCGTGCGTGTGGTATACTGACCGGGCACCGCGGGGTAGGAGTAGGGCGAGCAGGCGGCGGGGTCGAGGTGGTGCGGCGCGTGCTGCGGGTGCCCCCACTCCACGGGCTTGTACTGCGCGTGCGCGTGCGCGTGCGCGTGCGCGTGCGCGTGGTGCAGCGCGGCGCGGGGCAGCAGCAGGCCGCCATAGCCGGCCGCCGCGGCCATAGAGTGGTGCGCCTGCGCGGTGGCGGCCGCGGCCGCGTGGTACTCGGCGGCGTGCCGGTGCGCCGGCCCGTAGCCGCCGTAGTGCTGGTGCCAGGGGTCGTACTCGTACAGCTCCACGCCGCTCGCGCCGCCGGCGCCGCCGCCGGGCCCCGCGCACGCCGCCGCGTTGAAGAACGACGCGGGCAGGTTGCGCGACACCATGGGCACGCTCTCTGCACAGCACACGCGCGTTACTCGCACCGCTCCCGCGCCGACTGTCCCGGGGACAGCCCTCGGGACGGGACGCTCGGGGGCGGGGCGCGACTCGCCGAGACCGGCGACGCATCGAAGGTCGCTCGGACGGGGAGCGCGACGTTTTTGTGCGCACTTCCCGGTGCGCGACTGACCCGACCGGTTCATCCATTTTAATGGACTGGAAATGTACCTTTCCTCGGCTGCGAGGCCGCACTACGTAACAGAACGTGAGGAGCACGTCCCTGAGCCGGCCTGACGCGACTGTGACTTATAAAGTTGGTGTAAATATTTTGGAATATGACGTCGATGGCTATACCGAACGTCACCCCGTGCGCCGCCGCCCCGAGGCGTCCGGGCCCGCGCCGGCAGCGCGTTCGGTCCGTGCAGGAGGTGCGTACCCTTGTGCTTGTCCTGCGCGAGCGCGCGCGCGAAGTGGTCGTCCACCACGGCGGCGACGTCCCCCGAGTAGTGCGTGAACACGACGCAGTTGGCGCTGACGTACTGCGCGCGCGCGCGCCCGGCCACGCACCCGGCGCCCGCGCCCGCGCCCGCGCCTCCGCACTCGCCCTCCGACTCCGAGGAGCCGCCGCCTGCGCACACCGCTCACACTTCACTACACTGGGAGTAAGACGGCTGCGCCGGTGTTGCAGCAGGCACGCTCGCGAGGTGGACATATCGCAAACACACGAGCCGACTACGAAGGAGGGACTGACCGTCATTGCTGGCGCGCGAGTGGTCCTCTTCTTTGGCGCGTAGACGCGCGTGGTGCGCCAGCGCGTGCGGCGAGCCGGGGGACTGCGCCCCCGAGGACGCGGAGCCCGAGCTGACGGCCGCGCCGCCCGCGCCGTATGCCTCATTGCCGGCGCCACTCTGCACGTTCAGCTGCACACAACACACGCCGCAAATAAAGCCTGCGTCACACTGATTCATCGGGGTGGCCACTCGATAACCCACTACCGCTAGCCACCGTTGTGTGGACCATACCTTATATATACAAGTACATATACATACATATAAACCAGCTAATCATATCCTTTTTAAAATAAAACGGTTATATTGTCAGTAGCGCGGTCGTCCGCTGTCGTGATGAATAGCGGGTGTTTGGTTCTCGACACGGACACGGTGAGTACTCCGTGGACAATCATACCACCGTACCGCTGCAAAGCAGTCTCACATGGTGACGATGCCAAAGTAACGAACAAATCCATGTTTGCATTCTTTGCGAGTAAAAATGGTGTAATAGGAAACTTACTTTGGCTTTGTATATGGAACCGACTAAAGTATAAGAACGTGAGTACTGCGCGTGAGGAACACGAGACATGAGAACGCGTGCTGCGCGTGAGGAACACGAGACATGAGAATGTGAGTACTGCGCGTGAGGAACACGAGACATGAGAACGCGTGCTGCGCGTGAGGAACACGAGACATGAGAATGTGAGTACTGCGCGTGAGAAACACGGGTCATGAGTACGTGCGTGCTGCGCGTGAGGAACACGAGACATGAGAACGCGTGCTGCGCGTGAGGAACACGATACATGAGAATGTGAGTACTGCGTGTGAGGAACATAAGAAATAACGCGTGTCTGCCGTGTTGGGCTTGTGCCTTACGTATTAATCTGTAGAAAAGAGTTCAACGCGTCACCGACTCTCGGGTGTCGCAAGCAATTTTTATTTTACTTTATTTTTATTTTATATCAAACGACTGTTTTTAGTAACAGACTATGCCCTAGTAACAGACACTTATAAATAATAAGTGTCTGTTACTAGGGCATAGTGCTGCCCGCGGCGCGAGTAGAACGGCCCGCGGATGATATTGATATAACACATTCAGTTTAGTCAAGTTTTCTTATAGTGATAATATCAGCCGGCGGAACGCGGCTTCCGATTGCACTCACAACAACACCAAGTTTTTGAACTCAAATGTATCATTTTACAAGCGTCGCGCTGCACTAGGTTTCATTCTACTGCAGAGTCCAACGGCCCAAGCAGCGACGCGCTGCACTTCGTTTTGTACTCAGAGTTGTACCGCTGCAATGGTCATGGACATGCGTTTTCTCCTACCATCAGGGGAGTTACATTCGTTACATTTATATATAAAAACATACCTTTTGGAAATACGCCAAATTAATGTGCATTATGTAGAACTGCCAAACGATCAATGCTTTTTGCAACTTTCACTCCCACTCCCTCTCCCTCTCCCAGACCAGAATAAAATAAAAAATTAGAAGAAACATGCAGGTCGCAGACACCAGACGGCACGAGCGGCCTGTAGTGTGCGCCGGGTGCTCACCCGGTCGTACTGGAAGTGCGGCGCGTGGGGGAAGGACCGTGCGGCGCCGCGCCCGTACAGGTACGGGTAGTAGGCCCCGTACATCACCTCGGGACAGCTCACCGCCATGCCGCCGGCGGCCGCGCGCGCCCCATGCCGCCGCGCCGACGCCGCCGCGCTGCCGCCGCCTCGCTCCGCGCTGGGGAGCACAAGCTGCCGTCACATCACTGCAGCCGGGACTCGTGGGAGATGTACGATTACACACGTCAGTTGTCAGTATACTAGTTTCACAGCGCCTTCTCCAGCATGTTTCGGAGCCGACTACGACTACTTCATTTAAAGGACACGATCGTTCGAGTAGCATATTATGCTCTATGTAACGTACGCGCACGAGCGGGATGTTCAGAGTGATCTGTGGTCGTTCGAGGCGTCGCCGCGTCGCCCGGTGTCACGACGGTCCGTCTACAGAACCTAGGGATAGAGTTTTATCGATATACTGATGTGGCCATCATGACTCAGTGGTTAGTATTCCCGGTTTTTACCGAGAACTCGTGGAGCTTCTCCCGTTTCTACCATGACACGGAGCGCGCAGTGCGCCAGGGGCGACTTATAAAATGCATCGCGAGTCCGCGCGGGCGCCACGTGCGCGCCGCGCGCGGGCCAGCACTTGGAAGGTGAACATCACCGCACTAAATAGCGTCAGTGGCTGTTGCTTAAAAAATCGGGATGATTAGAGCCACTTGAAGGTTCCTGCAGATGACGCCCGGAAAGTCGAAAGTCGAGAGGCGAGAGCCCGCGCCGCCGGAGCCAGGCCCCTCCGGCAGACCGGGCCGGACGTGGCATACATGACATAAATCTTTACATATAAAAATTTCGTGTCACGTTGTTCGTCCGCGATGAACTCCTCAACTACTGAAACGATTTTAACCAAATCTTGCACGCTGAGTGCAGTTTGATCCAACTTGAGAGATAAGATAGTTTATATCTCAATTTACAATCGCAATATTTTTTATTGCAAATTATTTGTTTACTATACGACGAAGAGGTATAATCGTTATCTGTGAGTTCCATATAATTCCAATGGATGGCGGTGTAAGGCAATTTATTAACTGGATTGAGTGAGTATCCAATAGATAGCGCTACGTTAAAAGTACAAACGTTTCATATGCGCTACAATTTATTTCACGTTGCACGCGTGTGTTCAATTTGGCCACAGCAACGCGTGGCCGGGTCTGCTAGTAAATAATTAATAAGTATTACACAACGCCATCTACTCGCAAACTAAACAAAGCTTGTACTATGAGAACCGGATGACCGATTAAATACTTAGGTATATGTGTAATCTTTTTGTTACAAATAGAAACGTATATGGAGCACTCGGACACGGAACAAACCCCTATGTCTGCCACTGAAACGTCTGTCCTAGCGAGCGGCCGCCGAGCACGCGGCGCGAGGGGCGCGAGCGGCGCGAGCCTGTCCCGGATTGACCACATACGCATTTCGCATACGGATGTAAACAAATAACCGGCCAAGCGTGAGCCGCCGCGGTGCGGGCGCCGGGATCACATCCACCATTGAGTACGTTCTCTGAGTATTCGGCAAACGTCCTTAATATGTTTTTTTTTCGTCCAAAAGCCAGCGGTATAAGTTCTCTACAAGCCTCCACGGGAAGTCGGAAGCGACACGAGAAGTAATTTTTCAGTAGAATGTGTGCCGCGCGTCACTCTCCCGATCTCACGCGTGTAGTCGGCGCTTCATGAATAAAACATCACCGTTTCTGTACACGAACACGCCAAAAACAATCGGTTTAGAAAATAACATAATGAGGCGCAGGCCAGCGTCCGCCGCGGCCCCGCCGGGACCCCGGGACTCTGGGACCCCGCGACCCCGGGACCCCGATCCCGTGCTCTACTTTTTCGTAAATTGTTTTCTTTACTCAAAAAAATCAAATCAAAAATCAAAATGTCATTTATTCAGTTTAGGCCCTGGTAAGGCACTTATGAACGTTAAGTTACATGTTTGAATCTACCACCGTCATTTTCTTTTGTGGATCTTTCTTTTCATATTAGGTTACAGTTTATACAGTTTACAGTTATAGATATTAATACATTATGCTTACTACAATTGTCACTTAACCAGGGGGATGCAAGTGCAGAGAGAAGCTACTACAACCATATATTCCTGTCTGCCACGTAATGAGCCACCTTAGTAGGCTTTGTCAATTAACCTCTGCTTCATAAAATCTTTGAATTTATTATAAGACATTTTAGTTACCTCAAGTGGGATTTTATTATAGAATCTAACGCAACTCCCGATAAAATACTTATTAGTTTTAGATAACCTGATCTAGGTGTCACAATTTTATCTTTATTTCTTGTATTTAAGTTATGGCGGCATACTGTTAATTTCAAATGAATTTATTTTTTTCCGGACAAACGTAATGTTTTTATAAATGTACTGTGACGGTAACGTTAATATCTTAAAATCTTTAAATCGATTTCGTAGTGATTCGCGAGGACCCAAACAATAGATTTCGCGAATTGCACTTTTTTTCAGAATAAAAATACATAGTTTCAAAGTCTGCAGCTGAGCCCCACAGCAGTAGACTGTAGGACATTAAACTATGGAAATAAGCAAAGTAAACCAACCTGGCTGTAGCCACATCTGTTATTTGTCTAATGGCGAAGGCGGCGGAACTCACTAGCTAACTTTTCTATATGAGGACCCTTTTTCATCGTATTTTACTAATTTTACGCCGAGAAAGACTGTCTTATCCACTAGATCTTCTTTGTGATATCGATATTCACAAAGAAGAAGAAGAATGTACCTACTTCGTGTTTTTAAATATTTTTTGTATTAATCTCTATAAAATCTCCTTAAAGATAATTTTTGGTGAACTATTTTCTTGAGTTAATACAACTACGCTTGTGGCATCCCTCTCACGTGACCAGGCCACTTATAGCGGCCTATGGGTCAAGCCACCCTTAAGAAAATCTGTGCCTATGCTCAACGTTTGTCCTAGTGACTCGTTGGAAATTACACTCTTCTAAATTGAAAGGGAAAATTTGATGATATTATGGGAATTCGTGGTATGAATACTTTTTCATCTCCTGTGCATCTGGATATTATCATACGACCTTCTATAACGTTTATTTGTAATGACGCTATTCGCAATCTGGTGCCGTCGCAGTTTTGTTGGGTTCAAATTACGAAGTAGAACGATGAGGACACCGATAGTAAGTTCTAGTTTGTGAGTAAATTCTTCATCTGGATCGCAAACTGTATTGATTGAAAGGGATGTCCATCGTACGCCAGAAAGCTCATCGAAAACGCGTTGATTAAGCGCAGTCACCTCATCAATTGTCGTTCAATATTGATAAAATTACACGAATCTTTCACACAACCATGAATCTTCTTTTACATTGAGATTGTGATCATCATAATTACTATGCAATAAAGTCGTGGTACACGCCACAACCTGACAAAAATCGGTACGTAGTTCTATGTCATGAGTGTCGTTCGATTTGGGCACTTTACCTCTCAAATGTCAAAACTGTATAAGCAAAAACATATATTGTATAGTAGTATTATATTTATGGGTAAAACTTAGCCCTCCTTAGAGCCGTGAATTTCTTCAAGTCTAGCTGTTTGCGCCGTTCTTGGCTCCGGACCTACATTCTGTTCTGGCAGCTCCGCTTGCGACTCTTGACGACATCTTGTGTATGACACGTCAGTTAGACGAATTTCCATTCAAAAGTTACCATTATTTTTCCGACTGTTCCAACAGTTATCATCATATTTAAAGCAATTTGCACAAAACCTTGACAAATTATATACCTAAACCTTCCTCGTGAATCACTCTACCACTTGGTGCAACTCGCATGATAATCCGTTCAGTAGTTTTTTTAGTTTGTCTCGAACGGACAGACAGACGGACGCGGCAGACGACTTCGTTTTATACTACGTAGAGATAAGGATCAATTTGTTACTACGAAATGTGCGTTAGAAATAAATTATTATTTTTTATCGTATTTATGGTTAACTATTTCTGCGTAATGGTAGATAGATATATGCTGTCGCGGGCTTTTTTGTATAAATATTTCCATTGTACGTTATATATACGTGTCGTGAAACTCCAACGGTTTTTGTGGCGCACGCTAGAATAGCTCGCAGATGGTAGAGTTTTTCCTACTCACTTGACACTTATCGTTATATTTTGGATAATTCACATTATATCTTTATTATTTATAGCCTGTGTGTTATTCTGATGTGTAAGCTATATTATTGTAAATTTTCAACAAAATCCATTCAGTAGATTTTGCGTTAAAGAGTATAACAAACATACATCCATACATTCTTACAAACTTCCGCGTTTATAATATTGGTTAGGATTAGGAAGGATGGTTAAGATGGTTAGGATTAGGAGGTTGGGATTAGGAGGTTAGGATTAGGAGGTTAGGATCTGTTAGAAGTTTAAAATTCTCGGTAGACGCGTAACTTGCCGCGCTGCCTTGCACTCCATCATGTTTGTTAAATTTTCTTTTTTGGGTTCCGTAACCAAAGGGTAAAAACGGGACCCTATTACTAAGACTTCGCTGTCTGTCCGTCCGTCCGTCTGTCTGTCGCCAGGCTGTATCTCAAGAACCGCGATAGATAGACAGTTGAAATTTTCACAAATAATGTATTTATGTTGCCGCTATAACAACAAATACTAAAAACAAAATAAAATAAATAGGTATTTAAAAGGGGCTCATATACATACAACAAACGCGATTTTTTTGCCTTTTTCATAAATAATGGTACGGAACCTTTCGTGCGCGAGGCCAACTCGCATTTGGCCGGTTTATTGTAGGTAATGGTACGGAACCCTTCGTGCGCGAGTCCGACTCGCACTTGGACGGTTTTCATTTTAAGATGTGGCAATGTCACAAGTCGATTGCCATCGACATTTGAACGCGTCGGGCAATTCTAGCGCTTAGCTGTACAGTGTACCCTGTACAGGGTACACGCCGACCGCAACCGCGGACGTACTGTCGTCGTTTCCTTAACGTTTGGTGGCATTTTAGATTCGTATGATCGAGCTACATCCACCACCACGCCATAAAAATAAAAATATAATATAAATTATCTGCTATAAAAATCGACTGCAAGAACCACAGAAAACGCACAGCTTTCACAGCTGTGGAAGATCATCTGAGCAGGAGGTCGTACCGCAGTACCAGGTGTTCCGCCGCCGGGCTGTAGTGTGCACACACTGCAGGGCTGTTGAGACTACACAAACTATTGAGCGCCATAGCAGCGATGCCCTGGACTTTGTTTCGCTGCACAATGTTCTGTGTGTCGCTGCAATGGGCATGGACAGTTGGACAGGCGTTATCTCTCAACATCAGGAAACAGTCTCGTTCGTCTCATTACTTTTACTTTAGAAAAACGGCAATATTACGAGATTTGCCACTGCGACAAAAATTTAATAATATTTTTACATACATTTTGATATTGAATTTTTTTTTAAAAAGACACAGGTCAGTAAGCGATCCTAGTTCCACATGGACATGGCCCCGAGCCCACGCGCCACGCCGGCGGCGGTCGCGAGTGGCGGCGGCCGGGCGGCCGTCCCGCGAGTCGTTGCGCGTTGAAGTCTTTTGACGGCGAGTCCGGCCGGCCGGCGTGTCGGCCGGTCGCCGTTTAGGCCTACGTCAGTTCCGGCCCTAAATAACGGGAAAGCTTCATTTTATGAATTCGTCCAGAACTCGTGTTCTGTCGTGTATTATACATGATAGAGATGCGGTGACATATTGTGAAGACTCGACTGGAAGGAGCTAACCGTCGCGGGAGGAGCCGGCTCTCGCGGAGGGCGCCGTTACAGGCCACGTCACTATATTTTGAATATAAACGACGATGCGGTCGGCCCGGGCGCCGCTCACTAAACTGGCCGTTACATAAATACATATCTATCGGAAAACATTTGTGAAGAGCAAAAACTATTATGCGCGACCTTCTCGAAGTGTACACCACAACTACTGCACGCGCGACAACCATTACATCAGGGCGCACCGCGCACCGATCGTTAGTATTAACTCACATACCTAGTATGAAAAGATTTGATGTTTCCCGGTGTAGTGTTAAAAATATGTAACTTGTTGGATAGTTTGTGGTGAGACGAGAACATCCGGTACGACGGTGAATGTTGACAACACGAGTACACGGTCCGACAAAAAGAAAGGCTGAATGTTTGTCTGTTAACGAGCCGGCTGCCGGGGCGCGGAACTAACGAGTTGCATTTTGCGAGTGAGTTAGGACTGTTAGAGCCTTCGTTATGCAGAAACGAGCCATTCGTGCCGAGTGTGGGTTCAGGACGACGTCTCTTGCGTGGAGCCGTTTAGGGAGCTACAGATCCTGCCCTTGCCGTGCGAGTTCATTTACCATCAGGTAGCCCTGTCACCCATACAAACTTATATAAAATTAAACGCCGGGGCGTCCACAGCGCGTTGGCTCTTCGACGTAATAAAAAGAAAGACCGACTAGTGACGCCGTCGCACCGGCTCGGCGAGGCGGAGAGCTCGGAGTACACGCCGGTCCCGCGGTCTACCGTCCGGCGTGCGCCGCCACCGCGTGCGCGCAGGAGCAAACTAAGTGGATAAAATTTAGGCCTTAAGCAGGAGTCTTATATAATAAGGATATGGTTATAATATCTATTGAAACACCGTATCGTGCGTTAGAAGGAAACTTTTTTATTAACTAGCCTACAATTCGATCACAATCGTGTGAACGAAACACTTGCGCGTGTTAAAGTTGAAGAGCGCCATCTAGGTAATGTACTAAGTTATAACTAAATCGCATATAATTATAAACTAAGAAAACTAAGCAAGTATAACTTTTAGTTTAGACACTAAGATCTTGGCTTCAAGAGACCTTGTTCTATGACTTTGACGATTATTTAAAAATAAGAGATTATTGAAAGTAATTATCGTATAATTAATTACTAGTAATTAATTATATTTTTTTTTAATGACATTTAATCATATTGACACATTTTATATTTGACATATTAGTATATGTTGACTTTTTCATTATATTGACATATGTTATGATTTTGATATTTTTAAATATGAATGTAATGATGACCTGACTTTGGTGTTATGAATAAAAGATTTGTATGTGTATATGTCAATTTTCCCAGTTATAATTTAATGCAAAAATACGATATCAGCTATATTTTTTTTATGGCTAGACAGGCTAGGTCTTTGACCACAACTCACCTGATGTTAAGTTATGTGGTCGAAGATGGTAAAGCACACCTAGCCTGGAATGGAACTGGCTCTCAAGTTCTCAAGCTCTCAAGGCTGCCGGAACACGCCGTTAGATGCTCGGCGGCAGATTTTCAACTTGAGGGTGGTAGCTAGCCAGCCGAGTATTAGAAAGTACCCTACCACCACGCTATGGTTTCCTCACGATGTTTTTTCACCGGCAGCTCGAGCTCATTGTTGGGGTTTGAACCCACGCTAACCACTGAGCTATCATCGCTACAAATATTCCTTCTATGCGCAAGAGAATACATATTGGAGTGTGCGAGTCTGGAGTTATAAGATGTCAGGCTCCGGCAAAGGTCGTTCGCACACGAGAGGCGGTAGAGAAATTGCTTTGAACAAAATGTAAGTTATTTTTCACGGATTTCTTATCTGGTTTCTTTTTTAAATTCTAATGTTTCTTTTATTCTAAATCGCGGAATGTAATAGCGGAGTTTCGAAAAATACTTTTTAGTAAGTCATTAAATGATTGTATAAGCCGCAAACCTCCAAAAGTGCGAGCAAATATATGTACACACATATACACATCCAGGGCCCGCCCGGCGGGGGCAGGGGGCGAGGGCAGGGCCGGAGGCCGCGCGGGGACCCGAGTGGGACGCCGCGCGTAACGACTGCTTTATACATGTTTTTGGTAAAGTGCGTGCATGTCGGTCTCGGCATCGATTCACTTCAAGTTTAAAAACTTATTTAAATAAACAAACTTTAAAAAGTAAAAGTAAAACCGACTTCAAATAATAAAACATCAGC
This sequence comes from Biston stratarius, assembly GCA_950106695.1. NCBI lineage: Eukaryota > Metazoa > Arthropoda > Insecta > Lepidoptera > Geometridae > Biston > Biston stratarius. The sequence goes on along the minus strand of OX467110.1, from coordinate 14,436,846 downwards.
ACCAACAAGCGAAAAATAAACCATTCAATGCAGAGGATAGAAATGTGTAACGATCCTCTTTCACAGATTTCCAATTTCATTTAAAATAACTCGCCTACGTAAATACTCAATTATTACAAAATCTGAATAAACGTAAAACTTTACTTCTGTGTACTGCCCTCCTACCTATTTAATATATTATTCGAGAAATACCTACAACGATATAATTTTACTTCTCATTTATGTAGTATTTAGTATTTACAAATTATGATGATTTATTTACACAATTACAGCACTGACAATTTTTGTTTAAACCTCAAATACAAATACTGTATTGATAACACCAATGTTACAAGTCAATTCCGTAATATCATTACATTATATCGTTTATGATTTTTAGAACACTGATTACATGTCAATGGAATAAAAAGAAAATGCCAAAGTATATAAACATGTTAATATAAGAATATTGTCAATATAAAAATACTGCCAATATAAAATGTGTCAATGTAAAAATATGTCAGCATAAAAAAATATGTCAGCATAAAAAATATGTCAGCATAATAAATATGTCAGCATAAAAAAATATGTCAGCATAAAAAATTAGCCAATATAAAAAATATTGTCCATATAATAAAATGTCTAAAAATTGCTTACTAGTAATAATAATCTTTTAATTTGAAATATTCGTCAATGTCATAAAAAATTGTCTCTGAACCATTAATTTAAATAAAGTATTATTATACCTGCCAGGTACCCACTGACCTGTTCGAACATTAAAACGATACGAATGTACGACAGTCTCGATCTCGACTTCGAGTATAAACGACGCGACAGGTCGTGCGAAACCGCGACAGGAATAGAACCCACTTAAGTCCTTTGGGTTTCAATAATTTAAGGATCCGATTTTCACTTATCTGTCTACTGAGCCCTCAGAAATGTGACAAACAGCTCGCTGTACCGTCTGGGACCGAACAATCTCACAGCGGGAAATACATAGTTCACAGGGAGCTGCAATCACGAAGGAGCGAGGTACCGGCGCGGATGGATCGAGAAGCGCCGCCAGCCCCGCGGAAGACGCCTCTCCGACCGTAATTACTGGTTTTCACCAAAAAATCCCTAAAGTTTTATTTCTGCAGCAGTTAGAAAAGTAGGAAGGTTACACCACTCCGGGGCGGCCAGGAGCGGAGTCGGAGTCGTACCGCGTCGCGTCCGGCGCGGTCGTGCTCGCGTGTGAGCCTACTTTGAAATTAAACAAATCTGCCCCGAGCGGTAGTGTGCAGCGGATGAGTGCGCGAGCGTCCTAGACAACATCTTGACTACATTGCAAGCGAGGCCAATAAATCCGTAGGATTTATTAAAAGATCGAGCTCTAAGATCGGCAGCATTGAGTCAGTCAGCGTCCTCCGCTGCCGGTACGTGCGCAGCGTCCTCGAGTATCGTTCCCACATTTGGAATCCACGAAATCATAAACATATTGACAGGCCGGAGTCTACTCAAACAAGCTCGATGCGACATATTATCTGCAGATCGCGACGGCGACCGTGAACCCGGACGCCGTCGACCGACCACGACCGTCCTCCCCTCCTGCCTGACTATGAGATAAACCTGAAAGTACCCGCAAGGCCCGAGACGTCCAGTAGTTCTTCGTATATCTAGATCTACCTCACAGCTCTATACTACGAACTACTACTACTGCGTACTACTTAGCGTACGATTGTAACGTGAACTCTCATATGACTCCCTCCCATCCCCTCCCCCTCTCCCTGGGGCTACTCTCGTCGTCTCTTTCTCGACGACTGGGAAAGCATCTCAGCGTATTTTTTGACAAAGTTGACCGACGACGGGACAGCTGTACCCAGCGTCGTAGCTCCGTCAGTCTCGACGATGGTTTTCACCGATCTGTGACATTTATTATCTACCATTACTGGCATGAGATAAATATTTGACTCCGGCTTGTGCCCGCGACTTCGTCCGCGTAGTGGTCAGACATCGTACCGTATGTACCCATTTCGAATTTTATTATTGTTTTCGAATAGAGAATATAATTATACGATTGGAATCAATGTGGAAAAAAAATAGTATATCTAACATAAGGGGTAATATTGAAAAATTAGAAACGACGTATTTTATTACTTTTAATAAAGAGTATTTACTGTGAGTTTGAAAATGGTACTAGCAAATAAACGAAGTTTCATATAAATTTCTAACCCCTATTTTGCACGCTTAGAGGTGGAATTAAAAAAATCCTTTCTATGTGTATTGTGTACACTTACGTCACCTAGGAACATTAAATTTGTGCAAAATGTCGTTTCTAGAGCCGGAGGTTTCAGCTGTGCGTCGATCAGCCAGTGAATCAGTCTGTCAGTTTAAGATAAATAATAATAGGACATAATATTACAAAAAAGTAATGTTAATCGTCATGATATAAGTGATAAAGTAAATAAATTATAGTGAGATCATTACAATACAATCGGATAATAAAATCATTATTCGCAGTGTCAAAATTACGTGCGTTATATAATGTTGTAAATCGTATAGTAATATTTAATATTGCATTGCAGGAAAGAACATGTTTTTAAATTTCGTCAAGACTTTTAACGTTGGCCATACGGCATACCTACACTTGCCTACTTTATGAATTTAGTATCGTCTCGTTCATTAGATACTTACTTATTATTAATATATAAATAAATCAGCCGCCCGTATTTGCCCATTGAGCAGTTTTGAAGGAATATGTGACGGAGATAAACGTTTTCCTGAAGAGGTAGTATAGATATTCAATCAGCAAACTACCCATATATTCCACAGAGCGGCGCCGTCCCCCCACCTACCTACTCCTACTGTTAATGGATCTTGGTTATCCTATATATATATTTATGACACTACATTTTTTTTTAAGTTGTCCCTTTTCGATGTTTATATTTTTTGTTTGGTTATTTCTGTGATGTTGGATCGTAGCCACCGTAACATTTATTAACTTGTCGGAAAACGAGGCGCCGCCGCTCCTCAGCAAGATGCATAATAATGACACGAGCGATACACTAAAGCCAAACAACAAAATTAAAAAGAGGATTTTTTTTTTCAATATAATTCTAACCCGTGCCGCCCCGGGCTATGTTTTTTTTTATGGCTGACAGGCTAGGTGTTTGATCACAGCTCACCAGAGTTAAGTGGCGGTTCGATCGAAGACGGTAAACACACCTAGCCTGGAACGGAACCTGACCTGATGGCGTGGCCCGACGTAAGGATTCTAACGACACCCCATACATCCAAATCTGTTCAGAGATTTAAAAGCTATGGAGCAATAAAGAAACTCTCATACAGCATACACACATACACACACACACACACACACACACACACACCCATAGGTATATGAATCTTAATAACATCACAATTAGCAGTTCATTGAAGAAACTGAAGAGACATGTGACATTACTGACGTTTTGTTCGGAAAAAGATTAGCAAACAGATAACGTTTAACTTTTGCTCGACAGGCGCTATATTGTCAATTTATTATTCAGTTTTTTCATTTAATCTTTTCTTAAAATCTTGAATTTATGTGTTTGTAAGAATTTGCTATTCATATAGGTACATAGAGCTCCCCGCGCCGGTTCCGTACACGAATGAAAACTAATTTTGGCTTTTGTGTTATCACTCATCTCCCATTATCTCATTGATCAGCGGCGGTTCCTTTTCCCGGTTAAATAAAATAAAACTTACACTACTCTTTGGGCAGTCGTGTAAAAAGTTTTCACTTATGTGAACTAGATTAATGGAAGAGTCCCGAGGCGACGTATGAATATTTAACACTACATATATTATTACACACGAATAATTCGAAATTTAAAGAAAATATTTAACTATGACTGAAAAGTAAAATAGTACGTAGCGGCCGAGGCGCGGCGAGGCCGAGGCGCTCCGCGGCCGACAGTCCGCGCTCTCCTCTCTCGATTCGTTTGTTTGCCAACAGACTCTCGGGAGAGCCGCGCTTCATTTTCCGGTTTTCGAAAACGAGCTTTGACATAACATTATTAAAAGTATTTTGCCGCATTAGGTATAAATAAGTGTTTACGATAAATAAGTAGTATCGTAGCGCGGAGGATCGATCCCGCGGAGCGTTACATGTGAGCACTATCCGACTACCACTATACAAATAGTTCGCTGGCGCTCGCAGGTCCCCAGTGTACGTATGCAGAGGCTGTGCGCGTGCAGGCCGGCCCAGTCGGGAGCTGCACCCGGCGGGCGGTACAGCATCATGGCAGCGACCTTGATTTAACGGGCATTTCGTTTAATATAGCCGGCGCGAGGCATCGACGCGCAGCTGCATGCAGCGGAAACACGGAACCCATCCGAGACGGGAGCGCCAGTGCATACTGCGCCGCACACTACCGCGCGTCGTAGATAGGCGGACCTCAACTTTAGCTTTATTTCATTTAATTTTATTTAATTGAAGTGTATAAACCGTAGGAACTTTCTTTTTTGAGGCCTTTCAAGATCGTCGATATATTTTTCCTAACGCTCCGAGGTAAAGAACGATGGGGAATCTTCAGTCTTTATCGTTAAAGCGTCGCGTGGTTCGGAAGTCGAAAGTTACGCGCGGCGGGCGAACGTCCCGCGGGTCCGCGCGCGTTACGACACCTAGTTGATATTTTGTTCGGTCGTGTGTACACAGATCATAAAAGATGCAGCGCGTAGTGATTATCGCTGCTAGTTGTCGATAAATGGAGTATGTGGGCCTCCGGCGCGCGAGTGCTCGGCTCCGCTACGAGCCGCTTCGAAGTACCGTTTGTTTAGTTTCCTGATCGCCGGCGCGGCCGCAGCGTGCGACACGTGTCTTATCGACTTCGTACTGGCCTCGAGTGCGAGTATAAATAGAATTAAAGTATGTATGATCTCCTTAAATGAGCACCTGCCTGCCTCGCTCAGATCGCCGCGCCTTCGCTGCGCCCGAGCGGCGGAGCGCGCCGGCGCCGGCCGCCACCCGCTCCTATCCCACTCGGCTTCGTTCCTCGGGTTCCTGTCGGTACCGCGCGATCGAAATAACTAGATGCGTGTCGTCTACGACGGGACCGCGGGACCGCCGGAGTCGGCCCTCCCTGAACCCGCCGCCCGCCGGCCGCAGCGACCGGAGGTACCGACCTCGCGGTGGCGGCAGCCTCGACCAAATCCAAACGGGTTCACTCACTACGGCTCGCACCACACGCACTAGGAGCGATCGCACAGCACACGCACTACGGGCGACTCGCGCGACGCACTCGGGCGGCGCGGGAACGTGCGGAGCGCTCTCGCCAGGTTCGTGCTCGGCGGCGCGGCGCGCGTCACTGCCGCGGCCGCCGCCCGCCGCCGCCGCCCGGGCTCCGCCCCCGACTCCGCCCCGAGGGGCGCGCCCGCCGCGACTCGCGAGGCGCGCCCGCCGCGACCCATCACTCAGGCTCCGACTCCCGTGCGCCGAGGCGCCGTTCGAGCTGGCCTCTGCCGTGTTTTTGTGGAACTATTGTCGCCGCGACTCGGCTCGCTCGAGCGGAGAGACGTGCGTACGTTTCGGGCTTAGGCTCACGTCACGTTCTGAGTCGATTCAGTTGGAAAGTCGTGAACGTAGATCCACGAGAAGAGCGAGCCGGGACCCCGGCGACGCAGCGCAAGTGCAATCGAAAGGTCGCGGGTTCGTTCCCGAGGCCGTAACTATTCGCACAGGTTTAAACATTGATAGCGCTGGATCCGTATCTGTCGCCGAAAATCAATCGCTCGCACGCATGCGTCACCGAAAAATAATTTCTATGACGTACGAGTACCGAGGTAAAATCCGGTAAAACGTCGTCGGTGGCCTGGCGGGAGCGCCGGCACCTACTCCCTGCCTCCTACAGAGGAGCGTCGGTCGAGAGCCGGCGCTGGCGCTGGCCGGCCACGCGTGCGTGAAAGCTGCGTGGTTCAGATACGAAGTGGTCGTCTCCCGCGCAGGCGGCAGCCGCAGCGCCCGCCCACTGTCCCCGACTCGGCGGAGGAGCCTCGTGCGCCGGCAGCCTCAGCCCTGCCGCGCTGCGCGCTCTAGGTTTAGGTTTTTGTAATAACTGACTATTTATTATTTGTATTGTAAAAAACTCAAATATAAGAAAATCGATAAAAAGCTGAATATTAATTCTAGTACTACTGTTCCTACATAGTTCTCGACGAACTTCCTCTATATCATGGTTCATATATCATAGTGTCTTTTCCGGACGTTAGCGTCGAAACGATATCGGCCATTTCCGTCAAGCTGGCGAGGTAAAAGAGCTTGACGAACGGCTACCCCACGAACTCCAGGATCGCCGGCGCGAAGTACGCGTCGCACCGCTCGACAGGCACACGAACGAAGGAATGAATTTGAACCGCATTGTACCAGTGTACCTGCGACGAAAAATTGGTTCTGTTTGACGACCTCGAGCGCTCGGCGAGTCGGTTGGATCTCGGTTCAGCTCCTAAACGATGCCCTGCACAACAACTTACCTCTAGAAAAGTGATGGTCGCCGTTCGGTGGTGTAGTGCCGGCGTCATTTTAAAAAAAATATAAAATGGCAATTTCGTAGGTAAAGCCCTAATACAATGAAGCATTCGAGGCCGCGGGCCGGCGTACAGTGCTATGTACTATGTCGTATAGTACCATCGCATCGTAGGCAAGTTTCTTGTAACTAGTGCAATATAGATAGCCGAAACTTCCAGAAGCTACCCGAACAGATTCAAATAGGTACCTAGCTACTTATTATATGTTATTATATATTATTTATTTATATTTATGTGAATTCTATACCAGATTCGGTCGGAACATTCGGTGTACTGTATAGTACTAAAATATTGTAATTTTGTTAAATATTCGAGACTTCTTTTCTCCGTGTATATAATAATGTTTTTTATATTATTTCTGTTGGAGTGGATTCTGGTTGGAGGAGGCCTTCGCCGATTGGCTAACGGATCTACAGAAACAAGCAGCAACTAGTCGCCCGCTAAGCTAATGTTCAATAGAGCTGCGAGGCCGGCTGGACCTCATCTTGCCACCAAAAACTTATGCGACCGATACCGGTGACACCGTGAAGCTAATCGGCGCCAGGTTGTTTCAAAAAGGTCAGGAAGTCTGGGTCAGGTGTTTTGTAGCACAAAAACCTATTTGGAAATTAGGTTACATAATAAATAGTGTAGGAAGTAGGATGTTTAACGTAACGGTAGATAATGTAATTCTTAGAAGACACGTAGATCAGTTACTTAGGTACACTGGAGGTCAACGACCGCTGACTTGTCAGCATTCCGAGGATACTCAGAGATCGACCCGAGCTTCGCTGCCGCAGGTCAGTACTTGTGCGGAAGATGTTGATATTATTAGTAATACGCATTCGAGTGAGTCGCCCTTATCGACGCCGATGGCGGCAGCGGTCCAGAGTGCGGGCGCAGCTTCTACAGGCGCCAATGCACTGCATAATGCGGCGGAGCGTGGTTCGATCTCTGATATCGGTGCGAGCGCTGCGACACTCATGGGTTCACGTATATGTATAACGTCGCCACGGGGACGGAAAACTCCATCGCGGGGCGGAGGCGCGGCGCTGACGCCGCCAGCACAGGCGTCGCCGGCAGCGTGACCAGATTTAATTTGACGAATCTACTCACGGTATGGACAAAATCTACTAAATTCTACTAACCAATATACAGCTATCTACTAAATTGTCTACACATATCCAAACTTGTAAGAATTGAAATAAAAATACATAATAACTTTATACAATTACTTAATGTAATAATTTACAACATTAAATGGACAATTTAGTACTTATTTAACTGCTACAGAGTGAAAATGATCAACATTATTAATTAAAAAACAAACAGTGAAAATTATCAACATTATTAATTATTATTGTAGAGCATTGCCTACTCTGAATCACTATTATCTCCTGCTCCATCATACACATTTTTGAAATCAATTAATTTTATCATTCCTTTATCTGGTACAAAATCAATGCAGCCACGATCATTCTGTCGCAGCCCTTCTTTTCCATGGAGTAAACTGGCTACGTTTTTAAATATTATTTATATATTTTAATTTTTTAAGTGAACGAATAAGATCAACCTGAATACAGTATAACAAACAACAAAGAGCGAAGGGCTTTACTCTTGGTAAAACGTGGGAATCTCCGTTCACAAACGAGAACGAGAGATAAAACGAAGGAAAAATGTTGCTTACCACGAAATTCAAAAATCTACCAAAATATACTGCATAATTTATTTCTACAGACATTAACCTGGCGGACCCTAAAATCTACCAAAAAAGTAGAAATCTACTAAATCTGGTCACACTGGTCGCCGGGGACGGTGCGGCACTCACCGCGTCTCCGACCACGGTCAAAAGTTGTCGATTATAAGAAATACTTATAAGATAGTTAAGTTTATTTTGTTTTATTTAATGCTATAACTGTAACATTTATTTTGTATTGTCGCCAGGGTCGAAAATTAAGGTGGAGGAATGATATGTATGTACATACGTATACGTATACGTATACGTATACGTATACGTATAGGCCTACCTACTTACGCACTATGCTATGCGATGTGTTATGATTCTTTCGCCAGTATTAAACGGACACTGCAACGAACGGTTGTTTACTTGTCGTCGCTCCCCTCCTACTGCAAACACTACAGTACCTATATAGCGCGTGTCATAAAGAACTATTCGAACCTCGATTCAAAGGAACAGCAATCTTTACGTTGGTGTTCATTCGTAAAAGCGAGTGACTGCAAGAGGTACCTAACGGTAAACTGTTTCTTCGTTTGGCGTCGGACTTTGTGCATTTGCCAGTGTTGTTTTAATATTTTCAATTAATGTATGAAAAACACTTTCCCACACGCGCGCACGTAAATTGGCACTATATGAATAAAAAAGTACTACTACTTTTAAACAGAAACACTCCATGAGCCACACGTTTTGGAAAGTATTTATAATACGCTAAATAATAGGTCCGTGCGCCCGGCTCGCCCCTCACAGGCGAGGCTCGGGCGCTGCGCTGGCCCACTGGTGTCCCGCCCGACGCCCGACGCCGTGTTCCGGCATCGACAGTAACCTGGTAGTAGAGCCAGGTCCCGCGGATGTCCTTGGGCCTCCCCCATAGCCTCCGCAGATGCACCTTCGATATATTGAACATGCTCACATCTTTGACAATGGCTAGTTTGGAAACGGCAGGCGTTTCATTTTAGCATACCTACCTAGGTACCGTTAGCTCAGCGTGCACCCGTGCACCGCCCTGGTTGTGCTTGACGGTAAGGGATAGTGCTAGAAACAAGTCCAGATTTTGGAATGTCATGCACGAGTTGGCTTCGCGTAGGGCTCCCGGCCGCCGCCTACGACACCTGTGCATGCGGCCGCAGACTTCCTTTCATGGTCAGAATATTTCATTTTATATAATTCGTGCCGCGGCATTTAAACCGAATACGAATTGATGTTAACGTAGGTATAGTACCTATTCTTTCAGAGTAAGCAGATAAAGTTAAGCAACAGTTTTTTTTTGCTGAATATGTGATGAATTCAATATTGTTGAAGGTAATAAATAAATAGTTTCTAGTAGTTCGCGATAACGAGTCCTGCGGTCGCGCGGCCGCCCGGAGCAGCGACCTTCTTATTACATATAAAATTCCACGAGATGTCATTTAAAGCTGTTAACTCTCTTAATAAATAAAAACCAACGCCGCCCTAGGCCGATGAAAAAATTATATTTTAACTAGACTTCAAAAAAGGAGGAGTTTCCTATTTGGTTGTAATTGTTTGTTACCTCTGATCTCAGTCTCGGAACTCATTTATAAATAGGTTTGAAAATTATTTTTCTTTTGAAAGGATATATGTACCTACCTTCAGATTGGTCCCATAGAAATTCCATCAAAATCGGTTCAGTAGTTCGATTTTTAAACCAAAACGAATAGACAAATATGTCATCCAAGTAAACGAAAGCGCGTATTTGGCTTTCTTGTGACTTTTCAGGGCTTCACATTCACCAGAGGCACTCGCACGGGAGCTCTGCAATGTACCGCGTTGGGGTCAGTGGAATACAGCCGGTTAGTTTTTTTGTATAAATAATTTAATTAAAACGAAATGCGCCCCTAATAAATATAAGAACCTAATTTATTTACATTAAACATTAGGATAATCTCGGACAGCCGCGAGGTTAGAGCTCGTCGTGGTCGTCCTCGGCGGGCAGCTCCTCGAGGTCGAGGTCGGGGTCGCCGGGCGCGGGCTCGTCGTCCTCGGGCTCGTCCTCGGCGCGCGCGTCCGGCGGCAGCCCCAGCTCCGCCTGCAGCATGCGCTCCACGGCGTCCGCCAGCTGCACGGCCTGCCCCTCCTGCAGCATGTAGCCGGAGCGCAGCGCCGCCGTGCGGTACAGCGTGAGCGCCGCGTCCGCCGTGGCGGCCGCGTCGGGCTCCTCGCGCACGCGTCGCAGCAGCTCCAGCACCACGGGGTGGCGCGGGTTGATCTCCAGCAGCTTCTTCTGCGTCAGGTGGTGCTTGCGCTGCGCGTCGTCCGCCTTCTGGTGCGCGTTCGACATGGCGAGCCGCTCCATGTTGCCGGTCCAGCCGAACGCGGTGGCGGCGAGCGCGGCCGGCGAGCGCGCCAGCCGCCGCGACACCACGCAGCGCGTCACCCACGCGCCCAGCTTCTCGCCCAGCCACTTGGTCAGCGGCTCGAGGCGCGCCTTGGCCTGCTCCCACCGCTCGCGCTGCGCCTCGCCTGCAACGAGTCGCGCGCGCGTCACGTCGTACGTTCAGAGCTATGTCGGGGAGGGGTGAGGGGAGGGACACTCACTCTCCTCGAGGTCGAAGATCTCCTTGGCGATGTTCTGGAACTTCTTGCCGTCGTACTCGGGCAGCGACGAGAGGCAGTACTCGTCCACGGCCTCCGTCAGGAACAGCACCTCGTACCCGCGCGCGACCAGCCGCTCCGCGAACGGCGAGCGCTCCACCTGCCGGGACGCCGTTCGTCATTCTCCTGTTACGCATCGGTCTACTGGTGAACTAACAGAGCGACAGTCGGGGCGTACCTCGGCGCGGCTGGAGCCGGCGATGTAGTAGATGTGGTGCTGGTTGGGCTTCATGCGCGCCACGTAGTCCGCCAGGAAGGTGTGGCCGCCGCCGGCCGACGAGTGGAAGCGCAGCAGCTTGGCCAGCCGCGACCGGTTGGACGGGTCCTCCATCACGCCCAGCTTGATGCTGCAATGCGGCGACGTTAGCCATTAATGTCGCCCGTCGCGGCCGAGACCGACTCTCGTTCCCCTCTTGGAAAACCCTCAAAAATTGTCCTCAAAAAGGATTTTTATAGATCTCAATAAGGAGGACAAGTTTTCTATACACATTATCACTCCGATAATAAATAATAATAATAAATATATATAAAATATGTATCGAAACAAACAGCAGTGTGTAAACATTACTGTGTACCGGTTTGAAGGGTACTGCAGCGAAATTGCAGGGCTGTCGAGACTGACCACCGAATGTCTCGAAGTAATGAGGGCCCGAGCAGCGATGCCGTGGACCTAGTTCTGTCGGTAAAAGTTCTGTGCATCGCTGCAGAGGCCGTGACAGGCTTTAACTCTTAGCATCAGGAGAGCGGGTCGTCGGCGCCCACGGGGGCAAAGCACTCACTTGGTGGAGTACTCCTTCCAGAAGTGCTCGTACTCGTCGACGGGGATCTTCTTGAGCATGTCGAGCACCTTGCGGACGAGCTTCTTCTTGATGATCTTGATGAGCTTGTGCTGCTGCAGCGTCTCCCGGGACACGTTCAGCGGCAGGTCGTCGCTGTCCACGATGCCCTGCAACAGACAGCAGCGAGGGAGGGTCACGCGGGGCTCGGGGTCGGGGGTCGGGGGCGGGGTCGCGGTCGGGGGCGGGGTCGGAGCGGGTGGCGGCGCGCACCTGGATGAAGGCGAGGTAGTTCGGCATGAGGTCGTTGAACTCGTCCGTGATAAAGACGCGACGCACGTACAGCTTGATGTGGTCCGTCTTGGAGCCGTACTTGTTGAACGAGTCGGTGGGCTGCACGCGCGGCACGAACAGCAGCGCGCGGAAGGTGACCTCGCCCTCCGCCACGAAGTGCGCGCGCGCCAGCGGCGGCTCCGAGTCCTTGGTGAGGCTGCGGTAGAACTGCTCGTAGTCCGCGTCCTGCACCTCGCTGGGCTTGCGCGTCCAGATGGGCTTGTTGTCGTTCATCAGCTCCCAGTCCCAGACCGTCTTCTCGGTTTTCTTGGGCTCCTTCTTGTCGTCGGCGTCCTCGACGCGCGCGTCCTCGTCCTCCGCCGCGTCCTCGGCCGCGGCCTCGGGCTCGGGCTCCTCCACGGTCTCGGTGCGCGAGGCCCAGAGGTAGATGGGGAAGTTGATGAACTGCGAGTATTTCTTGACGAGCGCGCGGATGGTGTCGGCCTGCAGGTAGTCACTGGCCTCTTCCTTCATGTGCAGCGTGATGTGGGTGCCGCGCCGGAGCGTGTCGCCGCGCGGGTCCTCGGCGACGCTGAAGGAGGCCGCGTCGGACTCCCACACGTGCTGCGAGTCGGCGTTGCTCTTGGAGGCGACCGTGACGCGGTCCGCCACCAGGAACGCCGAGTAGAAGCCCACGCCGAACTGGCCGATCATGTCGTTCATCTCCGGCGACTGCGCCTGCAACGTCGCATTCCACGTTAGTTACATGAGGTGCCGGCACGTAAATGAGCGGCGAGTGAGCGGCGAGTAGCGAGGGTCGTCACCTGGTCGGCGTCCTGCATGCGCGAGAGGAAGTCGGCCGTGCCCGACTTGGCGATGGTGCCGAGGTTGTTGACGAGCTCGTCGCGGGTCATGCCCACGCCCGAGTCCAGGATGTGCAGCTGGCGGCGCTCCGGGTCCGCCTTGATGCGGATGCTGAGCTCGGGATTGGCGGCCAGCACGTCGCGGTCCGTCAGCGACAGCAGCCGGATCTTGTCGAGCGCGTCCGAGCCGTTGGAGATCAGCTCGCGCAGGAATATCTCCTTGTTGCGGTAGAGCGAGTTGATGATGAGCTTCATCATGCGGTTCACCTCCGTCTGGAAGGTGTAGTTCTTGGCGCGGTCGCGCAGCTCGCGCAGCTGCGCCGTGCTCAGCCCGTCCGGCGAGATGGCCTCCGCCTCGCGCTCCACCGCCTCCGCATCTGTGGACGCACTACACTGTGACCGGCGACACTGGTGAGGGAGATGGAACGTGCTCATCTGCACAGGGTTTCAACTCCCCCACACATTCAAATGAACCGATAATGCGTGTATTCCAGAAACGACCTTCACATGACAGTCTCGTTGTCCGACTACTCGTTCAGTAGTTGCAATAAATCTTACTGTGTGGTTTTGACACATTTTTGTTTAACTTACTCGGGATTACTCCCGTTTAATCATATCGGATACTCTCGAGTATAGCTTCGGCCGCATCCGGTGGCGAGGCCGCGCGCGCATCGTACTCGGCTTTGACTCCGCGATGCGGGCCACCGGACGTGGCCGAAACTATAGTCGGAGTATCCGATACAATTAAACGCGAGGAATCCCACATAAGTTAAACAAAAATGCAATAAATCTGCATCGGATACGACGTGCGCGGTGCCATTTGGCTCACGGTGAGGGCGCGGGCCCGACCGCCTCGGCGTCGCTAGGCTGCGAACCGTATCGACCCATCGCCGAGCCGCTTACCGCGCTCGCTCAGCCGTGAGCCACGGCACATCAGTAGCCTGCGTGCGAGCCCGGCGACATGTCGGCGGCGTGCGAGTCCGGCGCCGCCAGCCCGGGCGGCGCGAGCGGCGGCGGCGGCGGCGGCGGCGGCGGCGGCGGCGGCGGCCGCGTGCACCACGCGCGCTCCTTCAAGCTGCGGTTCGCGGCGCAGCGCGAGCCGGGCCGCTCCTACGTGTCGCCGGTGAAGCCGCGCGGCCTACGTGCGTACTGCTTTCCTACTTTTATATCAGTTTGTTTAGGTGAAATCTTCCAAACAGAATTGAGACCGTTTCTTCCTAACGTACAGAGTTGAAATAAGACACGTCGGTTCAGTTCCGACGTGGAAGCGTCGCCTGGCGCTCGAGCCGGCTGTACGTACAGTACACACGTTTGACGTCGATTGACAGATTTTAATAGCATTAGGTGTCCGGTTGTACATTTAAAAGCTTGTTTCTCCGTTTCTGTCGACGACCCCATGACTACCTATTTTTTTAATAATAGCTTATTTCCTTCATTATTCTGCCATCGTCATGCAATCGAGTGTGAACCGTGCGTCTGTCTTGCAGCGGCTACGGTGACGGACAAGTTCTACGCGCGCGACGCGGGCGCGGGCGCGGGCGCCGCCGGCGAGCACGAGGGCTGCGCGCGCGCGCTGCGCCGCATCACGGCCATGTTCGAGCGCGGGCCGCGCGACGCGCACCCGGAGCCGGTCACCAGAGCACACGAGTCAGTCTCCATTCTACTCCGAACGAGAGCGAACTCACGGGTACACCAGTAGTGGACGTGCGCACCGGCTATGGACCTATCGAATAGCCCCCTAGGGTAGCACGCATTGAATTCACCTTATAAACAGACACGGGGCTCCGGCTCCGACGTTCGATCCCGAACCGAATTTTAAACTCGTACTGAAGGCTTCCGACGTGAAGGAAAACATCGTGAGGAATCTGCACAATCTTATTCTACGTGGAGGGGACGAGTCCTCCAATGACGGCGCACTTCTCCCCGAACGATTCAAACTGGCGTGGCACGGTTGCAGGTACGGGTGGTGGTGGGACGCCACCGCGACCGCGGAAGCGCAGGCGCGGCGCGACCGGCGGCGCACGCACCACCTGCACGACTCGCCCTGGCTCAAGGCGCGCCTGCTCGTGCTCGCGGCCGACGCACGCGTGGCGCGCCGCTAACCGCCAGTTACCTCGACTACGCATCTCCTCCTAGTAATATGGGCTTCGCCTCTGCCGACTACCGGTGGTAGTCGGTGTTTGCACCCGAGTCCAAGGACTCAGAAGTGCTCTGAAGTTCGAGCATGCGTTACTCTGCCTACTTCAGGCCGCTTATACAAATTTGATGTTAGCAGCAGTGTAGGCTACACTGCTGAAGGAGAACATAGAGTCTATCACATCATCAGCCATCGTTTAAGACGTCCACTGCTCGACATAGGCCTCCTCCTGGGAGGGTCTTGCCAATACTTGCCACGCTTGGCAGGCGGGTCGGCGAGCGCAGTTAGGTGCGATCGTTCAAGGAAGGCGCTGCTGCCCATCTTCCGGATGACATTCCTTAGCCGACTCTTACGGCGACCACGAGTAGAGAGGGTGGGGTACTGTTCTTACGCCGACACCACCACGGCAGGAGATATATATACGGCATAGAGTCTATGTTCTTCTTCAATCAGTTCAACAGACGATCTGCCTCCATGGACTCCAGTCCAAAGCGGTGATATCGAGTGGGCCACCGAGCGCAGAGGTAGCTTCTCTTATAGGAGAGCATTCTAATACAGAGGCTCACGCAGAGCGGGCGCGTCTGGTCCTGTTATTAGAGTTAGGTATAATTGGATGCATCATCAGAGTACTACTGAGTCATGGATGCTCACCCGCTACAACCTGATGAGAATGGTACACACTTAATGAAGCAGTAGTCAGAATGTCGACACATTGTGTGTCATGTTTGTAGCGACCGGTCTTATTGTGTTGCAAACTTCATTTGCGCTCATGAATAAAGTGGAAAAATAAGCTTAATTTTTTTATTATCTCTGAACAAACTCGTAATGAAATGTGTGTTTTAATTTTAAGATCATAAATAGTTATAATTATTTATCGATACAGTAGATAGCGATGTGAAACCTGGACATAATATCACATTATCTCGGTTAACCCTGTGATTACTACAATCTGATAACAAAACGTACTGAATGACTTTTTATTCTGAAAGGCTTAAGTTTAACAGACCAGCAGTAGTAGTAAGCATTACACCCACAAGTAATCACTTTTATCACTAGAAATAGTAAACGACGATCAGATTGAAGCCCCAATTTAATGTTATTTTAATCACCCAGTTTTAATATTTTATTTTATCTTACAATTTGATGCACAAATGCTACTAAAACCTAGTGTTATTTTTTTGTGTTTGATGCTATTTTTTTTGTAGTAGCTTGCGAGATCTCTTGTGTGTATTCCGATGGTCATGGTATCTGTGCCCATTCTAAAACACACTCAGGTGGTTTGGGGCTCCAGTTTACTGTGCATGTTACAGGCACTAATAAAGCTGGTCAAATTCTATTTGCCTTCACTACCACAGCTCATTAAAATTACAGATCAACAGTAAATAACGCTTTTTAATATGAGACTTGAAGGATGCACATGTACATACATATAAACGAACGAAAGTGTTGATTACAGTGCACATAATGATTATGTTTGATGTTACGGGAATCACTCGGCCATTTCAAGTGATTTCACTATCATTCTGCACTTGTTGTGTGCTAAACTCACTAGTTACCTGTGCGTGAACCCTCCCGCGAAGCTCCGAGGTCGGCCTCCACCGTCTCCACGGAGCCCGCGGCAGCCGGCTCCTGCGCCACCGACCCTCCTGCAACATCACATTGAACGTTCGCTCTACATCTGCGTGAACCTGACCTTCATAACGAACCTACTCAAACGAAGCCGGTGCGGCCCATCCTAGCTTTGCTGACGATGCAAATAATTTTATACACATACATATTTACAGTAAAACAAAACAATTTGTACAATATGCCTTATGTCATAGATACAATTATGTATATTGATGACCGACTTTGACGTAAACCTCATCTCACCCTGCGAGTCGCTGAGCAGGCGAGCGGCGAAAGCATAGCCTTAAATCTGAGACGAGAATATTCAAGGCCTGGCCGATGTTTGGTGAGCCGGTGTGCCTCTAGTAGATCTTTGTTATTAAAATATGGCATAAACTGACATCAAAATCGAATTTTAGTGGTCGTTTCTCTCAGTACTGACCGACATTAACCGGTACTCTACTTAGTACCCACCAGCCAAACAAAAAGCTACGCCGACACGACGCGGTTTACTTACCTGCTAATAGCAGAACGCCCACCCCTAGAAATAATAAATATTTCATCGTGGGGATTCCGTTTGAGAAGCCAAACGCCGCTGCTTATTGCACTTTCAGAATTTAAAACCAATAGAAAATATTTCGTTGGCTAACGGCTCAATCGCAACCCATCGCATTTATCAACTTTTAGAGAAATGAGATGAAATTCCAATTGAACGTGCTTTTGACAAATAATACGTTATTACTATTGGTGAATAATGACTTCATATTATCAATTTGACCAATGGTGTATAACCACGAACTCCTTCTGTCAAATAGTAGATAAACAAATACATATGTCCTAATACTATTGGTCAAAAAGTAAATTATTGACACGCGAAATTCGCAGTAGCAGGAGCGTTCCGAATGAGGCCAGCAGCGCCAATGACGCACATTGTCTGCGTTCAGTCCTGTGGAATCGCTTATACTTATTACACTACTATTTGTATACTTATACATTCGAAAAACACAGTTTTTGGAAAATAATCTTCTTCCGTATTCCCGTTAAAACTCAAAAGGCTAAATTTGAACATAGTTTTTTTTTAAATATATTCTTATTGTTCCCTTAATAATTTGTGGTAGGAAAACAACATATTTTGTGAAAATATTATATCAAACATCTCAAACATGAATGAGAAAAATTTGAATGGGAGTTTCGAAGGGAACGCCGAAAAGGTATTACGTTGCAATCTCAGATAAATTAAAAAATAGTGGTGTTTTTATTCAGTACCGATGTATAAACGCTAATAGTGTAGTTTTTGATCTGAGCTAATAGTGGTAGAAC
Organism: Biston stratarius; assembly: GCA_950106695.1. NCBI lineage: Eukaryota > Metazoa > Arthropoda > Insecta > Lepidoptera > Geometridae > Biston > Biston stratarius. The sequence goes on along the minus strand of OX467110.1, from coordinate 14,419,020 downwards.
TTGGCTTTTCGTGTTGCTACCAAAACTCCTATAAATCTTATTGTATCATTGCTTTACAAGGACATATCCGGATTCTATATTGGCTTACATTAGATACATATTATTTTAAATTTCGCATGATTTTTAATAAAATAGCAAATACGTAAAGTGCAACGTCAAAAACAAATAAGAAGAATTACAATTGGTCAATGACACAGGACAAAGAGTACAGGATTTTCTGTAATGATGCCATAGCTACGGCAATTCCCGTGTTATATGGTAATTAAGGCAGGGTGATGGCAGGTGGATTAAGGCGTTGACGGATTGGTGGCCGCGAACTGGTAAACGGAGTGTTGGTCGTCCACTAGCTCGTTGGGTAGACGATATAACAAAAATCGCGGGTCGGACCTGGACAAGACTGGCACAGGACCGGGACGAGTGGCGTACAAGAAGAGAGGCCTATGCTCAGCAGTGGGCGATAACAGGCTGATGATGATGATGATGATGGTAATTAAGGCCGGCAAGCACTAAAAAACACGGTACATGGCAGAACATTCGTTGCCGTATCCTTAAAGTACGGCAGTTAAAACACACACATGATATCACGTACGAATTAGGACAAATATTGTACATCTCTTTAGCGATGTAAATAATACTTATAAATTCAAAATCACAAAATAAAACCATAACTTCCATTATTAACAATACATTCGGGCCCAGTTCTCTTGGGCCTTGGTTTACTAATTTTAAACCCACCGAACAAATGTTGAATTTCTAGAAAAGATATTTCATAATTTAATAAATATAAAATATAGGACATTTCAGACAGCGCTATAGTAAAGCTATGGGTACCTGACAACTGATAGAATGCTTAATTATTTTTTTCTGTATACATATTTATAATACGTTATAACGACGACAACCGATGATGAATTATGTTATGAATTGCGTTACATGATTTATGTTATATATTAACTTATGAATACTTAACTACTCAACTGTCCGTGGGGAGTACAGTCCCCAAAACAAAAAATGCGTCACCTGTCCACGGGGAGTACAGTCCCCAGTACAAAACAATAGGACTTCGCTCAACAAAAACGCCCACTGTTTAAAACCCTGCTCATTTTAGTTCAAGACAAAAATACTAGATGGCTCTGATTGAAACACTTTAACTGTGGAAGTATTCTTTACATAAGCGACTTATATTGAAAAATTGAAAAAAAAAAGTGAAGTGGTTCGTTCTGTGGTGTGTTGTGGTTTTGTGAGTGCTCTTGTAAACAAACATCTGGTGAGCTTTTGTATACGTTATTTTTAATGTTATTGTACATGAAATGAATTGTTGAGATGTTTACTATACTGATTATGTACGATTACGATAATTCCAAACCTTTTTCATTGTATAATCTAGCCGAGAAGATAGGGCCTCATCACGTGATTGTCGTTTAGATTTTGTTGAGTTGTTTACTATTATTGTTTACATTTGTTTTTGTAAAATAAACTCTTAATGTGTTACAATAATCTACCGTTAACACTTAACAGGCATTTGCAATGAGAAATATGTTAAGATGTTTCCAAGATTACCTAAAAATGCAACTTATTACGCAGCAATTACGCAGGATTTTAGTACTGAGGTCACTCGACCTTTCGAGGAGTACCTAGTTTTATGTTTTTTTTTTTGGATAGAAAGTAAAATATTTATGCTTAGTTATTGATATCATTTGAAAGGATATATCATGTATATTATGTACTTTTATAAACTAAAGTCATAGTGACCAAAAAAATTTAACTTTTCTTGTAAAACTCGAAATACGGAAAAAAAATAATCTAATCTCCAGCTCTAATCTTTATTTTCATGCTTTAGAATTTATTTGAGTAATTTACTTTTAACTGAATTAAATTGTGTAGGTATTTTTTATGCCCATATAGCTAAAATACATCTTTAGTAATAAATGTTTTTGCAACTACGCGATTACGCGATTACGGCAAAAAAAGTTGTAATTGATGCGCGGGCAGGTGAGATAACAATGCTCGCGCAGGTGGGACAGTTGAGTGGTTAACTTATACTTAAAAATAACTACTAACATAACGCTATTTTATTTATCAACACGTTGGTATTGAGTTAGCAGCATATTAGGTGCCCACAAGACCGTTCTATTGTTCTCGCGGCGGTCAGCTCCCGCGCGAGCCCAGCGTTACCAACTTGGAAGGTTTCCCCCTAAATTTAGGGGGTAAATAAGTCAGGTGGGGGTTTTTTAGGGGCGTTATATTTTTAGGGATTTTTTTGACTTCTAATTTTTTACTAAGCAAAATATAGGGCTTAATGTTATTCAATCTAGGCAATTATATTTATTTGTTGAACTAGCGGCTTAGCGACATCTAGTACCGTCACCATAGTGTTTACCATAAACATGAGACGCAAAATATTACAACTACTCTGTGGTTGATGAATACGTTGATTGCTATTAATTTACTTGTATAATTTAATTTCGTGTACTGTTGTGTTGACAAACAAATTGTTAATTATATGCTTAAAGAAAAGAAGAAATACAGTCAAAAATTTGGGAAACAGATCCAGATTTAAAAGGAAATGAACCTATATTGGAAGTATTAAATAAAGTATATATGAAAAATAATATTTTTATAATCGAATTATTAACATTAATTTATTATTTTTTAATATGTAATATTATTTTTTAGGGGGATTTTCAAGTAATTATTGTGATTTAAGAGTTTTTTAACATATGCTTTAGGGGGAATTTTGAGAGTTGGTAACACTGCAATTTAATTTAGAAAAAACAGTGTGACCAGATTTAGTAGATTTCTACTTTTTTGGTAGATTTTAGGGTCCGTCAGGTTAATGTCTGTAGAAATAAATTATGCAGTATATTTTGGTAGATTTTTGAATTTCATGGTAAGCGACATTTTTCCTTCGTTTTATCTCTCGTTCTCGTTTGTGAACGGGGATTCCCACGTTTTACCACGAGTAAAGCCCGCCGCTCTTTGTTGTTTGTTATACTGTATTCAGGTTGTTCTTATTCGTTCACTTAAAAAATTAAAATATATAAATTATATAAATATTATTAAAAAACGTAGCCAGTTTACTCCATGGAAAAGAAGGGCTGCGATAGAATGATCGTGGCTGCATTGATTTTGTACCAGATAAAGGAATGATAAAATTAATGGATTACAAAAAATTTTATGATGGAGCAGGAGATAATAGTGATTCGGAGTAGGCAATGCTCTACAATAATAATTGATAATGTTGATAATTTTCACTGTTTGTACTTTGTTTGTTAATTAATAATGTTGATCATTTTCACTCTGTAGCAGTTAAAATAAGTACTAAATTGTCCATTTAATGTTTTAAATTATTACATTAAGTAATTGTATAAAGTTGTTGTGTATTTTTATTTCAATTCTTACAAATTTGGATATGTGTAGACAATTTAGTAGATTGCTGCATATTGGTTAGTAGAATTTAGTAGATTTTGTCCATACCGTGAGTAGATTCGTCAAATTAAATCTGGTCACGCTGAAAACAAAAATAATAGAAGAATCATGTTGGAAATAGGGAGTTCGCCATCTACGAGTTCTTCGAGACGGGTAGTATACCGACGCAGCGGGTGGAGGGTCCATGAGTTCGTAGTGTCGAGTGGCGGTGGCGCCCTGTGCCGGTGTTCGGTCCTGCGCGTGCAGGGCTCTGTGCTAGTATGGCTAGGCGCCGGCGGCGCGGCACCGCGGCTGGCTGCCGCCGCGCTAGCCCTGCCCGCAGCCGGCTGCACGCCGCTGCTGGGCGCCGCGGCGGAAGAAGGTGCCTCCGCAGTGCCGCTGGCGACCCGCCTGGCGCGGCTGCTTGCGCGCCCCGTCTACGTCTGCTGCGGCGCTACCTTCGACCGATTTCTGCTGCCCCTCGTTGAACGAGCTCTTATTATGGAGATTAAAAATCGACCTGAATGTTTCTGATGCTTGGAAACTTTGTAAGGTGTTAAAATCGGTCGGCCATCGGTCTTCGTTTGATAAATAATCGGAAGTTAAACTTACAGTTACAGCACTTCGATTGCAGCTCTCGAGATGTGCCTAGAAGGCATAGTTACAAGCTCCATAATATAATGTGGACAGACTACTCAAATTTTTAAAAAATAAAGGTACCTACTGTACTATCAAAATTTGATGAGACCAATCTGTTCCATTGTGTGGGAGAAGAGATGTGCACTGTTGGCGAATGATGGCACGGCCTTTAGTTTTTAAGATGTCTTGTACAGAAGTAATTAACCTTTTGAGCGCCAACGTCGCCTATATGTGACTGGGTCCTGTGCGCCAACGACGTCTATAAGCGACAAAAAACCCAGCCCAAAATAAAAATATTGAAAAATTATTACTGGTATTCTAATTCAACATTCCTCAAAATAGAATATCTCTGCAACATATGAGTATAAAGAAACAAGTCTTTAGAGACACAAGTACTTAGAAATATTGAAATAAAAAACGAATTCTAATTCAACCAATTTGTTTACTTTGGGCCTTGGCGTACAGGACACGGGAATGCGTTTGTGGCGTGGGGCTTGAGGTTAAAGAGTTGTTTGGTGAGGCTCGCTACTCACTTGCTATGTATTGCTGTATTTTAGTAACATTTCTGTCTGGTGTAATAAAAAGTGATCCTACAACATAACATGATATTTTATTTTGAGAAAATACTCCTAAATAATATAATCAGCACAAAGTTTATAGGGCCTCGTCTCCTCGTCTTGTACTATGGTTGTGATACAGTTATGAGTCTGCAATAATAATATATCATCCGTTACTAAATGATTCCTCATTGAAAGCATACGTTTTTCTCTTCTGAACTGATTTTTTTATTTTTTATTTGAATGTATTATAGCATTGAAATGGAAATGATTTTGGTACAAAACATGTTACCTATCTGCTATATATTTGTTTCCATTGTACACTAGCTGAGCCCTGCTCTGTAACCGGCTGCATTTATTTTAAGATAAATAGTAGCTAATCACCTAGCGGTATGAAATATACTTTGCAATCTATTCTCATACCAACCAAATATACATAAAAACTATTATAGAAAATGGTTGAGCCGTTTCATAGGAGTGTGACCACAAACACCATGACACGAGAATTTTTTATATACTTGAAATATCCAGACTTTAGAACACGCACATAATATATGACTGTTTGTATAAGTTTTCATGTATTAAACTCATATTGATTATATTATGTGAACAGTTGTGAATTGTTGCCATTGGTTATCCATAAATGAATATTTGTACCAGTACAAAGGGAAACTTGCATTATTTAAACAATTTATTTTAAATATCTTCATATCAAATAATGTCAATGTATTGTAGTATCACACAGGATGACGGGACGGAGTGCTGTCTGTCGGACGTGCGACGTCACACCGGCAGCAGGGGGCGGTGCTGGCCGGGCGCGTGGCGCGCCGCCAGCTTGGCGCGGTTGTAGGCGAGCACGCCCGCGGCCGCGAGCGCCATGCCGGCCAGGTTGGCGGGCGGCGCCGGGTTGCGCAGCAGCAGCAACGAAACCGCCACCACCGCGACGCGCTTCGCGGCCGACGCCACCGCGTACCCGAGCGGCGACACACGCGACAGGACGCTGAAGGCGAGCACGGCCTGCAACCAGGCCAGCACGCCGTCGGCCGCCAGCAGCGCGCTGGCCTCGGGCGCGGGCGCCGCGCCGGTCCACAGCGCGGCGCCGTCGCTCCACGCCCACAATGGCAGGAACAGTGCCAGCGCCAGCCGGCTCAGTACGAGCAACAGGCGCAGGTGGTGCGCGCCCGTGTCCCGCATCACGCGCTTGGAGTACAGATGCTGCAGCGAGAGCAGCGCGGCGGCCGCAAGCGCCGCCGCCAGCCCCAGCGCGTCGAAGTGCAGCTCCGTGAGCGACGCCACGGCCACGCCGCCCGCGATCATCACCAGCGCCCAGCGCACGCGCACCGGCTGACTCTCGCCGAACAGCACGTAGGCCAGCCCCGCCGTCCACAGCGGCGTCGTGGCTTTCACTGCACACACACCATACAGGGTCAATTCCGCCACAACAATATTATTTTTGCGACTTGACAATATTTAGTGAGAATGTGCACAACAAAGTGAACGCCTGGAAAGTAAGATTGAGATAATTTATGAGATTAATTGCCAGTACGAGTATACATACATAAAATTTTATTGTACATGCATGAATTTTATCAAATTAAATATTTATTGCTGTTTGTTGGTGAAGAGGAGTTTACATAAAAACTCTTTTAAAAAAGTAGTAGTAGTTCTTAGTTATTAAAATGTTGCCTTTTATCATTAATTGTATGTTTTATCTATCTATATGTACTACATTAATAAACATCACATGACGTTCATCGATAAGAACAGAACTTGAGAAAGGCTGAGCTGGTTAAGCAATTTTTTTAAATGTTTGTAAAACATGCAACCATGTTTATACATGTGAGGGCAGAGGAGAGCGCTACTGCACTGCGTACAATGAGACAGGCCTGGCAGGCATTTTATAAATAAAAGTTTTATATTTCTAGTGTTCATTTTTTTCTAGAAATAACAAAAAACAAATGAAGGCATGCCTGTAGCCCGCAGAGCAGCAGGAACCACAGATGTAGATAAGTTAGTCATAATAATATCATTATAATGTGCAAGCATGCACAGCATGGGATGGAATCCTTTAAATTATTGTTTATTTATACTGTTGTAAAGCTCGACTTGGTATATTCCTCAACATCGGTGGCTTCACTAGGATTGAACCAGCCTTGAGTCTCGGGGCTTTTAATTCTTCATTTTAGGACAAATGTGATCTATATTGACATCAACTAGAAACAATGGAAAAATTGTTGGCAATAGGCATCCATTGTCAATACGTTTTTGTAGTCATATTTCAGACAAATACTCTATGTTGGTGCAGTATTGCATTAAATGTGACCACCTCCACCTCCACGAGTCTAGGATATCATCTCTGTGGTTTCATTCCGATGTAAGCGAGAGGTGCGATGGGTGCTAATGCTGACCTGTGTGCGCATAAGAGATAGGCACCTTCCATATGGACACCTGCGAGCAGACCGTGGTGAGGAACTTGGCGAACGCGAGCGGCGCCAGCACCCGCCAGTAGTAGCGGCGCGGGAACTCCACGTCGCGGCGGACGGCGCAGGCTGCCAGCGCGGGCGGACTCAGAAGCACCGTACTTAGAAGTTGCACCATCGTCACAGTCATGGGGAAAGGAAACTGCGTAAGGACCAGCTTGCCGACCACGTTGCTCGCCGAGCTGCACGCGTACCAGGCCACGCACAGGGCCGCCACGCGCAGCGCCTCGCTGCGCCCTCCTTCTACGCCCATCGCCCTCCGCCTGGCGCCTGTCGGGCTGTCGCTCACATCCTAACCTCCATCGCTGCGATCGTGCTCGATACTCCTTTAATATCGAGTGAAGCACTATGAATATGAACACTGCCGTAAACGTTCTGGTGGAATGCGTAAGTACCCAAATTATTCAGAGATAACCAAATCTAATTGACAACGTTTCGACACATTTCAGGGATGAAGGAAATTTTGTTTTGTACTGTTCGATTCGAGTAACACAGTACCTAGAGAAAGTTATAATAATGTGTAATCGTGTATGTATACGAATCAATTAATATTTATAATTTTATTTATATCCTAAGATTCGTAAGTTGTTTTTGTAAAATTGATTTCATAAAAGATTTATATTATTTTGGATACGCATACGAGTCATAGGATGAAAATGAAAATTTTGGCGGGAACGCAGAAAAATCAAGTTGTCGCATTGTACTTTCGAAAATATTTGTGTGTTTTCAAGCGTTTGTGTATGTACCTATATTGAATTAAAATTCCGGTGTTTTATTCAATAAAAGTACCAAGCACCTGAGTGACCGAGATTTAGTCGGTGTATGCATAAAACTCCGAAAAATAGTACTTTAAACGAGGCTAAAACTGAACTCGCGCCTCTTAGAGAAGTAGACGATGATCAGGTCTGAAATACCGCTTTGCTCTATTTAGGACAGTTACCCATTGGATTCTGTACGACTTATTTTACTAGAATTTATCATGATAAATTATCTTTATCAGTAGGTCTTAATCATACACAAAATGCTATGAAATTAGTTTAGTTTATAAACATAATAATGTGTTCAAATCGCGAAAGATTAAAAACTACATTTATCATGATAGACTTCAAAGTTTGAGTCACTTGGCACTGATAGAATACACAACGTGCGGTGTCAAAAATAAATAAAAAACAAACAATCTTTCATTCAACAACTCGACACGAGCCCCTGATGCCAGCTCAGCTACTTTATAGCTAGATTTAGAAATTTTAAACCCCCATCAGTTATGTTTTAGGTTATTTAGCCAGCATCTTATCAAGATAGTTATTTTAATTCGAGAATTTCGATGGGAACGTAGAAAAATCATATTTCTGGTGTCAATATTTTTATGTTTAAAATTTCGCCAGTGGAGCACTTGATACGATAAGGGTGTGTCGTCGCGCGCGATCTATCTATTTCTAATTTCGAAAATGTTCGAGTATTAAAATGTAGAGTATGTAGCAGCGATCCAGTGTCAGCTGAGATGGTGCCAGGAGGATGCAAGAAGATGTGTGTTCCGAATTAAAACGGTTACGAAAGAGTTGCGTAGTGTCCAACAGTTCAAACAGCACGCCTACGTTAAGTTAAAAAGTACCAGGAACACTTTTCTACGTTTGCGGAATAATTTGCAAAAACATGCAACTTGTGTTTGGAGTAACAATTGCACTATGCCTATCAACATCATTATCTTTTAAATATGAACGAAAACATTGTATGCGTATTAGATACATAACATACTTTTTATCCTAAAAATATCGTAAACTTGAAATTAACCTACAAAAATTATCTGGAAGCGTGGCTCACAACTAACTTGTAAAACGATTTATTGTTGTACTACCTACTTCCAATCACTGAAGGGATTATTGCAACACAACTTATCAAGACGTTTATTTTCCTACACAGGGATCGCGTAAAATTAAAAAGATTCGGTATAAAATAACGAAAGAATCAGGAATACGAAAACGAACTCATACCTACGTTATGACATTTAATCAAACTCATTCATACTCGGGCGATACCCTGCTGATCGCCCCACTTGCAGCGTCGAGACGTGTGTAGGTCGCGCACAGGAGTACGCGCCGTTAGTAGGCGGCTAATATAAGTATAACGTTTTTATACTTGCTTTTAAGCTCGACACATTTACTTTCATGTATCGCTTCTGTATCACACATATAACACATCTTATTTCTTGCACTACGGTAAAGTATGTCAATTGTCACCCCGTAGAAGTATAACTACAGAAATCAAATGAGTCTATACTTTAAATCATGTATTACTAAACTTACCTGTTACGTGGTAACTTACCTTTTTGTGTGGTGGTAGGGTACTTTCTAGTACTCGGCTGGCTAGCTACCACCCGCAAGTTGAAAATCTGCCGCCAAGCATCTAACGGTGTGTTCCGGCAGCCTCACTTGAGAGCCAGTTCCATTCCAGGCTAGGTGTGCTTTACCATCTTCGACCATACCGTCACTTAACATCAGGTGAGTTGTGGTCAAAATACCAAGCCTGTTAGCTATAAAATAAATAAAAAACTCCACAGTAAAGTTTAATATTTCTAGTTTTGACATGAAAACATCTTTAATTATTTTTCCATAGTGGGAAACAATTTAGAAACCTGACAATAACAAAATTGTAACAGTTCGGTGTTCTAATAGTTTGATAGCTAAGGATCAACGAATTAGTTACTCAAAGTAACTATTCGAAATTCGAAAAATTCGAATGTTCGAATATGTATAAATATTCATGGACTCTTTGATTCAAGAAATGTGGAGCTTCAATTTTGGCTACTATCTAGCGATATTGATTACGGTGCAGCTGGCAACACTGACTCGAGCAAGGTGCAGTCAGGCAGGGTGCAGTCAGTCAATTTCTCAAACAAGAAAGTTTTTTTGCACTCTCGAAATACAATTTTGTGGTTGTTCAGTGTTTCATAGTGTTTTAAATGTACGTGTACTCACAGAAGAGTAGGAATGAACTTAGTTTGTGGTCAACTAACTTTTTATAATTTACCTTAACAAGTGGCAGATAACAATAGGTACTCGAACTCGCTCGGTGTCTGTCGCGAGTGTCACGGATTTGTATCCCAGAAACCAGGCTGCTTTACTGCGGGTGCCATTGGAGTGATTCGCAGGGTGAGTGGAGATCTCGTCGCGAGTCGTGGCCACCGGCCCGCTGCGGCGCCAGCTCGAGGCTGGTGGTTGCGTGCGAGTGATGAATCCTTATTTATGTCATGTATCATTAGACACTCGGACTCCCCGTTTCGGGAGTTTCTATCGCCGGCAGTGTCTGCAGCTGGCATTGCAATACTCGAGAGTTGCCTTTCAGCTTGTGCATGTCAAACATTATCCTTAATTATAATTTTGCTAGCACTGTTGGATGCATTGAAATGCATTTTCTGAGGTTATTAGCTCTGTATAATTATAGCTTGCTGAGGTCGTTTGGCTCCGATGCCTATTAAGTAATAGGAGACCTTGTCACTTTTTATTTTATATTAAAATGTTTGTTTATCAGGAGAACTTTCACATTTGTATGCCTATAACAGGTGTCGTTACACATATGAAACGGGAACGATGACTTTGATGGTATAGGTCTTATACAGACCTATACCACTAATCCTAGTTGACAAAGTAATGTAATAATACAAAATCCCACCACTTAATTTGTACTGTCCTTTGTGTAACCAAAATATAACTTTTACAAATAGGTAATCGTCGAGAGAGAAATAGGGTTCTAAGGGGTCGCCTTTCAAAAAATTATTTTTATCTAACATATTAAGAATTTTTTTATAGACTTAATATATCCAGTTCAATATAATTTTCAACTAGTGCTCTTCTGGTAAGATCTATTAACATTAAATCTTTTAGGATACTCATTCTCTAACTAAATCATAGTTTTGTAAAAGATTCTCATTAACCGAGTCATACTTACTGTGTATAGATAAATAAATAGATTGGAATAGACATTCTATTTGTTTTGTGTTTAGTGTTGGACTTTTATGGAATGAGACTGCTGAAACACACAGATCGGTGCTCGGCGGCAAATTAACAACTGGAGAATGGTAGCTAGCCATCCGAGTACTGGAAACAACAGTACCTGCAGGTTTCCTCACAATGCTTTCCTTCAGCATGAGCTCAAGCTCAGTCGGGATTGGAATGAGTGTCAATTGACCATGCTAACCACTGAGCTATCATCATGTGTGATCTGTGACTTCAGGAGGCGAGGGCGGCGAGGGTGGCGGGGGCGGCGAGGGTGGCGGGGACGGCGCGGGTGCGGTGATGCCACGATGGCCGGGCGGCGCGTGACGCGCAAGTGGGAGGTGTTCGCGGGCCGCAACCGGTTCTGGTGCGACGGGCGGCTGATGACGGCGCCGCACCCGGGCGTGTTCGCGCTCACGCTGGCGCTGATCACGGGCACGTGCGCGCTGCACTTCGCGTTCGACTGCCCGTTCCTGGCGGCCGCCGTGTCGCCCGCCGTGCCGGCCGTGGGCGCCGCGCTGGCCGCCTTCACGCTGGCCGCGCTGCTGCGCACGGCGCTGTCCGACCCCGGCATCATCCCGCGCGCGCCGCCGGCGGAGGCGCAGGCGTTGGACGCGGCGGCGGCGCCCGCGCCCGCGGAGCCGGCCGCGCGGCCGCCGCCGCGCGCGCGCGAGGTGCTCGTGCGCGGCCGCGCCGTCAAGCTCAAGTACTGCTTCACGTGCAAGATGTTCCGGCCGCCGCGCGCGTCACACTGCTCGCTGTGCGACAACTGCGTGGACCGGTTCGACCACCACTGCCCGTGGGTGGGCAACTGCGTGGGCAAGCGCAACTACCGCTACTTCTACGCGTTCGTGGTGTCGCTCTCCTTCCTGGCGGTGTTCGTGTTCGCGTGCGCCGTGACGCACGTGGCGCTGCGCGCGCGCGCCGCCGGCTCGCTGGGCGCCGCGCTGCGCGCCACGCCCGCCTCCGCGCTTGTGGCCGCCGTGTGTTTCCTGTCCGTGTGGTCCGTGCTGGGGCTGGCCGGCTTCCACACCTACCTCGCCTCCACCGACCAGACCACCAACGAGGACGTGAGTCGGCCCTCCTTCTCGAACCGTGTGAACCGTCTTACAACAAAATGTGCATCCATTTAGATATCTTTGACTCTACACCGGGAAACATCAAGTCGTTGCGTAGTAGCTTCCGCTCGATGCTTGCGAGCCGCCCCGCGCCCCGCGCTCACTTCTAGAAGGCCGTGTCTATGTTTGCTTCACACAAATTAATGTCTACCGATATTTTTTAAATGTAAAGCCAGTTTAATGAACCAATATTTAAAAAAAGTATCGAGTTAACGCTCCCCTACTGCCGCCAGCTGAAAGCCAAAGTATCCCGGAATACGCAGAGGGAGCGGCGCCCTCTGGAGCCGGCCCCGCGTGCGACTAGTGTTTCCGCGTGGAGGCGCGGTGCAGCGTCGTGGTTTTTTAAATTATTTTTTTAAGATTAGCAGGCTAGGTGTTCGACCACAGCTCACCTGATGTTAAGTGACACCGTTAGATGCTTGGCGGCATATTTTATTTTTTTCTCGAGAGTGGTAGCTAGCCAGCCGAGTACTAGAGAGTACCCTACCGCCACGCTATGGTTTCCTCACGATGTTTTCCGTTACCGGCAGCTCAAGCTCATTATTGTGGTTCGAACCCACGCCCTTCGGCGTGCGAACCGACCCCGCTGACTTGAGCTATCGTAGCTACATCGTTACCCGAGGCTACGTGTTGCAGATCAAGGGTTCGTTCTCGTCGCGGCGCGGCGTGCCCAACCCCAACCCGTACTCGCGCGGCAACGCGTGCGCCAACTGCTGGCACGTGCTCTGCGGCCCGCTGGCGCCCAGCCTCATCGACCGGTACGCACTCCCCGTCCAGCCCGCCCCCTCGCCCCCCTCGCCGACCGGCCGGGCTGCGAGGTAAGGCAGAGTCGGCTCGTGCGCCCCCGAGCGGCGCGCTCCCCGGCCGAGCGCAGAGCTGCTGTGAGGTATGCCAAAACACTTAAATCAGAACGAGAACGAGTCGAACGAGTCGTCTGTCGCCGAGCGAGGTAATAATAATAATATAACTCTATCGTTCACACCAACTATTATAACGAACAATTTTAACAGTATAAACTTATCACTAGTTGAACAATTGGCGGCCTTATCGCTAAGAGCGATCTCTTCCAGGCATTCTGAGTATGGAGAGGGGTTAGTAAGTTAAGGTCGGGGTGCGTTGACGAGTGAATTAAAATAATAATAAAAAATATATGTATGTATATAAAACATTTAAATCATAATATATAAAAGACACACAGACATACCTATCTGTATTATAAAATATCAGTACGAGGTGAACGACTGAAAACATGTCGGGAAAACTTGTCGGGAACGACACGTTTTTGAATATTTTCGGTGATTTTTGTGAAATGTGAAAATGAAGTGAACGAGGTGAATGTTTCCCGTGTCGCAGGCGCGGCGTGTTTACGATGGACGCGAAGGACGAGCTGCCGGCGACGTTCGCGCGCGCGCTCGGCGCCCCCGCCCCGGCGCCCGCGCCTCCCGTGACGAGCGCGCCCGCGCCCGCGCCCGCCAGCCTGCTCGGCGGCAGCTACACGAACCTGTTCGAGGGCAGCGCGCGGCATGCGTACATGAACCGCTCGCTCGACGTGGAGAGCGCGCCCGGCGTGGGGCTGGCGGTGCTGCCCGCGGGCGCGGGGGGCGCGGGCGCGGGCGAGGGGGGCGGCGCGCTCAGCGCGTCGCGGCTGCGGCTGCTGCACGACACGACCATGATAGACGCGGCGCTCGACCTGGACGAGCCGGAGCCGCCGCGCCACCTGTACGCCGCGCCCGCGCCTGCGCCCGCGCCGGTGCACGCGCCGCGCGCGCTCTGACGGCGCGCGCGGCGCCCCCCCGCGCCCTGTACATACTGATCGTTAATTAAACAATAAATATAATATCGAAGAGTCGCTTCGACTTTCATTCCTTATCCCGGCCGCACGGACTAGCCGGCCTCCTCCTCGACAAGCGCCCGACACTCGTCCCGACACTCGCCCCGACACTCGCCCGACTCGACAATTATAGTCTTAAAAATGTTTTTAGCGTATTAAAGAAAATCCGCACAGTTCACACAAAGTACCATAACAAGGAAGAAGGCTGACGAGACAGGCGGAAAGTTCGCGTGTCAGTTCACGTCATATTTTTATATTGACCCAAGAGCGAGCGTGTTTCTGAGGGCAGCCGACGCCATCTCTCGAGAGACATCACCGGCAGAACAGACGAGCTCGCACCTCTCCACCGACACCTCAGATGCGGGAGCTTCGTGAGGGCTCGCGTAGTTATTCTAACGGGTAATATTTTTTTTAAGACGGTTGTTATTTTACTACCTGACTCTAGTGGTGTCATCTAGTATTAAGTACATTAACTACGATGTATTGGAGTATTGAGTTTAGTTCTGTTGCAGCGATGTTAACTCTTTGGTTTTCTAACAGATGGCGTTAGTAGTACAATAACATTCTATCCAATGAATACAAAATTGTTAATGTTAATTTTTTGTAAATGTAATTTTTTTTTAAATTAAATTAATATTTTTTTGGACAGATAACACATCTAGATATGAGGTAAAATTACTATGTTGATGCACAAATCTATAGGCGTGATAGTTTTTCAGAAAAATGTACCATAAAAATGCTCAAGTTGTGGAATAGTGTTAGGGCTCGCCTTGATAATAAAATTACTCTGGTACAGAAAAAGGGAGAAGGCGCTACACCGACACTTAAATTTTTTATTTCAAAGCATTTTTTTTACTAATACTTCGACAGCGAACAAATGAGAAAAGACAAGATTAGCAGACGCTCGTATGAGGCTCGTGTTGTTCATTTATTTATCAGATTTAAATTTTGTTAAAAGTTTGTATTTATACGTGTATAGTGTATACACTTCCATCGGTCCCCGCGCCGCGCTGGTGCGGTGCTGCGGCTCACCGTGTGGAGCCAGCATTTAACGTCTTCGTCGCTCAGTGCCTGCAGGGAGTGATGTTAGTGAACTTAGCAGATCATTGTCCAGCAGATCACAAATAAATGGGAGTTCTCTTCGCATGCACGTGAGTTCTATAGTTCCTGATACTTTTTAGGAATAGTTCTGGGGATTTTGTCATAAAAAAGTCAATTGTCAAAATGATCTGCTAACTTCCCGTAGCAGATCATTTTCGAGCAAATAAAAAAAAAAGTGAGTTCTGGTCGCATACAGATGAGTTCTAGAGTTCCTGATACTTTTTAGGAATAGTTCTAGCGTTATTGCCATAAAAAAAAATCGAATGACTACAATGATCTGCCAACTTCCATAGAAGATCATTTTTCAACAGATCAAAAAAAACATGAAATCTCGCATGGAAATGAGTTCCACAGTTCTCGATACTCTTCCTACTACAACGTAGTACTAGATTCGAGTCCAGAACTCACATAAAAGTACCAGCAGATCATACCCAAACATAGAAATATCTAAAAAATGTCTACAAATTGAAATAAATATTTTCTTAGGTTTTATTACATCTTGAAAGCTAGAACTCTTTTGTTTATAACAGACACATATCAGATCTACAACTAAGACCTAGATTCGAGTCCAGAATTCACGATAAAGTGCCAGCAGATCATACTTAAACATAGAAATATCTAAGAAATGTCTAAAATATTTAAAAAAATATTTTCTTAGGTTTTATTACACCTTGAAAGCTAGAACTCTTTTGTTTAAAACACTACCTACCTACCTACCTACCTACCTAGTACTGCTTGTAGTCGATATGAAACCGCTTATCATAATTTAAATGGCATTAATTAAATATTATCACAATCGGGCTGAAGTTCGTCAAGCATCCTCTAATCACGCCGTCTCCATGAACGAACGAAACGAATGATTAACGATAGAATATCAGTTCGACGAGTGAATCGGTATATCTCAGCTTAGCGGACATTAGTCCGTGAGTAAGATTAGATAAAAGAGTCGTATAATTAGTGCGGATTATCAGACGTCATGACAATCATCGGAGCACGATGCGTCTAGCGCTGGCGACCGTCGCACTGCTGGTCGTCGCGGTCACCGGCGACCGCTACCATCCGGAGCGCGCCAACGGCGGCGCGGCGGCGCAGCGCGCGTCCGCCGCCGTGGACCCTCAGGAGCGCTCCGCCGAGTACTGGTACGCGGAGGCGCAGCGCGGGATAGCCGCGCGGGAGGCGCGCGGCGCGGGCGGCGCGGGATCCGGCCGCGCGCGTAACGTGGTCATGTTCCTCGGGGACGGCATGTCCGTGCCCACGCTCGCGGCCGCGCGCACGCTGCTCGGCCAGCGCCAGGGCCGCCCCGGGGAGGAGGCGCAACTCTCCTTCGAACGATTTCCCACCATCGGGCTAGCAAAGGTACGGTGATCGACATCTTCTTCCATTTTGTATTCATATAATTATGTTTGTATCGTAGCTGTTGATCGTCCTATTAGTGTAAAAAAAATATATTTTATTGTATTAATTATTTTAATATATTTATTTTAATGCTTCCAAATTTTATCTTGATGTTACAGCTATACACAGAAAAAATACAAATATAGATGTAAAAGGACAATCGATTAATGGTTCATAGTACGATTGATTTTGTAGAAACCTTCAAAAAGTGTTGTTTGTCTAGTTACAAAGCCGCTAAGGCGAGCCACTTTTTAACCACAAAGTCGATGTGTTCTCTGAGATCTAGCCTCAACTGACATCGACTACAACTCCCGGTTCACAGATAATAAAGACCTCTGACAGTGAAATGTCAATGAAATAAGAAGCAATTTTCTAGAAAAAAAATGTTATAGGATTTAGTTGAATATAAAACTATTTTATTACAATCACACCGAGTGCTGACATCGACAAGATCACCTTGCAAAGGTTGTAGATCTAGGATCGAGCCAACTTCTCTATAAATTTTAAGATCATCAGCGAACAGTTGAAATTTAGAAGAAATCTTGTAGTATATATCATTGAGGTGAGAGCCTAGGGGCTGTTGGCACTCCTGACGGCACTGATCTTAGAACGTATTTATATCCACGAACGTATTTATCTAACGAGTTGGGAACGGTTTAAAGATAAGACTCGCACCACCGCAGCAGCGAACCGCATATTCCTACATGTCCAAGCTAACGAATTAACAACACATGATCAACTACATCGAAAGTTTTGGAAAAATCAGTGTAAATTGCGCGAACTTCATTTAAAAATCCTCTGTGATATCGCTAGCAAAATCCATGAAATTTTACGTCGTTGACCGTTCAGGCAGAAATACGTGTTGTTGTGATGCGATTAGTGATTTGACATGAAATTATCTCTTTTATATTAATGACTAGAATAATTGTCAATTTTACTGTAGTAAGCATAATGTATTAATATTTATAACTGTAAACTGTAACCTGGATGAAAAAAAAGATCTACAAAAAAAAAATGCCTTGCTGAGTTTCTTGCCGGAGTCTTCTCAGTTGAAGTGTAATTACGAGCCGGTGGTAGATTCAAACATGTAACTTAACGTTCATAAGTGCCTTACCAGGGCCTAAACTGAATAAATGACTTTTTGATTTTGATGAAGAGCATTAAAGGACAGTGCGTTGATGAGAAGTTGTCGAGGCTGCCGGTAGAGGCTCAGGAGTAAATAAATTTGTATTGACGTCCTTCGTTTCCAAGCTATATCAAGACGATTGAAATACAGCAATTTTTGACTGCTGATTTTGCAATACATTTGAAACATTAGATGGTAGTTGGTCAAAAGGGCCATACTTTACAGGTCAAGGAAGATACAATAATTCCAGAGACGTTGGGTCTCAATTTACTGTTGTCGATTAGTACTTTTTTCCCCACAATGCGAAAAGACGCGAACGAATTTGTAAAAATGTGTGTAAAGTAGTAGTGTTGGACAAATTAAACAAATTCACATTTCGTTTATAAAAAAATCGAATGATTCCAAAAGTATCTTCAAAATCTTAAAAATTGTCAGACGTACTGCGTGAACGAGCAAATCCCGGACTCTGCGTGCACCGCCACCGCGTACCTGTGCGGCGTGAAGAACAACTACGGAACCCTCGGCGTGACGGCGGCAGTACCGCGGCACGACTGCGCCGCCTCCACCCTGGAGGGCGCCACCGTCGAGTCTGTCGCCGAGTGGGCGCTGGCGGACGGCCGCGACGTGGGCATCGTGACCACGACGCGCATCACGCACGCATCGCCCGCGGGCGCGTACGCCAAGACTGCCAACCGCGGCTGGGAGAACGACGCGCAGGTCACGGCCGCGGGGCACGACACCGCCCGCTGCCCCGACATCGCGCACCAGCTGGTGCATATGCACCCTGGAAACCGATTCAAGGTGACCATTCCTACGATCTTTCTCATTACCATGCAATCCGCACGAATTTAATAACAATCGTTTTTACACTATAGGTGATATTGGGTGGCGGCAGACGTGAATTCATACCGGACACGATTAGAGATGAGGAAGGCACGCGAGGCACGAGAGCAGATGAACGAAATCTGATTCAGGAATGGCAAGACGACAAACTGGCCAGAAACGTGAGCTACAAGTACGTGTGGCACCGCGACGAACTGATAGAAGCGGCCTCGTCCCCGCCCGAGTACCTGCTGGGCCTGTTCGAGGGCACCCACATGCGTTACCACATGGAAGGCGACCCGGTGTCCGAGCCCACTCTGACGGAGCTCACGGAGGTGGCGATCCGGTCGCTGAGTCGCAACGAGAACGGCTTCTTCCTGTTCGTGGAGAGCGGACGCATCGACCACGCGCACCACGACAACTACGTGGAGCTCGCGCTCGACGAAACCATCGAGATGGCGCGTGCCGTGCAGCGCGCCACCGAGCTGCTGGCGGAGGAGGACTCGCTGGTGGTGGTGACGGCGGACCACGCACACGTGATGGCGTTCAACGGCTACACGCACCGCGGCGGGGACATCCTCGGGCCCTCGGACGACGTCGGCGACGACGGCGTGCCCTACATGACGCTCTCCTACACCAACGGGCCCGGCGCCAGGACGCACGCGGCCGGCGTCCGCCCGGACGTCACGCAAGAACAAGATTACAGTGAGTTCTGTCCGACTCCTCAAACTTTAACCTTCACAAAAGTTCATCGCTCGGCCACGTAAACTTATTATTCCCCTTCGAATTCGATTTTAGTCACCAGAAAATAATCTTCAAAAATAAATAAAATCATGGTCATAATTTCTGCACGAAATCAAACCGACACATACAATTTGTTCAGGGACCTTGAGATGGCGGTCGCACGTCGATGTGCCGCTGGAGTCGGAGACGCACGGCGGTGACGACGTGGGCGTGTTCGCGTGGGGCCCGCAGCACGGCATGTTCTCGGGGCTGTACGAGCAGAGCCAGCTGCCGCACCTCATGGCGTACGCGGCCTGCTTCGGGCCCGGGCGCCGCGCGCCCGCCTGCAGCGCCGCCACCGGCGCCGCCGGCACACTCCACGTGGCGCCACTCGCCCTTCTATCGGCCACGCTTGCCGCTCTCAAACTGTTTTGAAATTAAATTCTAACTTTTCTAGATCTTATACTCCAAGTGAACTGCCGCTTAGTCGACAATAATGACATGAAAAATTAGCCATGTAGTATAAATCGTACAATTACGTTTATCTCCGGGCCCTAATCGTATACAAATACTATGAATTAGTTTTATTTATTTACGTCCTTATTCCGGGCACGCTGCGAGTGCCGCGGCCACGTGCCGATACGGCTGTCGAGGCGAGTGGCCCCCTGTTCTGGACTCCCGGCTGTGAGCGAGGCCGAGTAAAGGCCTATTTACACCTGGCCGTTATTCGCTACCGCCTGCGATAGAGAAAACTGCATGGGTATGCAAAAATCCCGCTGTTCACACCACAGCGGATTTCGCAACCGCCATGGGTAGCGAAACTTTCCCGTTTTCGCCCGGCAGTCATATACATGTTGACAGAGAATACATACGTCGTTTGCGCAGAGATAACATTTTTTTGGTGATGGACAGAGAGGGAGGACATGACATGGATGGACAGGGGAGGGATAGTACCGCTGCTCCGGCACCGCACCGTTGCCGCGCCAGCGGTGGAACTTGTTTCGCTAAATAAGCGAAAAATCGATATCGGTACATCCAATTTTAGCCGCGGAACTGCGTAGGAATGCCTGTTCGAGAACCGCGCGGTATTTCCCGTTACCCAGAGCGGTAGCGAATAACGCTTAGGTCTGAATAGGCCTAAACGCGTTTCCTAACGCTGTAAAGGGATGTTTTGAAATCGCTAAGAGTTCAGCTGTTTGCGTTATACATTACAATTTCCGTCAGTCAATTTTTAAAAGCTTCCGTTGTACTGAGTAGATTGTTGATGTCGTTTGAGGCATGTTTAGCTTTTTACCTGATACAATATTTAATATATTAATATTGATAATGGTTATAGTTATTATTATTGTTTGAAATTTAGTCGATACTTAATAGTTAATAATTAAATTTTATTAAAAACATACATTTAATGACAAGTAAGTAGATTGATTTTCACAAATTACATCAACTGAATACCTTATTCATCTTCATTCATTATACATATAGTATTATAGGAACAGGAGAGTTCCTATGGATCCTAAGGGAAACCTTCCTTAAAAGACGGCTTCACTGCGGCCAATTTGTGCTTGTGATTGCCTGGAGCGGTCGTCGCCGACGCCGCGGCCGCCCGTCCAGCCGAACCGACTCGTTAACGTCCAGGACCACTTCTCGCTGCGGCCCGGGCTCCTCTGCACTCTGCAGTGGCGCATGGCGGTTCGAACGTGGCACGGCTAGGCTAGTGCTACGTAATATTATTATCTGTTCTGTCATCATCATTATCAGCCGTATGACATCCACTGCTGGACATCTGGCCTCCCCCATCTGTTCTGTGCTAGTGCGGAAATATTTATTCAGTAAATCACTAATATTTATTGGCCATAAATAACAATGTACAAAAAATATCTTACAATTATACTTTAATAAATGAAGCTATATAATTAATTAAAATGAATTAACGCCGCCAGTGTGTTGGGTACGTTCGGGCAAGGTTCATCTCGCCGAGGAGATAGTGTCTTAAAGTCTCTTCTTTTTTTTGTTTTGTTTGTGAAAAAAAAAAAAAAAAAATTAATAAGTTAACCTCAACGAACATACTTCTGTTTACAGCGCAGGCTCCGTTTATGTGTTACACATAAATGAGGATTCCGAGAACCTCATCGACATAATTATTGTATAAAACTTTAAGGCTTCGCCACCTAACGGCGTTTAGCTGCACTAGTTCAATAATAGTTTTAGTTTGTCTCGTGCACGCTAGATGCACTATCGTCGCGTTGTCGTGATTTCTGCATCGCGGTGACGAGATTCGCGGCAACTTATAGAACTTGTTTGTTTGATTATTAAAATAGTCCAGTCATTACGTCGGAAAAATCGGGTTAGAAATGCAAATGAACCGAGAAAGCCAAATTTTGGATATTACGTGGGGGATGGCTAGAAAATGAAAAATTAAAAAACGAATTTGTAGGTCTGAACAGGCTCTACAAGTTTTATTCGTAACATTTTTCGATATTTTTCGCGAGAAAAAAGGAAATAGCGAAAAACAATTTTTTCTCCCAAAATTTGTGGCTTTTTTTATCGATATCTCGATAACGATGATCGATACGTGAAAAATGTATAGGACCTTAATTGTAGATCGTACAAAGAGCAACAAAAAAGTATTCTATAAAAATTTTCGTATCTCGACGGGGAACCGAGTTATGATAAAAAAACTGAGTTTAACCCTATTTTCAAGATGGCGGAAAACCCACAAGGTTATTTTGGTCGACAATTTTGAACTTAAGCTTTTCTAGCCATCCCCCACGTAATATCCAAAATTTGGCTTTCTCGGTTCATTTGCATTTCCAAATGTATATAATGACTGGACTAAAAAACCATTACCTGGGACAGAAAAGTAACAGTGTTTGACTAGATCCCAGCACAAAACCCACCCTTAGGGCTCTTGATTTGTTCAATTATATTTACTTAATTTGTAAAAAAAGGATTGCTTCCATTTTAATTTTTAATGTTGTTTTTAAATTCGATCGGATTTAATTCTGTAATAGACTTAGGCAATTTATTATACATTAATATTTTGGCGTGACGTTCCTGCTTTTCAACTTTACCTGACCTAGTGCATGGCACGACTAGCATTTCTTTTTAGCATTTCATCACGTCTTAAGACCCTTAAGTATACATATGCCTTATTTCTTTTAAGTTTATTTCAGTATATTAGAATAGAATATTACTATCAGCAGCATCGTAATCAATCGTGATTAGGTATGCTTAAACGGTAAAATATATAGGCGATAACGTTTAATTTATATTCGCATCCGATAAGTTTATCTTCAGGGTTTATAAATGAATCGTCCGTTGGAGTGCGACTTAATCGAATTAAGCCACTATGAGATTGTCGTTGATAGTTCTGTTGGTGCTCGTTGCCGCCACCGGCGTTGTCTCCGGCGGCGACCGCTACCACCCGCGGCGCGCCAGCGTCGGCGGCACGGTGGCGCAGCGCGCGTCCGCCGCCGTGGACCCTCAGGAGCGCTCCGCCGAGTACTGGTACGCGGAGGCGCAGCGCGGGATAGCCGCGCGGGAGGCGCGCGGCGCGGGCGGCGCGGGAGGCGGCCGCGCGCGTAACGTGGTCATGTTCCTCGGGGACGGCATGTCCGTGCCCACGCTCGCGGCCGCGCGCACGCTGCTCGGCCAGCGCCAGGGCCGCTCCGGGGAGGAGGCGCAACTCTCCTTCGAACGATTTCCCACCATCGGGCTCGCAAAGGTTCCATATAGTGTTTATGCAAAGTTTCTATGATACGTGCGTTTTGTATGCGAAAGTAAACGATTATTATTTCAATTACAGACATACTGCGTAGATGCCCAGATAGCGGACTCGGCGTGCACGGCGACGGCCTACCTGTGTGGCGTGAAGAACAACGACGCTACTATCGGCGTGACGGCGGCCGTGCCGCGCCGCGGCTGCCAGGCCTCCACCGACGAGACCACGCACGTCGAGTCCATCGCCGAGTGGGCGCTCGCCGACGGCCGGGACGCCGGTGCGTGTTTAGATGGCCACCGTGGGCGCACGCGCCGACGCCGTGACAAACGCACACAAATGACATATTTATCGCCGCAGGCATCGTGACGACGACGCGAATAACGCACGCGTCTCCGGCTGGAGCGTACGCCAAGGTGGCGGAGCGGGACTGGGAGAACGACGCCGAGGTGAAGGCGGACGGGTTCGACACCGACGCCTGTCCTGACATCGCTATGCAGCTCGTGCGCTCGCATCCCGGGACTCACTTTAAAGTCAGCATGTTTACAAATTTCAATAACAATTTATACGACTTGTATATATTATAGTTTAAAATGTCGACGCCGACGACTCAAATTGCTCTTTTTATCATAGGTTATATTGGGAGGAGGAAGACGGGAATTTTTACCAAACACTACTGTCGACGAGGAAGGTTCTCGAGGGTACAGAACCGACGGTCGCAACCTGATCCAGGAGTGGCAGGACGATAAGGCGGCGCGCGGCTCGGACTACCGCTACGTGTGGAACCGAGCTGACCTCATGCAGGCTGCCGCGGCCGCGCCCGAGTACTTGCTGGGCCTGTTCGAGAGCGGACACATGCAGTACCACCTGGAGGCGGACCCCGGCACCGAGCCCACCCTGGCCGAGCTCACCGAGGTGGCGATCGAGTCGCTCAGCCGCAACGAGAAGGGATTCTTCCTGTTCGTGGAGGGAGGCCGTATCGATCACGCGCATCATGACAATTTCATAGAAAAAGCTCTCGACGAGACAATAGAACTTTCTAAAGCGATCCAACGGGCCACAGAGTTGCTGTCCGATGAGAATACATTGATAGTGGTGACGTCAGACCACTCTCATGCGATGGCGTTCAACGGCTACACGCACCGCGGCGGGGACATCCTCGGGCCCTCGGACGACGTCGGCGACGACGGCGTGCCCTACATGACGCTCTCCTACACCAACGGGCCCGGCGCCAGGACGCACACGGCCGGCGTCCGCCCGGACGTCACGACCGATGACGATTATCGTACGTGTAGCTCACGGGGCATACGAAGTTTGAAGCGTTCGCGTTACGTACATACTATATTTTTTAACTGAATGTTTTAGGTGGGGCCGATTGGATGACTCACGCAGAAGTACTCCTGGAGTCCGAGACGCATGCTGGAGACGACGTGGGCGTGTTCGCGTGGGGCCCGCAGCACGGCATGTTCTCGGGGCTGTACGAGCAGAGCCAGCTGCCGCACCTCATGGCGTACGCGGCCTGCCTCGGGCCCGGGCGCCGCGCGCCCGCCTGCAGCGCCGCCGCCGGGGCCGCCGGCACACTCCACGCGGCGCCACTCGCCGTGCTACTAGCCACGCTCGCTGCGCTTAAACCTTTGATATTGTAGACGCATAATAATAATGTCAGTACCAGTATAGATGCATAATAGTAATGCTAGCTCACCGTTACACTGATATATGATCATCTCCTATGTCGATTGTCGGTGTAACTTCGGTATCTCGGAGGCTATAGATCTGGATAGAAATATCAAAAAGTGACGAAGAAATCAAAATTGCAAGATCGATAATTTACTTTAAGAATAAGCATAAAATAAAGTTAAAATAAGTGTGCTTAATTATTATTGTTCGTTTTATTATCAGAAGATAATTTAGTACAAAAATAATCTCCGTTGATTTCACCAGAACGAAACTAGTGCACCGACAGTTATGGAAGGTCTGGACGATAGTTGCCCTCCGCTCCTTGACTAACGTCGCTGTGATAGTATCGATACAATGTATTAGTGCCGTATTTGTTTTTAGAGGGCGACTCATCTCGGGTGCCGATGCCGCAGAAATAAGTATGAGAGGTTGTGAGGGTACGATGGTGTCTGTGTGCGCTTGGTGTGTTCGTGTGTATGCGCAAGTCTGTGTACCTAGTTGTTGGATCCGGAGCCGCCTCGTGGGTCAGGGATACGAAAACATTATGTTTGTCCGGAAAAATTTAAATTCATTTGAAATTAATAGTAGCCGCCATAACTTAAATACAAGAAATAAAGATAAAATTGTGACACCTAGATTCAGGTTATCTAAAGCTAATAAGTCTTTTTTCGGGAATTGCGTTAGATTCTATAATAAAATCCCACTTGAGGTAACTAAAATGTCCTATAATAAATTCAAAGATTTTATAAAGCAGAGGTTAATTGACAAAGCCTACTAAAAGGTGGCTCATTACGTGGAAGACAGGAATATATGGTTGTTGTAGCTTCTCTCTGCACTTGCATCCCCCTGGCTAAGTGACAATTGTAGTAAGCTTAATGTATGTATTAATATTTATAACTGTAAATTGTAACCTAATATGAAAAGAAAGATCCACAAAAAAATGCTTTGCTGAGTTTCTTGCCGGAGTCTTCTCAGTTGAAGTGTAATTACGAGCCGGTGGTAGATTCAAACATGTAACTTAACGTTCATAAGTGCCTTACCAGGGCCTAAATTGAATAAATTACTCTTTGATTTGATTTTGATTTTGATACTCGTCTGATATGAGACAGCTCACAATCTAGGGAGTTCAACCCTTCCGCGATTCACGGAGATGACCGGCGACTGACGAGGTGTTTACATTTTCCTTGGAAGGATGTGTAATGTGTAGGTACTCATAGTGTTTCGGGGATCAAATTCCACCAATTCTTGTGCGATTTGAATGCAAGTTAAATCCAAAGGGCTCTCGAGCAAGACGAAGTGACTTCAGCGTGTTTTCAAACAAATTTTACAAGATAGTTTTAGTATGTTCCAAACGGCACCGACGCGCGGCGCGCGATCACATTGCTTATCGATCCGAGGTCAGATTATTATATTCAAATCCGAGGTCCTTTCCGTTGATTCAATACATAGTTCTTCAACCAATTTTAACGTGCATTTTTAAGAATAAATAAATAAAATAAAACACCAGTAATGCATACCAGCAGCCTCACTTGAGAGCCAGTTCCAGTCCAGGCTAGGTGTGTTTAGTATCTTTGACCACACCGTCACTTAACTTCAAAAATAAACTACTTATATACCGGAATATGTAGACTCGAAAACTCGTGAAAAGTCTCGAAATACGAGAACTGAAACCCGATAGTGGAGCCCCGCGGTGGAACCGCAGACAAGGGCCCCTCGTGCTGCTGCGCTCGCGCCTGCGTGCGCACCTGGACATGCACGGGCAGGTCGCGCCACCGCAACAACAGCTACGATAATAAAATCGATAATATTAAAAGCCAACGTTTCAATAGAAAGATCTATTCCAGTTTAAGTTTACCTAAAACTATCTTAATAATTATACAAAACTAACATTTTACTTAAAATACTATCAAAAATTACGTTATATCTTTAAGATAATTAACTTTAATAATAATAATAATAAATCATTTTATTTCGGACGTCGAGGTCCATAGAAAGTCAAGAACATAAAATAAAATAAAAATTAAAATTAGGCAGCAAATAAAAAATAAATAAACGTTGTTAACGTTGTTAATTTAACGTTGTTAATATAAACGTTGCAAGACAAATACAGCTACCATAGCTAAAAGTAAGGCAATCGGCGCCACGCGGAGTGTGCCGGCGGCTCCGGCGGCGGCGCTGCAGGCGGGCGCGCGGCGCCCGGGCCCGAGGCAGGCCGCGTACGCCATGAGGTGCGGCAGCTGGCTCTGCTCGTACAGCCCCGAGAACATGCCGTGCTGCGGGCCCCACGCGAACACGCCCACGTCGTCGCCGCCGTGCGTCTCCGACTCCAGCGGCACATCGACGTGCGACCGCCATCTCAAGGTCCCTGAACAAATTGTATGTGTCGGTTTGTTTTCGTGCAGAAATTATGACCATGATTTTATTTATTTTTGAAGATTATTTTCTGGTGACTAAATTCGAATTCGAAGGGGAAGAATAAGTTTACGTGGCCGAGCGATGAACTTTTGTGAACGTTAAAGTTTGAGGAGTCGGACAGAACTCACTGTAATCTTGTTCTTGCGTGACGTCCGGGCGGACGCCGGCCGCGTGCGTCCTGGCGCCGGGCCCGTTGGTGTAGGAGAGCGTCATGTAGGGCACGCCGTCGTCGCCGACGTCGTCCGAGGGCCCGAGGATGTCTCCACCGCGGTGCGTGTAGCCGTTGAACGCCATCACGTGCGCGTGGTCCGCCGTCACCACCACCAGCGAGTCCTCCTCCGCCAGCAGCTCGGTGGCGCGCTGCACGGCGCGCGCCATCTCGATGGTTTCGTCGAGCGCGAGCTCCACGTAGTTGTCGTGGTGCGCGTGGTCGATGCGTCCGCTCTCCACGAACAGGAAGAAGCCGTTCTCGTTGCGACTCAGCGACCGGATCGCCACCTCCGTCAGCTCCGTCAGAGTGGGTTCGGTCGCCTGGTTTCTCTCCAGGTGATATTGCAGGTGATTATTCTCGAACAAGCCGAGTAAGTACTCGGGCGGTGAATCGAAAACGTTCATTAACTGATCTCTATTCCACACGTATTGGGACGAGACGTTTCGAGTTTCCTTATCTCTCTGCCATTCATCTATGAGATTTCGATCGTCCGTTCTGAGCCCGGTCGAACCTTCCTCGTCTACCGTGTATGTGGGGATGAATTCTCTTCGTCCACCTCCCAATATGACCTGGGTTCACAAAAAATGACACGTGAAACGTTAGTAAATAACGAATGGAGGAACGATCGGCAGCGTTCGGTCTCGTACCTTGAACCGGTTCCCGGGGTGCATATGCACGAGCTGGTGCGCGATGTCGGGACAGACGTCGGTGCCGAACCCGGAGGCTCGGACCTCCGCGTCATTCTCCCAGTGTCGGTTTGCGGCTTTAGCGAACACGCCTGCGGGTGACGCGTGCGTGATGCGCGTCGTGGTCACGATGCCGGCGTCACGACCGTCCGCCAGCGCCCACTCGGCGATGGATTCGACGGTGGCGCCCTCCTGCGTGGACGCGAGGCAGTCCCAACGCGGCACGGCCGCCGTCACGCCGAGCGTGCCCTGGTTAGCCTTCACGCCGCACAGGTATGCCGTGGCGGTGCACGCCGAATCGGGCACTTGCGAACTCACGCAGTACGTCTGCAAAGTGATCGAATGACGTTCCACAGCCTGGGGTGCTATCCGCCACCAACGTCTCCGATACCCTCAGAGTTCTTATTCATAATTTATAAAATGGTGTCATTATTTTTATAATTAAATCTGCACTCACTTTGGTCAATCCCACCGTGGGGAATCGTTCGAAGGCGAGTTGCGCCTCCTCCCCGGGGCGGCCCTGGCGTTGGCCGAGCAACGTGCGCGCGGCCGCGAGCGTGGGCACGGACATGCCGTCCCCGAGGAACATGACCACGTTACGCGCGCGGCCGGCTCCCGCGCCGCCCGCGCCGCGCGCCTCTCGCGCGGCTATCCCGCGCTGCGCCTCCGCGTACCAGTACTCGGCGGAGCGCTCCTGAGGGTCCACGGCGGCGGACGCGCGCTGCGCCGCCGCGCCGCCCGCGCCGCGCATCGGGTGGTAGCGGTCCCCGCCGGCGACCAGCACGACGGCGGCAGCGAGCACCAGCAGGTGTGGCGAGCCCATGGTTTTCTCGTACGCTATCGGATTCTCGAAATCGGAAGGCCGTTTTATATTATTTTCGCACGGTATCTAATCGAGAGGCCATTAATGTCTATAACCGGATAAGGAATCATCACAGCTCGGAGGCGTGCGCGGGTAAATCATCAGGGGACGTCTGCGTCTACAAGTACTCTCGCTCGCAGTTCATACCGACCGGACGAGAAATGAGCTTCGGGTGGAGTGCAGCGAGATCGGGCCGCGACGCCGAGGCGGGTGCGGCGCCCCCGGGGGAGCAGGCGCCGCCGGCCCGGACTCCGAGCTCGGGTGATACTCACCGCCCGGGGGCGTGATTCTCTCCGATTAGATTAATGATTTCTATAGATATTACGTAGATTAGGTACAATACAATAATTTAAAAATTGTTCAGCCTTAAAGCCCAATAAGCATTTGTAGCGAAGATTTTTTTAGCCTTTAAAAAGTGTCGTAGGCCTCGTCGCGGGACGAGACGCCTTCATACGTGGAGACGACAGAAGATGTAACTCTGCCGTTAACGCCGTAGAGCAGAACTCGGAACGTGCTCCGTAGTAGTCGCGAGCATGTGAGCCGATGTCGACCCGGCGGAGTTCGACTCGAGCTGCAACGGCCGCATCGGGGCCCGCGCTAGTGAATAAATAAATATCGGAGTAGAGTCGTTTACGGCTTCGGATCGTCTCTACGATTACCGATCTTCGCAGATATGTTCGTCACTGTCGACACGTCGATCGAGATTAAACTATCTGTACCTCGACGATACTGTCATGTCATGTGAGGCCGCGGTCGATAGCGATCTCGAAATGAACTCGGCGTCCGCACTCGGCGAGAGCTCGCGACGCGGCGACCATGCTCCGTCCCGGGGCGTCGGCGCTCCTGCTGCACTGCTTAGCTTACATGACGTCGTGTGCACAAGGTACGAGGCGCCAGCGCACCTGCCCGCGTGTCCGCGAGACGGCAGGGCCGGCTCGAGCGAGCCGTAAACCTAATAGTTCCACTCGCCATCGCTCAGAATTGTGATTTAGCGTAGCCCTCTCGTTCCAAGCATCTATTCGATGGATCCAGGCCCGTTCTGGATTCGCGACTCTGGTACGACAGACCACCACCGGAGATCACAGAAGCTACGAATCGAATCGACGACTCGAATGGTAAGTTAAAATCGTCCAAGTACAACGTGATAATATGCACAGGGCGAGATGCGTATCATCCGGCGCACCACCGGAGCGCGCCGCAGCCGTTCAGGAACGAGGCCGAGCTGGAGCCCGAGTACTGGTACGCGGAGGCGCAGCGCGGGATAGCTGCGCGGGAGGCGCGCAGCGCGGGCGGCGCGGGAGCCGGCCGCGCGCGTAACGTGGTCATGTTCCTCGGGGACGGCATGTCCGTGCCCACGCTCGCGGCCGCGCGCACGCTGCTCGGCCAGCGCCAGGGCCGCCCCGGGGAGGAGGCGCAACTCTCCTTCGAACGATTTCCCACCATCGGGCTCGCAAAGGTACGTTACGAGTAATAAATAATCAGTGCAAACGAACTCGAGAACACTCGAGCCCATACGGGTCTCAACAAACTGACGCAGGACGTGCGGCGGGCGAGTACGGGCCGAAATGACGATGTCAGAGATTTTTTTTGTTGATAGTTTCATAAAACTGGACACACGAGTACAGTACAAATACCTGCATTACAATTTGACAAAACTAAAAGCTTATCAATATGTAAATGGCCTCGTAGTTGCATGTGTGTTTATGTGTATTTATTTGTCTCTCGGTCGTAGCTCTCCTCATGGAAGATTCACCGTTTCACCGCGGGTTTGTAAAACTGACTACAAAGATCGTTGAAACGAGAGAGGTGGCACAGAATTTTCTTCTGCAGCCTCTCTAGTCGATCTTTGTGCTCCCGGTAAGACGGGCTCCGGACGAGGCTGCAGTACTCCAGAAGACTGCGCACTTAACAGTCTAACAACACGATAAATGTAATAGGACTCTTAAGGAACTCTGTTCGTTTAGTCACAGAGCCGACCTCTGCCGGCGGAGTGTCGCCTGAGACGTGAGAAGCTCGCTCTGGCTGCAATTTTCTAGAAAAGCGTCGAGTTCAGTTCAGATCCGTATCGTTACAAACACACCGTGTTCATGTGTAGCTACATCAACATTTTATTTTCTCTATACATTTTGAGGTCATCGGCAAACGCTTAGTTAAAATTTAGAAGAAATCTTGATGCATAAATCGTCGATAAACTACAGGAAACGTAGAGGCCCGATATCCGTGAGCCGAACCACGTCGAGAGTCGTCACGGAGATAACAGACGCGCTTATTGTTTAATAGATAAGCGATAGTCATAAATCATGGAAGTACCGTCGCACGCGATCGAGGTCGAACGTTTAGGAAACGAACAAGACATGTAAACCTTCTTGTACTGAAGCGTCGGCGGTGTGCACAGACGTACTGCGTGGACGCGCAAGTGGCGGACTCGGCGTGCTCGGCGACGGCGTACCTGTGCGGCGCGAAGGCGAACATCGGCACCGTCGGCGTGGACGCGCGCGTGCCGCGCCGCCACTGCGCCGCCGCCGTCGACCCGCTGCGGCACGCGCCCTCGCTGGCGGCCTGGGCGCTGCGGGACGGCCGCGACGCGGGTGCGTATGCCGTCCGCGCGGGCCGCGCGCGCGCCGGACGCGCCGGGCTCACGCGCCGCGTGTTGCAGGCATCGTGACGACGACGCGAGTGACGCACGCGTCGCCGGCGGGCGCCTACGCGCACTCGGCCGACCGCGACTGGGAGAGCGACGCGGACGTGGCCGCCGCCTGCGGCCGCGAGCCCGCGCAGCCCGACATCGCGCTGCAGCTCGTGCACTCCTACCCCGGGAACCAGTTCAAGGTGCGCGCTGCACTCCACCTCCCGTGTCGAAAGGAAAGGTTTCCGACTTCCCGTCGGATGACCGCTTTCTTCCTTACGCTCGACGGGACCGCCCGTTGACCGCAATCTCGTCGCGTAAACTGTTTTCAGGTCATTTTGGGAGGGGGCAGGAGGGAATTTCTCCCGAACGACACCGTCGACGAGGAGGGCACCCGCGGCCGCCGGACGGACGGCCGCGACCTGATCCGGGAGTGGAAGGACGACAAGCGCGACCGGAACGCGAGCTCCCTGTACGCGTGGGACCGCGACGGGCTGCTGGCGGCGCGGGAGCTGCGCCCCGACTACCTGCTGGGCCTGTTCGAGGGCAGCCACATGCGGTACCACCTGGAGGCCGACCCGAGCACGGAGCCCACGCTGGCCGAGCTCACGGAGGCGGCGATCGCGGCGCTCAGTCGCAGTGAGAAGGGATTCTTCCTGTTCGTGGAGGGAGGCCGCATCGACCACGCGCACCACGAGAACCTCGCGCGGCTCGCGCTCGACGAGACCGTCGAGCTGGCGCGCGCCGTGCAGCGCGCCACCGAGCTGCTGGCGGAGGAGGACTCGCTGGTGGTGGTGACGGCGGACCACGCGCACGTGATGGCGTTCAACGGCTACACGCACCGCGGCGGGGACATCCTCGGTCCCTCGGACGACGTCGGCGACGACGGCGTGCCCTACATGACGCTCTCCTACGCCAACGGGCCCGGTTACCGCGCGCACGGCGCCGACGGCGTCCGCCCGGACGTCACGACGCACGACTACCGTGAGTTCTGCGATATTTTAATATCTTTCATCGGAAACGTTCGGTCGCAAATACCTATGTTCTTTCTGCAGAGGACGTAAGGTTCGCGTTCCCGGCGAGTGTGCCGCTGGAGTCGGAGACGCACGGCGGCGACGACGTGGGCGTGTTTGCGTGGGGCCCGCAGCACGGCATGTTCTCGGGGCTGTACGAGCAGAGCCAGCTGCCGCACCTCATGGCGTACGCGGCCTGCCTCGGGCCCGGGCGCCGCGCACCCGCCTGCCCGCCGCGCGACGCGGAACCCTAGGCCGGTGCTGTTGATGATAATAGATCCTCGGAAACTGTAATTATACTAATATCGAACAAGGACGCGTGATCAATAAAATTTTATCGCATTGAAGTCTCGAGTGATTCGTTAAGACTCGTTTGTAGCTAGTGTCGCGCGCGACAGCCGAGCAGCGATGTCGAAGGGCGCAGCGGCCGTGCGTAGCTCACCAGTACTCGGCAGTGGTCGGTCGCGCACGGCCGCGGAGGATACAAGCCACGTAGGAACATCTCGGTCTGCCGGAGCCCGGCCCGGATCGTCTAGTACAGTGTTCAGTGGGCACTGGGCACTGGGCAGTGGGCAGTGGACACTGGACACACGTGTGGTTGGATTTTGGAACTTACGTCATCGCGTACCGAGTAGCGACAGTACATTCGATAGCCTTCATCGAGTAGAATCTGCCAGCTCTTTCGGGTTGGAAAATGGGGTCAACTACGTCATAGGGTTCCAAAATGCCAGAGACTCCAAGGGATGCTGCAGTCGCCCTGTTAATAAAAATATAGCCCGAAGCTTTGAACCTGGAGCGTCTCGGTTCCAGCCGAGTTTCTTGCGAGACGTTTCTCATACAAAGTGAAGTTTATTACACGCTTTTATTTAGTTTCTGCTGTCCCGTCGTCGGTCTGTAAGCAAATCTCGCGAGCTGAAATAGACCCACTTCCCGATGTCCGATTTGACTCAAATTTGGTGCACTAATGTATCTTCGGTTACGATACAATGATATGATACCATCTGATGATGGAGACGTAAGATGGTCACGGGAACTTCTGAACTAAGCACTGCTACTTCTACTTCTGCACGTCTCGCCGTAATCACATCATAATATCCGTAGAATATGTTAAAACATCACGCTTGCTCTAAAATACTTACTACCTACTAAAAAGTTAAAAACAAATTAAAAGTAAAAAAAAACTTTTAAGTACGGTGAGCACCTACTAGACACGCCACATACTAGAATTTATTTTTAACTTTATAGCTCATCGTTCCAGTTTTTTTTTCTTTTAATTAATTTTCCTTATTGAAAAGATTAAAATGGTACCACCGGATAGTTTAGTCGATAAAAATCTTATTCTGGTGCGGTCGATATTTGCTAGGTGATTCTCACTATTTCAGTCACTATGGGACTATTCAAGTATTACGTAAACAGAATTTAATTTTATTTTATTTTATTAATATTAGGGAAATTAACAGCTAGGTACGTACAATTAGTTTACCTTTAAACATTTATAAGGCATAAATTTCCACAAACAATTGAAAATTAAAATTAAAAAGTTTTTCTAATAATTCACTAATATATACTCTCAAACTACTCAAACTGGTTGAAGAACGCGTCAGCAATTAATCGCCTAAGCTGCACGACGTACGTATTAAACAAACCAATGTCGTGCAGTGCTGCGCACTCATTGAAACTGCGGCTCGCTCTCAGTAAGTATGCGTTCTGCCTGTAGTTGGTGCTCGCTCGCGGGACATGCAACAAGCAAGGCCGTCTGTATGGATCTGCGGTTACTTTAACGCCTATTTTGTCAAGCAGTTCGGAACAATCCACCGAACCATTTACTATTTTCAACAAATAAACAACATCCGCGACGCGCCTCCGCAACTCAAGCGGAAGGAGATGGAATTTAATGCATCGTTTCGTATAATCGGATAAACATGTCTTGATTTTAAATTGAAGGTATCGTAAAAACCGTGCTTGGATACGTTCGATGCGCTTTATATAGATATCATATCTAGGATTCCAGACCTGTGAGGCGTATTCTAGGTGGCTACGAACAAAGGCACAATAAAGTATTTTTATTGTTTTTATTGACTTGAAGTCGGCAGATAGTCGCGTTACAAAGCCCAGCGCCCTCGAAGCCCTATTTATAATACTATCTATATGCTCATCAAATATTAGCTTACTATCAAAAATAATGCCTAGGTCTCCGATGGATTTGACTGTTAATATTAAAGTATTTTTAAGTCTGTAAGTGAAAGCAAAGGGCTGAGGTTTACGCGTGTACGAACATACAAAACATTTGGGAACATTTAAATCGAGCTTGTTCTTTAAACAGTAGTCATCGAAACGGTCAAGGTCAGCCTGGAGGTGTAAGGCATCTTCCGATGAGTTCACGGGACAAAGAATTTTCATGTCGTCAGCATATAATATTATTTAAGAATGTTTAAAACATTGATAAATAGTGTTTACAAAAATATTGAATAACAGTGGACCTAAAAGCGACCCCTGGGGGACACCTGAAGGAATCTGGAGTGTAGACGACGTGTACCCATTAAGTGCTACCGTCTGGCACCTGTTCTGACCGTACGACGTGAACCACCGGTACAAGTTACCTCTTATACCGGCATCGCGTAAGTGTTGTAAAAGCGTCAGGTGATCAATGCGATCAAAACATTTGCTATAATCGGTGTATATAACGTCCACCTGAGAAGGTTCAGCCATGTGTGCAGATAAATAGTCACCACAAACAACAAGGTTTGAGGTCGTGGACCTGCCCTTTAAGAAACCGTGCTGTTGTGAGCTAAATGTTAGTTTTAAAGCCGCGTAAACTTGCTTGTAAACTACCTTTTCTAGGATTTTAGCGAATATATACATAATTTCGAAATAGGCCTATAATTTTCTACCTGGTCTTTTAGACCCTTTTTATGAACGGGCGTGATATAGGCAGATTTCCAGATCGCAGGCCCTACCTTCGGTCATAGAACGCACAAAGAGCAATGTTAGAGGAACAGATATACTTTTAGCACACCTCACTACTAATAGCGGTGAGATATCATCGGGACCTGCAGATTTATTTAAGTCAAGAGATTGCAACAATTT
The DNA here is from genome assembly GCA_950106695.1 of Biston stratarius. Taxonomy (NCBI): domain Eukaryota; kingdom Metazoa; phylum Arthropoda; class Insecta; order Lepidoptera; family Geometridae; genus Biston; species Biston stratarius. Next base: position 14,383,530 of record OX467110.1, on the reverse strand, counting down.
ACATATTTCAGAACAATGAAACTCAACCTCCGATATATGAGACACAGATTCGTCATATGTAGAAATATTGGTTGAGTTATGGCTACCTGTGTTATCAAATTCAAGGAATGTGGAGTGAAAGTATTCACTAAACATGTTGCATGTCTCCTCGCCGGAGTCCGAGCACCGCTCCCCGGAACGTAGGACCGCAGGATAGCAATTACTCTCATTTTTTAATTTGTCATAGGCCCAAAAGGCTTTAGGATTAGTAGAAATGTCACTTTCAATATTGGATATACATATATTGCTTAAATAAATCTTTTTCCAGTAACTTAGCCCGATCCCTCAAAATATTAAAAGAATGGAGGTCGAAAAGATTGCCGTATTTTTTAAATTTTTGGCGGTATTTATGTTTTTCTTTAAGCATCTTTATAAGTGTTTTTTTAAACAACGGAGGGTACTTTTGTGATAAAACGACTGTTTTAGAAGGAATGTAATTAATCATATAAAATTGAATAAAAATAAGAAATAGACTCTTCTAATGTTCTGCCTGCAAATTCTTGTACCCAGTTAATTGCGTCAAGTTCAGATGTTATCGAGCCGTAATCACCGATATGATAAAAGTATTTAGTAAAGGGTCGAGGTTTTAATTTACGAAGGTGGACAAAGTCGGCATAAATACAGAGTGCAGGGTGATGAACATCCACTTTCGAAAGGGATGCGTCGCAGCGTGTAACTAAAATATCATTATTTGAAAATACTAAATCTAGTACCCTATTATTTGTGTTCAAAATATTATTATACTGAGATAAGTTACACATAGTGAGATCATCAATAAATTCTTGTTGAACAGAACCCTGAATGTCGCCCGCTGTATAAAAAAAGTGTTCCGACGCATTCCATGATAAGTTAGTCATATTAAAGTCGCCCATTATAAGAAATTTATCACACGGATTTTGTTGCACAATATCTGACATGTTATCGGAAAATATTGCTAACTGCTCGGACATAGAATTGCCCGTGTTTTCTGCGATAATACAAACAACGCATAGATGAAGTTTATATACTACCCTCGGTATCCTATGTGAAAGCGTCAATGTAACCCACAAATCCTCGGCATTGGAGCACCACTCACTGCGGACCTCGGCCGCCAGCTCGCGGTGCACAGCGATCAGCACTCCGCCCCCCCTCGTCTCTCGCGTTTTTTTATAATCCCGATCTCGCCTGAATACAACGTATCTATCATCGAATAATTCACTATTCCTGATACCTTCCAATAACCAAAATTCACTAAGACAAATAATTTCATAATTATGCAAAGATACATTTCTATAGAAATCCGTAGTCTTCGTTCGGAGCCCGCGAACGTTTTGGTAATAAATATTAACCATTTTTAAAACGTAAAATTAGTTCCCGTGTAGTTGTATGAGCACAGTAACGTATAAAATACAATGAGGAGCAACACAAATATAGCGAACAATGAACTGAGTTGATTGAGACAGCGTCGTGGATGCAGTTATCAAAATTGTAGTTGATAGATAATAGACATCGCGAAAAATTGTTAAATAAGTGAGGGTGTGACGACGCGCTCGCGCTCATCACGCGGCAAAGTGCAACATAATAATGTGCCGACGATGACGTCCAAGGTAGGATTTTTCCGTGCGAATATTTTGCACCCTCTCACCCATACGAATGCAAATCCTCGTTCTTTGGCCAACGTCTTCGTTTTGTTGAGCAACATCTTGTTCGCCTGAGTCAAGTGATCGTTTATAAAAATTCTTTTGTCGCCGCGAAGACCCAAATCCGATGGGACAGTAGTGTACTTTTTTGCCGCTGCTATAAAATCCTCTTTGATGTACCTGTTGTGTACAGAAACAATAATGTTTTTGTTTTGTTTGTCGTTACGCATTGGCACTCTGGCGATATAATTTATTTGTTCCTTAGGTATGGTACAGCTGACGTGACACCCAATCTTGGCCACAATCTCGAAAAGATCTTCTGCGTTCGAGACTGGAACTCCTTTAATTTTGACATTGTTTAGGCGAGACCTTTGCTCGAAGTCATGCAAGCTAGTCTCTGTTTGTTGAAAGCGTTGTTGTAAAAGCTGGAATTGATCTTTAACCATGAGGAGATTTTGAACTTCATCACTGACCTCAGATATCCGATTGGTTAGAGGATCAACAGATTCCTGCGTATGTTCAAGTCCCCCGGTCTCTGTTATCCCCGAGCATGGAAAATCGAAGCGCCCCTGGCAGACCGAGCACTGAGCACCATCTCTAGCCTCGGTATTACAACGCTTGCATGTAAAGGATTCCATTTTAAATTAAACACGGAAATAAAATGTTTGACAATCACTGCAGGTAAATATGTATGTGTGTGTGTAGTTCGGAGTTGATAGTGGGGAGCGTAGATAACGTACAAACGCGCGCGCAAAGCGAAGCTACGATCGAACTGAGTTTACTTAGTTGACTTTAGTAAGTATTAACCGCTCCCTCCCCCTTGTCAGCAAAAGTAAGCAAAGCTCTTACTTCCTTCTTCTATATTTAAGTAAATATTGCTTTAATTAGCAGCCATGTCGCTAAAACGAGGTCTGGCGATAACAAGGGTCATAAACAATCAGCATAATTTATATGACTTTGCTGACGTTATCACCATTCAGATCGCCTCATACCGAATATCATGAAAAATAAGCAAAGCAAAGAAAACCCCTAAATGCTTACGTAATACTTGAACAGCCCCTATGCCAGTCTCACAGTGTCTGCGGCGCCGGCCGGGCACGCTGCGGCGCCGGCCGGGCACGCTGCGGCGCCGGCCGGGCACGCCACGATGCCGGAGCAATTCACTTATCTAAGATAGTAAAATAAAAATCATATACATAAGTTAACATCCATCGGTCCTAATAATATAAGTACACTATTTGAGCCAAGTTTTGCACGAGATGACAAACGATCTGTTTTTACATTTGCGATAGTAAAATCAGCTGTTCCGTAGAAAGAGGTCATCTACTGTCGCAACACGAGGAACAGTTTATATTTATTGTCGCGAAGACATAATCTAAACAGAAAATGTCGTTTGTAACAGAGGTAGAGCTCGGTGTCGGTGTGACGCGACGTAGACCTCGCGCCTACAGCCGAGTGAAACCGATCTCCGGCTCTGCTCGACACGAATCAAATAAAATTATAAAACTCGCGATCGGCAACGAGTGACGACCGAACTTTGCCAATTACACAAATCGCTCGCTCATTACCTCCCCCGCCCGCACCCCCCGGCGGGCAGGGCGCCCCCGCGACGTCGCATCAGTATTCATTAAAAGCGCAATTAGCGGAGTGCAGCCCCCGAGTGGCGCTGCGCTCCTCTCCGAGTGAAACATTACGAAAATGTCATTCGTCAAAATTTCCCCGAAGACAGCGGCCTCCCGCCCCCCGCGCCCCGCGCCCCGCGCCGGACGCGCGGCCGGGCGCCGGCGGCGCGGCAGTCCTTTGCGCGCCGCGTCCCGCCGACCGCGTGCCGCGCGCCTCCCGCAGACTCCAAACTTTACGAGCGCGACCGCGACTCGGAGCCTCGCAGACCGCGGCCGCTCTGCGGACAGCGCAGGTACATCGTCTCGCCCGAAACTATCGTTTGGGAAAACTAAATACGTCCTACATGAACTTCCTCGAGTTCCTTCCCACGTTGGGCGCCAAATTGATGTTTTGTGAGTTTTCACCTGTCTGCGGGCAGACGGCTCGACGGAGCGGTTTTCCGGAGAAAGTATTTCGTGTGAACGTGTGCTCAAACACGTACCTGTTTCCGTGGAAGTGTAACCTTCTGTCGCCTCGACGATTCGGGAGACGTCGACGTGTTCCGGAGGTGTGGGCGGTCGTTCGGTTTATCGCCGGTGTTCGCGCGCCGATCGTCTCTCTGTTGATAATGATGCCAGCGACACTCGCCCGGTGCTAGAGCGTAGTGTAGTGAATCGCGGAGTCGGAAGCCGGAGCGCATACAGTAAGTTCGCATAGGCTGAGGGGCCAGCCCTAGTGCGAGCTCGGCCCGCATGCCTGCCTGTCTGCGTAGTGAGTGTCGGCCTGGGGGATAATGTCTTGTACACAGAGAGATTAATTCTGTGACAGTCTGTTAACCGTTCTTATTTAACTAGGCTGAAGTTTTCTTTTAAACGCTGAGTGAAATAAGATCAGTGTCGAATAGTTTGTAAGTTTGAATCGGTCGGTGGAGACTGCCGCCCCCGGCTCTGCCGCCCCCGGCTCTGCCGCCCCCGGCCCTGCCGCCCCCGCTAGTGGCGCTCCATCGATACCGACGTGATTCATCGACATAATAAACTACTTCACTTTTCGCACGACTGCATGTAAAAATATCACTGTACGGACAGCTGAGTGGTCACCTCTATCCAAAATCAGTCGCCGCAAGTGCTCGTGAAAGAAAAAAGCGGCTCGAACTTAGATAAGATCGTTCGGAACCGCCAGCCAGGCTACTGAGTGGCGAGGTGGCGGCGGGCGGTCGACCGACGATTGCAGGTGTTACAAGATTTTAAAGACAAAAGTTATTTTCTCTTCAAACAATTGAATCGGAGCGTCAAAGTGCCAAAAATATCGTCCTGTCGTTTAGTCTTTAGTCCCGAAAAGGTCTTCGTCCGTGATACACGTGTTTCGAAGTATGTAAGAATAATGCCCGCGGCGCCAGCGCGCATGCACTGTGGAGGACGATTGGAAACAACTGAAACCACTTCCTGCCGACAGTTAGTAAACATTGCACCACCTGCAGCCTGCCGCACAGGCACGTTCAACGAAAACATATCGCCATCGAGCAGGGTTCACACTGCACATCACATGCCGCCTGTTCTTCGAATTGAACGTTGACCGCACTACTGCCGCAATGGTCAAACACGAAACTATAAAGAATTAAAATAAAAGTAAACATCTAGAATAATGTATTAGCAGACTCTATCTCGTTAGGGTTCCGTGATCCTATGCGTGCAATTACATCTCCGATAACGTGGAGAGTCCTTGCAATAACTTTAGTTAGTAGTGAGTATAAGGAGTAGGTACCAACTATAGGTTTATGAGTTACGGAGTTTTCAATGATTCATATTTTACCGAGTGCTGTTCGTTCATGTGCTGTTTAGGGAGTGCTGTGTACGTACACAGAGTGGAACGGGGAAACCTAAATATTATACACACACACACACACACACACACACACTTTATTAAGTTTAAAAGGTACGCATAGGTATCTTGTTTTTGATTTATTATTAAGTAGAAATATACTTATCGCAGAAAAATCATCATATGATTTTTCTTTCATCATAAGATATACTCGTACTATAAAAATTACATGTTTTAAAAATAAACAATTAGTATTATAATAATATAATAATAATTTCTTAAATTCGACGATATTAAACTATATGCACAAACCGAAAAAGACCTGGAGAAACTAGTAGAAGCTACAGCAGAGTTCAGTAAAGATATTAACATGCAGTTTGGTTTAGATAAATGCAAAACACTATACATCATTCGAGGCAAGATACAACCCGGCAACTATGTAGTAAATAACACAGACACAACAACAGCAATGGAACCGGCCGACCTGTGTCAATACCTATGCAGGGTACACGCAGCTAAAGGGACTTGATCATGTAACAATAAAAAGTACGCTTACTACAGAGTACAAAAACAGACTTAACGCCGTATGTAAAACTCAACTTGCTTGTAAATATCTCATTAAGGCCTTAAACACTTACGCCATCCCAATATTAACCTACTCATTTGGAGTTATAAAATGGACAATAACAGACACAGAACAATTAGAACGAAGTACGCGCACCACACTTACGAAACACAACAATTTACACCCTAAATCTGCAATAGAAAGACTAACTATCAAAAGACAAAATGGAGGGAGAGGCCTAATAGACATCCAGTACCTTTGGCGGAAACAAGTCAGTCGATTAAAAACATTCTTTCACACAAAATATGTCACTAGTAACATACATAAAGCCATAGTACTCAACGATCTTAATTACACTCCACTTAACTTAAACGAACAGACAGACACACAACACATTAATAATGATGATCCACAAATACAAAAAATTCAAGAATGGAAGAAGAAAGTTCTCCACGGTCGACATCCCCATGACCTGGAACAATCCCACGTAAACACAATAGCATCAAATAAGTGGCTCAAAATAGGTAATTTATTCCCAGAAACCGAAGGATTTATAATCGCAATACAAGATCAGATAATTAACACTAAAAACTATAGAAAATATATAATCAAAGACCTTTCAGTAACCAACGATAAATGTCGCAAGTGTCACATCCGACTGGAAACCATACAGCACATAACAGGAGCATGCACGACTCACACAGACACAACCAGGTAGCAAACGATATTCACCGAAAACTTGCACTCAAATATACACCACACTCGACACAAGCACCCCTTACTACAAATACACACCACAAACTATCCTAGAAAATACAACACACAAACTCTACTACGATCGCGCCATACTCACCGACAGGACGATTCACTACAACAGACCGGATATAACCCGCTACAAGATAAAATAAATAAACTTACCTAATAGACATTGCAGTTCCCAACACCCATAACATACAGAAGACAATAACTGAAAAAAATAGTAAATATGCAGAACTCAAAGAAGAAGTGACTAGTCTGGCGACAAGAAGAGGTATATGTGTAAAGAATATCACTACAGATCTCTAATAGATGTCATGTCGATGACATCGCACTGTCAGTATTGATGTAATTTTAAATAAGTTAGGTTATTGTATTATATAAAAACGTGAACAGAAAATAGTTATAAAAGGAAGTATATAAACAGTTAAAATAGAAGTAAAGGCTTTAAATGTTGTTTTATAATATGTAGTTCCCGTAGTCCTCTCGAAAACAAGTGTAATCCCCAATCATCTCCTCCATAGCCTCAAGTTACTGAATTTAAAAGAAACCCTCTACACAACCCTACAAAAAGCTGCAATTTTAAATACGTGTCGAATTGTAAGAAAGTTCATGCAGATAGAAGAAAATGCTACAGATTCTCACCACAACACACTTTCAAACTAAATACACGCCACACGCTGCATTTACTTGGCTTACGCCCGTAAATGTAGCTGAAAACCAGCCAAAGAGCTGAGAAGGTAAACACTCCCGAAATAGTAATTGAACAAATCTCGAATATTTTGTTATGAAATGAAGAAAATGTATCTCCTACTGGCGAGCGCCGAGCGCGCTAGTCGCGGTCGCACGGAGCCCGGCGGAGCCCCGGCCGCGGCCGCCGGTCGGCGCGGTGACGATTCTCATCCAATTTCCTTTGTTTCGCAGGTAATGGATACGAAACCTGCCGTGTAGTGATGTGAACTCGTGCGCCGCTAGTGATGCACCTCGAACGAGGATGCGGTGAAGTCAGTGTTATGTGGCGGTGTGACGGTGCAGTGTGACGTGACGGTGTGACCGCGTGGTGTGGCGGTGTGATGCGCCACCGTGCCGCGTCATGGCGGATGACAACACCATCATCGAGGGCACGGTCAAGTTCCGGGACGGGAAAAAGGTGAGAGTACATTATTCATCATTCGTAATGTGCAGGCAATTTGAAACATGTCGCCGCTATAAGGGCTCACAATGACTGAAAGTGTGACGATAACATTACACTAACTGATAAAACTGCGCCGGCGCCGACTCAACTAGAAACTGAACATATGACGCACTAGTAGGAGTCGCGGGTCACCGCCGAGCGCTCGCAGCCAACGAGTCGAGAAGCAAACGAAATGAATGTAAAGCGACAACCAGCAGCGTCGCGTCGAGAGATCGCGGAGTACCCACTACTCCTGTAATATTAATATACGTATGTATGTAGGAGCTTCCTCCCGAGTTATCGATATGCGCTGAAATTACGAAACAATATTCATGATGACCGGACGGCGGACGGCGGACTCCCATAAATTATAAAGTGAACGTTCAGTGAGGCTGTCTCGGCATGAATGAAGTGAAGAAGTTACAATAACATATAATATGCGCCTGTGCTACCGCACCTGTCGCTCTATTCACTCGGTGGCAGCTCTCCTTACAGGGAGTTCGTCCGGGTAGGTATCGCCGAGGTACCAGATATTCACCGAGCAGTAGTGCGTCGACTGCAGCTAGCGACATTACAGGGCTGTCGACACTGACCGTCGAAAGTGTCAATGATGCGCGCCGAGGCGGTGATGCCCTGGACTTTGTTTTGTTACTTCTTTGTCAGCGCTGCAATGGTGATGGACATGCGTTATGCGCGGTGCCGTCGCGAGGTACTAATCCGGCTCGTGTTGTCCGCAGTGGAAGTCGCGATGGTGCGTCATGCGGAAGCTGTCTCCGGTGGCGGGTGAGTCCCTCCGGCGCGCCTACAGCCTACAGCGCATGTTCACTTCCTCACATTTTACGTACATCGCGGCAAATGTATAAAGTACAGAACGCAACAGGTTATCCATTACGAAAGTTAAACAACGACGACCACAACAAAGATAAACGCTCGGAAATGTAGGTAAAGGAGACTTCGAGTATAGTATAATACTGGTTAGAACCATTGCTGAACATCAGCAATGCTCCGCTAGATAGACTCGGCTGATGACGTGCGCCGCTGCACTGGCGGCAGGAAAGACCCGACGCCACTTATTGTTCCACAGGAGCGATGAGTGACGATTTCTATAAGAGTTGTGATTCTGCGGTCGATCTTCAATACTAATTATTAATTTTTAAAACGTGTAATTTTTATTATATGACCCGTTCCAAGCCCCCGTTCCCGGGGGGCTGGACATGATGCAGGTCGTGTCGCGCGTCGTTACGGACCGATGATGGCTTGATATCTCGTAATATTACTTCTATGTTTAATTTTTCTATTTCTCACGTTTACTTGAGGAATGTTCAATTCGAAGAACAGGCGGCATGTGATGTGCAGTGTGAACCCTGCTCGATGGCGATATGTTTTTATTGCATGTGTCTGTGCGGCAGGTTGCAGGTGGTACAATGTTTGCTAACTGGAGGCACGAGGTGGTGTCAGTTGTTTCCAATGTTTTCTAGTTCCGGCGCACTGCGGGCACTAAATGTTGTTGTTAAATACTACGGAACACGTGTAACATGGAAAAAATTTCACAAAAGTTTTTCGGCTCGTAGAGCGCAGGGAACGTGTCGCGCCCGCCCTGCGGCGACCGACGACTGACGTCACGCCATGCGAGCGCGCTCCGCTGCAACGTTTCCCCCTCACAGCCGCCTCGAGACTCGTTCAGCTCGTAGTATGTCGTGGCAGTGCAGAATAATAACTTCAGAAGAACATTAGACATCAGAAAACAACGATTAGATCGAATGCAAAACATTTGTAACGATGATACATGAGTTTTTGTGTTGCACGTGAGCGTGTGGTCTGTGTGTGGTCGCCTCGGCGATACACGGTACAGACGCGCTCAGCCACTCGTTCGGTGTGCAGACTGCGTGCAGCTGCAGCTGTACCGCGACGCGCGCGGGCGGCGCGCGGGCTGCAAGGCGGCGCTGGCGCTGCAGCACTACCTCGGCTGCGAGCTCGGCTTCACGCTCGACAAGCACTCCAACACGCTGGCGCTCGTCTGCCGCGATCTCGTCGCCGTGCTGGCCTTCGAGACCCGCGAGCGCCTCATACAGTGGCAGGTACCGACGACGTGTCCGTCGATATGTATACGAGCGGCGGCGGCGCAGACCCGAGCGCGCGAGTCGAGCTCGTGCCCGGCAGGGGGTGTGGAAGACCTTCACCTACTCTGTGTCGCCGCCGCTCGTCGCCGCCGCGGGGCAAAGTTCGTTAGCTCTGTATGAACGTGAAGCTCCGAGTGACCGCAAGTCATGCGGGCGGGAAAGTAACTCGGCTCGTGTTCACCGATCTGTGTCGCAGGTGAAGGTGAGCGCGCACCTCGGCGAGCCGCGCCACTACCTGGTGCTGGTGGGGGCGAGCGGGGCGAGCGGGGCGGCCGGCGCGGGCGCGGGCGCAGCGCGGCTGGCGCCGGGGCCGGCGCGGCTGCACCTGCACGAGCGGCGGTGCGCGCTGACGGCCGGCGTGCCGCCGCGCCTGCTGGGCGTCTGGGAGCTGCCGCACCTCCGGTAACTCGCCTGGCTCGCGCGTAGGGCGTGCAGGAGCTCCGCCGGGTCTGCTCCTGCATGCCACTTCCTCACCCCGGACGCTAGTTAAGTGTTCAGGTGATACATTTCGCGCGAAAGCTGTATCGTTTTTGTCTGTCTGTAGGCGGTACGGCGTCGTGGAAGGACGGTTCTGCTTCGAGGGTGGCTCATACTGCGGCAAAGGCGAAGGCCTGCACGTGCTCATCACCGACCAGGCCAAGCAGATCGCGGCCGACTTCGACCTCGCGTCTCGGGGCCGGCTGTCCCCCAAGAGAAGGCCTCTTAATTCCACTAAATTTAACGGTACTACAGATGAAATGTTATACTTAACATTTTTAATACTAAGTTTTCTTTACATTATTAGGTATAGAATATATATAAATAATAACAATTGTGTAACTGGCTTGGACGGCTCCTTCCGGTATTTCAGTTTCTCTTTGTGGAGTGATTTCGTGGCCGCGAGCCGCTGCGGCGGTGCTGGTGCTGGTTGCTGGTGTTGTGGGTTTATTATATGGGTCGTTGGTGGTTTATCAATGTCAATCATTATTGACATTATATGCCAATCATTTATAAATTAACACAATAATGTTGATTTGGCCCATTTCTCTTCCAAAAGTTACAATAAAGTTTATTTTTTCAGAAAAGTCAACCGCACAGAGCCCTGTGTCCCACAAAGTGTATAGAGCCGACACCCGGCTCTCGGAGCTGAACACTGTGGACGGGTCGCTGCGGCTAGCGGAGTTTCGGAGTGAGGAGGAAGCGTGCGGTGGCGAAGACGCAGGGGCCGTCTCCCCGTACTGGCCTTCCGCCGAGAGGAACCGGGACCTGGGGCTGGGAGACACGGCGTCGGTGCACGAGGACACGGCCGCGGCGCACGTGGCCCTCGAGCGATGCCGGAGCTGCATGTCCAAGCTGGGTGCGCTGTCGCGCTCGTCGACGGCCGCGCTCACGCCCGGCGGCAGGCACTTCAGTCCCGCGTGGACCATGGACGCACTCGCGGAGCCCTGCCCGGACACCAGCCCGGCGGGGGCCGAGCGGCCGCCGGCGGCTCCGAGCCGCCCGCCCAAGCCGACCCGCCTCGACCTGAACCTCGGCGGGAAGCCGCCGGCGCCGCTGCCGTCGGGCGCCTGCCGCTGCCCGTGGCCGCGCTCGGCGGACGATACTCGATCGAACCAGGTCGGCCCGTATGAAAACTACGATGTGCCCAAGCTGGCTTCGGTGGAGGTGCGTTCCCGCCGCGACCGACCTCGTCGGGTGGAGCCCACTGTACGTACGCTCGCGTTACACGTTAAATTTATTACACTTTTGTTTGTAGGTCGACGGAGAATACTATGACACTCCGAAGCGGTTGAAGGAATGCCTAAACGACGAATTATTTAAAATGACCAAGAGCTCGACGACGGACGCCGTGATAATGAAAAAGCCCTGCGGATGTCTGCTCGAGTTCGGCAGGAGGCGGCGCGAGGCCACCGTCCTCGACAGCGACGAGCGCGTGCAGCCGGCGAACTGCCCGTGCCGGCGCGTCACCGACTGGGCCAACAGCTGGATCCGGCTGCCTTACTGCAGGAGGAACGCCTCGAGCGACAGTCTAGCGCCTCACGAGGAGAACGTGAGGCCGGGCTCCGGCGACCGTGGCGCCATCTACGCGACGATCGACGTCTCCAGGAAAACCAGGAGAAAAACGCACCCGATAGATCCCGGCGAACTCTATCACGGCGTCGACCCTCGCAAACTGGAGATCGACCGAGGGCCGCTCGCGAACTACGAGAACTTGAACTTCGCGTTATCCTTGGAATACTACGAGAACGCGAAAGATCTGTTGCGGCGCGCGGGAGTGACGCAGTCGGAACTGGACGCCATCGGCGCCAACCTGCGGGCCGGGTGCGCCGGGCCAGCGGTCGCGCGCGGCCTCTGCGCCGAGTGCGGCCACCCCGCGCGCGCCGGCCTCGCCGTCGGCGACGACTACCTGCTGATGCAGCCCAAATCGTCGGAGTGCAACAAGCAGGATCGGTGCAAGTCTCTCCCGTCGGGGTACACGCCGATGTCCCCGATCGGCGGCTTCGCATGCGACGCGCTCGAGCTCCCCGCGAGGAGCCCCGCAAGCCGGCTACTCGACGAGAAGTCGGCCAGCAATCCGACGCTGTACGTCCCCGAAGCCGAACGCGCCTTCGCCGCGAGCGAGGGCGGCGGCGACGGGCGGGCGGGGGCCGGGGAGCGGGGCCGGGTCGAGCGCAGGAAGCGCTCCAGCTCGGCGGACTCGTCGCGCTTCCTCGAGGACGCGAAGGAGTTCGAGGGCGGCCGCGGCTCCGGCTCCTCCATCGAGACACTGCGCGACGCGGAGCGGCCGCCGGTCGGCGCTCCGGACCACAAGCTCTCGGACGCGGACAGCTCGGAGGCGTCCAAGGCGCAGGCGCGCGCGCCCGGCGCCGGGCCCGCCGGCAACCGGGACTCGTCCAGCTCCAACGACTCGGGCGTGTCGAGCTGCTCGCTCCGGCGGCACGCCGGCGAGTTCGAGCTGCCGCCAACGACGGCGGCAGCGCGGCGCCACTACCGGAGCGCGCGGCGCGCCGCGGCGGCCCCTCGGGGGGCCGCCCCCGGCCGCTGCCCGCCTCGGCGCTCGCGCTCCACCGACCCGCTGCGGGACGACGCCGCGCCGCAAGAGCGGATCCCCGCCAAGTCGTCCTCCGCCGAGGCCGAGGTGCCCTTGCTGGCCATCATGAGGCCGTTCAAAGGTGAGTTATCCGGTGCGACGCCGCGCCAGCGAGGAGCGCGCCCGCCGGCGCCGGGTACTGTACTCCACGCCGCGTTGTTGCAGGCGTGGCGGACACGCACAGCACGTCGAGCGGCGCGTCCGACATGTCCGACTACATCGAGACGCTGTCCATCTGCTCGTCGCACTCGTCCAGCGACGCGCCCGTCACCATGAGGTGAGAGTATCGACGTATTCCGTAGAGATGTCCCGAATTAATCACTCCCGGAGAGGCTCATCTTACAGCTAAGTTTGTAATATATAAAAATACCACCAAAAAGCCGAAACTTTATTAAAACTCGTCCGTCTCCACGTGCGCCGCGACACGCCGGCACGTCCTCTCTGTGAACGGATGTCAGCTTTGTCGCAACAAGAACAACTAGGGCCGGTGGCTCAGCTTATACGATAGAAACATATTTTTTTTTAAAGTTATTACACGTGCGAGACTCTCCTGATGGTAAGAGAAAACGCGTGTCCATCGTAGCGATACACCAACTGTGAGTAGCAAAACAAAGTCCAGGGCATCGCGGCTCTGGCGCACACTACTTTGAGACTTCGATGGTTAGTCTCGACAACCGTGTAGAGTCGCTCGCTGCAGCACCCTTCAAACAGGAACATAGCTCTGTCACCACACTACTGCTCGGCGGCAGAGTACTGCAGCTGTGTTGTCCAGACGGTCTCCTGCCACCGAGGAAGGTTTAGAGCAGTGGCAGGCCGTCCGCGGCGGTGCAGCGAGTGCAGCGAGTGCAGCGAGTGCAGCGAGTGCAGCGCGCTTGTTGCAGGGTGGCGCGGCAGACGAGCACGCTCCGGCCGCGCTCCGGCAAGGAGTACGGCAGCCTGGACCCGCGCCTCACCTCCGTGTTCCGCGCCTCGCGCTCCCCGCGCGCGCCGCACCGCCCGCCCTCACGCCTCTACTCCGACGTGCCGTAGCACACACGCGCGCACGGCACACAGGGGCTGCTGTGGCGCAACACAGGGGTCGACCTCGCACATCGATGTCACTGGCTCAGCGAGTCAGAACGACCTACTTACATACTTCTTCACGACCATTAAATGTTTTGCTCTTTTTAGAAGTACTGACTGTGATCGTGAGTAACGCGTATCTCTTCAAAACGAGCCTGTATAGACATAGTATACCTGTCTACTCAAAGTAGTTGAAATCAATGCGTGAGAACACAGCGCGTCACACTCGCCGCCGACGAGCCAACAGATGTTGTATTTACGCAGACTTTTGTAGTAAAATACTGAGATGTAAACAAACGTTCGCCTCTGAAGATTTGTACGTCGCGTCGTGTAGTTGGGTTCATGTGTTAACGAATCTCGCTATTATTATCGTTAGGATAAAAACAAACAAATCGATCTTAAGACATGTGAGCGTGTACACATTGGAATTCATTAAAATCTGAGAAAATAACAGTCGAAATTAACACCCGCCTGTCACCGACGGCGCCAGCTCGCGCCGGCGTCCCGGCCCGGAGCTCCGCCCCGGCGCTCCGCGGCCGTGTCGGCTCTATGTTAAGTGAGATCCGTCCATGGTCAATCTCTGTAAACATCTCTACTTTTAATTATTTATTTTACTTTAATTAGTAAGACGTCATGATCCCTGCGGGAATGAGACGCATCGGAGCCATCTTCCCCGCCACGGAGCGAGCAGCCGAGCACAGCTGACCGCCGATGTCGAAATGGCGTAGTTGCAACTCGATACAGAACGTCGCTCGATATTTACAGGAAACGTACTCCTTTCAAAATTATTTAGGTACACTTTTCAATTGGCAACTCAACGAATTAAATAACAGCTAAATTGAACAATAAGTCGACGACTGTACACGGCTCGGAGCTCGGCTCGCGGCGCGCCGCGGCGCGGGGCACGGCTCGCGGCGCGCCGCAGCGCGGGGCACGGCGCGCCGTGAAAGTAAACGGTGCCAAACATTGTTGTGTCTAGTCATTGTATGATGATTGTGTCGGCCGTGGTGACATTGTGACATTTGTAAATATGATTGTAATGTAATATAGGTGAATGTAATTAGAATCTCTACAACGACTATCTTGTCTCGACTTTGTTATGAGGATGTATTTTGATATTCGGAGTTTATCTCGTATATGATATGTTCGTGCGTGCGTGAGGGATCAGTGTGGATGAGTGCGTGAGAGGGTGACGGTGTGTGCCATGTTCTATTGAAACTCACTATAGCAATAAGCAGTGCAACCAAAGGTGATTTGTATTATATTATAAATTAATTAAATACTATATTGAACTTAATAAATAGTTAATTAGCGAATTTAATTTACGGCGTGGACCTGTTTTCGTGACGGCCGACTTCCGGATCACAGTGGTGCAGCACCCGACAGTTCCGCAGCACCTGTACTCGCACGGCTGTCGACGACTTTACATAGCAATCATTCGATGCTCATCGTATAAATAATCAATTAAATGAGTATTGAAAGAAATGATTCCACGCAATCTTATATTCATCCTGTCGTAATCATAATAATATAGAAAAACGGTTAATCTGTGATCTGGGATGTCGGCGAGAGCGGAGTGTTGTGAATATAGCGTGGGCCGGAGGCACGGTGGTGCACCGCCACGGCGCACCGCGGCGCTGCACCGCCACGGCGCACCGCGGCGATGCGGCACGGCGCGCCGCCACGTGCCGTCGGCCGCGCAGCGAAGACTGGACTGTACGCAGGTTGTTTACACATTACGCTAGCGAATGAATTTATAAAACGACTTCCACTTAATTGGAATTTCTGAATAAAATGTCGATAAGAAAGCGTGATCTTTTATTATGGAACTAATTAGCGCCGCAGCGTCGCGCGCCTCGAGACAAAGCGAGTCGACTGCGAGTAACGACGTCGTCGAGAAAAATTCCAAGGAATTTTATCGGATGACAAAGAGAAATTGGCTTTTTTAGGAGTGATGGTGGAGCGAGGACGGGCCTTGTTAATTAGCGGGTTCGTGATGTTCTCGGGGCGCGGGGCGCGGAGCGCGGGGCGCGGATCACGGGGCGCGGGGCCCCGTCGACCTCTGAGCGCAAATATTTAATGAGGCCCTCACGGTAAAACATCCTAATGTAGATATCCGCTTCACTGTTTGTTTGTCGAAGAGATTCGCTCTCGCTTTGTATCGAGTCCCGGCCATTCGGGCGCGGAGCCCGGCAGAATACCTATCGTAAGAATCCAGTTTCACTTCACGAAAGTCACGACTCCATTCAGTGCGTCGACACCGGCCCGAGATCGCATCTTATCTGGAAAGGCGGTGCGATACCGTGCATCAGTGTGATGGATTACAATTATGATAAAACACAATATTGCCGGGTATTACCCTCATCCGATAGCTCGATAAGAGAACAATAGAGTCGTTAAGTATTTGCGCACAACGGTTTTATTGAATGAAAAGACTACGGCGCACCACTGTCGCCAGCACAGAGCGTCGCGCGGCGCCAGGCGGTGTCGCCTGCACAGACCCGGCGGCGCCGCTTACAGGTTCCGCTTCGCTTTACCTCTCTTATTTTTAAAGTAGACAGGAATAGACAAGATTTTGACGATGTAAACAGTGCACTCGCATTGGTTACGGATTGGTTTACAACAAATAACCTAGTTCTCAATGCCAAAAAAACGAAATGTTTAAAGTTCGCGCTACCAAATGTTAGAAATCTAGGTCCCAACATCGTCTTAGATAAAACATGGTGCTTGAAACTGCAAACTCGACAGTTTTTCTAGGCATAACAGTAGATGCCAAACTTCAGTGGGACCCACATATATCGAGCCTAGCGGGAAGGCTCAGTTCAGCCGCCTACGCCGTCAGGAAAGTAAGACAATACACTGACGTTGATACAGCTCGGTTAGTCTAATTTAGTTATTTTCATAGTGTTATACCCTACGGTATTCTACTGTGGGGCAAAGCTGCTGATATTCACAATATATTTGTCCTTCAAAAACGAGCTGTTCGAGCAATTTACCAACTAGGTGCCAGAGTTTCTCTGAGAGATTTTTTCAAAGATATTGGTACCCTCACAGTGGCATCTCAATTCATCTTCGCCAACATCTTATATATTAGGCAAAATATACACTTACCTATACACTAAAAACAGTGATATTCACAATGTTAACACTAGAAATAAGGAGAAACTACGAGCTCCCTTTCACCGGCTTCATAAGATTCATAACTCATTTGTTGGGCTTGGGATAACCTATTATAACAAGCTACCCTCTTCTTTCCTAGATTTGCCTTTTAATGCGTTTAAAACTAAAGTAAAATCCAACCTTTGTTCAAAAGCAATACTATTCTATCAACGACTACTTATAATATAGTTGGTTGCTATGATTAACTCAAGACAATGTTTATATTCTTTCTCCAGAATTAGCTTACCTACTGACAGGTTTATATGAGTTTATATAATTGTTTATTTTATTTGACTTTATAAGTCAATTTATTTTAGTTTTATTTTAATTTATTGTTGACATAATCTACTCATTACAATGTTTTTTATGAGTTGCATTGCAATATGTGATTAGCTAACGTCCTAGTTTATCATTTATAACTTCCAGTGACAGTTATGTGAATATAGCTATATGTAAGCGGGCACGCCCATAATGCCTGGAGGGTTTTATTTAGATATTGTTTACGTTTCGTTTTTATTCTGCCTGAGTATAGTTCTCGATGTTTTTGGTTGGTATATTGGCGTGTGCTAGCTGACATACGGCTATTAATTTAAATAATGTTTTGTGTCGCGTAATGTAAATAATTTTGCAGAGTATTATATAATTATTATTTTTTTCTCTAACTGAACAGACAGCTGTGCTGCTGGGGAGTTTGTGGCGCCACTTCTTCTTCTCAGCTAAAGCACTAGGAAGTGGTGACGGGTGGGCGTTTTGGGGGACTGTCTTATGTAATTTCGACGTTCGAAAAGTGCTGATTCTCAGCCTAGTTTGAATAAATTAATTTGATTTTGATTTTAATTTTGGCAAGTCAGCCGCGACTACTCGGGGGGACATTACGGCATTTTTTTTTTCAAAACGATTTCCTGACGATGTCTCCCTTCCGTCGCTGGCGACTCAAGCTCATTGTTTTTTTTAAATGAGAAATAGGTAGGCTTACTTTTGATCGCCATCTCACCTGATGTGAGGTGATGATGCGATCTAAGATGGAGCACGCCCGCCTGGAGGATGCCGATCGTTGATATGTTGGAGTGAAGTCCCGCGATCCGGTCGTACACGACCTCGACTGTCGCACAAGAGCAGAGCCGCCAGGACCTGCACTCTGCAAACCATCAGCGCCATCTTGTAACGGATATTTTCTATTCTGATAAATTATTGCGAATACTTACCTATCTATGTAATATGTAAAACGAACAATAACAATCGACGAAGGTCATTGTCGATAGCGTTGACACAATCAGTTTAGTTACCTCGATTATCGATAAGCCCGGCAGAGGCCGTAATGTCCGCTCTGCAGGCCACGCGAGCGCTGCTGTGCCGGCACCGGAGCCGCCAGTCCGAGGATAAGATAAAGCATCAGTTCTCAGAATGCGCGTAACAATAAAGATTCGATTATCTTCGAGGCTGTCGACTGCGGCGTATCCGTCTTCGATATATTCGTCGGTACGCGGCACTCGCCGCCTCGCCGGACGCTTCAGCCGCGCCGCCAGAGAGCGAGAGTTCGAAGGCTGATCGTTTTTAGTAGATAGTAGACAGTAGATTCATACATTTAGATAAATATAACATACACGTTAAGATAAATAAAGGAAACCATTGAAAAAAGTTCAGAACAGCAAACACAGAAACAAAAAGAGCGTCTTTTAGATTTGAGTATCTAATCTGATAATTTACAATTATAGGCACTAAGTAGTTAGGACTCGCGATGAATTATAATGTTGATAGAAGCCCAGAAAGTAACGACAGAGGATCAGGGAACATTTCATTTGAGTCCTGTAAGGTATTAAATATTTAGTTTTATGAATCATATTAATAATAATATAACTCTTTATTGTTCACACCAATTATTATTAAAAACAATTGTTAATTTATTTAATTTTTTTTTGTTGAGTTTTTGGTTAATATTTTTTTATTATTCATCTTGTCCTATGGCATGATCTAGGATGGAGCACACGTGCACCGCAAAGGAGGCAATTTATTTTGGATTAGAAGTCACCATATTTTTTATTGTGATTATTGGGAAACGCAACGTACTAATTATAATAATGCTTATTCGTCAAAAAACCTCGAGCCCGATTGATATCTCGACTAGCAGGCCGGCTCTAAGTCACGGTAGCGCGTCACGTCGCGTTCCTTGAAAACTGCAATATGGTTCTGAAGGAAAGGTGTGCCGCCAGTGACCTGGTTCGGAGATGCGGTGACTGCGGGAAGGAGGGTGGCTGCAGGCTGACGCTGTCGGTACCGATTCTAGTGAAGCCTTCGACCGAATAGATCATTCCATCCTCGCTAAGCTTTGCGCAGCTGAGATAAGGTTTAGATCCTAGGTTCGACCCTCGGGCCCCTCTTAAACATACCTTCGTGAACGACATTAATCAATGTTTTAAAAACTCGGACTTCTTACTTTCTGCCGACGACCTAGGGAAGCTGCACGACTTACACTGCTACTATACAGCGAACACGCTTGTCTGAACATCGGTACTTAGGCAATGATGTACTATATAAACTGAGATAGATACGTTTTAATATGCTGTGCGTGGCAAGACAAAACCAAGCCAATTGGCTTGAGTCAACTTAGTCGCGCCTCATCTCGCAACGACGCCGCAGCACGTAATACATTGAAATATTGAAAAATGACATTGTATGTGTTTAGAAAGTGCAATACATAAGTGCAAAAAGCAGTAAGAATGTGTCATTTCACCTGTAAGTACTATTTTTCTTATTTTCAATGACTTATTGTTGTAAATTGTAAAATTAATAACATTATATGCACATTTTTGCGATGTTGCCGTTGCGCTACTCGACGAAAGAGACAAGTAGCGCATTGAGTTGAAGAGTGACAGAGATAAAGCGATGTACACGTGGCATTGCTTGCTCCTTACGATATTAGGGGAGCTTGGGTAAAACTATGTAATGGGTTCAAAAGGACGTAGAAATTTTGAAATCTTTTATTGACTGCCCAGGTCTTTTTTGCTCATTAGCGTCTCATTCTTTAGATCTACCCGCATATTTCAATCACCAGATTCACCTCATGCGTGCAATAGTAGAGAAATTTATCAACGTTCGATTACATCATGCACATAAAAATAACCCTAGTTGCAAAGAAGTCAAAAAAAGACAAAAAATGGAAAAAACTCAGTTTATTTGAAGGTATATAAATTTAATTGTAATTTAAAAATAATTTGTCTTGGCCATTATAATGTAAGCGTCTGTTTTATATTTTATGCCTGTACGAGTTGTATATTTTGAAATTGAGTGAACTGTGTAAATGTAATTAGTTATGTTTAGTGTACCTATACAAAAAAAAAATGCGTAAAATTATTTCTTTTGTTTTAGCTTTAATCCTACTATGTACTAACCTAGTCTCCTCTACATGTACTTATTATTCATTATGTTGCTTTACTGGGTATCTTGTTTTACAAAAATTAATGATGTCAGGATTTTGACGTTGACATCTCGAAACTTAAACATGTTGCCATTTCATAAAATTATTGATCAAAAAGATGAAATATAAGTACCTAAGTATAGTAATTAGTGTAACAGTTCCACAAAGCACAACTTCAATCTGGCGGCGCAGCAGTTTTTAACGCGCGTGTTGTGGATCCGATATGGCGGCTCGTCGGAGAGTGTCCGGCCCCGGCGAGTCCCCGGCGAGAGCTCTGGTTATATTAAAATTATTATATCGTACCTGCAGCTCGCCTGTATGTGCAACGCCTGCCCGAGTCGCGCGCTCCGTGGCGCGCGCCGCACTTCAGTGCAATATTCGGTCAGGCGCTCGTTCCACTGTACGCCACACGTTGATACAGTTCCACAGAGCGACGGACGATGTGAGACGAACGATGCGCTCTCCCGATGGTAAGAGCGTTTCTAGTAACAGTACGAGTTCGCTCGTCTCTCACGCG
This sequence comes from Biston stratarius, assembly GCA_950106695.1. Lineage (NCBI taxonomy): Eukaryota > Metazoa > Arthropoda > Insecta > Lepidoptera > Geometridae > Biston > Biston stratarius. The sequence goes on along the minus strand of OX467110.1, from coordinate 14,362,614 downwards.
GCGGCGGCGGCGGCGCCCACTCGGATAGAGCGCCGACTCAAGTTCAAGTCATTTAATCGTGTTAAATTGTGGTTACATATTACATAATTATATTACGTATTAAGGTCTCATGATTACGTTATAAGTACAACCAAATTTTAGCTTTAATAAGAATGCTAAGTTTTTTAGTAGCAGTCTAACATAAAATAGGTTACATTGGTTTCGCACAAAACTTATATCAAATACGAGAACGAATTACACAATTTAAGCTTAACATAAAATAAAATACATTGGTTTCGCACAAAACTTATATCAAATACGAGAACGAATTACACAATTTAAGCTTAACATAAAATAAAATAATAAAATAGGTTACATTGGTTTCGCACAAAACTTATATCAAATACGAGAACGAATTACACAATTTAAGCTTAACATAAAATAAAATAACGATATAAACATACCTAGACATTTAGAAACAAAATTAAAATTATATAATAACATAAATATTTCTCGTCGCTCTTCGGGTGGCGCTCCCGACGAGCTGTCACGGCCGCGGTCGGGGGCTGCACGGCTGCACCGCCACCTGCACTCGCAGCTCGGACATGAGAAGAACGGCTAATAACGGAGTTGGACAAGTACACCTACGGCTGCGAGCCGAGGGCGCGGGCGCGGGCGCCGGTCGCTGATCGTCGAGAAGCAGGCGCTCCGGCGGGACGACGGCGACGCCGGCGCTCCGCGGGGGACACGCCCGGGCCTGCGGAGCAGCGCCGGGTAGAGTGATTTACTGTACCTAAATGTCTCTGGGAACACGAGTTACATAAGTGATAACGTACGAAGTACTCGCTCGTAATCTTCGAATGAGATCAAAATATTGGATACAATAATGACACGAGGATCGCCATCAGCGGATTATTCATTAATTGTTATTGTAGCTTGTTATTCACGCGCTACCTACAGATACAGCGCATGACTCGGCGCGCCGCACTTCCCCGAGCCCGCGCGCGGCGCTCCGCCCCCGGGGCCGAAACTCTTCGCGAATTCGCTTCATTTTATCGATCTCGCATAGTTTTATTTATGGATTTCTAATTATTTTCGCTAAAATGGACTATATTGACCCGCCGATAAGACTCTAATCGAGTTATCGTCCTCCGTGTGTCCGGAGCGATCGTCGGCGACGCTCGTTCGCGAGCACGTCGGGCGATTTAGATAACGCGCCGAGTTTATCTTTTCAATTGCTGTTAATCCGCATGTTCCGGGAGATTTCCTAAGATTTCTCCCGACACTCTCGCCATGGAGTCCCGCGAGTCGCGCCGATAAGCTTCCGGAGAAATTGCGCTTCCGGCGGTACCTATCGCGCGCCCAAAACTTATTCTGATCGGTCGCGGCGCCCGTGTGACGCCACCGCGGCGCGCGCCCCGGCGCGCGCGGTGAGGCGCCGTATCTAGATCGTATATATCTTATCACACCCATCAATAACTAATTAATTTAAAAATAGCTTTCATGTCGTCATCGACAAAAATACCGCCTCGTCGTCGGGGCTCGCGGCCGCCCGCAGCCGCGCTGCGCGGGAGCCTGTCATTATTCCCCAGTGTTTATGTGCTCCCCCTCCGCCACCTGAACACGTTACTAATGATCGGTGCACTGTCGCTGGAGCCATTAGTCGAGGTGGGTGCGACGAGGGCCCCCCGTGCTTGCAATACCTACAAATTGGTTCGAGAGGAAAAACAATCCAGCGTAATTGGACGTGCGGGGCCCGCGGCTAATTGGGCACGCGAGCGCCCTACGCGCCGCCTGCGTAAGTACAGGGACAGGGAACGAATTAAGACGAAAACCTGCAATATATGCAAGGAGTCGTGCACGAATTAATTCGCTGTCCAATGTGCTGGAGAGACCGCCGACATACCTGAATACTCGGCGCGCGGCGCCCGACGTCGCCGGCGCGCTGGCGGCGGTCAGCGCGAGGCCAGAAGCCAGAGGCCAGAGGCCAGAGGCGAGCTCACCTCTCTCCCGTGTTACCTCTTACTAAATACTTGCATTTTTAACCGTTCTAGATATGGACAATAAAATAAATATATATCTGTGATATAGTTGATCAGCTACAGCACACCATCGAGCACGTGCGGAGCGGGGGCCGCGCACTCGAGACGCGGAGTGGCGGCGTGTCAGCGTCGGGGTTCTCGGTGGGACGACGAACATTGATGTTCCATCGAGTGTCTCGTCCCCGCGCGGCCGCGCCGTGCCGCGAGCTACAGAGAACCACATGAATACACAATTAAAAGACAATCGAGCTGAAGTTGAAAGTTAAAGTCACGCTCGAACCGTTTCAAAAGGCGCGAGCGCGAGCACGAGCACGAACACGAGCACGAGCGTGGCGCATGCGAGCCGCTCGCAGATCGTAACTCATTATTGGGACACAGTGCATATTACTTGTGTAGCGAGTTGTAATCAGTATCGTGCGAAGATATTCCGGAAACGTATATATATATGTATATCATCCACGGGAATGCACAATGAATATCTACTTCAGTTTGTTCAGTTGTGAGTGTGCGTGCACAAGTCATGTGGAAATTGTGAAACTATCTTCACACTGCTGCGATTTACATTCACGTCGAACGAATGAACCACCCACACACGGAGCACACGACGCCGACGCCGACGGTCATATCGTGTGATCGTACACTGCACTGGTCGACCGTCTCGTCACTCCTAAACATTATAGAACGTTCTTGAATAAGACAATTTGTGCGCATCAGGATTCAATAAGCGATAAGCTGACTCGGCACTGTTCCCCTCCCCCCCTGCGGCACGCCTCCCCCCTCGTCGGCAGTCGAGGCACGCGCCGCCACAATCCGAGCCCTCCTTATTCAATTGAACCAAAAACTGCTTCGCGAGGATTTCGCGCCTGCACTCCCGCACGGGCTAGTTCGGCAGCCCTCGTCCGCAGACCCGCTACGGGTCCGGCTCCGCCTGACGGGTAGCTACTTAATAAATTTTTGGAGATTAATTCTTTCTGCTAGTTCTCTGGATGTCTTCAAATCGTAATCGTCTGGTCAGCGTGCTAGAACGCATCTTCGCCTAACACCAGACGAGATGGCGGTCAAATGCAAACTTAATAATAAAAACGAATATTATTCCTATTGATCCATGAAATTCCACTGACATAACTAAAACAATCCTCGTCATATCCTCTTGAAGTAGAAATGTCTACTAAAGATTCATGGAATTGATAGTACAAATAACAAGAATATTAGTATTAATACAAATAAAAATAAAATAAATAAAAATAAAATAAAATAATAAAATTCTACTAGGATCGGCCAGTTCATGCTACCTTGGCCGCCATGCCACCGCGGGCGCGCTATAAGATTGTAGCACTTGAAGCTACGTGCTCTCTCGTAGCATGTACTACGCCGTAGCGGCTACGAGGTTATAGGCCTCGCTCGCATCGGTCTCGCGGCGGTCGCATCCGTGACCACGACGCCGGAAGTCAGGTTTTATTTCCACATGAACCAATACCTAACTATGTAAAGAGGCCTCGCGCCACTCGCGCACTCGTTTTACAGCGATACGCATCCCGAGCGATCATCAGTGACGGCGAGATGAGATCTGACGCGAGCTCGCCTGCGGCCGTCATCCCTCCGCGCGCCGCGTGCTCCCTGCGGACGCACCGGAGGCGGCGAGAATACACATTGCCACGCTAGACTTGCGTTTGATCGCCAACTCGTCTTGTGAAGCACCTGACCTACAAAACACCGATTCAACTCGAAAACGACGACTTCAAAAAGGAGAATCAAATGGTTCAATCGTACCCGCTGCGCTCCACGCTCCACCTCCGATTCTTATTTATTGTATGTATCAGTGTACCTAGCTGTAAGTTTTCCTATCATAATAAAAATAAAATAAATAAGTATTCGTAAGTAGTGTTCACCACTTACATAAATTCTTTTTTTTTTAACATAACCCGTTGTCTTCGGTGTCAAGTTGTGATGAAACAAAAACTACCCCACTTTTGATGAGATTGCGTATCACAGCAACTCCGAAGCGAGGACGAGCGTTTGTATGCACCGGGAGCGAAGGCCCCGTGCGGAGCGGAGCGGAGCAGAGCGGTGCCGCTGTCGCGGGACAAGCGGGGGCCGCGGCTTCCTCTCTCAGCATTTCAATATTCGCACTCGAGCTCCCGCGATCTACGAATGGGGTGGACGGCGGCATGATGGCGAGCGCACCGGTACAGATACAGTCGAACATTCGACGGCACTGCGGCTCGCGGCGGTAACGACTTCCGCTTCCGGCGGACTGCGCTCTCCGCGCTGAATGGCCGCGTCGGAATTATGGCGTCACTTCGTGAAATACGAGGGCTTTTATTACGTCAATTTTATTTCGTGCAGTAGCCGGAGGGCGACGAAGCGGCCGGCGGAGACATGCATGTCGCCGTATTTAATGACCGATACATAATTATATTACCGTTTTATGCGTCGAAAGTGGTCCGCGACGGAGGGAACCGAGCGCGTCTGTAGCCGAACCCTACCCGGACGACACTCGTTTTTTGTGATTTTATTTCATTAAAATTGACACCCTTCCTAGCACAAAAATGTGGTCGATTTCGAATCTCAGCTTCCCTCCTCTTACCCCGTCCCCTCGCAGGAATCGAATATTTATTCAAAGGATAAACTGTGCGAGTTAGTCGGCGATGTAGGCGACAGCGCGATTAAAGCCCCACGTTCGACCGCACCGTCGTCGCCTCACGCCAGGCCTAAACGTCAAGCGCGAGCGGTAGCGGAAAGGTACACCAAACGAATACCTTGTGTAAGCACGGGGGCGCGGGGCGCGGGGCGCGCGGCCGCGATCATGTAATCATAACAACGTGTGATTGAACGCAAATATTGTTCTGAAAGAGTGTTCGCGCGTCAGGGTCGGGATATCAACACTAACATTCTCGCATCGGAGCTCGGCGGTGCGGTGACGCGACGATTTACAATTAACCTCGTATTTAAACTACTACAAAAAAGGAGGAGGTTCACAATTCGGTTGTATTTTTTTACGGCTTTACGGTTTTTTTTATATTTTTTTGGGCGGCCGATTATAGGCAAACTGAAGGTCAGGTATCGGGTACCCGAGCTCGTGGAGTCGTGCGTAAACAGAACAAGCCTTCGCGGGAACGCAGGCCTGGAACCTATAATTGAAATGGGCAGTAAGAAACAGTAGATCTACTGTTCTAGGCCGTCTTCTTATTCTTAATAATCTAATTTAAGCGAATCTATTTTTTTAGAGCCAATCTCCAGTTGTTCTCTAATTATATGGGTCGGCAACACAGCTTCCACAAAACCCCGTTCGCAGTGAGATGTGAAGTGAAGGTTTCGATGTGTTTCTGATCTGAACTCGATAAGACCATTCCGTAGGATCCCGCGGGCGGCGGGCCGTGTGGCGCGGGAATGTTCACGTCACGCGGTCCGCGGCCCGCGGCTCCACCCCACAGCGCGCGGCTTTACTCGTGTATTTTCACTATAAAAACTATTTAGTGTTGTTTTCCAAATTTCACTAAATTTCGATTATCTGTTTTTACTCTTACAAACTTTTACATTTATATTATTTATTGTTATTGTTCAGCCCCGTGTCGGCGGGGAGCTGCGGGTCGTCGGAAAGATGGTTGTTTATAGCACTCGACGGGAAGTGATGTCGAGGATGTGCTGCCGTGCGCGTTGCGCCTCCGGCGCCCCGCGGAGCCCCGGCAGGCGCGAGGCTCGGGTCACGGAGCCGTGCGCCGCGATAAGGCGGACTATCGAAATGTAATTCCGGCGATGTGCCGCAAAAACACTCGGAGCGCTATCCTTACCTCGATCCCGTGCGATCCTTCCTCGAAGGACGGATCCCTATCGAGTGCGCGCCGCCGCCCCTCCCCCCTCCCCCGGCCGGGGCTTATCGCGCCACAAAGGGAAGGGCCGGCGGAGCCCTCGCGCTCCGGGATAACAATCGAGTTCAAATAAAGTGTAAGCTTTTGTTTTTTAAGCTGGAAGGGCCGCGCGGATCAAACCGAACAATACAAAGGAGCTCCGAGAAACGAGATCCCGAGTTAACTGGAGCGCGCCGCGCGCGGCACGCGGTGAAGCGGGCGCGCTGCGCTCCAAGAATGTCATTACTCGCAGCACTGCACGAGCGCCGAGAGGCTGTCGCCATGGTCGTGCCGCTCCCGTGCAGTGTCGTTTCACGTACAGAGGGTTTTGGGGCGGTCGGACGCCGCCAGTGCCGCCCGCCGCCCCCTGCCGCCCGCCGGCGCCGCCAGGGCCGCCCGCGGTCATCTCGCGACTCACCACCGCACCGCGGCCCGGTTACATCTCTGAGCGCGTCGGTGTCGAAGGATTACAAAGTGTAAACGGCCAATCTTCGAGTCGGCTTAACAAACACAAGATTTGATTTATAAATTCGCCATTAATAACAAAATAAACAAAATAGAAAGGTAAAAGTGCTGACACTCAGTAATCTAATTATGGATCATTTTTGTATGTCGCGTGATACGGTCCCGCGAGGCGGGGCTCCCCCGTGACGTCCATTGTATATTGTCCACCTAGAGAGCAGTACAAGTATTTAAAAAAAGCCTTTGCAGCCGTTTGGCCGTTTAGTCATGCGCGCGGCGCGCGGGTACGTCACCGGTACGATTAGTCGCGTATATCGGCGAGTGTAAAACAACTTTTGTCTAATAATTTTTTATTAACATGTTTGTATTCATATTCTTTCAATTAAATTGGTTTCGAACTGTCGCTGCGCCGCACTAGTGTTCGTTCACTAGACACGCTCGCGGCGGGCGGCGCGCCCGCACACACGTACCTACTCACTTGAATGAACTGAACTTATAATTGTTGAGTTGGCGTGTGCGGTGTGCCGCCACGAGGTCGGGTCCGCGCGGGGCCTCGCGGGGCCGCTGGGCGCTCAGAGCACGGGGGTGCCGCGGTGCCCACATAATGACCATTTGCATGAAACGCGTCCACTCCACGGTAATGACACAGATGGCCCTAATTAGTAATTCGGGTCCCCCGGCGCCCCCGCGCCCCCGGCCCCGCGCCCCCGCTCCCCGGCGGGCGCCCGTGTATTTACATCTGGCAGGTAGCTCGAATGCAAATCATGTGACATTTGACACTGTTTGCATAATGTCGGTGCGTCGGCCGCGTCACGCCGGGCCCGGCGGCGGCGCCACTGTGCGCGTCGGGCCCGCGGCATGTTCTTATGTATACATCGTGTCACCATCATCATCATCATCATCAGCCGCATGACGTCCACTGCTGGACATAGGCCTCCCCCATTGACTTCCATAAAGACCGGTTGGAAGCGGCTCGCATCCAGCGCGTTCCTGCGGTCTTTATTAGGTCGTCTGTCCACCTTGTGGGTGGACGTCCTACGCTGCGCTTGCCGGTCCGTGGTCTCCACTCTAGAACTTTGCAGCCCCATCGGCCATCGGTTCTGCGTGCTATGTGCCCTGCCCACTGCCACTTCAACTTGCTAATCCGCTGGGCTATGTCGGCTTCTTTACACTTTTACTTTACATCGTGTCACAAATTGTCAAAAAAGTTTATGGGAAAGGGCAGCGATTCGATCGGAGAACTCGAAACGATTTAAACTTTATGAATGTTTGTCGATAACAATGCGAATCGATGTATTCGACTCGATTCCTAAAATACAGCGTACAGGCTAATCTGAGGGACTCCGCCAGATGCTCGCGGGGCTGCCAGGCGCGAGCGGGGCTCGTCCGGTGTTCCGTACTTTAGAATGAATTTTTGAAGCGCGACTAACACGCACTCAGACCCGGCACCGTTGTGAAGGGCAAGGTGAGGTCATGTGTATCAATAACTTTCCGAACGACCCGAAAAAAACTTTGTAGACAATTTTTAATTTTTTTGATTGCAATCCTCGGTCCGCCGAGTGCGCGCTGCCGGTGCGCCGAGCTGAAAGGTTCTGTGACACTGTTATTGCGACGACAAGACAAGAAAACGCGTTAAATTAAATGTAGGTATTATATTTTAGGAATATTTATGTACTATGAAAAAATTAACATTCGGCTCGGTCTCTCTGGACACACTGCGCGCGGACCCCCGCCGCCCGGAGCCGCGCGAGAGTAATGAATAGATGACCCGGGTCAATATTTAAAAGGGGATTATTGTCAAAGTTGCGCGAGGGATCCCCCGAAAATGATAATCACGAAAACTCGTGTAAAAGTACTTTAATAAATATCTGTAAACAAACAATACAACAGTACTTTTTATCAACTCTGTAGCCGTGAAATCATTAACAATATTATAAAGAATCATTGAACTAAAGAGCCTCCGTTCCTTATTGTGTCACTGCGGTGTCGTGCTGCTGTCCCGCGGCAGTCCCGCCCGCGCGCCGCGCGTGACCGACTATCGGCGCGTCGCTCGACATAATATGTACAAGAGCTTGTTAATCCGCAGACAAAAGTCTTTGATCTGAGCGCAAACTTCCTGCGTCCCCTCCCCGCGCCCTGCCCCGCGGGCCCCGCGTGAGGAATTCGCCTTTTATCTTCAAGAAGCGGGAACTTCACCGTGAGTTTTTAATTTGCTCGCGCCGCTCGCGCCTCTCGCGGCCGGCCGCGCAGCCTCCGGAGTGATCTCACGCGACGCGCGACGCCGGCCCCGGAGCGCGCGGCGCGGGGGGCCGGTATGCACCTACCCTCTCTTCACTCGGCGCCTATTTCATTCTAAAACAAATTTTACTTTTTATGTTAATAGGCTAGTTGTTTGACCACAGCTTATCTGGGTTAAGCGACGGTGCGGTCGAAGATAATAAACATACCTAGCCCGAAATAGAACTGACTCTCGAGTTAGGCTGCCGGAACACACAACCGCGTACAGGCCTCGCCTCAAGCGGGTCGTTCTCGCTGCGGCTGTGCGAGGCTTGCTCCCGACAAGGTTCACATCATCTCCCGGTGCAGTGGACAACTTTTCCTTTGTTAGAGTGCTAACGACTAGTTACAACTGTGGCAGCACTAGCAATAACACGGCCCCTAGAGTACTTGTGAAGCTCAGCTCCAACAAACTACAAGATAGTCTAACTCAAACGGGAAACAACCGGAAGTGAACCAAATAAAGCAGCTGGAGCGGCGAGTCGCGGCCGTTTACTAAATAAACAGAAAGCTAAACAATTTAATTTGCTAAACCTCTGCATCGTCACTCGCCGGCAAGGCGGCGCGGCGGTGCGGCGGCGTGACGGTGCGGCGGCGCTGCGGTACCGCTGTGCGGCGACGCAGCGGCGTGGCGGCGGCTAGCTACCGGCTTCCTTGTTTCCTGAGAGATATAATCTAGATCTTTTCAAGGCCAGAGTGAATAGACATCTTCTAAGTCTGCGTGATTCAACTTCGACCACGTCATAGCTTACCATCAGTCGAGGCGGTGGTCAAACGCGGACTTATAGTATTAAAAAAAGTCATTGCGTGTCCGAGACGCGGCGGCACCGGTCTCCGCCGAGCTGCCGCGGAATCAAGTACATCTTGTTTGAAAGCAACCTGCCGGGCTGCTGCCAGGGGATTACATATTTTTCAAAATAAAAAGTAATCAATGGTAATCTAGGGCAAAGGCAATAAGGCATTCCTTTTCTGGAATCAGATATAATAATAAATAAATAAACACACAGTGCCGGCGGACTCCGTACTAAGCAAAGTTTGTACCATGGAAGTTTGGTAACTGAGAGAATACATAAATACTTTTTCTATAAATACATAAGTACTTATAATACACACCGAACACCCGGACACGGCACACGCGCGTCCTGCGGCGCACGCGATTCAGTTGTATCATTGTTGATATCCTATAGGTATACATTCGCACCAATTTTTTTTTGACAATTGACGTATACTTTATATAAAAAAAAAGGACTCGATTGGCTTTTTTTAATTCTGAGTGTTCAAGGTATACGTTTAGTTTAATTCCGCTTAACAAAACATCTAAAATAATGAACTCGTGCAAAGTAACACCTGAATCAATCAATTATTTCACACCTATACCTATATTCGTATTTGTAACTCTTGTAACTTTAGAATGGTGCCTACCGCTCATGGAGCGTGTCAGAGCTGTCGTCACAAGCTCCAAGCTCCGGATGAGACGATCGAGACGCTCTCCTGATGGTAAGATGTAACGCATGTCCACGACCACCGCAGCGCTACACAGAACTTTGAGTAACAACACAGAGTCCAGGGCATCGCTGCTTGGCGCTCGTTACTCGGAGACTTTCGATGGTCAGTGTCAACAGCCCTGTAGTTTCGCCAGCGGCACACTACAGAGTGCCTGGCGGCGAAGCACCCGGCGCCGCGGCGCTATCTCTTCCACGGCCGGCTTCACAACGACGACCGGGATTCTTTCTGCCGCCAATTATAACGTTCCGCTTCATCGGCGCGGCCGCGGGATCAAACGGCGGCGAGCACGGGCGCGATGCTTCCTAACGACGAGGTTTGCTCGCTAATTGCCGATAGACGAGGCGGCGGATTGTTTTCTGCTCTCGTTGGTAATTTTCCCGGGGTTAAGGGGCGCTTTCCGGCTTCCCGCCCTCCGCCCGTTTCTGCCTCTGTCGTTTTAAGAAAGAGAAACTTACAATAATATCGAACCTGCGGGCAGACCGCAGACGCTGCTGTAAGGTGCCGTGCGTTAGTGGCGCACACACGCGCGGCGGTACGGCTGCGCCGGCCGTCCACATGGAGTTTATGAAAACAAATTAGTTTCTCACAAATTTAGAGGAATATTGATGGGCAGCTATTAATTAGCGACGCGATAAATATTTATGAAGCGTCCATTAGGGAGATTAAACGGAATTGAATCTATTCGGGAAGCGCCGCGACGATACTGTAATGAACTACCGGCCAGCGTGCTCATTATAAATTCTTCGATAAAATAAAATGATAATAAGCAGTCGATACTTAATAATGGTCAAGAGTTACAAAGAAAACATTCAATGAAACATAAAAACGACAACTCGAAATCAGTTGAGCCGTCGACTGACAAGTCTCTCGAGTCGGGCCGGTGGTCGAAGTGATCATTCGACAGAACGCTGCGCACAGAAACTCTAAAGATATAACAGAGTTTCGGCCCACTTATCGCAATAATGTCACAAAATAATATTATAAAAAGGTGTAGCTTCGATCACCATCACATCTCAAGCGAAGAGAAGCCAGCAGCCAGCAGTCAGCCCAGAAGAAACCGGTCTACTCGCGGCTTGACTTTAAAGTTTTAAACACAAGTAGGTATTATGTACATAATTATGTATTTAGTTGCGCGCAAAAGCTTTAAATGTTAATAAATACTGATTAAATAAAAAATAGACAAAATTGATCTTAACGTTAAGGACTTAGTGATTGCATAACTATTTTATCTGCGGGGCGCCGCCGGGCGGGCCAGCGCTGACGCTAGGACTGCGCTCCGGGTGCCAGAGCCCTCCGCTAAAAGGCCGAGAAACATTTCAAATAATTAAAGTATTGATTTATTATTTTTAACAGCCAACTGTGCATCGCACCCCCCTTGAGGGCCCATATATACACACCTGGGTCCTGCGCGCTGCACCCGATACCCCTTTCAACGCCAAGAAGTCTCGTTCCAGTAAGACGGAGCGTCGGTCATCAAACTATTTATCTATAAAAATAAGAAGCGAGCCAATAAATCCATAACAAATGTGCGCGAGGCCTAGCCCCCCCCGCCCCGCCCGCGGCGGCCTGATCCATCAATCATCCGCCGACCCACTGCTCTCTATATTTCTATGGGATTCCCCTTTTACACAACAAAAAAGCTGGCTCGCACCGGAATACGTGTGACTTTTCCGTCTCTATTCGCCGTTCCAGGCAGGGCTTAAAACCGGAAAAATTTTCAAACCGGTTTCGCTTAAAATACCTACGAACTTTATTATTTCGTTCTGTTCGAACTAAACCTCTAAATAAAACGGTTAATGTAAAGAACAATATTCAAAAGGTTTTGCTCGAAAAACCGGTATAGAACGAAAAGGATTCTTTCTTTTCCATTTGACTTACCTATACCTAATGTACCTAACTAACTAAATTTTAAAACTATTAATTTTAAATTTTATATGGGATTATTTTTATGCCTGCATTAAAGATATTATTATTATTATATTATACCTACCACTACTATGAAGAAGCGGATCTATCCCGCCGCACCCCGCGCGCCTCTGTCGGTAGACCGCACGAGCTCGCGGAATAAACCGGTTTATAAAGGTTTTTGAAAAGGTTTTCATAACGCTCGCGCTCCGAACGAAATAACCTTAATAACGTTATTAACCGGGTGTTTACCGGTAAATTTGAAACCGGTTTCAAGCCCTGGTTCCAGGATATAAATCTATATGCGCCGGTCTCCTGTTCGTGTGCGCCGCGCGCCGCGCGCCGATCGTCGCTAAAGGACTGAAGACATGTCAGGCCGCGGGGCTCGCACTACACCGTCACGTTGTATTCTCGTTGTTTATTTTTATGTACAAGTAATGACACGAACGAGGAGCTCTCCTGATGGTAAGGGATAACGCCTGTCCACCACCGACACGAAGTCCGGGGGGCCGCGTGGGATTAACTTATATGGGTGGATATGCGGTGGAAGATGTCCTTGGCAGAAGGGCTAAGTGAGCGCTACCGCAGTGTCAGATATTCTGCCGCCAAGCAGTAGTGTGTAAACAGTACCGTATTCCAGTTTGGAGGGTACTACTAGCTGGTCATACTACTTAGTACACCCAGCGTTTTGCCGAGGCGAACTCTCATTCTGTAACTGTCCCCGATTTGTCTTTGTTCGTTTGTCTGTCTGTTGTTACAAAATTAAACTTATTTGTATCTCTTCCAAACTACTGCTAAGTACTGCTAAATAATTCCGTGCGCCGGCTAACTTTGCTCACGGCCGCACGGCGCGCGGCGGCGGCGCGCCGGGACAGCGTGGGGTTTATTTCTGGCGGGTTTGGAGACTTGACTAATTTGTTGCGGGGGAGCACGCACTGTCCCTCGCACTGCATGCAATCGAAACTTACGTAATATAGTAGACGGACGCATTGAGTCGCACTACGACGGCGACGATATTTTTCGAGTGCGATGGAGAGGCGTCGCCGCCTGCGAACCTGGCATTGTTTGTTAAATATGCCACTCGTGGGTACTCTGACTTGCAGCTCTTTTTATATTTTCATTTAGTATAATCGTTATATTTCAGCAGAGTTACATAATAACTTAGATAAGCAACAAAGAATATCTCAACTAAAATAAATAAATAAATAATAAATATCGTAGGACACATTACACACAGCGCCATCTGACCCCAAACTAAGCAGAGCTTGTGTGATGGAAGTCAGATAACTGATAGAATACATAAATACTTATTTTTTTGTAAATACACAGTTATATTAAATACTCAACTGGAACTTATTTATTCATTTGTACAGGGTGATTGGTAGAGGGTTAGACAAACCGAATGGGTGTGGTCGGGGACCCATTTGGAGAATACAAGTTGGCCAAAAAAAATCCCTGACCTCCTATTTTTTTTTAAGATTTTTTTTGCGATTTTCCCGGTTTTCTCCGAAATTTTACCTATTAACGACCATAACTTTTGTAAAACCTGTCTTGGACCGGATGTTTTTATTTGAGTTTGGTCTCTGATATATCTTCAGGCTATGCAGAATTAGACACAAATCAGGGCTAAATAATTGATACAGAGCTTTTAAAGTGGAAAAAATTAAAGAAATTTTACCTCAAAGGTCAACTTTGACATACGAGGTAGAAATTAGCACGAAGGAAGAATTGGTGACAAGAATAAACGACGCCTTCACAAAAATGAGAACTGAAATGACGCTTAATACAACGACTAAAGCAATACGCCGGGCTTGTATCCGTAATAGAGAAGCTGTGTTACAGGATATCCAATAAACGTAATTTTTTGTTTTTATTTATGTTGTTTGATTTTCTCTTTCACTTCATTTACTCCATAAGCTGGTAAGTTTTATACCAACTTTGTATGCTATTGTAATAAGTGATGAATAGAGAAGTATTTTAAAGTATATTACCTTCAAAAATGCTAGTGGTTTTTTTTAGATTAATGTCAAAGTTGACCTTTGAGGTAAAATTTCTTTCATTTTTTCCACTTTAGAAGCTCTGTATCAATTATTTAGCCCTGATTTGTGTCTAATTCTGCTTTGCATAGCATGAAGATGTATCAGAGACCAAACTCAAATAAAAACATCCAGTCTAAAACAGGTTTTACAAAAGTTATGGTCGTTAATAGGTAAAATTTCGGGGAAAACCGGAAAAATCTTTAAAAAAATCTTTAAAAAAATAGGAGGTCAGGGATTTTTTTTGGCCAACTTATATTCTCCACATGGGTCCCCGATCACACCCATTCGGTTTGTCTAACCCTCTACTAATCACCCGATATTATGAACATCAACGTTGTGTACATTAACGCATGAAAAAAAGTAAGGACAAAATAAGTAGGTATACAGTAAATGTCACAACAATTATAGGTGCAGACAGCATGCAATAAAAACAATAATTAATTATAATAATGAAAATCAAATGTCAAAGAATAATCGAACAATAAAAATATAATTATTCTAGCTCGTTTTATAGGTACTTTCAAGTTGCAATAAATTTTATGTCGGGGTGTCTAATATTTTTTCATTCGTGCATGCAAGGTGGCGCGCTGTAATGATTGTGTTTTGTTGACATCCAAGCAGCACGAGCGCGAGATGCCAGGTTGCGGGCGATGCAGCCAACCTTACAGTGTTTGATCTACAATTCATTGTCGTCTCAGTTTTAGAAAGTTTTCTGTTTTGCCCATTTTAATCTTTTAAGTTTTTTTTGGCCAAGATCTGTTCCTTTTTTTCATGAAAACCCTTATTTAATTGAAAATCGCTTTCAAAGTTTTCGACAATTTTTTTAGAGCTGATGTTTTGCTCTAATTATGGTTTGGCAACACAGGTGTGTGTGACGGGCGAGCGTGCAACCCGCGGCCTGCCGACCAGCGGCCTGCCGACCCGCGGCCTGCCGGATGAAGCTGTTCAACAAAACAGAATGTTTTGCAGAATATACATAAATAGTGTAATATTAACTTGCGGCACTTTTAAACTGAAGTATTTCAGCCGAAAGTTCGCTTTCCTCGAAACCAAAACGGCGCCTTCGCGTCGAATGTGTGGCCGTTCTATTCCTCTGTCGCCTCGCAGCTCACGACCTCTCCTGTCCTGCTGTCCTGTGTGATGTCATTAGACGCGACACGCGCGACGCGCGCTTTTAGCGCTCTATTCACGCGTCTGAAGCTCCCATTACTATACTTTGAATTAGATTTTAAGTTATCAGAAATCTTTAACAATTAATCTTTAATACATTCTGTTAGGTACTGTTGTAATGGTAAAGGAACGACAGCCGGTGCCGCTACTGCGCACCGCCTCATCTGTCGCCGGCGCTGCGGGCTGCCTCTCCCTCCGCTCGTAACTTCGAACATTTCTGTGAACCCGACCGGATGCGTGCTCCGCGCCGCGCGCGCTGCTCACCGAGCGAATATTTTTAACGAGCCCGGGTTTCAACCAAGAGGTTCATTAGTGGCGCAACGGAGCCGCGAGCGGGGCCGCGCCTCGCGGAGCCCGTACCGCGCCGTGCGCCACGTGAGGCACGGTCATTGGCGGACCCCTTTGTAAACGAAAAGAAGCGATATCAATTTTCATTCGAAATAAAAATGCGAACGCCGTGTTTAATTCATCGAAATGAAAAATGTATCGTGTTGGTCCTTCACCGCCGGCCCGGCGGCGCATGTCACCCGGCGACGTACGCGACGTGTCGGGAGGGGGCGCCTTGTTGTGAGGATGTAATTTACCGTTATTCTCGCATCATCTCCTCACTCTCGGCTCAGTAGAAGTTTTGCTTGCGAGGGATGGTATATTTTTCGCAGATTTAGTTTCGGAGATCTGTAACCGTTCGCTTCTTCGTAACGAGGAATATTAAAAGAAAAGAGCCGACCGTCGAACACGCGCCGGGAACCGACCATCGAACACGCGCCAGGAACCGACCGTCGAACACGCGCCGGGAACCGACCGTCGAACGAGCGCCAGGAACCGACCGTCGAACACGCGCCGGGAACCGACCGTCGAACGAGCGCCAGGAACCGACCGTCGAACACGCGCCGGGAACCGATCGCGATAATATATTTCCCTTGTCGTGTGCGGGATAATAGAACACCAATATTTTCTTACGAGACGAGTATTTTCAATATCTCTCGTTCCTCGGGGCTTTATTTACGGCGGCCGATCACGGGAGCGATAAATAACCGGAGCATTATCGGCGCGACGCACTCCCCCCGCACTCACCCGCACGGGGCCCACGCGCACGCACACGCGCCGACACACTCTTATTTAAAATTAATTCATTTCAACCATTAGTCATACACAAAACACAATGCAATTTACAATTAATCAATATAATGCTCAAATAATAAACATAAAAAAATCAACAACAAAAATATTTACATTTATTACATGTAGCAATGATTCATGAGAGACCAGAACCGAGAACCCAGACATGAGAGAAAATGTCTGAACTAATTTTCTTTACAATTTCAAGGTCGGACACATTGTAAAGTACCGAGTGGCTCATTAATCTTGAACTAAACGGTAACAATTTAAAGAAGTATTTAAAAAACAACGAATGAAACATTTAATAAATATGATCAACTTGAACGACAGTCCACCTGGGAAGCCGTCGGCGCTAGAGGAGCGACGGAGGCGTCGCAACACGCGAGCAACACGCCACGGACCACGGAGCGTGCTCGTAGCGCCACTCGGCGGTCCACGACGACGACTCGTAGCGGTCTACGCGCTACTAATTATAATCAAGTATACGCCTGTGATAGCATGTGTAAGGAAATAAGCGCATTTCTTGATATCCTGGCCCGGTACACGACCCCCTCCCGCCGCAGGGCGCTCAGGCGCGATACACTGTCGGCACCGTCAATAGTAAATTTTAAATTTGTTATTGAAAAAAGTAGGCCAAAAGATATTATCGTTATCCTATCATATTAAACTTAAAACTTTAAATACGGCCACGATTGTGAGGTTTCTGAAAAATTCATAATTAAATTAATTAATCGGTATCAAGAATCGGTATGGCATCCAAAAAATATGTCATCCAAATGACATACTTTTTCTAGTTTTTTTTTTTTTTAAATCAAACTACCACACCGATTTTGATGAAATCTATGAGACTAATCTGAAAGTGTATCGTTGCAAATAACGAAATAATTTCCCAAATCGGTTAACAAGTGACGGAGTTCTGAAGAAACAAACAAAAAACAACAATCGAACAGAGAACCTCCCCCTCTTTGAGTCGGTTGAAGGCAGTGGAATACACACGTGCGCCGGGCGTGCATGTGTAACATGGAGAGAGCGCGGGCATGTTCGCAGTCCTCCCGCACAGAGGGCGCTTCCTCTGTCTGTTGTTATCTAGTTTCCACAGCTCGAATGCTAATTGTTTGATGAATCGGTGAATTACTTAATTGAATAATGATGTCGGCACTCTTTCATGTCGGCTGAAGAATCGGAGAGTATTATTGCAGAAAACATGGACAACGAGACAACTTTGCTAATCGGATGAACTTTAAATCCAAACGCGGGCGCATTAATTAAAATAAACATGAATACCTACGTATTATTTTGGTGCAATGTTAACTTTCTATAGGATTCATTTCGGGGAATGAACTACTGAGAACACACAGTTGGATGCTTGGCGGCAGATTTTCAACTTGAGGGTGGTAGCTAGCCGGCCTAGTATTAGAAAATACCCTCCCGCTATGCTATGGTTTCCTCGAGATGTTTTCCTACACCGATAGCTCAAGCTCATTGTTGGGATTTGAACTTACACCCTTCAGCATGAGAACCGACCGCGCTAACCAATGAGCTATTATCGCTACATAATTATGTTCCCTAGAAGGAATACGTTTACCTTGGATTTAGAAATATACTATCAGTGTCGGCAGTGGCCCGAGCACGTCAGCCACGTTGCCGACCAAGTTAAGAAAAAAATTGCACGACGATCTTATTTTTATACGGAATGGGGACGATAAGTCCCACTCTGACGTCCCGCTTGGGGAGTATTGTGCGTTACCCCCCAGCGTCTCCGCGAGCCGAGCCAGTGCCGGAGCGAGGCGCCTTGCATAGCAGGCATGCGATACGATAGGCAGCTGGCGGCGCAGCACACGACAGCCTCCGTGCGTCAGATTATTCCAAGTTTATTTATAGTGTTCAATATGTTACTGATCGATGCATAATACTGTGTTAATGTGTAGCGTAACGCCGGCGCGCCGGTCGGACCACGAACCCGCGTCGCGCGGCCCGCGCCCGGCCTTGCCGACGCGGCTCCAGTATAACGGACTCGGAGGTAATCTGAAATGAACATGATCGTTACTTATAGCAATTGTTGCCGTTTAGTCCGCACAATCTAATAACTGAATGGCCTAATAAATTAATAAAAATCACGCGATATGAGCGATTCAATCGGACGTCACCCAGCGGAATTTAATCTACAACTAACAAAAAAAAAACGGGTTTTTACATCGCGCTAAATGCGAGTCGAGGGTGGCTCATGTTTTATTCAGGTTACAGCAGGATCCCTCGGTACGAAACGTCTCCACACACCAGTACATACGCTCACACCTCTAAACAGGCTTCTGACGGCGCCGACACGTTTGCACGAATACCGCCACGAGAGAAATGTCGTCGAAAACTCTAAGTTTATCACGACGAGTCGCGGAGTTTTGCAACAATGGATAAATCCATTACGACGTGACGCCGCACTCACATGAACAGTGACATACAATTAAACGCGATAACGCGTTTAAATCTCGAGATAAGATTATCGTTCGCTTAAAAACGATCGGCCGGGAGAGATCGGCTTATTACAATTAAGGCGACACCATGCGAGCGGCCTTGTTCACAGCGCTGGCGTGCGTCGCCGTGTGCGCCGGCGCGCACTACCACCCGCGCGCGGCGCCGGGTGCGCGCTCCGGCCGCGCCGCTCGCGCCGCGGAGGCCTCCGCCGAGTACTGGGTGGCGGAGGCGCAGGACGGCGTGGCGCGGCGCGAGGCGCGCGGTGCCGGCGCCGGCGACGCCAGGAAGGCCAAGAACGTCATAATGTTCCTCGGGGACGGCATGTCGTTCCCCACGCTAGCGGCCGCGCGCACGCTGCTGGGCCAGCGCCAGGGCCGCCCCGGCGAGGAGGAGCGCCTCTTCTTCGAAGAGTTCCCCACCGTCGGTGTCACTAAGGTACGTCCATATTTCAAATCTAAAAAACTGACTTCTTCTTCGCCGTTCCATACTCGGTCTGTTGTCGTCGGAAATAGGGTTGCCAGTTCGCCAAATCGCTAATAGCCGGACAGATCGGCCAGTTTGGCCGGACATTTGGGTAAAAAGGCCGGACATCCTACATTATTGAGGATTTTGTGTCACAGTATTAATAGGTACGAGAAAAAAGTTGCATGTAAAATCGAGCTTTTGAATATTTGATTATTAATATAAATCTTGTTAAATTCTAATAAAATATAAATAAAATCGAATGTGAAAGTACTTTAATATCGCTCAGTGAAATAAAGTCATCAGTCAAAATTAAAAACTAGATAAAAATTTATCAACTTTTTTAAATTATTCTTACGTTCTAATGAAAGGCAATTGCGTAAATAAGTCTTATTTATCTGCTATTACTTTCCAAAGCAAAACAACCTAAACAAAACAAAACTTCTTCTCTTTAAGTTAAACAATAAAAACAATTATGCATATTTCTGGTTGGCTGATACTTGCTTTAACAGATGAGTTTCTTTCAAAATGTAGTTCTAAAAATCCTGATATTAACTGGTCGCAAAGCCCACACTTCATCCGACGGTTCTGCTGTCGGCTTAAACATTTTTTTTATTCCATTGAATTAATACATATTCTCTTTAGGTAAATTATGTTACTACTATGTCACTAAATTTATTACTAGTGGCGACGGGGGCGGGACTGCGGACTGCGGACTGCGGGAGCGACGACTCGCCTGCGCTCGGCCACGCTCCAAATGTAAAAAAAAACCTAACAAAAGCCGAACACCATTTATTTTCGCCGGACACGCAATCAAAAAGCCCAAGTTTGTCCGCTGTAAGCTTTATCCGGACGCCTGACAACGCTACTCAGAAGTAAAAGATCTTCAATTTAATCCGCCATCTTATTATTATTTTGTTCTCTTTCATCATACATCGTTGTATACATTTTCTAGGTATATATTTATTTGAATAGATAAAAAAAAAAACGAAATAGTTAAATCGTATCGGACGATTTTAATTTAAATAAGTAATACGGGACCAGAAACAGAAAACGCGGAGCACGGCTACATCTGAAAACGCGCGAGTGCACGAGAGTCGATATCTCCCAATCAAATCGGGTCGCAGCTATTGTAAGCTAGATAAATTAAATAAATATCTTGGGACAGCGCCGTCTTACCTCAAACTAAGCAAAGCTCGTGCTGTGGGAGGCAGAGAACTGATACGATACTTAAATACTTTTATTTTTGCATCTTTTCATCGGGCGAACTGGCGGTCAAACCCAAACTCATTATTTATTTCATTTAACGATGAAAACAAACAGCTACTAAATGGCAGAGCGGGTGCAGTGCTGGTTACGTACAGTAAGAAGTGTCCTGATGACAATCAATAGACAATTGTACCTACCTAATGATAAAATCAATAACTAAAAATAAATGTAGCGTCATGTAAAAACAAGCACGGCGGGCGCCGCATCTCGCGGAGGGACGCCGACGATCTCACGGCAGCAAGGCGCGTGTTGCAGACGTACTGCGTGGACGCGCAGATAGCGGACTCGGCGTGCACAGCGACGGCGTACCTGTGCGGCATCAAGAACAACGAGGCCACCATCGGCGTCACGGCGGCCGTGCCGCGCCGCGGCTGCGAGGCCTCCGTGGACGAGGCCACGCACGTCGAGTCCATCGCCGAGTGGGCGCTCGCCGACGGCCGGGACGCCGGTACGAAACCTATACCAACAATATATACAAGTACTCGGACAACGCAAAGGCGACGTCCAGCGTTATTACAGAAAAAATACAATTTTTCTCAAGAGATAAACACTAGTCTGCGCGCGACCTTACTCGAGAAGTATTCGTCGAAAATTTTGGCGGCCGGTAATGCCAACCTTGCATTACACCACCACTTTTATACTGTGTCGGTACGAAACAGTCTAATTTATACATATGGCGTAAATGTTTATTATTTGTTTCAAAAACTTCCGCAGTTAATAAACAAACGAGGTTAACAACGTCTCGAAACGGGCGATCGAAAGCTCGTTACAATTCTGTTTTTAATAGACATTAGATCTCAACTCGCCTGGTGGCCAGCGCCGCGCTACTCATCGTTTAGTCCAAAACTTCTCGGTAATAATCGGAGAAGTAGGGTATCGCAGCTGGCCCGCGCCGCCCCCGCGTGCCGGCGCAGAGAGCGACACGAAGCACTCCGACGTCGCAGGCCGCGGCATCGCTCAACATGAGTCGCGATAGCGGGCGTCTCTTCTGATCGTTCGGTTGTGAGGCTGGCTCCCTGCGCAGGGATCGTGACGACGACGCGCGTGACACACGCGTCGCCGGCGGGCGCGTACGCCAAGGTGGCGGACCGCTACTGGGAGAACGACGCGGAGGTCAACGCGGACGGGTTCGACACCGACACCTGCCCCGACATCGCGCACCAGCTCATCCACCACTACCCTGGAACTCATTTCAAGGTCAGTATCGCCCGACCGCGACGAGCAGAGCCCGTGTACTGGGATTGAGGTCTGCCTCTCGGTCATTCTTTCTTGTTTTTGAACCGTCGGCGTCGTTTGTAGCGGCATTGTATGTTATCGTGGTAAGATAGATGAACTCTTAACTAAAACAACATTCAAATATATAGCACAGAAATAATGATCGTTAATTATGCTAAATAAAATAAAATAAATAAAATAAACAATAATAATTAGCTCAAGAGCTGTACTGCGGTACGCATCACGACATGCCGAGTATACATTTCATAAAGAAATGCATGATCAATTCTTATTCAATAGGTACCTAATAGATTCTGTAATTCTTTAGGTATGTTTAGGTATCTTTAGGTTGTTGTGGGGTTGGGATACGAATTAAGCCTAGTTGTTCATTAATCTATATAGTTAATTAACGGACATGTATCTAAGGATTGTGTGGTAGGTTAACTAAATTACTGTGTGAAGGTGATCCTGGGCGGCGGACGGCGGGAGTTCCTGCCGAACACGACGATCGACGAGGAAGGTTCTCGAGGGTACAGAACCGACGGTCGCAACCTGATCCAGGAGTGGCAGGACGATAAGGCGGCGCGCGGCTCGGACTACCGCTACGTGTGGAACCGAGCTGACCTCATGCAGGCTGCCGCGGCCGCGCCCGAGTACTTGCTGGGCCTGTTCGAGAGCGGACACATGCAGTACCACCTGGAGGCGGACCCCGGCACCGAGCCCACCCTGGCCGAGCTCACCGAGGTGGCGATCAAGGCGCTCAGCCGCAACGAGAAGGGATTCTTCCTGTTCGTGGAGGGAGGCCGTATCGACCACGCGCACCACGACAACTTGGTCGAGAAGGCGTTGGACGAAACTATCGAGCTAACGAAAGCCGTGGAGCGCGCCACCGAGCTGCTGTCGGAGGAGGACACGCTGGTCGTGGTGACGGCGGACCACTCGCACGTGCTGGCCATCAACGGGTACTCGCGGCGCGGGGACAGCATCCTCGGCCAGTCCTACTGGCACCTCGGCGACGACGGCGTGCCCTTCATGACGCTCTCCTACACCAACGGGCCCGGCGCCAGGCCGCACGTCGGCGGGGTGCGGCCCGATGTCACCCAAGAAGAGAACTTTGGTAAGCTTCTGGTGCTTATGAATTTAATGTTTTTGTACGAGAAGTAATGAAACAAGCGAGACCGTTCTCATTCGCAACAAATTTTCTCAGCTTGATGCACGGTATTTGGACAGTAGCTCGCGAGAGATATCCGCAGTCGCCTCCAGTCGTGCAGAAGCCTCGATCTTTACTTTGACTTCGTGATTCCATGTTGTTTACTTCAAACTAGGCACCGTAGTTTTTCTAAGCTACCTCGGTTTAGGAGGAACGATAAAAAGTTAAAGCCGATGATGCGTTCCAGGGGACATAAACTGGTTGTCGCACGCGGAGATCCCGCTGGAGTTCGAGACGCACGGCGGCGACGACGTGGGCGTGTTTGCGTGGGGCCCGCAGCACGGCATGTTCTCGGGGCTGTACGAGCAGAGCCAGCTGCCGCACCTCATGGCGTACGCGGCCTGCCTCGGGCCCGGGCGCCTCGCGCCCGCCTGCAGCGCCGCCGCCGGGCTGCAGCTGGCTCCGCTGGCGCTCGCGCTGGCCCTGCTGCTCGCGCTGGGAACGTTACTCCGGTGATGCCCCCGCCGCGCCAGTATCCGCGTGCTAAAGCGTGCGCTAGATGATTCGGCTTACTTTTGTAATTTCTTACCGTGTCTTCCGGGCAGCTAAAAAATAACGTACGAGCATTATCACCGATGACAATAAATTTGACCGACTCGGTGCTCGCCTATATCCTCTCACGCCAACCATATGCGCGGCATAGTTCATTTATGAGCGAATTCGCGTATTTACGATCAGAAATGAAATCTTTTGCGCCAATCGAACGCGTCAGATTTCGAATGAGCGGCGCTCCGAGCGGCGACAGCCGTCGGGGCGCGCTCCGCCGGCTACCGCGGAGGAAGAATGCCAAGATACGTGTGAGCCAGGGGAGATACTCCAAGGTCGTTTGTGAAATAAGATGACGTACCATAACGTTGAACTGTTCGTTTGTCTCTGCCCGCGCGATCAGAGTTTGGTTTTATTATTACAAAGGTAGGTTTGTTGAGCCGTCTGGCTCGCGCTTTACCGACGAAAGCGACCTTTGCAAGACTAACATTATAAAATACTCAGATATATGGCAGGACACGTGCCGTGTCTTGTATAGTTTTAAGAAATAAACGTTCGATGAATACTTTGCGAGTGTTTTTACTTAGCCCACCATAATCCGAGTTTTATCACGTGCTATCTGTAGCTCGGGCCGGAATGCGCGATACCGAGGAATCTGCGCGCGGAGCCGCGGTCGCCCGGCGCTCGGTGATCGATAACAACAACAATTAACAGAGCTCTATCTCGTTTTCGATTGTATCTCTCGACGCATTGTTTTTCAGGTTCTGTTGTACCTACTGTCGATCAATCATATTTTTATGCCGATGTGTTTTTTGGAATTTATGTAAAGTTAAAAAGATATACAAAGGGGCCTCTCAAAGTAAATATGTAATTAAAATTACCACAAGTATTTATATGTTCTCCTCGCTGCAGTGACCGGTCGACTCGCGTTGCGCCTCCGCAGTTCACACGGGCGTTCTAAAAATACTATAGAAGACTAAAAAGAAACAGGACGTATAAAGACAACGACAAACAACAACAAGACTTATTATTATAAAGACATATTATTATAATTTTAAGTAGATATTTTTAATTTATTAACATTAAAATTTTATAGATATTTAGGAATATTTTGGATAAATATTTCAAATTATCTTCAAGTTAAATAAATATTTAAAATTGTATTTAAATTATTAAATCCTAGTCGACCAAAACGACTATTAGCGGAAATACACTAAAAATATATTTCTTTCTTTCATAAGACTGCTGCAAATCTAAACAGTCTACCGCACTAAAAGGTTTCCGTTTTCCGAAATTCCCCGCTATAAGTGGGCAGGGGAGGGGCGCAAACCGCGGGGGCCGGGGAGGGGCGCAGGGATACCTTAATGTGCATCCAAATGCGTGTCGGTTTTATTCAAATGTAACGGCCGCGTCCGCACGGCACTACTGCGGTGACGCAGCGCCGGACCCTGTAGACCGCGCGCGGTGTTTACACTACTGCTTGGGCGCTGGATATCAGAATCCGCGGTGGTACCTACCTAGACGACTTCCTGCCAATTAAATTAAAGTGTTAGATATTTTGTGTGAGAGAGATCTCGGGTGTGGTTCGTGGTTAGGCAAGATGCACTTTGGGTTTAATTTAGTGTGATACCACTTCAGCACTTGCCAACATTTTTCTCCTTTAGATAGATTGATCAACTCTTTATTGTCACACTATATCTAAGACAATACAGAATATAAGCTTCAAACTAGTCTAACAATTGATCTTAGGATGGAAAGGATTCCAGAACAAACTGGAAACGGTGTGATAATAAGCTACTGATATAATTTGCATTATCAGGTTAACATATATCTAATACCTTCTTGCAATTCTCGTATATATAATATATATATATATAGTATAGTCTGAATCTCGGAAATGGCTCCAACGATTTTCATGAAATTTAGTATGCAGGGGGTTTCGGGGGCGATAAATCGATCTAGTTAGGTTTCATTTTTAGAAAACGTCGTTTTATGCGTGTTTTCAGCCGAGCGAAGCTCGGTCATCCTGGTACTCAGTAGGTACCCATATATAACATACGCATACGTTCCGATAGAGATGCGTCCTTTCTTCTTCTGGTTGTGTCGTAACACTGCGTCAAGTATTTCCATGTTTGCAAGTAAAATCTAGTTAAATAAGTCAAGTCACTGTCAAAGTATGACCACGTCTAGTCTGGTCCTGTCCTAGTAAAGTAGCGGCGACTTTATTTTACGCTTCAATGGAGTTTCGGAAGTAACACGGAAAGTCATGTTTCACCACATTATAACACTTTCCCACACTCGGGCTTACACTTTGGCACTTTATGAATAAAACACAATGGCGTCGTAACCTTTCCGCGTTCCTGACAAAACTTCTTTTTCGCCTTTGGAGGTACGACCGCCGAGTTGGGCAGGATAGGACACATCTAATGTTGAAAGAGAGAAACAAAGCACGAGACCGTCTGTAACGAGCGCCGCCTGCCGCGCGTCGCAGCTGCACTATACTCGACCTGCGCTCCTGGTCGTCGTGTTCGCACAAACAGCCGCGAGACCCCGCGACAAAGAGTCTCGTTACGAAACCCGCTGTCGGGAAGCTCTGAAATGATTCCCGGCCGTGTTTTCGAGAGACAATTCAATTTGCATCCAGCGCGCGGCGACGCGGCCATGCATCACAAGGTTTTATTTTCTACGTCACGACGCGCGGCTCCTGCGGGGTCGCGCCCGCGACGCGTGAAATGGAAATCATACCGTCTGCTGCAGACTGATATTGCATCATATTCTTTCGGTACCATTTAAGAGTTCAATTGAAAAATAAATATTAAAAAAAAAAAGTTTAGTGTCCATACAAATATTCAGCGTCAGTGTTATACTTACTAACTCACTACCTATAAACCATATTACAAATAATCGTTTTAAAATCACATTTCCTAAATGTTAGAGTGTTGATAATTGATAATTTATTGATAATAATACTTATCTATTACATTATACATTTAAATGTTAGAGTGTAAAGTAGCCATTTCATCTTCTTTTCATCCGTCCGTTAGTATTGAAATGTGAATAAAGTGTGTTGTATGGAAATAAAAATCGAAGTCTAGCACGCGAGCTGAAATGACATGAATTTTGTCCGAGAAGTTGCACGCAGCGCGAGTCGGCTGGACTGAAGTCGCGCTGAATGCGCCGAAACGTCGCAAATATAACGTTGCAAGCCAACATCAACGTAATTGTGATGACGACGACAATTAAAACAAAATTTTTTTATGCAAAAGTAATGAGACAAACGAGACGCCCTTCTGATAATAGATAGCGCATGCCCATGACCATTACAGCGGTATACATAACTTTGATTAGAATAAAAATGCAGGGCATCGCCGCCCCGGCGCTCACTCCTTTGAGTCATGAGATGGTTAGAGTCTCGACAGCTCTGTGATGTTGCTAGCTGCAGTACCCAGCAAACAGATACAGATTAGGTACTGCTTGGCGGCAGAATACCTGGTATTTTATTCGTAACAAAACTATGGAACCCTGCCACGATCGTGTCAGCATACTCCCTCGGCAGCATGTTTTCGTTGAATAACAAATAAACGACAAATGGGTAACTTATTTTTTTTTCCAGAATCTGGACCACAAATTGTATTAGCTTTTGATTAACCTTCTATTGTCCCAAGAAAAACAGGACAGAATTAATGTTGAGTGTGCGAGGTGAGTACCCGTGTTCATTTTGGAGGTCGTCGCGCCTATAGGAGACGTTTCCAGAAGTCCTCCTTTATGAATAGTCATTCACTTATTCACCCCCGAACTCCTTTCCCCACGCAGCAGCAAGCGTTGACTTGTACGCTGTCTTTTCAGGACACGACAAACGAAACATTAGGAATATGATCCCAATTATTTTCGAACAATTCGTGTCATACGCTCAGGGCGACGTCTCTTGCGTGGAGCTGTTTATGGAGCTACATAGATACATGGAGACCTATAAAATAAGAATCAGCCTTATAAACTGTCCCACAGCTGGGCAAGGGTCTCTTCTCGTTGTGAGAATGGTAAGGTCCACCACGCTGGCCAAGTGTGGGTTGCCAGACTTCACACACCTCAATTTTTTTTTAAATAACTCTTAGAGTTGTACTTTTCCTTCAACGTTTGAAGTGAGCTACTCGACTTGTAACTTTAGTGCTATCAATAAAATGTTTGTATTGTTCAGAGTATATTTATTACGGTGTGAAATGAAAGGTGTATTAGTATATATTTTTGTCAGATGGCGCTAGTTGTATAATAGCATTCGTGCTACGATGAGAAAGTTCTGACACATCCTTACTTTTAAGATCAGCGCCCTGCAGTCAGTAAGTAGGATCGAGTGTGCGACGAGTTTCAATACGAATAAGCGGTCGGACACGTCCTCGCGCCGCCGGGTCGCTCCGAGCCCTCCAGCCTCCTGCCTTACTTCCAAGAAAAGTAATCAGTAGAGATTACAGCCTCCCTCACATGTTACACCCGCCTGTTATGAGGCGGGTAATTGCGGCGCCCTCACCGGGTCGCAGCCGTCCCGGCTAAATTACTAGATTGTTCCAGAAATCAATCCCACTCAAAGCCGCACCGGCTCTCGGCGAGAGAGCTGGCGGAGGACTTACTGCTTGTCTGCTTCAGACAAGAAGACGAGAGTACATTGTTTTCTATAATGTCACGGGAAACGGAGCAATATGAGCAATATTACAAATGCGAGTTTGTCTGACTGTTATTTCTTCAGGTTGTAATGGCTTACTTAACAGATTTGGATGGATTCTGAAGGGCACACAGCTTATACCCTGACTTAATACGAACGCCTCCTTTTTATTACGGAAATCATGGGCGCACTTACACAGTTTTACATAAAAAGACATTCGATAGTCTCGCAATAACGCGCTCACTAAGTAGAGCATGCAGCCGCGCGCGGCTCCGTCCGCGTGCTCCTGTAAGCTGCGCCGCGGGTCCGACAAGGTGCTCGCTACCGTTTGCAGCAGGGACTGGGTGTCGGACTGGATTTTCTAAAGTGCCGTTTATCCTGGCGGCCACACTAGAAATAGCTAAACACAAACTGAAAATAATTATTTATTTAATTAATGTTTGGTTCACTCAGTAACTGACATCGATATCTTTATCAATTTAAACAAAAAGGGTAAGTTATCTTGTTGAGGAACTAGATATTAGTATGTAATAAAATGTAGTATTTACACTCGTGTAGTGAATGGGCTATCATATAAAAATCTAAAGATTTGGATTTTGGTGGCGGGTCGCATTATGCTAGGGCCGTATACGGCCCGCGGACCGCACCATCAGAGGGCCCCATGCGACCCGCGGACCATACGTTTGACATGACTAGTTTAAAGGAAGATTTACAAGTGTGTGTGAAGTTGAAGCCCGTTGCTATAAAAGTGATAATGTGTGTAGTAAGTAATGTACGTACTACGTACTAAATGTACGTACTACGGCAGGAATACTTTTACCTGTTGCCGCGTTGCAAGCCACAGAGGTTACTTACTTAATACAGCACCAGCGGTGCCCGCGGCTCATGCGACACGGCCCGCAACGTCGACGCAAATAAATAAAACAAAGCCCTAGTATTTTCTGTGTGATTAAGTCCTTCAAAATTGTGATAAATAAAAAGATGTGTTCGAATTGTGAAAGTTTTAGTTACAGAGAGGTTTCTTTGGTATAACATCAGCATATGGATACCAATTAATTAGTTAAAAGTATGTGATATCCCGTCTGTAGCATCCCGCGCCCGCTGCGGCGGTGCGGCGGCGGCGCTGGAGCCCCGGTGTCGATATAATCCGAGTCCTCATTGTAATTTTTCAATTTCTTCGAGTTGCGGGGGCGCGCGCGGCCCAGGGAACTCGCGGGACACTCGGATGAATGTGTCCGTGGACACGACGGGAGTTGATCATCCTAGACGGTTTGAATAATCTGGATGTAAGCAAATAAACTGTTAAAAAATAATTATATATTGTGTAAGAGTTTAGAAGATTCGAGACGTTTATTGCTTCTATGCATTACGAGATGTTGTAAATACAAAATAGTAGGTATATGGTGCACAGTCAGCCACAGTGGCCACCAACTCGCGACCAATGGAAAGCGACAGTGCGGCCGAGGATGCAGCATGTTGATCTAGAAGAAAGAAGTATATTCACTCTAGTCTTGTAAACGTCCAAATCGTTGTTTATAGGAAACAGAGTAGCCGGCAATGAGTTCCATTCGTGGGCTGTACGCATCAAGAAACTAGAGACGAATCGCTTCGTGCGAACACTGGAAACGTCCACGTGGAACGAACGATAGTTTGCCGTTCTTGTGCTTGTCATGTGGTGGAACGATATTACGAAAATTATAATTGCCCTTTACAATATCACTTATTTATTTTTCTGTTTGCGTTTGACCGCCACCTCGCCCGATGTATGGTGAATCGGTTTCCTCTAGCCAAGGAAACCGATTCACCATACATGAATAAGAAGCGATGAACGATGAAGCGTGCTCCATCTTAGTTCATGAATGCGACTCGTGGGCCCACAGATAGAAGGGCGGATATACGGCCACGGTTGATATGACACGACTCTTTATTAATATTTTTATACGCTTATTAATTATAGGGCTGTTGAGACTAACCATCATAACTCTCAAAGTAATGAGCGCCAAAGCGGCGATGCCCTGGACTTTGTTTGTTACTCAATGTTCTGTGTATCGCTGCAATGGTTATGGACATGCGTTATCTCATCATCAGGAGAGCGTCATGTCTGTCTCATTACTTTTACATTAAAAAATCAGACGTTTGCAACTTGGCCATGCTACATTTCATGTCTTAGCCTTATTTATCTCGGAGCGAGAGCCAGATTGCGCGAGTTGCTTTGTGCGACTGCCGCCAGGGGGCGCGCGTGTTGTGCCGCCCAGCATTATGAATATTTCAATGGGAATCATTATTGAGAGAAGGAGATATCGGCGCCCGGTGTACGTTCCCTCCGCCAGACGGCGATGCTGTGCTTGGAACTATGATATATTTTTCTGAACGCGATATTGTATTTTTCTGTACTTTTACTTTAGTCACAGACTTTAAAACCCGAAACGAGCGTCTGTAGCGATGATAATTCAGTGGTTCACATCATCAGCCATAGGTTGTCCACTGCTGGACATAGGCCTCCTCCTTGGGGTTTCCCAATACCGCCACGCTTGGCAGGCGGATTGGCGAGCGCAGCCATGTGTGATTGTTCAAGGAAGACGCTGCTGCCCATCTTGCGGATTACATCCCTTAGCCGACTGTTACGGCAACCACGGGTAGGGAGGGTGGGGTTTACTATTTTTACGCCGGCACCACCACGGCGCACGGTTCAGTGGTTAGCGCGGTCAAATCACACGCCTAAGGGTGTGGGTTCGAATCCCAACAATGAAACTGAATTGATGAAATTCTGGATTGAAAATCTGCCGCCAAGCACCTAACGGTGTGTTCCGGCAGTCTCACTTTAGAGCCAGTTCCAATCCAGGGTAAATGTGTTTACCATCTTCGACTTCGACCGTCACTTAACATCATGTGAGCTATGGTAAAGACCTAGCCAGTCAAACATTTAAAAAAAAAGATGAATGGTGAAATGAGAACGTGAATATGGTGGTGGTGTTGGTGAATCGAGAAGTTTTTAGATTAGGAAGACCAGCTTCTTTACTCTGGCAATCCTGTGGATGAGTAATCATGATCTGATCAATAGGGGCGTCTTGTCCTCGTGTCCCAGCGCGCTGGGCGCGAGGAGCAGCAGCTGAACGTCCGCCGCGAGTGATGATGGACTCAGATGAAGCCCGCCTCCGCCGTCCATATTTTTATCCTAAACAAAAGCTTGTAGCTAAAATAATTTGCAATATATTCAACCGGCAATAAACCATTAAGAACTATGTCGCACTAAATATCGTGGAATTTTATCCAAGGGAACTGACTGCGGTAGAGCGATATTTATTACGACAGAGCTCTTGAAAACCGAAGTTTTTGAAGCCATCTCCTTAATTGTGAGATAACGAGGCGTTGAATGCCTTTGAGTCGTGTTAGTTCGTTAATTAAAGGTTTCTCAATAAGTGTTTAGCCAGGTACGAGCGGTGCGCGGACACGGCCGGTGCAGGCGAGCGTGTATAATAAGCGTTTTGTTGACAGTCTTTTATCTCGGTCAACTCAACTGCAGAGCAGTGTATACACCTTGTTCAGCACTCCACACAAAGTAATAACTTAATTGTGATTAAATAAAAAAAAACATAACCAACATTTCAAATTAAAATAAGAAAACGTCATGAAGTATATTAAAAATTAACTTAACATCAGGTGAGCTGTGGACAAAAACACGTAGCTTGTAAAGCATAATAAAATACTTACCAACAAAACAAACACACAGATTGGTTGTCTGTATGCATTGATTTCCTTGCTTAGAAGTTCCCTTCCAGTTAGGTACTTAGAATTCGATAGATATGAATTGTTATTTAATAATTGCTAGTTAATAAAAACGTTGTTTTAAAAACGCACGCTAAATGAAACCGATTTGTAATATTTTTGCAATGACGTTTAATGACTACCTGTTTAGCTTTTTGACCACAATTCACCTTATGTTAAATGACGCTGTGCTCGAATATGGCAACGTCTGGCCTGGAATAGAACTAGCTCTGAAATAAGACTGCCGGAACACACCGCTAGATACTTGGCGATAGCTTTTTAAGTTGGGAGTGATACCTAGCCAGGGGAGTTCCAGGAAGTGCCCGACCACCGCCACCGACTCAACGGCAGCTCAAAGTTATTCGGAATGAAGACATCTTCGTCCCATTGTTTTCCTTTAAGAGCTCCTGAAAAAATCCAAAAATCCAGAGCTTTAGCGTTCATTAATTTGAGACTTTCGATGGTTATTCTCAACAGCCCTGTAACTTCACTATCTGCAGTACTCTTAAATCCAGAACACAGTAATGTTTACGCACTACTGCTTGGCGGCAGATTATCTAGTACTGCGGTGGTAGTTACCTAGACGACCTAGTAAAAGTGGCAAAGCTTACGATAGAAGGGCGTGTTGTCGACACCTCTGCACTTGTAACACGCGCGAGTATTTCCGGCTCGCATGCGTCTCACAACGCCGGATGCGTGTCGATTAAGTAAGAGAAACTAGGGCGCGCCGGAGCCCGCTTCCCTTGTGCAGCTGCCCCGGCCCGGCTCCGTGATTATTTTTATATATTTGCGTCGAGTGTTCGCGAACTTTCCTGTTATTATTTCGCAGCTTGACGGCGCAGATTGATCGCTGCTAGCCGCCGCTCGCCGCCGCCGCCGGAGGATGCTGTGCTGCCGTAATAACGTGTCGATGTGATATACCACTCGCTCATTCTGCACATACACAAATGTATGTTTATGTCAAACCAATAAATGAATTAAACGCTCTCGTGGCGGTGAAAGGTAACATGCCGATGCCCATTGCAGCGATACACAGGACTTTGAGTAATAAACCAAAGACCAGGGGACTCTTGGAGCTCATTTAATTCTATTCAATGAATTTATTACATATTTATACAGTTTCCATATTTACAATAATATGACATACTTATAGAAAACATAACACAAATAAATTAAACATGACAAAATAAAAATTAAATCGCATAAAAAAAGAAATGTATGAAATAAAATATATAAAGTCAAACAAACAAAAATGTAATAAAAATGTCATGTCAGTGACGTGACTTGACTTAACCTTCATTTCGGTTTGGATCCGGAGCTCGACATGGATCGTGATCCGGTGCTGCGCTATCATTGCTTAACATTCGACGGTCGTCTTAAAAACCCTGTAATTTGTAGCTACAGTAACCTTCAAGTCGGAATATAGTAATGTTTACACACTACTGCTTGGCGGTAATAATACTACGGTGTTATCTACTTAGGCGACATCCAACTAATCAGATCGATCTCCCAGTAAATAGTTCCGTTAGTACTGGATTATTCCCTAGTTTTCAAAACTTCTGGTTTGGTATTGCAAAGTGCCCGTTAACGATTTTGATTCCCGTCTGTGACAATAAAGAAATAATGACAGCGAAAGAAAAATTGTATTGTTATTTGATGGAAGGTTTGGACTGGTTTGTCTTAGACAGCAAACCTTTTTGCTAAAATATTTCTCGACGGAGGGCGCTGTGAGCCCTCGCCAAGTATCTTGTAGCTGCAGCACGCGGCCGGGACACGCTGGAAGCTGAACTCGGCCTTCGCCCCCTGTCTCCCTGGAAACCGTTATACTGGTGGCCTGTGGTCCTCTCGAGGGACTGAAATGAACAAGTATTAAACATGTTCATTTCAGTCCCTTGAGAGGAATCCCATATGGGATTGCTCTTCAAGTTATATTACAAATGCAAAAACTTCCGTGAGAGTTCATTTTATTAATATTTCACGTTGTATCGGCTCGCCAGATTCGAGAAAACATTAAAATGGAGATAGTTCATACGCTAGATGAACACACGAACTACTTTTTATCTACAAATTAAATTATTGTTGTGTGATCGCGGTACGTTACTGATTTACCAAAAAAATCAAAAATGCAGTTGAAAAAGGTTTAAATCGTCCCCCGCTATCGACAAGCGACTCGATAATTCACAGACAATTCAAAGGCTGTCGTATCACAACCGAATAAACTCGTAGAATCACCTCCCTCGGCGCGCGGTCATTTCGATTTATATGAAAATGTGCCGATAATTGCGGCTTCGCCCTCTATAAACAATAATCTTATTACGGAGCTCGCGGACTCCTTTGCCGGCCATGGAAGGGGACCGATAATAACCGATGAAGCCGGTACATTTTTACGGATCGTGTGTAACCTTTACTGTTACAATTAGACCCAAGCATAGATAAGTGATCTTATCTTCAGTAACAAGTGCAACATTCCATTCTAACGCTTACCTAATCTACACAACGAGTGCGCGTCGCACACAATGAACCCTGGCTCAGTTTATTAAATAAAACAGAACAACAAAACCTAGAACATTGATTATCTCTAACGAACCCGCAGGGAACTGTAGCAGGGAAGATAGTTCTGCCTATTACTAATGAGTTAAACTGCACCGGCTCACCGAGCCGCCGGCCACGCCGAACTACGCCTTAGCCACGCGGAACAACAGTCACTGGAACTACAGAAGTAGTTTCGCTCTAGCCTAACGAAACAAGTTTAACTGCGGCGCTCGCGTAATCAATTTTTGACTCAATTTAGACGAATTAAGTGTTATTGTGAGGGAATTACAAGATGTAAAACGAAGTTTCAGCTGCAGGGATGTGCGGGCGAGTGTCACCATGGACGGAAGCGCTCGAAAGCGCTTCAGCAAGTCGTCGAGGATGCTAATCCCGCGAATGTGGTCTCACTTTGATGAATCCACCGCACTGCGCTCGCCGTCATTGTCTTTAACTTTAACTTTACTGCGTCTAATCTGCAAATTGCGGAGTGAGCGCTGGCTCGAGATGAAATTCAGCGCGACAATGTTACAGCTCCGCAGAAGTCGATTGAAAATCGGGAGCACCTCGGCGACTCATAAATTCATATTCTGATACATTTTACGAGTAATTTTAGTGGCGCCTGACGCGCTGGATGACAAAGTTAATAATGTACTTGTAGTACGCCGATAGTCGAAGTGAATACTTCACTGGGCAGATCACTCAGCAGGCGTGTGAACTCACCTATATTCTGCAAAGCTTAAGGCACTACCCGTTACAGGTTACAGGTTAGATACTTATTATACTTCTGTGCCTTTCTAGACTAGACCTAGACTTTCGATGGTTAGTCTAAATAGCTCTGTGATTTTGCTGCAGTACTCTTCAAACCGGAACGCAGTAATGTTTACACACTACTGCTTGACAGCAGAATATTTTGTGCTGCGATGGTATCTAGACGACCTCCGGCTAAGGCGATTTACGGCTAAGGCGATCTACCACCATGTATAATTTTGATGAAATAGGCAAAGCAAGGCAGCATTTTAGCGCCGCCGCGCCCGATGACGAGCGAGTGTGCGGTTGGCGTGGAACGTGGCCACCTTCACACAGGGACTACCTGATAAAACATTAAACGTAGAAACAAGAACAACCCGCCACGAACGGTAAGCTCGCATCAAAGGTCGCCCGGCGCCGCCGACGTCAGACGCAACTTCGAGCACGAGATAGATCCATAAGACGAAATAATTTTATTACGGCTCAGTGGGCTTTATTCCCGATTAATGGAGCCCGAACCTTTCAATCGCAGCCCTATTTGGAGTACACACATGTATAAATAGAAACTACTTTGAAGCCCCGCGCGCACGGCCGTGTACGCTGCGGGTAATCTTTGAAGGGTTCCGGAAAATAAGTTTCGAGATATTCTTTGGTCTGGGAAACGGGAGCTTTATTGGCCGTTGTGTATGAGGCAGCTCGATTATTGATATTTTACGATGTTTATTGCACGTCACAAATAATATAATATACACATAAAAGTATTCTTTGGTTTTTCTTTTTTCCTTCGTAGTCAGGCGTTGAGAAAATATCTATAAGTTCTGTGTATAACTGTAAACATCATGGACATGCGTTATCTATTATCATCAGGAGAGTGTCTCGTTCGTTTCATTAAATTTATATAGAAAAAGACATTTGATCGCAAAAACATGTTACTATAATGAACGCACTAAGTTCGCCTCTGCGCTGCGCCGACGTCTTATCGCTTTTGGAAAGGTTGCAGGACACGTTCTTTACAGGTACAGGCTTTAAAAACAGACGAGCCGCGGCACGGCCGCGCTGCACGGCCGCGCCGCGCGGTCTCGTGTGACATGTCCAATGTTGTAATGTACGGCCCGTCCCGACAGATCGACTGCTCCCTATTAGCTCGTCTTCATGAACACGGGTTCGATCCCATCTAGAGAAAACATTTATGAGGCGAGTTTAGATGTTTGCTCTGTCTGGGTGTTCTGAAAGCGTGTTTATAAATTATTTTGGTCGACCCAAAAATGTACGGGATTGACATAAGCTG
Organism: Biston stratarius; assembly: GCA_950106695.1. NCBI lineage: Eukaryota > Metazoa > Arthropoda > Insecta > Lepidoptera > Geometridae > Biston > Biston stratarius. The sequence goes on along the minus strand of OX467110.1, from coordinate 14,326,170 downwards.
CCCACGTGACATTTCGACAGCTTTTGTCAATACATTTTTTACTTTTCTGTTATCGTCAACGCTAATCGAATATTTCGTCTAGGCCCTCTGGACACGCTTGGCGCGGGAGCGAAACAAATGGCCCACAAAGCGAGAGGCCTATACTGGACAGTGAATGAAGTAATCCCCTCACACTCTGATCATTACAAATGCGATGTTTATTCCTTCACGTGCTAACTTCACGGCCACTGCCACTGTTGAGGACGCCGAGCCATTAGTTTAAGTTTAAGAATAAAATGTATATATAGATTAAGTTGATTGTAAATATACGGATTAGGGAGGGAAAATAAATAGATAACGGGCAGGTGCTCTCTATCCGGTAAAGCTCCATGCAACGGAGGTCGTGAGCGAGACGACGATAGGTGCGAGCGAGATAGCGCGGCTCGCCACCGGATTGGGTAGTAAAGGTCGTGCGTGATTGGTCGACCAATGAGAGCGCCTGTCCGTCTCCCGCAAAATTCATATATAAGGGGCCGCGATCCGGCCATAGGTGTGCAGTGAACGCAGTGAATCCAGTGAATACAGTACTCAGGAATAAACGGAAGAACCAAACAAGGAAGTTTCAATATACAGTCCACTATCCCCAACAGTGTTGTTTGGACCTTCGAGCGCCGGATTGAGAAGAACCACGACCAAGAAAGAAGTATGGTCGTGACGAGAAGCCAAGCGGACGCCGCGGAACAAGACCGTCGCGTCATGGAACGCGAATTGGACCGCGACGTAGCCGAACGCAACCGTTTGGCCATCGATCGGGAACGCCTGAGGAGGGTTTCGCTGGACCCACCTGCGTCACCTGACACGCGACAGGCAGGCAGCGAGGCTATTGAGGGATTGACCGAGGCGCCCTGCGCCGATCCCTCTATCGATCTAGCCGTCGAGCGGGAACGCTCGAGGAGGGTCTCGCTGGATCTACCTGCGTCGCATAGTCGGCGACAGGCGGGTGGAGAGACTATGGGGAGGTTGACCGAGGCGCCCCGCGCCGGTCCCTCCACGGAACTAGCCCTCGAGCGGGAACGCTCGAGGAGGGCCTCTATGGATCCGTCTGCGTCGCGTACGCGACAGGCAGACAGAGAGGCTATACGGAGGTCGATCGAGGCGCCCCGCGCCGGTCCCTCCACGGCGCTGAACCCCGAGGACCGACCTCGCACTAGGTCCCCGGCCCGTTCAGTACGCTCGCAGCGCTCGACCGCTAGCGCTGCCGCTCGGGCCAGAATATTAGAGCTCGAGGCGGAGAAGCAGCTCGCTGCTCTGAAGAAGAGGGAACTGCAGATCGAAGCCGAACTTGTCAGAAAGAAGCTGGCTGCCGATCTATCAGCCATAGAGGATGACCAGGAAAGCCTTCATGAAGAAACTACAGCTGACCACCTTCAAAGGGTTGACGCCTGGCTCCAAACGAATACCCTCGGTGTACGGGGGGAGGATCACGGACCCTCGAAGAGCGGAACCAAGGACGAACGACATCTACGGTTCGATACTCGAGGAAGATCGCCCGCCCGACTAAGAAACATCGAGGCGTTAACTGAAGCCATGGAGAAGCTTGCGAGACCTAGAACGAGGTGTCCCGACCTACAAGCGTTCTCCGGCACACCGAACGAATGGTTGGCATTTAAGGCTGCCTACCAAGATTCAACGAAGATCTATCAGTTGACACCGGCAGAGAACCTGCAACGATTAAGAAGCTGTCTTAAGGGCGAAGCACGAGACCTTGTATCGGCCCTACTATATACAGCTAGCCATCCTGAAGTAATCATGAAAACACTAGAACAGTGTTTCGGGAGGCCTGAAGTTATTATTGATCGAGCCTTTGAAGACCTCAAGAAACTTCCGAAGCCCGGCACATCGGCAGTAGAATTGAACAACTTCGCCGTGAAAGTGCAAAATGTTGTCTGCGTATTTAGAAGCCTGGATCGAAATGGGTACCTCTACAACCCCATGCTAGCCAGAGAGGTCCTAGAGAAGCTTAGCCCACACATCAGAGCGCGATGGTGTGACTACGCGAGCGAACAAGAAACAACGGACCCGGAAATAGTTGTACTGTCTCGCTTCCTTATGCGAGAGGCAGACCGCGCCCTACAGTATAGCTACGCACCGAACACTGCATCAACCAGCGCGGCGAAGAAAGAGTTCCGGTCTACGAACACTACGGGCAATAAGAAGAAGGCTAACATATTCAATGTCACCGAAGAAGAACAGTTGGACGACAAATGCCCGAGCTGCCAGAAAACGCACAAACTCCCGGAGTGCCCACGGTATAAAGCACTCTCGCTAGACCAGCGATGGGAACTAGTGCGGGATAAGAAACTTTGCTTCAAATGCATAATAAAGAAGCATCGGCGAAGTTTCTGCAAGGGTAAACCATGCGGCGTGAACAAGTGCCAGCGGTCTCATCACTCGACTTTGCACCAGCCTGAGAAGCCAGAGGAACGCTCCGACGCCCCGAAGACACGAGAAGCGACCAACGACGCAGAGTCCGTCCTATCAGTGGCTACGCCCACTGCCACCGGTCCTAAGGCGGTACTCCTGAAGATGTGCCCAGTCACCGTCGTCGGCCCACGGGGGGAGATCCGCACATGCGCACTCCTGGACGAGGGAGCGACCGTCACCCTCATTGACGAGAAGCTGGCGAAGAGCGTCGGCGCGAAGGGACCACCGCTACCACTTCGCATAAAAGGGATCGGCATGTCTAAAGAGGAAGATAACAGCCGATTAGTCACCGTCCAACTGAGAAGCGGAGACAATGTACTGCACAAACTTCGAGCACGAACCATGAAAGACATGAAGTTGTTCCAGCAATCAATCCCGAGCGCATTACTGGAGCAAGAGCACCTCCGAGATCTACCGAAGGATGAAGTGTGTTACAACGCAACACGACCTGGGATCTTGGTTGGAGCCGATCACTGGGAATATATAGTGTCCAGAGAACTGAGGACCGGCAAACCGAACCAACCGGCCGCCTCAAGAACACAACTGGGTTGGGTAATACACGGAACGTTACCTCGCAGCGTGATCAAAACCCAGGACAGCGTGTTGCACATATATGTTCCTGATGCAACTGAACAACAGAACGAGCGCCTCCACGACCTAGTCGAGCATCATTTCGGCATAGAGGCCCTAGGAGTCGCACACAAGCCACGAATAAGCGAGGATAACCAGCGGGCTATAAGAATGGTCGAATCAACCACGAGAAAGATAGCCAAAGGTTATGAAGTCGGGCTGCCCTGGAAGAGCGACGAGCCGAACCTACCTCCGAGCTACGACGCAGCACTTCGCCGGCTTCAACAAATCGAGCGAAAGATGGACAGCGACCCGGACTTCGCGAAGGAGTACACGAAGCAAGTTGACAATTTGCTCAAGAAGGGGTACGCTGAATCATGCGATGGTACCGAGAAGACGAGCCGAGTAGAATGGTTTCTACCACACTTCGCGGTACAGAACCCGAACAAACCGGGAAAACAGCGACTGGTTTTCGACGCAGCAGCGAACAGCCGAGGAGTCAGCCTGAATGATCACCTCCTAGAGGGACCGGATCTACTGAGGCCACTGCAAGGAATCTTGTTCAGATTCAGAGAAAAACGAATTGCAGTGACGGCCGATATCCAAGAAATGTTCCTGAGGATAAAAATACGTCCGGAAGACCAGCCAGCACAACAATTTTTGTGGAGAGGTGCAGAGAGAACGAAACCGCCACAAAAATACAAGATGACGAGCATGATCTTCGGTGCCGCCAGCTCTCCATTTATGGCCCATCACGTTAGAGACCACAACGCGAGAGTTCATGCGAAGAGTCACCCTCTCGCATACGAAGCAATCACACGAGACCACTACATGGATGACTTAGTGGCCAGTTACGGAAGTGAAGAAGAAGCTCGCCGAACTATTGAGGAAGTACGAACAGTACACTCGGCTGCAGACTTCACACTCCGAGGTTGGAACTCAAACAACAGCAGCGTGCTCAGCGATGTGCCAGAGGAACTACGAACGACAGCTCCGACCGAGCTCGGAGACAGCAGCACCGAGAACAAGATACTAGGGCTATTTTGGAACTCAGAACGAGATGAACTCGGATTCAATACCTCAATGAACCGAGTTCCCGCCGAGGTACGCGCCCGAACCCGCGCGCCTACCAAGAGAGAAGCCCTCAGCGCGGTCATGTCAATATACGACCCGCTAGGACTATTAAGTCACTACACGATTCGATCGAAGATAATACTGCAAAGTCTATGGAGGCTGAAAATGACATGGGACGAGCCAATTCCCGACGAAGAGAACGAATTGTTCACGACCTGGCTCGAGCAGCTCTCCGGTCTCTCCTGCTTGCGATTGGAACGACGGTACCAGCAGGAAGAACAAGAAGACTTAGAACTGCACGTATTATGCGATGCCAGCGAACAAGCCTACGCAGCAGTGGCCTACTGGCGCTTCATTCGTCCTGACGGAAGCGTGAAGCTGAGCCTTGTGGCCGCCAAGGCAAAAGTGGCTCCACGACGCACGCAAACGATCCCGCGCCTAGAACTGCAAGCAGCGGTCATCGGGGCAAGACTGGCGGACGCCATTAAGAAGGAGCACCGGTTACAAGCCAAAAGGACCACATACTGGACCGATTCAATGACGGTGATACAATGGATACGACGCGACGCTCGAAAGTATACTCCATTCGTCGCACATCGCCTGGGAGAGATTGCGGAACTCACTCACAAGAACGAGTGGAGATGGGTTCCGACCAGCGAGAACGTAGCTGACGATGCGACGCGCTTCTCGAGCTCGCAAATATCTGCGGAAGATCGTTGGTTCCAAGGACCAGAGTTTCTACTCGGCCCAGAGAACCAGTGGCCAGTGGAAGGGACCAACGATGACAACGAAGAAGAAGTACTTCTGCACATCAGAGAGGAAGAGAAACAGAACGGCGGGTGGTTGCCTGATCCCGCACGTTTCTCAAAATACGACACACTAGTCAGAGCGACGGCACGTGTGTTCGCGTTCATTGACATATGCCGACGTCGAGCGAACCGTTTAGAAAATCGGCATATCGAAGAAGCCGAGCGCGCACTGATTCGTCGTGCGCAGGAAGAGAGCTTCGCAGACGAGTTACGTCGGATAAGGAAGACCCTGCCGATTACAAAGAGCAGCCGACTGTACCGGCTGGACCCAATGATCGAAGACGGACTTCTGCGCGTACGGGGACGCATCGGAGCAGCCGCCGCACCGGTGGAGACTAAGCGACCGGTTATACTTGATGGTCGCCACCGAATTGCCAAGCTGATCACGCTTCGGGAGCACTGCGCAGCGGGTCACGCCAACAGAGAACGTGTGACGAACGATCTTCGACAGAAGTATTGGATCATTCATCTACGACCGACCGTGCGCGCTATCGAGAAGGATTGCGCCCTCTGTAAGGTACGCAAGGCAAAACCGCAGCCTCCAGCAACGGGAGATCTACCACGCGCACGTCTCGAGCCCTTTCATCGGCCGTTTTCGCACTGCGGGACGGATTACTTCGGGCCGATGATAGTGAAAATTGGTCGCCGCCGGGAGAAGAGATGGGGAGCCCTATACACGTGCCTAACGACCCGGGCCGTGCACATAGAGCTTGTGCCCTCACTCTCGGCGAGCTCAGCGATAATGGCTCTACGACGAATGGCAGCGCGACGTGGGTGGCCTCGAACTATGTACTCCGACAACGCCACTAACTTCCGCGGAGCAGACAAGGAAATACGGAACGCCTATACGAATTGGGTACCAGCGCTGCGCGACGAGGGACTACTCCACAAGATGGAATGGCGATTCATCCCTCCGGGAGCTCCACATCAAGGAGGAGCATGGGAACGACTAGTACGGTCCATCAAAACCGCACTGATGTCGACCCTCAAAGAGAGAGAACCAACGGAAGAGGTTCTAGCGACTTTGCTGACGGAAGCAGAGTTCAGCGTCAACGCCCGACCACTGACTCACGTTAGTGTGAGTCCGCACGATCCAGAGGCCCTGACTCCGAACCATTTCCTGTTGGGGTCGTCCTCCGGTCTGCCCCTGACCGGACCGAGCAACGAGGGCGACAGGAGGACCTGGCGAGCCGCCTTGGCGCTCGCAGACCACTTCTGGCGGCGTTGGGTGCGCGAGTACCTCCCTACACTCGTCCCACGGGGGGAGCCGACGAGCAGCAAGCGGCAGATCCAGCCAGGAGACATCGCGCTGGTCGTCGACCACACGTCACCTCGAAACGTGTGGCCCATCGGCATCGTGGAACGCGTTTTCCCGGGACCCGACGGCGGTGTACGCGTAGCAGACGTGCGCACGAAGGGCGGCGTGTTCAGAAGACCGACGTCCAGGCTCGTCGTGGTAGAGGCTACGCAAGCTGCGCCGGGGGGAGGATGTTGAGGACGCCGAGCCATTAGTTTAAGTTTAAGAATAAAATGTATATATAGATTAAGTTGATTGTAAATATACGGATTAGGGAGGGAAAATAAATAGATAACGGGCAGGTGCTCTCTATCCGGTAAAGCTCCATGCAACGGAGGTCGTGAGCGAGACGACGATAGGTGCGAGCGAGATAGCGCGGCTCGCCACCGGATTGGGTAGTAAAGGTCGTGCGTGATTGGTCGACCAATGAGAGCGCCTGTCCGTCTCCCGCAAAATTCATATATAAGGGGCCGCGATCCGGCCATAGGTGTGCAGTGAACGCAGTGAATCCAGTGAATACAGTACTCAGGAATAAACGGAAGAACCAAACAAGGAAGTTTCAATATACAGTCCACTATCCCCAACAGCCACTATGTAACCTGTATTTATTACAAATAACCTCAAAGCTAACGTTGCAAGCCACGAACTTCACCGATCAAAAACTAATATGACCAATTTTTTTTTGAAGAATGACAAAGTTAACAATGTTAAAGTTGTTCTTACTTTAGGAATACTCGAGGCCCAGAGTGGATATCAGGTATGGAGGGCATCACGTCAAACGCAGCCGCGAGGTGGAATGCTGGACAGCGGCGGGTGTGGCTCGAGCAGACAGATAGACGCGCCGTCGACCTCCGTTCGCAGCACTCTGTTCAAACCCGCATGCACGCGGGCCGCGGCCACAGAGGCGCTCAACGTAGAACTGACACCTAATAAAAGTTAGATAGAACAGCCAGCTAAAAATAATTTGTAAGCCTCTCTAAATAATGATTATCAGCTGCCATCCACGGTTCTACTTGTGATATATATTTATACGGTCACCATATCTAGCACAAGCAGCCTGTAGCCATCAGACGCGGCCTGCGGTAGCGGCTCAACACGCCACCGGTAAGAATCGCGGCTAGCCAACTTCTGCCCACCCCGGCGTCGCTCATGACGACGGTCGCGCCTCGAACAGAGCTCCGGCCCGAGGTAGCGGCCGCATTCACGGTCACCGCCACCGTCATGGTATTTAAGTGCTAAGGGCCTTTCTACCTCGGCGCGTGCTGCGAGGTGAAGCCATGCAGGAGTTTGTAGCGGTTCGTATTAGTGAATGGTCGGCGCGCGGCGCACACGAGCCCGACATGCGGTAGCCCGTGGGCTCGTTAGTGTTGTCAAAACTTCTAGCGTTATATATACAAACGTGAGAAAACATACATGAAGAGCGTGCAATGACTGATCTAACAGATACCTAGCTAACCTACCGGCCTTCAACGAGGTCCACACCTGTCGCAGGACCGATAGCTAAGGAGCAGTTCTACGATCACGAGTCAGCTGACCGATGCAGGGTAGAGTGCCCTTAGTACACGGATGACATTTTGATAAATGACGTGAAAAGTCCACAAACTTGTGACGAAATGTGAATACAAACTGAATCTCTTTAGGTACATTATTTTTTAGGCAAAAAATATTATATTTCATTTAAAAGTAGATCAGGTAGTTAGATTGTATAATTATTATACTGATGTATTTGTTTGAAGTCAGGCTAATTTATTATGTACATTAACGTTTGGTGTATCGGTACCATGGTCATGGACAACCGGACTGGCATTATATTCTACCATCAGAAGAGCGTTTCAGTCATCTCGGTACTAGCACATACGATAAAAGTTAATTACAGATTAAATTTCGTCAAGAGTCGCGAAAAATATATTTAGTTGGCAAATAAATTGTAAGAACTGGGAGCAGACAGAGACGGGAGGCGTTCCCGGGGTCGGAGCCGCCAGGGCCGCTGCGTATCCAGCATCTTATAAAGTAGTACAAGATATAAAAGGTTCCCGGCACGCCGCCAGGGGGCGGCGCTACACTAATGTACATCTCGACACACTGTCCGACAGTAACTAATGACTACTGCTTGCCAAAATACCAAAGCCTTACCAAACATATTAAGTGTTACGATTTTCTTGTGCTATAAACTTATATTTACTGTAATATTTTACTTTTAGACATCTTTCGTCCACTAGGCCAGGAGCGGATGCACTTCCCCCGAGTAGCGAACATTATGTGTAAGCATTCCAATATTACAACTTTAAGAGACACTGCAGCTAACGATCAGAGGCTCTAGTATATTTATTTTCCATAATAACATAGTCCCTAGTCAAATGTATGAAAATAGCAGTTTCCATTCACTCCCGCTAGGGGCGCGCTGTCTCAGTTTCCATACATTTTTCTATTTTGTTTAGCGAATCTCATAAATTGATATGCTAGCCCCTCTGCTGCTCGCACCGTGCCCCACGTCGCCCGCGGCCGAGTGCTGCAACTTTATTTACTTTACATTTACTTGAACTTATTAAGCCAGTTGCGGATCCTCAGACCTGGACACCTGGTAACCACGTGCTGATACCATGTCGGTGACAGAGTCAGACCGGCCTCGATTATAATATTCCACTGTAATTATATTTGCTTAGGTAGGTGAGTAATTATTAAATAACATCAAAAGAGCTTTAGCAGGGTTAACGAAACTTCACCTTTCCAGCGCGTGAGGTGAGAGGTCACACGGCTCGGAGCCGTCTACGGTAACGTCTGAAATATTAGCGTTAGGTACAACGGGCCCTTTGAACCTGTTTCAAAGTCTAGCTCCGCCATCAAAGAAACTTATAATTAGTAGGCGTCAGAAAGTATCTCCCGCGGCTCTGCGAACTTCAATTCGTTTATTTATTTAACAAATTCGGTTAGGAAAGTTTTCTAGCACACGCGGTCGTATTTATTCTCCTGTCGCGTCTCCGTAACGAGGCCGGCGCCCGCGCGGCGCGTGGCTTCATCAGTGACCGCGCCGCCATAACTAATATGATATAACTTCATTTGACGACTCTCCCCGCGGTGCCGCCGATAGCACACTGGCGCTGAGCGGGCGCGGCCTGTCAACGCCTGTTTTCCTTTTATGTCCTTGACGTCGCGCTTTTGCCAGTGTCGAGTGTTTAGATATTTTAACGAGAAAATCAAGTTAAATATGTCTAAGTCAAAGTCACATAAAATAATTCACGGTCGAGTCCAGTCACGCCTTAGTAAAGTGGTAAAGATTTTTTTACCACATTGTCACTTTCTTGTATTTCGATACTTTAAAACATCACTAGGAAATAAAGCTTGAGTGCATGCCCCAAGCATTCATGGGTTCATAATGCGTTGGGTCCGCGTCATTACGTCGCCGGCAGTGTGCTAGCGCTGCACGCGGTCTGCTGAGTATGCGCATCACATGCGAATTATACAATTTGGTTTGTTATCGCATTACTTGATGAGGTTAGCGCAGCACGCCGCGCCGCCCGTGCCGCGCGCCCGTGCCGCGCCACGCCGCGCCGCGCCGCCGCCGGCGGGATGTGAACTCAGTATTCCACACGCGGATCCTCCAACTTATGAAAACACTCGACGTTTTTGTTTGTAAATTAAACTTCTGACAGCCGTTTCTATTCAAATTAAGTAAGAAGATTTTGTCAACTCTATAAAACTTGGATGCATTAAATTAATCTCCGGTAAATTAAAAAAAAAATGTAAACAAAGAAATGTCTTTTTATGTCAAAATCAAAGTGTCAGTTCAGGTAATAAAGAAGTATGGAAAGGACAAGGGGGTTAACACTTCCCACCACCTGAACCAACAAATAGACAAAGTATATATTATATACATACATTATATCAACTAAGATAACTTTAAATACTTTCAGTAGATCGCTAAAACTATAACTCCGTTTGTAGCGGCAGCTGTATGATATAAGTTTAGTTAGTTGTCGTGTCAGTGACAAGCAGTACGTATGCGTGTGATGGGGTTCCCGGCGGCTCCCGGCGCATCACTGCGGATAATTACCGCGCACAAAAACTGCCGCGGGGGTGACTCGTGACTCGGCCCCGCGACACACGGACACCGCGGCTGACGATTAATGGATCCGACGAATCGATTGAAATCTCTGCTGGGCACAAGCTGGGCCAAAACAATTGCGCCCAGTAATGGCGGATTCACACACGAGATACTTTTTATCTAGATTGTTTTCTCATCCGAAATATTCGATAATTAATACGTTCTTCTTGAAATTCGTATAGTAGGTAATTTCAAGAAACTCGCTCATAAATGGAGGGTAGAATTCATATCCTCACAAATTAAATAAACTTTTTTTTAATAAGTATTCTGTCAGATTTCCATAGTACAGGCTTTGCTTAGTTTGGGGATAGATGGCGATGTGTGCAAAGTCCTACGATATTTATTTATATTTTTGTTTATCATTTATGACGTGACGGGCTAGCGTTTGAGCGCCATCTGGCGTGATGTCAATCCATGATGCGGTGTACGGTAGATCATTGAATTTGTATTACATGCAAGAAATCGAGTCTTCTTCTTCTATGACTGGCGTCGCATTTTGTACGTTTGCCTGTGTCAAGTGTTTTGATATTTTCAAGTATCATGAGTAAATAATCTAAGTTACAGTCAAAGTAAGTCTTGATCGAATCCGGTCATGCCCTATATACTAATAATATAAACCTATATACTATAACTAAAATACTAAGGAAGTAGTGGCGACTTTACAACAAGCTTCGATGGAGTTTCGGAAGCAACACGAAAAATCACGTTTCACCGCATCATATCACTTTTAGTAATCAGTAATATTTACTGGCCATAAATAACAATGATGTTACAGGCGAGTCATTAGCTACAAATCCTTCTCGCGTTCCCGCCAAAACTCCCAAGAAACTCGAGTCACTCCCGAGCTTAAGAACTCAGATTTCAGTGACTTAGAACACTAGAGAGTCGTGAGTAGTAGAGCGCCGTGTGTCCCGCGAGTGCTAATGAGCCGCGTCACGCGCGCACACACATACACACACACGACATCGGCGATGCATCGAGTACGCGGTAGATAATATCTGGGTGAAGACACCGAGACAGTCTTCCGAGTGAATCTTTAGGTTATTTTCTTTTCTTATACTGTATTATTATTGGTGTGGACAATAAAGAGTTAACCGATCAATCGACATCAGGCGAGATGGTGGCCTATGTAACTCTACAAACGTACCTTATAACAACATGCATTTTTTTATTTATTGAATATGCCAGATGGAACTGTTACTTACCAAAATGATTCTTTATGAGTCGAAAGAGAAAACACGCAGGAACAATGAAACAATTTCACCCACTTTACATTTATTGCGCTCTCCGTCACACGGACACAGCAGGCGCGGATAAAGAGGAAGAAAACAGACGCGAACAGAAGACAACACTCGTAATACACAAATAATAGCAGATAATATATAGCGCGAGGCGCGGGCGGCGCGGGGTGGCGCGGGGAGTTGCGGCGCTTCGTCTGATTGAATGCCCGAATATTGTATTCCAGATTTGACAACAATTTCTCCGTATTCTGGAACAGAAAGCAGTATTAGACGCCGATACATAACATAGTACTGGAGTTAGATCAAACGCATAAGTAAAAATATTCTCCTAAAAACATACCACCTACTTACTAATGGTTCACTTACTTGGTTAACTTTCTACTAACAACTATACAAAACGACTTGAGTACAAATAGTAAGACATTATTTAAAAAAAAAGTCAAGAATAAATCTGAAGTTTTGTAGCGATGATAGTGCGATCGGATGATACGCCTAAGGACTACTCGTATAGCATGATGGTATTTTCTACTACTCTTTTTCTGGTGGCTGGCTAGCTACCACCCTCAAGTTGAAATTCTGCCGCCAAGCATCTAACGGTGTTTCGGCGGCCTCATTTGAGAGCCAGTTCCATTCCAGGCTAGATGTGCATAGCATCTCCGATCACCCCATTATTTCCTATCTGTTGAGTTGGGGACAAACACTTGTGGCTGTGTGTGTTATGACTCAGTGATTTTACTTACAATACTTTTTACATAAATATAAATGTGTCGTGAGTTCTGTTCCCATCAGCCAAGAGCGTTATTCTTTTCAACGTAATTTATCATCAACCATCAAAATGGGAAAATTAAATATTTCATACCAATTAAACAGTTAAAAGCACAAACTCCAATTTCACTTGTAATTCTGTCCGTTAAAATGGATCGACAAGCTTTGCCCGCGCGCCCCCGAGTCGCGCGGTGTCGAATATCGTTTCATTGCAGCGAATGTTTCCGGCGGTAGATCTGCGAACTCGCAATTAATCCAACTCAAATTATTCTTTATTAATAAATCACCGGCGCTTCCGACGCGGGACTGAGCTCTCAAACTAATTGAATCATTCTTTGGTATTGGAAGTATTCGCCTGGATGAGGATTCGGTGTAACAGTAATGTTTATTTCCGCGTTAGTCAAGAGCGTCGTATTACATTCTACATTTGATAGGAGAACTTTTCGACACAAGTACGAGTAGAATGGAAAAACGAACCTGTATCCAACATTATGATCCACCTCAGGCTAGGTGTGTTTACCATCTTCGACCACACCGTCACTTAACATCAGGTGTGCTGCAGTCAAACACCTAACCTGTCAATGAATGTGTTAAGACTTTTATATAAATAAACATAATAAATTCCTAGGACATTTTCAACAGCGTCATCTAGCGTCAATAAACAAAGCTTTGTACTATGGGAACTAGATAACTGATATAGGTACATAATAACATATATAATTAGACTCCCAGCCACAGAATAAACATTTATGCTTGTCATACAAATATTTGTCCTGAACGGGAATCGAACCCACACGTCACAGCTCTTGAAGCTATACACTATCAAATGGGCTAACAGAGCAATAAAAAATAAACGTTGTTGCTAAGGTTTAGCGTAGGTAATAGTTTGAAATTAAACTGAACGTTAATCAATGCAGAAAATTTGGAAACATGAGAAATTTTTACAGGCAATTAGCTCGGTCTATCGAACCAGAACGTACAGCAATATATACTCCTACTTTGGTGGACAGAAAGCGTCATTTAACATTCATAACATTCGTTCAGTTCGGCAAATAAAACGTAACGTACGGTTTTTCTTATATTTTGTCAGGTTGAGTGCGAGGCGCCCGCCCGCCGCCCGCCGCCCGCCGGCGGCACGCGCCCGGCTGTACGTATTTATTCTCGCATATTGAAGTCACATCGCGCGCTAATATATTCCAGCGCCGGATATTCTTCCAGAAGACAAATGCGTGCCGGCTAATGAAACCCACTCCGCTTGCTTTGTAAATTAAGTTCGCTTCAGATCGTGTCACGGATTTCTTTGTACGGTTCTCGGAGTGACTCTGCTACGAGCAGAGTCTGGGAGACCTGTCTTACGTTAGGGCATAAAATGGCAGAACTATCGTAGCTCAGTATAATTTTTAGGTTATTTTTTCAAGTGTTTCGTTTTCTTTTACTCGGTGGTAGATCTCCTAGCAGGAGGCCGTTTAAATACGTACCACTGTAGTACGAGATATTCTGCCGCAGATGTTCCGGTTTGAAATTACAGGGCTGTTGAAACTAACCGTCGAAAGTGTCAAATTATTGAGCGCCAAAGCAGCGATGCCCTAAACTTTATTTTGTTACTCAAAGTTCTGTGTATCGCTGCAATGGTCATGGACAAGCGTTATCTTTTACCATCAGGAGAGCTTCTCGTTCGATTCATTACTTTTAAATAAATTAAAACTAATGAATGAATTGGGATAGGAAAATAATTTTCAGTTGAATAGGTACAGTAACGAGCTTGATCGAGTGAACAATGGTTTTACAAGCACTTGATGTCTGTCGTTGGAGTTTTTATTTTTGTTGCGTTATTGTGATACAATCAGACAAAACTTACTATATACATAGACTATTAATAACATGCAGTATAGCACACAGTGAAGCTTTTCCCTTAAATTAAAAGTACGCCACAATATTACGCACTACTAATGCAAGTACAATAATTACAAAGCGCTCGCCCCGGCGCAGCGGGAAGCACAATGGTAGCACAAGTGCAGTCTTTGTGCAGGCGAATCCATTCGCGCATTGTGCTGCACCGACTCGTAATGGACTCTTCCGGTAGCGGCGCGGGCGGAAGAAATATCGTAATTAGTTGCAACACTTTATAGAGTTCCAGAGTATAGTTTGTAACGAAAACCTAAAAAGTAGTACAACCCTTTCAAGCTTACAATGTTGCCGTCCATTACTGAAACACGTTTGTTTCATCGGACAACTTAAGAGTTTTGTAACGCTCAGTGCAGAGGGCGACTCGTACTTGACCGGCTATTTTTCTTTCAACCGGCACTTTTATGAAAGCTGTGAGAAGATTTTTTTAGAACTATTCCGTATTTTTCTGCAACTGTTGGATGTGGACATACATCTTATTACTAACTACAGTTCCGAGTAAAATTAAAGCTGGCATGTTCAACCCGCACACTCGCGCGTCGCTCGGTGTCGCGCGCGACAGTTTCTTTTGCGCGAAGTTTTGAAGCAAAACTTCGTTCAAAGACGCCACTTCGCACGGTTTCAAGTTCCCGTCGCTGCGAACATTCAACTAATGCTTAATTAGAGACGAAAACTCGTTTACGAGTTAAGTGCATTGAAAAGAGTATGGTTTTTGTACTTTCGCTTTGGAACGAAGGAAAAACTTACTCTGAGTTAAGAGTTATTGTCGCGCTAACTTTGCAAATAAACTCTTTCCCGACCTTTTCGTGTGGTCGCGTTTGATCGCTTGACCGCCAGTCGACTGCCGATCTGATTGTTGTCTTTTTCTATTGCGTTTTCCGCAAAGTTAACGTTTGATGAGCCGCAGTCGTTTGTGACGCGGCTGCTGAAGCATCTTCAACAGACGATACACTTTTTTTATTGGTTGACAGGCTAGGTGTTGACCACGGCTTATCTGATGTTACGTGAAGATGGCTCTGGCTCTCTGCTCTCTGAGTCAGGCTGCCGGAGCAAACTAAACTTAAGTTGAGGGTGGTAGCTAGCCCCCGAGTACTATAAAGCACACTACCACCATCTATGTTTTCCTTCATTGGTAGCTCAAGCTCATTGTTAGGGTTTGAACCCACGCCATTCGGCGTGTGAACCGACTGCGCTAGCCATTGATCAATCATCGCTACAACCATATACAAAAAACACTTTTTCATTAGTAGTCTTGACTTGTAACTTTCAATAAAATAGTTTGTATTTGTGGTCAGCCTCGGGCAAAAATGTTCGGATATCTCTACTCTATTGCATCCGTTGGGGATTTTTAAATATTCAGCAGTTCCGGCATTCCTTTAGATATACGTCGAATATAAAGGCGAAACGATAGCGAAGGATGGTAACAACATCAACGCGTAAATAATCGCCATTATCACCGTATAATACGGGATGCGCGGCAATCACGCGCGGTCGCCGCCGCGTATCAAACGCTCGTTTGTTGCGAGCGCGTGCGGTCCCTTATTTAATATCACTCGACGTGTAGAAGTGAATTAGTGTACAGAACTGACTGCTAGAAGACGAGGAAATAAATAGCTTCAAGAATATGCTGCGCGTCAGTCGCAGACCTGGCGTCAAAACAACATTATATGTATTTTGTTACATTACATATGGATTATTATTAGGCGAGCAGACGGGCCAGGCGTGCCGTGGTAGTACCGACGTAAGAATAGTACCCCACCCTCTCTACCCGTGGTTGCCGTAAGAGTTGGCTAAGGGGTGTAATCCGGAAGATGGGCAGCAGCGTCTTCCTTGAACAATCACATCTAACTGCGCTCGCCAACCCGCCTGCCAAGCGTGGCGAGTAAGGCAAAACCCCCCCCCAGGAGGAGGCCTATGTCCAGCAGAAAACCACGACGACCGACGACGATGGACGACCTATGGCTGATGTTGTGAGCAGACGGGTGTCTTGGCGGTGGTCACTGCTCAGTACCGGACCATTGCCTTGCGGGAACGACGTGCGTGAGCCGTCATTTCAAACGCTACAACTACCAAAAGAGAAATGAAGTTAAACAATGTAAAACAACCAATTAAACGAAAATAATGAAACCAAATGAATACCAAACGAGGGAGAATTGCAAAACGATCGTAATTCCCAAAACGAAAAGACAATTAGGTCGGTAAAAAGTCGATTTCCATATTGAAATGAGGTAAATCTTCGAGGCATGAAGTGCGCCGAGTTAATTTTATGCAAAGGCAGTGTTATTAATTCCGTGAGTGTCGCGCCCCATCCCGGCCGTCCGAATACTAGGCGGGGAGGCGAGGCCTCTTCTCGCGAGGGGCGTTGGTGACGTCTGCCATTGATAATTTTTTATGCTTTCTCAAATATTAGTTTTTCCCATATCCACGCCATTTTTTAATTTAATTACCTTTAAATGAAACATTTTTCAAAATATTTAAGTGTCAGATGTTCTAAATCTACCGCGCGGATCTACAAAGAATCTTAAAATAAATCTATCGAGCGAGTTTTATGAAATAGTCGTTTGTTTGATCACATAATAAAAATTTACGATAAATTACGTTACTAAACTGGCAACTCACGTTTATTATTGTGACCAAATTTAAATATAAAATAAGCTTTGAAATTTTTGTTGTTCCGTAGAAAATTGTATCGAACCCATGGTCATATTAATAATTCAGCTGTCAGCCTCCTACACTATAGAAGTCCCAGTGCTAGGAAATGAATATTATTGGAGACTAACGGAGTAAAGGACACAAGTACCGGAGTTAGCGAGCGGCTCCTATTTTATTGGAGCTTACGCTTGGCGTGCTCACTTTGCATTTAGGATCTTTAAGGAAACTTGCATCCCGGGGAAGTTAGTGTTCACTAAATTAATGTGGTGGCAAAAAGACGATATTATCGACGTAGTGATAAGACATGTATTTAGATTTAGACAGTTTGTCACAAATATGATCGTTGTGCAAGGTGCTGAATATCATTGCATTTTTTAAATTTGCACGTGCAATCATTTTATCGTCTTTATCGTAACAAATGATAGTTAAGTCGGTGATCAGCAGGGGGCAGGAGGTTTGCACGTCGCCGGGCGCCGCTCGCCCCGCAAGTTTACATTCACACTCCGTTTAATAGTTTGAAAGTCGGGCTTTTATGATTTCTCTTTATAAAATGTGTAGGAAGTGGGGAATATAAAATAGGCGAGCGTTGCCATCGGAGTTAGGAGCGAGTTATTTCTAAAAGTTAGCCGTCGTCGGGAGGGCTTGCTTTGTAGCGGCGCAAGTTCTGTGGGAATTTGCGGCGGGTTTTTATTGTTTTGTTGCTGGTATTTTGTAGTTTTAACGAAGCAGTTGATACAACCGAGGGTGTCGTTCGGGTTGAAAGCAACTTCATCAACTTTTTTAAAATTATAATTATTTCTCAAACGGTGTACGTAGTCATTACATTACTAGTACACAATTATGTATTTCTTTTAGATATTTTATTATATTGACATATTTTTCTATTGAGATACTATATATTGACAATTTTGTGTTTTTTTTTGACATATTTGAAATGATATTACGAAATGCGACTTGTAACTTTGTGTTATCAATAAAATATTTATATTTGCATTTAATTTTGTACCATTTCTAGTATTTCACTAATCTGCCATATTTATTGACCATAAATAAGTAAATATGTTATAGTCAAGTCAATTATTACCAACATGTTTTTTTAATAATAAAGTATACTATTATTTTGAAACTATTTAGTATACCTACCTTTTTCTTTAATACCCGATATACGGTGCGATATTATTACAGAGCGAATACAGTGTGACCTAAGCGTAGTGTTAAGACAAACTATAAGTTAAAAAAACTATAACGAACCCACGACCTCCACATTGGAAGCCAGACGATCTCCCAACTAAACTGCAGAAATTATCAAGTCAAACACATAACCCTCTTTTGTAGACGGGTAACAAGTCGTGCAGACCGCAATTCACGGACAGAACTCGACACGAGATAAAACCGCATCGCACCGGAGAGCAATCAACATTACCGACGTGTGAGAATTACTTTGCATATTCACAATTGAAAAACTAAAATGGCGCGCACAAAGGTTCGAAGCGCATCGCGCGCCCGGCGCAGACTCGAAGCGGCGCCGCCGAATATTATTCAGGAAGCGCACCTCCGGCCCAGAATAATGTAGAAGCCCAACTTCGCCACTTCTACTCCGAATATGATGAATGTTCTTGCGCTTTTCTCAGTTCACAGCCGATCCAGAGTAATTCATAACTTAGTGGTACTTGATATACGAACGAGACGCTGTCCTGATTGTAAAATATAACGTATGTTATGTTCACAACCATTGCAGCGATAAATAGAGGTCGTCTAGGTGGCAACTACAATGGCAGTACTAGACATTTTGCTGCCAAGCAGTAGTGTGTAAGCATTACTATGTTCAGGTTTCATTTGAAGGCTACTGCAGTTAGTGAAATGATAGGGCTGTTGAGACTAAACGTCGAATGTCTCAAAGTAATGAGCGCCAAAGCAGCGATGCTCTGGACTTTGTTTTACTACTGCAAGTTCTGTGTATCGCTGCCATGGTTATTGATAGGCGTTACCTCTTACCATCAGGAGAGCGTCTTGTACGTCTCATTACTTTTACATTAAAAAAAACATCAGTTATTTTAAATTTTAGATTTATTTTTGACTTTAGATAAAATCCATTTGTTTTTCTATATTTTTTGTTTTAATTTGTTTACGCAATATGGGCAAATGCACAATGTACTCCACGATACTGACATCAATTTGAAAGTAGGAAGAGAAACCCGGCAAGTTTGGATTCTGGAGTTCGTTATTCCTGAACTCTATCGCGCCGCGACGGCCTGGTATGATTCACAGCGCACGGAGGGCATCGGAATGAAAATTCATGACCAAAGCCCTGGCGGCTCCCGGAGGCTCCCGGCGGCGCAAAGCCGGCCGCGTGCGGCGGAAGATTGAATACGATTTATGCACGAAGGATTCCCGTTACAATGCTCAATAGTTTCGCGAAAAGTTGGAAGAGATGCATTCTGAATGTTACGCGAAATGTTATTTTGGCATTTGGCGAAAAAAGTGCTGCGACTAAATGAAGCTTTTTTCCTTTTTTTATGTAAAAATAAGAGACGCTCTTCTGATGGTTTCGCTTGTCCATGACCATTGACGCAATACACACAACTTTGAGTAGCAAAACACAGTCCAGGGCATCGTTGCTTTGGCGCTCCTTACTTTAAAACATTACATAGATGGTTAGTCTCGACAGCCCTGTAATTTCGCTGCAGTACCCTTCAAACCGGATATAGTAAAGCTTACACACTACTGCTTGGCTGCAGAATATCTAGTACTGCTGTGGTACCCACCTAGACGTCCTCCTGTTAAGGAGATCTACCACCAAGTAACATTATTTGTTCAGTGATCACAAAGATGAAGAAGCTTCCACCGGGATGGCACTGATAACAACTTTGACATTTCAATTACAAAATTTTGAATTTCTTGTCTCGTACGAAACTGTTTAAGAAGTGATATAGTTACACAGGTTCAGAGTTCACACGCGGTTGTAAGCGGGTTCACACGCATACAACTGCTTACTAAGCCGACAGGGAGTTTTTGTGCTCATCAGTGTACTTTCAAATCGTAAAAAAATATTTGTCCTTCAACCGACTGACTTGACCCGGCGTGGCACACTCTAAGCTACCGATGCTATGGGAACAGAGGGCCTGGACAAAGTAACATACGATATTCGATAGCGCTAATAAAAAACTACAAATAGTAAAATATCTACGGGATTGACATAAGCCGCCCACGTGACATTTCGACAGCTTATGTCAATCCCATACAATTTTAACTTTTGCATTTACGTACGAATGTTTGTTTGTCCAGCGCCTCTGAACTGCTGTGAGCGAACGGAGCGCCAGCATGTAGGTACATAGTTTATTTAGATACTAGGTATATTATATTTAAATAAAAAAGTCAGTTATTTGTATTTGTAACTCATAGTCCAACTAACGGCAGCGGTGCCCCCGCACAAACACACGCACAGCGCGCCAACAAAGGCTCGTTAGCGAAGGGGTGCACTCAAGTGGAGGGCCGGGGGGAGTTCGAGGAAATATGTATTTGAGTGCAATCTCCGTTCGAAACGGAAGCGCCGACTAGCGGTCGCGACGGGAACTAGCCGAGCCTCAGAGCCGATTCTTTTTAAAGAATATAAAGCTAACTTAGAACACACATTTTCAACTCATATGAAGTGTAGCCACGACGCAAGTCACGACGCAGGACTTGTGAGCTCGCTCTCATTCTGCTAGGAAGGATATCGGTGGACGGAGGCAGAAGACAGACTCGACAGATCGAGGTGTGTGATCTACATTTCTATTCTATAATATTTTCATTCATACATACACCCTTTTTCCCCGTAAGGTTATGCAAAAACTATATCAGAAAACCCCTGATAAATACTGAAGAATTTGAGTGTACAAATTCTGGCGCACATTCACTATGCTCACATTTTACATCTAAATAAAGTCGGTTCTAAATGAATCCTTGTTGGACTCGAGGATATAATTATATCATACGGCATGAAGCCGAAGGAGAAATGTGTTCATACCAGCTGCTTGCAAGCGACGCACCGGCCGTCAGACCGGGTAGACAAGCCACAAATACTAACAGTATGTTTGGTACCTAATCCCGGTGAACAAGTAATATTTACAATAACCTTGTCACAATATGGAAATAACTTATTTGTGAAGTTTTCAATTTGACAAAATGTATTGTGGCAAGGTGCTTCAGCAAAAAAGCAAAAGCTTCTTGTAGCAACCTTGCTCGTTACCCTTGTTTGAAATTACCTTCCGAACATCGTTACACCGAAATTTTTAAACATTGCTACATTTTTAAAACATTGTAGGATGTCGGTGACATAAATAGCGGCCTGTGTTTGTATAAATGCTTCACTTTCCAGGATTGCTTGTCAGCTGTTAGTTAATTGCGTTACACAGACCTTATTGGCGAAAGCCGCAAATCTAATCAAATGTTTCAAAGCACCCCAACACTGGAAGGTTTAGCCGGATCCAGCGGTCGGCGTGTTTTGACAAATGTGAGCCGCGGCCAGAGGAGCGCCGGCCTCGGGACAAATCCGTTTAGGCGCAATGTCGGGGACAAGACGCGGGCACGGCGGCGCGCGGCGACACTGCGAGCGATATTTCTTTCAATATTTATCAGATTTCTAAAGGAGTACTATACTATATTACTCGCGTATTGTTATATGTTAACGTATACATCATCCGATTTTTTAAAGCAATTTATGTTGTTTTAGATGTTGGTGTTTTTATGATACAACCTGATGTCCAACCTCAACAGTGCTTTTGAACTTACATTTTTTTCAAAAACACATGGTAAGCACACCTAGAAAATACCCTACTAATATGTTTGGTTTCTTCACGATGTTTTTCCGTCACCGGCAGCTCAAGCTCGTTGTTGTTGGAGTTCGATTCCATG
The DNA here is from genome assembly GCA_950106695.1 of Biston stratarius. NCBI lineage: Eukaryota > Metazoa > Arthropoda > Insecta > Lepidoptera > Geometridae > Biston > Biston stratarius. Next base: position 14,304,399 of record OX467110.1, on the reverse strand, counting down.
CCCTTTGGCGTGTGAACCGACCGCGCTAATCACTGAGCTATCACCGCTACAAAATGATAACTCCTGACCTCTATGTCATCACAGCTCTTTGAAGACTTTGGCTGATATTATAAATTAAATTTCTTCGAATTTCTTGCTAACTAAATTTTGTAACGGCAGTATAGCAATTTGCGTGCTAACTTATTCGGCCTTATGTATCTCCCCTCGTGCAGTCGCGCCACGCCTTCGCGGCGCTTGATCGCTGCAGTAGGAGCCGGCGCCCTCGCTGCACGCCATAATCCGGCCCCGACACGCTTTTACGATAAATTCTTTCGCTCTGATGTGATAATCGAATGCTTTTAATAAATTTTATCGATTTTGAGCTAAAGTTGGGGGACAGAAAGAGCTTTGAGTGAGAAATAGCTAAATTATGATAAAATGATAAAATGATAAAATCTGTTCAGATATAAAAAGAAAGATAAATATATAATCGTATATTTATATATCCTAGCGCTATAAGGCTTTTTAAAGAAATAGCAAAAAGGTTAGTCGACATCACAGGAGACCGAAGAGCTGGCAGCTACCTCGGACAAAGAATTAGTCTAGCTATTCAAAGGGGGAACGCTGCCAGTATCTTCGGAACCTTGCCTAAAGGGACTCCTTTTAATAATATATTTTAGTTATTTTATATTTATCATTTTAATTATAATAATATGTTTAAATTTAATTAGGAATAAATTGGTTTAATATTATTACTTTCTTTTTTTCTTATTAATTAATGCATAAGTCTGTGACATAAATGTAACTGTGTAACGTTTTTATGTCAATAAATAAATAATAATAATAATAATAATAATAATAAATTACAATGTCAATGTCACTTCATCAGTAAATGCTGTCATTTAGCTTTTAAATTAAAATTCTTTAAGTAGAAGTATAATTATAAGTTATAATTAGAAGTATAAGTTTAACAAGTACTGCACGTTCACGTTCGTAGTAGTACATAATTTGAGTAGTAATAAAGGCAAAAATCATCGGAAAGATTACCAGAGTTAAAGTGGCGGTCAAATTGAGTGCAGACAACACGTGGCCGAGGAAGTGGTAACAAGTAGGTATGTGGTTGCTATATAGTTAAATTTCTTGGTCATGGGAATTGTGCTGAGTTTTGAAATACTATTTTATGTAAAAGTAACGAATCCAACGAGACGTTCTCCTGCTGGTAAGAGATTACGCATGTCCATGACCATGGAACTAATACACAGAAATTTGAGTAACTGCTTGGTGGTAGATTATCTGATGCTGCAGAGGTACCTACCTAGACGACCTCCTGCTAAAGGGATATGCCACCGAGTGGACTAACAAAAGCATCGTAACAAAATCTTCGGTCGAGGTTACAAAACCGATACCCAAAAGCTTAAATTGGGTGTTTAGAAGCGCGCCAATAACGAGTTTAATTGAATGAGTATCGCGTGACTGCCGCCCGCGCCGCGCGGAGGCGACGATTGGTTTTATCTTCCAACCCTTGCGGCCCGAGCAGCTGCGGACAGTTATGCATGTTGGAAGATATCGCTTTCCTTTCTACCTTCGGCTGTTGAAAGAGTGAGGTTTTACAGTAGACCTAATCATTTATATATTTAATTTTATGTGTAAGTAATGAGTCACGAGACGCTCTCCTGACGGTAACAGATAACGCCTGTCCATGACCATTGCAGCGACACACAGAACTTTGAGTAACAAAACAAAGTCTAGGGCAAACTGTCTTTTTTGATCATTCGATAGTCCTACATGAGCTTTGAAGCGAATTTGAAGCTGCCAACTTTGAAGTAAGAGAGACCGTCTAGCTTCCAACATGGTGGTCCTGGGTTCGAATCCCACGACATGCGCCTCTGTCTTTACTAGTACGTCAAGTAACTGACTTGTATTCCACGGCGCTTCTTTCTGGTACCCTCAAATTAATTAATTTGGCGAAACAAGAGGCGAACAAAAAACTCGATAAGTGCCTCCGGAGACGAAATTACAGACTCTAACCGACCGAACAACAACACGGGCCAGTTCTCGGGTCTTCGGCGGGACCGGCGACGGCGGAGCTCACGGCGAGAATCGAAGCGTTTTGTAGGAAAATTCTTTTAACAAAAAACATAACCCTTTTCTCCGGCAACGAAGAAATGTCTCCCTCGTATTGTAGATCACCCTCTAATAGACCGGGAATGAGAACGCTGAAATAAACCTTTAGATGATTCACAATGCGTAACTATGTCAGATACTATGACTATAGTTTCAGCCACATCCGATCCGGTGGCTTTCTTCAATGAGTCCAACCAGAGTACAGGGCGTCCGTGGCAAAACGACGCCAGTTTCTATAGCAAAGCTATCTTTGCGACTTATTTTGTATTTACGCCTAGATGTTTACTAGTTCGTGCCGCCTTGGCAGGATGTTGTCTGAGTAGGTAATAAATGCCTCAGTAACAGATATTCTGCCGCCATGCGGTGTGTAAACATTACTGTGTTCCGGTTTGAAGGGTACTGCAGATAGCGAACTTACAGGGCTGTTGAGACTAACCATCAACGTCACATAGTTATGAGCGCCAAAGCAGCGATGCCCTGGACTTTGTTTTGTAACTTAATGTTCTCTGTGTCGCTGCAATGGTCATGGACAGGCGTTATTTCTTACCACCAAGAGAGTTTCTTGATGGCTCGTAAAAAAATGCACGTTGTTACGGTGGTTGTTTAACTGCGTTTGAGATCATTTAAATTTGATCAACGGTCAGCGAACTTTGAACACATTGAAGCAGATTTATTTAATAACAAGCTGTGATCGCGACTCCGTCCGCGGGGATGTTCAGTATGGGCGAAATTATGTGTCAGTTAAGTCGAGCGAAGCGCCTGTCAGGAATAGCGCGTATTATTTCAATTAACTTAACTTTTTGTTTGTAAACCAATTAGAATGTAATAAAACTCCACACAATGTTACGGGAAGCTTGTTACAGTACATCAGTGAGAACCGCATTCAAATCGGTTGAGCCGTTTCTGAGATTATCGTGCACAAATGCACAGACAAAGCGAGTAGCGACATACAAAAAAAATTTGAAACTTTTTTCAGCCTCACTAACGTAAGTTCAACGTGCATAAATGTGTGTAAATATTTAATGTACAGATACGGTTCGTTTACGATTATGTCATATGTATAGATATATGTCGATTAAGAGTTATGGCCACAGAAGACTTCGTGTCGGCTTACGACATGCCAAGCTTAGAACCCAGTAGAGCGTGGAGTAATGCACATCACGAGGGTAGGTAGAACTCTGAGTCGTTCGCGGCGCGATCTCGGTCAAGTGCAGACATGGCGCGCTCGGTGGCGCGGTGGATCTACAAATGTTCGCGTGTGGATAAGTCGTTTTACACAACAAATTTATCTATTCTTTTTTCTAATTTCTCAAATCTTATCTATAAAATCTATTTTTTTTATGATAAATGTTTTTTTTTAATACTAATTGTTGTTTGCTCCAAATTCGTGATAACTGTATCATGGATGCCGCTAACTTTATCTGATATCTAATGTAACAATAAAGAGTTCTATATTTACCTATAACAATTGTATGACTTATTTTTCAATGCTTAATATTGCTCTAAATAAAATAATCGGCACTGAATCCCCGCGATGGATGGCATCTACGCACAGTTATACGCAACCAAACCTAACCCACAATTATACAAAAACTGGAGATTAACTCTAGAAAAACTGAGCTGAACCCACCAATTTTAACTGAATTTTTTAATAACAAAAATCAAATAAAACTGTAGATTAGGGAAAACGGAAACTACGGAATACTTTCTACAACTGCAACCTACAGTTAAAGCTGTCGAGCTGACTGCACCGAACGCCGTCTCCCTTACTTGATCCATAAAAATTGAATAATTTTAATTTAAAATCTTGATAGCGGTAAACAATACGCAATTCCATAATCCTCCCAGGGGCAAGAAAGCAGTCCCCTCCGATAACAGAGCTAATGAACTGCCACTACTTTCAAACGGTTACCTTTCACAAATCACGCAAGTGCCGCTTATCTGAGCTCCGCGGTTTCCCACATGCAGGTCTGAAAAATGTCCCCATTGTGCAGGATGGGTGTTAGGGGCGCGCCACAAAGGGCTGCTCAGCAGCGCACAGTACCTCTCCTTCACAGGTTCTACCTCCGGGTGAACAATATCATCTTTATGAAATGTCACGTTGGGTTCATGGCTGTCAAACACCAGGTGGCCTGCAGGTGCGTGACGCAGCGCTCTGGGACCTGCAGCGCTTCCCAGCACAGCGGCATGCTTTCCCGAAATACTTTTGGGACCTCGTCAAATGAATAAAAATAAGTTTTTGTTGTTCAGAAAATAGTACAATGAAAAAATAAATACCAAAGAACAGAAAAAATAGAAATACGGTGAAGCATAATAATAAATACCTTTTAATGTAACATCAGCCCGGAGCCTGCAGTCCGCGCCGGGGCGGCCGGGGCGCGGGCTCCGGGCTCTGCCTTCTAACACACAGCTATATTATGTTTATAGTAACACAAAAAAAAACTGTTAACAGAATTGACGAGCGTATAAAAATATTTATAAAACTACAGACGATTCGATCAGTCTTTGCATAGATGGCCGTGACTAGCATTCGGCGAGCCGATGGATGCTGGGTCAGCCAACACATCTCGTTACTAAATTAAAGGAAAAATAGACTGAACGAGAGACTGCATTAAAATGACAAATTAGCTCGTTTACAGATATATCGAAAACAATACCCTCCTTCCCGCGCAGCTGAGTAAAATTGTGCTACTGTTTACGATTCCAGAATCTTTTCGCTCGCCGCAGTGTTCTCTCCTCGAAGTGCTCGGACTCGGGAGCACGCGGCTTGTGTCCTACACATAAGCAATAAAGTTCGAAAGCGCTCCCATTTCTCACGAGCGCGCTGAGTGCGACGTATTTGTCGGAAGTGGCTTCTTCATCCGATTGCACAGATCGACAAACTTATCTATACGGTTGGCTGAATGTTACAACTAAAATCGTACACGGGCGCTACCAGTTTTGTCCGGGAAATACGACGGTGGCTCTATCGTGCACGTGTACGTACGGCTGTACTGTAGGTAGGATATTGGATCATTATCGAGTGGGCGCGATTGCACCGGGGCGACGAACCCAACACGACACGACCCATTGAAACACTGGGCACGCTCCACTTGGAGAGGAAGTGCTTGCAGCACCTGCGTCTATTTCATTACACATATAGTCCTGTACGCAAACATACGAGTACTTTCTAATGATATTGTTGTATTTTTGGATTCTCGCTCACTCCAGCAGTGAAAATAATTATTTTCTGGTCACGGAACACAAACGGAATACACAGAAGTCGATATGCGCAGCAGTGTGTAAATAACTGTGTTCTGGGTACTGCAGCTAGAGATATTACAGGGCTGTTGAGACTAACTATGGAAAGTCTCAAAGTAATGAGCGCCAAAGCAGCGATGCCCTGGATTTTGTTTTGTTACTCAAAATTCTGTGTGCCGCTGCAAAGCGTTATCTCTTATTATCAGAAAAGCGTCTCGTTCATCTTATTACTATAGCATGAAAAAGAGGTATCGAAGCTTTGCTAAGATCCGGCCGATGCCGGCGGAGCTACGGCTTACGTTTCAGTCATCTCGAGTTTAATTCAAATATGACATGCATATTTTTTTGGTAAATAATAATACATACAAAATACAGAAACTCAGACACGACGTAACTCAACACGTAAATGTTTGTTCTGCGTATCGAACCCACACCCCACGAGTCTTAACGCAGATATAGACAGAGTAGAGCCCGCGTCGGCTTCCATCCAGCATCACAATTATACACGACGCGATACAAGATGTACCGCGAGATTAAATGTATACAGAACCCCCCGAATGCCCCGCCCTCCCCTCCCTCGAGTACAAGTACAGCCAACGAGAAACGGCAACAGAATTAAATTGGTTAGTCAACAAATGCACTGATCATTTATTGTTGTAACATTTAGATCCTAGATGCACGCAAATGGTACTTTATAGAAATCAATGCGATCGAAGAAGAACTACTTGTCATTTACAATCTATTATATGGCCTAGGATTCTATGCCTTATAGTTTTTTTTTATTACAAGTAGGCTTTGACTGCCAACTCGCGTGATGTCAAGCGAAGATGCGGCCTACGGTGCAGCACGCTCGCTTAGAAGAAACCGGTTCACTCGCGACTTGAAGGCATCCAGATTGTGTCGTTTATATAGTTCATTGATTCAGGCGTTGATTTACGAAAGTTCACGAGTGTTCACTCTTTCGCTTGAAAGTCGTTTTAGCTACAACTTGCAGAGGATTTCATTTAAAACTTAGCTAACTTGACAAGAATTTTTAAAATATTTTTCCGAAATATTACTTATTTATTATCCAAAATTAAAATCTACAAAATTTAACTACATTAAAAGTATCTAATTAAAATAACTACAAGTCTTTATATCCTCTTCTCGCAGCAGTGACCACGCTATCTATATATGCCTTACCTTCTATGTAGCATTGTATAATTGAATATATTTGAATATATTCGTCTCATTACTTTTATATTTAAAAAAATATGGGAAGAAGTAATAAGGCAACCGAGGCCTCTCCTGTTGCTCAGCGGAGACGCCCGCGGCCCTTGCACACTTACATAGCGCGCATTACTTTGAGACATTCGTGTCTCATAAGCCCTATAATTTAGTTACGGTACCCTTTAAGCTGGAACTCAGTGATGTTTACACACTACTACTACTACTACTACAGAACAACTGATAGTACGGCACCTCCTGTTAAGCAAATCGAGCGGCCAGTGACACTTGTCCCGGGTTAAGGAGCGCTACGAGTTGTGTCGGCGGCGGTACTCGCAAGCCAGCCACTTCCTGGCCATTAAATCTGGGAGCAGCTTCCCAAACGGCCGTAAAACAAAGCCCATTACAGCAGCCCTCCACTACACCGACACGCGCACCCACACTACACTCACTCACCCATGTTCATGTGTCGAAAACAAGAAATAAACCAGTCAACTGCAAATTATAGGTATAAGCCAAACTTAAAAAAAAATCTAAATTAGTATCGAGCGGCGCATAACCTGAGGAAATAACTAACCTGATTAAAAAACTAACTCGCCAACTATAAAAAAAAAACATTATGACATTGCAAAAACGGAAAATATAGTTCTGACTTTTCTTTATTCTGTGATAGTCTTGTAACTCAATCGGTACTAGTTCAGTTGGCTCTGGCTCGTGGGTTCGATCTCCAAAATAAACATTTAATGGTAGTTATGAAGTTTTAATAGGGAAACCTACAGGCATCGGCATACATGTATACTTACCGCTTTACTTTAAAACGTTGGCTAATCTTTGCTTAAAGTAGTCTGTCTCGTTTCCACGTCAACGAGAAGATAGCAAGGCGTTTTAAATATAGTAAAAATAATGACCTATCTATACTTCTATACTATAATAATAATATTATATATTTTTGTGTTTGTAATAAATAAACACAAAACTACTGGACCGATTTCAAAAATTCTTTCACTAATAGAATGCTACATTATAACCGAGTCACATGGGCTGTATTGTTAATAGAGTTAATTAGGGATCCCTACGAAAAGTATAATACGTGCATATGCACCACAGTAGTATATATAATATATTGCACCCGTGCGAAGCCGGGGCGGGTCGCTAGTAATATGATAATATAGTATAAAAAAATATAATAAAAGAATTCATTGCAGCACATCTTAAGGAGACAGTTGACTTTACAATAGAAAGTATAAAATGTTAATTATATTATCGAACCCCAAACCCAGCTCGAGGCTCGAGTCTCGGGGAGAGTGCGTGCGTGACTGGATATTCTATGACTTTTAACAAACAAATAAAATAACACATTAGTAAGGCCCGCAGTGCTCTATTTTCGTTGAGCTTCCTTCGAGTTCTCCATAAATAAGACTCCATTAAAGCGTTCTGTTAGCGCAGACAGCCGACAGTGTGTGTAACAATACCGTCGTTTCATCATCTGCCCGAGAGAGTAATTTCAGCGCTTTGTGTCACAAAGTTAATCTGTAAAGCGGTGCAAACGCTGCCGAGAGCACGCGCTCTCCGTCTGGCGAGCGCCAGCTCCACTTGCTCTCATATCCTTTGAAAGGCCTAAATTAACGTGGCGCTGCACGCCGTCTGTAGAGTTCCGCGCTGGGAGGGGTCCCGCGAGACCTTATAGTCTATTACTAAACGTGTCTGTCAAGCGTCTGTCAGACCTAGATTTTTATGATTGATGGGTTAAACGTTTGACTATAGTTCATGTTTGATTATACTGATGTTACTTGTGGTCGAAGATGGTAAATATAGCTAATCTGGAATGTAATTGGGTTTCAAGTGAGACTGCCTGAACACACTGTTAGATGTTCGGCGACAGATTCAGATCAACTCTCGTGTGGTAGCTAGCCGGATCAGACTAGATAGTACCCCACCACCATGCTATGATTTCATGCGGCAGCTCAAGCTCATTGTTGGGGCTTAAACCTACGCTATCTTCGCTACAAAATTGTAATAAGTAGTCGATATTATAGTTAATGTGGTGTACTTCTTAAACTATTACTGAATTTTGATTTTAATGTAAGCGCTAAAGTATAGCCACAAATAATAAAAAACCACCAAAGGTGAGTTAAGCACGCTTTAAAAAAATTACCATTTTTTTTTAAAATTCTTCAGTTAATGTTCGATCCATCGAAATACCAAAACCTGTTGGCTTGAGTTTGAGTTGAGCTTGTATCCCTTGAGATATGTCACACGACGTACTTTTTGTGCTAGTACGGAACTCTGGCCACGTGAATCCGACTCGCACTTAGCTGGTTTTATTTTTCAGAAGCCTAGACTTAATTTCGACTTAAGTTGCGGCGTAAACACGCGGGTGGGTGTCTGTGGCGTGCGCTGGCTGCTGGGACAGAGCTTTACGTCGGAAGGTAATAAAACGTATTCATTTAGGCGGCTGGCAGACAGCCGCTCTCGGTACATAAGTAAGCATTCTACGAAGTTTTTGAATTACAATTATTTTTAGTCTGTTTTGACGAGAGACGTCTTTCATTTCTGTAAGCAGGCAGCCACTTGCAAAATCCAAATGTAACGAAAATTAACGAAATAGGTACCTACATGCCATTGTAACTTTTGATGTAATAGCACCCATGGGTATTATTTTAAAACCATTATGTTTTGTGTGAAAGAGAGATATTGCATTAGTGTGCATGTATCACTGTGCACATAGGATTACAGTTCAATTAATAGTTGTTACACCAACTTTTTCAGAAATCGCAAAAATGATTATGAAATTTAGAACGGGCGTAGAAGTTAACACAAGTTTTTTTATTTTTTATTGCGGCCCACAGCTGGCTGCCATAAATAACTTCACAGCAGCCCTGTAGGGGGCGCCACTCGAGGCGGGGCTTTTTTAAACAATGTTAGATGAAGTCGATTCGTCATCCGCGCCGTGTCTGTGCGCTTGACACCGTTGTACGTTGCCGGCTCTTCACTCAGGTTGTGGAGCGAGGGGTGGCACTATACGGTTTAGTTTGGATCGTCCACCTTTCCTCACCGTGCGACACGTGTTCATCCCTCAGAACTCCTCCTGGCATGAGCCCCTCAAGAAGTTCCACAAAGCCAGGAAGCGGCCCACGTGTGTTCGGGCTCCGTCCGGGGACCTGGGCGTCAAGAACGCATTCTCCGCGTACCCCGTGAGCGCCTGAAAGGGTGTCCTTGGACTTAAATCTCTTCCTCACCTACGGGAAGGAGGAAGAGCATTACGATTCCCATTCTAATAATTTTTAGTTATAAACTTTAGGCGCAGAGTCAGAACGGTCAGATTAGTCCAGACAAGGGATAGACCCACCTGTTGGCTTCTTGTTTTGTTGGTAGAAGGCTATATCCAGGTAGGCTACTTGGTAGAACATGGTTATATTATCATTCCGAGGGAAATAATCTAGATATTTTCCATATTGAAATAAATATTTGACTCTTTTATATCCACTGTTATACTGTTTAATGTATAACCACTGTTTTCTACGTTCGGACTTGTGCTGCCGTTACGCGCAACCTTGTGTGTATAACCCTAGCATGCTAAAATAGTAGCACATTTCAAAAGTCAATCCCATAAATTGACCTAAAATATCAAATTTTTGTTGTGCTATTTTCAACATGACTGGTCAAAGCATTTATTCATTTATTTTCACGTTTCCGGCTGATGAAATAGAGGCACGGCGACCATTTTTAGGGTTCTGTACTCAAAGGGTAAAACGGGACCCTATTACTAAGACTCCGCTCTCCGTCCGTCTGTTTGTCTGTCCGTCTGGCACCAGGCTGAATCTCATAAGCCGTGATAGTTAGAGAGTTGAAATTTTCACAGATGTATTTCTGTCGCCGCTATAACAACAGACATTATTTTTTTGCTGTTTTTATATATTATAATGGTACGGACCCTGCCAGTGCGCCAGTCCGACTCGCACTCGGCCGGTTTTTTATTCTTTCTTACGTTACCTGGAAGTAGCTCGCCGGCGGGCGGCCGATGAAGTGGAGAGAACAAATACACGGAAGACAAAACAAAGCGGACGGCAACGTCTACACCCCGCCCGGGGACGCAAACATCCTGAGCAAACCCAGCTCGGATACCCACCCGGGACTATTCTCGGGCCGCGCAATGTCACGTTCGATAAATATCTATTAAATTGTCCACCGATCGCGGAGTTCAGTTTTCCGATGTTTCGGGAAATCTTTGTAAACAAATTTAATAAGTAAGTCACAACAGCTATCAGCACACACATGTCTGGTACTGCGGTGGTACCTAGACGACATCCTGCCGTGGAGATTTACGAGCACGTAAAACCACGAATGATCTAGGAGGCTAGCACGGACAGTGATAAATTCGCAGCTAAGGCAGCGCCCTCGCCGGACGTAAATGGAAACTGATTTTTCTCACACAATTTTCTATTGTTTAACTTAGTACGCACTTCATCATATTTTTAGCCGATTTTAAAGTAAAGCGGCAAGTACCTCATCACCAACTTACATTATTTTTGTTTCCGCTACTTTAAAATGTATGATATATATTTGTAATTAGAGGTTCGCCCCAAACAGTAAACTCGCGACTAATTTATCTCTTATCTTTTTTTTAATTATCACTCCACACCCCAGGTGGGTGGTCCGTGGCTTTTGTCAATTTATACAATACTAGCTCCGCCACGCGGTGTTACCCGCTACATTTAATTCAAGGTGTCAGCTTCCTCCATATCAAATTTCATCAAAATTGGCCCAGACGTTTGAACGTGAAGAAGTAACAACATACAAACTTACACACTCACAAACTTTCGCCTTTACAATATTAGTGTGATAATAATACAGGTAGGTACATCAACGAAGGTTAGGTTAGTCTTAATACAAGTTTGCGTGTACAGCGCGACCTATTGAAATATTTAAACTTACATAAAAGATTTCCCGAGAAGGAACCAACAGTCCGAAAGTCCGTCTATTAAATGAGTATAATATTTTAGAAATAATTCTCAGCGCTGTCGACACACAAGTGCCGGTTCGTTCCCACTGCGTGACACCTTGGCGGGCTCGCTAATGCCGACCCCGTGTTATAATACTCTGACAGATTATAAATGTAAGAGTTACGAGAATACGGGCCTGCACGTTTGTACAAGCCGGGCTTCTTTTGAGCTCATAGAAATGTCGCGACGTTTGTTTGTTTGAAGCCACCAGAGGGCGCGGGCGCGTCGGTAATGAAATGATGTCGCTGGGAGCGGCCTGAGCGGCCTCCGCGAGCGGGAGACGACACAATAGAAACAAAAGCCGGTTAGCGGATCCACTCGAAGGCACTCGCTGACTTACCGTTTATGATACATCCAAGTGTTTTGACATTTGTGTTTTTACTGTAAACTGAATAGACGGGAACGGTAGTACAAAGCTGATTGGAGCATATTATTAAAAAAAAACAGCTTTTCTAATATCATCCGACGACGAGATAAACGTCTACGCGATTTAATAGTGTTTTCTATTATTTAAAATAGGGTGATTGAACATCCTGCTTGATGTTCGTACCGATGATAGCTCAGTGGTTAGCGCGGTCGATTTGCACGCTAAAGGGCGTGGAATCAAACCCCAACAATGAGCTTGGGCTGTCGGTGATGGAAAACATCGTGAAGCAACCATAGCGTGGATGTAGATTTCTTTACAGTACTCGGCCCTTAAATTAATTATCTGTCGCCAAGCACATAACGGTGTGTTCCGGTGGCCCCTACCGGTAGACTTTACAGCGACTTTAAATATTCTAGCTTTAAATTCTTAGCTTTAAATATTTCTTGTTCGCTTCTTTACTTTACCTCAAAAAGATTGAAGTGAACGAAAGATCAAAGTGATCACTTTATTTCCTAGTTTTAAGTATGTTTATAATTTGTGACGTGTGACGTGTCCAAGAGTCCTGTAAGGTCTAAAGGAAATAAAGCACTTTGAGTTTTGAGTTTTTGAGTTTTACAGATAGGCGTTATCTCTTACCATCAGGAGACGTCTCGTTTACTAGCACATGATAAAAAAAAAAAAGCAATAAAGCTCGTGGAATGACAGAAAGCGACGTCGTTGTAACCCGCCGCATGTCGACAGATACTCAATATCATGCATCAGTATATCAAAAATGTTTCCATCAAACTAAACAAACACGCTCCGCGCCGCGCCGCCGCCGCGCGACAGATTGGACCGATATCAATCTCCGATACTCCGTCAAACTGCCCGCAAAAAAGCTATTAAGCGGCTTTGTTTGACATCAAACCCGCATCAAGCCGACTGACAGACCAAACATATTCGTCAAACAGTTTACACGTCCAAACATCTCGATCTACGAGGACCCTTTGAGATTTTAGAACCGAGAACAGCAGCGTGTCGGCGGAGCCCTCCGCGCCCTTTTCGCCCGCGACTTGAGACTCACATCGGCGCGGCGCGGCGCTGCGCGACGCCGAGGATAACGTGGCCAGGGAAAGATGTGTTTGGCTTGGATTTTACGGTGGCGAGACAATCTCTGACGTGAAACACGGAGTGGGCTCGAACGTATATTGTCGTGCAATGTAATTGGCAAACATTCGCTTGTCGACGAAATGAGCTGGAAAATCGACGGGTCGCCACACGGCGAGCACGCCGCTGCGGGCGAGGAGTTTATATTAAGAGCCTCGGAACTAAAAGTATGGGCGCTGGGTGTCATAAACTTTTAATGCGATTGACAGTTGCGAGTGATAGTTTTCTTGAAAAACACACATAACTTTCACCTAGACTTTGGATTCGTACTAATGCTCTTTAAAATTTATACCAATGTAAATATTACAAAACTAAACGATAAGATATATTGTTGTGTATATTGTCTCACAATCCAGAAACAGCGCGGCCAGCCCGCTCGGGGTCCTAGACAAATTAACATTCGGTTTTCGATATTGCTATTAGAAACGTAAAAAATATACGGGATTGACCTAAGCTGCCGGTGTGTCACGCGGGCAGCTTGTGTCAGCGTTATCGAATATCGAGTGTATCGAATGTTATTTGGTCGCGGCCGTCCGGCACGACGTCTGAGACTAGCGATCGTTTAACTACCTATAGATACTCTGAGCGATCTCTATTTGGTTTTAAATTGTTAGGTTTTTAGTTTGTAAGCAATTAGTTATTTAATCGATTCATTTTTTAATAAAATCGTTTGGAGCGTTTTTGCCTATTCTAAGCTTAGAGTTTTTTTCCAAAAAGTTATATTAATCCAAGTAAACCTAACATTCGTGCAATTTAAAAGTAAGTACCTGGATGACCGAGTTTTGCTCGGCTGAAAAGACGGATAAAACGACGTTTTCTAAAAATGATACCTAGCTAGATCGATTTATCGCCCTCGAAACTACACGCATACTAAATTTCATGAAAATCGCTGGAGCCGTTTCCGTTACAATTATACATATATATAAGAATTGCTCGTTTAAAGATATTAAATTATAATTTAAAGTCAAGTTCTGACATAAAATTTTGCATTAAGCATAAGTTAAGTATTATTGCATGTGTATTAAATGGGCGCAGCATGTTGAGGCATGTACATACTATGTTGTTATTAATAAGACGCCATGCTACACGGGCTGACAGTAAAATATTTTGAATTTGAAACACAAACACTTTTGTTGCTTCAGCTCTAATTCAACTCAAAACACAGTCGCAATTAACAGAACATATCTCAAGGAAATTTCCTTGAAATGTTCCCGACGAGTAGGTATTTAATTACCGCGCCGCGAACTGAACACGCCCCGTGCCATCCCGCGGGAATCCCCAAAATGCACATTCAACAGTTTTCGCGTCATTTTCCAAAGCGTTACCGGTACCGAAGAGCGCTTCAACGTAACGAAGAGTCTCACGTGTCGCGCCCGGCCTCGGCCCCGCGGCTCGCGGCGAACTAGCCTCTAGCGTCATTACAATAAAGGCGAAGGTGCCGGCGCGAGGCGTAGCGGTTACACACTTGTTACAAGCGGCCGACTCGGAGGGACGAGGACGTCGAGGACGAGAACACGTTGAAGATTTTTCTAGAAATATTGCAAGGTTTGTGTGGAGTTTGAAAGACGTTTTATATTCATTTTATGAGAAGAAGATGTTCTGCCTCGTGGGGTTAATGGCTGACTATGTTCTGTAATAATTACTATATAATAACTAAAGCTCAGTAATAATTAGCTGTTCTATAGCAAAAGTAATACGACGATTAAAAAAAAAGATTTTATTTCGAAATTTAAGTTGCCTATATACTAAAAATGGTTTATAATTACATTTTTACAATAGAACCAAGTTAGCCGATAGAATATTCTTATACCTACATACCTATAATATATACAAAACATCTAGACACAGTATGAACATTTATGCCCTTTATACAAATATTTGTCCTGCGTGGGAATAGAACCCACATCCTACTTCTCTCGAAGCAGATGCATTACCACATGAGCTAACAGGGCTGTCTATTATACCTGAAGCGTTTAGTAGATCAATCATTAAAATTGTTCCAGAGAGCGCGATGCCCACCAGAGGTGCTTCAATTTATTAGTAACGTCCTCTGTGAATATAGTAATGCTAAGTGACATCATTATTATTTAACATATTACTCCACTGTGCAGGCTCCGACCGAACGTAATGAGCGGTTATTCTACGCTGTCCACATTGACCGTCGACCCTGCCCGCTGTGCAGGTACAGAATGAACAACAGTTTCTACGGCGAACCAGCCAACGACTTTAAACTTCATTGACGTCACAAAGAAAACATTTGAAATGCGGACCAATCAGCGATATGTGTTTTATTAAACACTCATTGGTTCGTTAAAAGCTAACCATTTCCATTGGCCGTTTTTTGCTAATGTGTTGATGAAAAGCGTATTTTTTTTTTTATTTCACCCAAAAGTATTGGATTTAAAAAAGAAGCGCTACGGGACGCTCGGCAGGTGTGAAACATTTAAACAGAACGCAGCTCACACAGAGAATAACCGAAGTCGAAGAAATGACGTGACGCTGTAAGAGAGTCACGCCATTTGCCGTCATGGAATACGAGTCACTTTTGCATTATACTTGTTTCACATTAAAAATAAATAAGTATTCTGTCAGTAATCTGGATCTCATAGTGGAAGCTGCGCTTAGTTTGGGGATAGATGGCATTGTTTAAAATGTTTTCCAATAATTATTCCAAAAGCCGTGTCCGCTAAAAAATTAAATAAATTAAATACCGGAGTTTGAAATAAAAATTTCTGTAATCAAAACCAGATCCTAAGCAATTTTTTTTTAACTAATTGATATTATTGAATGCGATGTCTACGGGTTAGGTAGTCGTTGGCAACGATCCACTTGTGGGTTGTTTTAACTTAATTAATTGCTATTAGGTTCGTTTTAATGTTTGCTGTTATAACAACGAACCAGAGCGCGCGGAGCTGTATGCTAAAATCTAATTTGATGGCCAGTTACAAATACAACATTAGACTATATTCATTAAAACACATTCATCTGCGATTTGCTAATGTTTAAATTTACACCGGTTCATTCGCATCATCTCTGACGTAGATAAATCGATTTAATTGAAGGAAAGATTATATCTACCGGAACACCCCCCCTTTCTATGTGTGTGATTATTATTTAGAGTAATGGCTACCGCTGCGGGTCGGGGCAGGTGATATCTCTTACCATCAGGAGAGCGTCTCGTTTGTCTCATTACTTTATATTTTCCAAAAAAAAAAAACTGACTCCATTCCCGTAAGCGCAAACACGGCGAGGTTACATTACTTTATTATTGAGCTCCGGGGCTTGCCTTCCGGTTTCATCATCAGGTGATGAAAGGCAGATTATCGGACCTATTCTAGTGACCGTAAATACAGAAAAGTAAAATATATATTTTCGTTTACTTGATTTACTCATTTTTTGAAGTTAATTTGGTGTAAAAATCAAACTACTGAACCGATTTAGATAAACATTCTATGGAACCAATCTAAAAATAGAGTCTTTTAAATAAAAATGTAAATTTCCTTATCAGTTCGTAAATAAATTTGTTCTGAGGTAACAAACATAAAAAACAAACGAATTGAGAGCCTTCTTTTATTTTGAGTCGGTTAAAAATTTAAGAAATCGTCTATTTATTATCACAGCCTCGTAGTACGGACATGACTCGCTTAAGTAAATAAAAAAAATAAAATTGCATGATCTTTCACTCAGCGCCATCTAGCCCCAAACTAAACAAAGTCTGTACTATGGTAACCAGATAACTAATGTCATACTTTGTAGTTTTTTTTGTAAATGTACAATTATACTATACACTGAACAACTATCTATGATGTATGTCAATTATTTTTTCCTGGGTGGGCATCGAACCCACGCCCGACAGCTCGAAAAATAGAGCTACTGCTATGTCTGTCTGTAGTTGGAAAATTCTTCATCATGAAAAATCTTTCAAAGTGAAATGTGAACAAGCTTTTAACAAGAGTAGGCCGCGCGCCGAACGCTGCCAGTGTTGCAGATGTGCACAGGCAACGGTTACTACTTACTATCAAGTAGCCCGCTTGCTTGTCTGTCACTTCATTATAATAAATTAATAAGATAACTTCATATTAAGCAGGTTTTTCGTAGCACATTGAGCTACGTAAAACCGTAGCACCTGCTACGACAACAGTATTTTTATAAGCTCGTAAATCTAAAATAATTGAACACACACGTGACCTTCCTATAGGTAAACCTTTTACGTAGTTACCTGTTACAGGGCCAAAAATGTTATATGGTCTTTAGTTGGCAGTTTGTAAAGACATTGAATTGATTTACGCTCGCAGCTTTAACACATCATAAATAATTATAATAACTTTTTATTCAGTAACTTTTACAAGTCAAGGCAGTCGTCTTCATGAAAAGTTTCCCGAGTTCACTTTCCTGTTGTTCATCTGTTGTCAGTATACAGTCACTAATCTATACATATACATGTACGAGTATACATACAATCGTAAACGAGCCGTATCTGTTACCTATAAGTACATTCATTTTATTAATAAATAACAATTTATACACGTTGATATTATGTAGGAAGACCAAAAATATAGTTTTAGGAATTTTGTCTGTTTGTCTCTGAGTTTGTGGACGCTAACCTCCAAAACGGCTTAACCGATTTGAATGCAATTTTCACTGATATATTGACAAAGCCTACTATAAGGTGTCTCATTACGTGGAAGACAGGAATATATGGTTGTAGTAGCTTCTCTCTGCACTTGCATCCCCCTGGCTAAGTGACAATTGTAGTAAGCATAACGTACTTATATCTATAACTTTACCTACCTAACATGAAAAGAAAGATCCACAAAAAAATGCCTTGCTGAGTTTCTTGCCGGAGTCTTCTCAGTTGAAGTGTAATTACGAGCCGGTGGTAGAATCAAACATGTAACTTAACGTTCATAAGTGCCTTACCAGGGCCTAAACTGAATAAATGACTTTTGATTTTGATTTTGAGCTGCCCGTAAAATTGAAGTGTTTGTTTGATTCCAATCGGTTCACAAACAAAAAAGGTTAAAAGTTAAAATAATACGCGCTATTCCAGAAACGCGCTTCGGAAGATTAAGTAATTTTTTTTTGTTAACTAATAGCATGTTTGGAAATTTTGAACACAAAGTTAAAAAAACAATGCATCGTTTCAGAAATGACAAGTCCAATTTAAGTTGAGCTCTCATCAATATAATCGACCCTATAAAATATTCTATTTTCGTGTTGTAGGGATGCAAATAACTTTTAATTATGAAAATTTCTAAATCCTGTAGATTTAATCATTTTCTCGGGATACTCCAAATATTTTACACAAAACGAACCCGCGGGACTCCTTCGAATTAAAAATCTGTAGCCAAGCATTTAACGGAGCGTTCCGGTAGCCTCACTTGAGAGCTAGCTCCATTTAAGGCTGGCTCATACCATTTTCGACCATTAGGTGAGCTGTGGTCAAACAACCAAGTCAACAAGTTCAAAATAAGTATTGTTCATACCTAGTTCTCAAGTAAAACCCACTCGCAAGATAAGAGTAATAAATAAATAAAGAGTACAATCAAGAATACCCTAGTAACTAATCTGACTGTAATGTTAAACAAACTCGAAAAATTTACTGCGATTTTTTGTCGCGAACACTTTGTCAGCAAATTTTCTGATGTCAGTAATGAACGCCCCAATTAAGTGAAACAAGCTCGTGAGCGCCGTCACCGTGACGCCGCGGCGCGACGTCAAACGCCGGAAACAATTTTAAAGCAAGCGGCCACTCGCGGGGTCTCGAGCGCCTCGCAGACAAGCAAAGTGCAGAACATGTCTATTTTCGTGAAATATAATTACTCAGTGATATAAATAACAGTGTGCAGGATACTTCCTGTGCGCGAATCTGTTTAGGATCTGACTGTTATTTCTTCCTATTGATACTGGGATGTTTACTAATTATATAATAAATATTTAATATAATCTAATACCTTTAAACGAGCAATTCTTGTATATATGTATATACTATATTAATTAAGTATATATATTTCTGAATCTCGGAAACGGCTTCAACGATTTTCATGAAATTTAGTATGCAGGGGGTTTCGGGGGCGATACATCGATCTAGCTAGGTTTCATTTTTGGAAATCATCGTGTATCGTGTGGGGCGATACATCGATTTAGCTAGGTTTCATTTTTAGAAACCGAAAAAAAACCGATCAAAGTTCGGTCATCCAGGTACTAAATATTTATGTGCAGATGTATACAAATTTGATAGCGTTGTGGTAGGTGTGGTTGGTTCACACGCCGAAGGACGTGGGTTCAAATCCCAAAAATGAGCTTCAGCTGTCGGTGAAAGAAGACATCGTGAGATAGGATAGTGGTAGGGTACCTTTTCTAGTACTCGGCTGTCTGTCTAGCCACCCTCATATTGAAAATCTGCTGTTAATACATTTAGCTATAATTTAAGATGTAAATCACGTATTTGAACGTGTTAGAGCCTGTGCTTGATGTAGAAAGCTTCACGCGCGTAAACGTCTAATGCTTAAAAGTTTTTTAAAGAGATTGTTTTCCCAGAGTCCATTTGGAATAACCTGTGCCGCCGACCGACGGCGGGGCGTGTCACAGGAGCCGCGGTCACGTGCTGCTGGTAGTCCGGTGATAAACGTGACTATGTTTCATATTACATGGCCGTGTCCGCTGAAATTTGGAACTAGCCACGAAATTTTTATCCAATTTGTCACGGTGGAACTGAAACCGGGCATATCGCTTACCAGTAGGTGAGCAACATGCTCGTCTCAAAACTTCGTTTATATAAAAATTAAATATTAACTTATAAGGCCCGCACTAACCGGTTCGTAACAACTTAAAGCGTCCTATTCAAGTCCCGGGAAGTTTTAATTCAATAACTAGCCTCCAGGTGGCGCTGCGAGACTCCGGGATACGGGATCTCTGCTCCACATTTGTGAGACGTGTGCACCATGAGTTACGATATTTCATGGAATTCTGATATTTCTTTTCTAGATAAATTAGAATGTGATTACACGGCCTTATCTATTAATGTTGAATTAATAACGTGACTTGTGACGTTGTGAGTTGTAGATTTGTTTTATATTATACTAGCGACCCGCCCCAGCTCCCCATGGGTGCAATATAGAAACTATACAGAACCTTGACAAATTATATACCTAAACCTTCCTCATGAATCACTCTATCTATTGGTGAAACTCGCATGACAATCCGTTTAGTAATTTTTAAGTTTATCGCGAGCAGACAGACATACAGACGCGGCGGACGACTTTGTTTTATAATACGTAGTGATAATTTCTATTTATTGCATCAAATCGTTTCATTTGAATTTTCTAGGATAAAGAAAACAGCAGATTTTCATTATAAATAAGAAGTAAATCGATTGTACCGAACGAAAATAAGAAAAACTATTAGAGTGACAGTTCCAGGAACAAATCCTGAAAATGTTCGTTCTCATTCCAGATTTCCATCGGAGTTTTGTTCGCTGTCAGCGCCAGTAATAAGGCTGAGCGTCCCCGGAGCTGTCCCGTCTGCAGTCATGAGAAGTACCGACTAAAGAAAGCTTACAGTACGTCACATTGTCACAGCATGTCGGTGACGCGAACTTATACGTTTTGCCCCTACCAAAACATTTCTCAAAAAATGTGTACTTACTGTCTGAAATCTATAAATTTACAAATTTAAAAACAACAATAATGGATAGCAGATAAGTGAATCATAAAAAATAATCTTGCAGTAATGCCGGTCGCGATTACGCGGCGCGATTGCGAGCGTGTTTATTAGATAAGTAGCGATGGATCAAAGGAATATACAATAAAATTTTATAATTATGATTTACGTCAATAATGAAAAAATGAGCCGTCCTTATACACCTGGTCAAACATCAAAAATGTTTTGTATGGATTGTTGACCACGGCGAAATCCGGTGTGAGCCGCCGCGTCAGATGAATAAATAAATATTGGAGGACATTTCACACAGCGCCATCTAGTATCAAACTAAGCATAGCTTGTACTATGGGAACCAGAAAGCTGACAGAATACTTAAATACTTTTTGTAAATACATACCTACTTATAATACATACAGAACACCCAGACACAGAACAAACATCTACAATATTATGTTAGTCATACAAGTGTTAGTCCTGAGAGGGAATCGAATCTACGCCTTTCAGCTCATGAAGAATTTTACCAAATAAGTTGTGTGACTGCCCAATACAAAAAAGACAAAAAACAAAGACATTGCTGATTTAGTAACAACAAACACACAAAGACAAATCAATCAAGCTTCCAAGCTTGCCGTGGTGATGCCGGCATAAGAATAGTACCCCACCCTCTTTACCCGTGGTTGCCGTAAGAGTCGGCTAAGGGACGTAATCCGGAAGATGGGCAGCAGCGTCTTCCTTCAACAATCACACCTAACTGCGCTCGCCAACCCGCCTGCCAAGCGTGGTGAGTATTGGCAAAACCCCTCCAGGAGGAGGCCTATGTCCAGCAGTGGACGTCCTATGGCTGATGATGTGATGTGAGAGCAGTTTCCAGTACTGCAGAGTATTTAAGACTATATCATTAGTACATTTTAGAGCTGGCGCAGTGGTAGTCCAGGTAAGCAATGTTGAAAGTAGTATACCGTCTTGCTGCATACGAGTACGCAAGATACTTGTCTTATATTGATCCCAGTTTGTATGGAGTCCCACTTAGCTAATATTATTGTTGGTTGACGTGTTTATTGATTTGATGTCGATGCCCTGGACTTTGTTTTACCGTTCAAAGTTCTGTGTATCACTGCAATGGTGATATCTCTTACCATCAGGAGCGCATCTTGTTCGTCTCATTACATTTACATTAAAGAATGGGATCGACATAAGTGATCGAATACTTATATACTTTTTTAATGAGTGTGTTTTGGCTGAAGTGATTGTTTCTTCTAGATTAGCGTGCTCTATCGTAGATTGCATCTTTGTTAACTTCAGACGCGTTGTCGATAAGGCTCAAGCCAAAAATTGAAATAAAGAAAATAGACATATTTAGTCTTGTTCTCGCTGCAAAGGCGTCCGATATAACATGTATCGGTCAGGTCGCAATCGACACGCTGTAACAACAGCGCCGACGTGGTTCTACTCGAACAACATAGTTTTAAAGCTGCCACAACTCTGTCGGCAGACCAGGAACAACACCCGAGAACTTGTTGTTGTAGGATTAATAAAGCAATGGGACATGGAATGAAGCACTGTGACTGTGAAGTCATTTGTGAAATGACAAGGCCATCGAGTTTACCTATCGAATATCTGAAAGTCTGTGATGAGTGCGTAATCAGCGATGCTATAGAAATTGTTTTAACCGGCTTTAAAACAAAAAGAGTTTCACAATTTGGTTGCTTTTTTTTCTTCAGAATTCCTTCATTTATAAACCGATTTGTTCTTTTTAGTAAATATACTTTCAGATTGGTCCCAAAGAAATGTCATAAAAAACTGAACTGATTCAACAGTTTGATTTTCAACCAAAATATCTAAAACCTTGCTGTGTTTGGGCTTAGGGACATGAAGTTATATTTTTTAATTTAAATATTGATATTAAAGTTCTGGGGACAGCTGCAATGGTCATTGATAGGTGTTAGCACTTACTATCAGGAGGAAATTTCGTTAGTCTAATTAATTTTAAATAACAAAAATAATTATCACTTCGGGGAATATCATTTTTTAGGTGGCTGTTCAGCCCACACAGATGTAACCATGTTGTTTATCTAACCATTAATATGAAGTTTCGCCACCGGATAGAAATAAAACTATTGACTACTTCAGCTAGCACGTATAACTTTGTAGGTTATGTTGTTTCCAGAAGGTCTAGTAAAGTTTTGATTTCTACTTCCAAAACAGGGTTTCTGTAATCGTCTCAATGATTACAAAATAACTTATAAGATTTTACACAGTATTTTGTAATTATTTATACTTTTGTGAAGATTTCTTTTGATTTTATTTATAACCAGGAGGATTTTGTACATAAAAATATATAAAATTGATTTAGATTAAACAACATCACTTACATACTATAGAGCTGTGGTCTAACGCCTAGCTTGTAGGCCATTTCAATCCTAGTTCAATTGTGAAAGTAAATTAGCGCCGTCACGTCCCCTCGTTGATTGGTCCGAGTTTAGTTATTGTGTTATATAATTTTTATTCGCGGAACCGGCGGCGCGCGAGCCAACTTCGTTAATAACTTGATACTTATTAAATCTCCCAGTTTGTGTACTTTGAGATACAATTTGTGAAGATGTGTTGTTATTTTCCAACTCCGAGATTATCATGAAATTGAGTTTTGCCGTTTACGCGTTTGGGTTATGTATTCGTTTAGATAAATAAAATAAATGTTTTATGCTCCAAGTATTTTTAATTTTTTTATATTTATTACTTAGATTAGCTTTTTTTTAAAATGTTTGATAGGCTTGTTGTCGATGATGGTAAATACCAAGACAGGAATAGAACTGGCCCCCAAGTGAGACTTCCTGAACACACAAGATTCTTGGCGACAAATGTTCAACTTGAGGATAGTAGCTTGCCAGTCGAGTACTAGGAAGTACTCTACCACCATATGCTATTGATTCCTCAGGATATTTTCCTTCACTAACAGCTCAAGCTCATTGTTGGGGTTTGAACCAACGCCCTTCGGCGTATGAGCTATTCGCACTAACCACTGAACTGTCATCGCTACAAAATTTATAGTTTTAACCGAATCAGCCATCACTGTGTTGTCTAGATTACTATACATTAACTAGGGTCATCTTAATCTCATATAACTTTTGCCACTTGATTTGATTGTGATTTTTAGAGTTATCCATAAGTAAAAATATGTTAAATATGTTAATATCTTATATTAACATCTCTAAAAATGATGAATATAATGATAAATCTCTAAATGTTTATTCTGTGTCCGAGTGTTCTGTATGTATTGTATAAGTATGTATTTACATAAGTATATATGTAAATGCATATATAAGGTATATAAGTATTCTATCAGTTATCTGGTTTCCATAGTACAAGCTTTGCGTGAGTCTTGTGTGAAATGTTTTATACGATAACGATATCGATATTTATTTATTTATTTTAACTCTTTATTTAACGTTGCTTAAACCTCGAAACGTATTGTTTTAAGATTATTTGAATCAGATACAATGTAGAACGCTTAGAAACGGTGTCGCGTGTCCGGTAACCATATTATTCTGTAACGTAAAATCTGTTTTCCCACAAGTAACGCGATTAATTAGCCACGGACAGAAGTATAATTACATATCATCAGATAAGTGGCGGCGGCGGGCGCCGGCCGCTCGGGTGCAGCCTGATTACGGTAAACATCTCGCACGATCGGAATCGTACTCACATAAGTTTCTACAGGTTCACGATACCTTACAACTCCGTTATGAAACATGGAAATAGCGGTTTTTCTCAGCGTTGATTCTCAGCACGATGTACTGAATCAATGTATCTGGGTAAATCTGAAGTTGTTGAAGCGTCGTCACGAGCTGGTAGGTCCAAAATTTGCAGCGCCCTGTGACGGCCGCCACTCGCCACTGTTCGGTAAGTAAAAAGGATATATTTCCATATTTTAGAAATGTTGCAGTTGTGTGCAGTGTTGTTGAGTGAAGTGTATTTAGACGTAGGAGTGCTGCGCAGAAGGCGTGATATTCAAACGTGTGTGTATTGTCTAACAATTATTATTAGGTTCGCGACACGAACAGTTAAAAAGTCTCGTTTTCAGGATACCTTTGTTGTTAGATAAGCTTACGTGATGAGTCTCGCAGCCACATGCTGATACCGGCTGTCGAGCGCATCAGCTGATCCGGTCGATGTCACTTGCAATCGCATTATCCCAAACCTGCAAATGGCCGGAAAAAGATTACGTGAGTGCCGCGTGATAGCTGACATAGTCAGGCAGGTTCAGTCGCGTTTAATAATTGTTTTACACATATAAAAATCTCGATTTAATTAAACCGGCCGCCGTCGCCGCGTGACAAAATTACAAACTGTTCGCTGTAATCATTTTTTGTCAGGTCTGTTTGTCTTTAATATTCATGAAAACATTTTTCCCCGCTCATATAATTCCTGCCTGTCTGTGAAAACAGCGGTGTAATTTCAAAATTAATTAAGTGTAAGGAATTCTGCTACAACGTTCTCTAAAAAGTTATATCTGCCAAATATTTGGTCTCTCTGAAGGATTATTATTACGAGGTAATTACAGAAATGTTATGAAAATTTGCTTTGTAGCCTTGAGCGGCGTCCGTCGCGACTGACTGCTTGGAGCAGTGCATGCTGGACTGCCATTTGCTCGTACATAAGGCGACACTAAAATAAGGACATGGATACTCTACTTCTCATAAATAAACGTGTAGTCCGTTCCACCACCCTCGTGCTGAGTTCTAAATTATTCGCTCTCACCGCTGCGGGCGGTTATCAATTTATCGAGCGCTCCAAATCCAAGCTTGCAAGGGAACGAGTGCATTCAAGTACGTGCCTTTGGGAAATATCTAACTAATGTATTGGTGGAGGATGCACTCTCGTGAAGTCGGTCATGAATGGAGTTCAATTGGAATTTCTGTTAAAAAGTTGTTAGTATAAATCTCGAATTCAAAAGAAAACCAACTGGAAAAATGTAACAAGCTATC
This sequence comes from Biston stratarius, assembly GCA_950106695.1. Classification (NCBI taxonomy): domain Eukaryota; kingdom Metazoa; phylum Arthropoda; class Insecta; order Lepidoptera; family Geometridae; genus Biston; species Biston stratarius. The sequence continues at coordinate 14,278,687 of OX467110.1, read as the reverse complement.
TGAAGAGAGGCGATATAACGCGTGCCTTACGAATTAGCCCTGTGTTGGTAAGCTGTCCCACTGCTGGGCGTGGGCCTCTGTTTATTGTGAGAAGGGGAAGGCCATGGTCTACCACGCCGGCCAAGTGTGGGTTCACACAACTTCAAATATTTTTTTTTAAACTCTCAGATATATAGTTTTCTTCTTTATTTTATTCTTTATCTCTATTTTATTCTACAATGTGTCGATCGATGGTGTACAAGAGAGTTGCATTATATTCTAAGATATCGCTAATATTTTTGTTTGACTTATGCGGAATTTTCACTAATAATTGTGTGATTAAATATTAGCCAAATAATAGGCTCGTGTTTGACTACAGTAATGTGCTGGTACGAACGATACGAGTGGAAGAGAGATAGAGCGACTACTTCAAGCATGTTTAAGAAGGCTAGTTTAATGAAGTGAGCGCTCACTGTGATTGTTACCTGTTTTATTTGACAGTTATCGGAAACCAGGTATGATATCATAATATTTGTAAACGCAATATTCAATAATAAGATTATCAAGAATGATACCACCTCTCCGTACAGTAAATTCGACTAAACGGTTCAATTCCATTTTCATGCACAAACCGCTAAACAATCGAATTTGGTAAATGGGTGTTCCTCGATAGATACAAACTGGGTGTCTTCAAGTCGCGAGTAAATCGGTTTTCTAGGCAAGCGTGCTCCATCTTGGACCACATCAGGCGAGATTGTGGTCAAACGCAAGCCTATTTGTAAAAAAAAATAAGGTACTTACTTACTTAAGTAAGTACGCAATAATGGGAGAGGCGGAGCGGCTGCCACCGAGTGTTTGCCCGGTGCGCGCAGGGCTCCCGGAGGCCCGTTTGCTGCAATTACCGTAATGCGTCGTGCGGCACCAACTACGCACTGGGCTATACATACCAACTATTGTTTTATTTGATAGTGCTATTTGAAAAAAGGACGTATATATAATAAAAACTTCGAGAAGACAAACCAAATGAAATCTTCTCAACACCTCAGTTACAATATGTTTCTTAAACATTGTTTTTTTTTTTAAATGTAAATATAATGAGACGAACAAAACGTTCCCCTGATAGTAAGAGATAGCGCTTGCCTATGACTATTACAGCGGTATTCAGAACTTTGAGTAACGACACAAAGTCCAGGACATCGCTGATTTGACGCTCATTAAATCATCTCATGTCAAGTTGCAGGGCTCATCTCAAGCATGCAACTTGACTGGCTGTAATTATTGTATTTTATGGTTAACGGTTAAGAGGTTTGACCTCAGTTCACCTGGCATTAAAGGAAGCTGTGTTCGAAGATGCTAAAACTCTAGCTGACTTTTGGGATTTGAACTCACGCCTGTCGGCGTGTGAATCGACTTCGTTAAACACTGAGCTATTAGGTATCACCACAAAGTAAAATTAATTGCTGAGTTTCTTACCGGAGTCTTCTCAGTTGAAGTGTAATTACGAGCCGGTGGTAGATTCAAACATTAAACTTAACGTTCATAAGTGCCTTACCAGGGCCTAAACTGAATAAGTGACTTTTTGATTTTGATTTGATTTGATTTGATTTAATAAAAACAAAAATAAATATGAAAAACAACATAGATTAATTTACCTAATAGGCCGTTTAACAAACTAGAATCTAAAATGAACTACTAAAAACTTAGCATAGACGTCAGGAAAATGTATGAAAGCAAGGGCCGCACACCGCACACCGCATAGGAAATGAAAACTTATCTCTATAATTTTGTTGAAAACTTCAGAACAACATAAACTCACGTATGCACATAAAGTCGTGATCAGCGACATGTTTCACGAATCCCAAACTGTAATTAAATGTATTTCATCCACCATTAAACACAATTACCACAGTCATCGAAAACCCGAGTTCTAAATCGACCGCGCACCCAATTTTCTAACAATTTCAACTCTTAACTGCACCCCGCTAACACATTTTCCGCCTAAACTATTTCACAATCGCCGACGCCAGGTTTCTACCCAACTTCACCCATTGTCCGTCCTCAGGCTCATGCGGGAACTATATACGCTACGTGGGGCCGCTGGGCCGTCGAGCCGCTGGGCCGCCGAGCCGCCGGGCCGGTGCGCCCGTAATCCAATTAATTGAATCAGTTAACCCATACAGCCGTCGATTACGTCGTTTGTTTAGTTTCATCTCTATTTCGATACCATGCGAGGGAGTTAAAGTAGTTTTATTACAAGTAATGGATCCCATCGGTATGTCTACAGTCGGATGTGAGGCATTTTATAATTAGGGAAGTAGTAAATACTGTGTTCCGGTGTGAAGGTAGGTCGTTCGGAGAAAATAAGAACAACTTGCGCCTTGTTACTTTTTAACCGACTTCGAAAAAGAAGGAGGTTCTATGTTCGGCTGTAAGTAATTTTACACGAGTGCTTAAAAAAGGAGTGTAATGTTTTCAGGGTTCATGTATTTGAGCTTCTTTATTCCACCATAACTTTTTACCGTGTTTCATTTGTTGGGTTTGAATGTGTTCCTGCCTTCCCGTTATTTGCTGTTTTTTGCTATTTTGTTACAAGTTGCTGTTTGTCGTTGTTGTCGTTAGTTTTACTGATATAAACTTTGTTTTTGTGGTAGTCCAGGTAGTGAGAAGGCCCCCTAGTCCTTTCCATACAGTTATTTGGCGAAAGGTAGTAAAATTCTACTCTTCAGTAATAAAACGTGGATCATATAAAAAAATAAATCTAAAAATGTTTAATACACCTGAACTGTCACTTTGCCATTGACATGAAAATGATATTTCTTTGTTTACGTTTGTTCCATGAAGCGGAGTATAGCTGAATTATTGAGCGAGGGATTTTGCAACATGAAAGGAAGATAGGACAGGAGGCGCTTAATGGGAGCGCACACCTGCTTGTTATCATGTTCCGGGGACCGCGGGTCATGTCGGCACAAATGAGCGTCACTCGAACTACTGGCGGAGGCGCGGGCACAAAGGGCGGAGCGGGTAATAGAGTTAGGACCGCCGGGACGGAGGAACAATGGGAACAATGTAATGGCTTAACGTCTCAAATTACCTTTAAATATTCTCCTCTACTATTAAAATCTAGTTAAAAGCCTTTTGTTGTTAAATAATAAAATTAGTTCTCGCACGTCATAGTGGATATTCTCTACGCGGTGTTGTCAACCCATAACTAGAGTAATAGAAAACTAGAAATTAGCTCTTAAAAACTGCAGAAAACTGTAAACCAACCAATTTTCGCTTAATTGAGGTATTACTGGGGAAGAGATCTGTAGGTTGGGTGTAAAATGAAAACTGGCTAAAATTGACACGGGAAAAAACTTTAGATCTACAAATAAAACTGTAGGGGTGGCTGCACTGTCTCCACGTAACACAGCGCGTCTCGATTGTACAGTTATTATTTGCACGGCGAGGATGTGGAACTCTTTGCCGGAGTCTGTGTTCCCCGAAAAGTTTAATATGGCTTCAAATCCAGAATAAATAAGTTGCTTGTTGGCAAGCGTGCTCCATCGTAGATCGCACTACTGCTTAACATAAAACAGGGTATGATTAAAGGCGAGTCTATTCACAGTAAAGAAAGTTCTTTGTGGTACCACTGCTACTTCAGTTACTCCACTAGCTGGTGCACTGGCAGGCATTATGTTCTCATGTATTTCAATATTTAAATATATTTATCGCCGATACATTATCACGCACAAAATACTGTAAAATTACAAATGTTAATACGAGTATTAGTTGGTTTAACAATTGTTGCCAAATTCATCATTACATTGATACTTTTTTTTATGGTTGACAGGCTTGGTGTTTCACCACAGCTCACCTGATGTTAAGTGACGGTGTGGTCGAAGATGGTGAACACACACAACTTGCAATGGAATTGGATTTTATGTGTAGCTGCCGCCGGAAAACACCGTTAGGTGCTTGGCGGCAGACCTTTAACATGAGAGCGGTAGCTAGCTAGCCGAGTACTACAAACTACCCTACCACCATGTTTCCTTACGATGTTTTTCTTCAACGGCAACTCAAGCGCATTGTCGGGATTTGAACCCACGCCACTCGGCGTGTAAACCGACTGCGCTATGCATTGAGCTATCTATATACTTCAAAATTATTACTTCATTAAATAGACTAAATAAATTTGACTCTTTTTTTCAATATTTTTTATTATTATATTCTGTTTTCAAAGTTCTCCAAAGACTCTTCTACTTTTCATACCGTGCCCTATTGTTCATTATCCAAAGGCAACTCATGCGCTGATGAACTGTGAACACTTCAGCATGCCGGGCGCACGTCGCGTCGGTACAAACAGCAAGATTGCAAAATTAATGGTATGTCATAATTGCGTCACGCAGGCATCCGCACATCAGCAGAACAACCGAATCAGGCCAAACATCACGTCAAACTTCATAACAACAAAAAACAACCACGACCGTCGCGGTCAGCGCAAAGATGTAAACAGCACGGCGACCGTCGGGCATATTTAGACACGTGTCGAACGCGGATACATAATTACTGCTAATGTTTTGTAAAGATTTAGGTTGAAGGTTAATGCAGTAGATTACTCGGCGGTAGATCTCCTGGTGGTGGTGATCTGCCGTGGTGGTGCCGGCGTAAGAATAGTACCCCACCCTCTCTACCCGTGGTTGCCGTAAGAGTCGGCTAAGAGATGTAATCCGGAAGATGGGCAGCAGCGTCTTACTTGAACAATCACACCTAACTGCGCTCGCCAACCCGCCTGCCAAGCGTGGCGAGTATTGGCAAAACCCCCCCAGGAGGAGACCTATGTCCAGCAGTGGACGTCCTATGGCTAATGATGAGATCTCCTAAGCAGGAAGTCGTTTAGGTAGGTACTATCCTGCCGGCAAGCAGTAGCGTGTAAACATTATTGTGTTCCGGTTTGAAACATTTGACGGTTTGCTAGGCTATGTGTTTGACCATAGCTCACCTGATTTCAAGCAACGGCGACGATCTGGTCGAAGATGGTAAACACACCTAATCTGAAATGGAACTGGCTCTTAAAGTGAGATTGACGGAACACACTGTTTGGTGCTTGGCGACAGTTTTTCTACCTAGGAGTGGTAATAAACGATCATTAGAAAGTACCCTACCACCACATTCTGGTTCCCTCACGACGTTTTCCTTCACCGACAGTTCAAACTCATTGTTGAGGCTTGAACCAACTGCGTGAACCACTGAGCTATCATTGCTACATTCTATTCTTCTAAAGAGACACCCTCTTTAAACTATCTATTTTCAATGAATGCAGTAGGTAAGTACGATTATGATCCCGTAAAGCCCTGCGAGCCGGGTGCGTTGGAGGCCACACTCGGCCTCCGGGAGCCGCCAGCCTGGCTTCATAAGCCTGCACCCACCATTTTAATAAAATATGAACAGACATTGACTTACGTGCAACTTCGTAAGGACAGCACATATAACGACGCGCGTGACACTCGCTCAGTACATAAATTATACTAAAGTTAAGCAATGGACAACCTGTGGGGCTTTTTGAATGGATAATCACGAATTATATTTACAACTCACCGCTAGCCTCCACCTCCGAATCAGCCCTGTTTGTGTAAATTGTCCCACAGTTGGGCGCGGTCTTCTTCTCATAATCCACCATGCTGGCCAAGTGCAGGTTGACAGACTTCACACGTCTTTGAGAACTTGTCTTTAAAGAACTTTATAATGTTTTTATTTATCGTTTAAAGTCCTCGGCAATGAATACCGACTAATACATTTTTAGTTACCCGAGTGTTAATGTAAGGATTTTAACGATATCTAAATATGTACAGGCATTTAAAAGTAATGGTCGAATAAAGAAATACACTCCTTTTTGTGTGCAGTCGTGTAAAAAGACAGAGGATCGTGTTGTGGGATTCGACCTCCAGATTGGCAGCCATACAGACCTCCAACTAGCCGCTAATGTTTGTTCTATAGCAATACCCGTTATGTCTTGGACATGTCCTTGTTGCAGTAATATCCTTCGTTTTGACATCTCCGTAAGCGCCACTAAACGGCGATACTTCTCTCGTACCGCCTTAATGTATTATTATTTACCAGCCCCTGCTCCCCCCGAGCATTCCTAAACACGGGGAACTTTGCAACTAATCAAACTGTCTTAAAGACCGCCTTCGACGTATCGACTGCAAAATTACTCCACCGAGCTGCGTTCATATTACGAGCGCCCACTTTGCGGTTTCCACACAGGCTAGCTGATTTCCGACGTAACATTGTTTTCTTCTGAAAGTTCGATGAATATTTTGCAGGGTCGTTCCCTAGTCTGTGGCGCAAGGGAGAGTAATGTGAAACCAACGTTGAGCCCCAGCCAGGCGGCGGTTAAAGTTGCCGAATAAGTATTTAAGGGATTTGAAGTCGTACATAACGTAGTTATGTTGTGAAAGGGAAGGTTTAGTGGGATTTTTGTTTGTAAAGTAGATAATGGGTTTAGCTGTAAAAGTTTGGGGAACTCTGATAGTTTGGCAGGAGCTCGTTTATGGTGGTTGCCTTTATGAGATAGGTTCGAACGACGCAATCTGATCAGAAACTAACGAACTTAGGGCTAACTTCAAAGTATTCCTTTACTTTGCGTTGAAAATTACTTTAATGTGTATTTAGCCAAATAACTACTAGTTTAATATTTACAATACTTACTGTACCGTGGCTACCCACCAACTAATTCGAACAACGAAGAACAAAAGGCACACGCAATTTTTTAAAATTTATAACATGCAAACTCTTCGGTGGCGCAAGGCCAGATACAAAACAAATTTATACGATTTTTTTTTTGACACGTAATTTTCTTTTTAAAAAGGCCCAAAAACCTAAAAAAAAAAATTACCTACATTTTGTTTAATCTGGGATCTTTAGTAGGATTCGGACCGCACTCAGTGGCCCCGGCAATAAGTTCAGTTGTTCACACCTTAGAGGTTCCACATACACGACAATCATTTTGACATTTTCGTGCACAAATAATACAATTTTTACTTTCAGGCAAAAACAAATAAAGGAAACCATCCAATATATTATGTTTCTAACTGCTCAAAAAGGAGGTATGTGAGTTTTTTAATTCTTGGGGTATCGCGACTATCCTTATAACATTCCGAGTGACAATGGCTATAAATCTTTTGAAAAAAAAAAAATTACTATAGTATGCACTCGTGTCTTTTTAACCGACTTTAAAAACGGAGGAGGTTCTATGTTCGACTGTATGTATTTTTTTTCCTAATTAAGCTTGTTGATTTCATTGCAAATGATACGAGAAAACAAATTTTGTGCGCAATTAAGCCCCGGTGATAAACATAGTTGTTCATGTTGCAAAAGTTTAAAAATGACATACCGAGCAAGCATCGACACATACGAGTCGGCCTATAAATGAACAAAGAATACTTTCACTCGAGAAACCTTTGAAGTCGGCTGACGTGCGCGGCGGCTCCTCAGCTGCGAATCTGTAATTAGAATAAAAACCTCCATCACGGGAGCGCGACGAGCCATCGGAATGATTGCCGTCGCGATTGTGTTCTTAACAAAACGTCCAATTTGTCAACTCGGCGGGAGCGCGTCGCGTCGTTTGGACGAATATTTTAATTCATCTTGAGGCGGCGCCACAGGGCAAACGGAATACACTAGCGCACATCACATAATACCAACCTCACGACTCGACTTGCGCGAGGGAGCCGCAATCGCACTTTCAGCACAAAGTTGACAGATGTTTGAGGAAAATTTGTAGTTTCTTCATTTCGCCACGCGTGTAGTAAAATTGATCGGTCCCTTTGAGGCTGAAATGTTAATCCCATCTGGCAGGAGTAGTCGAAACAAACAACTCTCAAACAAAAAGTAATTACTATAGTGTCAGTTAAGTTGTAGACCTTAATAATGGAAAAGCGTGGTCTTTGAAAAATCAGGAATATTAGTACCTGGCACCAACCCTAAAAATGTCGTGGAACCAGAGATGTGACAACCTCCTTAGAAAGTGAAATGTTGTGTAAAAGAGCTACTCAAGTTTAGTCGGGATACCATGTGACATTTAAGGTTGACTGGAAGAGATGGCTTTTGGCGATAACGCCGTATACATATACTAGTTTTAAGTTGCTGTTTTTAGATGTAGTTGTATTATCTGACTACCGACTTGGAAGTTCTGGGTTCAAATCCCACAGCACGCAACCTCTGTCTTTTCTAAGCATTTCTATGTTAGCTTCAAAGAGTGAAGGAAAACATCGTGAAGTTTTTTTTTTTAATAAGTTTCATGGAGTGTTTTTATTTTTTATTCAATATTTACTCTATTTAATATGATTTACTATTCAATTATAGGACATTTCACAGAGCGCCATTTTACCGCAAAATAAGCAAAGCGTGTATACAAATAATAATTAACGTTCTTTAAAATTAAAATCGATATAAAAAGACGATGTAAACTGCAGCCAGCTAAAACCGCGGCCAGGTTTGCTCCTACTGCCGCGGCTTAAGGTGGCGGTCGCGGCAACGAGCAATCGCGGCCTGCGGTAAATTCGTGACAGCCGTTGCGGTCGCTGCCGTGGGCATCGCCAGTGTGGGGCAGGCTCTTAAAAATTAACTTGCATTTATTTCCTTGTTTTACCCGTAATTTATTTTACTTCTCCTACTGCAAGGCTACGCTCTGTGTCCGGCGCCGCGAGGAGGCGCCGTCCTGTGGGCGCAGGTGGCGCCGGTGGCGCCGGGATGACAGGCCTCTTTTATCGTGCACCACAGTTGTACCGCGCGCGGCGCGGCTGTTTCTGTCAATCCCTTAAATTGAAGGGGTTGGATTTAAAATATACAAGCGCCTAGTGTGTCGTTTGAATATTTTCTGCGATCAAGGGCCGTACCGTGAGCTTTTAATGACTTTTATGTTTGGCGATCATTAAAAAGTTACGCGATTGCAAATTTTATTGCGCGGACATATCGTTAAGGTCGCGTAGTCTTTTCGTTTTGCCTTTAGAGTTCACGGTACGCTTTCGACGTTGTAGAAATAACACATTGACACATGTTCAGGACCTTACTTATAAACTTTGATTGAAGTTAATCTATGCTTATAGTAGTATTCCTTACACATGACATTTCCCTTAAGCGAGAAGTTGACTGAGCATTTTGAACTTTGTTTATAACTAAGGCTCACAGATATTTTGCCGCTAAGCAGTAGTGTATAGATATAAATTTTACTATATTAAATTGAAGGTTATTTATTTATTTAATAAGTCCGCTAACACAGTGTACACCAATACATTAAAAATTAAATATCGAAATTACAAAATGTCAAGTTAAGTGCCACAGCAATTATAGGCGAAGACGACATACATTAAAATCAAATAATCTGTCAAAATTATTAAAATCAAAAACAATATATAAAAAACATTAAATCTAAAAAATCAGTCAATACTCAGTCAAAATTATAATTAAAAGCTACAAAGGATTCGTCGTTGTTTGATACATGGTCAAAGATAAACTAACTGCATAAAACACAATATTAACTGCAGCTAGCGAAGAGATTAGATCTAGAGTGGAGACTAACCATCGAGAGTATTGAGCGCCAAAGCAGCGACGCCCTGGGCTTTCTTTCTTACTCAAAGCTCTGTGTATAGCATTAGATCCGGGGCTGAGCTGACTTAATCGTTGAGCGTATCAAGCTGCTAATGTTAGTGATGAAGTGTTAACGAAAAATTACCCAGAAAATGTGATCAATATAAGATTCTTTTAACAAAACCGCCAGTACGGGCGACACCTTCGATATAATGCGTCTCCAAACGGCACTTTTGGCAAGCGTTATCGCTAGCTTTACGATTCTCTTTATAGAAATATTAGAGATAGCTAGTAATGGCAAAGGATGGCAGAAAAGGATATAAAAATAGCGTTTTACCGCTGTTATGATGGCATGTTTCAGTTAATTTGTGAAATTCTTCGATGCATTTAAACTTGTAACATTAAATTAATATTGTAAGCCGTGAGCCATGTCACAATTTAATCGAGAATGACAACAAGTATTATTTTACAACAAAATAAACATTGAACATTGTCAACATTTTTCAAAGACTTCCGGTGTTGACTGTAATGTGGTGCTGTACTGTGGTGTACTAATGATATTTTTTTTCCATCTTTCGCATTATTGACTTTGTTTTATGCTTTATATCATTAACAACTAGCTGTTGCCCGCGACATCGTCTGCGTAAAATTTAACAAAAGTTTGTTCAATTTGCAGGATAAAAAGTTATCCTATATGGTTATCCAGGCCATAAACTACATATATATATGCTAATTTAATTGAAATCCGTTTAGTAGTTTTTGCGAGAAAGAGTAACAAACTTCAATCCATCCTCGCAAACTTTCACATTTATAATATTCGGAAGGATAGGATCTTGAAACATAAAGATTGCCCTGGGAAAAAAAAGATTTATGAATAAAATGAAAAAAAAAAACAAAAAAAATTTAGTGTTAGCTTATTTTATAGTCTGCTTCGTGATCAATAAGACTTGGGTTCAATTCCTACCCAGGCAAGGACAAATATTTGGGTGACGAATTTGTTTTGTGCCAAGATGTTTTAAATGTAAATGTTGTAAGTATAAATATATAACAAAAAAGTTTATAAATGTTCTATTAATAATTATCAATATACTTGTCATAGCTTTGAGGTTACACGCCGTTGTATAATTTTTTTCCCATAAAAATATTGATAGTATGTAATAACAATTTATTTCTGCATTGCTAGTACATTATTGACGCGCTCCATCCAAATTTAAAACAATATTTTACAGTTTTTATCTCGGAACAGCACCTTTAAGCGATTTACAGCGTCTCCCCTCGCTTGCACTCGCCCCCTCGCCACTGGTTGAGAGCCAGCGCCATCCGTCTCTGCCATCGACACAATGTATCGGCGTGCTCCCTCGGACGCGCAGCCGGCTGCCGGTCGCGTTGTACAGTAACTGCTGCGGCTTGCTCGAGTGGTCGCCGACTTCATCCATCTATCTTGGTTCAGGAACTTGCTGATACGAATGCAAGTATACATTATTTTATAAATATTCCTGCTAGTTTGCTACCATTTCCTTTGAAAAATAAGTATTTTTGCAACAAAAAAGACTATTCTACTAACCCCAAACACCAACAGTACAACCTGCAGATCGCTATTAAAGATCGGAACGTGGCGGTGACGGAGGCACTAGGCCGAGAGGAGGCGATTAAAATGCAAACGTAATCATTAGTAATAAGTATTGTGTGTATGCCTCGAGCATTCATGCTCACCATCGAAAGCTTCTTGCGGCGGCGTCGTGTGTCGAGTCGCTCTCTTCCCTCAGGTGCTGCTTGCGGGTCGCTGGTCTGCTCGCGGTATACACACAAACTAGTACTTTAACCCTAGTTAAGATTTAAATTTCCTCTTCCCACATTGTATAAAATCCAAGTTAACACGGACCCCGGTGTCTGTGGAGTTAAGTTACATTGTTTTGTTATTTTGATTGCCTGTCGGAAGGTAGGTAGTTCATTGTGACTATTCTAGTGACCGTAAACGCCACTGAAAAGTAACAGGAAAGTAAAATACACAATTTAATTTACTTGGATGACATATTTGTTCCAGTTATTTTGGTTTATAAATCAAATTACTAAATCAATTTTGATAAAATTTCTATGGGCTTTAATCTGAAAGTACCTATTGGTATCTAATCTGAAAGTATAGGTCCTTTGAAATAATTGAATATTTTTTAAATCGATATTATTAAATAACGGAGTTCTGAGAAGAAAAGCGCGCGGTGGTTCTTAGGTACATTTGTTTCCCACGGTACAGTAAGTTCTACCAGCGCTACACGTTTGGGTTTTCCAGCTAGTCAGGACGGAAGCCAAGTAGACTATAAGCCAAGTTCTCGGCGATTTCATAATATTTTTCATACGCTTCTATCATTAGAGTCCAGAAGGGCTTGCCCTGGGCTTAAAAGTCAAGCTTCAAAATTCGGAAAACCATTTGTAACATATGCCAGGGCCTAGGTCGGTCCTAAGTACCCGATATAAGAAGGTACATTTGGTCGGTGTCTTTGCTTTCTATCTTTGCTGGACCTTAAACGCCAAAGTTGAAAACCATTAAGTCAGAGGACTAGAGTAATTTGTTATTGACACAAATCAAATTAGTCTAGTCTAGTTGTATAAAATATTAATAATCCATTTCAAGTGAAACAAAAATGTATCAACAACCACGTCAGTTGCCACAATAAAACAACAATATTGTTAAAAAAACAAAAAGGAATCTAGATAAAAAGCAGAAAGTCAGGAGGCAAAGTTTGTTGCGCCCTCTTTGATTTCTTCGGATACTAATTGCAAAAAAAAAAACAGATGATAATTTTGTAGCTATAATTAATAGGTAAGTGGTTAGTGCGGTCGGATTAAATCCCAAAAAGGAGCTGGAACTGTCGGTGAAGTAAAAAAACATCGTGAGGAAACCATAGCGTGGTGGTAGTTAGGGCACTTTCCAGTACACGGCAGCTACCACCCTCAAGTTGAAACTCTGCCGCCAAGTTTGACTGCTTTGTTGGCTTATTGGTAGTATATCTCCTTGAAAACCTGTACGGCGTGGGTTCGATTCTCATACAGGACAAACATTTTGTGGTATAAACATATGTGTGTTCTGTATTTGGATGTTCTGTATGTATTTACATATCTGATTACAAAATTTGCTTAGTTTACTGTCAGATAACACTGAATGTATTTATTTATTATTTAAGTACCTAATGGTGAATTCTGGCAGCCTCACTTGAGAGCCAGATCCATTCCAGGCTAGGTGTGATTTATCATCTTCGACCACACCGTCACTTTACATCAGGCGAGCTGTGGTCAAAAACCTAACCTGTCAAAAGTAAAAAAAAACAGTCTAGGTCACTTCTTGAAGTCGTTGTGATATTTCCATCAGATACATCTGGATTGTTGGAGTATTATCCTGGAAGTCAACTACAGGACGTACGTCGGGTCAAACTGATATAAAATAATCATCCCTTGACGTTGAGGTTTACTTCAAAGTATTGAAAAAATAATACTTATGTTTGGTACACGGGTAGAAGGAAATAAATACAGAGAAATAGAAGAGGAAAACGACGCTTTTTTAATTCAGATGATTTTTATAAGGTCATTGATCTCTTGTCCCGAACACCGCAGCGAGTGCTGTCACCCTACACCGGACCTTTTCGCCGGCTCGCGGATGTCTCTTCAGGTGGCAGATCAAAGAAACGCTCCGGTAATGCGAGTCCCCGCCTTGTTTGGCGCTTTATTCGATTTGGGTCGGGGTTTCAACTGGAGAGGTGTGCTCGGAGCTAATTTATTAGATAAAGGGCTTTACAATACCTACGCATTTCCGTAAAAATACTGTAATTTTATTTTGAGGCCAAATGAAAATGCCCCGACTTTCATAGCAATCCAGACTAATATTATAAAAACATTTGTAACTTTGTCAATCTGTCACTCGCTTACCATCATCGACCACACCGTGACTTAACAGGCTAGGCTAGGTTTGACCACAGTCAAACCTAGCAACCTAGTCAACCATAAAGAAAATCACCGAAAATGATTGAAACGACCTCGACGTTAGGGCCGTGTTACAGTAGCGTGTTACAGGACGTGGTCCGAGTTAACTTGACAGAAAGGTTAAGTCTATTGATAAGCATAATTATAATTAAAGATTGAATTTTTCCTGCGTGCGCGAGTTGTCTTGGTCTAAGTTTCATATTTGAGGACGTTTTTGTATACATAAATTTGACGATATGATTTCACTTTCATTGTATGGACCGTTAAATAGTGGAATGCCTGAAACCTTAGATATAATCTGCATGTCTTCAAGTCGAGAGTGAATCGATGTCTTCTAGGCAAGCGTGCTCCATCTTAGACCATATCATCGCTTAACATCAGGCCAATGATGGCTGCCAAACGCAAGCCTATGTATTAGTAAAAAAAAAAAAACATTTCTTGTTTGTCAAGTTGTATTGAAGAATACTGAAGACATATTATACAGTGCCATCTCGCAGTTCAAGAATCAGCTAACTGATACAATCAGATAGAATAGTTGTGCAGGTCTATAAGCTTGGGACGCAAGGTAATTTTAATTATTATTATGGTATTTTTTTTACTGTATTGATAACCCTGAAAACGTTAAAAAAATTTGCTGTTGAATAAGATAAGATTCTCAGCCATATGTAAGGAACATTTTTTTTCGCAATTTCAGAGTAAAAGTTGATCATTATGACCCCCTTTTAGTATACCTGAAGTTTATATCACTGTGTACTTATTTTTGTTATTATTTTTAATAGCATAGTTATAAATATTATGTACATTTAGATAGACGCTATGCATACACCAGAAATTTAATAATCGGCCATAACACACACTCAGTCGAAACTATACCCTAACAACTTACGAAGTAGCGCTACAACCAACTGTGTTAAAAGCAGTCAAGTTGTTTCATTACATAATACCAGCCTGCATGATGGATTATGACAAAATTGCCTTTTAAGGTCGTCCTGTTTCTGACACAGATTTTAAACGATGCACCTAAACACCACATAATATTCCCTGACTATACAGTATCTTACAAAATAAAAGGGCATTCGCTATTCACAATCGATTCACCTAAACTATACCATGTGTTTACTAACAAAAATTTTTGCGGTAAGAAGGGACGGAGAATAATTATTTAATATGCAACATGTTTTAAATGTAATGAGACAAACTCACTCCTATGTAAGAGACAACGCCTGTACACTGTCCAAAGTCTAAGGCATCGCTGCTGTGGCGCTCAGTATTTGGAGACATGCGATGTTGGTCTCAAAACTTCTGTAACTTTATTAGCTGCACGATGGATCTGATTTATCAATATACATTTGACAGAGTACACAGAAAAGCGAAATAATAATAATTCTACATCGCTCCAAAGGGTAAATAAAATAGGTAGGTAACTCAAAGGTAGGCAACGCACTGACTATGCTCCGAGTATTGTAGGCGTCCAAAGGTGGCGGTGACCACTTACCATCAGGTGCCCCGACGCTTTATTGCCACTTTTACGTACATTAAAAAAATTATAAATATCACTCGCAGTGTTCGTGTCTCAAAAAACGTTCACAAAAAAATACATTAGTTTTCTCTGTTGCTCTCAGCTAATGGCGCATACGTTTGTTCCGTTTACACATGTATTATTGGTGAAGGACCATTCTATGTAGATTGTGAGTACGACCGAAATCGAAAGTAGAAAAACCAAAGTGACAACGCAAACCCTCGACTCGAGCCTCTCATCTCTGAATACACGAAATGAATACTCGAAAAGAGATTACGCTCAACCCGACTGTGTCAACAAACTTTACCAATCTTTCTTTCATTATTAACTATTTTCAGAAGGAAAACTCGACTCTGTGCTGGCGGCGCAAGGAAGAGAATCGATGTGGACGATTCCAGGACAAAGCAATATGTGTCTTTTGCAATTTTTTCGTATATTTGCTTCGGGCAAGTGACGCCAATAAGTGGTGACTGCAGGCGCCTGAACACTGGTAGGCCGCTTCTGTGACGTTTGTTCTTATTTGGTGGTATTTGAAGCGCTGAATGATTGCTTGCAGTATTTTGATGGAGCAATATAAATGCTTTGAATGATTAGTTCTGATATTATATAGAACAGTAAAATAACTGCTTTAAAAAAAAAATGTACACATTTAAATTTCTATGTAAGTGCAAGGTGCATGTAAAAATATGGTGGATGTATCGATAGGTTCTGATGGTATCGATAGAATCCTAATCAGGCAGGATGTGGTCAAACGCAAATCTATTCTGAAATTTAAAAAAAACATATGGCAAAAAAAAAATATTGCGAAGGCAACATCGCACAGTTTTCAAGACACGAAATGTTTTTTTTTTTCTGTTTTAGTTACTATTTCTTATTGTCGTTGTCGTGTTAAATGTATTATTTAAAACTTGTTTTGGGTTACAGTTTTTTGTCTATGTATTTTCGACCTATGGTATGATATGGTATTTATTAAATTTGACCGATATGTATTTTTTTCCACAAATACAAATATTTTATTGATAACACCAATTTTACAAGACAAATTTCGCAATAATATTTCAAATTTATACAAGCAATCTGCTACGTTGTTGCATTTTAAATTTACTTAAGTAAACATCTGTTAAAATCTATATCTTCAAACGAGCAATTCTTGTATATATATATATATTCGGGATCTCGGAAACGGCTCCAACGATTTTCATGAAATTTTGTATGCAGGGGGTTTCGGGGGCGATAAATCGATCTGTTTTATAAAACGTCGCCTTATCCATGTTTTCAGCCGAGCAATGCTCGGTCAACCAGGTACTATTATTTAACAGACGTTTACCAAATTACCCAGTTATAATTGGTCGCGTTCACTGTGGCACAGACTAGTTATGGCAGTCATGAATACTCGCGCCAGTTAGTGCACAGCCCTCAGCCCTAACGTTCAAATTACGAAAACTTAACTCGTTTAAAATTCAAAGGGTAGTTGGTGCAAACAGGGAAACAGGCGCGCGCGAGCGCCAAACATATTAATAACGCAGTCAAAGGGCCGCCGGTGTCAAACTATACCCCGCAACTAGTAGTGGGTGGAACGAATGTGGGTGTTGTGGCCTGTTAAAAGTCAAGCGCTCGAAAATACAACATTCGGTACTTTTTTCAATGTACTTCAGTATTCTAGACGACACCAGAAAAAAGTGGACAATAAGGGAGAAATTAAAACTAAGTGATAAAGCACTGTAGCGTGTACTGGGTTAATGGCTAAATTGATGTCTCCCATACAATTTTGTGATGGGTGACCGAAAGTAAAATTGACCATAATAACTGTGGTGGGCACGTACTTCCTAATCAGTCCTGTTTTTATATACTGGCCTACTGCTGGGTGCGGGCCTCTTCTCATTGTGAGAAGGGTAAGGCTATTATAGTTCACCACGCTGGCCAAGAGCGGGTTGGCAGACTTTATACAGCTTTGGGAACTTTTTTTTAAGTACTCTCGGACACGTTGTTCTTTTTATGATGTTTTCCTTCATCGTTCGAAAGTATCGACAATACATCCCTACATAACTTATAAAAGACAGAGCTGCGTACCGTGAGAGTCGAACCTAGGACCTCCAGACTGAAAGTCAGACGGAAACTTCGTTCCTTGTGTTTGTATGTAGGTATGTATGTTAAACGGTTTTATTGAAAATAAAGATAATAATGATGTAAATAATGTATTAAACGCTAAAAAAGAGTTGGGTAGGTCTTACAAGGTACCTTAAGTAGGTATAATTGTTACTGTTTAGCTTACTACAAATGTATACCATAAACCTTATGGTCAGAGTATGAAACCCGCGGTACAAACACACATAATTATTACAAAATATACTTTACTAAAAGGTGTAAAAACAGTGAAAACGATTCAAACGAACGGTAGCGCTATAAAGGCACATTCACACTAACGGGCGCTCTGCAGCGGCGCGGAAACAAAATGTTCGTTTACAAAAAGAACGCGTTTGTGTTTACAAACGAAACTGATTGCTCGCTTGTTACCGCAACAATAACGCGACAGTGCATCCGCACGCACTGGGGGCACACACGCAGCGGGGACAGACACCATATTTTTAAGAAAATATTAAATATGTACTTTCGTTAATCACGAATATTCGACGAAAATTCATACAACAGCAAACCAGCTCACTTCTAAATCACTCTCGATCATATAACTTACTCGGCTGCATCACAACCGTATTGAAAAAAATAGATGTTGTACAAACGCACTCGCCTTGTTTTATTTTTACACGACTGCCCAGAAAAAAGAGTATGTTTTCAGGGTTCGTGTATATGTTTGTGAGATTCTTAATTCCATCATAACTTTGAAATACTTGACATTACAACTTTTAAATGGCTGAGAAAGTAGCATTCGACATACTCGATAACGCTAATAGGAAAGCCTACAAATGTCAGGGATTGGCATAAACTGGCACGTGACATATCGACAGCTTATGTCAGCCGGTACATTTATTACGTTTTGAATAGAGTTGTCGCTAATCGAATGTTACTTTGTTTACTCAGATCTGGATGTACCTACCTATGGGGTATTGTTAGAAGCCTTATATCATCCCAAGCGACATTGGCTATATTTTAACGCAGTTATAATTTTTGTTTCATTTAATGAATTCTTGTTAGTTTTATACCAGTACTGTAACTTTTATTACAGTTTAAATTACAAATATTTCGAAACGATACGTTTGCCACCTCAGCAAGAATTTCCAAAACTTCACATGCCCGCCAGCCCCGCGCGCGGCGGCGCGGGCGCCTGTCACTCCGCGATTGGAATTCCGCAAGGTGGGCATTTCGGTCACAGTTTGCTTTGTCTCTTTACGGCGACATTGTTGCGGGAATAAAAAAAAACTATTCACCTCATGGAATGCCTTTTGAAATTTGCTATTAACTAGCGTTCTATAGCCATTTATTGGATATACGAGTAGGTATATATATATGTATCTAACCTCGTGTATACGTACGGTTCATCTCCAAACTTCAAGCGAAAAGCGTTTTTAGTGTTTTTTATATGCTGCTAAACATGTACTGTTTTGATGTTGGGTAAATAACAAAACATCCAAGCTAACCACGGCGCACCGACTTCTGACAAGGACATAGGACAGACAGAAAGAGACGTATGACAATAAAATATTTCACCGATGACACTATATTTGAAAGTCAAATTCTGTAATAACATTTCAAAAATATTATTAAAAATGTTAAAATACTTTAAAAATAAGTCAATATAGAATATGTCAACATAAAATGTGTTTATAAAAGTATTGATGATGTCTCTCTATGTTTTCCTACAAATCTCAACCTTATTTATTCTTTATTTTAGTACGATAGAAGTCGCCAAATTTTCAAAACGACTTTTAAGTTTTTACTAGAACATTTTGTACAGCTGAATAATTAAAATGCTAAAAGTCAATTAGCCCCAGAGAGCTAGTTAGAGATTTTCAATTTAAGCGTAAACTAATGAAATCTCCCTCAGACGAGGTCAAGTTCAGACTGGGTGATTACGCTACGTCTGCTTTCACGACGACCAACTTTTGAGGCAATTTGTTTCTGTTGCGAATGATGGTAAAGTTGTCTGCCACTCCACGTGAGAAAAGGCAAACTACATAACTGATTGTTTTTGTTGAATCTAATAAACCTGACGCCACAAGTGAAGCTGAAAGATGAAGTGCCATTTCTAAATAAAAACAGTTTCTTAGAGATATTTTTATTTATAACAGCATGTTCATTGATAAAAGATGACTTGATGAGCAAGTTCCGAAAATATTTGATCACGCTAATCCTACCCTACTTCCTACTAATATTATAAATGTGAATGTTTATGAGAATGGATGAATGGATGTTTCCCTGTCACGCAAAAACTACTGAACGGATTTGGATGAAATTTGGCACACATGTAGTTAGACTACAAACTGAACAAACTTTGGTTTATATCCTAGATTCACTCACGCACTCCTTCTCTTTCCCATGAAGATTTCAAAGCCTTTCATCACGCACAGAGGTAGGCCTTCGATGCGGTTGTCGTTAGTATAGCTGACATGACCCCAACACAGCCGAGTATTTTTAGGAAGAACAAATAGGGGCCTATTTGTTTTTAGTACAAAGTGAACGCCTTAAGTTACATGCCTCATGTTTTATGCAGGGAACAGTGTCATCTAGTAGCGATTTGTAGATACCAAAAAAATGCTAATGAATAGATAGATTAGGATAGATTATTTTATCAAAAATAGGTTAAAACAGGAGTTGCCGCTACAAGCGACTGGGCGCGGCGCGTCTGCAACCCCAGACCCATTTGCCGAAGGAAATATTCATACTCCCGGAGTAATCTAAGAGATAATGAGCGGAGTCGAGATGGCCAATTAAAATGATTGCGGATCCCGCTTCAGACGCGAGCTCGAGCTACTGGTGACTTGCAAATTGAACTTGTGAGTTGTAGTTCAACTTGTGACAGTTTGGGATAGTTCGGTACTTCAGCTGTTTGGATCAGTTTATTACTATTCACTAATTAATTAGGTATTCATTTTAATTTCTCTTAATAGACAATTATTACACGAATGCCAAAGAAAAAGAGTGTAATATTTTCAGAGTTCATGTATGCATGTTTGTGAGGATCTTTATTCCACTAGATCCTTCAAATGCCTAAACAGGTTTGGATGTATGGGGTATCGTTAGAATCCTTACATCGTCCCAAATGATACTGGCTATAATTTTTTTTTCAAAATTCAATATAGCGGCATAACAAAATTTCTAAATTGCAAAATTTTTTTTCTTGGCATTGTAGTCCAGTTCTTTGTATTGCTTGTTTAAATCATTTTTGCATATGTTGTAAGGTAAGTATTTGCTACGTTGACAGGTTAGGTGTTTGAATACAGCTCATCTAATGCTGTGACAGTGAGGTCAAAGACGGTAAAACACCTAGCCTGGAATGGAACTGGCTCTCAAGTGAGTTTGCCGAAACATACTATTAGCCGCTTGGCGATATATTTCCAACTTCAGGGTGGTAGTTAGCGCCGCTTAAATTATTCCTTAATCGGTGATAATAATATTACAACAGAGGATGTTAGGTTTCAAAAGAGCCGACCTACAAGTTAGCGGGAGAAACTCGCGGCTCGAGGTCAGATTGGTAGTGGCATCGAACCAAACCACGCATTACTGCGCAGATAAATAGGACAGGTTTAAGTTTAGTCCAGTGGTTCGCCGCTCCTTTGAGCCGGCGACAGTTAAACTATCTCTATACATAATTCATTAAACTCGGTGTTATCGTCCAAACCTTAATGAAATTTGCTTCCGGTGGCGGATGCGGATCTTTCCGCTCCGGAGAACAGCTTAAATCATACTTCACGTCTGCGGACGGCTCCACTCGGAGCTGTGAGTTTATTAAAATTCTAAGATAAGAAATGAGTTAAAACTTTTCATGTTTAATCGCACCAGTGAACAAGAAGAGTGATTACAAGTTTTTTAATGGAGTAGTACGAGCAAGCCTATCTGCTGATGGTAAGCACGACATTCGCATTTGGTTTTGTCGCTTTAGTGTTGTCAATAAAATATTGTAATATATTAACTAATGTAAAAAAATTAAGCTGCTGACTTGAGCTGTCTTCTTCGTCTAGTTACATCGTCCTTGTACTGGCAGCTGGTTCTTGAGCGTAAACGTTACTCTTTCACTACGGAAACTGACGTGGTTTTGACACAATTTTGTTTTACTTATGCGGAATTACTCACGTTTAATTATATCGGATACTCCGCGCGCTAACCAATGTTTTCATTATGGTTAACACGCGCGCTGTACTTTTGTATATCTCCTTGAAAAAGGCCACTGAATGTAATCAAAACAATTCTAATAGTCGGAGTATCCGACATAATTTAACGTGCATAACTAAAACAATAACATTACTCTCGTTTCCTTTACTGCCATAATATCCACCTTTAGATAGATTTGGTTTGGTTAAAGCAGGTGACAGAAATGGTTTCCTACGAGCCGAGAACAAAGTTGTAAGCAGATCAAATTCTTATTGATAGACAAAATTCTCACGTTTGGTTCAAAAATTTTAATTGTACGTCGCCTCTACTTTCTCGAGGCATGACTGGACTCGACCGTGATATACCTACTTTGACTGTGACTCGTTGAACTTGACTTTTCATGATATATGTGAATCTAATCTAATACCTTTAAACGAGCAATTCTTGTATATATATATATATATATATATATGTATATATATATATGTATATATATATATAATATGAATCTCGGAAACGGCTCCAACGATTTTCATGAAATTTAGTATGCAAGGGATTTCGGGGGCGATAAATCGATATAGCTAGGTTTCATTTTTAGAAAACGTCGTTTTATCCGTGTTTTCAGCCGAGCAAAGCTCGGTCATCCAGGCACTATATCTTAATACTTGGCATGCGCACACTGCGACGGCAAAAACGAAGAAGCAGAAGCTAGTTAAATTAACAGGAGATTATTGTAAAAACGCCTGCTCCTTATTTTAATTGAATAGTGAATTACTTTATTGTTATATTATTTTCCTTATTCAATGAACAATAATATTTGATTCATTTGTGTGACAGCCGTTAACAATACCGGAGCCTGCACCAGAGCCCGCTGCCGGAGCCCGAGCCGGAGGCTGCCGGAGCCCGAGCCGGAGGCTGCCGGAGCCCGAGCCGAAGCTCACGCGATTCTGATTTATCAGTCCAGTATTTGTCGAAAGCTTTTGTCAGTGCAGCTCTATGGTGATTTATTTTTGTGTGTTTTGGGTAAAATTTAAATTGCAAGCATACGTTTCGTAGCAGTGCCACACAATTATTACTTTAAGCTATGTTATCTAAAGTCAAAATAGACATGTAGCTTTTATTATTTTTTAAAACTTATTTTGACACTTATTTTTTCATGTGGTTTGTAGTGTGTTTTATGTTCGTTAAATGATATTTAATTTATTTTTTGATATTATTATCGTTATTACTTTCGCATTGTTTATTATTTCTTTTTTGTTACGTGTAAGATAAATGTATTCGAAACTGTCGTTTTTATTTCAGTAAAGGAAATTCAATTTGAATTTAAGGGAATAACAGGAACGGTATGGTCCGACAAGTTTACTTGAGAGCCAGTTCCATTCCAGGCTAAATTGTGTTTACTATCTTCGACTACACCGTCACATAACATCAGGTGAGCTCTGGGTAACCACCTAGCTTGTGAACAAAAAAAAAAAAGTGTAGATACATCTAAATAATACATTCGTACATACAATTTTGGTAAAAATAATGAATTACACATCATTGCAGTAAACACTAGTCACGTTAGCCAACTTTTCAAATTTAGTGGTCGCGTATATTTTACCTACATCAAGGAATGGTTTATTAAATATGCCACCGTCTCTCGGAGCGGCGGAACACGGACGTCCTCATTTCCCTGGCTACAGTACAATACATAAGTACGCGTTTGCAAATGTATTCCTGCGAACCTGAAACGTAGGAGAAATTTGTCAAGGTTGATAAGACAGTCATGAGATGCGAGGCGGGCTCGCGCACAGGGGAGATAATGCAGTAAGCAACCTTTCTACAAATACTGCTCTAGCTTCGTGAGATGCAAGCTTGTTTTTGCCTTGATATTTTGATTCAAAGATCCTCACATGATACTTTTACAAGCAATTATCACAATTAATAACTTTAATCACAATTTTTTAGTAGTAAAATCAGTAATTTTCTGTGTCAATAATTTTAGTTAATTTACAAGAGTTTTGAGAGCCTGACGCTGACCTATTTATTAAACGCGTGTCTCAGCAGTTAGCTTGGTTTAATAGAACGTTTGTATTTTTTTTTCATCCTCGAAATATTTAGTATCTTATATTGGAACATCTGCGTGCTAAATAAAACCTAGTCCGGACTTACAGTCAAGCTTGAGTTTGAGTTTTAAGTTACTAATAAACTGTTTGTACTTTACATTTAAAACTATTTTACGATCTCTTTGTTAAACAGTTTACAATAAATGTGAAATTAAAATCTTGGAACTAATAGCTGTTACTTTCAAAAAGGTGAAAATGAAGATGATTACTGAATCCAAAAAGTTAATCCAAGTACATGACAGAGAAATTACTGCAAATAAATTAAATACTGCTACTAATAAAGCAAAACCACACAATACGAACACTCACTGCGTTCAGTTCAGTTGCAGAGTAGCGTATACACAGTGTGCAGGTGTGTTACATCTAGTCCTTCATGCAAATATTAATTTGTTTAATGAAGAATCACATTGAATCAAAAATTCACGATGCGACTTTAAGTACACATAATTTTTTCCATCATAAGAAACGTGATGAAAAATTTTTTTATAATATAATCACGTAGCAACCTACGTGATTAAAACATTGTTTATATGATTGTATATGATTGTGTAAACCAATGTTTACACATACAATACACACACATTTTTGTTTTAAGATTCCTTTTCTCTAGGTACGTGTAATTCGTATTATTATAATATTATATTTATTTGTATACATCGCTCGCGGTATTTTTCTTTCTCACAATTAACTACGTGAGACTTCAGAGAAATCAGAGAAATGCTGAAAATCAACGTTTTTTTATTCACTGGATGCTGCAGCGATAATATTCGCATTCTCCCCACTACAAACATGTATGTCTTTATATGTACATGTGTGTTTTTTTGTATCAAAAAATTATCTTTCTTTCTTT
The DNA here is from genome assembly GCA_950106695.1 of Biston stratarius. Classification (NCBI taxonomy): domain Eukaryota; kingdom Metazoa; phylum Arthropoda; class Insecta; order Lepidoptera; family Geometridae; genus Biston; species Biston stratarius. The sequence goes on along the minus strand of OX467110.1, from coordinate 14,254,425 downwards.
CTAGTCTCTTGCTTCAATAGTGTCTACGTTGTTCTTAGTTGTGTGTTCTCTGTTTTGTTACGTTCATTGCAACGTCTTGAATTTACAAAAAAAAAAAAATATTGTGTTAATGTAATGAGGCGAACGAGACACTCTCCTTATAGTAAGAGATAACATGTTTTGTCCATGACCATTGCAGCGATACACAGAAATTTGAGTAGCAAATCAAAGTTTACGACATCGCTGATTTGGCGCTCATTACATTGAGACATTCGATGGTTAGTTTCAATAGTCTTGTAATTTCCTGCAGTGCCCTTCAAATCGGAACACAGTAATGTTTAAGCACTACTACTTGACGACAGAATATCTGGTACTGCGACTGTACCTAGACTATCTCGGACTGAGAAATAAACTTTCTAATAAACTGAAAAGTTTCGTTCAAAGGTGTGAAATCCTGGTGTTCCAACCAAAGTTTTTACACTACGACCGAGTTCCGTGTCGTCACGAGACGCGTACAAATTGTCGCGCGACGCCGCCCCGCCGCGTGTGACGCGTTCGCAGATACAAATCCCTTTGTGTTTGTGTACTGGCTGTACAATGAACACAAACTGCCGGCTCCACCCCGAACGATAAATCAATGCGATCTTTGCCAGTTAAGAATGTTACAGCATTACAAACTCTTTTGCTTTGAGTAAGTTTTTTTTAACACCTATAAGTTCACGTTAGACCACCAGCTCGCCTGATGGTAAGCAATGATGTGGTCGAAGTTGAAACACGCAGACTTAGAAGATATCTATTCACTCTGGCCTTGAAAAGATCTAGATTATATTATCTCTCAGGAAACAAGGAAGCCGGCAGTTTGTACCATTCCCTGGCCGTACGGATGAGAAACGTAGAGTCAAAACTTTTGATACGTACCCATGGATATTCCACTATGTATGGGTGGTAGTGGGGCGACGCACTACTTGTCCTGTAATAAAAGGTATGGAAGTACAAGGTCGTACAATAATTATTCGTAGGTCGTACAGCTTATTTGACTGCAAATGACCAGGCCCTTGACTCTCTAACTAACATGAGTTTTTTTAATGATTGACAGGTTGCTTGACCATATCATGTTTAAGGTTAAGTGACGGTATGGTCGAAGATGGTAACACACCTAGCCTGTAATGAAACTGGCTCTCAAGTGAGGCCGGAACACACCATTAAACGCGGCCAAAGCGTCATCCACGTACGTACATGGAGGAAGTTCCCCACATGCACACAAAGCGTTTCGAATCCACATCGTTTATTCGCACAGCGAGGATATGGAACTCTTTGCCGGAGTCTGTTTCGCAAAAAGTACAACATGGGTGTCTTTACACAAGAGTAAATAGGTTCCTTCTAGGTAAGCGCGCTCCATCCACATTTTGAAAATATCCTCTGATATTTATTTATTTTAACTACTACAGTTTCAATAGCTAAGTGCCTAATCATTAATCCGCTCTTGAGATTCGACAACCCGCCATTATACCGCGCCGCGGCGGCACATCGAATGGCGGGTTGCAGGTTTGGTGGCACTCGTCATTTGCATTAATTAAAAACGCGCGCTCCAGCTGCGAGACACATCTCTGGATTACTAGTGCGGGGCTCTGTACCGATGTTTGTATAAAAAAATTAAAATAGTTTGTATTTTTTTCTTTGTTTAGTGGTCAGAAATACTCGTTGCAAATATTCAAGCACCCCGCACTCGTGGTACTGAGAAATTCGTTGAATTGTTCTTACATCGCAAGAGAAAAAAAATGTGTTGCGACGTTATTAGGCCGGAATCTCACTCCATTTATCCAGTGCGGGTGTATACACGCCATTAAATTCCTTTGCCAGACATATACAATTCGGTATGTAAAGAAAAAAAATACTTTGCTGATTCCAAAACCATTTCGAAATATTACATTCCTGTACATTATTTTGACGTTTAAAACTCTCTGAACTATGAGATGGGGTATATTTCAATAAAATACACAAGACAAACTTGACTTTCAATGAGTCCCATAATGACGTCATGTAGTTCGCTGTGCAAAAGCAATGGCGAACCTAAACAAAAGCTGTCAATGTCAAGTCAACGCAGCGTTGGATTTCGTACTATAATTACAGTATTTGTACAACTATTTCGTGCTCCGTACTAGATACTATCCATATCTAAGGATAGTAAGGAAAAATACTATAATTTCGTTACTTCACTTATAAAATACCAAAATAGGTAAATATAACACCCGTGCATTGCCAAATCACGTAAAAAAAAAAGTTCATTGGGTTTGTCCTTTTTCTTTTTGGCATCATACTCTGTGCATTTTGTCAGTTCTAATGTTTCTGTAAAACAGCTGTAATAGATCCATTTATTTTTTTAAATCATAATAGATTTGCCAGCGGCGTAATAGCGTAATAATCCATACAAAAAAGTAATAGATTAGCAACATTAAGAAGCTTTGCTAAACAAAATTCTTTACTTCATGTCAGTTGTCAAAGTCAATCAAATGTGTCAAAATATTCTATTTTGTTTTACATGGCAAAGGCCTACTATGGATATTCAGCCAACCTCATGACGTCATCGCTATCAAAAGTTTGAAAACGTATTAAAAATCAACTACCGCATAAAAAGCCAAAATATTCAAATTAGTTTCATGAAATAAAGTTTACTATCAGAAAAATATATAAAATAAATACCAAAAAAAAACTTTACATACCGAATTATACAGGGTTCCCCAAAAAAAAACCTTTACCAAAATTCAGTACCTATGTTTTATTAAAATCCACATCTGTATTAATCCAGCAGAACTCATTGGTACCGACTAGAGTTCGACCTACGATCTCAGTACTGTGTGTACTGTGTGTGTGTCAGTGTGCGTGACTCAATTGAAATTGAGTCACGCACCACAGTACTCAATTCTTGATGAGCTTGAGCTGCCGGTGAAGGAAAACATCGTGAGGAAACCATAGTATGGTGGTAGTGTACTTTATAGTACCTACTTGGCTAGCCAGATACCACCCTCAATTTTAAAATCTGCCGCCAAGCACCGAACGGTGTAATCCGGCAGCCTAGAGAGCCAGTTCCATTCCAGGCTAGGTGTGCTTTGTCATCTTCGACCACACCGTCGCCTAACAGCAGGCGACCTGTGGTCAAACACCTAACCTGTCAACTTTAAAATTAATTATTTATTGATATCGGATCGGAGACACTATCGAACTTTAAAAATGCAAATGATGTAGTTGTATCGGTCCCCGCCCTGCGGCCGCGCGTGTCGCGGCGGATGGCGACGTCATTACTGTGATTAATAAATACGACCCCGCTCGTGACGTCACTCTGTTCCAACAAAATGTGGCTTCATTAAAACTAAGTATTTTAAACATAGAAATGCAAAGGTTTTTATGTTAAAATATGTAATTACGAATCTGTTAACGTGGTACAGCCTTGTGTGTCAAGTCCAGGTTTTCTCCCGCCGCAGAAGGGGGGTACTTAGCATCTGTGTGTGTCTGTGGCTTCGAAACAGCTGAACCGAATTTATTAAGTTTTTATTGGAAACCTTCTTGATAGTGTTTTTTTTTTTAAAATAAGAAACAGACTTACGTTTGACCGCCATCTCACCTAATGTTAAGTGATGATGCGGTCTAAGATGGAGCACGCGTGCCTAGAAAATACCGATTCACTCTCGACTTAGCTATGATTCAAGAAAGCCCGTTTACCCTGCAAGGATTGCACAGTTTTATTTTTAAATTATCAGCTCATGCATAATATAGAATTATTTTTATTTAAATACATAAGCATGTCACATTTTCTTTATTACTATAGCTTCGGAGTGTTATTCCAGGATATAAACTATTTCCATTCACACTGGATGGATTTCACACTGAAGCCCGTGGCGCAATTACTACTCAAAAAATAACAAAAACAAGAAAATCATCCTATTTATGTAAACTTGACATAAATCCGTGTTCCACCAGCTTGCATGTTGGATGTATTAATATTCTAGGTTGAAGCGATGATAGCTCAGTGCTTAGCCAAACACGAAGAGCGTGGGTTCATAATCTGTCGCCAAGCACCTAACGTTGTGTTTCGACAGCCACTCCTGAGAGATAGTTCCGTTTCAGGCTAAGTGTGCTTTACCACCACACCGTCGCTTAACATCAGGTAAGGAAAAAAAGAGAAGAGGAAAAAAGAGGACTCCTACCAATAATTCAAGGCCTCCTGTCCGCCCTGCTTCTGTTGACTGAGTCCATCCCTGCGGCAGTAAACTCCGGCCCGCTCTCCATGCATATTACGGGCCGTCCACACGGTCAGCACTTTTCCACATTTGCCTCACAAAGCGGCCTGAATATGCATCCGTCATTTCGTTCGCTCGGCCGATCTGCATTGATTGATCCGAGCGGGTCGGAGACACTGCCGAACTTTAGTGCGGCTGTGTGTGACGCGACTTAATGACGTCGTGAAGTGCAGACACTTTATCCAAACTGATGCAATACGAAGGATAATGAAAATTATGCGCAAGTTTTTTAATTCTAGGTCTGCTTTTATAGGCTGTCTCTATGCTGGGCGCGAGCCTCTTCTTATATCCATCTAGTGAGAAGAGCCTTAGTCCAACACGTGCACCATGTGCGGTATTTTCCTTTTTAGTGTTCCGTACCTCAAAAGGATAAAAACGGAACCCTTACAGGATCACTTCGTTGTCCGTCTGTCTGTCAAGACCCTTTTTCTCAGAAACGCGTGGAGGTATCAAGTTGAAATTCATATCAAATACTCAGGTCTACTGTCCCTTAGAACTGCAAAAAAATCAAACTTTTAAGTCAACGCTGTTTATGCTGCAAATTTTCGACACTCGCAAGGGAATCAAAACCTACAGGGTACTTCCCGTGAACTCAGAATCTTGAAATTTCGTACGAAGCAACGTCTTATAGCACAAATAAAGAAAAAATTGCGAAAGGCATAACTTATCATTAAAAAAAACCATAACTTTTACTTTTAATATTATTTTATTGTATGGAACCCTCGGTGCGCGAGTCCGACTCGCACTTGGCCGGTTTTTTTATGTAACAGTAATAAGAACGAAACTCTCTCCTGATAGTAGCTAGAACAAAACAGTCCGAAGTATCACTTTGAGACATTCAATTGTTAGTCTCGACAGCCCTGTAATTTACACACTACTACTTGGCGGCAGAATATCTTATACTGCGGTGGTACCTAGCTAAAACAAATCCTTAAATAAAAATAGTAAAAATTACAACTGCTCAAAGAAGTAACATTTGGTTTTGTAACTGTATTTTACTTCCTGTGGATCAGTAATACAGTGTTGAATCAAAATTTAACATCAAAAATATTATAGAGTTGCGACTTTTTAAGTTGTGATCTTGGTCTATTGACTATTAAGTACCCTTTCTTGTAAACACAAAATTTAAATATTATTTTTTGGCTTTAGGTTTCCGTATTTACTTTTATATGCAAGCTGTTGAAAACGTTAGCAAAACTAAACAAAAACTTACCCTGCGACTAAATACTGTACAGTGTTACAACAGAAGAAGGTCAGTAAAAAGAAATAGTGGAAGCACTAAAGGCAAACCGTCATAAAGTTCAACGACATCGGAGAAAGTCGGGAAAAATGTGATTTCCAAACATCAACACCTCGAGCGAGGAGCCTATAAGGCGGAAGGTATTCAAGGGGCGAAAAGGGCGAAAGGTATTTGAGAACGGGCGGCCGCCCATCAAAAACACATGTCCTGTAACGACGCCCGTCGGCGACTCCAGAATCTTTCAATCGTTATCTTTTATTCGCCGCTGATATCCACGAGTTGGCGTGCAAGCCACAGGCGGAGGCGAGGACGGAATCACGCTAATCTCAGTAGAATTGTTTGATTCACTGAGAAAAGCGGAAGAAATGTGTGAGTGGGTGTTTCCCACACGACACTATGTTGTCATTGTAGTTGGCGTCACCGAGTCGCAGGTGACGTGGTTTCTTCTGGGATTTCCGGTTACTAGAAAACACTCTTTTGGTCTGTTTATAAATCTGCAACGTGCAGATACTGCACTATTGCACGGTTTTCGATTGAATAGTTGGAACCCGAAATTTACATAATATTGTATTGTCATCGGAATTTTTTTTCATAAGAATCTGTTTAGCGGCTGTAATCAAGAACCTGACCCAAGATTTGAAACAAGAAATATACGAGTGAAGTTACATAAAACTGTTGAATAATAAGGGTCAACTCACGTTTATCTATATCGAATACTCCGACTATAGTTTGGGCCGCGACCGGTGGCCTTCTTTAAGGAGATAGAGCAGAGTACAACGTGCGCGCGGCCTCGTCTCGCTTCGCGAGCTCCGCGCCTAGCACGTGAAGGCAGCTGTTGGTACGCGGGCGCGGGGGGATGGGAGCGGGTTGTGCGACGGGTAAGTGTTACAACGTCAGTTTCCATATGGGTCAAATTAATTTAAAATAGAAGTCGCCTGCAACTTGCGCCGTATCATCAACCTCTGAAGAGGCGTCGTGCGAATTTATAGCGGTTACCTCGGCGCGGGCGGCGCATCTGCGAGAGATTTACGGAGCTCGTCCGAAACACCGACTTACAGTTTTTGCTGCCAGCGCCACACATCCACGCTCCGCCGAGGGCTTTATACTTATACGCAGTTCAGTTTGTCGACACCGATATTTGTAACGAAAGGGCTTTGAAGACTACGGAACTAAACGGAGCTTGTTGATTGATGTTTTTGGGAATGTTGGTTTGATTTCCTTTAAAAAAACACTATAGGGTTTTTGGCAACATGCAGTGAACAATGTACCACATTAGATATAAAAATAAATTGACTCGCAACTTGCAAAGCACTCAGATTTGAATGGCAATGGCTTGGGAGTAGATTTTCACTGTTCGAATCCGTTTGACGATAAATTGTGGACTGTTATTTTAACCTTTGTTTAAGATGGTCGCAAAGGCACAGTTTGCTGGTTTGTTTTGCCCCTTCAACCACAATCTTACTTTTGGTGATAGATCTCCTTAACAGAAGGTCGTCTAGATAGGCACCACCGCTTTATAAGATATTCTGTGTGTAAACGTTACTGAGCTTCTGTTTGATGTACGCTGAAGCTTGCGAAATGACACGGCTGTTGCGACTAACCATCGAAAGTCTCAAAGTTAAGTGCGATAAAATGATACTTCGGACTAGTCATGGGCAAGCGTTATCTCCCACTATCAGGAAAGCGTTTTTATTAGTTTCAAAAAAAGAAAAAATCGCATATGACCAGGGTGGTGGACAAAGGCTCTGTTCACAATGAGAAGAGGTCCTCACCCAGCAGTGGGACATTTTATAAAACAGGGTTGATTCGAATATTTTCTAGCGTGCAGCTTAGTCACGGTATGCGCCGTTCCTGTGGGATACCTTACAGATAATAAAAAAGAAATTTTAAAACGGAGTCCGCGTTACAAGTAAGTGTAATGAAAGTTTGTACAGCATTACTTAGTTATATTCTAATAGCCATCAGTTTACAAGATAAATGCTCCTCTTCAATTTCGATTCCCGGAAATTTGCCCAAGTCTTTGTACTGCAGCTCGCAGACCGTCTCCCAGCCGAGCCTGGTGGCAGCTATCTGGGTTCCGACAGACGTCATCCAAGCAGAGGTCACGGGGACTCCTCGCTCCTTGCATATTGCTGATCTGAAAATTTGAAATTTTATTATCATTGCAATTGAACTGGCTCTCAAGTGAGGCTGCCGGAAAGCACCGTTACTTGCTCGACGGTAGATTTTCAAGTTGAGGGTGGTAGCTAGCCAGCCGAGTACTAGACCATACCTTACCACCATGCTATGGTTTCCTCGCGATGTTTTCCTTCACCGGCAGCTCAAGCTCATTGTTGGGGCTTAAACCCACGTTCTTCGGCGTGTGAACCGACCGCGCTAACCACTGAGTTATTATCGCTAGCAGCCTACCTACCTACTCGTATAGAATCATGTATGAAGTGAGTGTCCGTACCTGACCCGGAGCAGTTCCCCGGCGATGCCGAGACCCCTGTAGTCCTTGTGCACGGCCACCCCCTCCCTTTGTAATACGCGTCCACGTTAAACTTCCCGAAAATGTTGCATTTCTCGTTCATGAACCTGGCCAGGTTTAATACGGTCTTGATTTCCTGTGCTTGAACCATCTGTAACAAAAAAAAAAATATGCATATTAAAAAAAAACAAATAAACTTGGTATCATATGATCTTATTTAATCTTAAAACGTGTCAACATGTCGCGCCCATTTGGGCATACAATGTGTTAGCTTACCGATTGTACTGTTTGTAAGTCTTCACAGGGTTCGTGTTTCCTCTCGTTGACCATGATGGACAGCCCCACGACCTGCAGGTCGGCGGACTGCTCCAGGCAGCACGCGTCTACTTGGTAATCGATCTCTTTGGACATCATCAAATATGTTCTCACTTGCTTGTATTCTTCTAAAATTTCAGCGTGTGTGGCAACCTCTGAATTAAGAATTCGGATCTAATTACAAAACATTGTTGCCAAAACATCATTGAGGTTTAATTTTCAACAGTGATTGAAAAATTATGGTTTATTGAATAGTCCCACCGTCGATAATAAATAAATAAATATCATAGGACACGTTACACACAGCGCCATCTGACCCCAAACTAAGCAGAGCTTGTGTGATGGATGTCAGATAACTGATAGAATAAATAAATACTTTTTTTTGTAAATACATACAGAACACCCAGACACAGAACAAACATTTGTTTATGCCATAAAATGTTTGTCCTTGGCGGGAATCGAACCCACGCCCCACAGCTCAGGCAAACATACTACCAATGAGCCAACAGGGTGAAAAGATATAAATTCAAAACTTACTGGACGCTTTATGAAGTGGCTCTTCAGGGAATAAATATTTACACATGAAGTCAAAAATGTCCTCAAACTTGTCTTTCGGTAATTCCTGTATGCATAATTTCAGTTCTTTTCCGTTGTGTATTTTCGTAAATCGAGTCCAAACCCTCTCAGGCATCGACATCGTGCCACTCGACACGGACGGCAGCGCTACGTGACTCGGAGTGGCGCTGTGCGGACCTAGTTCGCAGTTTTTGTTCTTACGTAGCAGAAGCATATCACAGAAGAGGCGTGTGTTAAAACAGATCAAGTGCGTGTCGGAGTGACGCACAGAGGGTTCTGACAATATAGTGTGTTTATAGAGATAAAAATTCTTTCGGTTTTTTGTTTAAATTTGAAATCATTATCTAGAACCTAAATAACACTTAGACAGTTTTTGATACTTTTGACCGATTTCATAAAAAGATGACAAGTAATTTTGAATGACGGTAGGTACTCATCTCGAAGTTGTTCAAGAGTATATTTCCTTAGGGCAAACCTTGCAGTTAGATAAAAACAACTTCGAGAAAAAAGCCAATAGAAGAGTCCAGCTGGGATTTGGCAAGTTGCTTCAGGTCTTCACGTCGTCCATACCACAATGCCTCAAGACAAAAGTCTTCAACCAGTGTGTCCTACCCGTCATGACATACGGCGCCGAAACGTGGACGCTTACGGTGAACCTGGTCTGGAAAATCAGTCGCTTAGAGTGCTATGGAGAGAGCTATGCTCGGAGTTTCTTTGTGGGACAAAATTCGTAATGAAGTCATCCAACATAGAACTAAAGTCACCGACATAGCTCAAATAATTAGTCACATTTTTAGAAGAACCGATAATAATTAACGCAAAATATTTTTTCTACGAAAGGAAACCCTAAATAAACTTTAATTAATACCGTTTTATATCGACTACGTACTATCGTACTATTTATACAATGTAGGTATAACGCACAATAACAATTTCGTCGAGTTAGATAAATATTTAAATTAAATCCTCGTCACTGTTGTAACCAAAATAGACCGGAAATACGCACAAAATATATCTCTTGGATACTCAGTTTGACTTATAACATATTTTTTTAACTTTAGACTACATATTCCTTGGCGTCACATAATCATTGACATTTCATTTGACGCAGAGACACCACGTACCGTGCAGCGCTAGAAAAAGATAAATGGATTATGTTGACGGCGGTGTTCCTGTAGGACGATCAGTTACCATCTATCATTTGACTAGCAGCGTGGAGCGAAGTCGCGTCACCCAAAACTCTGATGATGGATGTCAATCGATGATGCCAGTTCGGTACTGATACTGATTACTGATACTAAATCTTTATTGACCATTACAAATTACAAGTCTGGTTATAGATCCAGCTACTGCCAGCTGTCTTACGTATATCGTCACTCCAGCTAGTCTCAGGGCGTCCTATATAACGTTTGCCGTTTTACGGTCTCCACTCTAGAACACGTCTACTCCAACGGTTGTCGGTTCTGCAGCAAATATGACCGGCCCACTGCCACTTCAACTTGCTACTACGCGGAGCTATGTCGGTGACTTTTGTTCTCTGGGGAATTATTTCGTTCCAGATACGATCCCTTAGAGCGTAGCATAGCGAGCATAGAGCATAGCCATTTCCTTAGCAGGATTGTTACCTTTTCACGCCTAATCGGCTGATCTGATCTTACTATAATTTGACAAGGAGATACTTTATATCTTAAAGATTAACAAAGGCTACTTTTACATATTATTATAATTATATTTGCCCAAAATGTATGCCGAGAGGTCGGTATACATTCGACTTGACGAGCCGGTGCGACGGTGTTACAAGTTGATCTTTCTTTTTATTGCTGCAAAGATCTAACGAGCTGTGGACGCCCCTGCGTTGAAATTTATCTTATTGTTTATATTATTATCCAGTTCGAATTAGTGTGATTAAAATTTAGGAGAGAAGATGGCTCCTTCCCTTGATCAGACCATCGTGTTGGCGACCGGCCTGCACGACGGTCGGTTGGCCAGACACAGCGAGACGGAAGAGGCCCATCACAATGAGTATTCTGATCAAATATCGCGCCCCTCAGCGGCTGAGCGCGACCTAAAAAACAAGTTCCAAACAGTTTTGGCTAACGCTTCGAGTGGAGTGTGACGTCACGCGCGCGTGGTGCCGCGAAGGATATAAATGGATTATGGTGATGCGGGTACTTGCGCGGAGTCGGCCGCCGTCGCCGCCGCCGTTGCGATTGTTATGGAGATTCCCGCTTTATTCACACTTATCGCACTTTTTCCTATTACACTACGCGCCGTATCTCACGAACTAACTCGATGATTTATCTGCTGGCAGTGATATCAGGTTATTGTGTGGAGATGTATAGATTTAAAGCGCGGTTATTGTCATTCTTGGAATCGGAACTAGGGCGAGTTTGGCCCGTCGTTGTTCGGCAAATTTATGAGTTTCCTCTCGTGGATTTCAAGTTACATCTAGCTACAAGATACTTTTAACTTTTTCTAAATCTCTCGTTCTAATTTAATTTGTTTTATCTACTCGGTGGAATATATCCTTAGCTACAAGTCGTCTAGGTAGGTACCACCGCAGTACCAGATTACATTAGTGTGTTCCGGTTTGAAGTGTGCTGCAGCGAAATTACAGGGCTGTTGAGACTAACTCTACTGGTATTTAAAGTCTCAAAGTAATGAGCGCCAAAGCAGCGATGCCCTGGACTTTGTTGTGCTGCTCAATGTTCTGTGTATCATGGACATGGACATGCGTTATCTCATACCATCAGGAACGGGTATAATTACATAAATTTTACATTAAAAAGAAATGATGTGAAAATAATAAGGCAAACGAAACGTTCTTGGGATGGTAAGAGATAACGCCTGACAATAACCATAGCAGTATACACGCATTACTATTAGAGGGTTATTAAAAAAAATGATTTGGAAGATAAACGCGTAACCTTTCCACACTTAACCTTCTAACGAGACAACTCCACTACAATAATATTAAAACTTATATCTGATTAAACATATCAAATAATTTCAGTCAACCATCGAGCACTGAAAGAAGAAATTGATTAAACTAGCGTGAGAGTATCAAAGAAAGCGAGGGTGGGGTCCAGGCAGTCGATGGAGTAGATAAGCCTCCGCCCCGGGCTAACAGCCTCGCAGGCGCTAATCCGGGAGTGGATTGCATCCTCGACCGGTGTTATCGCTTATCGACTCGCTAACGACTTCGCCGATTGTTTGACTAATGTCGGATAGATTGGCGCGGAGTCCCGCGGCTTGATTGAGTTAGTTTCAGCTAGGACGCGCGATCAATTAACGAGTGCCGTAGACTTACTATCCACAACGTCATTACTTTCGAACTTAACATAATTATGTAAATACCTATAGCTATAGCTGTACTTCGCGGTTTGAGCCGCATTTGGTGGTTTTTGGTGGTTTTCGGTGTGTTCCGGCAGCTTCACTAGAAAGCCAGTTCCATTCCAGGCTAAGTATGCCATACCATTTTCGACTTCACTTAACATCAGGTGAGCTGAGGTGGAATACCTAGCTTGTCAACATTAAAAAAAACACAAATCTAACGACATCCAGATCAGTTTAGACGTTTAGTCGTTACAAGGGAACGTAGGAATGGATACATACGGACAGGTCAAACATACAACCCTCCTTTTTTGGTGTCATCGCAGGTGGGGCAAAATATGTTTTTTAAGTTTAACAGAGTCTTGCCGTGGGGGCAAATCACTCCCAGATGAAGTCGCAGCGCGAGACGCGGCGATGTTTTATTCATCCCCTCGACCGGAAGCGGAGTGGAAAGAATCGCACCCGCACCTCGCAAATATTAACATTCTCTCTGTTAAATAGAAGCGGGACGGCTGGGAACAATGTTTATATTTCTCCTACTTTTCTTTTAAATCGGAAAAATATGAGCCAAATGAAAAGTAAGCGGTTGGAGATTTTTCTTTTTTTTTATGGTTGAAAGACTAGGTATTTAACCACATTTCACCGATTTTTAAGTAAAGGCCAAAGATGGTAAACTCATCTTGCCGGGAATGGAAGTGGCTCTAAAATGAGGTGAAAGTGGTGGTGGTGGTACTTTTTTTTTTTGGTTTTGCTTTATGTTTATTCTGCCAGTGTCAAACCGCCCGTTAGTGGTTAGATTGTTTATAATTATAATTTTAATTATTGTTATTTTTTTAAAGTTGCTTTTCTTCTTTTTCATTTATTATGATACATTTTCTTGTACCTATATAATATCTTAGATTCAGTAATTTCTAGTAAATATTTTTTTTTTGTGTTTGTGTAGTTTTATTCTTGTTACCTTAGACAACAACATTTGTAATGATATTTATCTTAAATATTGTTTTTATTTATCTAAAAATATTATATTGTGACGACCTATTTCTGGGCCTAGTGAAGGCCGAGTGTAGAGATAACTACTTATCAATAACTTCGGCATAACCTGTATCTATGTTCATTTAAATTAACCATTAGAATTAGAATTTGAATGATAAATATATAATTGAAATTTTAAAGTAGTGAATACTTTGTTAGAAGCCACGGCGGAGTTATGGGAGCACCATGAAAAGACACGTTACCCCGCGTTCCAATAATAAGACAGAATTCCAAAATTAATTATGATAAATCTATCATCATGAAATCATATAAAATGGATGACTCTCAATTCCGTAAAAGTTTATTACAGGATGCAGTTTCAGCACTAAGCTCCCCCCTCTGCCCCCTCGACCGGAAGCAAGGAAGCGTCGCATCCGCAATAATCAGCCCCGTCGGTTACCGGAAGTAGACGACGTTTAAATATTAAAGTTCCGCTGCTCACTTGAAACGGAGATAAAATAATCCCGCCAGACGCGGTTTGCTGTGGCTGCGTACCTGATTACAATAAGCGTAGCTATCGTTTAACTCGTTAACAAAACCATAGTTATCTCAAAACACAGGTTTAATTTACATTGAACTCATTTTCACTTAATTCAATCTTTTTAAGTGCTCTATCGTGGACCGCATCTTCGCACTCGCTTCGCTTCTTTAACATCAGGCGAGATGGCGGTCTAACGCAAGCGTTATTCAATTAACAATTAAAAAAAGCAATTTGGATTCGCGCTTCAAGGGTTCCGTACCATTATCTATAAAAATGCCGTGGTGGTGCCGGCGTAAGAATAGTACCCCACCCTCTCTACTCGTGGTTGCCGTAAGACTCGGCTAAGGGATGTAATCCGGAAGATGGGCAGCAGCATCTTCCTTGAACAATCACACCTAACTACACTCGCCAACCCGCTTGCCAAGCGTGGCGAGTATTGGCAAAACCCCCCCAGGAGGAAGCCTATGTCCAGCAGTGGACGTCCTATGGCTGATGATGATCTATAAAAACGGCAAAGAAATCACGTTTGTTGTATGGGTGCCCCTTTATTCTGTTTTTTAGTATTTGTTGTTATAGCGGCAACAGAAATACATCATCTGTTAAAATGTCAACTGTCTAAATATCACGGTTCATGAGATACAGCCTGGTGACAGACGGACAGATAGGCAGACGGACGGACAGCGGAGTCTTAGTAATAGGGTCCCGTTTTACCCTTTGAGTACGGAACCCTAAAAATGGCTCCATGCCCCTAAACCCAAACACGGTTTTAGATATTTTGGTTTAAAAATCAAGCTACTGCACCGATTTTTATGATATTTCTGGGGGATCAATCTGAAAGTATCCTTTCAAATAAAAAAATATTTTAATTTCATAACTGACGAAGTTAATAAATAAATAGTTTTTTGAGTTAGTTGTGTTAGTGTTGTGTCGTATTTAGTTTTAATATTTTCCCACTAATCGCAAAGCCAAAATTATTTGCCGGCACGTCTATGGCCTCATTAAACATTTCTTTAGAAAAATGGCACATTGGTTCATAAGGGTTCGCCACCCCTGGCCTAGCCTGTCATCAGTTAAAAACGTAAAATGTATTTTACTGTTATTTTATCCTAACTGCCCATGGCTACCCATTAGTAAAAATTATTCGCATGACGTACAACAAAAACTGACTTGCTGTAGTTTCAAGTCTCGCTCCGTGAATGTGCCACATAATAAATCGAGCAAAAACATCAACAATTCGCTCCACGGCGTCCTCTATTCCCGAACCTCTGTCAATTGTCCTATATCAAGTTGTTACACAGAACCGCACGGAACCTCGACGAGGTGCACTCGAAAAACTGTTCTGTAGGTAACGGAATAAGGTGCACGTGTGCTGTAAATACAAACTGTGGTATTAAGCTAGTGACACACCTGTGATCGAATGTGTGCGTACGACGCAGTACACAAAGTTGTTCGACATTTTCTTTTTCACGGTATGATTATAATTTATAGTGTTTTTCTTAGAAATTTCTTCAAAATTATCAGGTGCATGTCGAAAACCTTTAAAAATTTACTCCGACCCGCGGCGTTATCCGTATTTTTTGGGAAAATAGTAACCTATGTTTTAATCCAGAGTATGAGCTATCTGCGTTCCAAATTTCATCTAAACTCGTTAAGTCGTTAGAGTGTGAAGAAGTTTTTAAATGATTAACTATAAAAAAAAAACATTCTAATAAGCTTTCGATTTTATACTGTTAGTACGATATTGATTATCACAAGAAATTTGACCCCAAAATTAGCAAAGCTTCTACTAAGGACACCAGATAACTGACTTAAATACATTTTTTGTGTAAATACATACTTTTAGTAAATTCAGAACATCCAGACACAGAACACTGATTTTGTTTATAGCACAAAATATTTGTCCTGTATGGGAATCGAAGCTACGCCCTACAGCTCTGAATGCAGATATACCGTCAATGAGCCAACAGGAATATCAATATTTTGCATGATCCTTTATATTGAATCTCTTGAACTATTCGCTTCTTGTTAGTCTTACGAGTATTTATACAAGGTAAGTACGGTAATGGAGCGATATGTCCCGGGCTGGCGCAGCGAAAATATTGGAGAGGTTCACAGCTAACAAATCACGTTACCAAAGTAAACCAACAACTATAAAACTTCAACAACTGTGTCCCAGTGCTGTCGTGCAGTCATCCGTCAACTGATAAAGCGGATGTCACTGTCCGGGAATGTTATTCGAATAAAATATGGTCGGTAATTGGTATTCTGTATTTTATTTAATAACTGGTTGCGCTGGTCTACCGGCGCCGTTGTAATGAGTTGTACGCAGATCAATAGGGGCTGTAAGCGTTCATTATCATGTCCTTACAGGTCGGAGTAGACGCAGGTCGGTGAGGTCTGTTCGTCCTTTGTGATGCCTCTGTTGTAGCTCTGTGGTAGCGACTAGTTTTCATTTGAGCATAACATAAGACAGGACACAAAAAAAAATATTTCCTTTTTTTATGGTTGACAGGCTAGGTGTTTGACCACAACTCACCTGATGTTAAGTGACGGTGTGCTCGAAGATATTAAAGCACACCTAGTCTGGAATGGAACTGTGACTCAAGTGAGGCTGCCGGAACACACTGTTAGATGCTTGGCGGCAGATTTTCAACTTGATTTTGGGTGGTAGCTAGCCAGCCGAGTACTAGAAAGTACCCTACCACCACGCTATGGTTTCCTCACGATGTTTTCCTTCACCGGCAGCTCAAGCTCATTGTTGGGGTTTAAACCCACGCCCTTCGGCATGCGAACCGACTGCGCTAACCACTGAGCTATCATCGCTACAATACTATACAACATAAATATTGTACAATTTCAGTTCATTCGAGTCCCTGAGTCTTATACTAAATATCTACTTGTTTTGTTGTATTGGTGTTTGACAGCCCTGTTGGCTAATTAATAGTATATATAGGTTCAATAGCTGAAGGACGGCGGTTCGATTCTCATCCAGAACAAACATTTTGTGGTATAAACAAATGTGTGTTTTGTGTCTGGGTGTTCTGTATGTATTTACAAAAAAAAAAGTAGTTAAGTATTCTATCAGTTATCTGGTTTCCATAGTACAAGCTTTGAATAGTTTGGGGTCAGATGGCGCTGTGTGTAATGTCCTACGATATTTATTATTATTGTACAGTTCCTTACCAGTATCAGGACTGATGCTGTGACAAGCATATTACCTTCATCAAATATTTATCGTCATTTAAATGTATGCGTGTCAATGTCTCTCTGTGTGTGTTGGTATGCATAGGAGTGTGTGTAAAGTACGTAAAAGATAATCTCCTCTCCCTATCCTATCCTCCCCTCTCCCTGTAGTTTGCTATATTCATTATCATCAGCCATAGGACGTCCACTGCTGGACATAGGCCTCCTCCTGGGGGGGTTTTGCCAATACTCGCCACGCTTGGCAGGCGGGTTGGCGAGCGCAGTTAGGTGTGATTGTTCAAGGAAGACGCTGCTGCCCATCTTCCGGATTACATCCCTTAGCCGACTCTTACGGCAACCACGGGTAGAGAGGGTGGGGTACTATTCTTACGCCGGCACCACCACGGCAATATACGCAATATACACGGCTTGCTATATTAGTTAAAGCTAAAAAATATTGTGTTAAGTTACCAAAGGTCACGGACCCCATGTCTGTGGAACAAGAATAACAATAAAAGAAGTATGTAGGTATGTAAAATGTACCATTATTTTCGTTCTTGATTTACTTCTTATTAAGACTGTTTTTTAAGTAATAGTAATGACACGGACGAGAAGCTCTCCTGATGGTAAAAGATAACGCCTATCCACTACCATTGCAGCGATACACAGAACTTTGAGTAACACAACAAAGTCCAGGGCATCGCTGCTTTGGCGCTCATTACTTTGAAACTTTCGATGGTTAGTCTCAACAGCCCTGTAATTGCGCTAGCTGCAGTACCCTTCAAATCAGAACATAGTAATGTTTTCACACTACTGCTTGGTGGCAGATTATCTGGTACTGCGGTGGTACCTAGATGACCGCCGAAGTAAAATTACGTGACATTACAATAATAAGCAAAAACACATAATTATAAGTTGTTATTCTAGTTGTCAGGTTCCTATATTCTATAAAGCACGCACCTATCCGGAGCGACCCTGTAGATTTGTAAGAATCACTGTAAGATGTACGAATTAAACACGTACAGACAAGTTTAACTGACGAATTTCAATATTATTACGAGGATTTTAGTAGTGCGCGGCCTTTTGTGCCTCTTGGATGGCATCCCAGACTCAAACCTGTAGTGTCACGTGTTGTTTAACGTTTAAAGTTGCGATTGTCCGGCCGGAGGCCTAAATGATGTAACGTTCGATAAATTCGATAACGCTAATAGAAATGTCCAAATGTACCCGAGATTGATATAAGCTGTCCGCTTGACGTGTCGCCTGGATATGTCAGTCCCGTACATTTTTTACTTTTCTATTTTCAATTCAAATTCAAAGTATTATATTTAATTGCCATAGATAAAAAAAAAGTTCAAATATCAGTGTTAATGTCTCCTGGTAGTATAATATATATTGTTGTTGTTGCCGTTAGGGTACACAGACTGTTTGCGCCGTTCTCGCGACCATAATAAATTGTTACAATATAGGGTAAATGTGGGATAGTTGCCACACTTTTTGAAATAGGCAAATAACTTATAGATTTTGAGATTTTTAAAATTTTAAACGTTTGTGATGTGTAGTATACTTATTAATGAAAAAGTAATTAAAATAATTTTGCATTAATCTGTTGTATTTGTTTAGTTACAAGCAAAATACAAAAGTCTTATAACCGAGGATAGATGCCTAATGTGTGGGTTAGATGCCGCATTGATATTTTGAATTGTGGGATAGTTGCCCTATGTAAATAATTAAAGACTATTTTAGGTTTATACATTTTAATCAATATTAGCTGTTACATAATCATATACATAATTACATATATACATAACCATAACATTTAGTTTATTTAATAACTGAAACAATTTAAGTATCTATTTAAATAATATTAGCATCAATACTAAAAATTGCAACTTCTTATACGTTTAACATCTTTGATACATATATTTTTTTTTTATTTTATTCATGGCATAATTGTGATTTGCTGACAAGGATTACAATAATATAATCGCCATACATTGTGCAGGTTTCTTGCAGCCACTTTTTACACATGACGCACTGTATCCGGTCTCCCGTTGATTTTGTCTTCTCATAATTTTCGAAACTTTTCAGACATTCATTTGACGTATTTTCAGAAGAGTCTGACTCATATGAGTTGCATCCCGTTCACCGGCCCGGTTCTTCCCGGTTCTTCGGTTATAATTCCATAACTACGAGATATTTCATTTATGTCTTTTTTTTGCCTCTGTTCCTCAAAGGCGCATTTACTTTAAGCGCATCTTCCGTTTACACGCCTCGAGGGTGTGCCCCTACTTTGCGCCCATATTTACGTGGCATATCTAGAAAACAAAAAAAAATATCGAATTAGATGCTAGATGAAGGGATAGATGCCTCTAAGGGCTTCTATACTCACAAAAACTGGGGCATCTATCCTTTTTTGAAGGGATAGTTGCCTTCAAAAATATTAAATAAAACATGTTCAAACATACTAAAATAATATGTAAATACTTTTATATGATACATATACACTTAAAAAAAATAAAAATATAGGTACTTACTTCAAAAAATCAAAAGTTTCGAGCGCAATAACATTTGAGTCGAACCAAATCCTTCAATCTGTTGTCGCCAAAAATATGTTTTGTCTCACAACTCGCGACATGTCCATTCCAGCGAAGCACGTAACACTGACTGAAGGACGGGTGGGGGTAAGGTTACATTAAAACAAAACACAACGAGTGTAATGTTTTTACATGTCGCAATGTGTGTACTGAGGCATCTATCCCACTAAGGCATTTACACTACATTTACCCTACAATACGTTTGAAGCTCGCACCATATTGTCTAACGTGGTGGAATATGGCCTTACCCTTCGCACACTGAGAAGAGGTCCGCGCCCAGCAGTGGGATAGCTTATAAAAACAGGGCTGACTCGGAGCATGCCCACAGGCTTTTCGCTCTCTTCACTTTAGCATCTTAAGTGTGAACTTAATCGTGAATTTCTTCAGAGCTAACTTTAATTTCTGCTATTAAAAATGTACTTAAAGCAATTATCGAGACTTAATTACAAATGTCTTAGTGAGATCGAATCTAGTTAATCCAAATCTACTAAAGCTTTACACATTTAGAAGTAAATTAGATTCCTTTATACTGGAAACTGTGTGTTATTTCAAAATCTGTAGTATAACGTGTGTTCTGTGTTTGCTAAACTGATTACAAATCTGTTTGGAATTTGCTACAATGCGAGCAAACAGTGCTACATTTTGGTAGAGCATAAATAACCAAAATGCTAACTGCCAACATGGCAAACACTAGTAGTTCGACAACGACGTGTATCTTAAAGCTTGTTGAAATTAAAAAAGATCCAGTCAGACTTTAGATGGGTGACCGTGAGTGGCATTTGCGTTATACAACTCATCACTTGAAGTTTCGCCAGCCGATAACTTTGAACGGTGAAGGAAAACATTGTGAAGAAACTTACAAGCCTAAGAGTTCTTAAAAAAAAGGTTCTTGATGATGTGTGGAGCCTCCCAACCCGCACTTGGCCAGCGTGGTGAACTACGGTTTTACCCTTTTCGTAATGACAAGAGACGCGCGCCCAGCAGTGGGCCAGGTTATACAAAACAGGGCTGATCCGGAATTTATCACTTCAAATTTTATAACTAATCGCTACCATGATTCACGTGACACTTCTGTCGGTCTCGTTGTTTATTGTCGTTTTATAAAAACGACAACATTTCTTCTTCTTATGAATGTTTTATCTCCGCCTCCACTCGAACAACTGTCAAACCACGTGAAAAAGCAATCGGGGGAATATTTATTCTGACGCCAGCTGCTGGCGTCGCTCGCGTACTCGAGTGACTTGTGGTGCAAAGAAATCTCAACAAAATACTCATGATGCACGATACAAACTGTTCAACTCCGCTAACGAGCCAGCGTAAGCTGAGCCCCGTGCACGGTGAGTGCCGCTATATTACGTGATTCAACTTAAAGTGTATAGTAAGTTTGGTAAAAAATCCTTTTTTTCTAAAAGTAATTTATTTAGTTGACCGTGAGTAGTATTTTCAACTATGCGCTATCGTAGACTGGTTGACACTTTAAAATGACAATAGGTAACCACTATTTAACCTGTAGCAGCAACCGTAATGTCATGTCAATGGCCACTCGAACATTTTATCTGACATGAGGGCTGGCCACTCAGCATTCAGCTACCTACTTACGATCGCCAAGAAGACATCAATCGTCACTTAACATCAGGTGCGATGTGGTCAAATACCTAGTCTAAAACATTAAAAAAAACAATTGTTTCCTGTTTTCCATTTTTACTAAAACTACTTTTCCCTAAAATTTCCTTCTGGGTACCGCTGCAATATCTATGGACATGCGTCGTCTCTTACCATCTAGAAAGCGTTTCGTACGACTTAAAACTTGATTGAACTATACCCAACAAAAAGAAATAGAACATGGTGTCTAACATGAAATGAGATACGTCTCCTAGTGCCTCCTCGCGCCGATATCGCTGCCGATATCTGTATCGATGAGATGCTAACCTAATTATAGCACAATCAAGTTCGACGCCCCCGCCCGCCTTTAATATTTCATCAAAGAGTTATTAAATTAATCCGAACTATGTATGAGCATCGGGGCTAGATAAAACTTATATCGCGCCGCTGCCAGCAATCTGCCTCCACGCAGAACATGGAGAGACAGAGGGACGACGTCTTACGTTACGCTGGGGCTCTTCTCATCGCGATAAAGATTATAAATACAACCTGAAAATTTAGAAACACTTGGCACTGACAAATGCACAAAGTGCTACGTCAAAATCAAAGATAAAGAAATAACTACTGCAAAAACTTTGACATACATTCAAAGTTTTATTTTTTATTTTTTATATAATTTGAGTTGAAATATCAAGAACTATTAGATAGTTCCCAAGTGACCTGGCCTTTAATTCTTACAGAAAGTGAGCATTCAACAGTAGACAACGTTTTGACTTGACTTTGTAAAATATCTATAAATCTTTTTAGTTTACAGAGTGAAACTTTAAACGGTCTCGATTTGCTATGGAAACTGAGGTGGTTTGTAAACATTTTTGTTTAAATAAAATCCTTGAATGTGTGTTATATTTTTTGCAGTTGTTATTTAATTTTGACGTAGTACTTTGTGTATTTGCCAGTGTGAAATTTAGACATTTTCAGGCATTGTATTTGTAATCACAGAAAACGAAACACACGTTTAATCACACGAAGTAAGTCACCTCATATTTCCTGGTAAACGATTGACTTTACAATGCTAAAACTCGCAGTTGTTCTTCTATTCTTTTGTAATGTGTTACCAAGGGAAGTTGCCTCGAAATATTTAATCAGCGCTATTAATTAGAGCTCGCATCAAAGATAACCGCTGGTTAATTAATATCTGAAGTTTACACAAGCCGTGATTAGCGGTTGCGACGCGGGCGTAGGCGCAGAGGTGCGGGGCGATCCGCTCACTAACGGGGGCTTGTAAGAGTCAAGAGAAGCGATGATTTTGATTGAAGGAAAACATCGCCAGGAAACCATAGCATGGTGTAAAGGGTAGTTTCTAGTACTCGGCTGGCTAGCTATCACAATCAAGTTGAAAATCTAGCACCTAGCTCCTAACAGTGTGTTCCGGCAGCCTCACTTGAAAGCCAGTTCCATTCCAGGCTAGATGTGTTTACCATCTTCGACCACACGGTCACTTTACATCAGGTGAGCTGTGATCAAACACCTAGTCTGTCAAACATAACAATAAATTTAGCAAAATCAACATGTTACTTTTTATACTGTTTCGCTTATGAGGCATTCCAAGCAGCAATATTTGAAAATGTCTCCTAACTGCTCAAATCCATGTTTTGGAGCAGAAAGTAGGTCGGTAGCCGAGCCGATATAAGCGCGCCGCCGCGCCACCTGCCTGACTAGACTGAACCATTGGAATCGTAATATGCGTTACAATTAAGTATTATTGCCTATTTATTAAAATCCCAGACATAGTCGTGAGCTTCTGCTCTAAATATTAAACGGCGGTTAACGCTTCACTCGTTAATCTTATTTTAATTAACGTTCGTAGATGCCGCTATTTTTGGTACTTGTGTTAGGTGTTTGATAGTTGCGAAGTTTATCCTAAATCAATTGAAAAATAGCTTTAAATTGGGTTTTGTAACCTTATTATAACATTTATTTTTAATAGTTGAAAGGCTAGGTGTTTGGCCTCAGTTCTCCTGATATAAGTGATGGTGTGGTCGGAGATGGTAAAAACACTATAGAATGAAATGGAATTGGCTCTCAAGTGAGGCTGCCGAAGCACACCAGCTAATCGGTTGGTCGGTGTAATACAATGTTAGTATATTTATTTCAGTTTTTTCGTTTACCAACGCTTTTATGTTCTTTGTAGCGAGTACTTGGGTTTCTTGATGAAAGATCTCCTTGGCTAGAAGTTTTCTGGGTGTGTAAATATTTCTGTGCTCCGGTTTGAAGGGTACTGCAGCCACCTTACAGGGTTGTTGAGGCTAACCATCGAAAGTCGCAAAAGTAATGAGCGCCAAAGCAGCGATGCCCTGCAATGTAACGTACGAGACTCTCCTGGTGGTAAGAGATACCTGTCCATGACCATTGCAGCGATACACAGAACTTTGAATAACAAAATAAAGTATTTTTGTTTTATTTATGGTGTTTTATTTTATTAAGGGCATTTTTGTTTTATTTATGGTGGATTACTGACGTTTAAATATATCGGATATTCCGACTATAGTTTCGGCCACATCCGATGACCTCCATCATAGAGACAAAGCTTACGAATGTTAGTCTCAAAGTAATGAGCGCCAAAGCAGCGATGCTCTGGACATTATTTTGTTTTTTTTATGGCTTATTTTTTATGGCTGACAGGCTAGGTGTTTGACCTCAGCTCACCAGACGTTAAGTGACGTTGTGGTCGAAGATGGTAAAGCACACCTAACCTGGAATGGAACTGGCTCTCAAGTGAGACTGCCGGAACACACCGTTAGATGCTTGGCGGCAGATTTTCAACTTGAGGGTGGTAACTAGCCAGCCGAGTACTAGAACGTACCCTACCATCACGCAAAAATTGTTGTCCTGTAATTTCGCTAGCTGCAGTACCCAACAACAACACACAGGAATACAGTAATGCTTACACACTACTGATTACTGGTAGAATATCATTACAAAGAACAAAGAAAAGTACAAGTTATTTCAGTACAAAGATGAATTTCCAGAAAAAGACGCCTGATTTTCTTTTTTTTCTAATACAAGGCTCTGCTGTGCACCCTCTGATATTTGTCCCATGAACGACGGCGACCTGAAAAGGGGGCGACAATACATTTTTATTTTAATATCTCGAACAAAGCGACGTAGCGAGTGAAAAATAACCGAGCAATCTGTAACAATATCTCGCGGAACGTGTACATTACGCGTGATGCTGCGCGACAAAAACACGGTAATGGTGACTACAAAGCGGCGGGGCACGGGGACTCCAGGGGGGGGGGAGCAGACAATACTCGCACGAGACACATTACCGCGGTTTGGCTCAAGGTATTACATAAAGGACATGTATAAATTTAACTTTAAAAAAAGCAACTTCATTCCGGATGTCCGGAGAGTAAAACGGATTTTATTAGAGAGTTCCGGTGTCTACCTTTCTGATGGTGATGAAACTGGAAGGTAGGTAGTTTATTGGAACTATTCCAGTGACCGTAAACGTAGTGACGTCACTGAAAAAGTCACTGGAAAGCAAATACGCAATTTCGTTTACATGGATGACAGAATTTATTAGTTATTTTGGTTTAAAATTCAATCTTACGGAACCGATTTCGATGAAATTTCTATGGGACCAGTTTGAAAGTAAATCCTTTCAGATAATATAAAAATACAAATCTATTTATAAATAACGGAATTCTAAGGTAAAAAAAAATTGAATTGAGAACCTTCTCCTTCTTTTACCATCCACAGCCAAACTTGAACTGTACTAGTAAAGACATGGTCAAGTCCAGTGTACTTGATTAATATCAAATCAGTTTTTCATATATAAGTAGAGTTTTGACTGACTTCTAAAAGGTGAAAGGTTCTCAAGTCAACCCGTATGTTTTTTAATCATAACAACCTAATTTTCAAGTTCTTTCTCTAATGATACTGAAGAGAAACAAAATGTCTTCTTCTTAGTCGGACACTCTTGGCGGAGTCGTCGTGGCTGTCGATAGATAGGGTTGCATGCGCGTCGCGCGATGTCTCTCCACTTGTGACCTTTAACTTTACGAGCACTTTGTACAGCGGTGGACTTTGTGGTATAAACTAATGTTTGTTCTGTATATATTTACCGAAAATTCAATCAGTTATCTGACTTCCATAGTACAAGCTTTGCTTAGTTTGGGGTCCTAATATGTGTGTAAATGGGGTGTGTGTAATGTCCTACGATATTGATTTATTTTACTAGCTGCGCCCTTCTGTTTTACCCGCGTGGTGATGGATGACGATGATGAAATATATCCTATGTTTTATTCCAGGGCCTAAAGTAACTACATGCAAAATTTCACCCAGATCTGTTGAATAGTTTACGAGTGAAGGCAGATAAACAAATAAACTCACATTACTTTTTTATAGTTGTTAGGATTTGTGGTGACTCTCGATGTCTCTCGATCGAATCGTCATTTGCCAAAGAACTCCCAAAACAAGGAACAGAAACACGCAAAGTCGTAACGATAATTTGGAGTAAAGTAGAAACAGACCTCATAATTTCATTATTTCGACCTTTGGCTTGTAAATATATCGCTGGCCAGCCGAAGGTTTGTTTACACAAGCGCGCGGGATGGCGCGTCCGTGAACGCGAGCCCGCGAAGGAGAACCGCCAGAAAGCTCGGGAATGATTTATGTGTCGTCGGCGCCGCGTCACGCGTCACCGCGCCGCCCGTTAATCATGATTGCCGCTGTTTTGACACGCCTGCAGAGGGCGCTTTTGTTGAGCCCTCTCTACTTATATTCTACACTACTCTGTATTCAAGTTCTGTCTATCTGTAGCCCTTTCGCAGTTGCTATGTAGCGTCCTGCTCTATTTTAGCGGTATGCAGTCTTTTTGATGCCGATTTTTTTAAATCTATAAGCCATAATTTTTAACCGACAGAAATTAAAACACGTCACATTGGCATTTAGTAACCTTACTTACCAACTTACTAACTCTAACATACCAATAAAATCATTGTCATTCATTTCATTCCATTTAGCTTACAGAACTGGCATACTTTATATTGTGTATGGTATGATTTTGACATTTTAAATGTTATATATTTTTTTTTTTTTTTTTTTTTTTTTATAGCTGACAGGCTAGGTGTTTGACCACAACTCACCTGATGTTAAGTGACGGTGTGATCGAAAATGGTAAAGCACACCTAGCCTGGAATAGAACTGGCTCTCAAGTGAGGCTACCGGAACACACCGTTAGATGCTTGGCGGCAGATTTTCAACTTGAGGGTGGTAGCTAGCCAGCCGAGTACTAGAAAGTACCCTACCACCACGCAAATATTTAAATATGAATAAAAAAAGGCCTTTAAAGTTGGTGTTATCAATAAAATAATTGTATAGGTATGTAGATGACAGTTGCATTGAAGATATAAATTGATGAAATTGTTGATTGAATTTTATGGTACATAATAAGTAGATACGTTAATAAATCATACTGAACTGGTTATACATTTTTTGTAGCGATGATAGTTCAGTGGTTAACTCGGTCGGTTCGTACGCCGAATGGAGTGGGTTCAAACCCTAACAATAAGCTTGAGCTGGCGGTGAAGGAAACAATAGCGTGGTGGTAGGGTACTTTCTAGTACTCGGCTGGCTAGCTACCACCCTCAAGTAGAAAAGCTGCTGCTAAGCATCTAACGGTGTGTTCTGAGAAAGCCAGTTCCATTCCAGACTAGGTGTGTTTACTATCTTCGATCACACCGTCACTTAGCATCAGGCGAGCTGTGTGTTAAACACCTAGTCTGTCAACATAAAAATTGTTAAATTTGTTGGGATCTTATTTTAACAGACATTTCTATTAATAGAGTTGATACTATACTATACCTATACCTTTATTATATTAATTCATAATATGTCATACTAGTGGTAAAACGATCATTCATTGAATATTGGATACTAATAACAACCGAATCTTCGATAACTGAACAGATATATAATAAATCTCATGTAGATTGTGTGTGAGTACAGCCGGTACAGTTGTCGCCGCGTCAGGTCGGTTCAGTCCGGGCACAGAGACGCGCCGCGGTCCATATCCTGCGAACAAAGGCTCAGTCTCGAGTGCTAAGTAGAGCACTATTTGCAAAGACAACCGACAGTCGGACTGTTCTCAGATCGGGTGTATTGTCTAATCTAACGATATTACAGAATTTGACTTTTAACTTTGGTCTTGTAAAGAAATTATTATGTTGTGTTGAGTTATAGTTTAGGTTATAGCTTTACATTGAAAATTCAAGATATTTATTACTTCCATACATTACGTGATGTAAATACAAAATAGTATATGTACACAGTAAAAAAGAGATTATTTTAAAAGTCAAAATTTATTTTTAAATGTAATTTTTTATCGTAAATTTAATGTGATAATCTACTATTTTCATGTTCGTCTACTATACGCTTTGAGCTGTCATAACTACGCATTTGAATAAAATGCCCAAATGAAATAAAACCTTTTGTTAAAATAGTTAAAGTTTTGCTTACATTAGAACTTGAAATTGTATTTGCATTGACTGTCTGGCAAAGTTTTGTGGTGATCGATTTAAATATACTCAATAAATATATAAGTTACTGTGTTACGGTTTGAAGGGTACAACTGGCGACATTACAGGGCTGTTGAGACTAGCCATCAAAAGCCTTAAAGTAATGAGCGCCAAAGCAGCGATGCCCTGGACTTTGTTATGCTGTTCAAAAACCTGTGTACCGCTGCAATGGTCATGGACATACGTCAACTTTTACCATGAGAGCGTCTCCATCATCTCATTACTATTACATAAAAAAGTTGTCGTTGTACAAACATACAAACCTAAGAACGACAATTTCTTAATTCAGTTGCAGAACAATATTATATTCATGATTTTACTGTACTGTGATAAGTGAACAGTCCGTCAAGTTTTTTAATTAAGACGTAACTTTTATCCCACCTGTATCGTGCAGCTTATCGTGGCGCCACTGTACCGCTACTTGTAGAACGTGGAGCCGTGTCTGTCTCTCAAGAAGCCATTAGTAGCGTTGAGCGCGTAGAACATTAAAATTCATCTGTGCGACTCTATTGCAGTGTTTGGAGGACGGCGGGTGGGGCCGGCTGCACACACTGTTACATGTTCAGCTTACGATTGGTTAGTATTTCCTAATCAATTATTGTGTGAATTATTTGATTTTATTAGTACATACTTTGTTTTTTTGGTTTGCATCTAGCTCCAAACTTAGCAAAGCTTGGGAACCAGATAACTGATAGAATACTTATGTATTTTTTTTTGTAAATACATAACACACAGCTACCAAACAAATATCAATATTCGCCACATAAATGTGTATCCTGGGTGGGAACCAAACCAACGCCTTACGGCTCGAAGCGCTAAGATACTCGCTGAGTTTTATATAGAACATTGGTGTTATCAATAAAATATTTGTATTTGTACACCAAATGAGCCGATAACCAAATAACCATTTAATCTCTTGGGTATGTAAGTAATTTATCATTTAGGTATGTGTACATTTTATGTTAACTCAGATTTTTGAGCCACGCTATTGTATGATCACGATTGATTAGCATAAAAACATGTAAATTTTTAATTTTTCACAATTTGAACACATAAATTATTAAAATATTGATTATTCAACAAATTTATTTTCGAAACATTTAATGATTTTTATACGCTGAGCTAACCAGAGGTTAACGCAAGCGGCGTTCGTGTCGGTGGCGCCGGCCCCGCGGAGCACGGCAGCAAGCAGCGCTACGTTTATCATACAAATGGATTTCCTGAATTAAAGCTGCGCTGTCTCCGTTATATTAATTAAGAGTTTGAATACTTGCCGCACTTTTCGCATTTCTATTTTGGTTCCAACGGATTAAATGAAACTTATGAATTTTTATGAAATATAAATACGGCTGGAGAGCCTGTATCTGCTGCAGCAGCCAGGATGAATTACTTTTTAAATTTTTAGCGTTAGTTATTAAAACCTATATAAAACTTTGCGTTTATTACAAACTACTATGGTTTTTATATCAAAATAATGTATTTTTTTTAATTTTTACTATTTATTAATTCAAACTTATTTTATTGACATAAAAACAAAACACATTTACAATCATGTCACAAAATTTATTATTAAAAGATATATACATAAATATATAAAAATCACATTCAAAATATACAAAATAATAATAATAAGAATATACAATGTCAAATATTTTTCTCGTGTCAATAATGATAATTAGTGTCACAGATCAGTAAAAAATGATAAGACTAAAATTAAATGAGCTGTTAAGCTCTTTACGCCTATTCCATTGATCGGTCAAGTTTTCACAATATGCCAAAAAATATGTTAAGATGCTTTTCCCGTTGTCAAATAGAATGTCAAAATCAGTGTTGGCGGTAAGGAGCGCATTCAAGTGGAGGCGGGCGCGAACCAAACCAACATGGATTAAAATAGGGTTGATTCGGTGACGTTAAAAAAGTATTTCACTCGTAGTGAATTAGCCGACGAGTAACTTGGTTTAGCCAGAAATTAGTCTGGGTGCGCCAGGCTAGTTACGGACCCGGTGGTGGCTTAAAACCATTAAACTCTTATTGAGGCCTGACTGGTCTTAGATGAGGCTTTTTTATCACCGCCATAGATGTCAAATGTTGGAATTACCGTATCTTGCTTAACCCTAGACACCTAACCTTCACATTCAGTCCTTTAAACCTAACCATACGTCGATTCGACGAGCAATTTTTGGGGCATAGAATTTTATATAATTATTTAAAAAAATGTTATTTTTATTACTTGAATACATAGACCAAGTATTATTTTAGTAAATAAAACAATAAATTTATATTTTAATACAAAAATATTTATTTTGCACCTTATAATGTAGAAAACTAGTTTTACGAGATAGAAGGAGATACCTACTTAGACAATAAAATATAATAAAAAAACAACATGAAATAGCCTCTTTTTCTTTACCGGACATAAATAATAACAGTCTTATCAATAAGAAAAATAACTATAATCTTCTATTTTGATGCAAATTTTATGCAAAAATCTACTTTGTGTTAACCACAAATTACCGTATCGCATTTCGAGCAATATGACTTTGTCGTACCAGAATACTCTGTGTTGAACAACTCCGTCGAGGGTCTAATGATTATTTTTTTGAGCTGCAGCTAACACTAGTACAATAATACTTGCAAGAGTTATTCTGCGTCGATGTACTTTGGTCATAAATTTGCCTTTTTATCCCAATCTCATAGTTTGTCCATTTCACAATTTCTTCGACTACCTGACGAGTCATGAATTTTTCAAATAGTAGTAGTGGTTCTAAAATATTCCTTAACGAACGTGTAGGTTATCTGGTAACATGCACAATATTTATTCCAGCTACTCTATTTTGAAATATGCTCTTTGCTCGTAGACACATCACGGGACCGACTTCGGGTATTGCTTTGTGAGAAGGTCAATATACTACCTAAGCATTCTGCTGAGGGAATAGAAGGTATTGGGGCTCCCGCACATTGTCTTCCAAAGTAGGTGAAGAAATTATCTTGCATATCTTCGTCATGGGAGCGGTCGTCTTGAGTTTCGGTTTCTGCATCATCCACCTCCAAGTCGTCTTCTATTTCGCTATCTGATACCACCTTCAATACATTATCGTCTTCTTTGTCCATCAATAAACGCGTAATTTGGTCATCGACATCAATCTTTCAGACGCCATGGTAAAAACAGCAAAAAGTAGAAACATTAGTTGTAAAAAAATATCTAATCATGAATACCAAAATACCCACAAAACCTAACCATTCGTCGAAAAGACGACTATTTTTGTAATAAATCGAAAAATGATGTACTTACCCGCCGGGTACCATCGCCTCTCGAGAGAGCTCGGCGAACACTGTGTTGGCAAGCGACATCGCGAAGATCGGCGCTCGCGACGAAAAGAAATCGCAAAATTTTTGTTTTGTACTCGTCGATTCGACGAAGGTTAGGTGTCTAGGGTTAATGAGAAGTCACAGTCAGGTTTATTTGAGTTCTAATGTTATATAAATTTTATTTGTATTTTGCTCGCCTAGTGAAGGCTGAATATAGAGATGCCTACTTTTGTATGTTCGACCTGACCTGTACCTATATTTAAGCAAATAAAATATTTGAATTTGAATTTGAATTTGACGGTATGCGACGTGAATGCGTTGTAAGCTAAACACATTACAAATTTAACAAAAAGAACCCGAAAACCTGTAACAGAAAACAAAATGTCGACTCGACCACACCTGTAGAAGATGCTTACATCTATTCATCTCCTAGAAAAGAGCTGATAATCTTTAAACAGTTGTATCGATTTTAAGTCAGCTGACGATAATGACGCCTGTCAAACAAAAAAAAATGAATTAAAATATGTTCAGCCCTTTGGGAGCTACAATGTCACAGACAGACACACAGAACTATAAACTTATAATACTCATCTGTTTGCAACTTTTTGCTAATGAAACATGTTGACAGAAAATGTCACGGCTAATGTGACGTTTATTCCGAAAAAAGGTCTAAATTAAATAAAAGTTACTATTTCTAGACGAATGTGACGTTCTCCTGATGGTAAGAGATAACGCTTGTCCATTACCATGATACACTGAGTTTTGAGTAGCAAAACAAAGTTCAGGGCATCGCTGCTTTGGCGCTCATTACTTTGAGACGTTTGATGATTATTCTCAATAGTCCAGTAATTTCGCTAGCTGCAGTACTCTTCAAATCGGAACACAATAATGTTTACACACTACTGCTTGGTGGTAGAATATCTAGTTCTGCAGTGGTATCTACCACTTAGTATACATATAGTCTTTTATTCAGGTATACATATAGTCATAATATGTTTGTATTATATGTAAACTTACTTTTATTTCTACTTACTTCATATTCAGTTCCAAAAGCCGAGGTATATATTGAAGGACACATTACACACAGCTCCATCTGACCCCAAACTAAGCAGAGCTTGTGTGATGGAAGTCAGATAACTGATAGATTACATAAATACTTTTTTTTTTTTTTTTAAATACATACTTATAATACATACAGAACACCCAGACACAGAACAAACATTTGTTTATACCAAACAAATATTTGTCCTTGGCGGGAATCGAACCCACGCCCTACAGCTCAGGCAGACATACTCCCAATGAGCCAACACGGCTGTCAAATTTTATGTTAAACAGTTTTTTTTTTTTATGTTAAACAGTTATTCATTGACAGAGTTTTAATTATGTCCCCAGCCATGAAAACATATCCACATATTTGTAAGCCCCATTCAAATGATGTTTGCAATAAACGCAAACGCAGCTTTCCTTCAAATAAAATTGTCGCGCGACTCGAACCCTTGCATACAAAGCGCGCCGTACACGGGACTCTTCCATATTCGGAAGTTGGCGACTCGAATAACGAAACCTTTCTTATGGTGTTCCCAAGAAGGAAGTCGTCGGTTGGTTGACAATGATTTTGAAATAAGTCTCCTTTTTTATTTAGTAACGAATAGGCTTGCGTTTGATCGCCATCTCATCTGCTATGATCTGATCTGGAGCAGGCTTCCTAATAAGATTCCGGTTCACTGTCGAATTGGCGACACCCAGATTTTATCTCTCAGGGAATACGGGTAATATATAATCCCACGGGTAACGTATTCCACGGTTTAGGCGTTCGAACAATGAAAATTAAATCGATACGTTTCATACGCGATTTGGAACGTTAACCATGAATCGATGCCGCATTTTCCTGCTTTTGACCGTTCTATAGAAAACGGGTGAGGGAATGGGCATAAAGCTTAGTGACGACGTTCTACCGTCATGGTATGGCTTCCTCAGGTTGTTTTCCTTGACCGGCGGCAGCGTGCTATGTGAATCTGTACTATAGTATGATAAAATAATGAAGTGGAAGAGTTTGTTTTTTTTAAGGCGCTAATCTCCAGAACTACCAGTTGAATTTGAAAAAATATTTTCGCATTCGATAACTCATTTCTTGAGGAATATTATTAAGCATCACGATCGATGATGATTAACATTATCGACACTATTGGCTGTGCTGGTTTCCAATTTATTTATTTGCCCCAAATTTAGATTCACTATCTTCGTTTTAGGTTATTTTATGTTAGTGCGTTAAAAAGCATATTTATCTGTAAGCGTGTCGCAGAGATTGCCCCACCTACTTGCTGTCGCCATGTGTACAAGCGGCCCGGCAAGCGGTGCGAGGGGGTGTGAGTGCAAGGGGGCGGGCGGGGGGTTGCATTCACAAGTTTCCGCATTAACGCCTAGTTTGTTCGCAGTTCGCGTCGATGTTAATTTACATGGTTTAATTTTTATTGGCATTCTGTAGTTTTAATGAGGACGTACGTAACTTTGATTGCAAACTTTGTTAATTATAATTATTGCATGATCGTTAATAAGTACAGTGTTAAGTAAAGTTAAAGAGTGTAACCACTTAAAAAAGTTTATAGGTGGCTGCGCCACATACTCATTCATACAACTATATACATACATTTCACTCACCTGTTCATTTTATATAAGCATTTTTAATTACCCTCTTATTTTCTACAAAAACACACATTCCTACCCTCACCTTCCTCACAATACCTGCCACACAAGTTAGTCGTGAATTGGCGGTTAACACGTACGCAATACGCTTCCTTTACCTCGTCATCGATATCAAACAAAACTCTAAAATTCTAACCGCGAGTGTGATACAACCTAAGAACATTGTGCCAATTGTGTGGTGAGCAATATTTAGTGTGAAACTAAAAACGCACTACTTGGGAAGGAACCGGGACGTTCCGACCAGCACCAGCTATCGAAGAAAACTACAACAGGTATTTCCCAGCCTCTCCAGTAGGTTTCTTCTAGGTGAGCGTGCTCCATCTTAGACCGCACTACTGCCAGGGTGTGGTTTAACGCGAAACTATTTAGAATAAAGAAAGTAACAACGTTTATTTGAATTGTTATGTTTCTGCTCCACAGATAATTTTTATACATCTTGAAGTAAGTCATTGCTTATACAAATTAACAACAATCTATCTATTTTAAGTATGTATAGCTGGTCAGAGGGCCTGGGAACAATGCGTGACCCTTTCGGATGGTCAATTCCTCGATTTCTGAGATCTCTGAAACTGTATAATATAAATCTTTGGCTTCGGGGGTTTTTGGGGTCTCTGAATCCGACTACGAAATTCTTGTTTTTCGCCAAACATTCGAGTCGAAATGAGTAGGTCACATTCTGTGTCAACTGTTTTCTATTACCTGTATTACGAGTATATTGGGGAGTCTTTAAAAGGGCAGTGCCTAACATTAAATAATATTTAATATATGAAGGTACCTCTATTTTTAAGATCTTTGTAAACAACACACATTTATTATCCTAAACATGCGAAAACCCAACACATTTTTTCCTCAAAAAATCTCCCGATCCGTTCCGACAGCATCCCAAATCAATTGAGACAACAAAATTCTTTCGTGCCAAAGCGATTACACGCAATCCCAAAAATCCCAAGAAAATACAAACGGCCATTTATCAGGCCCAGGTGGTGTGTAGGGCACCTAAAATTAGATGTAAGGCAAGACCCTTTCAAACGGGATACTTTATGTACAACCACCTTAGCAGCGAGGCTCACTTGACTGTCGACTTTTTTCTTAGAGCAATACGGTTTCAATTTGGGAGATTAAACCGGAGAGATGTTAAAAAAGATAAATGTTAGACTACATTACAGACGATACTATAACGCCTGAATAATTACGAGTATTAATTGTAACGAACATTTAAATAAAATATTATTTCAAAATTTCAATAACGGTTTTTGTAAAAGCTGTTTTGGTTAAAAAAGGTCTCTAATTGTTTTCACAATTTAATGAAAAATACAACAACATTTAAAGAATTTCAGTTGAAGGTTATATTAATGACAATTATAATTATATTCTTCTGACTTATCCACATTTGACATTGTAAATTTTATTTATTATCAATTGACATTAATTTTATTTACTAAGTTTTATTTGACCACTTTGATCTATATGAATATTCTAAATTTTTTAATGACATTAGGTTTAGGTTTATAGAATTTTATTATCATTGAAGACATTACTGTCACTTATGCGATAACATATTTTGACTTAATAAATATTACATATGTTCACAGTCCATAAATATAAATTGAAATAAAAGTTAAAAAATAAATAAATTACTCGGCCGCTCATGCTTACAAGTAATATACAAAATTGAAAATAAACCGAAAAACTAGGCCCGTTCAACGCACTTTTAACCATAATAGTAATGGATTCATCCAGCATATTACTTACTTCTCGTTGGTAATATGCTGAGCTAACTGTTTCCTAAATGCGTTGAACGAGCTTATATTTTTTAAACGTGAGGGTAGTTTATTATAAAGTCGTGCTCCTTCATTTGTTATCATCGTTTTGCCGTAACTTGTGCGATGACGCGGGATGACGAGGTAGCTCGCTCGTCGAGTTCGGCAGTTGACAACATTCGGCCGCTTTGAGAACGTTAGGCTTGTGTGAATATTTTTGTTTAGTGTTTTTCGTACAAAAATGCAAACGTTATATTTATGTATTTTTTTAATGTTCATTATTTTAGTTTCGTCATAAATTTTACTTGTCGGAGTTAAGTAATGATAGTTAAAGAGTGTTTTTATTATTTTATTTTGTGTTCGTTGAAGTCTGTCTAGTCTTGTTTTTGAGGCACTTCCCCAGATTTCCACCAGATAAGTCAGATGCGGTTTTACTAAGGAATTGTAAATAGTGAAACGCAATTTGTGTGGAATGCATTGCGACATGTTACGGAGTACGCCTCGTATTGCTACTAATTTATTTTTAACATGGTCGATATGGTTATGCCAGTTTAATTGAGTATCCATGTGCAAACCTAAGTATCTTTCATGTGTTTTTTGTTCAAGTACAATGTTTTTTATTTTTAGTGGGGGATAGGAAGGAATCGGCTTATTTTTGGCTTTAAATATAAGATAGCTCGTTTTGGTGATGTTGATAGTTAATAGGTTGTACTGACATTAAGTACCTATTCCTATATTATTTTCAATTCTATTGTGACTAGGTGTATTTTGCATGCTTAGTAAAGGCGGAATATAGATATACCTACTTTCAATAAATTTAACGTGAGCTGTAAACCATTGACAGCTCTGTTGGCTCATTGGGAGTATGTCTGCCTGAGCTGTAGGGCGTGGGTTCGATTCCCGCCAAGGAAAAATGTTTGTTTGGTATAAACAAATGTTTGTTCTGTGTCTGGGTGTTCTGTAAGTATTATAAGTATGTATTTACAAAAAAAAAAAAGTATTTATGTATCAGTTATCTGACTACCATCACACAAGCTCTGCTTAGTTTGGGTTCAGATGGCGCTGTGTGTAAGTAATGTGTCCTACAATATTTATTTATTTATTTAATTTCTCAGTATTGTTTCTTTACAAAATAGGTATTTATATAATTTATTGTTTTCTTAAATATTCAAATAAGATATGATTCTATATTTAGACTTCTGTATGAATATATCTGATCTTGCAAGCCTGACTAACCAATAAAAAAATAAATTAATTTTCGCTAATTTTAGGTAACGAGGCAAAAACGCCGCCTCGTTGCCTCGCTGCTGGATTGAAAGGCTAACTTTTTGCGCAAAATAGGGCCGGAGTGGTTTTAGTCACGCGTAGGCTTTTTAGAAACAAATATGTTTGCAATAAATCTGTTTATTAAAACCTTACAAAATGTTTATCTTTAAGACAAAATACTCAATGGTACGTGAATTAGATATTTTTTTTTTTACGAAAAAACGGCTAGGTTACATTGTTTTATAGCGGAGTTCCGATGCCTGTCCCATCTGATGATGAAGCTGGACGTAAGGAGTTCATTGGGACTACTCTAGGGACCGTAAACGTAACTGAAAAGTCACAGGAATATAAAATACGCAATTACATTTTCTTAGATGTAATTTTTTTTATGGTTGTCACTTGTTAGGCTTTCTGTTTGACCACAGCTCAACTGACGTTAAATGATGGTGTGGTCGAATATGGTAAACACCTAGCCAGGAATGGTACTGGCTCTCAAGTGAGGCTGCCGTAACACACCGTTATATGCTGGGCGGCAGATTTATTACATATTATTAACAGTTATTTTGATTTAAAAATCAGACTTTTGAATCGATTTTGAAACAATTTCTATGTAATCAATCTGAAAGTATATCCTCTCACTTAAAGAAAAATTTCCGTATCGGTTTTTAAATGACGGAATTTTGAGCTAACAAACATATAAAAGAAAAATCGAATTGAGAACCTCATCCGTTTTTGGCTCGGTTGAAAATAGACTTTTTATAATTCAATGGTATTGGCGGAATCCATTGCGTTACAATAGATCATGTACACTGTGTCAAGGACTTGCGACCCAGATATATAATTTTAACATGCGCTGTGGATATTCTTTCCAAGAACTAATTTATGTTTGTTCAAATATAAATATTTTATTAAAAAACCAATGTTACAAGTCAAATAAGGTATCAGGTCGAGGTTTATTTAATAGATAGAGAGATCTTATAGATATTCCTGTCACTGCCACTTTTTCTTCTTTACTAGTTAACATATTTTGTATTTTCTGGCTTAGAAAATAGGTATCAATTTGTCCTTCAGTTCCGGTTGCCTATTTGGGAGACCGTTTGGTTTCTAACCTGCAGATCCTGGGTCGGATTCCACGGTACGCACCGCTATCTTTTTTTAGGTTATGTGCGTACTACTGCTGACTCAACAGTGAAGGAAAACATCGTGATGAAATCTACATGTCTAAGAGTTAAATAAAAATCTCCAAGATAGACTGCTAACTCGCACTTGGCTAGCGTGATGTACTTACCTTTCTCATAATGAGAAGAGGCTCGCACCCATCTGTGGGAAATTTTATAAAAAGGGCTTTCTGATAGTCTCAAGTTCGTGCATTATGAGACATGTATCAAATCCAACAATTATAACAAGTGGCTGCGTCCACGTGCGAGGGAACTGAAAACAGTACGAGTATATCACGTGTCGCGCTCGCGAGCTTTGATAAACGCTTCGTTTAGGGAGTGTTTGTCGTGTCGGAGTTTAATTACCGACGCGGAGTCTTCGTGGAGCAGAGAAGCTGCAGGGGGCTCATCTCGGGGTGTCACACATTTAACGTGTGCTATATAATAGTTTTGTAGCGATGATAGTTCAGTGGTTACCGCAATCAGATCACACGCCGAAGGGCGTGCATTCAAACCCCAAAACTTAACTTAAGCTGCTGGTAAACGTATAGTTTTAACAACCCTGTAATTTCCCTAGCTGCAGTTAATGTTACACCAGATATTCTACTGCTAGGCACTTCTATATCTGTTGCTGCGGTAGTACCTAACTACACCGACCTTAAACAACTGGCAACTTTATCGCTAAGAGTGATTTCTTCCATGCAACCTTAGAAGAAAAGGATGAGTGTGAAAAGTAGAGAACGGGGTGACACATATACATACATTACGTCTATAATTATACATACTAATACTTACTTAAATAATCAAACAAAAATTATATATAAAATAAAGAAAGATGTAAGAATTTTTTTTTTACTTTTGTAACAAAAAACAAACACAAAGACATAATCAGGGACGTTGATCACAAATGGCTCACAATACTGAGGTGAGCCCTGGGGTGAACACTAAGTGGTGTGACAATAGCGAATGAATCACTACATCACTACATGCTATAAAACCTCTGCTTCGGTTCCAACAAAACGTAATTATAGTTTAACTAAATAGCTATCATTATCCTCCTTACAAATTTCCCCGGCCACACACATCTATCCCACAAAAAGGCTCGCTTTATTCTGAAGCGGTTTATCTTGGAGAGCAGGCCTCTTAATTAGGACACCGGCATCACGGCGGCTCGTTTGGCCCGAGTTTAGCCTACACTCGAAAAGATAGGGATGAGAAAGTTTATCGACAGAAGCTAATGCTATCGATGTTTTTGATATTGCATATTGAGACTGCGCGGTTTGATTAAAGTAGGCAAATACAAAAAAAAATATTGATTATTTAATTATCGCTTTTATAGATTTTTTAAACATTTTAATAAATATTTGAATTTAATACTCATCAATGATGCATGAGATTTTTATTTCGATGGCATTGTCTCGATGCATAATATAATGTTTCTCAGAACAGTGTTAAGTGATATCGATAGTTTCGATGCCTCATCTCTAGAGCGACGTAACCCGCCTCTCTGGTCCTTCAAAAGCCTCTCTTGGCAACGAGCGGAGATGCTTCCTGCATCTAAAGCCCGCGCCTTGTACGGATGCTGCACGTTTGATTGGCTTGGCGCCTTAAACTCAATGTAGCTATCTCAAATATTGACATTTCTGTTCAATGAAGATATGACTTCCTATCTTACCATATTATGTACATATTTAGTGTAGATTAAGGTTAAAAAGTATTAATGACTAATGGCGTTAATGCTTAAGTTAAATGGACCAAAAACCAATAAAAAAATGGTCTTAATCAAAACTGGATGAGTATTTTTTTATGATTGACATGGTAGGTGTTTGTGACGGTGTGGTCGAAGATGGTAAACACACCTAGCCTGGAATGGAACTGGTATCAAGTGAGGCTGCAGGAACACAAAAAAAGTAATGAGACGACCGATAGGCTCTTCTGATGGTAAGAGATAACGCATGTCCAAGACTTTACTGGTGATCAGTTGTTATAGAATTCATCTCGCGAAAGAAGTCTCACAGTAATTAAAGAAATTATTTTGCCAGGTAGGTACTGAATGAAAAGCAACGATGTATAGCAACCGAACGAACTATTACTGCAGTTCCACCACTTAATCCCCCACACTAACTGTTGTAGCGCTTAGTTATAGCGGGAAACAACAATAATAACAACATAATAATGTCAAATTATACCAACACTTAACGCTCGTAAACTTAGCGAGTTACCAACACGAGTTTAACTTCTCTCGCGGGTGTAATAATAGCCCTTATGCGGCAGTAGTTGAGACTGTTTTCTGCTGGCAATCTTTGCGGAATTGCGGAATGTATGCGTAAGTAATTGTTTTAATAGAATTATAAAGTTCGTTGTTTTGGGAGTAGCATGTACTTATTACGCATAGTTTTTATAAGTTTCTCATAGCTTCGTAGTCGACCTGTCGCAGGAACGTTACGCATATGCGTAGCACTTCTTCGTGTGACCATTACTTGTCTTATATTAGTGGCATTGCCATTCAATTTAGCAATGCCGCACGCATTCTGGTTCCACTGCCGACTGGTAGTGGGCTATTTGGAATAGCTCTAAAGTAAACTAATTACCGTTTAATATCGAGTCTTAGAATGATTACGTCTAAGAATCGATTAAATTATTTTCTAAATTATATATTATAGAATAGAATATATCTTTATTGTACATAAAGAATCTACATATTATAATATACATATCTCAAAAAATAACAAAATTTGTTTTTATTTAGAAAATGAAATCGATAGTAACTCGAAATAAATTGTAACATTTTTTTTTATTTACAGTAAAATAAAGATAACTCAACAAAACTAAAGGCTATATCAACAGCTATATCAACTCACAAAAAAGCGTTATAAACGTATAAAATATCACCTACAAAAGAAAATTCAACCACAAAAATCACCCTCAAAAATGTTCGAACCTTTTCCCCCGCAAATATTTCCAAAACCCGTACCGCAATCATTTCTAAGCCTCAAAAATCAAACTTGAAAAATAACCCTTCCATGCGCGCGGCGCGACGCTCCGTCAGTATGACAGCTGACAGCGTGACACGGGTCGCGCGACACGGATTCATCATCGGCCCTCGTCATTGACAGCGTGCCGCCGCGTGCGCGACACCGTGACGATAGTTTTTTGTTGACGTGTCTGTTGTGACTGATCGTAGAGTGTCACGTTTTCGAAGTGCAATTTTCAGACTCGTTTTGAAGTAAGAAACATTGCAGATTTGTAACGATGATAGCTCAGTGGCTGGCGCGGTCGGTAGTCACTCTGAAGGCGTGGAATCAAACCCCAACAATGAGCTTGAGTTGCCGGTGAAAGAAAACATAGCCTGGTGGTAGGATATTTTCTACTACTCGGTTGGTTAGTAGAAAATCTGCCGAGCAATTTCATTCTAGACTAGGTGTGATTTACTACCTTCGACCACACCGTCACTTAACATCAGGTGAGCTGTGGTCAAACACCTAAACTGACAACAGTAAAAAAAAAGTGAAGAAATAAAAATATAATATATGTATAATAAAAATAAAATAAAAATGAAGTGAAAGTGACTGAGTAAAAATCTTAACAAGCCGTATGTTAAATTACCACGCAACGGTTTGAATTCGTGTCGTATGGAGATGTAGTAATTGACTCCTATTTGCTCAGCTTTTATTTTCTTGTCGAATTATTCTCATTCGAGCCCCTTCATCAAATATGTTTGCTTTCCAAGGGAGGAAATAATTAATTAGGAACTCACCACACGCCTTAGGACTAACATTGTTAAGCATGATGTGAGAAATCTGCAAAATATTAGCTATAAAGTTAATATTGCCGGAAGTTTCGGCGGCATTGTTGGGGGACCGTCTATTTCCAATCTGGAGGTCCTGGGTTCGAATTTTACGTCACGCACCGTCTTTTTTAAGTGCGTATTGCCGCTGACTTAAAAAGGTGAAGGAAAATAATGAGAAAACTTACAAGTTCACAGAAAGTTCATAAAAAAAGTCCTCGAAGATGTACGAAGTCTTCCAACCCGCACTTGGCCAGCGTGGTGGACTACCTTACTCATCTCACAATCAGAAAACAGGTCTGATTCGGATTCGAATTAGCCTGAGAAGAATTTGTAACTTAGTCACATTCATGTACTAAGAACGACGATAGTAAATCTATCCTTTTACTCGAACATAAGTCGACGTCATCGATGACGTCAATTTGTATCCTTCGAAGCAGTCCCGAACCATAGTTAGAAAACATTTGCACAGGAAACCAATTTCTTGGTTCGCATAAAAAATTCATCGCGCAAACCCGAACCGGGGAACTGTTTACAAACACATCAGAGAAGATGATTACAAGTTATTTGAGCTCCGATGTTTGTTTAATATCAGCAGGGAGGTATGTTACACCTCAAAAATGGCGCACAATACCTCACCCCCCAGGACGGGGGGGGAGACCCCACGTCAAACAAGGGGGCGCAGGCCTGGGGGCAGCGCAGCCGGCGCGCTGTGTTGTCTTCATTACCCGGGCCTAAGTGACCATTAAAATTCATTTTTAGACCCCGGGGTCAAATCGACCCGCCACACACGCGCCGGTTGGGCACCAATTACTCACAAATTACTTTACGGGCAAAGTTGTGAGTTATATCGTCTCGCCGAGCTGGGCTCCGGTATGATGTGGAGTTGCCCCTAATCATAATAATAAAGAGATATTGTTGTTACGTGGCAATGACTGGTTTCTTCGCGAGGCGCTGTCCGATATTTAATGCGTTACTGTATGCCTGCCCTCTTCTTCAATCTCCGCAGGGCTACGCAAGACGGTGATGCTAAGTTGAAAGGAACATCGTATTCATTATTATGAATTTATTCAAAGGAGCCACCCCCGAAACCTGTTACTTACATTGAGTTGAGAGGAAATGACGTTTTTTATAAAACACGAGATTTTTATAAGATTTCAAGGTCAACCCTATGTTAAAAACTTTCTTCTTTTGGCAAGCTAAATGTTTGACCACAGCTAACCTGATGTGAAATGACGTTGTGGGCGAAAATGGTAAACACACCAATCCTGGAACGGAACTGGCTCTCGATTGAGGCTCCCTGAACTCACTGTTAGATGCTTGGCGACAGATTTTCAAGCTAGCTAGCCGAATATTAGTAAGTACTTTTACTATACTGTGGCTTCCTCACGATGTTTTCCTTCACTGCTCAAGCTTATTGTTGGTGTTTGTACCCACGTCCTTCGACGTGTGAACTAACCACGCTAACCACTGAGCTATCATTGACAAGTGTAATCACCACACGTTCTGGCCTAGTAACATCGTTACTATTTTACTCTCGTTGAAGTGGTTTACCACCAAGTTAAGAAAGAAACCTAAAAGAATGTAATTGAAAAGGGCCGGAACAGCATCGAGTCCTCGTATTAAGTTCCCGGCGAATGTTTTACATAACAATCCAGTATTATATTCCAGCGCTCGGTACGAGTGGTGAAGACATTTCATAACAAAGCCGAGTACATGTTCAAATCCTTAAGCAGTTGTTAAGAATTCATTAGCTAACCGCGGCGCGCACTCGCGGTCGCGCCTTTGACTCCGCTCCACTGTAAATAGAGCCTTGCAGATACGTAACAAGGGCTTGTTTGCACTGTTAGCCGCCTTATTATATTATCTATTCTATATCTCGAATAAGAGAGCTATAAATAAATATAGGATAGTTTCACGCGGTGCCATTTAACCTTATAATTAGCAAAGCTCGAGCTTTGCGAAGTCAAAGTTAAGGTTAAAGGTTTTGCTTATAAAACAATTTGTCACTATGTCTGTTTGTTAGCTCTTTACTTTAAAAGGTGATAGATAGATTAACTCTTTATTGTTCACACCAATGACTATATCTAATGCAATGGAAATAGCTAATAGCTCAAATATAGCTAGAAATAGATATATTTGACTGAAAACTAAAAATATCTCAGCTAGTAAAAAAATAGAAAAACATAGACTTAAAAAAATAGTGTAACAATTGGCGGTCTTATCGCTAAAAGTGGTCTCTTCCACGCAACCTTAGTAATAAGTAACAAAAGTAACTAATAATAAGT
Organism: Biston stratarius; assembly: GCA_950106695.1. Taxonomy (NCBI): domain Eukaryota; kingdom Metazoa; phylum Arthropoda; class Insecta; order Lepidoptera; family Geometridae; genus Biston; species Biston stratarius. The sequence goes on along the minus strand of OX467110.1, from coordinate 14,210,471 downwards.
ATGATAATAAGTTAAGGATATTATTAGGTTAAAGTATAACATAGACGTACATTCCTATAGATATACACCCTAATATTTACATTAGAGATAATTAAAATAATGCACTAATCATATAAGACATAGGTATTATTAAAATATCGCCATGTGCGTATTGGGCTCGTATGCCGTATTTTTCCGCCGAGAGTTCCGTATCACCGCACTGTAAGTACTGGAGTTAAGATTCAAGATTCAAGATTTTATTGTTAAAATTTATTTTAATATTTCCACTACAAATATGTAATTTTAAACTTCTATATTTTAAAAACAGTGAAAAAGTCACAAATATTTTTTTTTTTAATTACGGAAAATTCGCCTTAATAACGTCAACATATTAAATAAATATCATAGGACATCATCTAGCCTCAAAACTAAGCAACAATTGTACTGTAAATACATATACTTCTTTTTGTAAATATATACTTATAAGACAGAACACCCGGACACAGAGCAAACATTTATAGCCTCACAATTGTTTTGTCCTAATTGTTGTTTTTTTTTGTTCATGTATCAGTCTAACTCTTGACGCTGATATTCTACTAAATAAGCTACCAAAAATTAAGTATACTTTAAATATTTTAATCTGCAACCTCACACGTTCAAAGGCCATATACATTAAATGTTTGAAAAGTCAAAAGCATGGCGATAGGCTTAGTAAGAAATGGCGTCTCGTTGCGCGCTGTTTCGGCACGGATATCTAAAACAGGGCTCGTGTGAACGCCGCCTAAGTGTTTTTACTTGAGAATGATCTGCTAATGCAGACAACGCGACCGCAGCCTCGGCCGGAGCAGGCGCCGAGAGCTCTCACATCACAAAGGAAGTTTAATCTTACGATGTTTGAACAACTTTACATAGATAGAAACTCTTTATTGCGCACACCAAAAAAATAAAAATAAAATGACAGAAAACAATAGAATCGTACGAGCTAGCGCCACAAGTGGCAGCCTTATCGCTAAAAGCGATATCTTCTAGGCAACTAAGAATGCAAAACACGTTACTAATTAAGAAACAGACGGAAGATGTAAGACTATTAAAAAATAATTATCTTAATCCCACTAATATTATAAATGTGAAAGTTTGCATGGATGTTTGTTACTCAATCACGCCAGAACGGCCGAACGGATCAGGATGAAATTTTGCCTGTAGATACTTTAGGCCCTGGAATAAAACATAGGATACCTTCATCATCACCATCATACATCACCACGCGGGTAAAACCGCGGGGTGCAGCTAGTTAAATATAATTATTTAAATATTTTTTGGATTAGGAACTTCTCAACTCGCTTTGTCATCTCAACGGATAGGACTTTGATGTGCGTCAACATACCTCTTATGATATTAATGTACAATTACTTTTTTGTCTGTAAAAATATTGAGACGAACGAGATGCTCTTCTGATGGTAAGAGATAACCCATGATCATTGCTGCGATACACAGATCTTTGAGCAAACAAAGTCCAGGGCATCGCTGCTTTGGTGCTCATTACTTTGAGAGTTTACCATAAAAAAATGATTATGCTAGTAATGTTTACTAGGTCCTGCCAAAAATGACTAGAGCTGAATTCTTTTAGCTGAAAATCGGCGTAATTCTACAAAAGTGGGCATTAGCCGGAGCGGGTGAAAGCGGCCACCGCAGTCGGCGTGCAGTCGGCGCTGGCGGTCTATCGCCGATTATTCGGGATTCGGGACACGTTTATTCAATTAGACTTCTAAGTATTTAGCGGTTCTTTGCCACTGGAAGTCAGTACACAAGGTAGCCCCTTATTTTCGTTTTACTTATGCGGGATTATTCACGTTTGATTACGTCAGATACTCCGACTACAGTGTCGGTCACATCCGGTGGCCTTCTTCAAGGAGACAAAGCAGAGTACAACGCGCGCGTGGCCTCGTCTCGCTTTGGACTACGGGCCGCTTCGCGCGTTATGACAGCGGCTAGTGTGCGGGTTTCTATAGTATAGCAATTTATTTTATAATTTCTTTAAACAAAACTCATGTTTTCAACATCAATCAACTTTCAATTTAGATTCAACATCCGGTGATCATTTTCAAGGAATAAACAGGACGCGGCGCCAGCTTGTTTTGCATTCTACGTAAGCGCGAAACACTGAGATGCTAGCACCAAGAAACCTTGGCTTAAGCTTTATTTGAAAGGGGACGAGGCTTATGATGGTTAAGGAAGGGGTTTCGACCAATCATCTGTATAAAACGACAACGTCGTGTAACTCGCGTTGTCATAGACGTGTGAGGTGTTTGAACAGTATGCCGCTGTCACGGAAGGAGCGGAAACGTAGTGCTAAGCGTTCCACAGGTGGCTCCGAAGTTCTTCGTCAATTATTACAATTCTACATACCACGACTGTACTAAGATTCCCCCCTTGTCAACATACAGGGCATATTTATTTATCTAGAAAACCTAGATACATTTGCTTTCATAAGCGACTTGAAGAATATATTTTTAAAAGGTTTTCAAACATCATCATAATTTATACATCAGTGTACTTAATTTTATCAGAGTTGAGGAGTTTAGTAGCGATGATGGATCAGTGGTTATCGCGGTAAGTTCGCATGTTGAAGGGCGTGGGTTCAAACCCCAACAATGAGCTTGCTTGCTTGATGTTTCCAGCTCTTGAGCTGCCGGTGAAGGAAAACATCGTGAGGAAACCATAGCGTGGTGGTAGGGTACTTTCTAGTACTCAGCTGGCTAGCTACCACCCTCAAGTTGCTAATCTGCCGCCAAGTATCTAACGGTGTATTCCGGCAGCCTCACTTGAGTGCCAATTCCATTCCAGGCTAGGTGTGCTTTACCGTCTTCGACCACACCGTCACTTAACATCAGATGAGCTGTGGTCAAACACCTAGACTATCAGCCATAAAAAATAAAAAATCGGTTGTCGCGGCCACCGGAGAGAATTTTATGGAACGAGCAGACAAAAACGCCTGGTGCAGAACATAGTAACTGATTCATCGTATGCAGCGCCCTTGAAGGGGACGGTAATGGGAAAAACGTGGCAGTCCATTTAAAAATGCAAACGGTGGCCACCTGCCACAACTCTGCGCGCTCCGTTCGCGCTTAATTCCCGCAATGATGAGCTCAGATTGGAGCCGCTTGTTGTAAGGGGCTCTAACGCCCTTCTCGTAAGATTTACAACAGAAGTGGGGTATCTTATTTTTATCGCAGCAGTCTTTAAAAGACCATTCCTAGGCACGAGCTTACCCTGGAGTTGTGATTGGAAGTTGGAACCATGTTGTCTTGTATTTGTTGGTGAATTTAAATATGCTGAAATGGTTTATTCCCACAGGGTCAATTGATCTAAATCCTTTCAGTAACCGTATGGGAATGGATTAAGTTTTTTACGTTTTCCGATCACAGGTTTTCTATGTTTTGTGTCACAAAAAAATGATGCGAGTTTTTTAGATATTATTTGTGTGTGTATGTGTGTGTGAGTGTGTGTGTAGGCAGGTTACTAAAAAAAATAGCACCGATTTAAGTTCTTTTTTATGAACAAAATCCGATATAAATTAAAATAATACCTTACAAACTTAACAGAACAATAAACAGACAACGCACTAATTAACAGATTTATTTAATATTGTTAGGAACTTAGAAATACAATAGCAATGTTCAGGCAAAATAATATTTTATTGTTTAATTTAATTGAAACGGTATGACAAATTATATTTCAACTAAATCAGAATGTCACAAATATAACTATTGAATTACACAAATTACAATTATTTCAAATGTCAAAGAAATAGTCAGTACAATTTTATTTTGCATGTAAGAGTTCATATTACATTTCTATGCTATATCTAGTAACAATATTATATATATACCTATAGTATAATATTATGTTTAGGAAGCTCTAAAATAATTTTAATTTATTTATTAACTTAGAATGAAAATAATTAATGAGACGAACGAAACGCTCCCCTAATGGTAAGTAATAACGCCTGTCCATGAACATTGCAGCGATATACAGAACTTTGTGTACCAAAACAAAGTCTAGGGCATCGCTGCTTTGAAACTCATTACTGACACTTTTGACGGTTAGTCTCAACAAGCCAGTAATTTTACTAGCTGCAGTATCCTTTAAACCGGAACACTACTGCTTGGCGGCAGATTATCTGGTACTGCGGAAACAGCTAACAAATGAGCTAGCACAGCATCGGAATTTATAGGAAAGTTGTCAAGGAACGAACTCTCTAGAGTCAACATAAAATATAGACAGAGAGATACTTTTTATTATAAAAATAATGACACAACCACGAGTACAACCATTACTGAAGGCGAGCGACTAGAACGGCAACACTGCGCATTGAATGTAAAATAAAACTAGTTTCAAAGTATTACAGTTCTGCTTTGACGCTGGCTGCGCTCCATTAATTTGTCGATACAGCCGCGGCAGGAATACGAACTGATGAAAGCTACATTCCTTTTCGCAGCTTACAGTTTTTATTCCAAGACAAAAGTTAATATTTAATTGAATGTCCGCTGTTACTAAGTCAGAGGTCCCGTGTTTGTTTTCACTTGGTGGTAGATATCTTTAGCAGGAGGTTGTCTAGGTAAGTACTGCCGTAGTACCAGGTATTCTACCGCCAAGCAATAGTGTGTAAAAATTACTGTGTTTCGGTTTGAAGGAAGCGAAATTACGGGGCTGTTGAGACTAATTATCGAAAGTCTCAAAGCAATGAGTGCCAAAGCACCGATGTCCTGGACTTTGTATTGCTACTCAAATTTCTGTTTATTGATGCAATGGTCATGAACATGCGTTATTTCTTACCAAGGAGAACGTCGCGTAGAGATAATTTTTAGTAAAAAAGCTGCCACTTAAGTTTCTTTTTTGTGTTATATTTTCTGGTTTTTCAGTTTATTAGTGTGCACAATAAAAAGTTTCTATCTATATAATGCCTGTACCATACTGGCGCGACCAGCGGCAGCAGTGTCGGTGACGGCCACGATTTTAAGTTCAAGCCGTGTTTAATACAATCTCCATTGCGTATTGCCGCGCTCGTTATCATAAACCGCGGTAGTTTGAGTACGCTTCGCTACGCTTTTAGCTGGCTGGATATCAGACCGCCACACCAGGCTTAGGGATCTGTCTATATTCATCCTATATTCCATTGTATTTGATTTCCATCAGATTCGTTCAAGATTCGCTTAGAAACAACTGCCTTAGAATATGAACAAAACAAAGAACAGCTAGATAAATAAATATGATTATGTTGATATCCGGCCCGGAGAGATGGAATTAACTCTCAATATAATGCGATTCCAGAAACGAGGGTCGAATCCATCGGCACGCGGGACACTGCCCGACACAAACACAGACTTTAGCGGATTCCCTTCCCGGAGCTCCGACCTTCAAACCTCTTCAGTCTACATAATAAAGACGTTAACGCGTTGTTCAACTGAAAATGTTTATATACTCTCTTTGTTTTTTTATTTCAGAACAAGTTTTAAAAATTATGGTGAAAAAATCTATTGTTCTGAAAAACGAAAAATAGTTACCAGAGTAAATTTAAGTCGTTTATACAACTAACTGATCCTAAAATTGCGAAAACAATTTCACGTTGAAAAATTTTAATCAATCTTGAAATGTATAGAACTAGAATTTCAGCTTCGGTCCAATAGTTAAATAGAATAGTTGGACCTCATTCGGCTTAATACTATTGTAACGGTAACCCTGTATTATATACAACACTTTATTTATAACATAAAAAACAACAAACATGCCTGCATGCCGCATGGAAAAATCTTGCGAAATACTTCTCAAGAAATACTTAAACACACATAGACACACCTACACTTACACACACGCAAACACACATACACTCACACACTCATACACACACACTTACACTCACACACACACACGCATCTTTTAACAGCTCAGTTAAGTATTTGAATACCTACGTTCCAATAAATTGATTTAAAGTAAGTTATACTCGTAGGTATTATGGTCAATGGTACAAGAAAATGGATCGCTATTCGTAATAAAAGCGTGATTAAATGTGGATTTTTGACAGCAGAAAAACTATTAGAAAAAACTATAAGTTTTTTGGAATATTTCCATCGCTTGCACCATACAATAAAGCCAGAAATACAAGGCAAGGGTGAAATAACGAGCTTAGATCTAAACAAAGGGCGGGCGGTTTTTTGGCGACCACGCTGGCCTTTCTTGGCGGGCAGACGGCCGCCCTTCCCTCTCCACTTGGCAACTTCGCAGAACATTTACAGGAATCTGAACCTCAATCCCGGGTTTTAATTTTTTATGTCTCCGAAAAACGACGTTTTCGTTTCAATAAAATTTTAAATAAAGGAAACAAATTCCTTTTAGAATTGAAACGGGGAATGGTGAAAATGTTTTTTATTTTTGTTTAATGCTAAATGGTTTTTGATCAACTACGTTAATTGAATTTTCGTTTGGTTTGTGATTTCTGTAGCTTTTAATCTGCTAATATTATTATTTTATGTTTGACAGGCTAGGTGTTTGACCACAGCTCACCTGATGTTAAGTGACGATGTGGTCGAAGATGGTTAACACACCAATCCTGGAATGAAACTGATTCTCAAGTGAGGTTGCTGGAACGCACCATTAGATGCTTGGCAGCAGATTTTCAATTTGAGAGTGGTAGCTAGCCAGCCGAGTACTAGAAAGTTCCCTACCACCACGCTATGGATTCCTCACGATGCTTTCCTTAAGCTAATTGTTGCGGTTTGAACCCACGCTTTTTGGCGTGTGAACCGACCGCGCTAATCACTGAACTATCATCGCTACTGAAACGTATCTATAATAAAATGAATCGATGGTGACCATGAAAAAACTACTGCGCATTTGCAGTAGTTTTTAAATGATACAGAATCTAAAAAATATGGGAACTTTACTGTGTGTAACACGTAGTAGCGGCCCCGCCGGGCGGGGCGCGGCACGGCTGTTTAGATGAGGCTAATTACTGCGGCTATCTGTGAATTACGCGGGATTTGGACCATTCTCATTTTGAATGGATTTGTGCTCGGAATAAATCGGTTTTCGTCGAAACTACTTATTCAAATATATAAAGACACTAAACTAAAAATAGAAATACGGATTGTGTGCATGCCTCGAGCTTTCATACTCACCATCGACTTTAGGTATGTCTCAAATTCATACTCAAATCATTTATTTTGCAGAGACATGGGTTACATAATTATAGATAATAGTCATGATTTATATCGCTATGCCCCCAACATGCAAACGTTTTCTAGCTTTCTATATATGCGCTACTATAGTGGGCATTTTAGCAAATGTTTAAAATACGGAGTTTGAAGTACCTACTGTCTAAAGGGGGTCATTGTGCATATCATCAAAAAACAGATATTCCATAGAAAAACTTCGTTGAACCTTAACCATATGCATGAAGCAATTTATTATGTTTTGTGTGGGTTTTTGAGCGATAATTAAGCGACTACAGCAATAATTTCGACGCTTATTTTGTAACTATTGCTGTAGTATTTCCCAATTGCTTACATAAACAACCAATTCAAAATGTTATTCCAACCCAGACTAATATTATAAATACATTAGTAACTCTGTCTGTTTGTTACCTTTTCACGCCTAAACGGCTGATCTGATCTTGCTATAATTTAACAAGGAGATACTTCATATCATGAAGACTAATTTAGGCTACTTTTTTGTAAATTTTATATACTATGTGTGTATATTTTGTAAACATAAGGCGTGGCTTGAAATCCTAAAAATGAGCTTGAGCTGCCGGTGAAGGAAAACATCGTGAGGAAACCGTAGTGTGGTGGTAGGGTAGTAAGGGTACTATAAATTCAAAGTCCAAGCCGTTATTAGCTTTTAGGCTGGCACAACGAGATATTTAAAATTGATTTGACCCGTTTGACGTCTTCGTATAGATATAAGTATACATAGCAACTAGGGTATTGGCTATTGAACTTCTATATGTGTGCTGGTAGTTATTAATAAAGCCTTCAGGGACTGCGAGCTGACGCACTCGAGGAGCCCCATCGGGCTCCAGTTCTGTTTGTGTTGCGACAACTTGAAGCCCCTAGAGTCATCCCGCAGTTGAAGCTAGATAAATACTAATGAACTTTGTTCTACGCTAAGCATTGCAGCCATGCCGTAAACGGAGAGTTAGTAAAAACTTTGTCTTTTGTTTTGTAATTTTAATTGTAACAATTATAATGTTGCATAGGGTAAATAGTTGTTATTAGATTGGGTAAAGTATGAATACATTCAGTAATACTATATGTTATATTTTTGTTGTGTTTGTAATTGTCAGGACAATGTTTGTATGCAAGAAAAGGTTCGATAAACTTTACGGAAAAGTGAAAATCTTGGGCTGTACAATCTCTATATAAAAAGTGAGCGAGACAAGATAGTAGGCAGGTCAACAAAAGTATTGAATGTATTATTAATAACCGTTACCTGCGACTTCGTCCGCGAGAAACTTAACATCAGGTGAGCCGTGGACAAACACTTAGCCAGTCAAAAAAAAAAATGTTTTTTAGTTCCAGAATTTACGAAAAGTTTATAGTTCTGTATTCGTAGAGAAGAAATTATTGGACTTCCGTTTTGACGAAGGCCAGCAAGCAGAGCCTTTTTCCATTTTCGATAGCAAATCAATTTAAATTAGAGGAGTTAAAAATGAGACGCCATTACCTTTCATTGGCTTTATTCAAGAGAGCAAGATCACATAGAGCTGTACCATAAACGCTTTTGTCTTTGATAGGGATGTGAAAGTATAACATATACCGATTATTTCCAACAGAAATATCTTAATCTTTGGTAACTTAAAATTTTCCCGTTAAAATATAGTACCTTTATACACATATTTAAATCGATATATGTATGCCTCTATGGACTCCAAAACGGCGTGACCGATTTTGATGAAATTCGTTTTCGGATACATTTTTAGTTTTAATTTTTTTTTTCTCAAGTGTACCCTTGTAATTTAACATTATATGAATTGTTTTTCAAAAACATTTACAAGTTGGATTTTATTGTTGAATCTAGTGAGTCGATATCATGGCCTTATCCTTGGATAATAACGTATCATATGTTCCAATATCATAATATATATTTTCCATAATAAAATAATATATATTATTATAATTCCGAGTCAGCTCTGTTTTGTAGTGAGAAGAGTAAGGCCATAGTCTACCACGTAGGCCTTGACCAAGTGCGGGTTGGAAGACTGTACACATCGAGATTTTTTTTAAAAACTCGCAGACATGTAGGTTTCCTTCCGCTGTTTTCCTTTGCCGTTTAAAGTCAAGTAACTTATAAAATGTAGAGTTGTGTGCCGTGACATTTGAACCCAAGACCTTCCGATTAGACGCCAGACGGTCTCCCAGCTAGGCTACCGAATCTTCAATAACCGAATCATAAGATAATGATTCATATATCTTACCTATTTCAATAATATTAGAAGTTGTCCACCCGTTTGTATTGTTGTAAGCGATTCAATTCACACTACAGACACATTAGAGAAAAATAAAATTGGCAAATACATCACGCTTCCCGCTGCGCTGCGCGACGAAAGCAATTCAGTTAGTGTGCATTAAATCACAGGCAAAGTCACTCGAGGAAGTAGTTTTATCACACAGTAGCGCAACTTAGCTCTCCTATTAGAGGATTCCTTTTATTCGTATGTAAATAATAGCTTTGTAAACTGACGTGGTTTTGATACATTTTTGGTAACTTATCTGGGATTACTCACGTTTAATTATGTCGGATACTCGACCATAGTTTCGGCCATATCCGGTGACCTACTTCACGGAATCAAAGCTAAATACAACTCACACGCGGCCTTGTCTTGAACCTTAATCCCGAGTATCCGACATAGAAAACGAGTAATAGGTAAAATGAAAGATAACTTTTTGATCATATGTTTAAAACTTGATATTTATCTTCAATATTTGAATTACATGACTGTTGAATAACAAAAGAAAGTCCAGGGCATCGCTGCTTTGGTGCTCAATACTTTGAGACATTAGATGGTTGAGACAAACCGGAAAATAGTATTGTTGGAACTGGAACACTACTGCTAACAGAATAGATAATACTGCAGTGGTACCAACCTAGATGACTTTCTGCTATATATCCAAGTAAATTACATATAGAAGGTTTTCCATTAATCAGTATGTTTTGCTATTAGGATCCTTCCAAAACCGCGAATATAAAAGTGGTTGTTTGAAAGTTTATTGAATCCCAGCTACTGCAAGTAAGGCGTTCGCTGCGGCCCTAGTCTCTGCGTTCAGCGCGCGCGAGTGTGCGCTAACAAGTGAACTCACCAAATTTTATTTATTGTTATCGTTCTAGGGGGACTACATTTTATTTCAAGCGTTTTGACTTTGGGCGCTGATTCATGTGAAATGGTTATCTACAACTTAGATTTCGATAGAATACATCATATTTACCATAATTCATACTATTCACCGATTTATAAGTTTTTTAGAGTTCCGTACCCAAAGGGTAAAAACAGGACCCTGTTACTAAGACTTCGTTGTCTGTCTGTCCGCCCGTCTGTCTATCCGTCCGTCTATCTGTCACCAGGCTATATCTCAAGAAACGCGATAGCTAGACAGTTGAAATTTTCACAAATTATGTATTTCTGTTGCCGCTGTAACAACAAATATTATACTGAAAACAAAATAAAATAAATATTTAAGAGGGGCTCCCATACAACAAACTCGATTTTTTTGCCTTTTTCATGGATAATGGTACGGAACCCTTCGTGCGCGAGTCCGACTCGCACTTGGCCGGTTTTTATAATAATAGGCTTGCGTTTGATCGCCGTCTCAGTGATGATGCGCTCTGATGCGCTTGCCTAAAAGATACCGATTCTCTCTCGATTTGTCGACACTTAGGTATTCCACATTTAAGCCGTTCGAACAATGAAAATGGAATCAAATCGTTTCGTACGAGTTTTTGGAACGTCAACCAAAAACGATGTTGCTTTTTCGAGCTTCAGGCCGACCAATCGAAAAATGGACATGAGGGAATTAAAGCATGCAGATCTGAGACAACTGACTTTATCTTTATTCATGGATATTAATAAAAATATGTCAGAATATTTATCAATTCCATGACATGAGATTTTGTACACCATTTTATAACGAACTGCGGGCATTTATTAGGTCTCGAAGAATATTTGGCGATATCTCACATGGCTGGCGAATTCACATAATCCACTGAACGTCTTCTTCTTTTCTTTACCGAAAAGTCAGTTGTAGAAGCCAAAATGTTCTCTCAATCGTGTACTACTGCTTAGCGTTGTCTTCGCATCTCTTGACCAGAACTCCCTTTCTCGTAATCTCAGTAGAGAATCTACTAATTTATAGCTATAACCCCACAAAGTGCGGCTCACAAAGCAGGAAAGAAAGACATTATCGGCTCGTGAGTGCAAATGGTGAAACGAGTGGAACACGCATACATCTCTCGTGCGTATAAATTACAACCCTCCCTGCAACCCCTACCCTGCTACCCTCGCCAGTTAACTACACCGCGGGGCCGCGAGCAGGACAACGCATTGATAGTCGAGACGAGAAAACGACAGATGAAAAACTTTACAAAATGTTTCAATTATTTATAGTTCGCTTCTCAAACTCAAAATTTGTAATTGCTCACGATAATTCTGTCTCATTATTTCTTATTCAAATTTAATTATTATATTTACATGAATCATTTGCTTAGGAAGTTTTAGGACAACTGATAATATGTAAGTTATGGAACAAATTTTATAGCATTCATAGCAAGTTAATAACAGTTACGATTTTTTAAATAACTTTTATAATCTCAATTAGTTTTTTAGGATAATCATGATTATTTCTCATTTAATTATTAGTACCTGGTTGACCGAGCATTGCTCGGCTGAAAACATGGATAAAACGACGTTTTCTGAAAACGAAACCTAGCTAGATCGATTTTTCGCCTCCGAAACCCCCTGGATACAAAATTTCATGAAAATCGTTGGAGCCGTTTCCGAGATTCAGAATATATATACAAGAATTGCTCGTTTAAAGATATAGATTTGAGAAAGAAAATTAGATTTTTATAAACAGGCTATGAATTCAAAATAACGGATAAACGTATATTTAGAACGTTTCGCCATTCGTGACAAGTTTTACATCTGGTTGTCTAATCTGCGGCTATGAGTAGAATAGGGATGTATTTATTCCATTTATAGTTCTAACGACGTCGTGTTGACGACTCAACAGCTTTGATGCAAGTAATAGTTTTTGGATGAGGATTAATGGCTCATTTCTGATATTACCATTTTGTAATTTTGTATCGAGCAGAGAAGTACATAAAATCATAGAGGGGAAGAAATATTAACAGAAGGCTGATTGCTCATGTTAATGTTTTTAGGGTTCTGTGTCTAAAAAAATTCTATACAATAGGGTAATGTTTTTTAAGGCTCTGGGTCTATACAATAGGGTTCTGTTAATAAGCTTTACGTTTTAGTAAAACGTTTTAACTTTATCAGATATAAATAGCATAGATATGACTCTATTATGATGGTTATTTGTCAACAAAAATCAGCAAAAAATCCTTCACCTTCAGACAAAATCAAAGATAAAACTAGCTACTAAATTTAATGCAAAAATAGCTCAGTGGTTAGCATGGTCGGGTTCACATACCGAAGGGCGTGGGTTCAAACCCTAACAATGAGCTTGAGCTGCCGGTGAAGGAAAATACCGTGAAGAATCCATAGCATGGTAATAAGGTACTTTTTAGTCCTCGGCTGGCTAGCTACCACCCTTAAGTTGTAAAACCTGCCGCCAAGCATCTTACGGTGTGTTCCGGCTCACATAGAGCCAGTTCCATTCCAGGCTAGTTTCGTTTACTATCTTCGACCACACTGACACACATCAGGTGAGCTGTGGTCAAAGATTTAGAATTCTAGACTGTCAACCATAAAAATAGCCTCAAGAAAAGAGTTTTTTGCTTCTCCTATAAAAAATATTTAAAATAAACAAAATTCTTCTAGCATGGTATTATATTTGCCAGTATTTAAGAAAGAAGGAAAAATCTGTTTCTTCACGAGGCCAACCGGAGAGATTACTGTTCGCGGTCCAGATTAATTCTGCGAAAAAGAGTCAAACATTCAAATATTTATTTTCTTATTTCCGTTGCAATTTTTATTTACCGCAATGAAACTGTAATAATCATTATCATAGAATTTTAGTAAGATTTGTATTTGAAGTCGCTGCCGTCAACAATCAAAGCTTTTGATCTGAGACGTCTACTGGCGCACCCTGGCTGTAAAACCGACTCGTTTGGTGGCTATCAAATGTGTAAAAATGTACTAAAGTTACGTATTTATCACAACGTTGACTGTCATGAATAATGACACATTATACTTCCTTAATATAAAAAGACACCTGTTATATATCACTACATATTATAAAACAAAGTCGTCTGCCGCGTCTATCTACCTCTCTGTCTATCTGTCTGTTGGCGATAAACTTAAAAACTACTGATCGGATTAGCATGCGAGTTTCACTAATAAATAGAGTGATTCATGAGGCAGGTTTAAGTGCATAATTTGCCCTACAACAACAGAACAACAGAAAAGCATGTAAGCATAACTTGCTCTACTACCCGTGCCAAGCCGGGGCAGTTCGCTAGTATAACATAAAACACAAAAACGGGAACATTATAAAAATTTAATACACACACTCAGTCAAAAATATAACCCTCTCTTTTGCTTCGCCGTAGTCGGGTAAATATAGAACGGGTGTTTGGGGTGAGACACTTCTATTACAACACCTGTTTTTAGGTACATATCTTGCGATCTTATTTCATCCTTTTTAAGAATTGACTCTCATAAAAGGTCGTCAAAACTCGATTTTAGATATCTGATTGTAACTAAAATGAAGGCGTATTCTGAATGTGTCTGTTTGCCCGCTTGATTCTTATAATTTGATGCGATCATCAATCTCGTTCAGCAAGTTTATATTTTTACTTAGCAGGAGGTCGTCTAGGTACCAGCGTAGGTAGTGCCAGATATCCTGCCACCAAGTAGTAGTGTGTAAGCATTACTGTATTCCAGTTTGAAAGGTACTGCAGCTAGCAAAATTACTGGGCTGTTGAGACTAACAATAGAAAGTCTCAAAGTACCAGCAAAGCACCAAAGCAGTGATGCCCTGAACTTTGTTTTGCTACTCAACGTTCTGTTTATCTCTGCAATGATCATGGTCATGCGTTATCTCTTACCATCAGAAGATTGTATCGAACGACTCATTACTATTATATATAAAAAAGTATAGTTTACATTTACTACCACCATGCTATGATTACCTCGCGATGTCATTAGTAGCTGAAGTTGGGATTCGACGTCCTACTGCGGCGTGGGAACTGAGCACAGTAACCAAGTATCAGCGCTAATATGACCGAGTTTCACATGAGAAGCCCTTCCCCGTGACAGAGCTCATCACTCATTTCTCAGCCATTTAGCAAAGCCCATGTTATTGTATTAAACATTCACTCCCTCGGACTACGAGTAGAGACATGCTGGTGCTGACAAAGCAGATGCAGATGTACAACTTGGAAAAATCTCTTACTTTTAAGACATTTTAGGATTCCAACGCACACAGCTTTATTGTATATAACAAATTACTTACATGGTAAAAAAAATAGAAAGAACAAGGATTAGTGGTAATACAATGGCGGCATTATCGCATATAGGTTTTTCTTTTAGGCAACCCTTGGATGGATAGGACTGAAGACACAGCTAATTTGGTTGGCGGTGAAATAAAGGAAGTAAACAGGTATACATAAAATCTTTCAAACTGTCTCTTTTCTAAAACACGTCCATCCCATCGGTTATCAGTTCTGCGGAAGACATGCACTGCCACTTCAATTCGCTGTTCTGTTAAATATGACATTTTAGTTCTCTGGTAAATTATTTTGTTTCGAATACAAAACCAAGCATAGCGCTTTCACATGCTGAGCCACTTTGGACTATTCCAGTTGTGAGTGTCCACGTTTTGGCTCTGTAGGTCACGACAGGCAGAACGCTCTGGTTGAATACTTTTGTCTGGAGACTTTTCGGGATGGATATTCGCTAGATAATATCATACATGCGAAACTATATGACGCAACTAATTTCTAAGTTTGAATTTTTATTTAGAAAGGATTTGCGTTTGACCTTGCTTCACCGAAGCGTAAACAAGCTGTGGGATACTTACCTAGAAGACACCTATTCATTCGATTCGTTTGAGATCCCCAGTTCATTTTCTAATGTTTGAGTCTCTACTCCCTCGCTAGTCCGGGAAGGTACCCCGGCTAGCCCCCGGGGCCCGTAGGGGTAAGATAGCGCTTTGTTCGAGATAACACATCTTGCCCAATTAGAGGGACGTGTAATTACATGTCTTAATTGCATTTTTGAGTTTGAAATTGGTTTCGAAAGTCTTTGTTTACGTTGGTAGTATTGTGTTTTACACGAAACTGGGTACTTGTATTGAAACTACAGAAAAAATAGAAGACTTTGAAAGTCACGTTTGATACTTTATTTATTCGTTTTACTAAAATTCACATAAATATATCACTAAATAGGTTAAGCTGTTTTATAGCTCAATCGGTAGTAGTTCTTAAGAGCTGTAGAACGTGAGTTCTATTCTAACTTAAGACAAACATATTTGTGACAAAATATTGATATTTGTGCTTTGTCTGGGTGTTTACGTATGTACATACAAGAAAAAGTATAAATAAGTATTTCTATCAGTCAATTGGTTCTCAAGTTTTGCTTTTAGATTAAGATGATGCTGTGTGAAATTTCCATCGGTGTTTATATTTAGTACACCCAGAACACGAGTGATAGCATTTCATGGTTGGCCTTCCAATAACTCGATCGAACGAATCTATTCCACTTTCATTGTACGAACCGCTAAACAGTGTAATGCAGTACTGATCGGGTGCTCCCTAATTTGGGTGCCTTTAAGCCGAGAGAGTGAATCGGAATCTTCTGGGCAAGCGTGCTCTATCTTAAAGCGCATTATCACTTAACTTCAGGCAAGATGGCAGTCAAACGCAAGCTAATCCATATATTTTTTTTTTTTTATTATTATTATATTTTTCCTTTTTCTGCGTAATTTTTTTAAAGGATCAGTTTCTAAATTTCCTTTCTCAGTATTCATATATCCAATTAAGTAGAAATATTTTCTAGCGATGTCAAATTTCAACATCATCAAATGTACATGTACGTCATCTTCCTATTTGCAATGACGAGTGACGAGAGACCGATGTTTACTAAATATACACAGAAACCGAAGCGACGCGAGTTTCATGTTTCGTTGAAAATGAAACTCAGAATTTGAATGTACATTAAAACAGTATTTAAACATTAAATTACTCAAAGTTCCATCCCGGTGCCCTTGTTCAGCGGATGCGTCGGATTTGTTCCCATCAAATATTCACGAGCGCGCCGCGTGGAGCATTTTAAACTCACGGCCTCGTACTTGTGAACAGAGTTACGTATAGCGAAGATGTAAGAAAATGTGCCGCTTGAATAAAAACACCGCTAATGTTCTTTTTCATACCGCTATTATATTCACTTGGCGGTAGACCTCCTTAGCAGGTACACCACTGCAGTACTATATTCAGCCGCCAAGCAGTGTGTAAACATTACTGTGTTCCGGTTTGAAGGGTACTGCAGCTAGCGAAATACAGGGCTGTTGAGACTAACAATCGAAAGTCTCGAAGTAATGAGCGTCAAAGCAGCGATGCCCTGGACTTTGTTTTAGTACTCAAAGTTCTGTGGCAATGGTCATGGATATGTGTTATCTCTTATCACAAGGAAAGCGTTTGGTTCGTCTCATTAAAAATAAACATAAATAAATAAATTTAATTTTTGATACTTAATGCAAACTCCTTAAACGACTTTTAGTATAATCCTTTGCTAGCAATTTTTTTAATGGTTTACAGTTTAGGTTTTTGACCACAGCTCACCTGATGTTATATGACGGCGAGGTCGAAAATGCTAAACACTCCTAGTCTGAGATGGAACTGGTTCACAAGTGAAGTTGTAGGTACACACCGTTAGGTGCTTAGCGGCAGATTTTCAACTTGATTTTCAAGGGTGGTAGTTAGCCAGCCGAGTACTAGAAAGTGACCTATTACCATGCTATGGATTCTTCACGATATTTTCCTGACAACTTAAGTACATTGTTGGGGTTTGAACCCACGCCTTCGACGTGTGAAGCGATCGCGCTAACAACCGAGCTATCATCGCTACTAATCGTTCTTGATATACACTTGCCTACTAGAATTAATTTATTTATAGTACAGCATCCCGTTAGATGCTCTTTGAAAACAAAGTTCCTAAACGATTTCCCAGAACATTTCACACGACAAGTTTTTTCTTACCTAAATGAAATAAAACATCTAGAACAGCTCTAGTACTGCTTCCGCAGCATTTTCTCCACAAAACGGAGAGTTCGCTGAGAGGCTGGGGCCGTGCCAACTACGCACTCGAGCCTGTTCTACATTAGGCTGGAGATAGACGACCGACTTTGACCACCGTTTATGTGGGAGTCGGGTATTGAAAGTAAGCGACACTTGGGTCGCAAACCACGGTACGGTTTCCCGACCCTACAACGCGATGAATCCAGCGTATTGTATAAGTAGGTGTTTGTATTAAACATTGTCATCAATCTTGATTTTATTTAAAGCGTATAATTTTCAATTCAAATATAATGAAAAAATAAACTCATTTATTTACATGTACCTTTTGTTATTCATATATACACTATGTATATTGATTAAAGTATATTATATTTTATGTTAAAGTAGTGAGACGAACGATACACTCTCCTGATGGTAAGAGATAACGCGTGTCCATAACCATTGGAACAGTAATAATTGAGTAATAAATCAAAGTCCAGGGTATCGCTGCTTTGGCGCTCATTACTTTGAGACTTTTGATGGTTAGTCTCAACAACCCAGTAATTTCGCTAGCTTGTACTTTAATTTGTCTTATTAAAATACCTATTAATGTTTCAAAATGTGCTCATTGAGGAAATCAATGTCATGCTGCTGTGTGACTTAAGAAAGTAGTTGGGTTTTAGTATACTTTTTGTATTTCGTAGTCGTGTAGCTTATCATAACGCCGAAAGAGGCGTTCATCTGGTTTCAGCTTTACATTACGTTTTGGTTGTACATTGTTTCGCAGTTTTGTAAGGAAGACCTACTTCGTTTTCTGGCGGTTTGCTTGAGTGTTTTCCGTTTGTAGTAACCTGATTCTTTTTCTGTGCTTTACTGTTTTTTTTTGCTTGTACGCATTAATGTTTACTTGATAATCTTTTATTTATTTTATGTGTGTTTCGATCTGGTTAGGGAATTTCTTATGGGATCGTAAAAATATGACTTTTGTAGTGTCTGTATATTAATTGTAGTATTTTATTTATAAAGAAACGAACTTGTGTAGACTAGTGTAACTTAAGAAAGTGTCTTAAACATGTGAACATTTAAACAACATTTAAATTTAAAATGATATAATATAATTTAAAAAATTTAATTTTGTTATTTCATATTGTTTAATTTTAATTTAATATTTTATTTATGTACATATTATTTAGTTAAGACTTTTTAAAATTAACTTGACATTTATGTATAATATTGGCATTTCGTTTTTTTTTTTAAAATGAATTAGTTGTTAACTTAATTTTATGCATGTTGTCGTCACCTGTAATTGCTATAACATCTAGTTTTCTTTTTTTTAATGTTGTTGATCTTTTTAAATGTTGTGATGTGTATAGTGTTGGAGATCTAAATAAATAAATAAATGTCTATACGACTATATGTCTCTTACAAATTTTGCATTACTTTGAGTCATTCGATGGTTAGTCTCAACAGTCCTGTAATTTCGCTAACTGCAGTACCCTTCAAACTGGAACACAGTCATGTTTACACACTACTGCTTGTATCTACCTAGGCACAGGTCTGCTAAGGAGACCTACCACCAAGTAGTAAGGATCTCGTCCAGTTTCGTACATCTTACACTAAGCAATTATTGATGATGATGATGATGATGCCACCTTGTCAAAATTTACGAAAGAGCTAATATTTTTCCGCGGTTTAATGGCTTATGAAATGTTGTTCGAAATGATACTCATTATTACAATGGCCTTCTTGCGGGTCAGTACTACAGTTCCACGCAGCCTTCTTCTAAAAGAATAGAGTTGGGAGATACTGGCGCAGCTGTCAGTGGTCGCGCTATTCTTCGTAAATTTGTACATTACTGCTACGTTTAGCAGTTCAGCAGCCTAGTTGGAAGACCATCTGGCTTCCAATCTGTAGGTCCTGGGTTCTAATCCCACGGCACGCGCCTGTCTTTTCTAAGTTATGTGCGTATTGCCGATGACTTCAAACGGCGAAGGAAAACTTCGCAAGGAAACCCACTTGTCTAAGAGTTCTTAAAAAAAAGTTTCCGAAGATGTGTGAAGTCTGCCAACCTGCACTTGGCCAGTGTGGTAGACAACGGCCGTACTCTTCTCACAATGAGAAGAGACCCGTGCTCATTAATGGGACAGCTTATACAAACAGGGCAGATTCGAACGCTTAACGGTTAAAAAAATGACATTGTTTGAGTACCTACAACAATAATTCAAAATCTTATTGTGGCTCTTTCATACGAAGTTGAATCCGCAAAACATTTCTGAACAAACAATGCGTCAACCCCACTCCCTCATACTATTTCCCCAGTAACAATAAAGTCAACAAACTTTAACACAAACAACAAACAAAATGAATTTTAAAACATTTTCAACAATACACCAAACGAGGCTCCGGCCAGCAGTCGCCATTGTTGCGCGAAAAACTGCGAAAATGGTTGAAATCGATTGATTTATAGAATTACCATTGAGAGGTACTTCACATTAAGGGCGCTGGACTTTGAAACAGAAGCTAAGCTTTTGTTGTTATTGCATTCAAAGGTGGATAGTGTAAAATCAATAAATATTGTTGGATATTTTTCATTCTACGCCATATATTGCCAAACTAAAGAGAGCTTGTGCTGTGGGAACTAGAATATAATTAATAGAATAGTTTCATTACGGAAACTGACGCGGTTTTGACACATTTTCGTTTTACTCATGCGCATGTTTTAATATCGGATACTCCGACTATAGTTTAGGCCACATTCGGTGGCCTTCTTCAAGGAGACAAAGGTGAGTACAACATGCGCGAAGCCTCGGCTTGTTTTCACACTTCGTTGAGGACCGGCGCGTCTCGGTGCAACACGTTATCTCTTACCATTAGCAGAGCGCCTCGTTCGTGTCATTAAAAAATGTATGATGTTTTGATAAGCAGTGTTTATCACTTTCCATTAAGCGACAATATGCTCGTAATGATAAATTTTGTTTAAGATCTTAAGTATCGTACTTATTTTGTGTTTGTGTCTAATTTTACGAAACAAAAACATGACGTTTTGCACGATCACGAACATTCAGTTTCATTTAAATACACCTTTGTTGTAAATGTGTGCGTAAGTAAAACAAACCCATTTCACCCGAGCCAAGCAGCTGTCTTCACCTGTTACCCGACATTACCCTTCCTTCCCCTCTCCCCAGGGACCCGAGGATTAGGGTCCCGACAATACTTCCAATTGGACCTTCGGAAAAATCTACATAATCTTCGCTCGGGTATTATGACCGTAAAATCCTTGGGAACCGCTTCATAACTTACAGAATGGTAACTTAAATATTTCCTTTCGAGGATCGGTTACCCCGCAGGAGTGTACGGTGTACCGCCAGGTTAAGCCGCCCCAGTGAAATCGCAAAGGGGGGATTGGAAATGAAAACGCTTTGTGCGCAATTTTCGGTAGAAAGAATTTCGAACTGACGATTGTCTTAAAATTTTTACTGCGTGATTCATCTTGACGTAATCGCAATTAAAAAAAAAACGTAATAGTCCACAAAATTTTTACACATTTTTGTAAAATCCGACTAGTGCCTGACAGAGTAGTGTTACGCCTAGTTTCCGTTGAATTGCGGGTCTGTTCTCGTGCGGCGCGTTATCAGTGAGCATCCTTTTTTTATCTCTAGCTGTAACTTGTCAAGTCCACATAATTTCTACGAATTCTGTCCTAAATTTTAATTTATTACTTCCTTATCTGGGCTAACTAAACAGGCTTTTATTCGAGCCCACCTCGCCACAATCTGGGCAAATTGTCATCTCCGCAGAATTAACAGTGTCGCCCTGAGAGGTCACTTAATGGGATTAAACGCTGACCCACTTCGGGGAGACTTGTAACACATGGCCGACTCGCGACTACAGCAGTATGGAGCTTTTTTCCTACAGCACATAAGAAGGAGGTGCTCCATTCAATTTTAGTTTTTGCTGCATGTATATCAACTCCGTTATGTGGCTTGACCAACTTACGTGATGCTTTTTGTATTTGTACTGCCTCTCACTACCACCTACCATCACAATGTGGTGAAGTACCATTTGCCACACACCACTACCACATACCATACACTATAATCGGCTATTAAAAATAAAAATCACCGGGTACCAAGTAGAAACAAAGATAGCTTTTTTAAACGCATTTCACCACCAATTTGCCTGATGGTAAGCAATGATGTGGTCGAAGATGAAGCACGCAGACTTAGAAGATACCTATTTACTGTGACCTTGAATAGATCTAGATTATATCTCTCAGGAAACAAGAAAGCCCGCGGCTTGTTCCATTCCTTGGCCGTACAATACACTCATCTAATAGTCCAGAAATGATTAGGGTTGCCTAATCACATCCTGAAATCATCGAAATTGTGCCAGTTTTTATGATTAGAAAAGAAAAAAAATAATGATAGAAAAAAGTGGAAGGGGTCAAATACAATAGGGTAGTTTATCGACCAAACCAAACAAACAATATCCCTTTGTTCAGAGCCTAAAACAAATTGCTGGGTGCTACGAGCTAGTAACGTCTTTTATCAGCAGGCCAGTGCGAGATATGGAGGGGTTATGAAATACTAGTATCACAAAAGAGGCAATTTTCAAGAAATGGTCTTTTTTATAATGTAATGAGACGAACGAGACGCTCCCCTGATGGTAAGAGATAACGCATTTGCATGATCATTGCAGTGATACACAGAACATTGAGAAACAAAACGAAGCCAAGAGCATCGCTACAAGAGTTGTAATACAATAATACCCATCAAACTACAACACAGCAATGTTTACATTTACGAGTAACTTTGAATACTGTCTTATTTGTTCTAGCGACACTTATAAAATAAAAGTGGGACGGGATATCCCGCCGTCTTTGTCTCACGAGTGAGAGTTACAAATCTCTCGCTAGTTAGGTAGTTAGTGCGTTGTGTAGAATTATAGTCGTGAAAGTTTTCGCAGTTTTCGGGAACATTCCACGTGGAGTTTGGGTGAAAAGCTGTATTAGAGAACGAAGCTCGAAGATGTAGAGGGAATGGAATTGGTAATCATCGCGTTCAAATTTGCTTGTCATGTATCGAAATAGGATCATCATCATCATCAGCCGTATGACGTCCATTGCTGGAAATAGGTCTCTCCCATTGATTTCCATAAAGACCGGTTGGCAGCGGCTCGCATCCAGCGCGTTCCTGCGGTCTTTATGAGGTCGTCTGTCCACCTGGTGGGTGGACGTCCTACGCTGCGCTTGCCGGTCCATGGTCTCCAAATAATTAAAATGGCTAAAAGATTACAAATAGATAGTAGAATATGGAAGCTATGCAAGAAAAACCACTAACTGTTATATCTATTTAGTTTATTAGTAAAGTCAATTTAACATTTAGCAAAGAAATCCGTTCTCAATATATAAGAAACCGTCAAAAAAATCTGCTGGCACTATTCAGTGTAATAAATATTATTTTCCTTTAAACACGAGAACACTGACGCGGAACTATTAATACCACTCTCTCTTATTGTACCTTCCGGCCCGCACACGGCAATCACGCTCTTAATTCTCAAACTAAAAGAAGAATGATTCCCTTTCTTAAAGTCTTGGTTCGGAGACATGTCCGCCGTCGGAGACACGCGTCGGTTGTCGCTGATTAATGATCCCACTTCTGCGGCTTTTTATACACCAGCACTCGAGCACTGAGGACGGAGCTGTTCATAACGATATCACTGCCGCTTGCTATCATTTTAGTTCTTTAAACATAAAAAAGAAATACAAAATTTGGCGAGTACTTGGGTGTGTGAGAATTCTGTAACTACGGCCCAATAGACTTGAGTGAAATCTGATGTAAAGACACTAATCCGGAGTAAGCTCGTACCTTACTTTGGATTAATTCACAGCCTACCTCCTATCTCGTAGAAATGAGAAACTCTATTGCGTATATGTGTCTATATTATAAAAAATATCTAATTATAAAAAAATAGTTTAAAATCTTTTTTTTTGTTTTTATGGCTGACAGGCTTGGTGTTTGACCACAACTCACCTGATGTTAAGTGACGGTGTGGTCGAAGATGGTAAAGCCCACCTATCCTGGAATAGAACTGGCTCTCAAGTAAGGCTGCCGGAATACATCGTTAGATGCTTGGCGACAGATTTTCAACTTGAGGGTGGTAGCTAGCCAGCCGAGTACTAGCAAGTACCCTACCACCTCGCTATGGTTTCCTCACGATGTTTTCCTTCACCGGCAGCTCAAGCTCATTGTTGGGGTTTGAACCCACGCCCTTCGGCATGCGAACTGACCGCGCTAACCACTGAGCTATCATCGCTAAACAGATTTAACCTCAACTTTTATTAATTTGTCATTTGAAAAAACTTACTGTTTTACATGGTTTTCACGTGTGTTAAATTAATGTTACTGGGTTATGACATGCACACTACGATTCTCGCGCTATGGCGGGCAAAATTGCAGGATACTACTAGTATATAAATAAAATAATAAAAAGGTGTAAAATCTTTGCTGGCGATGGAGCCTAGTATCTTGGGAGTCAAATTAACAGACCGTATAAGAAACACGATGCTACGCTCCAGAACCAAAATCGCTGATGTCAGCCACGAAGCCGTACGATTGAAGTGGGACTGGGTGGCCACGTTTGTCGCATGTCAAACGACCGCTGGGCAAAGTTCACCACAGTTTGGACGCCAAAATTTTAGTGACCTCAGGGTCGACTCAGACGAAGGTGGTGTGACGAACTAAATCGTCACGACAGTCACTGGACCACCAAAGCCGAAGGCAGTCTGGAAGGAGGAAAAGGAGGCCTTTGCCCAGTGGGACACTAGACAAAAACTTTTACTAAAAAGATCATCCCTTTTTCAGTTCCCTGTTAACCTGCAATTAAGGGCACAAATCGATGTTAGTTTTCCATTATAACGAAACGGATAACTTACAGCTAATAAATATTTAGTGCGAAAACAAAAGCATTCTCCGATATAATTTATTCCTGAGAAAAACAAGCTTGGGAAGTTAACGCACCAATGTGAATATCCAAGTACCTTGTCACAGTAAAATAATGATGAAAATGGTATTTAAAACTGAATTGAACAAAGGATATAAAAAAATTATTACACAACATCCACAGTTAAATACAGGATAATATGAAGTATTTTAAATACTTTAATAGTTTCATGACATTTGTAAATAAATTTTCGTTTTTATAGTAACAAGAGTTTTGAACAAATATTTTTAAATGCATATTGGTGACCTATCTAGCAAATAACACAGTTTATTTCTTCAATCGATCCTTACTACTTGGATGTAAACCATGTTATAAATGTTTGAGTTATTATATTGCGACAAGGTTGCAAGCCGTGGATCGACTTACTCAGGTATTTGTAACAAAAGTAGAACAGAGACAAGAGAGCTAACGGCGAAAGAATAAGGGAATAATTCACGATGTCTATATACAAGCGGGGTGACGTTTTAATGGCCTGCGCTGGAACTGGCATGGTTTTTAAAAAATCGGAATCTTACCAGATTTATTGTTTTTCTTTTAGTGACGTTTATTGCACTGTTGGTCATCATCCCACGACACTTAACTCATTGCCTAAACTTAATTATCTGATCTGATACAATTCATATTGTGTACTTGTTTCAAAAGCTGTAGGGCGTGGGCTCGATTCCCAGAACAAACATTTATGGGACGATAAATGTTTGTATGTATTTACAAAAAAAAAAAACTATCAGTTAGTATGTAGCGATGATAACTCAGTTGTTAGCGCAGTCAGTTCACACGCCGAAGGCCGTGAGTTCAAACCCCAACAATGAGCTTGAGTTGCTGATGAAGAAAAACCATCGCGAGGAAACCAAATGTATTTTTAAGTACTCAGCCAGCTGGCTAGCTACCATCCTCAAGTTAAAAGTCTGCCGTCAAGCAACAATCAATGTGTTTCGACAGTTCTATTCCAGGCTAGGTGTGCTTTACCATCTTCGACCACATCGTCACTTAACATCAGGTGAGCTATGGTCAAACACCTAGATTATCAAACATAAAAATTGTACGCTCGCGTTTCACTCTACCTTAGGCTTTAATTCTCTCAAAAATTCAATGACTCCAACTTTTTTAAAACCACAAAAAGTGTAAATAGAGTGAAATTGTTCGTAATAAAGTACGTCAAAGGGTTTTAAATTAGGGCGAAAAGTTTTAATTATCTCTCGGTGGGGGAAAAATGGGAATTTCGGAAATGACGGAATTCAGGACGCGAGTTAAATGGGCGGTGATGATTGGAGCTGTTAAAGTGAACATTTATCAAGATTTAACCCTACGGACACAATAATAATTGATTAGATATTTAGATGAAAGCACGTCGATCCTTTGAAACAATTTATAGAAAGATTTCAAGATAAAAATAAAAATATATGAGAGGCACAATAAACAAGCGCCTTTTAAAAATGAATATTACGGAAAGAAAATCGTCCTTACTACAGTTTAATATTATAAATGCGAAAGTTTCGTTTGTGAGCGACAAAATGTACAGCTATTTTTACACGGTCTTTTATTTGTAGCGATGATAGCTCAGTGGTTAGTGCGGCCGGCTTGAGCTTGATGATGAGCTTGAGCTGCCGGTGAAAGAAAACATTGTGAGGAAACCACGGCGTGTGTTAGGGTACTTTATAGTACTCGACTAGCTAGCTACTGTCGCCAAGCACTTGATGGTGTGTGCCGGTAGCCTCACTTGAGAGCCTGTTCCATCCCAGGCTAGGTATGTTCACCATTTTCGACCACACCGTCACTTTACATTAGATGAGCTGTGGTCAAAACCTAGCCTGTCAACAAAAAAAAAACCGGCCAAGTGCGAGTCGGATTCGCGCACCGAGGGCTCCGTAAAAACCTGTAGGTATATAAGTTAAAGTTATGGTATATTTTTTTATGGTAGTTTATGCTTTTCGCAATTTTTTCTTTATCTGTGCTATAAGACGTTGCTTCGTACCAAATTTCAAGAGTCTGAGTTCACGGGAAGTACTCTGTAGGTTTTGATTCCCTTACGAGTGTCGAAAATTTGCAGCGTAAACGGCTGTATGTTTTGATTGCGTTGGCTTAGAAGTTTGATTTTCTTCAGCATAAGGGACAGTAGACCTGAGTATTTGACATGAATTTCAGCTTGATACCTCCACGCGTTCCTGAAAAAAAGGGTCTTGTCATACAGACAGACGGACAACAAAGCGATCCTGTAAGGGTTCCGTTTTTTCCTTATGAGGTACGGAACCCTAAAAAGAGTATAAATTAGATTTTTTTCAAAATCAATGAGAAAAACGAATTCTTCACAATTATTATTTATTATTATTTAAATTCTCTGTAGATTATAAAAGGGGGTGATGATTGTTAGTTTTATATCTCGCTTAAGCAATGGTTCTGTGTGATTTTCATACCGGATGACTAGTAAATTATAATTATTTTGTAATTTTACATTATAAATGTAACTGATTGGTCAGTGGCAGCTCCCAGTTTCAGGTTTGATAGTCCTCAATTAGAGCTGTTATCGAGAGCTATTGAGTGCCGCCGAGTGCCACCGAGGACTCGTTAATTTGTCGATTATTGAAATCTATTGAAAGGATACTTGATAATACGACTCTGGGGTTGAATGAGACTCTCAAGCTGAGGTTACTTTTGAGGGTAGTTTGTGATAGGGTGAAATTTGTGGAGTAATTTAAACCGACGGAACCAAAAATATCAAAGGTTAAGAACATAAATAGATGGTACTATTTATGAGTTTGATGACATTAATGTTACATTTTAAATACACAGTAATTATTTAGAATGTCTGAAAGCGGGTATTTATAAAAAAAACAACATTACAAAAATAAGAAAAATGTATTGTGTACTATTTTTTAGTAATTGTAAATACTTATATCTAAATTCAAAATCTTGGTTGTCGATCATATAGGTAATTACTAGCGACTCGCCCCGGCTTCGCACGGGTAGTAGAGTATATTATGCCTACATGTTTTGTCTGTCGTAGAGCTGATCTGTTTAATCCTAATTAATATTATAAATGCGAATGTGAGTTTGTTTGTTACGCCTTCAAACGTAAACTACTCAACGAATCTGGGTGAAATTTTGCATGTAGGTACTTTAAGCTCTGGAATAAGACTAAGATTCTTTTCATCATCATCATCCATCACCATGCGAGTAAAACCACCCAACGCAGTTAGTATAGAATAAAAGATGAATATCCCATCATTCATTGTTTTGTTATATGTATATCAAAGGAATTAAAGCAGCGTATCATACTATATTTCAACCTATTTATACAAAACCTTGATAAATTATATACCTAAACCTTCCTCATGAATCACTCTATCTATTGGTGAAACTAGCATGGTAATTCGTTCAGTAGTTTTAAGTTTATCGCGAACAGACAGACAGACGCGGCGGACGACTTTGTTTTTTAATATGTAGTGAGTAGTGATATAAATTATACGTAGTTTCCTTGTATTATATTTTACGTTGTTACGAAAATAATACTGAATGATCTGTACAAACCAAAATCATTTCCTAAGCGCGGCTCACATTCATCTTACAGAATCTGAAAAAATATTGCCATTCGCTACTATTAAAATAATTTATTTATAATTTCACGGAACCTGTGCTTTGTTCTGGCAACAATGAGTGCTGTATTGTAATGGTAATGGAATGCAAATGTGGCCTACTGCTGGCGAAATATTAAAAAAAAACACCGAGAGGTGACTGACCGCAGTGATTAATGGTTCCGTATAAAATATATACTATTTGTTACTATCACATAAAATTGTGGCTAAATCATAATTTAATTATTGTTGCTAACTGTGTCGCCGGTTTTTTAAGTTTTATAAGATTTTAATCGCACGAACTGGAAAAACACAGGAAAGGCTTGGCGACATATCTCGAATTCGCATGTGGTAACAGCCAGCTAAGCACCACCATATTATAGTACGTCATATCATGGATTAGCTTATGTTTTATTTGTCTCACTGGTGGCTTAAGGTCATTCTTAGTGTTTTCTTGGAATCCAAGACTTTCATCTCTGGGAACTGTAAGTATAACAACTGAAGGTTTAACTTGTATGTTATATATGAGTAGTGATTGAAACCGCGGGGCGTGGCTAGTGAAGCTGGGAGGAGAGCAAGCCAAAAAGGTTATTTTTTATGATGGCTATTACTCTTGAGCAGATAAAGCGTTCATTTTCTTACTAGGTTATTTTTCTCATTTAGATTAAGCTTGGCATTTGTAAAAAGAGCATTGACCCTCGTCATTTGTAAGTTTAATTTATTTACGTCATTTTTAGATGAAATGATTGTAGATGTAATTTAGATATGATTAACATATTTTGATAAAAATCAAAAAAGTAGTGTATTTTTCATGAGAGACGTCTATTTAAAAAAGGGCTTAATATTTAATAATTCATGACTGAGATAGAGCAAGGTCAATCGTTTGCAGATCAAGATAAATCATAAGTTTCTTCTTAGTTGTGTGTTTGTGTTCCTTGCATCTTGACTTCGATTCCAATAAAATTAACTAGATTATAATAGAATTGTCTTTAGAAAAAATCTTTTCATCATACTGATCCCCAAAAATGTCAGCCGACATAAAAATCCGAGAGTCCTGGGTAATTTATGGAGCGAGTTTGTAGAGTAATAAAAATTTGAAACGCTCTCCGAGTGAGTGAGGGTACTGACTTAATTCCCCTCGCAAACCGACTGATGGTGTTGTTATGAGGATTTCATTTTAACAGCTTGAAAGCCTGTTCGACCTCGACTTTTAGACTGCCGTTACCACAACGTGCTATATGAATGCTAATACAAAGTCATTTGCCGTTTCGACTGGCCATTTGTAAATGGTAGCGAGATATCGCTATTTGGACACACGCCTCTCATAATGCATGTTTCCTAGCTCAATCTTCAGCTTTTTGCTTGCAGTCAGTACCAACTGTCTTACAAGTGTTTGACAGGCTAAGTGTTTGACCACAACTCACGTGATGTTAAGTGAAAGTGTGATCGAAGATGGCTAACACGTCTGGAATGGAACTATTGTACGTACACACTTATTCGCACAGTGAGGTTCTGAAACTCTGCAGTTTGTGTTGTTATAAAAAGAAAAAAAGAAATGGTTGGCAGGTTTTGACCACAGATCACCACCTGATGTTAAGTGATGGTGTGGTCGAAGATGGTAAATGGCTCTCAAGTGAGGCCGTTGGAACGCACCGTTAGGTGCTTGGCAACAGATTTTCAACTTGAGGGTGGTATCTAGACAGTAAAGTACTAGAGAGTACCCTACCATCATGCTATGGTTTCCTTACGATGTTTTCCATCTCCGGCAGCTCAAGCTCATTTTTGGGATTTGAACCCACACCCTTCGGCGTGTGAACAGGCCGCGCTAACCGCTAAACTATCATGGCTACTACGTTAGGTGCAATGTAGGTGTCTTTAAACCTAGAGTTAGTTTTCTTCTAAGTAAGCGTGCTCCATCTTAGACCGCACTACTACCTAACATCAGACAGGGTGTGATCTAGTGCAAACCTATAGATATAATTTAAAAAAGCAATCATACTGGCGTAGTCTGCAGTTCTAGCTGGCCACATTTTAGGGCTACCCGAGGCCGCCCCTGTTAGTATTGAGCAGGCTAACAAAAGTAACAAAAATACTCATTCACACAAACTTTTGTGATATTAGTGTGATGTGATACCATTTAGTTAAATAAATGTTCTAACATTTGCCCGCAATTTCTCTGTCGTAGCTTACCGACGCCGTACATCTCGATATCAGCTTAAAGAGATACAGGAAGAGCCGCACAACCTCAGACTACGCTTTTACCTAAATCCTTACTGGCTTAGCGGATGTAGATATCTCAGGGCTTAACTTTGTAAGTGCCCGCTGCTTTTAAAGGGTACGGTTTTGTTATTCTTTAAGCTTACAGACACTAATGTCACATTATAGTTGTTGATGCTATACTTCATATATAAACTTTATACTCGTGTACCTACTGCGTTAGTATATTTATACTATGGTAACCCTTTTAGCTTATTTGGTAAAATATCTGCTTCAAGAGTTGTAGGACGTAGGTTCGCTTCCAACCACGATAAATATTTTATGTGACAATAAATGTTTATTCTGTCTGGGTGTTCTGTATGTATTTACAAATGTATGTTAGTATTCTATCAGTTATATGGGTCCCATAGCTTTGCTTAGTTTTGGGCTACAAGGCACCGTGTAATGCCCTACGATATTAATTATTTATTATTATAAAGTTTTTAAGAGTAACAAAAACGGGAGCAAGCTATAAACAAAAAAAAATTATACTATGAAAACTGGCGTGGTTTTGTTTTGCTTATGCAGGATTACTTACATTATTATTTATAGCGATGATAGCTCAGTGGTTAGCGCGGTCGGTTCGCATGCCGAAGGGCGTGGGTTCAAACCCCAACAATGAGCTTGAGCTTTCGGTGAAGGAAAACATCGTGAGGAAACCATAGCGTGGTGGTAGAGTACTTTCTAGTACTCGGCTGGCTAGCTACCACTCTCAAGTTGAAAATCTGCCGCCAAGCATCTAACGGTGTGTTCCGGCAGCCTTGAGAGCCAGTTCCATTCCAGGCTAGTGCTTTACCATCTTCGACCACAACGTCATTTAACATCAGGTGAGTTGTAGTCAAACACCAAGTCTGATAGAAAAAAAAAATATAGGTTACTCACGTAACCAAAAAAGAAGGAAGAAAAATAAAGAAAATTACTGAGCTGTTGAGACTAACCAGCAAGTCTCAAAGTAATGAGCGCCAAAAGCGTCGACGCCCTGGTCTTTATTTTGCTACTCAAAGTTCTGTGTATGTTCTGTGACCAGTTCGATGCAATGGTCATGGGCATGCGGTATTTCTTACCATCAGGAGAGCGTCTTGTTCAACTCATAACTTTTAAAAAAGGTTGTTCTGTATGTTGTTTTTAAATTGGTTTGCGTTGGACTGCAATATGCTAGAAATGACATTGCGCAATGATGTTTGAAGCAGAACAAAATATGGAAAAATATTTTTTTTAATTTTGGTTGAGTTTGAGCTCTAATCTTGTAGTCCAGAGATATATTTATTGATATATTTTTCTGTGGGAGGAGGAAAAAAAAACACATCGTTATAAATCACTATATGTTTATTCAATATGTATAAGGTATACATAGTATATGATACGTAAGTATCGGATAAGTAGGGTGGGTACACACTAGCGATATAACTACGGATTAATTGTGTTTGAAGGTAGATGATACAGTGTGTCGTACAGCATCGTACAATCCGTGTTCTAGTATATGACTGAAACTAAATTCTAAATAAATGTGAAAAGTTATCGAATGTAAAACATTTTAACAAATCTATTTTTACTCATGTTTTAAAAATAAAATCTTGAGGTTTTTATAACCGCGTTTTATAATTATATCTAAAATATCCGTTTTAGTATTCGATGACAAAATAACAAATAGCTTTTTTTTCGGTTTAAAACTCAAATTGGTATTAATTTATTTTTCATTTAATTACTCCATGTAAAAATATGAATTTAGGTAATACTGTAAGTTTGACGTGAGTAAATCAACTTCAATGTGATATCTGTTGAGTAATGTTTTTATAAGTATTAGAGAACAAAATATAAACAGACACCTTCGTTTACTCTATTCACATTTCTATGATATAACGATTTCTACGTGTTAGGGAACTTTACACTTATTGCTGTTAAAATACTTCAAGAGGTCATTACACACTGGATTATGAATAAGATTCTCAAAACTTCGTATAAAATATCTATTCGCTAGAATCAATCGCCTGAATAATCGTTGTCTATACCCATAATTTACAGTACTACATAAATAATGACTAGTTTTATTATACATTCTAAAACATAGACTAGATTTAATTCGAAGTGGTAAAAAAAATTAATGAAAATTGTACAAAATGTAAATGTAAAATTAATGTTAAAATTCAGTCTTATGCACACAACAACGAACGAAAGCTTATATAAAAATGTAACAGTAATTAAGTAATAACCTTAAGTTTGTTCGTTTTCTTACAAAAAGGAGATAATTACTACGGTAACAGGAAATTCAAAATGATGTATTAAGTTACCGGAAGCGTTTTACAGCATGATGTTAATGAGGAAAGATTGGTTAGTAATATTTTTTCATAAATGTGTAAGTTTTTCAATTATTTACATTGAGATAGGCAAATTCTAAATAATTAAAGAATGAAAAAATATATTAAACCATTTAATGTAAGATTTGACCTTTTTTATAAACCAATCATAACGTTTAAAGTTAACTTGAAA
This sequence comes from Biston stratarius, assembly GCA_950106695.1. NCBI lineage: Eukaryota > Metazoa > Arthropoda > Insecta > Lepidoptera > Geometridae > Biston > Biston stratarius. The sequence goes on along the minus strand of OX467110.1, from coordinate 14,177,727 downwards.
GATATCCAGTATATTTATGTTTTTCAGACATTATATAGATACACGACTGCCCAAAAAAGGAGTGTAATGTTTTCAGGGTTCAGGTTGTATGTATGTATGTATGTGAGTTTATTAATTCCATCATAATCTTTAAATGCCTGAACATATTTGGATGTATGGGGTATCGTTAGAATCCTTACATCATCCTAAGTGACATTGACACTAAGTTAAAAAAAATTAGGGCATTCGTGTTTTTTTTTTAAATTTTCTTATTGATGATTAAGCTTGTTTTCATATTAATCTTAGTTCTTATAACTTTTGGTAACTACTCCGACTTTAAAAAATATCGGTGTACATAACATGTGCAATAATTATTTAGAAAATATGATAGTCACTTTTCATTTTGATCTGGTTAAAAAAAAACTCAATCAAATTATACATTCATAAGTATTCATATCAAGTCTTTAAATTTAAAAAAGTTGTTTGTTTACTCGAAACAATATTTGGAGTTTTTCAGTGCCTTCATGAGAGTAATTCAAGATGACGCCGCGTTGTTACGGCACGTTAGTGTAGTTGGCGAGGTCTTGCCCGTGCTTGTACATGGACGTGATGATGGGGTCGATGTTGTGGTACTCCTTGCCGGAGCGCGGCCGCAGCGTCGTCGTCGGCTGGCGGCTCATCCTGGACAAACAAACAAATATTTAAAACAAGTCATGAAATATATACATAAATTTGGCACACATATAGTTTATGGCCTGGATTAACATATAGGACACTTTTTATACTGCAAACTAAAACTTTTTGTAAAATTCCACGCAAATGAAGTCGTGGGTAACTAATATTAAAATACGTATATCATTAGAATTCTATCAGCTATAATTTAGAAGTTCAGCACGGGTCACAAAACCGGTATAGGTAATACTTTTTTGTTGTAAATACATACTTATCATACATTAAAACATACTTATATTTATGTCTATCACATAAATGAAAAAAGAAAAGTTAGCGTCAGTTGCCGACGCAGTGGTTTTTTTATGGTTGACAAACTAGGTGATCGACCACAGCTCATCTGATGTTAATTGACGGTGTGAGCGAATGGTAAAGCACACCTAGCTTGGAATGTAACTGGCTCTTGGGTACACCGTTAGATGCTTAGTAGCAGATTTTGAGGTGGTAGTTGAGATAAGTACTACATAATACCCTACCACCATGCTATGGTTCCCTCACGATGTTTTTCTTTACCGGCAGCTCAAGCACATCAGTGATCAATTGTCTTCCGCTTAGAACGGTCGTTTGCTAACGCTCTCACGCTAGTTAGTACGTACTCGCGTAAAGCGCTGACGCTGCAGCCTACTCCGCCGCGTCGAGCCGCTCACGGTCACCGCGATGACCCAGATATCGATATATGGACATTTGTGTAGTGTAAGTGGAAACAAATATTAAGGCGCAGTTGTTTAAGTATTTGTTTCATTATGGATACACCAACTACAGTTAAAATTAAAACACAAACAGAAAATTTATTATACAATCGGCTTATAGAAGAAAAAGAAGCACGTGACCAACTAGAAAGCTTAGTACATGAGCTAAAAGGTCAAATAGGACACCTTAAAGAACAACTAAAGAACGTTCAGGAGCAAAACAGTGCTCTAAACAACCAACATCTTCAAACCCAGGCGGCCTCCACAACAGTCCAGTATGAGACAGACGAGGAGGAGCTTGCGAAAGAAACCGAGTGGGTTCGTCAAAAAAGCAGGAAGAAAAGGAAACTTAATGTATCACTGACCCCACCACAACAGCTAGAATCTGACTCTAGCGAATACGCCAAAGAAAACCCAAAAGTGAAGAAAGTACCGCTACCTCCACCTATAGTTATTGAAAATGTCAAAAACTACCAAGAGTTCTACGATCTTCTTTTGACAAAGCTAGAGAAAGACGCGTTTATCGCAAAGATGATGAACGGCGAAACTGTTAAAATTAACACAAACAATGAGGACTCGTATAGAGTTGCTACCAAGCTGTTCTTAGATAATAGCTATCTTTGGCACTCGTACGAGAACAAACAAGATAGGCCGATTAGAGTAATGGCTAAAAACCTGCATTCTACGTGCTTGCCAGAAAAAATTGTAGAAGACCTGACTTCCAAAGGCTATAAAATACAAGAAGCTGTAAATAAATTGAGCTGGAAAAGTAAGCAACCTCTCAACATGTTCATGCTTTCTTTCGCAAAAGACGAAGATATTAACAATATATATAAAATTAAGTCTGTATTAGGTTGTAAAGTGGACATTCAACCACTAAAAGTGACTAAATTAATTCCTCAATGCAAGAGGTGTCAAGCATATGGGCACACCCAGAAGTATTGTTCTAAAGAACCAAGATGTGTAAAGTGCACCGGTAAACATCTAACCAGAGACTGCAAAAAGCCAGCAGAAGCAAAGCCAAAGTGTGTTCACTGTGGTGAACCCCACCCAGCTAGTTATAGAGGCTGTGTTGTAGCTAAAGAACTTCAAAGTTTAAAATATAAAACGTTGAAGAAAAATGTTTCGTCCACAGCTGGCAATACAGTTCCAGCTATAAATAAAATTAAAAAACCAATTGGCAATAGCAATGTTATAAAAAATATTTCTTTTGCACAAATAACAAAAGGAGTAAAACCAGCCCCACAGTTACAACAATCCAAGCACGTGAGCTCAAATACCGATGAGAAGATCAACAAAATTCTTAATCTGTTGACCTCATTCGACGATCGATTAAAAAAACTTGAAAGCAGCACTAATGCAACTGCTTCTAAGCAAAAATCATGACTTACTCGCTAAAAGTTATGGCATGGAATGCAAATGGACTTCTGCAGCATCAAAATGAACTACAGGCAGTCTTAAATACAAAAAATATTGACGTGTGCCTTATATCTGAGACACATTTTACAAAAGAATCCTACATAAAAATCAAAGGCTATAAAGCTTACCATGCGCTACATCCCGACAACACTGCTAGAGGAGGTAGTGCTGTGATTATTAAAGAAAATATCTATCATCATGAAGAATACAAGCATGAAGAACAGGACATACAAGCTGTGGCTGTAAGTGTAAAAACTAAGCGCCAACCGGTTACTGTTTCATCCATATACTGTCCACCGAGACACTCAATAAAAGAAGATAAGTATAAGAGATTTTTGAAAAATCTTGGTAACAGATTTATACTTGGGGGTGATTTTAATGCTAAAAACACCTTTTGGGGATCTAGATTAACTACAACTAAAGGAAGGGAACTACTCAGTGCCATTAGAGAATTGAAATGTAATGTCACATCAACAGGAAAGCCTACATATTGGCCCACTGATCACAACAAAATACCTGACTTAATAGATTTTTATATATATAAAAACATATCACCCAACTTTCTTCACATTGAGGAATGTTTTGATATGAGTTCAGATCACTCACCTATATTATTGACCTTGAGTGAAACTATTGTACAAAGAGAGAGCAACCTCACCCTTGTTAACAAAAATACTGATTGGGAGAGCTTTAAGCTAGATTTGGACTCCGCTATAGACCTTAAAGTTCCACTTAAGAATTCACAGCAACTAGATCAAGATGTTATTAAATTTATCACGAATATCCAACAATGTGCGTGGAATAATACGCCACAACTCAAAAGAAAAACCACAGGAAACTACTATCCAAAAGATATAAGAGAACTCATAGCTAAAAAAAGGAAGCAGAGAAAAAAATGGCAACAAACCAGATGCCCACAAGATAAACAAAGGCTAAACCTTCTCACGAAAAGGTTAAGGAGGACAATTCGGGCCTTTCTTGAAGAAACTATGAATACCTACCTTAGTGAACTAACAAGCGATCGCACAACAGACTACTCTTTATGGAAAACCACAAAAAGCTTAAAGAAACCTGTTATGCAGATCCCTCCGATCAAAAAATCGGACGGACTTTGGGCTATAAATAGCAAACAAAAAGCGGATAGATTTGCGGAACATTTAGAAATAATCTTTCAACCGATTGAAGACACTGAAGAATCTAATACGTTGTTAGAGACATCTCAAGATGAGCTAGAAATAAGACTAGTTACACCAAGAGAAGTTTACAAAGAGATCAAACGTCTTAACCAAAAGAAATGTCCTGGATACGATCTAATTACTGGTGAAGTCCTACGAAATCTTCCACGGAAAGCCATAGTAAAACTTACCACTCTCATCAATGCGTCATTTAGACTTAAATACGTACCTGATGCTTGGAAAGTCGCCGAAGTTATAATGCTGCCAAAACCTGGAAAACCACCTCATGTAACAACTTCTTACAGACCAATATCGCTATTGCCAATTGTCTCCAAACTCTTTGAAAAGCTATTTCTGAGTCGATTAAAGCCCATTATAGAGGAGAGAAAGCTAATCCCAGATTATCAATTTGGTTTTAGACAAAAACACTCAACTATAGATCAAGTTCACAGAATAACTAGCCTAATAGAAAAAGCATTGGAAGAAAGGAAAGTCTGCACTACAGTCTTCTTGGATGTAGCACAGGCATTTGATAAAGTTTGGCATAAAGGCCTTATACACAAAATAAGAAATATGCTCCCAAATCAGTTTGCTGATATATTAGAATCTTACCTTACACAAAGAATGTTCAGGGTAAGGCAAGACGACTCATACTCAGAGCTTAAGCCAATCAAAGCTGGCGTACCACAGGGAAGTGTTTTAGGTCCGGTCCTGTATTTACTTTACACTTGTGATATCCCAGATCTAGAAAATAACACCATTGCTACTTTTGCCGATGACACAGCTATTATGGCCACGGGAGTCACTCAAGAGAAAGCAGTGGAAAAGGTTCAAACAGCCATTAACACCATATTTGATTGGACAAGGAAATGGCGAATAAAACTGAATGAGTCAAAATCCATTCACGTAGACTTTACAAACAAAAGATCGAATTACCATCCGGTGTATATTAATAACAATCCAATACCATACGAAAATACAGCCAAATATTTAGGTATGACACTAGACGCAAAGCTTCGCTGGAAGGCTCATGTCAAAAAGAAACGCGACGAGTTAGAGCTTCGCTACAAGAAGATGTACTGGTTACTTGGAAAACATTCTTCGTTATCAGTGCACAACAAACTACTTTTGTACAAACAAGTCCTCATGCCAATATGGACTTATGGTATTCAGCTATGGGGCTGTACCAAACAGAGCAATACACAGATGATACAAAGATTTCAGAACAAAGTACTTAGGGGCATAGTAAACGCACCTTGGTACATAAGAAACGACGACCTTCATCGGGACCTCAAAGTGGACATGGTCGCAACCATCATTAAAAAATACGCTGAAGCTCATGAAAATAGACTTCATCAACATGTAAACGTCGAGGCTATCCAGCTCCTCGACAACACGGACATAGTGAGAAGACTAAAAAGGACAAAACCTTTTGAGTTAGTGTATTAAGTTAGTTAGTGTCAGTGCAGTGAGTACTACATATTATAGAACACATGAACAAAGTGTCTTCCCCTTAATAGAGACAATAAGAAAAGTGTTGATGGACACATTCTTAGATTTACTCAACTTAGCAATTTAAGTTATAATAATATTACTTATTAGTCTCAACTTGGCTAGATTGTAATAACAATGAGGTATCTAAAAACAAACAGATACATCATTAAAAGAAAAAAAAAAAAAAAAAAAAAAAAAAAGCTCAAGCACATTGTTGGGGTTCGAACCTTTGGCGTGTGAACTGATCGCGTCAACCATTGAGTTATCATCGCTATAATAAGTGTAGTAAGTGGTACTTTTTGTTGTTGTAAGAGCCGTGGGAATCGTTACCTGATGCCGCTCGGGCCGTCGGAAGAAGAATGCGACGAGGTCAAGGAAAGAGTCTCAATGTAATCTGACATGTCAGAGGTCCCGCTCGACGTGCTGTGCGTGTCCATCACACCTGCAACCGTTCAAAGTACAATAGATTTCATATCTTAATACATACGAGTATATACTAAGTCTCAATATTCATTAGGTGGTAGAGCTTTTACTAGTAAAAGGTATCGCCGTAGATATTGTCATATATGTCGCCAAGAAGTACTGTGTTTTGGTTTGGAGGGTACTGTGGCGAAAGTGGTGGGGGGGTTGCCAATACTCGCCACGCCTGGCAGGCGGGTAGGCGAGCGCAGTTAGGTGTGATTGTTCAAGGAAGACGCTGCTGCCCATCTTCCGGATTACATCCCTTAGCCGACTCTTACGGCAACCACGGGTAGATAGGGTGGGGTACAATTCTTACCCCGGCACCACCACGGCACAAAAACATTATTTACAAAAAAACTAATTAAAATTATAACACAAGTAAAAATTTAAAAAAATTATAGAATTAACAATAGCAACACACTAATTTCAATATTATAAAAAAAAATCGGCGAAATAAATCTCGATATCAAGACGTAATAACCCTTAATCAAACTGTTCATGAGTCAATATCTCTGGAACATAGCTAAGGAAGCTAAGTTCAATTGATATTCAATATCGAACCTATAACAGTGCATGTGAGTGAAAAGTGTCTCCCTAGAACCGTGCGAGTTAATTTTATAGCTGAAGAATTCCATTAGACATAATGATTCTTTAGACATATATTTTTTATCGGTAATGAGTTCTTGACATTTAAGAGCCCGTCCTATCCGGTCAATTACGTTTAAACTCGAGCCCGCCGTGAAAGGGTGGCGTCATTTCCGGTACGCCGACTTTACTGTCTCGTTGTGACTGCTAACAACTTTACATTTCAAATGAGCTGCTTGTTGTTTGTATTGCTGCTTAGGGTTTTGTGCCAGGGTTTAATTACCCTCGGATCAGCATTACTTACACGTTATGTTTTGACTGCGCTCAAAGGGGAAACGTTTGCATTGAAGAGATGATTACGACCAGACGGGTAGGGTGTCGTGTCATGAATAAAAGAAAAAAAAACTAATATCTACGGACCAGCATTTAAAATTCACGCACGCCAGGTTATATTAGTCTATTTTCAGGATACGTTTGAGAAAGACTTTCATTTTGTATTACTAATCATATTATAGATTTTTAGTACTTCAAAATTTATGGCCTCAATATAAATAGTTAATACGCTACTTTTGCTTATTCTCTTTTTATGGCTAACATACATAAATGTTGGTGTAAAAAAAATAATTTGAAATTGAACATGGATTCCATATTCGATTTACACATATTTTTTTGTTACAAACTAACATTATAGCCATTTTGATCTATATAAATACACTCTGTTGAATAATGGAAGTTTCGGTAGCTTCGTTGAGAGACCGTCTGGCTTCCAATCTAGAGGATCTGGGTTCGAATCCTACGGCACGCATCTCTGTCTTTTCTTAGTTATGTACGTATTGCAGATGATTTGAAACGGCGGATGAAAACATCGTGAGGAAATCGTATGTTCAATATCTCCAAAAGTTCTTAAAAAAATGTTTTGGAAGATGTGTGATGTCTGCCAACCCGCACTTAGCCAGCGTGGTGGACCATGGTCTTACCATTCTCAATGAGAAGAGACTCGCGCCCAGCAGTGGGAAAGTTTATGAAAACAGGGCTAATTCGAATGATGAACATTTTCTTACCTTTGAACTGCTTTGGAGGTAAGACTGGAACCTCAGCTTCAGCCGATGAAGATTTAGCGCGAACGTTAGATTTGTGAATTTGCATTGTCATGTCTCTTAGTGGATCCGACGATTTCGATTTCCTTGGCAATGATGAATGGACACAACCTGAGAGGCTACCTCTCATTTTCTTGTGTAGCATGTAGTGGTGCCTTGACTGACCTGACGTCAAAGGCATTTCAAACTCATTAAACTCTCCGCCGCCGTGTTTTAGAGAACAGCTTGACACGCCGGAGTCGTTCGAGCTTGACGAATCTCTGTTCCCTCCAGACTTGCAAGGAACGCTAGAAGATCTCTTAATTTGAGCGTTATCCATGTGCTTATTTCTTAAGTGGGGAGTCTCTTTAGATGAACTTTCTGAGGTTTTGTTTTCAGAGCCGGAAGATTTGCAGCAGTCGTAGCAGTCTCTTTCATTGTCGCAGGGAGATGACGATCTTCTGTTTTCTAAAGCTAGATTTCTTAAAGTTTCTAATGAGGATGATGTTCCATGACTGCCGATGCTACTGTCAAATTCTTTCAAATCTTCAAGAAGTCGAGCCGAGTCTACTGAACTAGATCTTTTCTGTAATGCCTCTCTGTTATTGTTTCCTGGTAAATAGTGTTGGTTGCATCCATCACCATTCAAAGTAGGAATACTAAGAGACTTTTCTATATCTGTTCGATTTGTTTTGTACAGTGGATGCTTTAAACTTTGTGACCAATTTGGATTGGGTGACATTGGAGTATAGCCTGGATTAGGAGCTATAGTTTTACAAATATTTTGTTTTACTTCATTTGGCGGCTCCATTAGTAAGTATTCTTCAGTTTTATTTCTTTTTGGATCACGGACATTGCACAGTGATGACTGTGAGTGATCACATTTTGCGCTAAGTATTGATTTCTTGGGGAATGTTGTTACTGCAATGTCTAAATTTGCACTAAGTGCATCTAATTCAGTTTGCGTCACTCCAGCTTTTTTCAACAAATCTTTAGCATTTTCGTAATACTCTAAGGACAAGGCGAATTCGAGATTTTCGTAGTTAGCATAAGGACCATCGAATTCTTTGTCTTCTTTTGGCTCTATGTTTTGATAGATAGTACATGGAGTATCATTCTCAAGTATACTATCTTTTTCATTAATACTGCTTTGTCTATTTGTCTTTCTTGATACATCAACTGTGGCGTAAATAGCCATATCTTGTGACTTTTGACTAGTTAATATTTCAGTGTTAATGTTTTCATTTGTTCTTTTGCAATAAGGAAGACTTATTAAGTTATTTGCCCAATTCGTGACTTTTTGACATGGACACTCAACTGGCTGTATGTTTTCTTCACATTCTACTATTACAGGTTTCTTTTTAGATGCAAATTTAAGTATACAACCACAGTTTTTCTTAAGCACTAAATTTCCCGGAGCTGAATTTTTAGTGACTTGAAATAAATCATCTGATAACGCTTGTTTTAATCGTTTTGGAGTGTCATAATATTCTGCGTTATCAACCTAAAAGAAAAAATATAATTTTAACACACACCCGTAATGCTTGTAGCATTAATTTAATTACATAAAGATACGGATACCTACCTCAACGTGTGCTGTTTTAGGAACGTCGTAATTTTCATAGGGTCCGACTTTGGGGTTGTTAACAGGGTAATTATCATTCACGCATGAACACCCCTGTGTAGGTAGCGGCATCGGAGCTTTCTTTTGATCCATGTGTGCCGGTTTTGGGGGCCGATCTGGCGGTTTGTCGCATTGGCACCCTTCTAAAGTTTTTCTTATCGCTCGAGGTGTGAGATATTCTGTGCTATTTGAGGAGTTGTCAGAGCAACTTTCTGGAACAGCTTCCATGGTCCAGGCTGGATTAAAATGGGCGCCGGGAGTAGGAGTCAGTGCTACTGTAGAGGACCGGGAAATAGCGCCAAACCTTGTTAGACAGTTGTTGCATCGTTCTAGAGTAACATGGTCTGCGCCACTCCAAAGAGGTTTGGCGGCAGCTTCTGAATCATTCGTTCTAAAATTGTGTTCCTCAAAGTTTCGCCTCTCGTCCGAAGGCCAATAAGGTTCTCTGCAATCTTCACCGAAGAAGTGTTCTTCGTAAAGAGCGCTAGCTGTGTCAGGCATTGATGAGTCTACTGTATTGAAATCTGACATTCTTGTGCTTGGTCGTGTCTTGTTTCCTTTGTCTGCAAAAATACAAGAATTTCTTAAAATACTGTCCATAGATCAGCAAGTGCATTCGTTGTAAGTAATTTTTTTTATCGATACATTTATTTGTCATTTATATCTTTACAAGTTAAGAAAGGTATTTATAAAAAAATCTTTAGTATGATCACACTTCACTTCACTTTTCTTTCTAAATATATAATTTTAAATGCGCCTAGACATACATAGTTTTGGAATGTAATACGGATCTGTAAATTGAATTTTCAGTTGTATTTAATTGTTATTGCATTCTGTTTTGTGTTTTGAAATAAATAAATAAATAGATCACAATGACCCTTGACACTTGAGATATATTAAATGTTTAAAGAAGGCAAAATAAGGTGTATTTTTATTTCAAGTGTTGAATGTTTTGAATATTCTCCCAACAAAACGCTAAAGGATTTAAATTGAAATACATTGTCAATAAATCGTCAAAAAGATAGTAATAGGAATTTAAAAGACTTTTGGAGTGAGGTAATAAGAAAGCTTATGCCACAGGACAAAACGGAATATTCTTAAATACGGTCATTTCGTATATTCACCTGTGCTTTTTCTAGGCATATTTGTTCTCTGCATGGAAGCATTCCCCTGAGCAGCCGCGTCAAAGGCATCGGTGATATCTTGAGCCTGGTCAGTGATGAGCAGATGTAATCCTTCACCTTTGCCGCAGTGGGAGCCACCTTCAAAACAGAACCGGCCTTCCACTACACCATAGCGTCTGTGGAAAGGAAATTTTATGTTGCAAAAATAAACGTCAACAAGTAAAGCTATGATATTGGTACATAGGTCAAAAAGTAGCTTTTGCTACTTATATACCTGTAATATGATTACAATTTCAAACAAATTTTAGGTGTCGGACTCGTAGTCAGAGTTAAGTTTGATTTGCAAAACAGAGTGCAAAACACAATATGCTGGACGCAGGCCGCAGTTTCTCGCGGTGGGGCATAAGTGCGGACTCTCGAGTTACGCTGAGCAGTTTACAACGCTATTGTTCTACACAGAGCTTACAAATGTAGTTTGATATTTGTATAATGTTACATTCATTTTAGAAAAATACCACTCGTTAAGTGTAATAATAAGTAAGTTGTGTTTTATAAGTGTAAAAAGCACGTGGGCTTCATAGTGACAACAGGTCAAAACTCTGTAGTGACACTAGCAACCTCGCTACATGCAGCGGTTATCGATGGCAAAATGTATCGTGATAGCCAATCACCGACGAGAAGCCTGCATCGCGCAAGCAAAATTTGATGACACGTATAAGTGACAGGTATAAGTTCTCCACAAATGTTTCTTTATAACAACTAGCGCGGTGGAAGCACTCCTTTTTGTAAATATATGAACTTCATTGTGGAGCTTCTTTTGAGTTTACCGTTGTCGGGAAATATTTATACTTTAGATCCGCAGTCTCCGAGTAAATAACGAGCTGTCATAAAAGCACGTGATTGGTCACAGCGGCGCCGAAATAAATGTCAAATTCGGCCGTAAACTGAATGCATTCGAGACGCGAGCCGTAGCAGACGGGTGATAAAACGAGGCCGCGGCAGACGGGTGATAAAGCCAGTGCACGCCAGACGAGCTATAAACTTGAGATCAAGTTAAACTTGGCGTGGCCGGAGATTAAGACTCGCGCCTGGAGTCATGGGTTAGGTTTGCGTCTGTGTAATACAACAAAATGTTGTTTTTTTTTTTTTACTTTTGCGTCGTCAAATGTAGCAATGAACAATGTATTAAGATTTTAATTTCATTTTTCGGCCACGTATTTGCTCGTTTCGTCTTTAAGTTCCTTATGGCTTCTCTATGCAATTTGTTCTATTATCAGCTTGCTCAGACTTTTAAGTAGCGAAACAAAGTCCAGGTAATATTTTGGTGCTCATTACGATGGTTAGTCTCAACAGCTCTGTAATTTCGCTGGTTGCGGTACCCTTCAAACCAGAACACGGTAATGTTTACAAACTATTGCTTTGCGGCAGAGTATCTGGTACTGCGGTGGTAGATACATAGTCGACGTCCTGCTAAGAAGATATACCGCTAAGTAAGTCTTTTTTAGGGTTCCGTACCCAAAGGGTAAAACGGGACCCTATTACTAAGATGTCCGTACTGTCCGTCCGTCTGTCTGTTTGTCCGTCTGTCACCAGGTTGTACCTCATGAACCGTGATAGTTAAACAGTTAAAATTTTCACAGATGTATTTCTGTTGCCGCTATAACAACAAATACTAAAACAGAATAAAAAAATATTTAAGTGGGGCTCCCATACAACAGAGATGATTTTTTTGCCGTTTATATAGATAATGGTCCGACTCGCACTTGGCCGGTTTTTTATACCAATGGAGTATGAAAGAGAAAGCATTATTCCCAGCCGCTGACCCTCATCCTCCCGTTCATGTTCACTTTTATTTCAAACTCATCGAGTTTAGTTGTTATTCTGTAATTTTTGACTAGAGATAATGGCCGGGGTAATCGCTAGTGCGCAAAGATGGGGTCTCTAAAAGCTGATAGGTTATATAACAGTTAGTGCGACGGGTTAATGGCGGCGCTTCCGGCGCGGCCACCGCACGACGCCGCTGTCGTGTTGCTAGGGTTGTCTGCTGGTTAGTTGCGAATTTCCAACTTAAAAAAAAATAAAACACTCTGATTTAATCTAAAATTTGATCCAAGGTAGAATATCAAACTTACCAAATTCTTAAGCAGATAATAACTCTAGGGGCTAATGTCCTCATGTTCAGCGTGAAAGCTTGGTGCCTACATATTTGGCGAATATACCTAATTAAAGAAAAGAAGTTTAATAAAGTTGAAGTTTGAAGTTTATTAGCGACAGTAGTAAGTTACAATATAGTGTGACTTACTGCTGTCACTAGTCGATGTCGTTGTTTTTATTCACCTGGTGAATGTTGTAAACTCCTGTTAAGGGCGCACATATCAGAACAATATGTCCAAGAAAAGTGTGCCGAACTATAAGAATTATTTAATGTGTGTACTTGGTGTTTCTAAATAAATAAATATATTATAGTGGATTCTTTTTTCTGAAATAAAAAGACATTTTTTGTATACTCACGGCAACCATTAAGAATGGTTCTGTTGTATCATGCAATGCGAAGAGATAACCAAATTTAAGACAAAAACTTTTACAAGATTTCAGTTGTATAAAATAATCTTATGATTTTTTGTAATTTGTATGTATTTATGTAATACTAGCTGTGTTTGCGACTCCGTCCAAAAATATTCCGCGCGAAATTATTCGAAAATTAACCTTGATTTATAAGTCAATAAATAAATTAATAAATTTTTACAACCTGTTTAAATACGTATAAAACAAAGTTAGGTTAGTTTTATTTCTGCTAAATCAACCGAAGCGCGTTTCTAGAACAGCACGTATTATTTCTATTAACATATTTCGTTTGTAAATAAATTGGAATCATACAAACACTAAACGTTACGAGAAGCTTGTCACAATACATCCGTGAAAACAGCATTCAAATCGGTTAAGCCGTTTCTTAGATTATCGTACACAAACAATGCACAAACAAACATGCGAAAATTTATATTTTTGGCCTGCGAATATTAAAGGCAAAGTGCTTAAATGGTTTTTTTTTTAATTTAATGTACAGATACGTCTCCTTGACACGATTTTGTTAAATGTTGATTAATTTGACTTTGTGTAAAGTACTGACTAGTTTTTAAGTAGGATTAGATCTTGCAATTTTTTTTTTTGTAATATCTCTTTTGTTATGAATAGTCGGCAGCCCTGGCAGTAAACAGTTATCTGGCAAGTCTCGCCAACTCTGCGTGGCGCGGCACACAACAACATGCTTAAATCATATCTTGCGGGAACCCTTCCAGATCGCATTATTTTTCACGCTACATTTAAATTTGTGCCAAAACTTCGGATGTTAAATAAGATTTAACGATATTTTTTTTATTGTAAAGTCCATATACATAAAAGAAAAACAAATTTAAAAAGACACAGACCATAGATAATTGGGAATTAATTGTATAGATATTACTAAACTCATAATACGTTTTTTCCGGTTCTATTGTAATATTAAATATCGTAGGACATTACAGCGCCATCTAGCTAAACTAAGCAAAACTTGTACTATGGGAACCAGGTAACTGATAGAATACTTATATACTATTCATCAAAAAAAAAAAAACATACAGAATACCCAGACACGGAAGGAAATATTTATCGTCACATAAATGTTTGTTCTGGTGGGACTCGAACCCACGCTCTACGCTACGCCGAAAGTAGTTCTTGTTCTATAAGTTTTGTTGAACTTTATGAAATATTAAATGTACTGTTCTGTCGTTTTATAAAGAATCACACTGTGACCCGTTAATTTTTTTTTTTGTTGATACGCCCTTAAATCTTAAAATTTTGAACTTGTCAACGCTTTAGTTGCGTGGGTTCGAGAGGTGAGTCGAGTAGGGACCTCAAATGGTGCAGCTCCCACAGGCCGAGCAGGCGCGGCGGCACTCCGCTCGCGAGCGCGAACCGGCGCCCCTGCAGGTGCAGCCGCGCCGGCCCCGCCGCCAGCTTCCTGCTGCCACCTCCGATCATCACCAGGAACTCCTTGGACGAGCCGAGCTGCGTTCCGACCTGGGAATAGTTCGTGAATAATGTTTTTTTTAATGGTTGACAGGTTAAGTGTTTGACCACAGCTCACCTGATGTTAAGTGACGGTGTGGTCTAAAATGGTAAAGCACACCTAGCCTGGAATGATACTGGCTCTCAACTGAGGGCTGCCGGAACACGCCGTTAGATGCTTGACGGCAGATTTTCAACTTGGTAGCTAGCCAGCCGAGTACTAGAAAGTACCCTACCACCATGCAAAATATATGATGTAAAAATAATAAGATGGTCAGAGAAGGCTTACATAACATACACAAGGCTTAGAGTGACGAAAAGTGACTTTAGAAAATCCACATCAAACCACTGCAATACATTAATTTTGAAGTCGGGTGAAAATCGGTCCACACTTATCGGTGTACATACAAGTCGATTTAAGAACCTTCCTCTTCTTTCTTTGTGATAAAAATAAAATAGTATGAAAAAAAACAGCTTAAAACTAGTGTAACAACTGGCGGCCTTATCGCTTAAAGCGATCTCTTCCAGGACCTAGCCTTGGAATGGAAAGGATTTGTAGTGTGCTACAGTCAGAAAAGATTTATGTGACATTAATCTCGCTGTAAGGTATCTGTTCTGTACTCGAATATTAAAAACAATGCGAGGAATTAGAACGGAGTGCTTGAGCTGTAGAAGCCTCACCTTGACCTGCCAAGCAATGAGTCGCTCTCGCGTCTCGAACGCCAGCACGACAGTGACGTCCTGGCAGATGATGGCGATGGTGTTGGACTCCTTGTCGAGCGTGAACCCTGACTCGAAGCCGAGGAAGTGCTGCAGCGACAGGGAGGCCTTCGTCTGGCCCTTCTTGAAACGGTCTTTGGGGTCCCGGTACAGTTGCAGATGGAGACAATCTGCAACGATGACGAAAAAATAAATAAGTTAAGGATATTGTCAGGTTAACATACTTAATTATAACACACACATACATTTCAATAGAGATACAATACTAGAAATACACACATATATGGAAATAAGACCAATACAAAAATAAAAATAAACCAACATCAGTGTTGCCACCTCAAATTTTTTTTTGTCACTAGATTCAGTGTGAAATGTCGCCATATTTTGGAAATTTGGATTGAAAAAAAACCACCAGTTCTCGCCAAATTTTCTTATTAAACTTATTTATCTCAAAAATAAAATGTTGTAACTTAATCAATAGTGAAAAAAAGACTTGATTAAAATTCAAGATATTGAACTATTATATGTTCGTCATCCACGGACGCTGACGTTTGCGCTAAAGACGTTGTTGGTTGTGAATCTATAAATAAGTATTTTGTGTTTTTTCCAATACCCTCAATGACATAGCTAGGCAATTCGTAATTAAAGCATTTACTTTTTAAAACTTAATCTGTTTCTAATAAATATTATGGCATTAAGTAGTGGACTGACCATTCTGCTTCGTAATTTGCTTTTAACGATGCCCATGATACTGAAAACTCTTTCAATTTCAGCATTAGAATGAGGTAATGATAACGCAGATGTAGCAAGATGAGCTATTTCTCCAAAGTCATTTATTCCTGCAGCATTGCTATACTCATTCACCTCAACTCAAAATTGTATAACATCTTTCGTATTCTTCCACTGGATAAAACAGATGTTGTGCCACTGCTGCAATATCTTGTCAATGTCACTGGCATTGTAGCCAAGTGCGTTTAATTTTTTTTCTTGGGCAACAACTCCATTCAGCAATCGAATTTATTATTCTCAACTTCAATATTCTCACTCCCACGATGAATCGATACGATGGCTATTAAACTAATTTATTTACTGTTTCCTAGCAACTTTAATCGAATTCAGTTACATAATGATAAAACAATAACGTCAATAACTATAATAATAGCGTTAGAGATTCCCCGACCATAGACAATGTACAGAAAGATAAAGATTTTCGTTTCAAATAAATGACGCCAAATTCCTAGTTGAAAAATCGCCAACAATCGCTAAAAAAATATTTGTCGCTAAACGATGAAAAAATGTCGCTAAGAGGTGTGAAAAGTCGCCAGATCTGGTGATAAAACCACCAAGGTGGCAACAGTGACCAACATCAATAGTCAGATAGGTGGACCATAGAGATGACATTCTAGATCAGGGGTGGCGAACCTTTATGAACCAATGTGCCATTTTTTCTAAAGAAATGTTTAGTGAGGCCAAATAATTAAAAAGTCAAATAATTTTGACTTAGTGATTAATGGGAACACATTATAATTAAATACTATCAACTCAATTTTTTATTCATTACCAAAAAATATATATTTTGCACTGTGTTTTGGTGGTAACGTGCCCAAAGTATTGTGTCGCGTGCCATTGGTTCGCCTTCCTTGTTCTAGATATTAGACGTTCCCCCGGTTGAAATTGGTAGAAGTTGCCATTTTTTTTTATAACGAATAGGCTTGCGTTTGACCGCCATCTCGCCTGATGATAAGCGAAGATGCGGTCTACGATGGAGCACGCTTGCTTAGAAGAAACCGATTCACTCGCGACTTGAAGGCACCCAGATTGTACCTATCGGGGAACACGCACTCAGGCAGCGAATTCCAATGTTTAGCGGTTAACCAAACCGCTTAGTTCGAGTTTTTGGAATATCCACCATGAAGCGGTGCGGCTTCTTAAAGCATCTGGCTGTCCGATAAAAGAATGGGCAAGGTTGAATTAGGTCATGCAGATCTGAAGCGCACTCTCCAAAGTGTAACCGGTAGAAAACCGACAGACAAGCAACTTTGCGTCGATGTTCCAGGCTTTGGAGCCTTTTCTGAACAAGCGAATCGTTGCTTATGAGTTTCTTTGCACGTTTCTCAATAGACTCCAACGCCTCAAGCTGGTATTTGGCCGATTCGTCCCAAAGGTGAGAACAGTTAGTACTCCATGCATGAACGAACTTGTGCTTGGTATAAAGTGAGCAACTGTTCCGGCGTGAAGTACCGTCGCACCTTTAAAAGGATACCCAGCTTTTTGGCAGCCAATTGGGCTTTCGACTCTATATAGAAGCCATTTACAGATAACTAAAAACTTTGTCGTTCCCAGGAGGTGTTTGTGGATACTCTTTTAAAATGCTCCGTTTTTTTTTGTTATTTTTTTTTGTTATTTACATAGAAATAAGGAAGGAAAAAGTTAAGTTTTATTTTGTAACACAAAAACAAACAAACAGAGAATCACAAAATAGGGGTTATAGAGAGTTTTGTTTTTCGTTAAAGAGAGTAGGTACCGCTAATTTCTAGTTCGTCACTAATCATTACAAAGTTCAAGATATATAAAGTGGCTTAAAAGGCTTCCAAAGTAGAAAAGGGTTGAAAATTTGTTAGTCTGATTTTAGTTTAAAGAGATTCCCCGCCGTCGCCCGTGTAATTTTAACAAAAAATGTAGTAGCTAACGTAATATTTGTGATTTTAAGTATTTTTATACATTTTACAATTAGGTTTCTCTTACCCAGCAAGAAAGATGGTTAACACCAACATGGGCCAAGATGTAGCGTTGATGGCTCAGTGTGATCGGTTCATACGCTGAAGGGCGTGGGTTCAAACTCCAACAATGAATCCCGGTTAAGGAAAACATCGTGAGCAAATCATAGCGTAGTCGTAGGGTATTTTCTAGTACTCGGCTGGCTAGCTACCACACTCATGTTAAAACGCTGTGTTTCGGCAGCCTCACTTGAGAGCCAGTTCGATTCCAAGCTAGGTGTTTTTACTATCTTCGACCACACCGTCACGTAACATCAGGTGAGCTGTGGTCAAACGACTAGCTTGTGAACGATAAAAACATTTTTTTTTCCTAATGTTGTCATTTTAATTCAAAACTACAGTAATTGAAACGGACTTATAGAACGAGAAAGGTAGGTACTTAACACTACAATTTCCAAAAACCACATCACAGAACAAATATTTTTATTATAAAAATCATTGTATCACTGTTCCCCGTATCAAACGAGAACGAAACAGCCTCCAATTCGCAATTGAACCAATTACGAGCCAAGAACAGTTCAATTAAGAAGGGGCAAAGACCCGAAGCGGCACAAAGGGATTCCCGGTCCGAATAAAACTCGGCTAGCCGCGGTAAACGGTCACTTGATTAAGGATCAGAAATCTCTGGAAGGAGGTGGTTGTAGTTATAGTTGCGGTACTCACAGAACTGCTAACTGATTACATTTTGAAATCATGATACGAAAAACGTGTCTTTTTGGGTTGTGTTCAGAACCCTACAGACGTGACGTGACATTGTGAGCTTATTTGCTTTTGTGTCTTGACAATACTTATATAAGCAGTTCCGTAGCTGGGCGTGGGCCTCTTCCCATTGTGAGAAGGATAAGGCTATATAGCCCACTATACTGGACCAGTGCGGGTTTTTTTTTGTGGTTGACAGGATAGATGTCTGACCACAGCTCACCTGATGTTTTTTTATAAAGTCACGGACGGACGGAAAGGTTTCCTCCCGATGTTTTCCTTTGCCGTTGAAGTCAGCTGCAATACGCACACAGAGCTGCAGAGGTGCGTGCCGTGGGATTCGAACCGAATACCTCCAGTTTGGAAGCCAGACAATCTTCCAACAGTACTTACTTAACAGCAGTAAACGTAGCGTAAGACGCTTTAAGATTTAGTGGAGTGAAGATATACGGAAGGCAGTTGGCAGAGCCTGGAAGCAAGAAGCCAATGATCGGGCTCAGTGGTTGTAAATACAAAATATATAGTGCACAGTCAAATATGAACCCAGTCGGGTACAACGACGCGAAGAAGAGAGGAGGGAGCATAATTTTAAATGTCAAAATCTATTTAAAAAATTGATTTGCAATAATATGTTTATATCGTGTAAATGTACTATTTTTCTGTCAGGAATTAATTAAATTTTTTCAGTAATTTGCCTTTGAGATGATGATAATTTAAAGAATCTTGAAAATACACTGAAATATGCTCAGTTTAGTTTTCTCAAGCGCTAAAACAAAGCTAAAAATCTCATTAGTATTTCCGAAAGATGTTTTAAAAGTTTAAAACCGACCGCCAAATAAACGAAACACTAAACAGTCTGATTTTTACAACGCTACCAAAACAAAGCTTATTGTTTTTCTTATCACGTCTCCGAAAGAAGATGTCTGAATTGCTATTGGGAGAAATAAAATAAAGTTCAGCGGCTTCGAGCGCCGCTAAAATCAAGCGAATCAATGAATTCCGCCGCGCTCCAAGTTTACGTCTTTTGAGTGGGCCACAAGAATGATAAATAATAGCTATTAGGCGTTGCGCAGACAGTGACATTCTAGTTGACGCCACTTCCTACTGACCACATATAACTGACTACGTGATAACTTATGTGTTGGTAGATCTCCCTATCAGGAGGTCGTCTAGGTAGGTACCGTTGCAGTACCAGATGTGCCGCCAAGTAGTAGTGTAAACTACACTGTACTGCGTATGTGCGTGGGTATGTATGTGAGTGTGTGTGTGTGTGTGTGTTTGTGTGTGTGTGTTGCGTGTGTGTGTGCGTGCGTGCGTGTGTTTGTGTGTGCGTGTGTGTGCGTGTGCGTGTGTGTGTGTGTGTGTGTGCGTGTGTGTGTAATCTATATTCGGAGTATCTGATATACGTAAATAATCCCGCATAAGTAAAACAAAAATGTGTTAAAACCACGTTACTTTACATAGTAAAGCAGTAGTGTATAATCATTATTGTGTTCCGATTTGAAGGGTATTGTAGCTAGCGAAATTACAGGGCTGTTAAGACTAACCAGCGAATTTTTCAAAGTAATGAGCGCCAAAGCCGCGATGCCCTGGACTTTGTTTTGTTACACATTGTTCTGGGTATCGCTCCAATGGGAATGAACATATAATATTATATCTTACTATCACGAGAGCGTCTCGTTCGTCTAATTACTTTTACATTTAAAAAAAAAACTGTTACAAATTTGCGTTTACGAATACTTGTAGCGGTTACAAAGAGGCCCAGTGTACGGTAGTCCATATTAAATTGCCAAAACTTGAAAATCAAAAATGCTCTGTCTGCGTAGCGCCTTACTGTGGAACCCTAGATTATTTGATTCCCCGAAGATTTAGATCGCAAGAAACTGCCAAGAAATGTCTTACAACTTGGTAATTTTCTTGAAAGCTACAAGCCAAAATCTTAAATGAAATGGGTTAGATACCATCTTTGGATAATAAGTAGCGATCATTCTGGTGGAGCTTGGGCAAATGGTACTTCACCGCTCGAATACATGAATATTAATAAAGTACTATTGTTGTAATAGTTCTGTGCTAAGCCTAACAGGATTAAGATATAAATATGGATATTTTTTTACGATTTAAGGATGCTCACGCATGCGTACATATTTTTGTACCACTATGTTGATTACTTGATCAAGCTATAAGTTGGAAAACTAGATGTCGACTACTTTTTTATGTAATAGTTAAGTAACAAACGAATCCTCTCCTGATGGTTATAATCAAAATCTGTCCATGACCATTGCAGCGAAATACAGCACTTTAAGTAACAAAACAAAATACACGGCATCGCTGCTTTGGCCCTCATAACTTTGGGACTTGCGATAATCTCAATAGCTCTGTAATGCCTCTGTAACATCGCTGCAGTACCCTTCAAACCGGAACACAGTAATGTTTACACACTACTGCTTGGCGGCAGAATATCTGGTACAGCGGTGGTACCTACCTATTAGCGATATTATAGTGCTGTTGAGGCTAACCATCCAAGGTCTTAAAGTAATGAGCACCAAAGCAGCGATGTCTTGGACTTTGTTTTGTTATTCAAAGTTCTATGTACCGCTACAATGGTGATGGGTATGCGTTATCTTTTACCATCAGGAAAACGTTTCGATCGTCTCATTATATTATATAAATTATTAAATAAAATTGGCTTTTATCATGTATCAATTTAATTAAATTAAGCTATCCTAAGCCCTTTCCAAACACCAAAAGGAAAACATCTTTAGAAAAAAAAAATGGGGTGAAAGTTTAAGTTATGAAATTCGTATAGGATAAATTAATTATTGTGACGTCTTGTACCTCCCAACACGCGTATTGCTAAGCCGCTTCAGCTGACACCTCGTCCATCAAAATACGTGGAGGAGATTAGATAACAATTAATGAAACATATAAATGGACAAATTATATAAGCGTTATTTTGTTTTGTTAGGGAAACTAATAACTTTAAATAACAACTTTTGTATCTTAATATAAGTATATTAGAAAAGCTTACTATAAGTTTCACCTTATAGGAACCAATTTACAGATATATGTAATTAGACGCCGTGACAAAGTATCTAAATAATTGAAAACAAGTTCAAAGATTACGAACTCCTTAACAAAAAATAAAAGTTCAAAGATTATAAATTCACATGTTTGGCGAAAAAGCAGTCGCTGTTTCTGGATTGTTATAATGCTACAAAATAATACATCTGTATCTACGTCAACACTAATCCGTAAACTTTACTTCGATACTCAAAACAACACAATTTTTACATCAGCATTATGTAAATGATAAAAAAGACAAATTATATTCCTAGACAAATGTGTATACAACATGAACATAATAAATCAGAAGCATATAAATATTTCAAAAAGAGAGTGACATAAACTATATACAAATTAAAAATGTTGAATTACATACATAGGAACATATACGTATAATAAAACTATTTTGTCAAAAGTTGGTCGATGTTAAGGCGGCAAAGGGGGCAAAAGTCAAAAAGTATATACATATATGTATGTATATATTAATAAAATAACTTCTTTCTGTGTAGTCGGGTACAGATTAGAGTTGTCTGTCAATATCTTCAAAATCGCATCGTTCACTAATATCGTTATCCTCTTTCTTAAAAAACAGGTAAAAATTCAGTCTGTGGTTGAGATGGAAAAAAATTGTACACTTTTTTCCTTAATAAAAAGAAATTTAGTCAATATGATTCGCATTTTCTATAATACGGCATGTTTTTCTGCTCGTGCGAGTACTTGAGATTTCGATTTTCATGTAATATACCCACTTCGGCTTCTTGGTTTAATTTTTATTTGTCTATGGAAACTGACGCGGTTTTGAAACATTTTTTGTTTTACTCATTTATCTGACTATTACTCACGTTTAATTATATCCAATCAGAGGCCACCATGCCACAAGATATGGCTCAAACTGTAATCTGAGTATCCGATGACTGCTTTGTTAACTCATTTGGTAAAGTTTTGCTTCGAGAGCTGAAGAGCGTGGGTTCGATTTCCACTCAGGACAAACATCTGTGTAACAAACATTCTTCAGCTTCAGCTGTTTCCTGATTCCCATCGTTCTAGCTCTTCGTAGTTTTGGGCTAGATGGCGCTGTATGAAATGTCCTAGTTTTTTTTTACATAAACGATTTTTTACCAAATAAACAAACCGAAGTAATCCTTATTCTTAAGACTCACGAGGTTCATAAACTGATCACCGAGCGGTCATTAAAGTCTCTGATATACTCCGGGGGCCTGGGACCGCTCGTAAACCTTCCAATACAAGACCCAGCTTTTATCGCGTCTACAGTTATCCACTAAATCTGAGATCTTTATGGACTTGAACACTGTAATACTGTGCTTTGAGAGACCTTCATTAATAACATATTTTATATATTTTTTAAATATTTAATGGTTACCGTAAAGCTGACGTGTAATTCCATATTTTTATGGTTGGGACTTACACCTTACCTTGAAGTGGAACTGGCTCTTAAGTAAGGCTGTCGGAACACACTGGTGCTTGGCGACAGATTTTTAACTTATGGATGGTAGTTAGCCAGCCGAGAACTAAAGAGTAACCCCTACCACCAGGCTATGGTTTCCTCACGATGATTTCGTTCACCGGCTGCTCAAAATCATTGTTGAGGATTGAACCCACGCCCTTCGGCGTGTGAGCCGACCGCGGAAACCACCGAGCTATCATCGCTACCAGCTACAAATGACATAATAAGCAACATGGTAGAATATCCCGTAGTCTAGTATCAACTGTAAGAAATTTTCCTAAAAAAAACGATTAATTTTTATTACGGAGATGAAGAAGATTAGGACGATTTGAGAGAAGAGAGAGAGAGACAAACAAGACGATTGAGAGAAGATTAAGACATCTGATGAAACCAGATGGTGATACTGGATAGTAAGTAGTTCATCGGAACTAGTGACCGTAACACCACTGAAAAGTCAAAGGAAAGCATAAAACGCAAAATAACTAAAAAAATCGCAGACAAGTCTTTCCTTGCAGCATTTACGTCGTATCCGAGGGTTCACTTAGATTTGTTGGGGTTACTTGGTAAAAAAAATATATCGAGAAAACTACAAGTAATCTTATTTCTTAATGGTATAATGTAGGTATAAAGTAAATCCTTAAATATTAACCTCATAACTGAAGTTTTAGTCACGAAAAAACGAGGGTTCGAAAAAACTTTTCAGTGATGCATTTTTTAAACGTAAAAGTAATGAGACGAACGTTACGCTCTTCTAATGGTAAGAGATAACGCCTGTCCATTACCATTGCAGCGATACACAGAACTTTGAATAGCAAAACATTGTCCAGGGCATCGGTGGTAGTATTTTTGATAGATAGTCATAACAGATCTGTTGCTTGCTGCGGTAACCTTCAAACCGGAACACAGTAATATTTACACACTACTTGGTGCCAGATTATCTGGTATGACTAGACGACCTTCTGCTAAGGTAACCTACCACCGAGTAAAAGCTTTGACAAAGAACTCCCTACCTTCCAGATAGGCAGCGGAACCTCCTAGTAAAACAATGTAACCTAGCCGTTTTTGAGCTCAGTAGAATAAAGTAGTTCTTTTTTTGTAAAAAATATACTTGTAATATCGAAAACTCGACAAAAGTTTTTTTTTACAAATTGTCTTGGTAGACACTCTCTTTGGAAAGAAATATCCGGAACGTCAAAATATGAGACGGTCTTCAAATTTATATTTTATAGCACCTTCCCGTGGAAGACAATCATGCCTACTCCTTCAAGTTAACCGTAAAATGATGGGCGATCGTTTTATTGTTCTTTTTACGGTCCGTGCGTTAAACGTTTACGGTCGGACAGTAAGAAAGTCTTGTTTAATACTTCATGGACTCTTACCTTTAAAGCATTTTTGCATAAGCTTTAATCTTGAGGAAACAATAAAAGTGATATAAAAATGCTATTAAGGAGTTACCATATTCTTTTGGGACAAAGAAAGGAGCTATAGAATCTGAAATGTGGCAAATACAACCGTAAAAGGTTTTAAAGAAAACGCTGAGCTCATGCTCTGAGTAGCTCAATGACAATTAAAAACGGGGAAGTGGGAGGAAATGAAGTGAAGAATGATATTTGGAACTTGGTATTGTATTGTAACTAGCGACCCTTCGCACGGGTGCAATGTACCTATATATTAATGTGATATATATAGCATGTATTACACATATACACCTTCCTCTTAAATCACTCTGTCTATTGATGCAAACCCCATTAAAACGCGTAGTTTAAAAGATCTAAGCGTACAGACAAACCTTAAAAGATATATATATGTATATGCCACCGTGGACTTTTTTTTGAAACTATAAAAGAGAAATATCCCAACATGCATTGTTTAGTTATATCTCAAAGGGATTAGGCAGCGTTTTCGATGAAAGCTCCCAGGTGACTTGACTTTTTCCGACACTTCCAACAATTATTATCATATTTCAACCAATTTAAGTAAAACCTTGACAAATTATATACCTAAACTAAATCAATCTAAAATAAATAAAAAATCTATGATAGTAAATAAAGTAAATTTCAAGTATAATTCACCATCTCACTACACTACTCACTATACTTTCAAGTATTACTCATCTTGACTATCTAGCTTTTAAGTTAATGAGAACAGAAAACTGTCGGAAAAATATTAAAGCTGAAAGCTGTTTTGCTGAGACTGACTGTTAATTTATAAAGAAAGAAGTAAGGCACAAGTCACGAACGAATCGGTATCTTATAACTTGTGCTCCGTCTTAGACCGCATCATCACTTAGCATCAGGTGAAACGGTAGTCAAATGCAAGCCTATTCATTATATAAAAAAAGAAAGTTCATAATTAGGTACTTGTATTCGAAGAAAGGTTATGAGACCGTCTGGCTTCCAACCTGTAGTTCCTGGGTTCGAACCCTTCGCACACCTCTGTCTTTTCTTAGTTATGTGCGTATTGTCGCTGACTACGAATGGTGAAGGAAAACATTGTGAGAAAACCTACATGTCCATAAAAAAATATGTGTGAAGACAGCCAACCCGCATTTGGCCAGCGTGGTAGACTATGTACTTACCCTTCTCACTATGAGAAAAGGTCCATGCCCAGCAGTGGGACAGTTAAAAAAAACAGGGCTGATTCGCGAGCTACTTGTTTACCGTTGAAGATATTTTTTGATATTTTATTTTTGTATGAGGTAGGTGTCTATAGAAAGTTTTCCTCCGAGATACAGCCGCAACACGCTGTAGGCTGTACATTATAAGCACGCACACGTAAATGTCACAATAAATATCCGCGAACGCAATAAATCGAAAACAAACATTACGGCCGAACAAACTTCGCGGTTACAGACACAGTATACCGCCACGCAGTACCAGAGATCGACACGGCATTTCAGAACACACCATTAAAGTATCAATCTCGTAAATTAATGAGAAAGTGCAAAAGGGACGTCTATTGTGAAGTCACTCTATTTGAATAAAAAGAATCAGGCCAGTATTTATAAACTACAATAAAACAATTTAGCAAAAAAAATTTTTTTGACACATTTGAAATGATATTATAGAATTTGACTTGTAAATTAGCGTTATCGACAAAATATTATACTTGTATGAAGTGATCAACGATAACAGCTTTGTGTAATTACATTTAATCTTTACACACATTTTTTATTTTAAGCACCAAAATGCTTTAGTTGAACGTAGTTTGTATTGCATCGGTTTTTATTTGAATATTTACACAAAAATAAAATTAAACACGTATGATGCTAAGCAGAGTACAAATAACAAGTCAAATAAACTCCTTCACAAGTCCTTTCAAACAAGTTCATGTACTGAGTACACACTACAGCGAGGGAAGTGTGCACAAGACTTAGGAAACTCTTTGAGGCCCGTGTAAATACGACGTAAACATTGCTTTGTAAATAATATCCGAACTCGACATAATCTTTTAAGAAGCTCCACTGCACACGACATAGGAAAAGGTCAAGTGTTTTTATGGGTCCTAGATAAATAAAACTCTATACTTTTCCCTAAACCACAAGTTTGCGTGTAATTTTCCGTTTTGTGCATGTGAGTGAAACTAAATTGTGTCCATATAGTCACGTAATTTTATGGACATATTTTGATTAAATTAATTTTGCATTGCACCATAACGTTCAATTCTAAATTTATTCATGTCATCGTTGTCAAATCGATTCGTCTTTTCTCCAGTATTTGCTGCGGAACATGTTTCTAGCAGAAGGCGGTTCAAATACATAGCCCTTTTGTATGTAAAAGTAATGAAACGAAAGAGACGCTCTCCTGATGGTAAGACATAACGCTTGTCCACGACTATTGTAGCGATACACAGAATTTTGAGTAACAAAGCTCAAGCTCATTGTTGGGGTTTGAATGTAGTACAAGTGCATTTTTGTAAATCACTGCTTTGAGGTAATATATGAAAATTGGCCACCCTTAAACCAAGTTATAGAGGTCAAGAAATCCAAGACGGGGCAAATAATTTTAGTTTTAATATACTTATTTTTGCTTGAAATTTTCATCCTGTAATTTTAGCGTCAAGCTTGTGTCGAACTTTGTGTACTGTAAATATATTTTCACTGCAGCAAAAGCTCGCGAAAGTTAATTAGCACAAGTTCCGAAGTGCTGTAACGTGGGCGTAACTGTCAAAGTGTGCAGTTACCGACACTTTGTAAATACCGAGCGAGCTTGTCCCGCAGAAATTGAGATATCAAAGGACCGAGTTCTTCAAAATTAATGTTATTGCATTTACATGACAAAATGTTACCTGCACACTGTACAGTATGACTATGCTAGTTGTATAAGGTATTCTAGCTGTGTAAAAAGGTAATTATTGCATGCGATGTAGCGATGATAGCTCCGTGGTTAGTCCGGTCGGTTCACACGCTGAAGGGTGTGGGTTCAAACCTCAACGATGAGTTTGAGCTGCTGGTGAAGAGACAACATCGTGAGGAAACCATAACGTAGTGGTAGCTAAAATCCTTAAGTTGAAAATATTACACCAAGCCACCTAACGGTATGTTCCAGTAGCTTCACTTGAGAGCCAGTTCTATTTCAGGCTGTGTGCTTTACCATGCTCAACCGCACCGTCACTAAACACCAAGTCAAACATCTAGCTTTTCAACCATAAAAAATAATAATTAGTTGTTTCCAATAAAGTAGACGAGTTTTCTATACGTATTTGTCAAGTAGACTACTTCGCTGATCTCCGTGATTTTTTAAAATAAGGTAACTACCTACCGTCATTTTAAAGTGTCAACTGATAGTGCATAGTTCTAAATACCACTCGCGTTCATATATGGGAAATAAGTTGAAATTTATTAGCATTACAAATCGCTCCACTACGTGAGCAAAGCCGCGTGTAGCATCTAGTTGTAAAAAAATTAGAATTTGTCCAGTTGACTAAAATAACTATTCGCTTATGTAAAAAATCAATTCACTCACGAGTAAAAGAAAAACAGATTTAATTTATCGGTGACCACTCCTACTGGCATTTCAAAATTTACGATTTTGCACACATTTTCGTTTAGGGTGTGAAAGGTTTTTATAGTTTAATTCGATTTTCCACACAGTAAGGTTTGTAAGAAATATATATGACGGCAATATCATTTATATTTCTTACACTACCCTTTTCCATGTTTCTATAAACTGCCACTCGCACAAACTCCGGACCCAAACCCCCGAAGACTTCAAATAAAACGTATAAATAACAAATTAGGAACATAACATTTACGTTTCGTACCAAACAATCCATTGACGGATTCCCGAACTTGTTTCCATTAGGCGACACCCCTGCTCTCCCCCGAGCCTGGCTTTGTCAAACTTTACGAATACATTAGCTTTGAAAAGCGACAAAACTGATAAATTCGAGTCGACAACCCTGAAGCGGTAATTCTACGCTTCCAACTCGACGAATTTCCTTGCGCCACAACCATTACTCCTTCCTGTACCGTTTCTAAGAATTTCTGTAAGAAAACCATCGATGGAACTTGAAGTAGTATTGGTCTCGTAACCCTTCTGGAGGCGGGAGTCGGTAGTGAGGTCGTAACTTTGACACCAAACTCCAAAAAGGACTGTCTCTGTAATTGTGGATCGAGAGTCAAATTAAATCTGTCAAAGAATTTCTGCTTAGTTTTCAAGTGGAGTTGGCAAAAAACCTTTGAGATCTTTGTACTATTACGATATAAATTGAAACAAAGGCTTGACAAAAATCTCATTTGAATGTATCTTTTTGTGATACCTAATATTATTTTGAATACAAGCTGAGGTTATACTAAATCCCATTGACAATCGGGTAATACCATTGAATCCTAAGATGTTTCGCCTGTGTCAACACTTTTTTAACCGACTTCAAAAAGCAGAAGGTTCTCAACTCAACTGTATTTTTTGTTTGTTACCTTAGAGCTCCATCATTTATTAATGGATTTGTAAATATGTATTTTCTTTTGAAATGATATACATATTTTCCAATTTGTTTCATAGAAGTTTTCTCGAAATCTTAGTAAGAAATCTCAGTGGTTTGATTTTTAAACCAAAATAACTGGAAAAAAAAATGTCATCCAAGTAAATGAGATTGCGTCTTTGCTTTCTTGTGACATTTCAGTGGAGTTTACGGTCACTAGAATAGTCATAATGATCTGAGATTGTATTAGTACGCACAGAGCCCCGAAATAATACTCGTACAATGTAATCTAGTCGTGTTTGTGCTTAGAGGAATGAAGTCGGTTTTTTATTGAAATTTTCAAACTTTCAACTTTTATTTTAAAATTTTCGCGACTTGTACACATACATATGTAATTGCTTTTATCACCGGGTCATTTTTTTTTTTACTGCTGACAGGCTTGGTATTTGACCACAACTCACCTTATGTTAAGTGACGGTGTGGTCGAAGATGGTAAAGCACACCTAGCCAGCAATGGAACTAACATTCAAGTGAGGCTGCCGGAACACACCGTTAGATGCTTGGCGGCAGATTTTCAACTTGAGGGTAGTAGCTAGCCAGCCGAATACTAGAAAGTACTCTATCACCACGCTATGGTTTCCTCGCGATGTTTTCCTTCACCGACAGCTCAAGCTTATTATTGGGTTTGAACCCACGCCCTTCGGCATGGGAACTGACCACGCTAACCACTGAGCTATCATCGCTATAAATCGTGCACAAAGTATTATGAAATTAGTTTTTTTTGTTTACCTCAACGTTTCGGCCATGTTGCAGTAGACAAAAATTACACGCAATAAGGAATATAAAGCACAAACGTTGGAACATTTAAACAGCATTAAAACTAACATATCGCCCGCATACCGCCCGTTATTTGACGAATAAATTACAACTACCCTCATATTTCGCGATATTATTCACCGATCCATCGCAAGCGATCTGCGATTAACGTTTGTGTTCAATTTTGCCGCGCGATGTTGTAATTAATTTGCTTTGTAAATTGTGCAGTGCGATACTAATATATGCAGATAGATATTGATTTTGAGTGAATTCCTATCTACAGATCAGAGGGTGTATCAATTTGTGAGGTTTTTGTTTTTATTTTACTTTGGCGGGATTACTCACGTTTAATTATATCGAATACGCTGACTTATAATAAGTACATATAGAACACACTCATTTACTTATAAACGTTACTTTGCGTTCTATAAAACTCTTAATTCTTGTTTTAGTTTGCCTAAAGATTGTAGATTGCTCTTAAGAATTTTAAAATCAAATTAAAGAGCTAATGTAGTAGACAACACACCTATTACTAAACCTGTGTCACAATTGAAAACGTAAATATGTCAAGCGCCGAGTTGACTCATTAAACAATGATTCACGCTGTTTGCCGATAGATTGCCTCACTGATTGGCTCACGGATCGTAGACCGTGTTTGCTCATTAGGTTACGGGGCTTTAATATCAGTGTTATTAGTAACTCAGTTTGACTGAACCAGCGCACAAGTTTGAGAATATTCGTCTCACATTAAGTAATTAAAAAAAAAAAAGAGTAATTTTTAAAGTACAGTTTAATCATTGAAGCTAGTTAACACAGAGTATCCCTGGACGTTTGACTGGTTTGTTAGCTCATAATCAATTCAAGGACTCAAAGTAGAGTGCAACGCGCGCGCAACCTCCTCTTGCATCGCAGCTTTGACTCCTTGAAAAAAGCCACCAGATGTGACCGAAACTATAGTCAGAGTATCCGACATAATTTAAACGTAATTAATCCGGCAAAAAAAAAAGTTCTTTTTGTCAATCAGAGCAGGCCAAAAAACAAAAAAAAAAGCCAAAGCCTTATAATTATTATAGTTGCCTAAAATTTATGTTTAAAACAGCCTGTTTTGTTTTCACTGGAGACTTTTCACTTTTTGAGAGAAGTTGACAAGTATTTTAAGCAGACTGTAGACTCTGGGAATCAAAATTCGTTCCGGAGTTTGGCGGTTTGTTTTATAATGTACTGTTGTTATTTGCAAAAAACCGAATTTGAAATTTGAATGAAGACCTTAAAATCAAGTAACGATATAAAAGAAAGCTACAAGCATGTAGGAGGCTCGAACAATGAGCTTCGAGGAGCCGCGAGCCGCGAACGCATGATCGATGAGTCGTGAACCAATCAATCAGCGAGCAAACAGCGCGAACAATCACGTGTCACGTGTCAGTCGCCGCGCCGCTCCATGCACTCCGACGAATCAATCATTTGCGTATCATTGGAGTGGAGAGCCCAATTATTAAAATTTGCACCCAGAGGATGTTCCTGCGTTTATAGGATTTTCTCTCAGGTATAAGTCCGCATTTGAATACCAACTCACCTAATGGTAAGCGATGACGTGGTCGAAGAGGAAGCACGCAGACATTATTAGGAGATACCTATTCACTATGACCTTTAAAGGATCCTGATATATCCCTCGGGAAACAAGGAAGCCGGTAGTTTGTTCCATTTCTTGGCCTTTTGTGTTAATTCATAGTATAAACTATTTTTTATTATTTAAAAGTAATGAGTAATAAAATGTAGCGATTTTTTTTCCATTCTCTTTTTTTTTTACCGATTTCTCAATGATGATTGATGATGATTCCTAATTCGACCTGTATTTTTTACTATTTATGAGCACCGACAACTTGGGAACGAATTCCGTCCGTCGTAAAAAAAAGTAATGTACCTATATTTTTTACTGTGAAGTTATTAAAATTAGTTTTGTATTATTACTGTCCACTAGGGTATTTTTTAATGTAATTATAATGAGACGAACGTGATAGAAAGAGATATCGCATATCTATGACCATTACAGTGATACACAGAAAATTTAATTAACAAAACTAAGTCTAGGACATCGCGGCTTTGGTGCTCATTACTTGGAGACATTCGATTATTTATTAGTCTAAACAGCCCTGTAATTGCACTAGCTCCTTTCTATAAGTATGTATTTAAAAAAAAAGTATATTAGTATTGTACTAATTATCTGGTTAGTTCAATCACAAGTACAATGGCTTAGTTTTAAGCTAGATGGAGCTCTGTGAAATATTCTAGGATATTTATTTCTTGCTTTAAAACTATTCTCAAAATGTATCGGAGTAATAGGAGTTCCTATAAAAAAAAACTTATTGATTTTTAGTCAAATTTAACTCACCACCTTAAGGTTGCTGTTTTATAAAAATAAACTCGTTAAGTCAAAGCTTTAAGGATGCTTTACATTACATTAGTAATAAAATAACCTCTTAAAATAAACATGCATACCTACTTGCTACATTGGAATTAATAATGCCTAATTATAGAATTTGTATTTTTGTTTTTGTAATCTATAGATGTAACCCTAATAAAATATATACCCCTTCCGTTGTGTGGTCCGATATCGCAGGACACTCTGTCAGCCATACAAAAGTCATTTGAGCCGATTAGTCACAAGTAACCCTCTTTCGGCTATAACTAGTTGGAACCGCTTCGGCTCGTTACCGTAACCGGCCATAACCGGATCAGGCCGGTATCGTACCGGCTTTGTCTAGTTCACTGCTTTTCAAACTTTACGATATCACAATATAAAGAAAATAACGTAGTAAAAATCAAGTATCATAAATAATGTATTCTTTTTGCGATTCGATTATCTAAATGTAGATGTATAACAATTGCAAAAAAATAAGTTGTTTTTGAGACAGTTTAATTATGTATAACTATAGGTAACACATATTACGTTAATCTTTGCTTTATTCGTTTAGTGTACGTTTGACAACATCCTGTCTGATGTTGAGCAGGATTTGGTCCAAAATGGTGCACGCTTACCTAGAAGAAATCTATTTACTCTGGATTTGAAAACACCCAAACTGTACTGCGCGGGAAATACATACTTGCAGCTATATTAAATGTCCAATATATATATTTTTTACATATTTTATGAAACATTCTGATCATTGGTAAAGGTTTTTGTATAATAGGTCTTTCAACTTGCTGTTTTATGAAGAAACTTGCGTGATCACGTGATACGGTTCGGTCACAGTTCAAGGTCAGGCCTATACCCAACAGTGCGATACGAAATCTGTCCTACACTAAATTTAACAGGTTTTGATAGCATCAGAATCTTTTTCGAACCATTCCGCGATTCCCCGTGCGAGGTCTCTATAGTTTGAGAAACACGGTTCTAGTTTATCTTAGGCAAATAATATCGGTTATTACGACGATCCGATTATGGAGATGATGGGTATCTCTAATGGGGTCTCTGTTACAGATATGGGTTAATTTTACATGTTATTATGTACTATGGCGGATTATGAAGGGCTGTCGGATAGGGTTGTGTTTTAATCACAATAAAATATAGTTTGTTTGTATATAAATATTTATTTGAAGAGACGTTGTTCTTATAGTTGACTGGCAATGTTTTTGACCACAGCTCACTTGATGCTAAGTGATGGTGCGGTCGATGTTAACCACACCTAGCCTAGAATAAAACTGTCTTTCAAGAGAGATTGCCGGAACACGCTGTCGGGGCTTTTGATGGCAGTTTTAAATTTTTGAATTTTATTTATTTACATAAATATCTATATTCACCAAATACATACTTAGATACCTATAGGTACATAACACGAATAAAACCGATATAGGTACTCAATTGATTCTGGCGTTACTTTGCGGAAGTTCATTTTTCAAAGCTAATTTGACAGTTAAGCTGAATTAAACTAAATAGTATTTGGATGACCTGCTCGGCTGAAACAACGAAAAACGACGTTTTCTAAAAACAAAACCCAGCGAGTCGATCTAGCTAGGTTTCGTACTTATAATACATACAGAACACCCAGACACACAAAACATCTATGTCAGTCACACAAATGTTAGTCCTGAGTGGGAATTGAACCCACGCTCTTCAGCTCTCGAAGTAGAACTTTACCAAAGGAGCTAATAGGGCCGTAAAATTAGTCGAAACATTGAATTCCTTAACTAAAATAACCCGCCCCCGCCACGCAAAGATGTATATTACACTTGCCGCTTTCCCACGCTGAATGACCATGGCCAACCTCTGCACCAGGAACGTACCGGAGCGGGAGTCCCCAGTTCTATCTCTAAGCTTGTGACCTATTTCATGAATAAACTTCTTCGCCTCGATCCCCCGACAGGCATAAAGAAGTATAGCGGTTCCATAGCAGCCATATTATAGTAATAAAAAAACCAAACGTTTATACTTATAACTTGTACTCCGTCAAAACTATAGTTACCGGTAAATTACTAAAATAATAAGATACTCAAGTCGCCCTCCAACCTGACCGGCGAAACTGTTTACTGATCGCAAATCAAATGCGGAGTCCATTTACTCAATAAACACAATGAATCTCGATTCCGCCGAGCTCCAGCGCAGCGCCAAACTATTTGATGTCGGAATCAAAGAAAACAAGGCAGAAAAATACATTCACAGAAGGACACCTCATGGAATCTTTGACTTAATGCTTTTATCTAAGTTTTTTCCAGTCGCGAATGAATTGTTTTTATTTACTTTATCGTAGACCGTGATAGACTTAATGGTATAGATGTCCCTATATGTCGCCTAGGTACCGCAGTACCAGATATTCAGATATTGTGCCAAGCAGTAGTGTATAAACATTACTGTGTTTCTGTTTGAAGAATATACTGCAGCTTCTAAAATAACAAAGACTTACCATCAAATATTACTAAGTACATTGCATTTTTCTTACGCAACCCTGCAGCGCCCTCTCCTCAACTGTATCTCACAGTCCATGTATGTACGACAAGACAAAACTGTAATTGTTCCTGCTTAGAAAGAGTCCCCGAAATGAAATACTTGGGTGTTGTTATTGATGAGCGTATGTCTTGGCTTCCACATATTAAAATGTTTTCAAATCGAATACGTAAGCTGATCTGGGTGTTTAAGAGGTTAAGACATGTTACTAATTTAAAACTATTATTATCCATCTATCAAGCTCTCTGTCAGTCAATTATATCTTACTGCATCACGGCATGGGGTGGTGCTTACCATACACATCTAGTGTTACTTGAACGAGCTCAAAGATCAATTCTAAAAGTAATGAATGACCTTCAAACATTATCGTTTTCCAACAACAGAATTGTACGCCGTGTGTAAAGTGCTGACAGTTAGGCAGCTATATATCCTAAACACAACTCTTTTGCAACACATGCTGACCCCCTATGATCCCGCTATTAATAAAAAAAGACGAGACAGAGATATTAAGGGGGGAAGTCCATATAGAATTTTCAAAAAATCGTTTTTTTTTTTTTCGATAATCTGAAAGTACAGTATGTTGAGCGTGTACTGACGAGAGGAAAAAAAAAATCTCGAATATTAGCGAAGTTATATTTAATATAATGGAGCGGGCCCGAGTGCGTATTGTCAGGTAGTTGGAGCGCTTCTGGGAAAAGGTGTCCCTTCCATTACAATAGCAAAATATTTCTTTCATCCTATAACCGGAAATACTCATATATATTCGAGTAAGTATGTAAGTATATATATATCTATATGTATGGTCCTATACACGTGTGTAACAGCGCGCGCGCAAGTACGATGGGTTAGCAACAGTTTCGCGCGTCCCGTATCCGCCCCGCACACCTCGCCCCTTCGAGTCGCGTCGCGATCCCGATCGAAAAGTATTTAAAGAATTTATTGAACTTGAATATTGGTACTTATGCGAAAGTATTTGCTGATAATACAGACGAAGCGCGAATAACTCGACAGAATCGTAAAAGCTTTTTGGAAACAAAACAGGCTCGTTCAGCTCGCAAACAACAGCAAATGGAAGAAGACCAGCTTTTTGAGTCAGAGGAAGGACTATTGTATGGACCTGGGATTGCAGATTAATCGGTAAGTCACTAAAACTGGTAATTTTCATGTACTAAAACTTTAAACGCGATTATCTCGAAACTGTATTTTTAAAAACTGCTCGTGTTGTAACTCGAAAAGTTATCGACCGATTTATCTGAAATTTGGTGAGGCCTTTCTCTACAGTACTCTCGGAAGGATAAACCTAAAACTTTAGATATTTCAGGTTGATAAAGTATTTTTTTGGGGTCAAAAAGGTCAAAAAAATAGCCCTAAATTCTAACTTTTTTTTCAAAGGCCTATTTTAAATTGAATTTTATACTTTTTTTTTAATTTTATAGGTTTATCCTTCGCGTTAATATGTCCTAAGAAGAAAACACTTAATTTTTTTTGTTTCAGATCAATAGTTGATGAATGACAAATGCAGCAGTTTGGGACCTCGCGTCGGAGGCAGCAGACAAAAAATGATCCTGAGCCGCCATTTTGAAAGAAAAAAAAAAAAAACTTTTTTTTGGTACTCTATAAAGATTGAATAAAAGTGTGTTAAAGTTTATAAGCAATTAAATTATTTTATCACCTTAAAAAAAATTCTTAAAAATGACCGATTTTCAGGCTTCTATATGGACTTCCCCCCTTAACCTCGACACATCTATATACCGCAAACAATTTACTCACACACAGTTTTGTTTTCTTGGATCCTACTTATATAAAAAACTAAACAGGCTTCTTAACTTTTTTCCGCTCACCAGAAAACGCTGTAAATTTAAAGTTAAGAATTGGCTTCTTTCTATCGATTGTGATGAAACCGAAACATTACTAAAAGTAATAAAATGAATCTACACATAGCCTTAATTTATTTCTTGTTTAAATTTGAATTACATAATTAGTGTTCTTACGGGACTACGGGATCGATGCGTGGCAGTGGATGTGTTAAACTGTATCTTTTGTATCGAACATCATTTGTTGGTTGTTGGGTTTTTTTTTTGGTTGTATTATGTGGTCATTTTCCTTGGATTAGTGTCTAGTAATATTGATTATAATTGTATTGTAATAATTGTAAAGTATTAATAATGTTACCTGTAATTATGTATAAAGTGCCAACCGCAGGAAGGAGTTAGTGCCCGAGATGCAGATCTTCTTGTTCGGGTGCTAACACTCCCTTTATTTTGTACATTTTCTTAGTTTCAATAAATTATTATTATTATTATTAAAATGAGTTTCAAAGCAGCGATGCTCTGGACTTTCTTATGTTACTCAAAGTTCTATGTATCGCTGCAATGGTCAAATAGTTACGTCTTACCATCAGGAGAGCATCTCGTTCGTCTCACTACTTTTACATAAAAGAAATGTGTTATTTTTTTTTAAATTAGATAAACAGCCCTCTAATTTCGCTAGCTGCGATCCTTCAGACCCGAACACAGTAATGATTATACACTACTGCTTGGCAGCAGAATATATGGTGCTGCCGTGGTACCTACTTAGACGACCTCCTGCTAATTATCTGGTCGGCATAGTACAAATCGATCATGGAGCTTTCAATGCAGATACAGGAAAGCTATTTCTCTTTCTACAATTCTACGCAAACAGTCTTGTCAAGTAACTTCCGACGCTATCAATTCACAAGTGCCCAGACAAACCCGGAGACAGGAAACAAAAAACATTACAACTCCACTGCATCTAAATGCACAGACGGACTCGCCAACAAACAATAAACAACTCTAAAACAACTGTACAAAACCTAATTTACTTTTTAAAATCGTGTTTAAAGCTTGTGAAGTTGTACAGCGTGCAGTCGTGGTCAAAAAAACGGACAACAAAAATAAATTCACTTCGTTAAACCAAATTTACATTTTTCTCGGTGGATTTGTTTCATTATTTTCGTCGCGATACTCTTTGGGTGCGAGTTCACGTGAATAACGCTGATATTTTATTGGGAAATAAATTATTCGTTTAATTTAAGGCCTAAATCCCTTCACACACCGCATCAACTCGACGCTGACTAAGCGTATAGCTTCAAAGCGAGGGTAGTATTTTAAGTTAACGCCGATTTACATGTCCTGCTAAAATGATTTTCTGGCGTAAATTGATATTAACAACCTAGTTTTATAATGTAAAAATTATGGGACAAACGATATATTCTGATGGTAAGAGTTAACGCATGCCCATGACCATTGCAGCGATAAACAGAGCTTTGAGATATCAAAAGAAAGCCCAGGGCGTTGCTGCTTTGGCGTTCATTACTTTAAGACTTTCGATGGTTAGTGTTAACAGCCCAGTAATTTCGCAGCATTACCCTTCAAATTGAAACACAGTAATGTTTACACACTATTGCTTGGCGGCAGAATATCTGGTACTGCGGTGGTACCTACCTAGACGACCTCCCGCTAAGGAGATCTACCACCAAGTAAACTATGTTCACTGTTACTAAAGATTTGTAACAAATAAGCTATAGGTTGTAAAGTTATTTTTTTTTTTTAAATAGATATCAATATTATTAAAATAAATAAGGGCTTTCGTGTAATGCAAATAATAGTAAAATAAAATTACGTTTTTTTTAATCGTCTCCGTAATCTTCAGCTTTATCACTTATGCCGGAGATTTATCCTCCCACAAAGTTTTTATTTATGTTTGATAAGCTAGGTATTTGACCATAGCTCACCTGATGTTAAGTGATGGTGTGGTCGAAGATGGTTAACACTTAGCCTGGAATAGAACTGACTATCAAGCGAGACTGTTAGGTGCTTGGCGACATATATTTTACTTGAGGGTGGTAGCTAGCCAGCCGAGTACTACAAAATACCCTACCATCAGGCAAGTGTGATGATTTTTGAATGTATTAGTTTAAATGGACTTGGGAAAATCTAAACTTACTAAAAAAGATTAACACCAAAAAAAAACAGGCAACAAGACCAATATAAAAATAGAAATAAAAAACAACATTACAATCAAATACATACACTAAAATATGATAAACTACAAAACAAAAATTTGATAACACAAGTTACGAGTTCCCGTTGCTTCAATTAGCTGCCGTGCGGTAGGTAGACGTTGAGTCGGTGCGGTGTGCGAAGGAGTTGCTAATATTTTATCGGAAAATAAATGATTCGTTGGATTCTGCGCTTAATTTGATTGAGGGATCGTTTTTTATCCAGGCTGGAACGAGGTCTGGCTTTAATTAACACTCGCCGCTTTCTCTTATTGATGATAGACATTATACATTCGACTTTCGCTTTTTTATTTTTAATTAATATTTTGACCTACTTTTTTATCATGTTTCCTTGATTATAATTTATCAAAGCTTTGATTTGAAGCTCATAGAAATATTTTTGTTTTGGATTTCATTTACTGGGTTTATATTACAGCACGGTGCCGGTAGCTCTTTTCTTAGAATTATCTGCTTCAAGAGCTGTAAGACGTGGGTTCAATTCCCTGGGACAAACATTCATTTTATGTATCGACAAATGTTTGTTCTGTATCTGGATGGTCTGTATGTATTATAAAAATGTATTTACAAAAAAAGTGTGCAAGTATTCTATCAAATATGTGGTTCCCATTGCACAAGTTTTGTTTAGTTTGGGGTTGTGTGAAATGTCTTACGATATATTATGTACGTATTTTTTTAATATACAAACAAGCAAGCGGTCCTTATGATTATTTATCGGAGGTCACTACCGCCTTTGAGTAAGTGTAACGTTGCCTACTCTTCAGGACCGGGATTCTGTTTTTTTTGAAGCGTCACAATTTAGCACTCAACTACTCAGTGGGAAGGCCTCACATTAATATGTACACAATCTCTAAATAGTATAAAATATAAAACAATGTCGCTTCCCGTGTTTGACTGTTTCTCCGCCTACTTCTAAACCACGGAACAGTTATGCTGTTATTTTTAAAAGGTTTATTTGTCTGTGCGAAGCCGGTAGGTTTCGCTAGTATCGTAAATCTCCATTCAGACGCTTTCATGTAAGTAAACATTTATTTTGATATATCATACAACTATTTGGTCTGAGTTCGATCAATGAGCAATAATATATGTCGTCGTGTATCTACCAATCACCGAAGTCTTGAACACTATAACTATATTACATCATTGGCGTCAGTGTATTGTTTTGTAGCTATGATAGCACCGTCGGTTTACACGCCGAAGGGCGTGGATTCATACGCCAACAAAGTGCTTGAGCTAAAGAAAAACGCCGTGGTGAAAACATAGCGTGGTGGTAGGGTACTTTCTAGTACACGACTAGCTACCATCCTCAAGTTTAAAATTTGTCCATCCAGCAGTATATTCCAGCAATCTTACTTAAAAGCCAGTTCTATTCCAGGCTAGTTGTGTTCACCATCTTCGATCACACTATCACTTAACATCAGGTGAGCTGTGGTCAAACAATTACAATAAAAATAAAATGTGTTCCATACTCAATCAGCTACCATACATCAGTCATCTTACACTCCAATTATATTATGTCCGTCTACGAGCGCACCACGTCATACAGACAGTAATAGTGTATCGATTATCGGATGGATCGAGTGGTACCGACAGACGTAGACGTAGGTATCATTCCGCATTATGCCGGGCATTTGATGAATCCAGTAACTATGCACATTAATATCACCATGTACGTATTAGGTATTTACATTAATCCAAATCCGAATCAGCCTTGTTTTTATAAGCTGCTGAGAAGGGTAAGACCATAGTCCTGGCCAAGTGCGGGTCGGCAGGCTTCACACACCTTACAGGTTTTTTTTTATTAACTTGGTCTGGTTTCCTCGCGTTGTTTTCTTTTACCGTTTGAAGCCAGCTGCAATACGCACATAACTTAGAAAAGACAGGTGCGTGCCGTGGAATCAGAAACCAGGACCTACAGATTGGAAGCCAGACTTTTTTCAGAAACTTTTTTTTTAAATGTCTGACAGGCTATGTTTTTAACTACAACTCACCTGATGTTAAATGACGGTGTGGTCGAAGATGGTAATGCACACCTAGCCTGGAATGGAACTGGCTCTCAAGTGATGCTGCCGGAACACATTGTTAGATGCTTGGCGGCAGATTTTCAACTTGAGGCTGGTATCAAGCCAGCCGAATACTAGAAAGTACCCTACCACCATCTCACGATGTTTTCCTTCACCGGCAGCTCAAGCTCATTGTTGGAGTTTGAACCCACGCCCTTCGGCATGCGAACCAACCGCGCTAGCCACTGAGCTACCATCGCTAATAAATTAATAATCGTTAAAATAAAACATCGTTACTAAAAAACTTCATTAGTACTTAAAAGAAATTCGCCGTGAGTGATGATTTCGTGATCTATGTACCTATGTATCTTCATAACCCTTAAAATTGATTTTCTTTATTTTTTAAATAAAACTTTTAAATAAAATGTTTGGTCTGTTGACTATAAATCACATCGATGGTTTTAATTACATATACTCAAGTCATTGTCAAAGCAAAACGGTCAAAGTTCATCATAGTTACTAAGTCATCTCATTACGATCTTACACCTTAGATAGATAGATATATCTTTATTGCTCACACCAAGATTACAGAAAACAAATAATACAAACAATTAATATTTGAATGAAGTGCAACAATCGGTGGCCTTATCGTTTAGAGCGATCTCTTCCAGGCAACCTTGCCCTACATCACAGCTGATAACTGATATTACAAATGCGAATGTTTGTCTATATGTTAGTATGTTTTTCACTTCTTCACTGAAACTGCTTGGCGAATTTCGATGAAATTTAGATTGCAGATAGCTTAAACCCTGGATTAACACATATGTTATATTTTGCCTTTAAAAACGCGTTGAAAACTGTAAGACGTATAGCGATACGTTTTGATAGCGATGATAGCTCAGTGATTACCGTGGTCGGTTCGCATGCCGAAGGGCGTGGGTTCAAACCCCAACAATGAGCTGTCGGTGAAGGAAAACATCGTGAGGAAACCATAGCGTGGTGGTAGAGTACTTTCTAGTACTCGGCTGGCTAGCTACCACCCTCAAGTTGAAAATCTGCCGCCAAGCATCTAACGGTGTGTTCCGGCAGCCTCACTTGAGAGCCAGTTCTATTCCAGGCTAGATGTGCTTTACCATCTTCGACCACACCGTCACTTAACATCAGGTGAGTTGTGGTCAAAGACATAGACTGTCAGCCATAAAAAAAAAAAGTTAAAGTCCCATCAACCCGAGTGACATTGGCTG
The DNA here is from genome assembly GCA_950106695.1 of Biston stratarius. Classification (NCBI taxonomy): domain Eukaryota; kingdom Metazoa; phylum Arthropoda; class Insecta; order Lepidoptera; family Geometridae; genus Biston; species Biston stratarius. The sequence goes on along the minus strand of OX467110.1, from coordinate 14,135,640 downwards.
TAATTTAAAAAAAAAAACTATTATATCATCGGGAAATCGTGTATTTTTTTTTTCTTAATTAAGTTTTTTTTTTTTACTTATGCAGGATTATTCACGTTTAATTATATCTGATACTCCGACTATAATAGTGGCATAAATAAAACAAAAATGTCTCAAAAGCTCGCCAACTTTAATTGTTAATTAAGCTTGTTTATAAATTTATTTGAAACTAAAACTCTCCTAAAAGTATGAAGCTAGGAATTCTTATTACCTTGTTAATAAACTTGTTCCATTTCCGCAGGTGAATAGCAGTGGAGAGGGTGTTATCGCGGCCGGAGTACATTAGTGATTAGCTTGTATCTCGATCGAAGTTAACCTGAATCGTGTGTTTATGCTAATGCCCTGTTTACACGGATCAATCACGTAATTCCCATTACGAGGATCGGATACAGTGAGATTAGATAGTGGTATTGGTGACTCGCTAAATGATCATGAGAAACAAATGCTTTTTTTTTCATTTTCGGCATTGTTCTTTACGCATTTTTCCAGTATCAACCATTGCTTTAGTTTCGAGTACCTACTAATTCGAATAAATAAAGTAAAAAAACACCAAAGTTCACCATTCAAAGTTATGGGTATTTACAATTTTCAAGCAAATCATTACTTAAAGTAAATGCCCTGATCCAAACTTTTTCAACATATGTTTTTTTATATTTGAAATCTAGGTGTTTGATCACAGATGACGGTGTGGTTGAAGATGGTAAAGCACACCTAGCCTGGAATTTAACTGGCTCTCAAGTAAGGGTCCCGGAACACACCTTGGGGGTGCTTGGTGACAGATTTTTCAAGTTGAGGGTGGTAGCTAGGCAATCGAGTACTAGAAAATACCTTACTACCATGCTATGGTTTCCTTATCATGTTTTTCTTCACTGTCACCTCAAGCTCATTGTTTGGGCTCGATTATATGCCCTTCGGCGTGTGAACCAATCATGCTAACCACTGAGCAATCATCGCTAAAATGAGTAATAATACGTAAAAAACCTTCAATGTTTATCAGCTTAAGCGTATCCATAATGTACACAGGTCGGTACCTCTCAGACAAATAAATGTTCCCAAATAGGTAAAGTCCTTACAGTAGTAATCCACCACAAACGCTGCGTCCGTTTCTCGTCCTCATTCCGTCTCTCGTTACTCTACAATCTAATTGGGCCGCACAGACGAGTCCAGAGCTCAGAGACAACGGCCGGCATAAATGGTCAAACAAAAAATACAACTCTAAATGAATAATTAAAGGCCAACAGGTTTTTTTTTATGGAAAAGTAATGGGACGAACGAGATACTCTCCTGATGGTTGGACGCATGCCCATGACCATTGCAGCGCTACACATAACTTTGAGTAGGTAGAAAAACAAAGACATCGGACATCGTTGCTTTGGCGCGCATTACTTTGAGAATTTAGATGGTCAGCTCTACATCCCTGTAATTTCACTATCTGCAGTACCCTTGAAATGCTTACACAATACTACTTGGCGTCAGAATATCGAGTGCTGGTATATTAATGATACAGACAACAACTACCAGCTAAGTACTAAGTCTTTTTAAAATACGATTGACAAGGCTTATATTATGAATAGGCTGCGTGATTCATCTTCGATCTTATCATTCAAAACAATATGTCGAATATAAAATATGTTAATAAGATTAAAAGTAAAAATATAAAAATTACTTAGTAGTCATTCAATAAAATCTCATATTTCTAAATAATCGTCAAAGTCATAAAACAAAGCCTTTTGAAGCCAAGATCTTTAACTTGGTTTTGAAGCACGTGGTGGCAGGTGCATCCCGTATGGAAGCGGGTACGCGGTAGACCGCGGGCCCCAGAATATATACCGACATCTCGGACTTGACGAACCGATACGACCGCGTTACTAGTTGGTCTTTCTTTTGCACACTTGCAAATGCTCAATGTTCCACTACTACCCTCCCAGTAAGCAAAAAGAAAAAGGATACATTTGAGAACGCGTTTTTTCAATGGTTTATCTAGTACCTGAATGTAACAATAGTTTCCGATCGAGATGAAGAAAGAGAAGAAAAGGCAGCCTGTTGTCTCTGAAGCTCGTGCCAAGTTGCTTTATTAGTGGAGACGTGAAGGCCCCGGAGCGGGGGCCGCCGGCGGCCGCTATAGTTCCTTTGACGGCTCCAATTAATTTTATACCGAACTCTGTTGGACAAGTTATTCATTTAACAAACATTTAGGATTACGTAACTTGTATTATTTATTTATTGACTAAAACTTCACAACACACCAATTACAATCTAATACCTTTAAACGAGCAATCCTTGTATATATCTATATATTATATAATCTGAATCTCGGAAACGGCTCGAACGATTTTCATGAAATTTAGTATGTCGGGGGCGGTAAATCGATCTAGCTAGGTTTAAATTTTAAAAAGCTTCGTTTTATCCGTGTTTTCACCCGAGTAAAGCTCGGTCATCCAGGTACTAGTCATTAAAAAACATTGAATAATCTCCTCCTCTTCAGAATAATAATAAAAAGTATTGCAAATATTTAAATAAATATCAAAAAGATAGTAAAATAAATTATTTGAATTAGTAATAATTTAATAAATTATGTTTTATTTAAATATTTGTGTATGTATTTTTGTATTGTTTTTGTTTTTTTGGGTTTGGTATTTGTTAGCTTATTTTTATATGAAGACTAGCTGCGCCCCGCGGTGTTACCCTCTACAATTTTTCGCGACAAAATCCTATGTGGTAATCCGTGTTGTCAGCTATCTCCATAGCAAATTTCGTCAAAACTGGTCCAGCCGTTTGAGCGTGAACAAGTAACAAACACTTCACACTCACAAACTTTCGCCTTTATAACATTAGTCTAAAGTGTGCATAGATGTAAAAATACACACTAGAACGCATAAAAATGTATTGAAAAACTGGAAAAGGAAAAAATCTACACGGTTTTTTTTTTCCTGCGATAAATACTTACCTACCACTTTTTCTGACCCTTTTTCTATATCCATGACAAAAATCCGTCCGTCGTAGTCAAGTAAAAGTAAATGGTAGTCCGTAGTTGATGGGATGGTTAAAATAACGACGCTAGTGAATAATAAACGAAAACCCTTAAAACTGCGTAAAAGTTCCACGTAAGCATACCTTCTTATCCTTATTTATACTCGTGTTAAAGGTATAATTACGCCTTAATTTTAGTTCATGATTTTTATATTAGACTAGGCTAAAAATCGATTGGATACATCGTAATGCAATCAAACTATTGAAAGTATCTTTCAATTAAATTTAACCTTTTACCCCCTTTTTTCAGCCCTTTGTTTTGATACCCTCATAATGTTCTCAAGTTTGAAAACATGAAACGTTTTTTTCTCGCCATTACTCCAAGCTACAAAACATAGAACTGAACTTACAACAGCCATAATTTCTGAATACCCTTCTCTAGTAAAATGACCTCAAAAACAATAATTCCCTAGGAGCTCTGTCCGCTGCGGCGTCCGTCCGTCACTCCGCGTGAGCATCGACCTCTGTTACGGCCATTACGCGACCTACGCCGTGTACAGACACCACACGTTTCATTTTTTATGTATACATTAAACAAAAAATAAAAACTCAAGGTTAATAGAAATTCTATGAAAATTGACGTGGTTTTGACACATTCTTGTTTTACTAATCGAATACTCCGACTACAATTTTGGCCACGTGTGGTGGCCACCACACGTGGCCAAAATTGTAGTCGGAGTAGTTCTTCAAGGAGACAAAGCTGAGTACAACGTACGCGCAGCCTCGTCTTGCTTCGCACTACCGGCCGCTGCGCGCCTCGCACGTGAACACAGCGTTTGATGCGCGAGCGCGGGGGTGGAAGGTTTCTTCTGGCTTATTACCATGCAAAAAGCTAATTTTTAATTGAAAATTACATAATTATATTAAAAAAAAAAAACTCAAAACCTTTTGTAATTGAGTTATCGGTGTCAGTTTGAGTATATAGTTTTACAGAAAGAAAAGAATAGCAATGAAAATTAAAAAAATCATCTATAAGACTTATATTTTCAATTTATTATTTATTTATCTGTGTTTAATTTAACATTTTGTTTCAATTTTAAATTTATAATTGTATAATACTGTGGTATTCTTACATCTGTCCCCGCGCCGCGCCGGTGCGGGCTCGGGGCACTTAACCCTAATCCACCAACTCAATCCAGCACAAGTGAATACTTTTTTAGCTTTTGTGTTATCACTTATCTCCTATTTATTTTACCAATGAACAGCTGTTCGCTTTTCTTGTAAAATAAAATAAAATAAATGTATAATACTTCAAAATTATATATATATTACAATAATAAATCATCGTCATAGTAACTAAATGTAGGTATTATCATCACAATACACAAAAAATATAAATAAGAGTAAAAAAAATTACGTCGCGGTGAAGAAAATAATGATGTAAAACAAAAATAAAAAATAAAACTGTAGATGTATTTTTTAAACTTACGCGACTACTTTCTCTTCTTTCTACTTTCGATCGCCTACCCTTATTTTTGTCTTATAAAAACATAAGTATTTGTAATGTAATAATGCAACTGTCCAATTTCACGCATTTGATTTAATGCAAAATTTAACAAAATTTTCGAAGTAGTTGGTCACCGTATTCTTAAGGCGCGTCCGGCTGGCTCGCACCGGATCGCGCCGGATTACGGCGGCTTCGGCCGGATACGACCGGACGGCTCCGCTTTCTACCGGAAAAGGCCTCGTAAATCTGTCCGCGCTTATAACGATTTTACGTTGATTTTATTAGTGATGGGGAATTTAAAGAATATTGCAAAAATTTACGTCGAGCTTGGAAGAATATACGCTCAAAAATGTATATCTAAATTTTTAATTATTTTTGCATTTGACAGATAAGAAAAACATAACCGTGATCAACACGATATATTACAGAGGATCTTATTCGTTAGGTTAGTATGTAAATAAAAAACTTGTTAAACTTGGCGGTAGATTACCTTAGCAGAGGTCGTCTAGGTAGATATCATATATTCTGCCACTAAGCAGTAGTGTGCAATCATAACGGTATTCTAGTTTGAAAGGTACTGCAACTAGAGAAATTACAGGGCTGTTCAAGCTTATCATCGAAAGTCTCAAAGTAATGAGCGCCGAAGCAGCGATGCCCTGGACTTTGTTTTGCTACTCAAAGTTTTGTGTATCGCTGCAATGGTCATGGACATGCGTTATCTCTTACCATCAGGAGAGCGTCTCGTTCGGCTCATCGATTTTACAAAAAAAAAAATGATATGTAGATATACTTTGGCCAATTAAGTATTGATAACAGTTCAGGTAAGATTTTTTGAAATTAATTAGTTTAATTTGACAAAGATCTCAAAGTTGCCAACAAACCGAGCCAGTGGCACAGAATAAATAACAGTTGGTGATCCTCTTCAAACAATGTCCGACATTATTATTGCCTCTTACATTCCTAAGATATCATCTTCTTCCATTCTTTGTCCTGAAGAATGAAACTTATTGATAATATTTACCCTTTTTGAAATGTTTACTCTGGCTTTTTTAAGGTTGACATTATCTCTGATAGTGATTAAAATAAAGCTTTTCCTTCTCATCGCAAACTTTCATTTAAGAACATGTTTCAAATCCAGATTATCCTCAAAATATAAGCTAGTCGCCCGCTTCATATTATGAGATTGCAATGCTTATTTTTTTTGTTTCTCAGGCTAGGTGTCACCTGATGTTTGATGTGATGTGATGGTGTGGTTGAAAATTGTGAATAACCCTGGCCTACAATTGAACATGAAAATTGTTTTTATATGAGCTGACAACTTATAACATTTCAAGGTCTTTACCAACAGAGCTTTAGGTTTATCGGGTTTCATTACGAATTAAAGGCCCAGTTTCCAAAGGGCCGGGGAAGCCCCGGGGGCAGGTGCGGGGTTAACCTATCCACACAGGTTAGGTTAGTATATTTACTTACTAGTATTGATCTGATCCTACCAACGTTGTATTGGATACTCTTTTCAACAATAAATTTATATTTGTTCTTGGCAGGCCGAGGTCTTTTAGTAGATTATAGAGAGATTTTGCTGGAATTCATCTCGCTCCCGATTCTTTTCCTTTCTTCTTTTAACTGCTTTAAAATTCATGAAACTGAATTTTATCCATATTGTCGCAATAGTTTTTTGTTAATACAAATTAATATGTTATATTAATTTTGTGCAAAAATGGCTGATCCTTAATTATGATAAAGATATTTTTTTAAAGGGTATGAAAATAAAACGCCAAGCGTGTGTATTAAAACGTTTTAAAGACAGTAAATTAAATAAAATTACTTAACATCATGTGAGCTGTGGTCAAACATACAAACTAAATTATGTGTCGGTCTAATAATTCAAACACTTTGTAACGATGATAACTTAGTGGTTAGTGCAGTCTACTTACTTTTTAGTAATCAGCTGGCTAGCTACCACCCTCAAGTTGAAAATATGCCACCAAGAACTTAACGTAGTATTTTGGCAGCCTCATATGAGAGCCAGTTCCCTTCCAAGCTAGGTGTGTTTACCATCTTCGACCACACTGTCATTTAACATCAGGTGAGCTGTGAACAAAATATATTTATACATTAAAAAAGCAAATACGATATTTTGAATAAGAGAGTCTGTTGATAATTAAAGATTCAATTACTCACCAAGCAAATGTCTAAACAGTGACTTCAATTAGGTGCCTCTTGAAATTAAGGCTGTAACTGTCTGCGTCTTCTTATTCTTCTAGATACAAGAACGTGTAGTAAAAGTCTGAGTATGTAGCATTATTTACTTAGCCAGCCAACTGTCGTAGTCTAGCCTATTTAGTTGAGCCTTCTTTGTGCAGAGTAGGTTCCCGATTAAGCTTGCCTCCGTGAAAATATGGTATATACACGCTTGCCCTAGAGATATACTTATTCATTTTTGGTTTGAAAATTTCCAAATGTTATGAACTCGGCTAATGCTGGAGGTCAAGTGATCCATATATTTTTAACCGACTTCAAAAACAGAATAGGTTCTAAATTCGGTTGTTTTTTTAAATAATTTGTTACCTCAGAACTCCGTCGTTTATAAGACGATTTGGAAAATTCTTTTTTACGCGACTGCTCTAACAGAAGTGTACCACCTTATAGTAGGCTTTGTCAATTAACCTCTGCTTTATAAAATCTTTGAATTTATTATAGGACATTTTAGTTACCTCAAGTGGGATTTTATTATAGAATTTAACGCAATTCCCGAGAAAAGACTTATTAGCTTTAGATAACCTGAATCTAGGTGTCACAATTTTATCTTTATTTCTTGTATTTAAGTTATAGCGGCTACTATTAATTTCAAATGAATTTCAATTTTTCCGGACAAACATAATATTTTCGTAAATGTACTATGACGGTAACGTTAATATCTTAAAACCCATAAATCGATTTTAATTTTCTAAATTAAGCTTGATCATTTGATCTTATTTTCCAATGAACCGACCTTCCAGCTTCAGCATCTGATGATGGAATCGGAAGGTAGGCACTGGATCTCTATAATAAAGCAATGTGACCTAGCGGAATAAAGTCGGTTTTTTTTTTGTAAAAATTATACTTGTTTATAACCGAGTGGTGTAAGGGGAGTGGCTTTCAATTCCAAGTCTTTCTTTAGCGTAAAGGATCGGCCAGTGTCAGTTAGTGAACTACGTAGTCCTTAGTACTCTTCCCATGTAATGAACGGCGGTAATGAAACGACCAGCGGTTTGATTAAATCATAAAGCACCTAATTCTGACCTTCATACAATCTTCCCCATTCGGGCTAATCACTCCGTCCCCTATAAATTATGTGGGGAATGAGATCGGGCGGAACGTGCGGCGGACGCTCTAGATGTAATCCTGGGTATGGCTGACCTGCAAACTGGACCACATGTGGGTCTGAAAGAGTAGGGGGAGGCGATTTTATAAAATATCATTTTTAAGTTATTCCAACCTTAACTAAACAAGGCATAGTTTGGATAACTAAAAACCGTAAAAACTAATTTTGAGCTTTTTATCCAACTTCAAAAAAGGAAAATGTTCTCAATCCAATTGTATTTTTTTATGGTTGTTACCCCAAAACTATGTCATTTTAAAACTTTGTTTTATTTGAAAGGATGGACGTTTCGATTGGTCTCATAAAAATTTCAACAAAATCGGTTCGGTAGTTTGATTTTTAAACCAAAATAACTAAAAAAATATGTCATCTAAGTTAAATTGCGTATTATATGTAACCTCACATACCTAAAGATACGACCATGGGTAGACGCTTTGTAATTCATGTCATTTGTAAGATACAAAAAACATATAAATATCATTGGATTTTTTACACAGCGTCATCTAGCGCTAAACTAAGCAAAGCTTGTACTAAGGGAACCAGATAACTGATAAAATACTTCTATACTTTATTTGTAAAAATATACTTACAATACATACACAACACCCAGACAAAGAACAAACATAAATATGAGATTCATTCTGTATTCTGAGATTGCACGTTTGACACAGTCAATCTAATGTCATCGCTATTTTCTCTCGTAGCACAGCCAGACGAAATGATTTTTGAAATTAATCGGCATTGATTCGCAAGGTACCCTATTTATGTGTTTTCATTAGGTTTTAATATGAGTATGTCATAAGAGTTTCAAGTTCCAACCAAGATCGAGGTGTGTTTTGTATTCGGCAGTTAATATGTTTAAAAGGTGCCGAGCGACGTGCTACATCGTAGACCGTCTACGAATGTTTTCGTAGCACGCACAATGTTCACTTGTGACTTGCACCATTCGAAGGTTCGGGCTAAAAAAATAAGGGTAAAAATGTGTATAAAATAATAGGGCGGGAACAGCGAGCCCGTTCATTACCCTCCCTCCTCCCTCCTCCCTCCTGACTCGCCTTCGGGGATTCCTCTCAATTTTTTCTCTCTCATAAAACGCTTTATTCGACTTTTGCTGAGTATTCTTTCAAATAGCAAATATCTAATTCCCATCATTGGAATAGTGATTGCAAGAAAACTTGTAAAAATTGTCATTATGAAGAAAATATTGTTTATTGTTGACTTCCTAGGTATTTGACCACAGCTCACCTGATGTTAAATGACGATGTGGTCGAAGATGGCAAACACACCTAGCCTTGTACTTGAGTGTGGTAGGTAACCACAGAGTACCATAAAATACCTACCCTACCACCATGCTATGGTTTCCTCGCCATGTTTTTCTTCACACGCAGTTCAAGCTTACTGGTAGGGTTTGAATCCATGCCATTCAGCGTATTAATTGAACGCGCTAACCACCATTGCTGGTTATTTTTAACTTATGAATTTTAACCATTTTTATAAATCAAATTCATAATCTGAGATGTAAGATCTAGTAGGTATCAAGATTTTAAAACATTAGAAAACAAGTATGTACTTTACACTAGTCATCCAATTTTTAACATTTTTTTTAAATTAATGAACCTATAGATAGTTTTTGAATAAGTTTTAGCTACTTATAAAATAGCCAATATATTATGTCATATCTTTATTAATATGTTTATCGTTCAAAGTAAAGAATATCTTCATAAAAGCCATCAATCTCTAGCAAAACCTAACGATACTTGAAGCTGTAATAAATCAGCGAATCGCGACAAAGGACACATTTTATTACAACTACCCTCATTTCTCAAGCGCAGCTGAGCACTCGAGGGACTTGCGACCTTATTGCGTTACCTTGTTTACACGATATTTATGTTTTGTCCCTTAATCCGGCCCTTTGAACACTTAATGAAGGACTAATAAACCGGAACACGTCAAAAATATTCACGAAAACCTCCTTTTTAAAAAGCTTGTCATTAAGAAAAATAAAAAAATGTTTCTTTATACTGTGAAAAAATTGCCAGAAATTAGATACTTGGCAAATTTGTACTTTTCATGAAAATTTGGGCGCGAAGGTAAAGACATTTTATTTAGGACCGAAATGCTATTATTTTGTGCAAAAAGAAACTAAATTGAAGGTCAAGGAAAGGTCAGGGGAACAATTTTGTGATGAGGCTTGTCGAGATTCGGCCTCATTTGAAACAAACAATGGTTTTTAGATGTCTGAGACTTCAACTAGGGTTTTATTAAACGAAATAATTATGTGGTAGCGATCCTTCTATTATTTTTTTAAGAGAATGCAATATATTCTTGATTGATTTACTGTATCAGCTGTATGCTACAGCGTTGTTCACTTTCGATTTCAAGACGTTTTATGCAAGTAGCAAGTTTAAATATAACTTACTTTGCATTTGTTCAGAGGTCGAGTATATAATTGTTCTGCAAGTGACTTTTTTTTTTTTTTTTTTTAAATACATATAATTCCGCGTTTGACCACCAACTCGCCTGATGGTAAGCGATGATGTGGTCGAAGATAAAGCACGCAGACTTAGAAGATACCTACCTATTCATTCTGGCCTTGAAAAGGTCTAGATTATATCTCTCAGGAAACAAGAAAGCCGGCAGCTAGCTCCATTCCTTGGCCGTACGGATAAGAAATGTAAGGTCAAAACGTTTAAATAAAACTGCTAATGTAATGTTGTGTGTTTTAATGTTAATGTAATGCCTGTCCATGACCATTGCAGCGATACACAGAACGTAGTAAAACAAAGTCAAGTGGTTAGTCTCAACAGCCCTGTAATTACACTAGTTACAGTACTCTTCAAACCAGAACACAGTAAGAGTAATGTTTACACACTACTGCTTGGCGGCAGAATATCTGGTGGCACCTACCGAGACGACCTTCTGTTAAGGAGATCTACCACCAAGTGACTTTGACATTCGTGATTTAAAAAAAACGATTATTATTCGTATTGTGGAATATTATGATATTCTTAATTTATTTATTAACCCGAACCTGTACTTGATTTTGAACGAAGTGAGTTTTCGAATCACATAAACTAGTACTTGGGTACATTAAATAAACAAACGTATTCATATCGTAAAAACGAACATACTAATGCCGAATCTTCTAAGTAGACTTCAAGGCATCATGTGAACATGTTTCGGCCAATAAAACAATTAATCTAAATCATCCCAACTTAAACAGTAGTTATCTTTTAAGTTGAAGCATTTCAATCTACTCCGAGACTTCATAAAGAAGTCGACAAAAGGAAGCGCCAACTTGCAGTGAAATAGTTCCGAGTAGTCTCGCATTCTCCTCTCAACTCTGTAATAGCGCTTTCTTAGCGAATACTTTACAATAGTTATGAGTTCTAGTAATATTGTAGTCGGAGGAAGTAGTTTAAAGATATTCGTAACTTAGGTAACTGGTTTTGCAGTTCGACGCAGCGAACATTTCTTTATCATGGATATTTTTTCGTGTTACGTACTGAGATGTATGATTGTATATCCTCCTAATAGTATAAGGTACACAAATGTTATTTTGAATATTTAAAACAGAAAGTACACTGTTACATGTAGCGTTCTAGCCGTGTCGCTTATTATATAGACGTTTGTTAGGTATGTGCACAGAGTGATTCAGTACATTTTTTTTATTTATTTTATTAGTAAGCTGTATTTACGTGCTTGCAAATTGTGACTCTATAATTATATTGCAAGCACCCAAAGATACTTCTTCTCGACAATTTTTATCACATTTGAATTTTTATTTTATTTTTAATAATTTGTATTGGTACATAGTTTGGTATATAGTATGGTATATGACCACAATTATTATTTGATGTTACACAAAACAAAGAAACACACACACATTTGATGTTACAAAGCGATAACAGATGGTAAATATGGTGGTGTTTGGTATTGATGGTGAATGGTGGATGGTGTTTTGTAGCGATGATAGCTCAGTGGTTAGCGCAGTCAATTCGTACGCCAAAAGAGTGTGGGTTCAAACCCCAACTATGAGCTTGAGCTATCCGTGGAAGAAAACATCGTGAGGAAACCATAGCATGGTGGTAGGGTACTTTACTCAGCTGGCTAGCTACCCTTCTTAAGTTGAAAATCTGTCGCCAAGCACCTAACGGTATGTTCCCGCAGCTGTACTAGAGAGAAAGTCCCATCCGGGCTATTTGTGTTTACCATCTTCAACCACACCGTCACTTAACATCAGGTGAGCTGTGGCCAAATAAATAGCCTGTCGACCATAAAATAATACACCTTGCAAGATTGATTTTAAAAGCAATAGCTAGAACACTCTTCTACGTGCTTGATATCAAATTTACTTGAGGGTAGTTGAAAACCAGCTCAGTACTGAAAAGTAACGGAATACTTACTATGCTATGATTCTCTAAGAAGTACTAAAATCAAATACTTTTTTTAAATCTCTTTACTAAGTGTTTTGTTTTACAATAATATGTCGATTGTTGGTGTACAATAAAGTTGTACTCCATTCTATTTTATGAAATGTTGAGCGAGTATATCCGCTCCTCGTGTCGTCTCAAGTTACCTCCGACACATTTTCTCCAGCTCCAGGTGAAAAGTAAAGATAAAACAAAATATTGCATATCACGTCAATGTCGACACGAGATTTATTTGGCTATTTCCACCGCCGCGGGGTAATCCTAAAGTCAATTTCTCAGAGGAAAAGTGTGGGTTAGTTTGTTCTGACAAATAGACACACGTGGTGGAGATATCACAACAAATATGAGATTCGCTTCGGATTGGAGTTTGTTTGTACGAAATGGGATTTTCGAGAAATGTAAATCATATTTTTAAGCCACGCTAGTTTTTTGCGGGTTAAGGTTTGATGTACTCTGAAACAGGCGTTAGGACCGTTTAACTTGAAATATTTTCTAGATGGCGCTGTTCTACTCTAGATCGCGCAAACGTTTGTCCCATCAAGGACGGTAAGCTTTTGGTGCTTCAATTGAATGTTAGTTCTGTTTTACATCAATAAATAGTGTCAAGTTGTGTGTGTGTCTTTTTGTAGTCCCGTTTGCGAGGGTTATAATCGCAGGCTTGCATTTAACGTCATCTTCCGCGGTGTTAAACGAAGATGCAATCTACGATAAGGCAGCTTTAGGATTTTGTTTTATATATTTTATAGCTAGAGCAAAATCGCTCCTAAATCTTGTTTCATCTTATTGTGTTTGTTATTTCTTGTCTGATTTGTTAGCTAAAACTCAACAAGCTAGGCTTTTGAGTGAATGAATGAATAACTCTTTATCCTACACACAAAAAATTAGATAATACAGAAGAAATAAACTTAAAATAACTTATTTGTTGGTAATTCCCTCTTTTTTTTAGGATATTTTTTTAAATAGTTTTTAGGACCACGAACAAGAACTACTTTTAACTTGTTGAATGGACTATGGTATTTCGTGGTGCAATACAAACTTACTCATCTTCGTCATGAAAGTTCTATTAACTGGAATCGATTCTGACACAGCCTGCGATGCAATCTTACCTGAAGAAAAAAAAACAGTAAAAACTTTATTCATATTTTCGTGTCATACGGTTAGATTAAATTAATAATAATAATAAAATAACTCCTTATTGTTCACACCAATTATTACTAAAAACAATTTTAAAGTAAAAACTTAATACTAGTTGAACAATTATTTTATGATAGATATTTTAGTTTTTACACGTCTACCCAAAAATTGTATGTATGTTTTCAGGATTCGTGTTACTTTAAATGGACTTATGGGGATCGTTAGACTTCTGACATAATCCCGAATGACACCAGCTATAATTTAAAAAAAAACAATCGTTTATTGGTGTGCATTCGTGTTTTTAATTTTCTTAATTAAGCTTGTTAACATGATTTGTCGTATGGAAAACTCTCTTTTAGTTAGTAATAAAGAAACTAACAATATCATCATGTAAAAACTGGTTATAAATCATCCCTAACATGCCGAAAATACCCAATGTAAATATTTATCACCGCTTGTCTTTTCAATTGAAACAAAAACAATAGCCATCAAAAGTAGAGTGCAATAACGGCCAAATAACAGCCCGTAGCGGCCAACAACGGGCCGTAAAATCAATTTTAATATCGCTCGGCCGTTTGGGCTCGCACGCGCTACTGCTGCTTCTGTTCTGTAACACCCTGTGTTCGTTTCCAATTGAACTTGTTAAAGAGTTAAGTGGTGAAAAATATGTGTCTAGAGATTCATTTAAATGACCCAAAAACTATTTATACCGATAATACTTCAGTTGAATTGTATTCTACCTACAATTTTCAGTTTAGCGATGTCACTTAATACATAGTAATCGGAATGAATTGAAATAAAATTTTTCACTTTTTAAACTTAAAGAAAGGAGAAGGTTCTCTATTTGGTTGTTTTTTTAATGTTTGTTGCCTTAAAAATTAGTCATTTACAAACTGATATAAAATTCTGTTTTTATTGGAAACGATATACCAATTTTTTATCTTATATCTTTAAACGCGCAATTCTTGTATATATATATATATATAATATATATATATATATATTCAGAATATATATATATATATATATATATATATATATATTCTGAATCTCGGAAACGGCTACAAACGATTTTCATGAAATTTTGTATGGTTTCGGGGGCGAAAAATCGATCTAGCTAGGTTTCATTTTCAGAAAACATCGTTATATCCGTGTTTTTAGGGAATGAAAAACTGCTACAATATCATTAGAATACAAAGGTTAATTTCGCCGCCATCTACAAGGTTATAATAGCTGAGTTGTGAAATCGGACGGTCTAATCAGAAGACCCCGGTTCGAGTCCAGAAAAATGATTGTTTTATTTTCTCTTTTTTTCAAGTTCCTTCTTTAAAATACCGAGCAAAGCTCGTTCATCCAGGTACTTATTATTTAAAAGCAATAAGACGAACGAGACGATTTTCTGGTGGTAAGTGATAACGTCTGTTCATGACCATTGCAGCGATACACAGAACTTTGAGTGACAAAACAAAGTCCAGGGCATCGCTGCCTTGGCGCTCATTACTTTAAGACATTAGATAATTAGTTTCAACAGCTCTGTAATTTCGCTAGCTGCAGTACCCTTCAAACCGGAACACAGTAAGGTTTACACACTATTGCTTGGCGGCAGAATATCTAATACTGCGGTGGTACCTACTTGACGACCTCTTGCCAAGAAGAACACCGAATAAAAAGTTGTTGAGCTTTCCTTTGCTTGCACAAAAATCTTTATGCTAGACTTGAAAGTCCATAAATAATTATGATACTTTTCAGAGAGTATACGCCTCAGCTAATTTCTAGACTAACTTAAAGTCTATCTTTTTGTGGCAAAGCGTTGTTAATTTGTGATTCAACTTTTTACCCTTATTCTTTCCCATTACCACAGAGACGCTCGCGCCGCCTCGTTGCGTTGAGGTTCTATTCCCTCTTTTGCACTGCTCAGTATTCAAATTGCTCATTGCCGTTGCTGACCGTATGCTTTTAGATCATGTAGATTAAAGACTTTGCACGATGAGTATTTAGAACTGGTAAAATGCAATTTATTTGTATTTTTTTCAGATGGAAACAGTTTTAAAGTCAAAAGTGTATTTTAAAAACACCAACCGTCTTTAGGAACATACAGTTTAACAATAATTATTCTGCCGTCATGCAGTAGGGTGTAAATATTATTGTGTTTCTGTTTATAAGGTACTGTAGCTAGCGAAATTACAAGGCTGTTGACACTAACCATCGAGTCTCAAAGTTCTTTGAATAGGCAATGGTCATGATGAGCGTTGTCTTTTACCATCAAGAGAGTGTATGGTTCGTCTCACTACTTTTACATTAAAAACATACATACAATGGAGCATAACAATCGATATGAGTAAGCTGTTTATTTTGCTTCTGATTTCCACGAAGAAACGGAAATTTCTAGATCTCCCAAAGAAATAGTGATATTTTCCAAGAAAATGATCACAAAACAAATCAAATAACGTGAAACTTGTAGTATTCCGGTTATTTATTGTACTTCTACGCAAGTAATATAGAAGGCCCAAAACTTATCTTGTAGAGCATTTCTTTGTTGTTTTTACTTTTTTTCATCCGATGTCATATTTTGGTAAACTAATATATTTCGTTCTATTTCTGCAATGTACTTTTTAGATCAGCTACGGTACTTAAATTTGTAAAAGATACATATGTTTTTTTTTAAATAAACCTATGAAAAATATTCAGCAGTTTTTTTAATGTAAAAGTAATGAAACGAACGATACGCTCTTCTGATGGTAAGAGATAACACCTGTCCACGACCACTGCAGCGATACACAGAACTTTGAGAAACAAAACTAAGTCAAGGGCATTGCTGCTTTGGTATTCATTACTTTGAGACATTCGATGGTTAGTCTCAACAGCCCTGTAATGTCGCTAGCTGCAGTACCCTTCAAACCGGAACACAGTAATGTTAATACACTACTGCTTGGCGGCAGAATATCTGGTACTGCGGTGGTACCTACCTAGACGACCTTAAAAAAAATTACCACCAAGAAAATATAATTTTCTTTTCATATTGTATCCGTAGAAAATGGTGGCTAATATAAAACCATCGGGAATAGCCCTAAAAATAACTAGCTCTTAATTAATGGCTCCAGTATTAACTTTCAGCGTACTTAAGCCCCGAGAAGACTCCTTGAAACATTTTTACTGCGGCCTAACTTTAGTAATTAATTCCGGCTAAAATTCGTCTCCTTAAGAATATATATAAACACATATTATTACAGTTCTTGGTAGGCCGATGTCTTTTAGTAGATTACAGAGAGATTTTGCTGGCAATCCTCTCGCTCCCACTTCCACAGCATATAAATTGACCATGTAATCTTTAATGGACCATTCGTAAGGTCATAATATCGTGTGCGGATATTTATTTCCCTTGGTACAATAAGTTTGACAAGTACTAGTTCGTATTTTCTCGAAAAAAGTAATATGTCCGGCCTGAGCGACAAAATAGTCCGACTCCTCAGGGATTTTATAATGTTTTTCTGACTCGTCCATCATGCGTCATGTTTATCGCAAATTTTCTTGTACAGTAAAATGGAGGAATCATATCTACTGCAATAGCTTTTACATCTTACTGTTGGACATAGACTTGCCTTATAATAAAATAGAGAATTCTACCACGCAAACTAGATGCGAAAGTATTTCCAGATCTGGATACAAACACTTTGCGTCGAATTTATTCTGCACATGCGAGGCGTTGCTAAATATCCATAAAATACGTACCAATCCTCTCTCAACAATGTTCTCTCCGTGATATTTTTATGTTCGGCTACATTTCAAGCAGATTTATGAAGATCATTTCCTAGACACAAGGAAGAATCTCGACCATAAACAAATTCTGTATAAAACTCATCTGCGCACATTGTCTCTGGACTCCGCCCTTCATCTCTCTGAACATTCGATGTACCACATTCGGTGCACATCTAAATCAATTTTTCAACCGTATTGCACTAGCATAAGTGTCATTATAACTGTGTATACAAAGTTGGTTAGATCACGCTTAACCATCATACTGATGTAATTGTATCGACACGTTTTGAACCTTACCCCCTGTGCAATAAATGTCAGTGTTAATGAAGTTGAGTTGGTTGAGATTACAGTGCAGTGCATGTGTCTTGTAGATTATGTTCTAACGGGATGTTTGATGCAGATTGCTTTAAGGCGGCCAAGATTAGTGGCAGTGTAGTGCAACCCGCTCTTTGTTTCGTGTTGGTTAAATCCTCCACAAAATCCGAGTAAATTAATATTGATATGAAAGTGTTGTTTAACTGAGAGTTATTCGTGGTTAATAAAATTAAAACTTGCCTATTTTATACCACCGCGACATATTTTTTAATGTCCACATTAAACTTTTTGTTTACAAATTATATTTGTTAATAAGTCCATACTTTCCGTTTATTTCGGTTATCAAATCCGCAATGTTAGATTTATCGCGACATCGTGTAACTTATAACAAGCATAATGCAAAAATGCGTCGATAAACCATCTGTCAAATTTATTTATAAAAGATGATTATAATTTTGATAAGATTCTATACGTGGTGGATATAAACGAATAAAAATATGCCAATGAAAGCGTTTCGATTCCACATATTAATCGTAAGCGAGTCTAAACGGTAAGTTGGGTATGGGTAAAGTATGCGTGCTTCCTAATTTAGGTTAAATATGATTCGTCTAGTTAAGCGTGCTCCATCTTAGACCGCACTATTGTTTATCAACTTGCAAGGTGTGATAAAACATCAAACGCGTAATAAAAAAAATACAATGCATTAAAGGTAAGTCAAACATAGAGACGGCTTACCAGAGTAAGGTAGATATAGTAATAGGGTCATACAATGCCCTTTGATTGATTGACCTTATCGCTTAAAGCGATCTCTTCTAAGTAAGTAGTGTCTTCCAGGTAAACTTAGGACGGAAAGGATTTCTCATTTCAAGATAAATTTGATATACTTGCCAAGGAACAGTTTGGATTTAGGAAAAATAGATCTACTACATTAGCAACTTATAACTTAGTAGAATTAATACTTAACAGTCTAAATAGTAAACAGAGTATACCATGTTGTGGTTTATTTTTGGATCTAAGTAAAGCTTTTGATTTTGTTGACCATGATATTCTGTTGAGTAAGTTGAACGCATATGGCATCAGAGGAACAGCTGAAGATTGGGTTAGGTCATACTTATGTAATAGACAACAATTGACACGAATTACAAAACTGGACCGACGTACTAATTGCTTACAGGACTTTGATTCTAAGAAAAAAAATAACAGTTGTGGAGTTCCTCAGGGCAGCATACTCGGCCCTGTATATTTTCTTTATTATGTGAATGACCTACCTGCTTCGGTTAAACATAGTAGTATACTCTTTGCTGATGATACAACAATAGTGATTAAATGTCAGAATATTGATAGTTTTGAGAATGATATTAATGATTGCTTAGCTAATGTTATAAAGTGGTTGACAAATAATAAACTAAAAATAAATGTAGCAAAAACGAAAGTAATACAATTCAAATCTCGCCAAAAAAAAATACCATCCTTAAAAATCGTCTACGGTAACGATATTATAGAACAAGTAAATAGCACGAAATTTTTAGGAGTCACGATTGACGCCCATTTAACTTGGAAGGATCACATTCATACACTAAGAAATCGATTAAATAGTTTTGTGTTTGCTTTAAAGAAACTGAGACAATGTACGACTCAGAAAACTGTTCTGACAGTATATCATGCGTATGTTTGTTCGATTCTACGTTACGGAATCATTATATGGGGCAACTCTTGCGATATTAAAAATGTTTTTGTCGGTCAAAAGAAATGTATTCGAGCAATGTATGGTTTGAAATGGGATGACTCATGCAGGCCTGTATTTAAAACTAATAACCTTTTGACAGTTCCTTGTCTATATATATTTGAAATGGCTAAATTTGTGCGGAATAACCCCTCATTGTTTGAGCTTTATGACAACTTTAATAAAAGATCAGCTCTTCATGTTCGTCTCAAATTACCACAGCCTAGACTCGAGCTCTTTAGAAATAATTGTATTCACATGGCAGGTTTAATATTTAATTCTCTACCAGAAGAATTTGTTGTTCTACCATACAAGCGTTTCTGCGCACGGTTGAAATGTTGGCTGGTGAAAGAGTGTTTCTATGATGTTAATGATTTCTTAAATAATATGTCGTGTCGTCTACACGTTTACGGACGGGCTAGATAGCCAAATTAATTAATTTAACAAATTTTAATGTCATTTAATGTAACTTAATGTAATTTAATGTAATTGTAATAATTTTTAATATTTTTTCATGATGATTTTAATTTGACATGATGTACTAAATTTTATTTATATAAGAATTGAATTTGCACACCGTAATGGTTGACAATAGACTCAAACAATTATTTTAAGACCTTTTTATAACGTTGTCATGCAATTAAAACCTTTGACTTTGACTTTGACTTGGATTCAAAGAAGAAGAAAAACGGGGTGTGGTATTTAAATTAAAAAAAAAAAAAAAAAAAAATACCACAATAACTTTTTTTTTTGTCGAGTCACTCAGAAACTCGTAAAGATAAACATTCGTACAATATCTAAAATAAACAGAATCGCAAACAATTTCTTCGAATTCAATTTCGCAACATTTTCCGAAGTATCAAATAACTCCTCGGGCTTATCTGTCTTACTTATAATACTTATACAACAAAACAAAGAGTTGCTTCAATCCATCTTAATACTTAATACGTCGCGCGGCGTCGAGAGGAGTGATAAAGGTGTTCGGAGGACTTACCGAGGAGGTACCTTCTTCGAAAACTCATTTTGGTTACAAAGGCTTTTTAGAGTTTTGGGATATTTATCTGCCAAGCACCTAACGGTGTATTCCGATAGCCTCACCTGAGAGGCAATTCCATTCCAGACTAGGTGTGTTTACCATCTTCAACCACAACGTCACTAAACGTTAGGTAAGCTGTGGTCAAACAGCCAGTAAACAATTAAAAAAAACTACTTGATTCGAATTGACTGTTGCGTAAGAGGTAGGTAGCAACTGCAGTATTATTGACAACCCTGTTGGTTGATTTGGTTGTAGCTTTGCACCTTTAACCGCAGGGCGTGGATTCAATTCCCACCCAGCATAAACATTTATATGACATCACATAGATGCTTGTTTGTTACGTATTATAAGTAGTAAAAAAAAAAAGTATTTAAGTACCTACCTGTTCTATCAGCTATCTGGTTCCCACAGTACAAGTTTTGCTTAGTTTAGGGAAATCTAGATGGAACTGCGTGAAATATCCTTCGTTATTTATTTATTAATTGTGTTTTAAACTAACTAATTGTACCATAGTGGAAAAGGTCAAAAAACACATTGCAGTGGTCATAGCTAGATATATACAGAAGTCAGCAATAGCTGAACATTTGCTCGAGGCGGAATCCGGTCATTGAATTGAACTCCACAATTCGAAAGTCCTCCCTACTGAACGACATTACTATTCAAGAATGGTTCGTGAGGCGTTTGGAATCAGAAAACATCGCAATTTCAAGCGGGAGATGGATTTAGGTTTGATAAAGTGTCGTAGAATCTGGTTATAAACGAGGGCTTGTAACGCGGTGTACATTTAGAAGTCTGTGCCGTGGTGAAAACCTTACGAGATCACAATAGCCTCATTTTTCTCCGATATGACCTGGTGGCCCAGATAAAATAACATTCGAAATATTCCATAATACTAATAAAAAAATCCAAAAATGTACTTATGTCAACCCCGTACATTTTTTACTTTTCTATTTGCGTTATCGCTGATCGAATGTTACTTTGTCTAGGCTCACTGTTTACGCATATTTGCCATCTCAATGCATCTGTCAGCCTGCCATCAATTTCACCTGTCACCTGTCAAAGGTTCAAGTTCCCGCTCTTTTGATCTAGGTGATAGGAACAGTCTTCAAAAACCAACAACCAAGTAAATACTTCCGGGCAAATTTCAGTGCGCGAGCGGGTTTTCTGGTTAGTTTTTGACCCTTTGGTCCTTCGAGCCGGATATACAGCATCAGGCGGCTATTGCAACGCGGCTGAAACTTCGAGGTAAATAAAAAATATATTTAAGTATAGTATTTTGTGCACGATTAAATAACATCTATTTAGTTTTAAAACACTTTCACTAGACACTTTGCATTAGTAGCATTCCTAGCACTATACGATGCAAATGTTGAAAATGAACGCAAACCCATTATGCGAGCGCTCCGTCCTCGACTCCGTCGGAATCTCGACATCACCAGGAGATAACGAGCGAAGTCGATAAAGATTGATCTTGTGCATGTAACGGCGTTGCATCACAAAGCGATCACCGCAACAGCGCATTTGTAACAACGTGACGAAGTACGACGCACCAGTGTACACCAGTAGCTAAGCTTACAACAAAACCGTGGACACGGCCATGTGTGCGTGAATACTTGTACAACTTTGAACACTTATAAGTCCTATAGATTACCATGTTTCAAGTCCTCATTCAACGTAAAAAATATATGATCCTTTAGATATTATTATTTACTTAAATACATTTTTAAATAGTTCATTATAATTGATTGATTCAGGCGTTAATTTGCAGAAATGCATTTTGAGTGTTCAAGAGATATTTTGATTGTATTTCTGTTAAAAAGTCGTTTTGATTACAACAGTGACAATGATTTAATAAAAATATCTATTTAAACATTTATCTAACTTGACGACCATTTTTAAAAGGCTTATATCCGATGTAAAATTCAAATTTTAATAATTATAAAAATCTATGTAATTGAAATAACCTAGGGCTATTTTCTTGACGTAGAACGGCCACAAGACTAATAGAACCATCGTATTTTTCACCACGGCACAGACTTCTAAATGTACACCGCGTTACAAGCCCTCGTTTATAACCAGATTCTACGACACTTTATCAAACCTAAATCCATCTCCCGCTTGAAATTGCGATGTTTTCTGATTCCAAACGCCTCACGAACCATTCTTGAATAGTAATGTCGTTCAGTAGGGAGGACTTTCGAATTGTGGAGTTCAATTCAATGACCGGATTCCGCCTCGAGCAAATGTTCAGCTATTGCTGACTTCTGTATATATCTAGCTATGACCACTGCAATGTGTTTTTTGACCTTTTCCACTATGGTACAATTAGTTAGTTTAAAACACAATTAATAAATAAATAACGAAGGATATTTCACGCAGTTCCATCTAGATTTCCCTAAACTAAGCAAAACTTGTACTGTGGGAACCAGATAGCTGATAGAACAGGTAGGTACTTAAATACTTTTTTTTTTTACTACTTATAATACGTAACAAACAAGCATCTATGTGATGTCATATAAATGTTTATGCTGGGTGGGAATTGAATCCACGCCCTGCGGTTAAAGGTGCAAAGCTACAACCAAATCAACCAACAGGGTTGTCAATAATACTGCAGTTGCTACCTACCTCTTACGCAACAGTCAATTCGAATCAAGTAGTTTTTTTTAATTGTTTACTGGCTGTTTGACCACAGCTTACCTAACGTTTAGTGACGTTGTGGTTGAAGATGGTAAACACACCTAGTCTGGAATGGAATTGCCTCTCAGGTGAGGCTATCGGAATACACCGTTAGGTGCTTGGCAGATAAATATCCCAAAACTCTAAAAAGCCTTTGTAACCAAAATGAGTTTTCGAAGAAGGTACCTCCTCGGTAAGTCCTCCGAACACCTTTATCACTCCTCTCGACGCCGCGCGACGTATTAAGTATTAAGATGGATTGAAGCAACTCTTTGTTTTGTTGTATAAGTATTATAAGTAAGACAGATAAGCCCGAGGAGTTATTTGATACTTCGGAAAATGTTGCGAAATTGAATTCGAAGAAATTGTTTGCGATTCTGTTTATTTTAGATATTGTACGAATGTTTATCTTTACGAGTTTCTGAGTGACTCGACAAAAAAAAAAGTTATTGTGGTATTTTTTTTTTTTTTTTTTTTTAATTTAAATACCACACCCCGTTTTTCTTCTTCTTTGAATCCTTTCCGTCCTAAGTTTACCTGGAAGACACTACTTACTTAGAAGAGATCGCTTTAAGCGATAAGGTCAATCAATCAAAGGGCATTGTATGACCCTATTACTATATCTACCTTACTCTGGTAAGCCGTCTCTATGTTTGACTTACCTTTAATGCATTGTATTTTTTTTATTACGCGTTTGATGTTTTATCACACCTTGCAAGTTGATAAACAATAGTGCGGTCTAAGATGGAGCACGCTTAACTAGACGAATCATATTTAACCTAAATTAGGAAGCACGCATACTTTACCCATACCCAACTTACCGTTTAGACTCGCTTACGATTAATATGTGGAATCGAAACGCTTTCATTGGCATATTTTTATTCGTTTATATCCACCACGTATAGAATCTTATCAAAATTATAATCATCTTTTATAAATAAATTTGACAGATGGTTTATCGACGCATTTTTGCATTATGCTTGTTATAAGTTACACGATGTCGCGATAAATCTAACATTGCGGATTTGATAACCGAAATAAACGGAAAGTATGGACTTATTAACAAATATAATTTGTAAACAAAAAGTTTAATGTGGACATTAAAAAATATGTCGCGGTGGTATAAAATAGGCAAGTTTTAATTTTATTAACCACGAATAACTCTCAGTTAAACAACACTTTCATATCAATATTAATTTACTCGGATTTTGTGGAGGATTTAACCAACACGAAACAAAGAGCGGGTTGCACTACACTGCCACTAATCTTGGCCGCCTTAAAGCAATCTGCATCAAACATCCCGTTAGAACATAATCTACAAGACACATGCACTGCACTGTAATCTCAACCAACTCAACTTCATTAACACTGACATTTATTGCACAGGGGGTAAGGTTCAAAACGTGTCGATACAATTACATCAGTATGATGGTTAAGCGTGATCTAACCAACTTTGTATACACAGTTATAATGACACTTATGCTAGTGCAATACGGTTGAAAAATTGATTTAGATGTGCACCGAATGTGGTACATCGAATGTTCAGAGAGATGAAGGGCGGAGTCCAGAGACAATGTGCGCAGATGAGTTTTATACAGAATTTGTTTATGGTCGAGATTCTTCCTTGTGTCTAGGAAATGATCTTCATAAATCTGCTTGAAATGTAGCCGAACATAAAAATATCACGGAGAGAACATTGTTGAGAGAGGATTGGTACGTATTTTATGGATATTTAGCAACGCCTCGCATGTGCAGAATAAATTCGACGCAAAGTGTTTGTATCCAGATCTGGAAATACTTTCGCATCTAGTTTGCGTGGTAGAATTCTCTATTTTATTATAAGGCAAGTCTATGTCCAACAGTAAGATGTAAAAGCTATTGCAGTAGATATGATTCCTCCATTTTACTGTACAAGAAAATTTGCGATAAACATGACGCATGATGGACGAGTCAGAAAAACATTATAAAATCCCTGAGGAGTCGGACTATTTTGTCGCTCAGGCCGGACATATTACTTTTTTCGAGAAAATACGAACTAGTACTTGTCAAACTTATTGTACCAAGGGAAATAAATATCCGCACACGATATTATGACCTTACGAATGGTCCATTAAAGATTACATGGTCAATTTATATGCTGTGGAAGTGGGAGCGAGAGGATTGCCAGCAAAATCTCTCTGTAATCTACTAAAAGACATCGGCCTACCAAGAACTGTAATAATATGTGTTTATATATATTCTTAAGGAGACGAATTTTAGCCGGAATTAATTACTAAAGTTAGGCCGCAGTAAAAATGTTTCAAGGAGTCTTCTCGGGGCTTAAGTACGCTGAAAGTTAATACTGGAGCCATTAATTAAGAGCTAGTTATTTTTAGGGCTATTCCCGATGGTTTTATATTAGCCACCATTTTCTACGGATACAATATGAAAAGAAAATTATATTTTCTTGGTGGTAATTTTTTTTAAGGTCGTCTAGGTAGGTACCACCGCAGTACCAGATATTCTGCCGCCAAGCAGTAGTGTATTAACATTACTGTGTTCCGGTTTGAAGGGTACTGCAGCTAGCGACATTACAGGGCTGTTGAGACTAACCATCGAATGTCTCAAAGTAATGAATACCAAAGCAGCAATGCCCTTGACTTAGTTTTGTTTCTCAAAGTTCTGTGTATCGCTGCAGTGGTCGTGGACAGGTGTTATCTCTTACCATCAGAAGAGCGTATCGTTCGTTTCATTACTTTTACATTAAAAAAACTGCTGAATATTTTTCATAGGTTTATTTAAAAAAAATTTAATAAATGTAGGGTACTTTCTAGTACTCGGCTGGCTAGCTACCACCCTCGAGTTGAAAGTCTGCCGTCAAGCATCTAACGGTGTGTTCCGGCAGCCTCATTTCAAAGCCAGTACCAATCCAGGCTAGGTGTGGTTTACCATCTTCGACAACACCGTCACTTAACATAAGGTGAGCTGTGGACAAACATCTAGCCTGACAACCTCAAAAAAAAACCACTGACTTCGTTGGTCTGCTGTTAACGCAACTTTAGAGGAAAGGGATGTAGGGTAGTTTGGGGAGACTAAATGTAAAACATATTTGTAAAGCATACAACCTTATAAAACATTTTCATCTCAGTACGATAGCCTCTACCTGCCTTCCAAACATCAAACGAACTAACAAAAAACCCGATCCTTAAATTCGTCACGGCGACCTAGAGCCGTCTGCAGGACTCGCCGGGCCCCGTGGACCCCGCCCGCAGACCCAATCGGTCCCACATACCCCAGGGTCACAAAGATCCAGGCACATCAAACCCAATATTATTCCAACCCTTTCTAGAATATTTTTATTTTTCCCCTTCATACGAGTACCTACCTTGTTTGGCTTTGAGTATTTTTAATAATTCTCTCTGTAATTCACATCGTAGTATTCTCGAGACTTGGGCGGCGCGCCTTCTTGGAATTCAGATATACGAAACCTAGAGAAAGTAATTTTGAAATGAGGAGTGGTTTTTGTTAGAATTTTATTTGTCTAAGAAGATGAGGTAAGAACAATAAAGAAAAATATTTCTCTATTATTCATAAAATCAAAGCCCGCGAGCGTCTCAAAAATAAATCTTTGTGAATTTAGTTAAAAACATACGGGCAACCGTTTCATTTTTCGCATCATCACTTTTTACCCGATTGTCAAGGAAGGGTTATGTTTATCGCGCGTACGTAGTATGTATAAATAAATAAAAATATAAATATTGTAGGACACATTACACACAGCGCCATCTGACCCCAAACTAAGCAGAGCTATATATATAAATTTGTTTATTACCTCGTATCTTCCAAAGGGCTGGATGGATTTCGACAGTTAAGGTATCGTTATATATTCGTCTTAAAAAATATATTTTATCTTTATGCATTACTAGCTGCGTCCCACGGTTTTACACGCGTGGTGATGGATGATGATGATGTTGAAAAGTATCCTATGTTTTATTCCAGGGCCTAAGGTATCTACATGCAAAATTTTATCCAGATCTGTTCAGCCGTTCTGGCGTGATTGAGTAACAAACATGCATCCATCCAGACTTTCACATTTATGATATTAGTGGGATAGTAGGATTAGTGGGATACATTCTCAGCTTAAATTGTTTAAGCCGCATACTATAATGGCATCTCCATTAATATCCGTGATTTTATAACTTACAATTAGATGCAAAACATAAATGAATAAATTCTCAAAGAAACATTCAAGGAATACTTACTTGATTAATCCAGATCGATCCTGCCTTCGAAATACCCTCGCTCCCGAGTAAGCTTTCATTAGCCATATCTCAAAACATTTTTTACGAGAAACGGCAAGAAAAGATTTCACGCCTCAACAACCGCAAAATATCACAGAAATCGTGAACATTTCGCTTGAAACGTGAACTAGTTACCAGCTTTAGAAAGCATACAGAATAATGACCATCGACAATACCTTCATTAGACCTTAAAGTTGAGGGATTAGGGTTGAAAATAGGCTGGCGTTTGTGTTCAATAGTAGAGACGAATGTACGTGAGCGCCATTGAGCGGGGCGGAGGGAAATGGCCCGCTATTCCGGTGGTTTCGACTAAATTCACTAAATAATAGTGCTAAATAGGCACGTCTCAGGTTGTGTGGGCTGCGGAACAAACTGCTGTTAATAGATGCTCTGGTGGGGAAAGATAATTGGCGTATTTCGTAATACACACATAACTGAGACGTACCTAATGTTTTGAAAGATTAAAATATTCAGTATTTAATGAATACGATATCATACACGCTTGAACATACAGACAAGGTTGACTTAGCAATAATGTCTCGTTGAATACCTTTCGTAAGGGAACCTTAATAAATCAACCAACAAAGTCAAAGTATAATTTATTGTACCTGGGCGACTGAGCTTTGATTTTTCGCGTTTTCTCAGAGGTGAGACCCAGATCGATTTTTCACCCCTAAAACTCCAGAATTGCAAATTTCATAAAAAATTGTTTGAGCCCTTTTCAAGATCTCAAAATATAATATCTCTCATTTATGTAACAATAAATAAAATTATTGTGTCTGGTTGTGTAGGTATATTTTAAGCATTATATAAGTAATCTGGTTCCCGTAGTACTCGCTTTGCTTAGTTATGTCAAATATCCTACGATATTTATTTTATTTAACACCAGGTTTAAAAAAACATTCTCGGCAAAGAGTGAAATGCATAGATATACCGAGTGCTCTATCGTATATTATTTAGTCGCCGCGTGTAAAAGCGCTTTCCGTCGAAATTCGAAGCAAAACACTTTTATGTTTATTTTTGTCAAGTCCGCAGCCCGTCAGGCGTATGTTGTACTCTAGTTCGGTTTTCACCTGCCTTTATTTATTTTTTTTCCGCTATTTTTGGAACATGCGGGATTTTGAGGATTTTCCGTGTAATATATGCGACTATTGTCTAGCTTAGATTTTGTTGTGGACGAAATTGAGAACGAAAAAGAATTTCATTTCAACTATGTTATCTATATCTTTAAACGAGCAATTCTTGTATATATATATATATATTCTGAATCTCGGAAACGGCTCCAACGATTTTCATGAAATTTAGTATGCAGAGTGTTTCGGGGGCGATAAATCGAACTAGCTAGGTTTCATTTTCAGAAAACGTCGTTTTATCCGTGTTTTCAGCCGAGCAAAGCTCGGTCAACCAGGTACTATTATTAGTTGGTGGTAGATCTCTTTAGCAAGAGATTGTCTTAGTAGTTACCAACGCAGTACCTGACACTCTGCCTCCAAGCAGTAGTGTGTAAACAATATCGTGTTCTGGTTTGAAGGGTACGGCATCGAAATTACAGTGCTGTTGAGATTAACCATCCAATGTCCCAAAGTAATGAGCATCAAAGCAGCGATGCCCTGGACCTTCGTTTTCTTAAGTTTTGTGTGCCGCAGCAATGGTCATTTTTTATTATAAATAGGCTTGTTTTTGATCGGCAACTCGTCAGATGTTAAGCGAAGATGCGGTCTACGGTGGAGCACGCTCGCCTAGAAGATACTGATTCACTCGCGACTTGAAGGCATCCAGATTGTATCTATCAGGGAACACCCACTCGGGCAGTAAGTTGCATTGTTTAGCGGTTCGTACAATGAAGGTAGATTCAAACCGTTTAGTTTGAGTTTTTGGAATATTTACCATGAAGCAGTGCTATAAGAATGGGCCGGGTGGAATTAAGTCATGTAGATCTGAACCGCTACCTGCAAAGTAAATCTGGTATAAACCGACAGACAAGCCACTTTGCTTTGCTGTGGGTCTCATTACTTTCACATAAAGTTAAAAAAAATCTAATGGCCTATTCTGGTTTCGCCCGGACATAAAAAGTTTTATGAAGCAGTTTTTCAAGTGAAAATTGTAGTAAAATCTAAAATGTTACGAAGGAACCAAGGGAACAAACTGACGTAAAAGGCGACCGTGTTCTATATTACTCGTATTTAGTGGTAAGTTACCCTTAAATTATGCTTCAAAGTAAGTAAACTGCTATCTATGGACTACTTTTTGTTATGGTTGTCTGGCTGGATACTTGACCACAACTCATATGATGTAAAGTGGTGTGGTTAAATATGGTGAATATAACACTGTGGTGTATATAGTCTGAAATGAAACTGGCTCTCAAGTCAGGCTGCCGGAATGCATCGGTAAGTTCTTGGCGGTAGATTTTCAACTTGAAGGCGGTAGCTAGCTAATCTAGTACTAGAAAATACCCCATCACAACGCTATGGTTTCCTCACGATGTTTTCCTTCATCGGCAGCTCAAGCTCATTGTTGGGGTATGAACTCACGCCCTTTGGCGCGTGATCCTACCGCACCAACCACTAGGCAATCATCGCTACAAACATACATATATTGCAGATAGTACAGCGACCTGTTCTCACTGTAAGCCGGCGTACACTTTCCAAGCGCGGTCAGCCGTGCTCCGGACCGCCCCGCACATACTTTCTAACTCGCTTACCTACCGACACGAAACCTAACTTCGATTCCATTTTTCGTTGACGGGAACGTGTGTTACCAAAAGTTTATAAAATTACTTGGTGGTGGATCTCTTTAGCAGGTCAGTACCACGGCAGTATTAGATACGCAAGTGCAAAAAAAATGCCTACAATCTCGCTGGAATTGTTTAGAAACAACTGTGATTACATGGCGCCACTTATATATAATTCTATTCCTGCCAACTTAATAGAATTGCCAAACAATAAATTTTATGCAGAATTAAAGAAGTGGTTGGCGCAAGAAAGCTTCTATACAGTGAAGGATTTCCTTAATAAGGCATCGTATCGGTTTTATCTATACCAAGGCAAATAGCTTATTAAAAATGACTTTAAATTATATACAATTATGAAAATAAGTTTGACATCTATTTATTAAGTATGCTATTATAATCTGTTGACATTCCTATCTATTCATTCCTAAGTATTAATTTATTGACGTGTAATAATTCAATTTTTTTTTTATACCCATTGTTTTGATTTTGTTACTAATTAGTACTAGGTATCACTTATCTTTGAAAAGTATCTTCACATGTCGAGTAATGGCAAAATAGAAAGGACTTAATGTATATTAATTTTAAAAGATCTGTATGTTACCCTACTTATGTGAATAAATGATAATTGAATTGAATTGAATACCTATTCTGACGCCAAGCAGTAATGTGTTAACATTGCAGTGTCCCGGTTTGAAGGGTATTGCAGCTAGCGGTATTACTGGGCTGTTGAGACTAACCGTCTAATGTCTCAGAGTATTGAGTGCCAAAGCAGCGATGCCCTGATCATTGTTTGCCTACTTACTCAAAGTTTTATGTGTCGCTGCAATGATTATGAATATGCGTTATATTTTACCATCCAGGAGAGCGTTTTGTCTCATAACGTTCGTCTCATAACTTTTTACATATTTTTTTATAATAAGTCAAAGTAAGTTACGACTTAATAGGGATTTGATATTGTATAGAATATATTTTTTACTTTTTACAGCTCACTTGATGTTAAGTGACGGTGTGGTGTAAGGTAGCAAAGCACACATAGCCTGGAATGGAACTGGCTCTCAAGCGAGGCTTCCGACTCACCGTTAGGTGCTTGACGGCAGATTACCAGATTAAGGGTGGTAGCTAGCCAGCCGAGTACTAAAATGTACCCTACAACCAAGCTTTGGTTTCCTCACGAACGTCAAGTATTTAATTATTACATATTAATACCAAGTAGTTAAGCATAATTCATAAAAGTAATGAAAAAATTATG
Organism: Biston stratarius; assembly: GCA_950106695.1. NCBI lineage: Eukaryota > Metazoa > Arthropoda > Insecta > Lepidoptera > Geometridae > Biston > Biston stratarius. Next base: position 14,104,430 of record OX467110.1, on the reverse strand, counting down.
AAACGTTTTCAAAGAAAAACAATTACCCACGTGAACCCACCGAGCCATGCCCTCTAGCTCTAAGCTCTTTAGTAAATAGTCAGACACAAGCCGCGCGCTGTCACATTACTGTGACAGATGTCGAGCGCGCTTCTCTGCGGCTTGCTGGCGTTAGGCGCTACAGGCGCCACGTTTCACCTCTGTAAGATTATTATCATATAGTTTTAGTAACCGAAATTTTAAAGAAATTACCCATTATCTCCATTTTGCAGAACGACAGCTAGTGGGCGTAAATTCTGTCCCAAATGGCCCCGAGGGATCGCAGCCACGCATGGGAATAAACCATTATTAAAATTTACATCTCAACTGGAACATTGAGAGTGAATTGGGACTTATTTAGGGTGTAGTATTGTAATATGATCTATGGTTCCGTACGTAATAAAAGACCTTTTTACACGACCGCCCAAAAAAGGAGTTGTTTTCAGGGTTCATGTTTGTATGTGTGAGTTTCTGTATTCCACCATCGCTTTTAAATGCCTGAACATACTTGGATGTATGGGGTATTGTTAGAGTCCTTACCACATCCCAAGTGACACTGGCTATAAATATTTATTTCAGTGTAAACTAGCGACCTACCTAGGCTTCGCACGGGTGTAATGTAGATACTACACAAAACCAAATATATACCTAAATCTTCCTCATGAATCACTTTATCTGTTGGCGAAACTTGCATAATAATCCGTTCAGAATAGCTTTTAAGTTTATCGCAATCATACAGACAGACGCGGCGGACGACTTTGTTTTATAATAAGTAATGAAGTAATAAGAGAAGAGACGCTCTCCTGATGGTAAGTAATTACGCATGTCCTTGACCATTGCAGTGATACACAGAAGTTTGAGTAACATTGGTTTGTTACTCAAACTCAAACCAGGGCAGGGCTCATTGAAACCTTGAAACTTTCGATGGTTAGTCTCAACAGCCCTGTAATTTCGCTAACTGCAGTACCCTTCAAACTGAAACACTGAAATGCTTACACACTACTGCTTGACGGCAGAATATTTGGTACTGCGGTGGTACTTACCTAGACGACCTCCTGCTAAGGAGATTTACCACCAAGTTATTATTATATTATCTGCAGTGTGTAGCTGTCATAATTAAGCTTGTTTTTATTAACTTAGTTGGTTTAATAGACTTACAGACCCACGTATTCCCGTGTAAGAAAAGTTAAATTTTGGAATGGAAAGTAAACCTAATTTAAGTTATCATTAGAGTTATATACCTAACTCTATGTGTTAGCTTGTTAGGTTAGGCCTACCTAGGTATACAAACTGATGAATACTCGGCTGTAATATCCATAACAGTTGTGTACTCAGGCATATCCGGAGTGAATCCAGGTAGATCCGACTAGATTTATCCGTCTGGACGGAGACAGTGACGGACTCAGGTGGCCGTTGGCCCAAAGCTGAGGATTAGACACGATAAAGCGCTTGAGGACTATAAACAAAATATATGTTTTTCAATAGACGCATGGTACAATATTGCTTAGCGTATTTTGTGTTACTAAAAAAAAACTAAGTGTTGTTTTAAAACTTATGACGTTTTTTTCTTCAAATACGCTATCAGTAATTATAGTACAGACACATAATAGTACAGGTACAGATTAAGTATGAAAATTAAAATGTGAACAAAGTTACGATAACTTTGCGTTAAAAAATTATTGATAGCTTTTGTACTCACGAGAATGGTACAACTTTTGCTCTTATTAAACAAACTTAAGAATAACATTAAAATTAAACTGCCTGTCTACACAACGAGTCTTTTATAGAACCTTTTATTATCGTCGTACAAGGTCATTTTTAATTATTTATCCAATAGTCGTTGACAATTTTATGCCACCATAGATAACAGTTGACTACCCTGTTAGTTCATTTGGTACTTAATGAGCTGTAGGACGTGGGTTTGATTTCCACCCAGGACAAACATTTTACGCTATAAACAAATGTGTGCTCTGTGTCCGGGTGTTCTATATTGCTTTGTTTAGTTTGGGGTCAGATGGCGCTGTATGTAATGTGCTACGATATTATTTAGTAAAAATAACCTTGTACACATTTATATAAATACCTACTAATGATTTTTCTTCTAGTGAACAATAGTGATAATATTCTTATTCCCCTAGCTATAAAGAAAAAACTGCTAGTTAGAGATAAACATACTCATAAGTAACTCTTCGCAGAGATAAGTCACATACAGCTAATGCTCTGGTAACGAAATAGTTGATCCGACATAATCCCAAAAATCCATTGATTAACTCGCAATCTCAATAAACCTGCCAATATTGCGCGTTTTCCTTATTGCCATTTGTAGGGAACCCTACACGTACATAGCACACTATACTCAAACACTGCAGTATCTTATCTTACTATTTTTGACACTAATTCATCACTGAAATTACCCTATAGATAAATTAGTATACGAATGAAATCGAAGGTTTTAAGATAATAGATTGTGAAGCGATGATAGCAGAGTGGTTGAGAGGGTTTTATAGAAGACATTGCTCTTACTTTTAATGTACTTATACTTTTTGTAATTTTCAATTATGTGGTCTTAATATAGAGCGCCTCTGAAATTACAAAAAGCGAAAATCTAGCGGTGTGTTTACCATCTTCGACCATACAGTCTCTTAACATCAAATGAGCTGTATTCGTAAACTTATCCTGTAAAGCATAAAAAACTCTATTTATTGTGCACATTAAAATTTAAAATGTAATTTTTTTTTGTTACTGAATAGATTTGCGTTTGACCGTTAACTCACATAAAGTTAAGCAAAGATGCGGTCTATGATAGATATCCAAATAAACACGTGATTGTTTTATTTTATTTCTCTATTATCATATAAAAAAAAGGAATTCCTTTCATTTATTTTGATTATCTGATATTGAATTTAAGTCGTTACATCTAATGAATGAGAATCTGGAAATAACCTATTTCATTTTTATTTTTCGTTTCATAAACATTTGAGACATTTGACACCTTGAGACTAGATGGAGTGACGATATACGAAAAACAGTTTGCAGTGACTGGAAACGAAAAACCGAAAATTTGCCCAGCTCTGGGCTATGCTAGATGATGAAACATTTTAACTAACGATTATGGAAAACGATTACCTCTTTTTTTTAAATACATACGTGATAAAATATGACAAAACACTAGACAACTAAAAATTGCTTTGTAAAGTTTTATATAAAGTCTATGTCCATCAATTGTTTATAACTATGTTAGTAAGTTTTTATCCCCTTAAAGGGTCTTAAATCTTGTAGTAAGTCAAATGACTGTCCGTATATTATATTGTGCATCCCCAAATCGCTCGTACAAAGGGTTCGATACAATGGCAGTATCAGGAAGCCGTTAATCGACGTCGCAAATGGCGCGTAAAGATAATTAGGCGGACGACGCCGGGCGGAATGACTAGTCGATGATTCGGTCCGCTGTAATTTATGGACGATGCAGAGGGGGGTGAGCTGCGTGGTTGGGCTTGATTTTTGTATTGATTTCAAGCCAGACTGACAGTCGCACTGGGATATCTTAAGAATGCAAGGAAGAACTACTTCCTCAACACTCTCTATTGACAACGTTTGTAATGTGGGTCTAGTTGCACGTTGGACTGTATTTTTAGGGTTCCGCACCTCAAAAGGAAAACAACGAAACCCGAATAAGATCGCTTTGTTGTCCGACTGGTCTGTCCGTCTGTCGAGACTTTCTATCGAACGCGTGGATATATCAAATTGAAATTAAAACCATATACGCATCTGTAATCCCTTGCAGCTGTGAAAAAATCAAAATGCTGAATTCGTTTATGTGGCAAAAAAACCACATATTTCGACACAATTGAATCAAAACCTATAGAGTACTTCCCGTTGACCTAGAACTATGAAATTTGGCAGGAAGCATATCTTATAATACATATAAAGAAAAACTCATTTTTAATTTAATCACAAAAAATCTTTCAGGACCTTTATGCAAGAAAGATTGATTTATGATAAGAATTCTTATACTTAAGTATCTATCATACCTACTAGTTTGTACGAAACTCTCGGTGGGTGAGTCAGACTCGCAATTGTCCGTGTTTTTTTAAAAATTATAAATAGGCTTTCGTTTGACCGCCATCTTGCCTGATGTTAAGTGAAGATGCGGTTTACGATGAAGCACGCTCGCCTAGAAGAAACTGATTCACTCGCGTTTTGAAGGCACCCAGATTTATCTATCAGGGAACACCCACTCGGGCAACATATTCCATTATTTAGCGGTTCGCACAATGAAGGTGGATTTGAACCTTTTAGTTCAAGTTTTAGGAATATCTATCATGAAGCGGTGTCGCTTTTTAAATTTTTAGATAGCCTCTTTACTTAACATCGGACAAGTTAACGGTCAAATGTATATCTAAATTATTTGGTATAAAAAATGTACCAATTCTGTTAGCTTTTCAAATACAAAAACGCTCAGTATTTCTCGAACAGCCCCCACATATAATTTGAAGTTATTTTTATCAGTCTGGGTTCTTCAAAGTGACATGTGACGACCCGCGTATTCGTACAAAGCCAAAAAAGAAATAAAATTATAATAAAAAAAAAAAATTTGATCACAACTTGACGACACATCAGGTGGCGTCGTCTACAAAATTGAATTTCACATAACTTCCCGACACAAAGAGCTCGGAGACAATAAGAGACATTATTCGGAAATGTTTCGAAACAATTTTCATCATTTCGTTGTTCTGTTGGGATTTACTTAGTTTGCGCGGAACAAATCAAATTCTGTTTTCTTTGGAGGCGCGTCGCCGCGGGGAGGGCGAGGCAGGGAAAGAGAAGGGGGGGTAAAAACTGGGATATTATAGTTTCGGTCCTCCCAGCATATTCTAGACTTTTCTATTTTTACATGCTTTTGTAAATGAAACACAAAACTCGATTATACTATGCACTTTTTCAGTGAACAGCTCACTGAATGTTAATTGACGGTGTTGTCGAAGATGGTAAGCACGCCTAGGTTGGAATGGAACTGCCACTGCCAAAACACACCGTTAGATGATTAACAGCATTTTTTCTACCAGAAAGTAGCCTGCTATCATGCTATTATTTCCTCACAATATTTTCCTTCATCGGCAACTCAAGCTCATTGTTGGGGTTTGGATTCACCCCCTACGGCGTGTGAACCGTCCGCATTAACCACTGAGCTATCATCACTGCTTCAGACTAGTGTCATATCGATTTGATTCTTTGTATATAATGACATACAAAATTCTGATGACAATATAATAATTGGAAGTCATCAATCTGATCTGATGATGGAGATAAAAGTGAATAGGTAAAGGCAAGTGCGCTCTATCTTCAGCGACATCATCGCTTTCCATCAGGTGAGATCGTAGCCAAACGCATACCTCTGTTGTATAAAAAAGGTCAAAGGTGGATAAAACTGAAGTTATGGCGGGAGTATGGACAAATCGCTAAGTACATTGTATTATATTCTAATATTTATGTTTATGATTAAAATAGTGTCATTTTTATCATAAAGCGCCAGATGAATCACAAGAGTGGGCAGATGATATGATCTATTCGTGTTTTTTCCGTAACTCCGTAAGTTTTCTTTACATAATTATGATTGTAACAAAAACTTGTTTCAGTTTTTTTATCATTATACAGTTGAAAACATAAAATACTTAACATTGTACATACATATATTGTGATCAGGAGTACAAGTTGTCTTGATAAAGGTATTGTCTATTAGGGCCACCGAAAGATATTGTTCTTTCTTATCAAAAATTTTGGTAATAAAGTTATTTCCAATTGAATTTTTATTGGCGGAAACTGCTACGCCAAAAAAATAAAATAAAAAAGTTAGTCTCCAAAGTTAGTCTGCATTTGTTTTTCTTGAGTTCCATATAACTTTTGGTTATAAGGACAGACTTTTTTGAAGACAGAATTTTCATTGATATACTGTGAAATTTTTAGAACCCATTTACTTAGTAATTGGCAAGTGCAAGTGGATTTATATTTTACAGAGCCCCAAAATTGTCCTCTTGATATTTGAACAAAAATAAACCTTACAATTTCGACAGAAAATAAAAACCAGTTTTACGTGAGTATTTCCATTCCATATTCTAGTGGCCAATATGTCTTTGTTTGCCTGCGGTTATCCGGTTTGAAATTCTTTCAAAAACACGCCTGTCTTCGTTCCGAGAAGATTTTCTGAGAAAAACTATAGTTGTCGAAGACTGAAATGCTGTCTTATATGTCGGTATATTTGAAAAGGATTTTATACTATTTCATTTGTTTCTTTATACCCGTGTAGGGCAATAAACTATGAGGTAGGGGTTTTAGGCGGGAACGCGGCAAGAGTCGTCTCGCCCCATTGTATTTTCTTCTAAAACTAATGTTTATTCGAGTGTTAATGTATAAAACTGTGTAAGTGTTATTCATAAAGTGTCGAATTACAAGCACGGGTGTGGGAAAGTAATATAATGTGGTGAAACATGACTTTTCGTGTTGCTTCCACCACTCCATCGAAGCTTATAGTAAAGTCGCCACTACTTTACTAAAGCATGTTTAGATCTGACTGACATGGACTGGATTTTGACTATTAAGATAAAGAAGCTGAAAACTGAAGACTGCACACAAAATACAGAAACATTGAAACTGGCAGAATACACAGAGTGTGATACCAAGAAAAAAGAGTTAAAAAAAACTATGAAGTACTTCAACATTTTAACTGACTTTCAAAAAGGTGGAAGATCTCAAATCAGTAGTTCTTTTAAAAATGTTTTATGTTTTTTGTTTTACCTCTGAATAAAAATCCAAATCGGTTTAAAAATGATCAGTTCATTTTTAAACCAATTTGGATATTTTTTGGATAGATATATTTTCCAATTAGTCTCATAGAAATTTCATCAAAATGGTTGTAAGTAGTTTGATTTTTTAAACTAAGCAAAGTATGTCATTAAATTTAATGAAATTGCGTATTTTCGTGAATTTTTAAGGGTATTTACGGTCAGTTAGAATAGTTCCCATGAACTAACTACCTTCCAATTTTATCATCAGATGATGATGAAACCAAAACCAGAGTTCCAACTACGTAGGTAGTTGGCACCGGAACTCTGGTTTTGGTAACTCTGTAATAAAACAATGAAGCAGTGCTTATCCTTAGTGGTATGAAGTTATTTTATTGTAAAATGATACTTAAATTATGACAATCTTTTTACGATATTAAATTTAAAAAAAATTTTTTTTGTTTTTGGTGACCAGTTAGTTTGTATTTTGTATTTGTATTTTGTATTTGTATTTTGTATTTATACTTTTTTTGTTGTAAATACATACATACAGAACACCCAGATACTAAGCAAACATTTATCGTGACATAAATTTTTGGTCTGATGGGAATCGAACTCACGCCCTCGAAGCAGATCTACCAAATGAGCTAACAGGTCAAAAATGCATTTCAATATAACTTGTAATATTTTATTCACAGCCATGATTTCGCGAAGCTGAGTAAGGATTTCCAATAACGTTGAGTTGCAAAATGCCTCCTTATCCAATATTCAGCTAATTCAATTCAATCCACACGTCTCACAAATAAGAAAAAGCCAAAGTGTAATCTCAGGTCACAATTGCACCGCTGCACCTTCTCCGCTTCAATTGAATCATCCTCGACAAGATTGTCGCCTCTCGCTGGAAGGAGCGCGCGAGGAAATAAAAAGCGAAGCGAGCGAAATTTTATTCCGATAAATGGGGATCGAACGTCTAAGAAATTAATGTATTCCCAGTCGAATATCATCGGAATGCTTTTGTACGTGGGGTATATTAATTTTGATAATAGCTTTCTTTGTTGAAGAACCTTTTGTTGTTTGACTTCGTAAATAAGTTGGGAGTGTCGGAGTTTTTTCTACTTCTGTGTTTGGGGTGTTCTTTAGCTTTTGTCCGATCCGCGGGCTGTGGAACTGTTAACTGAAATGTTTTGGAAACAATGAATTTTTTTGGCGATTTACTTTTCACGAGTCGTTACAGTATTTTTGGTTTTGACGTTCATAATTGAGGAAGTTTTATTGAATTAACAAAAAAACACAACTTTTGATATGAAAGAACATCATCATCTCAGCCGTAGGGCGTCCGCTGCTGGACATAGGCCTACACAAATTATTTTCATGAAGACTGTTTGGAAGCGGCTCGCATCCAACGCTTTTTTGCTATCTGTTCACCTTGTGGGCGGACTTCTTATGTTATGTCGGCTACTTTAGTTTGTCTACCATCTCGAATCAGAAATGACGATCTCGTAGGGAAACTCCGAGCATAGCCCTCTCCATAGCTCGTTGTGCTACTGTAAGCTTACTGATAAGGCTCATAGTTAGAGAACACGTTTGAGAGCCATAACTCATCACACACACGAACACTTTCGACTTGAGGCACTTACACACAAGGTCGTCGCTCACGAGGTGGACAGACGACCTATAAAGACCGCGCTGGGTGCGAGCCGCTTCCGATCGGTCTTTATGGAAGACAATGGGTGAGGCTTATGACCAGCAGTGGCTGATGATGATGATAACATACTTATCCCACTAATATTATTAATGTAAAAGTTTGGATGGATGGATGGATGGACGGATGGATGGATGGATGGATGGATGGATGGATGGATGGATGGATGTTTGTTACTCAATCACGCCAGAACGGCTGAACGGATCTGGATAAAATTTTGCATGTAGATACTTTAGGCCCTGGAATAAAACATAGGATACTTTTTATCATCTTCATCACCATCATCCATCACCACGCGGATATAGTTTGTATGTTTGTTACTCAATCACGCAGATGTCAGATTGACAGATGTCAGATTAACAGATGTCAGATTAACAGATGTCAGATTGGCATATGTCAGATTGACAGATGTCAGATTGATAGATTACACATTGAAAGATTACAGATAGACAGCTGTCAGATTGACAGATGTCCGATTGACTGATGTCAGATGTCAGATTGACATATTTCAGATGGACAGATGGCAGATTGAAAGACGTCAGATTGACAGACGTCAGATTGACAGACGTCAGATTGACAGACGTCAGATTGATTGATGTGTTATATTTCTTCTTAGGGTTAATTATTGTTTCAGTATCAAAATAGGTCGCATGTCAAACGGCCATAAACAATATTTTTATAAATATTACCAACTAACACGGGGGTTTACCTGCGTGGTGATGGATGATGATGATGATGATGAAAGTATTTTATGTTTTATTTCAGGGCTTAAAGTATCTACATGCAAAATTTCATCCAGATCCGTTCAGCCGTTCTGGCGTGATTGAGTAATAAATATAAATCCAAACTTTCACATTTACTCGTATAATATTAGTGGGACGATTGTCAATATTTTCTCTACAATCCGAACAATCGACCGAGACGAGCTCTTACCTCGATGCAGCAATTATTCCGCACACAATGCGAGCTGTAATCGATATCGAGTTCCCGAGAATCGAGTCGCGACTCACGTCCGAAGCAGCGCGAGCTCCACTCAGCGGCGGTTGAATGTAAAACTATTATATCACCATTGTCCTGTCTGGGGAATTGTAAACTATACAAAATAACAACTGACTCCGAGTCAGGTCTGTTTTTTTATAATCTGGCCCACTGCTGGGCGTGGATCTCTTGTCATTGTGAGAAGGCCATAGTCCTCCACGTTGGCCAAGTGCGGGGTGGAGGACACCACACAACTTAGAGAACTTTTTTTTAAAGAACAGACATACATGTAGGTTTCCTCGCGATGCTTTCCTTCACCGTTTGAAGTTATCGACAATAGTGTCGAACCCAGGGTTTGAAGAACTGACTATATCTCTTAAATGTAATCTATTATTTTTATATAGCTTAGATACAGCTCGGTTAGTCTATTTTAGTTATTTTCATAGTGTTATGTCCTACGGTATTCTACTGTGGGGCAAAGCTGCTGATATTCACAATATATTTGTCCTTCAAAAACGAGCTGTTCGAGCAATTTACCAACTAGGTGCCAGAGTTTCTATGAGAGATTTTTGTAAAGATATTGGTATCCTCACAGTGGCATCTCAATTCATCTTCGCCAACATCTTATATATTAGACAAAATATACACTTATACACTAAAAACAGTGATATTCACAATGTTAACACTAGAAATAAGGAGAAACTACGAGCTCCCTTTCACCGGCTTCGTAAGGTTCATAACTCATTTGTTGGGCTTGGGATAACCTATTATAACAAGCTACCCTCTTCTTTCCTAGATTTGCCTTTTAATGCGTTTAAAACTAAAGTAAAATCCAACCTTTGTTCAAAGGTCTTTGTTCTATCAACGACTACTTATATGATAAGAATAGTTGGTCGCTGTGATTAACTCAAGACAATGTTTGTGTTCTTTCTCCAGAATTAGCTTACCTACTGACAGGTTTATATCAGTTTATATAATTGTTTATTTTATTTGACTTTATAAGTGAATTTATTTTAGTTTTATTTTAATTTATTGTTGACATAATCTACTCATTACAATGTTTTTTATGAGTTGCATTGCAATATGTGATTAGCTAACGTCCTAGTTTATCATTTATAACTTCCAGTGACAGTTATATGAATATAGCTATATGTAAGCGGGCACGCCCATAATGCCTGGAGGCTTTTATTTAGATATTGTTTACGTTTCGTTTTTATTCTGCCTGAGTATAATAGTTCTCGATGATTTTGGTTGGTATATTGGCGTGTGCTAGCTGACATACGGCTATTAATCTATATAATGTTTTGTGTCGCGTAATGTAAATAATTTTGCATAGTATTATATAATTATTAATTTTTTTCTCTAACTGAACAGACAGCTGTGCTGCTGGGGAGTTTGTTGCGCCACTTCTTCTTCCCAGCTAAAGCACTAGGAAGTGGTGACGGGTGGGCGTTTTGGGGGACTGTCTTATGTAATTTCGACGTTCGAAAAGTACTGATTCTCAGCCTAGTTTGAATAAATGGTTTTGAATTTTGAATTTATTAATTCAATATGTAAATAAATTTCTATATATATTTGTAATATACACGTTTCGCTAGAAGGTTCTAGCAGAAATAATCCCACTTTAATCGTTATTATAAGCTTTGATACGAAATCAACTGTGTACCTAAGGCTACCTACGATATCTACATTATTTATCATTTATAAATCGACTAATTTTATGGCCATTTCATAGAAAAATGTATTTGTTTTGTATATTTGACAGACTAGGTAGACTACAACTTACCTGATGTCAAGAGACGATATGGTCAAAGATGGTAACGCACACCTAACTTGGAATGGAATTGGCTCTAGCTTTGTTTTGGCACTCAAAGTTCTGTTAATCGCTGGGCATGGGCATGCGTTATCTCTTACCGTCAGGAGAGCGTCTCGTTCGTCTCATTATTTAAAAAATAAAAGCGTCGCTAAAATAATATCGGAATATAGATAGAAAATCTTAATTGTGAACACGAGAATTCTTAAAATGAGTTTTTTTTTTAATGTAACTCAAACAAGTTTAATATAAATTGTAAACCTTATTCGGGTTCGCAGCATCAAGCCATATCTTATACATTTAATTTAACTATATGTAATACCCTAAAATAAATTGATACAGCACAGGAGTCTGTAACATGAGCCAAGCTCAGTCCTGGCTCAGCTTGTAGAGCCAGAGGTCTCTGGCTCACATTAGCACCAACATATGGCCGTCAGCCAAAACGGGCTGAGCCTTGTTTATCGCCGCCTCAACTTGTTGGCTCATTAGTGGTGGGTTTAGAGCATGAATATGAATTCTACATGAGTTATGGCACTATGAGGTTTTATATTCCTTTTTCAGGTCTTATAGCTATCCATTATGCCCTCCATAACTTTATCAATGATCAGTGATTAATAACATTAACCGACTTAAATTATTTATAAATCGATAAAATCTCTTTCATTTATAAATCGATTCAAAAAATTGTGTTCTTTTATTTGAAATAAATACTTTCGTAAATGGTTTAGTAGTTTGATTGTTAAACTAAAATAACTAGAACATAACATTCAAGTAAGCGAACCTGCGTGTTTTGCTTTTCTGTGGCTTTACAGTAGTGTGTTCGGACACTAGAATCGTCCCAATGAACTATCTATCTTCCTATCTTCCACTCGAGTAATTTATCTATAAGTTAATGTTGGTTCGTATAATCTTTTGAGTTCCTCGTCATACGAAGCTATATTAAGTTCTTAGCTCCGTATGACGAGGAACTCGGAAGTTACCGAATTACATAAAATATGCCAAATAACATAGTTATGTTTACTTATTTCACTTCCCTTATTATTTTCTCATCCCGGATAAAGTTTTAAATAAAACAACCTGCCCGTCCTTCAATCACGAAAACTTTTAAAGTAACGAAAATATTAATGAAAATTCAAAATGAGCATCCGAAGTAATTATAAGCAAGATAAACAGACGCTGGAAACAAACTTTAAACAATTCCCGAACAGTTTGATCATTTCTTGTTGGTTTCTGGTCAAACGGAAGTTTTGACGCGGCCTCCTGCCACGATCGACTCTGTTCTACCTCCCGGTAGAAGGCCTTGCCTTGTGTCTGAGAATAATATACGAGGTTACGCGGAACGGTTGTACTAAGAACATCATTCTGATCGTCTTTTACCATAGGCACAAGACTGTGTTCCTTCAGCCTGACTTGAAAATCAGATTCCATTCAAAGCTAGGAACAAACTAAACGGTTTCGAAACACGGCATTCTTGTTTTTGTAGCGATGATAGCACAGCGGTTAGCGCGGTCGGTTCAGGCGCCGAAGGGCGTGGGTTCAAACCTCAACAATGAGCTTGAGCTGTTGGTGAAGGAAAACGTCGTGAGGAAACCATAGCGTCATGGTAGGGTATTTTCTAGTACTCGGCTGGCTAGCTACCACCCTCAAGTTGAAAATCTGCCGCCAAGCATCTGTGTGTTCTGGCAGCCTCACTTGAATGCCAGTTTCAACCACACCATCACTTAACATCAGGTGAGTTGTAGTCAAACACCCGTCAACCATAAAAGAAAATAAAATGTAATACTTATGTGGTTCTAAAGGTCTAAGGTTCTTACCTTATAGCGTCTTACATTTTAAAATATTGAACTGAGTGTTGCTACATTAATTATTCGTGTACAGAATTTCGAGAGTTAACTCCGAGTTCCGAGAACCTCACCAATTACTAGCGTGGCTCGTGTTAAGTATAACTTTAGACTGCTTCGGTACATTTCGGGAGATAATTGAGATCTGTGACCTTTGTAGAACTTGTATAGACTCTATATCTGTCCAATTATAGTAGTTTAACTCGTAGCTTCAAGTTTAAAAATATTTATGAAAAGTATTTAGGTACTGTAACGGCGTTATATTTTTGATGTAACGTTGTGTGTACAGTGTAAAGGCAGTAAAAGTAACTTGTATGCCGTGACAGCAAACGGTGTGACGCCACTTTTTCGATTCCCTTCTATGTGTACCTACGCGTGTTTACTATACACCTCGTTTATTCTTTGTCTAAGCTGCATTATTTAAATGTTTTACATCTGCTGAACGTAACGTGACGCTATTTTTTTTTTTAATTTTGGAAATCTGATATATTTGGGTGTCTTCAGATCTAGAATAAACAATTCTCCTAGGTGAGCGTTCTGCATTCTAGACCGCATCTCTTAGCATTTATTGTAATATGGTCGAACGCAAACTTATTTTGAATAAGAAAATCTTATGAAAACAATAGAGAGTTTCTATCCATGCCAGCTAATAAGTACCTTAACCCATACCAAACTTGAACTTGATAGCTTTGATATTTCCTGGAGAAAATTACTGTGACAAACAGATAGCCATCTAAATCTACGAAAGTTGAGGATTAATTTAGGAGTAAATAACGACGAAGTTATGCGAACAAACATAAAGCATATATACGGTCGAATGAAACCTCATATTTTTTGAAGTCGGTTGACTTTGTTTGCAACAGTTTGCAGTGACTGGAAACGAAAAACCGAAAATTTGCCCAGCTCTGGGCTATGCTAGATGATGAAACATTTTAACTAACGATTATGGAAAACGATTACCTCTTTTTTTTAAATACATACGTGATAAAATATGACAAAACACTAGACAACTAAAAATTGCTTTGTAAAGTTTTATATAAAGTCTATGTCCATCAATTGTTTATAACTATGTTAGTAAGTTTTTATCCCCTTAAAGGGTCTTAAATCTTGTAGTAAGTCAAATGACTGTCCGTATATTATATTGTGCATCCCCAAATCGCTCGTACAAAGGGTTCGATACAATGGCAGTATCAGGAAGCCGTTAATCGACGTCGCAAATGGCGCGTAAAGATAATTAGGCGGACGACGCCGGGCGGAATGACTAGTCGATGATTCGGTCCGCTGTAATTTATGGACGATGCAGAGGGGGGTGAGCTGCGTGGTTGGGCTTGATTTTTGTATTGATTTCAAGCCAGACTGACAGTCGCACTGGGATATCTTAAGAATGCAAGGAAGAACTACTTCCTCAACACTCTCTATTGACAACGTTTGTAATGTGGGTCTAGTTGCACGTTGGACTGTATTTTTAGGGTTCCGCACCTCAAAAGGAAAACAACGAAACCCGAATAAGATCGCTTTGTTGTCCGACTGGTCTGTCCGTCTGTCGAGACTTTCTATCGAACGCGTGGATATATCAAATTGAAATTAAAACCATATACGCATCTGTAATCCCTTGCAGCTGTGAAAAAATCAAAATGCTGAATTCGTTTATGTGGCAAAAAAACCACATATTTCGACACAATTGAATCAAAACCTATAGAGTACTTCCCGTTGACCTAGAACTATGAAATTTGGCAGGAAGCATATCTTATAATACATATAAAGAAAAACTCATTTTTAATTTAATCACAAAAAATCTTTCAGGACCTTTATGCAAGAAAGATTGATTTATGATAAGAATTCTTATACTTAAGTATCTATCATACCTACTAGTTTGTACGAAACTCTCGGTGGGTGAGTCAGACTCGCAATTGTCCGTGTTTTTTTAAAAATTATAAATAGGCTTTCGTTTGACCGCCATCTTGCCTGATGTTAAGTGAAGATGCGGTTTACGATGAAGCACGCTCGCCTAGAAGAAACTGATTCACTCGCGTTTTGAAGGCACCCAGATTTATCTATCAGGGAACACCCACTCGGGCAACATATTCCATTATTTAGCGGTTCGCACAATGAAGGTGGATTTGAACCTTTTAGTTCAAGTTTTAGGAATATCTATCATGAAGCGGTGTCGCTTTTTAAATTTTTAGATAGCCTCTTTACTTAACATCGGACAAGTTAACGGTCAAATGTATATCTAAATTATTTGGTATAAAAAATGTACCAATTCTGTTAGCTTTTCAAATACAAAAACGCTCAGTATTTCTCGAACAGCCCCCACATATAATTTGAAGTTATTTTTATCAGTCTGGGTTCTTCAAAGTGACATGTGACGACCCGCGTATTCGTACAAAGCCAAAAAAGAAATAAAATTATAATAAAAAAAAAAAATTTGATCACAACTTGACGACACATCAGGTGGCGTCGTCTACAAAATTGAATTTCACATAACTTCCCGACACAAAGAGCTCGGAGACAATAAGAGACATTATTCGGAAATGTTTCGAAACAATTTTCATCATTTCGTTGTTCTGTTGGGATTTACTTAGTTTGCGCGGAACAAATCAAATTCTGTTTTCTTTGGAGGCGCGTCGCCGCGGGGAGGGCGAGGCAGGGAAAGAGAAGGGGGGGTAAAAACTGGGATATTATAGTTTCGGTCCTCCCAGCATATTCTAGACTTTTCTATTTTTACATGCTTTTGTAAATGAAACACAAAACTCGATTATACTATGCACTTTTTCAGTGAACAGCTCACTGAATGTTAATTGACGGTGTTGTCGAAGATGGTAAGCACGCCTAGGTTGGAATGGAACTGCCACTGCCAAAACACACCGTTAGATGATTAACAGCATTTTTTCTACCAGAAAGTAGCCTGCTATCATGCTATTATTTCCTCACAATATTTTCCTTCATCGGCAACTCAAGCTCATTGTTGGGGTTTGGATTCACCCCCTACGGCGTGTGAACCGTCCGCATTAACCACTGAGCTATCATCACTGCTTCAGACTAGTGTCATATCGATTTGATTCTTTGTATATAATGACATACAAAATTCTGATGACAATATAATAATTGGAAGTCATCAATCTGATCTGATGATGGAGATAAAAGTGAATAGGTAAAGGCAAGTGCGCTCTATCTTCAGCGACATCATCGCTTTCCATCAGGTGAGATCGTAGCCAAACGCATACCTCTGTTGTATAAAAAAGGTCAAAGGTGGATAAAACTGAAGTTATGGCGGGAGTATGGACAAATCGCTAAGTACATTGTATTATATTCTAATATTTATGTTTATGATTAAAATAGTGTCATTTTTATCATAAAGCGCCAGATGAATCACAAGAGTGGGCAGATGATATGATCTATTCGTGTTTTTTCCGTAACTCCGTAAGTTTTCTTTACATAATTATGATTGTAACAAAAACTTGTTTCAGTTTTTTTATCATTATACAGTTGAAAACATAAAATACTTAACATTGTACATACATATATTGTGATCAGGAGTACAAGTTGTCTTGATAAAGGTATTGTCTATTAGGGCCACCGAAAGATATTGTTCTTTCTTATCAAAAATTTTGGTAATAAAGTTATTTCCAATTGAATTTTTATTGGCGGAAACTGCTACGCCAAAAAAATAAAATAAAAAAGTTAGTCTCCAAAGTTAGTCTGCATTTGTTTTTCTTGAGTTCCATATAACTTTTGGTTATAAGGACAGACTTTTTTGAAGACAGAATTTTCATTGATATACTGTGAAATTTTTAGAACCCATTTACTTAGTAATTGGCAAGTGCAAGTGGATTTATATTTTACAGAGCCCCAAAATTGTCCTCTTGATATTTGAACAAAAATAAACCTTACAATTTCGACAGAAAATAAAAACCAGTTTTACGTGAGTATTTCCATTCCATATTCTAGTGGCCAATATGTCTTTGTTTGCCTGCGGTTATCCGGTTTGAAATTCTTTCAAAAACACGCCTGTCTTCGTTCCGAGAAGATTTTCTGAGAAAAACTATAGTTGTCGAAGACT
Source organism: Biston stratarius (assembly GCA_950106695.1). Classification (NCBI taxonomy): domain Eukaryota; kingdom Metazoa; phylum Arthropoda; class Insecta; order Lepidoptera; family Geometridae; genus Biston; species Biston stratarius. The sequence goes on along the minus strand of OX467110.1, from coordinate 14,087,236 downwards.
GAAATGCTGTCTTATATGTCGGTATATTTGAAAAGGATTTTATACTATTTCATTTGTTTCTTTATACCCGTGTAGGGCAATAAACTATGAGGTAGGGGTTTTAGGCGGGAACGCGGCAAGAGTCGTCTCGCCCCATTGTATTTTCTTCTAAAACTAATGTTTATTCGAGTGTTAATGTATAAAACTGTGTAAGTGTTATTCATAAAGTGTCGAATTACAAGCACGGGTGTGGGAAAGTAATATAATGTGGTGAAACATGACTTTTCGTGTTGCTTCCACCACTCCATCGAAGCTTATAGTAAAGTCGCCACTACTTTACTAAAGCATGTTTAGATCTGACTGACATGGACTGGATTTTGACTATTAAGATAAAGAAGCTGAAAACTGAAGACTGCACACAAAATACAGAAACATTGAAACTGGCAGAATACACAGAGTGTGATACCAAGAAAAAAGAGTTAAAAAAAACTATGAAGTACTTCAACATTTTAACTGACTTTCAAAAAGGTGGAAGATCTCAAATCAGTAGTTCTTTTAAAAATGTTTTATGTTTTTTGTTTTACCTCTGAATAAAAATCCAAATCGGTTTAAAAATGATCAGTTCATTTTTAAACCAATTTGGATATTTTTTGGATAGATATATTTTCCAATTAGTCTCATAGAAATTTCATCAAAATGGTTGTAAGTAGTTTGATTTTTTAAACTAAGCAAAGTATGTCATTAAATTTAATGAAATTGCGTATTTTCGTGAATTTTTAAGGGTATTTACGGTCAGTTAGAATAGTTCCCATGAACTAACTACCTTCCAATTTTATCATCAGATGATGATGAAACCAAAACCAGAGTTCCAACTACGTAGGTAGTTGGCACCGGAACTCTGGTTTTGGTAACTCTGTAATAAAACAATGAAGCAGTGCTTATCCTTAGTGGTATGAAGTTATTTTATTGTAAAATGATACTTAAATTATGACAATCTTTTTACGATATTAAATTTAAAAAAAATTTTTTTTGTTTTTGGTGACCAGTTAGTTTGTATTTTGTATTTGTATTTTGTATTTGTATTTTGTATTTATACTTTTTTTGTTGTAAATACATACATACAGAACACCCAGATACTAAGCAAACATTTATCGTGACATAAATTTTTGGTCTGATGGGAATCGAACTCACGCCCTCGAAGCAGATCTACCAAATGAGCTAACAGGTCAAAAATGCATTTCAATATAACTTGTAATATTTTATTCACAGCCATGATTTCGCGAAGCTGAGTAAGGATTTCCAATAACGTTGAGTTGCAAAATGCCTCCTTATCCAATATTCAGCTAATTCAATTCAATCCACACGTCTCACAAATAAGAAAAAGCCAAAGTGTAATCTCAGGTCACAATTGCACCGCTGCACCTTCTCCGCTTCAATTGAATCATCCTCGACAAGATTGTCGCCTCTCGCTGGAAGGAGCGCGCGAGGAAATAAAAAGCGAAGCGAGCGAAATTTTATTCCGATAAATGGGGATCGAACGTCTAAGAAATTAATGTATTCCCAGTCGAATATCATCGGAATGCTTTTGTACGTGGGGTATATTAATTTTGATAATAGCTTTCTTTGTTGAAGAACCTTTTGTTGTTTGACTTCGTAAATAAGTTGGGAGTGTCGGAGTTTTTTCTACTTCTGTGTTTGGGGTGTTCTTTAGCTTTTGTCCGATCCGCGGGCTGTGGAACTGTTAACTGAAATGTTTTGGAAACAATGAATTTTTTTGGCGATTTACTTTTCACGAGTCGTTACAGTATTTTTGGTTTTGACGTTCATAATTGAGGAAGTTTTATTGAATTAACAAAAAAACACAACTTTTGATATGAAAGAACATCATCATCTCAGCCGTAGGGCGTCCGCTGCTGGACATAGGCCTACACAAATTATTTTCATGAAGACTGTTTGGAAGCGGCTCGCATCCAACGCTTTTTTGCTATCTGTTCACCTTGTGGGCGGACTTCTTATGTTATGTCGGCTACTTTAGTTTGTCTACCATCTCGAATCAGAAATGACGATCTCGTAGGGAAACTCCGAGCATAGCCCTCTCCATAGCTCGTTGTGCTACTGTAAGCTTACTGATAAGGCTCATAGTTAGAGAACACGTTTGAGAGCCATAACTCATCACACACACGAACACTTTCGACTTGAGGCACTTACACACAAGGTCGTCGCTCACGAGGTGGACAGACGACCTATAAAGACCGCGCTGGGTGCGAGCCGCTTCCGATCGGTCTTTATGGAAGACAATGGGTGAGGCTTATGACCAGCAGTGGCTGATGATGATGATAACATACTTATCCCACTAATATTATTAATGTAAAAGTTTGGATGGATGGATGGATGGACGGATGGATGGATGGATGGATGGATGGATGGATGGATGGATGGATGTTTGTTACTCAATCACGCCAGAACGGCTGAACGGATCTGGATAAAATTTTGCATGTAGATACTTTAGGCCCTGGAATAAAACATAGGATACTTTTTATCATCTTCATCACCATCATCCATCACCACGCGGATATAGTTTGTATGTTTGTTACTCAATCACGCAGATGTCAGATTGACAGATGTCAGATTAACAGATGTCAGATTAACAGATGTCAGATTGGCATATGTCAGATTGACAGATGTCAGATTGATAGATTACACATTGAAAGATTACAGATAGACAGCTGTCAGATTGACAGATGTCCGATTGACTGATGTCAGATGTCAGATTGACATATTTCAGATGGACAGATGGCAGATTGAAAGACGTCAGATTGACAGACGTCAGATTGACAGACGTCAGATTGACAGACGTCAGATTGATTGATGTGTTATATTTCTTCTTAGGGTTAATTATTGTTTCAGTATCAAAATAGGTCGCATGTCAAACGGCCATAAACAATATTTTTATAAATATTACCAACTAACACGGGGGTTTACCTGCGTGGTGATGGATGATGATGATGATGATGAAAGTATTTTATGTTTTATTTCAGGGCTTAAAGTATCTACATGCAAAATTTCATCCAGATCCGTTCAGCCGTTCTGGCGTGATTGAGTAATAAATATAAATCCAAACTTTCACATTTACTCGTATAATATTAGTGGGACGATTGTCAATATTTTCTCTACAATCCGAACAATCGACCGAGACGAGCTCTTACCTCGATGCAGCAATTATTCCGCACACAATGCGAGCTGTAATCGATATCGAGTTCCCGAGAATCGAGTCGCGACTCACGTCCGAAGCAGCGCGAGCTCCACTCAGCGGCGGTTGAATGTAAAACTATTATATCACCATTGTCCTGTCTGGGGAATTGTAAACTATACAAAATAACAACTGACTCCGAGTCAGGTCTGTTTTTTTATAATCTGGCCCACTGCTGGGCGTGGATCTCTTGTCATTGTGAGAAGGCCATAGTCCTCCACGTTGGCCAAGTGCGGGGTGGAGGACACCACACAACTTAGAGAACTTTTTTTTAAAGAACAGACATACATGTAGGTTTCCTCGCGATGCTTTCCTTCACCGTTTGAAGTTATCGACAATAGTGTCGAACCCAGGGTTTGAAGAACTGACTATATCTCTTAAATGTAATCTATTATTTTTATATAGCTTAGATACAGCTCGGTTAGTCTATTTTAGTTATTTTCATAGTGTTATGTCCTACGGTATTCTACTGTGGGGCAAAGCTGCTGATATTCACAATATATTTGTCCTTCAAAAACGAGCTGTTCGAGCAATTTACCAACTAGGTGCCAGAGTTTCTATGAGAGATTTTTGTAAAGATATTGGTATCCTCACAGTGGCATCTCAATTCATCTTCGCCAACATCTTATATATTAGACAAAATATACACTTATACACTAAAAACAGTGATATTCACAATGTTAACACTAGAAATAAGGAGAAACTACGAGCTCCCTTTCACCGGCTTCGTAAGGTTCATAACTCATTTGTTGGGCTTGGGATAACCTATTATAACAAGCTACCCTCTTCTTTCCTAGATTTGCCTTTTAATGCGTTTAAAACTAAAGTAAAATCCAACCTTTGTTCAAAGGTCTTTGTTCTATCAACGACTACTTATATGATAAGAATAGTTGGTCGCTGTGATTAACTCAAGACAATGTTTGTGTTCTTTCTCCAGAATTAGCTTACCTACTGACAGGTTTATATCAGTTTATATAATTGTTTATTTTATTTGACTTTATAAGTGAATTTATTTTAGTTTTATTTTAATTTATTGTTGACATAATCTACTCATTACAATGTTTTTTATGAGTTGCATTGCAATATGTGATTAGCTAACGTCCTAGTTTATCATTTATAACTTCCAGTGACAGTTATATGAATATAGCTATATGTAAGCGGGCACGCCCATAATGCCTGGAGGCTTTTATTTAGATATTGTTTACGTTTCGTTTTTATTCTGCCTGAGTATAATAGTTCTCGATGATTTTGGTTGGTATATTGGCGTGTGCTAGCTGACATACGGCTATTAATCTATATAATGTTTTGTGTCGCGTAATGTAAATAATTTTGCATAGTATTATATAATTATTAATTTTTTTCTCTAACTGAACAGACAGCTGTGCTGCTGGGGAGTTTGTTGCGCCACTTCTTCTTCCCAGCTAAAGCACTAGGAAGTGGTGACGGGTGGGCGTTTTGGGGGACTGTCTTATGTAATTTCGACGTTCGAAAAGTACTGATTCTCAGCCTAGTTTGAATAAATGGTTTTGAATTTTGAATTTATTAATTCAATATGTAAATAAATTTCTATATATATTTGTAATATACACGTTTCGCTAGAAGGTTCTAGCAGAAATAATCCCACTTTAATCGTTATTATAAGCTTTGATACGAAATCAACTGTGTACCTAAGGCTACCTACGATATCTACATTATTTATCATTTATAAATCGACTAATTTTATGGCCATTTCATAGAAAAATGTATTTGTTTTGTATATTTGACAGACTAGGTAGACTACAACTTACCTGATGTCAAGAGACGATATGGTCAAAGATGGTAACGCACACCTAACTTGGAATGGAATTGGCTCTAGCTTTGTTTTGGCACTCAAAGTTCTGTTAATCGCTGGGCATGGGCATGCGTTATCTCTTACCGTCAGGAGAGCGTCTCGTTCGTCTCATTATTTAAAAAATAAAAGCGTCGCTAAAATAATATCGGAATATAGATAGAAAATCTTAATTGTGAACACGAGAATTCTTAAAATGAGTTTTTTTTTTAATGTAACTCAAACAAGTTTAATATAAATTGTAAACCTTATTCGGGTTCGCAGCATCAAGCCATATCTTATACATTTAATTTAACTATATGTAATACCCTAAAATAAATTGATACAGCACAGGAGTCTGTAACATGAGCCAAGCTCAGTCCTGGCTCAGCTTGTAGAGCCAGAGGTCTCTGGCTCACATTAGCACCAACATATGGCCGTCAGCCAAAACGGGCTGAGCCTTGTTTATCGCCGCCTCAACTTGTTGGCTCATTAGTGGTGGGTTTAGAGCATGAATATGAATTCTACATGAGTTATGGCACTATGAGGTTTTATATTCCTTTTTCAGGTCTTATAGCTATCCATTATGCCCTCCATAACTTTATCAATGATCAGTGATTAATAACATTAACCGACTTAAATTATTTATAAATCGATAAAATCTCTTTCATTTATAAATCGATTCAAAAAATTGTGTTCTTTTATTTGAAATAAATACTTTCGTAAATGGTTTAGTAGTTTGATTGTTAAACTAAAATAACTAGAACATAACATTCAAGTAAGCGAACCTGCGTGTTTTGCTTTTCTGTGGCTTTACAGTAGTGTGTTCGGACACTAGAATCGTCCCAATGAACTATCTATCTTCCTATCTTCCACTCGAGTAATTTATCTATAAGTTAATGTTGGTTCGTATAATCTTTTGAGTTCCTCGTCATACGAAGCTATATTAAGTTCTTAGCTCCGTATGACGAGGAACTCGGAAGTTACCGAATTACATAAAATATGCCAAATAACATAGTTATGTTTACTTATTTCACTTCCCTTATTATTTTCTCATCCCGGATAAAGTTTTAAATAAAACAACCTGCCCGTCCTTCAATCACGAAAACTTTTAAAGTAACGAAAATATTAATGAAAATTCAAAATGAGCATCCGAAGTAATTATAAGCAAGATAAACAGACGCTGGAAACAAACTTTAAACAATTCCCGAACAGTTTGATCATTTCTTGTTGGTTTCTGGTCAAACGGAAGTTTTGACGCGGCCTCCTGCCACGATCGACTCTGTTCTACCTCCCGGTAGAAGGCCTTGCCTTGTGTCTGAGAATAATATACGAGGTTACGCGGAACGGTTGTACTAAGAACATCATTCTGATCGTCTTTTACCATAGGCACAAGACTGTGTTCCTTCAGCCTGACTTGAAAATCAGATTCCATTCAAAGCTAGGAACAAACTAAACGGTTTCGAAACACGGCATTCTTGTTTTTGTAGCGATGATAGCACAGCGGTTAGCGCGGTCGGTTCAGGCGCCGAAGGGCGTGGGTTCAAACCTCAACAATGAGCTTGAGCTGTTGGTGAAGGAAAACGTCGTGAGGAAACCATAGCGTCATGGTAGGGTATTTTCTAGTACTCGGCTGGCTAGCTACCACCCTCAAGTTGAAAATCTGCCGCCAAGCATCTGTGTGTTCTGGCAGCCTCACTTGAATGCCAGTTTCAACCACACCATCACTTAACATCAGGTGAGTTGTAGTCAAACACCCGTCAACCATAAAAGAAAATAAAATGTAATACTTATGTGGTTCTAAAGGTCTAAGGTTCTTACCTTATAGCGTCTTACATTTTAAAATATTGAACTGAGTGTTGCTACATTAATTATTCGTGTACAGAATTTCGAGAGTTAACTCCGAGTTCCGAGAACCTCACCAATTACTAGCGTGGCTCGTGTTAAGTATAACTTTAGACTGCTTCGGTACATTTCGGGAGATAATTGAGATCTGTGACCTTTGTAGAACTTGTATAGACTCTATATCTGTCCAATTATAGTAGTTTAACTCGTAGCTTCAAGTTTAAAAATATTTATGAAAAGTATTTAGGTACTGTAACGGCGTTATATTTTTGATGTAACGTTGTGTGTACAGTGTAAAGGCAGTAAAAGTAACTTGTATGCCGTGACAGCAAACGGTGTGACGCCACTTTTTCGATTCCCTTCTATGTGTACCTACGCGTGTTTACTATACACCTCGTTTATTCTTTGTCTAAGCTGCATTATTTAAATGTTTTACATCTGCTGAACGTAACGTGACGCTATTTTTTTTTTTAATTTTGGAAATCTGATATATTTGGGTGTCTTCAGATCTAGAATAAACAATTCTCCTAGGTGAGCGTTCTGCATTCTAGACCGCATCTCTTAGCATTTATTGTAATATGGTCGAACGCAAACTTATTTTGAATAAGAAAATCTTATGAAAACAATAGAGAGTTTCTATCCATGCCAGCTAATAAGTACCTTAACCCATACCAAACTTGAACTTGATAGCTTTGATATTTCCTGGAGAAAATTACTGTGACAAACAGATAGCCATCTAAATCTACGAAAGTTGAGGATTAATTTAGGAGTAAATAACGACGAAGTTATGCGAACAAACATAAAGCATATATACGGTCGAATGAAACCTCATATTTTTTGAAGTCGGTTGAAAAGATCACAAAAGATCTTTTGGCGTTCACATATAGCCATATTTTTACGAACATAACAAAACAGACAACTTAACATTTGACTGCACAATCACACTGCAACGCAATATGAAAATACGGCTGGCAAAACAATCAGAGGGGTGCTCGTATGAATTCGTACCAACAGCGCTGTGGTTCTACACGTAGTGAATAATAGATTTGTTTTGTAAACTAGGTTTTTTTTACAAACATAATAGTTATCTTTCATATTACACCTAACAAGTGAACTGACTTTAGATTGGTAATTTTTTTTTTCAATTGACTTTGAAGTTTTCCAAATCGGTTGTATTTTTTTTAAATGTTTGTTACCTCAGAACTCCTGTATTAACCGATTTCGTTTTTTTTTTTAATTTGCAAAGATATTTATACTTTCTGATTAGTCTCATATAAATTTCATAATGTAAGTATATACGTTACATACGCAATACGAAAAAAAATACAAATTATATATTATATATTATTATTATATATTATATATTATTTGTAGTTTTTAAAGACGAAGTCCCTATACAGCTGACATAATAATTATTGTACAAACTTTTTGACGAGTTCATATAGAAGCACTTATGATATTTTAATTTAGTAAATTTTTATGAATGTAACTTTTTGGACAATAAAGTTTATTCTATTCTATTCTATCGATACAATTCGCACTAAATAAATTCGTGTTTGCACCTTTACATACAGTTAAAAATTAAAACACGAACATCTCTATCAATATCAGATTTTTTTAATTGAATCAAAGAGAAAAAGCGGTATCGGGCGGAAATGCCGGTATTAATTGATCGACATGAATCGAGCAGCTTGCAACGTGGAGAGTGCTTGGACGACAAATTGGTTTCATTGGAAATTGAGGCTCATAGTTCGAAACCTAGATTTGACTGGATCGGGTTTTTTGTGCGATAAAATTAACTGGCATGTTGCCGATTTGCTTCAATTGACTTCATTTCAAGTTAAAAAAAAAACGAATTCGTCGATGTATTTCTATCAAAAGAGACAGAAAAGCGGCTATGTGGAATAGACTCTACGTAATAAGATTGCTTTTGACAGCCCTGTTGGCTCACTGGGAGTATGTCTGCCTAAGCTGTAGGACGTGGGTACGATTCCCGCCAAGGACAAATGTTTGTTTGGTATAAACAAATGTTTGTTCTGTGTCTGCGTGTTCTGTATGTATTATAAGTATGTATTTACAAAAAAAAGTATTTATGTATTATATCAGTTTTCTGACTTCTATCACACAAGCTCTGCTTAGTTTGGGGTCAGATGGCGCTGTGTGTAATGTGTCCTACAATATATATATCTCTTTTTTTTTTATTGACTCTGCTCTCCACCACGATTGCAACATGGCCAAATATTTGAGGTTAGTAAATAATACTATTTCATAGTTTTTTTATGGAACATTCTGACAGAGTGTCCGGTCTAAGGTCACAGAATAATATCATTTAGAAAAAAAAATAAGACGACTAATTTTAATAATAATTACTTGGTGATTTTTTCTAAATTTTGCTTATTTTTCTTCTTTCACGTTTACATGCCGAACAACGGCAAAATAAGCAGAACTGGTACATATACCCAACTCTATTTTAGTGAATAAATGATACATTGAATTGAACTAAAATGATATTTCCGTGAGTAAAACTAGTAATAATTATAAAACTAAGAAAATGTTTCATAATAGGGATATTCCATCTACATTCGCATAGATCTTGCTAAACTTTGACAGTGGTACGTCTACCTCATAAATATGCGCCGGTGCACCGAACGCCCCTATAAAGAGATTCAGTTTCAATCTAAACTACAAATCTGCCACCGATACGAATTTCGTTAAAAGACTGCCAAAATCTATCTCTGGTCACACAATATATGTAGTTGAAAATGTAGATTAGTTTGTCTGCATTTGAAAACAAATTGTAATAGAAAAAAAAAGTTTTTACCATCTATAAAATCAAAATTTAATAATGCACTAGTTCTTCTTATGCAATACATATTGCATTTTGTGTTTAAAAATAATCTATTCCAGGCTAGGTGTGCTTTACCATCTTCGACCACACCGTCACTTAACATCAGGTGAGTTGTAGTCAAATACCTAGACTGTCAGAGTTAAAAAAAAAAAAAAAAAAAATTCAAGGATCCTACAATATCTTTCCGCAGTAACAGTATGCGTATGAATACATTATTATATTTTTATACAAGATTTTGCCGTGGTGGTGCCGGCTTAAGAATTGTACCCCACCCTTTCTACCCGTGGTTGCAGTAAGAGTCGGCTAAGGGATGTTATACGGAAGATGGGCAGCAGCGTCTTCCTTGAACAATCACACCTAACTGCGCTCGCCAACCCGCCTGCCAAGCGTGGCGAGTATTGGCAAAACCCCCTCAGGAAGAGGCCCATGTCCAGCAGTGGACGACCTATGGCTGATGATGATGATGATGATACAAGATTTTTATTTTTTATTAGGTACAGATTTAGTGTTTTGTGCGCTATTAAGTTTCGGTGATACGAGAAATTTCTTAGCATTCAATGATATTCCCGTGCAAGAGCCGGGTACATTGCGTTGCAGGGACAGGAACTCGTAGTGCCTAGGACTTACAACCCAGGGACTATTTCACATACGCAACAAAGCTCACCTTTATTGCCCGTGTTTACTTCCCTCCCTAACCAAATGTTAATTTTTTATGACTAGGTTTTTTATTTATTTTTGTGTCAAATATTGATGAAATTATCACCGACTTATAATAAAGTCGGTGATAATTTCATCTTAATAAAAAGCACAATATATTAATAACTTACGAAAACTTACTTAAAATTCTTGAAAAATAACTCAATTTCATAAAAAATTCCATCACATTTCGTCTTACAATCTTATAAGCGAAATACCAACTATCTAAGAATGCAGACGAGCACAGCCGCAGGGCAAACCACAATTTTAATAAAATCCAGTGTCGGACCGTTATTAAATCAAAAGAATACCCCTTTCCCCTCCTCATACCTCGCCCCTCTCGGGGACCGATAGAAGGGTACCGGGGTATTTGAAAAGCGGTATTTAATCCTTTTCGCATTAGTTGATGCAGTCTAAAGGAAACGTATTAATGTTGGATCAAAATATCTTCGTCTCTGCAAATTCTGAAATATCATTATTTTTAGCAATGAAATGATAATCATATTACAGGTTTGGCTTTTTACGAATTTAGATTCATCTAAATCGAATGAGTAGTGTAGGTGTTACGTATATACATATTTGGGAGACAGCTAAAAACATGAACTTTTTACTATAAAGTTAAATTTTGATATGATCCAAATGAGTTTTCTCATACGTTATCATAAATCATTAGTTTTGGTATAAAGTTAGTGATTTTAATTATTTTTTCTCCTTACGAGAAGATCGTCTAGTCATGTATCACCGCGGTGATAGATATTTTGCTACCATGCAGTAGTGTGTAAACATTAAAGTGTACTATAGCTAGTGAAATTACGGGGCTGTTGAGACTAACCATTGAAAGTCTCAAAGTATTGAGCGCCAAAGCAGCGATGCCCTGAACTTTGTTTAAAACAAAGTTCTGTGTATCGCTGCAATGGTCATGGACAGGGGCTATCTCTTACCATCAGAAAAGTACATAGTTAGTACAATTGCTTTAACATAAAAAAAATTCGTGTTCATGCGTGTAAATCTGACTTACTTATTTATTTCGATACAAAACACAGAATACAAATTTTACATCAGCATTATATGACAAAAGGGTTCGATCTAAATTATATTCCTTGACAAATGTGTATAACATGAACATTATAAGTAAGAAGCAGCACTAAATATTAATCAGAAGCATGATAAATAGTGCAAAAAGAGTGACACAAACCATAAAAAAAAAAAAAAAAAACATAATCATAAAGAAACAGACACGGAGTGTACAAGCCATCAAGCTAATTACTCTTGCTTTTTATAAGATATCCCATTCCAGTTAAAGTTAAATAGATCTATCGAGCTATTATGATCCACAAAGAAATCTTCTAACGTTCGATATATAAAATTTAAAATCAAATTTATTTCGTGACGGAAATAACACTAGGTATCTCATGTTTTTATCTTTGTTCTTTCTAAAGCATCTAAACGATCAATAAACGTATAAATAAAACCTCGGCTTCCCCACAGCCAATTTGCCCGCGACACGAGGTGTGCTGCAGGTAAGTTATTCGGATCCCCATCGAGTATGGGGGCGATAAGGGGCCAATAAAGGAGCGTGATCGATTTTCAAGGGGCTGTAAGGAACTTTGCAAATCTCTTTTGTAACTTTTAGATCCTTGTGTTGGAACAATCTATCTACTATTACAATTCCACACTTAGAGCTTACAGAGCGCTGTATGGTTTTACCCGTTATTCTAACAATTTTTATGAATAAAAAGTAACTTTGTAAGAGCAGGATATAGTTTTTTTTTGTCATTTTATTATTTTGGCAATTACATTGACAATATTTTTATATTGACAATACTGCGGACATGCCGTGTCGGTCAAATTTTATTTTTCAGTGCTTTTATGATTATGATGTTGTTCATTGTCAACTAGCCTGATATTAAGTAACGGTGTGGTCGACGATGATAGCCACATTCTCAAGTGAGGCTGACGGAATACACCATAAGGTGCTTGACGACAGATTTTCAACTCGAGTGTGGTAGCTAGCCAATCGAATATAATACAATTTCTTTCCGCTATGATATCCTCACGATATTTTATCTCACGATATTGATCTCATGGCTGTGGCCCAATGGTTCCTTCCAGAGTAACCATTGAGCTATCACCGGTGTACATTAAAAAAAAATGTTGGATGTACCTACAGTTTTACAGTAGCTGAAGGAAAATCTATAAACACTGTATGAGGTCTTTATTTTTCTCGAAAAATTATTATTGATGCGATCATAGCCAAGTAGCCGTCTTCCCATTAATAAATACTAGAAGCAAATTTTAGCTTATACTTATTTAACCTGTGCTATTAGGTGCGCAGTGAGTGTATCCAGCTCATGTTATTAGAATATTCATGAGCAAGTCATGTGAATTCAAAATATTACAGAAATACATTACCAAACATGTGCCTTATAAGTCGGTACGCAGGGAGGCAAGTGAGTGACGTCACGCGGCCCACGTGGTGTCCCGCAGGAAATGAGCTCTCTCCGTTGCGCGGGAAATACACCGTCAGTTTGACTTGACGCCGCTTGCTAGGATATTGATGCGGCTTGATGAAATATTATCTTGTCGTACATTAAAAAGTTGTAAAAATGTGAGAGAAGAAATCACTCTGCGATTCACGGTTTCTGTTTGTTTGACAAGCTATGTGTTTGACCACAACTTACCTGATGTTAAGTGACGGTGTGTGTGACACCTAGCCAGGAATGAAACTAGCACTCAAGTGAAACTGCCGGAACACACCGTTAGCTGCTTGGCGGCAGATTTTAACTTGAGGGTAGTAAAAGCCAATATTAGAAAGTGCTAGGGTACTTACTTAGACCACGCTGTGCTTTCCTCACGACGTTTTCTTTCGCCGGCAGCTCAAGCTCATTGTAGGGGATTTAACCAACCTTACCCCTACTTTTAAAGCCTTTAAAAAGTTGAGTTCAGATAAGGTGAAAACAAAACTAATTTTGTCAATATTAGCCTGTACTTTTATATTTATTTAACTAGCTAAGTTGGCTTCATTAAATTAATTTAATGGTCGTGTATAGGACGCCTTAAATGTACATGCGAAGGTACGTACGTATTCTCACAGCGGAAATTTGAGACTCACTCTTCCGACAGATTTCTATATTAATTAAACGATGAAATATAAATTTAATATGAGGTATATGACGTTTTAAGTGAAATTAGTTCTTGCATGTGAATTTATTCATGTAATAAATTTCTAAATGTAAAGTGTAACAAAATAATGAGACGAACGATACGCTCTGCTGATGGTAAGAGATAACGAATGTCCACGACCATTGCAACAATACACAAAAACTTTAGTAGCGAAAAAAAATTCGGGCTTCGCTTCGCTGCTTTGGCGCTCCTTACTTTGAGACCTTTGATGGTTAGTCTCAACAGCCCTGTAATTTCGCTAGCTGCAGTATCCTTCAAACCGAAACACAGCAATGTTTACACACTACTGCTGGGCCGTAGAATATCTGGTACTGTGGTGGTACCTAGCTAGACGACTTCTTGCTAACAAGATCTACCACCAAGGAAAATTTTATTAATAAAGTTAATAAATAGTACTCAAGATTTATTTAGGGTATAGTTTGGCTATACATTAACATTCAAATTATAATTGATAACTATAAGACGTTTGATTGTCGATGATTTGGTGAAAATGAAACAGTACAGTTTTTATTATTAAATATTTTATTCATTTCAAACATAAGGGTATTAAGGGTATATTAATAATTCAAAAATATGAATTTAATACTTAAATGATATTAAACACGACAACACTGCTTCCAAATTAATTGCTGTTGATAATTAATGACAGTCTAGCTGATGACTAATTATTGCATATTAATTATAATTGTGGCAGTAGCTTTGCGACAGTAGCTTATAGAGATTATATTTTGAAAATAAAATTAATTGTACTCATTCATTGGAAAGTATTTTTTCGTTGGTTTTGCTTGTTTTTATTTCGAGTTTATTTAAATAAATACTGGAGAACATTGACTTCCCTGTTAGCTCATTTGGTAGAACAGCTGTTTCTAGAGCTGTAAGGCGTGGGTTCGATTCCCGCCAGGACAAACATTTATGTGACGATTAATGTTTTTTATTTAATTTTGTATTTAAAAAACCGGCCAAGTGCGGGTTGGGCTCGCGCACGAAGGGTTCCGTACCATTATCTATAAAAACGGTAAAAAAATCGCGTTTGTTGTATGGGAGACCCCTTAAATATATATTTTATTCTGTTTTGTAGTATTTGTTGTTATAGCGGCAACAGAAATACATCATCTGTGAAAATTTCAACTGTCTAACTATCACGGTTCATGGGATACAGCCGGACAGACAGACAGATGGACAGACGAACGGACAGCGGAATCTTAGTAATAGGGTCCCGTTTTACCGTTTGGGTACGGGACCCTAAAAAGTATATAAGTATTCTATCAGTTATCTGGTTCAGATAATAGACGCTTTGCTTAGTTTGGGGCTAGATGGCGCCGTGTGAAATGTACTACTACATTTATTTCCGACAGCGCTATAAAAAATACATTATTTTGAACCTATTCACTTTTAATTACATTAATTACTGTAATATGGCTTAACCCTTAATTTAGATTCGAGAAGTATACTGAAAGTCGAGTTCCAAAAAATATGGACTAAAAAGATGAGGTCTGCCGCCAAAAATATTGGTTTGGGTGCGGTCAATACATATTTAATATTCCTGGCAAAAATTATCAAGATCTTGAACGCAAGCATTTCTCGTCAGTGTCCGCCAACATGAAGAGGAAGTAGAACTGTCGCGCGAGCTCTCGGTAAGAGATTTTTTTTCTAATTGCTTTTGTTAGACAACAATATCTGATAAATTGATATGATCATGTTATTGAATATTTGAAACGGTGTACATAATTGTTAGGTTAGTAAACTGAGTACTTTTTGTTTTGTACTGGTGTAAATGACGACGTACAGTATTCTTCCCATTTCTAAACGTGTAGTGATGTGACATCGTGTATGACGTACAGTATACTAGACGTATTCTCGGTATGCAGAAAACAAGAATAAAAGACAAAATCACCGTTTTTGCGAACAAAAATATATTTTTTTCCCTAGTAATAGTAAGAATAATGCATAGAACAGATGTATGCAATACGATATCAGTTTTTACAGTACATTTACGTATATTTTTTTTATTTTTCTTAACTATTAATATTGGTTATTTTGGTTTCAGAACTTCGGAACATTCCAAAATTGACTTGCCATAGTAAAATGGTATGATAACAAAGTTGTGAACTGTGTAAGCTCTTATCAAGAGCATACTAGAGTCACAACTTTGTCTCACATATCAAATCATCAGCCATAGGTCGTCCACTGCCGGACACAGGCCTCCTCCTGGGGAGGTTTTGCCAACATTCGCCACGCTTGGCAGGCGGGTTGGCGAGCGCAGTTAGGTGTGATTGTTCAAGGAAGACGCTGCTGCCCATCTTCCGGATTACATCTCTTAGCCGACTCTCACGGCAACCACGGGTAGAGAGGGTGGGGTACTATTCTTACGCCAGCACCACCACGGCACACTTTGTCTTATTCTGTTGATAAGATCAAGCGATACAGCAAAGAAGAAAAGAAGAAAGTTGATGTAAGCTGCCTACAACTAATCAAACACTACAACGCCCTCGTGGGCGGTGTGGATCTTTGCGACATGATGGTGGCTTCGTATAGGACAAAGTATAAAAGTCGACGGTGGTACATGGCTATATTCGCCCAAATGCTGGACATATGCGTTAATAATGCTTGGCTGCTTTATCGCCGGAATTTTACGCGCAAAACTGTGAAAAATATGTGCCTGAAGAAGTTTCGTAACCAACTTGTCCAAGAACTGGTTTTAAGCTCCAGAAATGGACCTTTTCCACAAGATGTTCCTGAAAAGGAGACCAAGGCGCGTTTGAAACCCCGTCCAACATTTGCTGTGTGTTATGACAAAGTAGGTCACTGGCAGGACTTCACAACTTACGGACGCTGCAAGCATTGCAAGACGAATAAAATAGAAGTTTATTGCACAAAGTGTAACCAAAGGATGTGCTTTGCCTGCGAAAGCTCAATTTCATAAGAATGTATGCGTTTAACTTAGTGGCTATGATGCTTATTGACACTGCTGAAAGACTTATCTGCATGCTTTCCCCTCGAAGACTGAATTTTTATACGGGGTTTTAATTAGTATAAGGATTTTCATGGTGTCATTTTTTGTAGAAATCTTTAATCCTAATCTCTTTATATGTTATTGTAATTTTTATGTATTTTTATTAGAATAGCGGGTAAAACTCAATTAAAAAGACGAAATTATGTTCCTATTTCAGACTGAAAATGTTGAATTGATGTTTATTTTAATAAATTTGATTATATAATTGATAAAATATAATTTTTAATTATATTATTTTAAAAAACACAATAAATATCCACAAAAACAATTTTTCTACGGCTTTAGATATTGTCCAGTATAGTGTACGTGCAACAATCACCTAATTTTCTAGGTTTTTAGAAAAGTCCAGCATACTTCCCGCCCTATATCACCAAATCTATTGATAAGGGAATTTTTTAATTATTTTTTCCATCTTGCTGTATAACCTAACACCCCTAAAATCGATAGTATTTATTTAAAATCACAAAAAAGCGGTCTGGGCAAATTAAGGGTTAAAACGTTTATTTCTTGAAAATAATAATGGTCAATTTATTATAATTAAATTGGTCAAATTATTAATCAATTGAACTGATCTTATAATCAATTAAACTCAATACAATGAAAACAAACAGCGCGTCACCCATCACTGGTTCGCAATGCGCGCTCGTAGTGCACCTCTAACTTACGCATCGACGGTCACGTGGGAGAGCGTTGTATTATTCTCATATTAATAATGCTGTACGTGTAAACAGCGAACGATAATGAATTGGATGCTATATAAAAAGGTGGAAAATAAACAGTTACTAGAAATACTGACGTGTTGCAACGTGTTCCAAATACATCATGTAATTTTAGTTGGTGGTAGACCTTCTTAGCAGGACGCAGGTTAGGTAAATACCAAAGCGGTACCAGATATTCAGCCGCCATGCAGTAGTGTGTAACCATTATTGTGTTCGGGCTTGTAGGGTACTGCAGCTAGCGAAATTACGGCTGTCGAACCATCGAAAGACACACAGTAAAAGTAATTTGCTCAGGTCCCGACATAAGATTACAACTTAACTTAAAACTAGTATCAGAGAATTGCTTTTAAAAATAAATATGAATATGACCCCTTTGTAAAACTTTTGACTATAAAAGTAGATTAATCCTACACACATGCTCACACACCCGACACAAACACACACACTCGCACTCAAACACACACACAAACGCACACACACAAACACACACACACACACACACTCACACACTCCCACTAGCTGCTGTAAGATATACGGTATAGCAGTAGAAAGGGTTATAATTACGTATGCACAATTTTTTTACAATGAAAAAATATATACTATACAATATATACAAATGCATCAGTTTTCATAACTTACCATAAATTTTTTTTTCTACAAATATATAGCAGTACGATTGTATCGGAGGCTTAGAGTCAAACAATAACAAAGTGGAGTGGGGACCCATGACCCGTGGCGGGAGCACCATCATTAAGGCTGCTCACATGGGCTGAGTGTTGGCACGGCACTCGAGCCGCGCTGTCCCGAAATAACGAACGGCGATATTTGAACTGTTTACTGCAGGTATCAAGTATACACAGCAAGCGCTGCGCCACTGAAGTACTATATAAATGATTGCTCATTTATCAATTCAAAATAATTTAAAAAACTTCGGGCCCACTCTTACTGTCCGGATTATCCGAGGAGGCTGCACGAGTAGCCATGATTTTTGCCATGATATTGTAAATGAACCGTAATTGGGATCGATGTAAAACTTAAACATGTAATTTTTCAGTTGTCTGTCTATTGACAAGCTAAAATTACGATAGATGGAAATACCCCCCAATATTTTTATCTCATCTTTCAGCTATTGTAGCAATAACAAAAAAAAACTCATGAAACGAACATACCATTCCTTATCCGTTTATTAGAAAACATTTTTTATAGACTTTACTCTTCATAAATGTAATTAAATTATTGCGAGTTACGTTAGCTTACTAGTAACAATACGATCGAGCGGTAGTTCTATTTTCTTCATTATACTTTTATGATTAGGAAATATCGTATGGGGCGAACGTGGGATTTTTGTGAGGGAGCCAGCTCTTAAAATCTCAAAAAAAAACTCTATATGGAATTTCATCCAATTCTGATCAATAGTAATTGAAATTACTATTATGTATTACAACAACTCTACATTTGTTAAATAGTGATAATATTTTAACGGAATGTTTATTTTAGTGAAACAATAAACACAACTGCGTCACACAAAAAAAAGAACTACTTTGTTCAAAATACTTAAAACCTGTGTCATTTGGAATAAGTCCCACAACATTTGTTTTTTATTGGCAAACTTGATTTTCGGCCACAGCTCATCTGATGTTAAGTGACGGTGCGATCGAAGATGGTAAATTCAGCTAATCTGGAATTGAACTGAGTCTCTAGTATGGCTTCCGGAATATACCGTTAGGAACTTAGTGATAGATCTTCTATAGAAAGTGGTAGCTAGCCAGCCGAGTACCAAAAATACCCTACCACCACGCTACGGTTTCCTCGCAATGTTTTCCTTCACCGGCAGCTCACTGTAAAAAGTATGTAGTCTTAAATAAATATTTCCATATTTTGTCAACAAACTTTCTAAATGCAGGTATTTGAAGCTGAGGTCGGAGTTTCAAATTGTGGTCACGGGGGCCCGGGTGCTACTGTGTGCGGGTTTGGGGACGGCGGACCTTTTTCGTGTTTAGTTTGGACCCTTTTTGCGCAGGTTTTGTCGTTGACACAACAGTTTATATGAAGACATTTTTATTACGAGGTATTTCCCGCCTACGTTTGGTTTTCTTTAGCCAATAAAATGAATTGAAAACTAGACAAAAAATATTTTGTGAGATATTTATTTACATGGCGGTAGATCTTAGCTGGACATCGTCTAGGTACGTATCAACACAGTACCAGATATTATGCCGCCAAGCAGTAGTGTGTAAATACAGGGCTGTTGAGACTAGCTGACAAGTCTCAAAGTAATGAGTGCCAAAGCAGCTATACCTTCGACTTTGTTTTGATCACAGTTCTGTGTGTCGCTGCAATGGTCATGCACAGGCGTTATCTCTTACCATCAGGAGAGCGTATCACCACCTCATTACTTTTACATTTAAAAAAGTTTGCCAAACTTATCACACGTCACATTAGCATGTCGGTTACATGATCACATTGGTGACGTGCTTACATTAGCACGCCGTTGATGCGAACCCATAAGTTTTGCCCCTATCAAAAAATCACTCAACGTGGGTAAAGAAGTTTCCGCTTCAATACGAAACAAAAAGCAAATTCTTCTATTGATTCTTAAATGTCTCAACACTTTGAAAAGATACTCGAATATGCTTTTTGTATATATAAGAAATATAATTCTTCGAATAAGAAAGTTCTAGACTAAAATTATTTCTCCTTTTTTCGTACCGTCTATTGGCAGCCACTCTGCATTCCGAAGAGAACTCTGCACTGTGTACACTAGTGCCTAGTACACAGCGATAGTGTTGCAAACGCTTGCATATTGGACGTCGCTGTCAGCTTGCGAGCGCTCGCTTGTGTGTACACGTGCTTAAACGGCAGGGTTGCCACCAATTACTATGACGTCATCCATCTAAAATGTTATATTTTTCAAAATCATAATTGTTCGTTGCCAATCCATTTTGTTACTTAAAGTCCTGTTTTTAATGTAAAAGTAATGAGACAGGAGACGCATGCCCATGACCGTTGCAGCGATACACAGAACTAGAACAAAGTCTAGGACATCGCTGTTTTGACGCTTATTACATGAATACCATTATAATAGTAATAGGCAGATTCTGTCTCTTACCATCACGAGATTGTCTCCATTTCGAACAAAACGATTTGATTCCACGTTCATTGTGAGGACTGCTAGATAGTGGAATGCGCTGCCTGAGTGGTTGTTCCCAGATTGATACAATCTAGGTGTCCTTCAAGTCGAGAGTGGATCGGTATCTTCTAGGTAAGCGTGCTCCATCTTAGACCGTTCCGACCGAGTATCATCAATTTAAGTCGGGTGAGATAGAGGTCAAACATTAGCTTATTTATTATTTAAAAAAAACGAATCACAAAACTATACCCTATCTTATATTTCGTATGTCTACTTTCACATATAAACACTGGTTTTTCTATAGACTGATTAAAATTTTCTATGCTGCCATGAAATGTATAAATTTCAGTGTTTTTTTCTTTCTATGTACATTAAAGCCTATTTGAGAGATATCAGAAGTTTAATTGCATCTAGCTACGACGTAACTTTTCGTTTGACGACAGCCATAACCACATTCAAAGTTTTTATTAGTTATTTTATGAAACGAAAACATGATTTTATAGTCACGAGATAATAGAGTTTACGTTGATAAAACACGAGATTTTATTAGAAAATAAAATAAGTGCTTCAAATAATACAATAAAATACGCCCACAAAATGTAAACCTAGTTGGTTGGTATTCTTATAGGGCGATAAGTTGTTGCCCGTGGTTTTAGACTTGTAAAAATATTCTATAGTAACCAAATGCTTTTTTTATACTCGTGGTCGGATGCTGCTTGCGGGTCGCTAGTCTGTTCACGATATACACACAAAACCCTAACCTTAACCCTAGATTAAGATTAATTTAAATAACTTCCCATTTCCATGTATTGAAAAATATTGCAATTCAAAATTGCATGACAAAGTTCATGCCAAGGTTAATTTAAAATTAAAAAAGGGTTTTTTTTCTGCTATATAGAGTATTGTATATCACTTTCTTGTTAACTATATCATTATATCTATTTCCAAACAAAAATTATGAAATTTTGTTCACAATTACGGACACAAGTATATCAACAATACAATTTCGCAAGTAAATAGTAGCAAAAAAGGATACTTTAACTGTAACAGTGTTAGAAAATTATATGGTCTATTTTATACGTACCTATTCGAGATATTTATTGCTTCCATACTGTACAAGATATTGTAAATACAAAATGGTGCACAGTCAAATATGGACCCAGTCGGGCACAACATTGTTTGAGACAACAAGAGAGGCATTGTACACGCTATTTACATCCTTTGCATGTTAAGGCTTAATATAAGTGCCCTGCAAAGATTGATTCCATCACCATTTTTTACAACCGGACGGCCAAAAAACGCGACCACAACGTCATCCGTATAAATGATGGATATTTCTCACGTGCGTACGTTTTAAAGCGTTTCGATTCCACATTTTTTATTCGCACAGTGAGGTTGTGAAACTTTATCGGAATCTGAATTTGCTGAAAGGTGCTTGGGTGTCAAATCTAGAGTAAAGAGGTTCCTTCTTGGTAAGCATGCTCCATCTTAGACCGACTACTGCTTAACATCAGGCAAGGTGTGGTCTATCTCGAATCTATTTTGAATAAAAAAGTTTTAATATTGATTTTCTAAAATAGTATTTTACTGATAGAAAGGGAGCGTAATTTGTTTTTGTGTTTTAGTAAGGTTGTTATACTATAGTATTTCATAACATAATAAAAATGTTCTACAAAATTTTTGTAAATCCGTGAGGTACGTTTTAAATGCGATAAATGATAACAAACTTTCATGTCACGTATTCCGTTGACGAAGCATTTTTTGCTTCAGTATATTTTGCGTGTGACAACCCTGAATCTCTAATCGAGCACTCACGCCATTGATGTGTTGAATTTTTGAAATACCCGTAGGCCTCTTTGACGTAGATACGGGTGAATTCATGAGGCCTCCCGCCCTCCTGTGAGACACGAGGTCTGCCACCCCGCTTTTAGGATGCCTAGATAGATGCTAGTGTAGTGAACCCAAACTATTGAACTAGAGGTTAAGATTTTCATTCAATCTATAAAAGTTAAATATCAGTATTTTTTTAAATCTGTATAGGTTGCATAACGATTCTTTTAAATTCTTATTAAGTTCGTTTGACCACATCATGATATTAGACATCGATGTGGTATAGGATGAAACACGACTACCTGGCATGAATTTGTTTAGGTACTCTGAATTTAAAGACACGCATATTTATGATCTTTTTCAGGATACAAAGACCACGGCATAATTAATCATAATATATTCGCCAATTTTTTTTTAATTACTCTTCTGTTGATAAGAGATAACGTATGGCCATGACCATTGCAGCAATAAACAGAACTTTGAGTAACAAAACAAAGTCCAGGGCATCGCTGCTTTGGCGCTCATTACTTTGGATGGTTAGTCTCAACAACCCTGTAATTTCTTTAGTCGCAGTGCCCTTCAGAACGAAACACAGTAATATTTTCACACTACTGCTTGGCGTCTGAATATCTGGTATTGCGGTGGTACCTCCGTAGACGACCTCCTGCTAAAGAGATCTACCACCAGCTAGATCATCTCTGTCGCTAGCGACACTATAAATACCACAACAATAAGCAATTTCTCAAAATCTTATGTGCATTGTCAAATATTTTCACATAATAAAAATGGGGTTAGTACAAATAAAACCCATAGCATTTAATACAATCCAAAAATCGTACCGTTCATTTTAAAGTCAAAAACACTGCTACTTAAAGTTACGAAGAAGCTAATTTAATAAATTCCAAGTTTATCAGTCCGTCCCTCCGACTGCGAGCATCTTCGGGATCACCTGCCATTTGCCGCCGAAACTTCGCCAAATAAGGTCAATTAATAAACAAAATCTTAGAGCGTTTTACATCGCTAAGCGGCTGGGCGCTGACTCGCCTCACCCTGAATCTTTGCCCCTATTATCATAATCCCCGCATTGCCCCGCGCTCTCCTGAGCTACACTTCGCGGCTTGGATATGGCACATCGCGCTGTGAAACGAATCGTAGGTACTACAACTAAAATTTCTCTCCGACATTGTACGTAAATATTAATTATACTGACATTGTTATATATCCACTTTGACATTAATTAATTTATATTTTTATGCTCGGACGTAACTGTATTTTATCGTTTGACATTTATTATGCTATAATATATCTCATTGATATTACAATTTTATTTTATTTTTTATAATGTTTGACGATTAACTACTAGCAGTTGTTCTTACTTTGTTTTTTTTGACGTTGTACCAATGTCAAGTGTTGCATGTAACACGATTATTTTTGCATGTCGTAAGGCAGACTATGGCGCTCTCCGACTTTGATAGATACTATTTGGGTCCCTTCAGGTCACGAGAGAATCAGTTTCTTCTAAGTAAGCGTGCTCCACCGTAGACCGTATCTTCGCTTAACCTCGTGAGAGATAGCAGTCAAACACAAGCCTATAAAAAATCTTATAGATCACATTATGTGACCGAAAATAAAATACAGTCGCAATTCATTTCTATTAGGTTTCATTATTTTGCTAAAAAAATATGTTATTTATTTTTTCGTGCGTTCCAAATAATAAGGCGGTCACTGTATTCCAGTTTTACCCCTAAGTTACAGGGCTACCCCTGGAGGGGCAAAGGGGCAAGTTCGAGAAATCCCGGGCGCGTGATGAGATTATTTCGCTCGAGATTGAAATGAGTGGAATAGTAAAAGGAGTGGCAACCGAACTTGTCCGGGGGTGTGGGATGTGTGGGTAAGTAAAGGGGACTTTTTTGTTGTGAATAGTCGATTTAAAAACTTACTTAGTTTCTTTATGTTAATAAAATTAAAAAAGAAGAAAGGTAATCGTCACACATTACAATAAGGTTTTAATTAATACTATAGGATTTGTGAGGTCACATTTCATGTCAAATACCAATAGATGCACTAATAGTGAATATTGTGCAAGTAAAGACAAATCTGGGTCTAATAATACATATAATATTACTATCTATATTATACCATCGGTACCGGCAAATATATTCACATATTCGCTATTTTTTTAAATATGTAAATGTGATGGGACAAACGAGACACTCACCTCATGGTAAGTGATAACGCCTGTCCATGACCATTGCAGCGATACACAGAACTTTGAGTAGCAAAACAAAGTCCAGGGCATCACTGCTTTGCCGCTCATTACTTTGAAATATTCGATGGTTAGTCTCAACAGCCCTCTAATTTTGTTAGCTGCATTTTTCTTCAATCCGTAACACAATAATGTTTACACACAACTGCTTGGCGGCAGAATATCTGGTATTGCGTTTGCACCTGCCTAAACGACATCCTGCTAAGGAGGTAAAATCACCAAATTATAATCTCTGAATTATATCCCTACAAGAAAAATGTAAGATTGTATGTATAAATATATCTAGCATGTTCCTCTTATCGTAAACTAAAGTAAATTTGTCGTAAACGTGATGCTTAACAAGGTGAATGAATTCCTCGAATCGATTCTCTTTAAACTTTTCTTACTGATGCGACTATAATTTCTGTTACCTATTATATCTCTAATGTCAATTTTATTTTTTCCAAAAACAGGCCCACAAATTAGGTATTCCTCCCGCTTGTTCCGGACAGATAAAAATATCCCTCTCCAAGGCGCAATCATTAAAATCTCATCATCGCGAGATCACGATGTATGTACCTATCTCTGAGCCTCGGGAAAACGGCGGAAAATTGCCTGAAGATGCTAATACGGGTACTCGATCGCATCTCACTGTGAACAGCGCGCGTCCCGGCTCACTCCTACAAAGTTACTTTCCGATTCGATTAAATTTTATTTCTGGTCCAGAATTAAATCATTCTAGTCGTATTCCACAGACTCTTAATAGATTTAAGTGTAACTTCATGGTGTTCACGCCCTGAGATTAACTCAAATGAAAAACTATTGTACAAAAATATGTGAATTTAACATCTATACATATTAGACACATACTTGTAGGTTTAGCCTGTTAGAAACTTAGTGTGTGTGAATTTCCAGATGTAAGTCAGCTTTAGTTTCGATGCTTCGACACTAACGTTTTTATAAACGATTTAATTGTATTGATCAACTGTGCACGGATGACAGATGGCAGTTGTTGAAAGCGAAAATCCGAAGATCGAAATGAGTGACTTGATAGTAGTAATGTGCGGGTTCTGGTCCATGGGATATAGGAGCGCCCAACCAGCAGCAAAGTGACGTGACCAGCATAAAGACGAAGCACAGGATGCGGTGAATGATAAGCGGACAACGAATCGTTTTCACTTTAAAACATATTCCGAATCAGCCATGTTTATTATAAACTGTCCCACTGCTGGCCGTGGGACTCTCTTCATTGTGAGGAGGATAAGGCTTTAGTCCACCACGCTGGCCAAGTTCGAGTTGGCAGACTTCACATATCTTCGAGAAATCTTTTTATATAACTTTCGGTCATGTAGTTTCCTCATGATTTCTTTCACCGTTTGATATCAGCGGCATCCCTAAAAAAAGGCAGACATGCGTGCCGTGACAATCGAACCCAGGACCTCCAAATTTGAAGTCAGACGGTCTCCGAACTAGGCTAATATTATTTAGTAATAAATTTCTAGTTAATTAATCTAAAACATATAATCATTTCGATATAACCAGAATCGAACAGAACATAAAGATCAGGTAGGACCCGTTCATCAGACTGTGTTACGACCATCTCGCTCATCGCTCCATCGCTCTATGAACCAGAACCTGCATTTTACAACTACTCGCCTTGTCTGGGAAGAGCTCTGTGTAGTAGAGTTATTATAAGCTGATTATATGATGTAGGTACTGTATAATTAACAATTTCACATTTTGATTATGGATGTAAAGATGAGTTATCGGAGTAACACTTCCAAAAAACAGAGTCTTGCCGTAACAGCCTCGGTTCCCGACAAATAGGAACTTTATTCAAAGCAGCATCAATTTATTTGCGCCAAATGACGACGCTCCGAATTAATGTGTTTTGTGTTGAACCACGACTTCCTTTTTCTTCAAAGTTCGCGAAGAAAACAACGGAAAGGCAAGGGAATAAAGGAAATTGCAGTAACCATAATTTAACTCCGCGAAGTGACATTCCGAAAATAAGGCGACAATAGCCGGCCGGGATCGGCGATACTTCCTCACGCTTTATGCAACACTTCATAAAAATCGCGCCACCTACTTTACACACACTAAGATTTTTGTCAGAGAACAAAATAAAAGTTAGTAGAAAGTACCTATAATATAAATAATATATTATTATTCTGCTTGGATGCTATGTTGCTATCTGCTTGCTATAAGAATACGCTAAACCGCTCCAACTCACAATATCTAGTTTAGTTTTTGATAATTTCAGTATGTGTTATGTTGTGTGTTTCTTTGTGTTTTTGTGTGTTTGTAACCATTTTGCAATTTTGTAGCGATAATAGCTCAGTGCTTAGCAAGGTCGGGTTATACGCCAAAGGGCGTGGGTTCAAACTCCAAGAATAAGCTTGAACTGCCGATAAAGGAAAACCGTGAGAAAACCATAGCATGGTGGAGGGTACTAGCTACCACCTTCAAGTTGAAAGTTGTGTTCCAGCAGCCTCACTTGAAATCCAGTTTCATTTCAGGCTAAGTGTGTTTACCATCTTCGACCACACCGTCACTTAACATCGGTTGAGCTGTGGTCAACACCTAAACTGCCAACAACGCAATTACTTAAAGAGTTTTCTTTGGATATCATAGCATGAAACAATTTAACAAGAAGGTTATTTCTTATCATGACATAGGCTACTTTTATAATTTTATAAGTATACATAATATGTCCACATGAACAAAGGCATGGGCATTACCTATTAGTTGATAAAAGACAAACTTAATTTATTATTGTTGTAGGTAAGGTAAAGGCGCCTATGTTGGACGCGGACCAGCCATGGACATTTGTATATTTTACCTCCAAAATTAAGCAAACGTGTAGTATTTTTTTTCAAATGTCAGCACCGATCAGTTGTGCTAATATTTTAGCTGTCATACCAACTGTTTTTAACAGCCGACACCCATTTTGATTGCGGCTATAACAGTTTTTAGTTACGTGGTGTCATTTGGTGTCGGGAATCGTAATTTATTACAAGAATCGCGATGCAAGTAAGTACACTTAACGTCTTATTTTGTGTCAGGTGTATCGTCGTTGTAGAAATTCATATTATTTAGTGATTTATCAATAGTAATACATTACTTTTATAATATAATTCATAATGTCATTGTTATTCGAACCCTAAAATTACCGGTGTCAATAGCTGGATATTATTTCAGCACGTACACCCAATCATGGACAGAGCGTCCATAAAGTGAACTTCCTTATTTTAATTTTTTTTCATGTATCATACGTCTATTCTAGTATATCTTCATATTTCTCTAGAAATCTGCAATAAATTATTAGTCTATCCAATAATGGACATTCTGTCCATGACTGGGTGTCTGTAATAGGTTCAACGTATTTCTAATACAAAAAAATATTTTCAACCTAGGAATGGCACCAAGAAAAGACTAGGCAAAAGAACAAATAGCCAAGGCTATCGAAGAAGTAAGAAAAGGAGAGAAAATATCTGTTGCAGCTACATGATACGGAGTCCCAAAGATAGACATTTAATTTAAGTTCGTGTCTTATTATGACCTAATTGTTTTTGAATGATAATTGTGCAAAGATGTTATATTTTGCTTAAAGTTGGCTTTCGAGTATTGTCTTGATATATAAGACTGATATTGATAATAATGTTAGATTGTTTTTATTCAAATATAAACATAGCTGACCGGTTGGCTTAAAGAGAAGCATTCCGTTAATAACAAATACTTTTGTTTTTTACTTGATTATATTATTCATATTTCCATAAGTAGCTGTTCATAATTAGGGGTCCTGCACTGAATTATTACTGTCCATTGATGGTTGTTCATAATTAGATAATGTCCATAATTGGGGGTCCTACACTGGATTATTACTGTCCATTAATGGTGTCCAAGAAGGACTGTTGCTTATTTATAATATTTTATTGTACTGAGTACTAAACTGAAATTAAAGATTGAATACTGATTAATAAAAGAGCTTTTCATTTACCTCCAAATCACAAAGAATGTATTTAAAAAAATGAAGAAATTATTAAGCAAATACAAAAAAATTACGCTTATACTGTCCATGATTGGTGACTTTACCTTAGGTACTTGTTAATTTTCATGATCGTTATTCATACTTGAAGCGCCATCTATTGTGGAATGGTAGCTCAGTACAGTTTCTTAACCACTTTGTTTCAGTATTATTGGATAGTGGGCTCTGACTAGTCTTGTAAAAGATTCTTTGGTAAAGAAACCAAAAATTTACAGCAACCCATGGAAGTAAGACATTCATAAATTTGCCACTAGATGGCGCATACATATTTGAGAAACGCCACCTAGCGTTACATTGTAAAGACTCTCTGTAACCTTGTTGTAGATGATGGTTACCAGTTTTATCACTAGAGGGCGTGTTTCTGAAAAATTATACTGATAAAAGCGCCACCATCTGTAAACCTTTTCAAGCATTTTGTCAGACTGAAGCGCAAAAGGCGATCGAATTTACTAAGCACAGGATAGATGGCACCACAAGCACAAAAAAAAACTGAATTTTTCTGTATCGACGATAACTCCGATTATTTATTAGAGTCAATTATATTATAATACCAATAGTAATTGTAAAGTTGTTTTGTACCTAAAGTTAATTGCAATTTTCACATTGATTCTGTTTTCTAAATTTTATTTAGTGCACATTATTGCAAGTTTTTCCGGCCTTAGTGGAAACCTTTCGGCGTAATTAGTCCCCCTTTCACAAGTATAGTTCCTGACTGCATGTATTGCGGTGTGGTGTATCAAGTGAGTGTCACATAATGAGCGAGGCTCTCTCTGTGTACACCTACAATATGGTTGAAGGCGTCATAACCAATTATCTGGTTATAAAATACATAATAAATATTGAATTTATTATGATTTTTCTCTATAACTCTTAAATTGTTTACACAAAAAAATATTTATAACAGAAACTACAACATCTGACGGCCTTATCGCTTAAAGCGATCTCTTCCAGGCAACCTTAGTATGAAAAGGATTTGCGGTGTACTACAGTTAGAAGATACTTGAAACATAAATAGCATTACATATCAATATAATTATGTATAGGTATATAAATGTTATATATGTATTATTATATATATATACATACTTATATCTAGATCGTGAGATAGTGGTGCTTTACACAATTTTTAAAGATGTCCAGGGATCGGGAACGCGATTGTCGCGATCTATACAAATCATAAAAACACAAACATAAATGTATTCTACTTTGCTTGCAGTAAAATTATAAAGCTTTCAAGTAGATGTGCAGGGAATGGCAGCTCGACAGAGAAGTGCACTACATCGCGCCGCGTTCCGGTAATTTGTGTCGGAACCGATGGGAGTTCCATTTTTGCAATGCACTGTACTTAAATGCATTTTATTTGTGGAGTGATTACTGTATTTTGGAAGTTATACCTATATTACATACCGCTGTGAATTGTTCGCATGATGCTATACTAAGTGAGTATTTCACACTGGCGAAATCAATTTAAAATTTATTTTAAACAAATTTTATAAAAAGAAAACAGATTTCTATGTTACATTGTTTTATTACAAAGGTACGGTGTCTACCCTACGCCTTTCCTCGTGGTTAGAGATAACGCATGTCCATGACTATTGTCCAAAAAAATTCAGGACATCGCTGCTTTGGCGCTCATTACTTTGAAACTCACAATGGTTAGTCTCAACAGCCCTATATTTTCGTACAAAGGCGACATTGTAAAACCTTGTAAAAATTAAATAAGATAGAAAAATATTTTATCTATCTATGTATATCTACATATTTTAAAAGCAGTTAGGTATATGATCCGTCCCAAGTGTCCCGGATATCATCCGACCCGCCGACGTTCCACATCGCGTCCGACGTCGACCGACTGGGACTTCTCAGTTCGACACTGGTTCAATTTTACCGACTTAAAGTTGGATACATCACTATGTAGCGATGATAGCGTTAGCGCGGTCGGTTTACACGCCAAAGGGCGTGGGTTCAACCCCCTTATTGTCGGGGTTTGAACTACTTCTAAGTACTTGAGTTACCGATGAAGGAAAACATTGTGAGAAAACCATAGCACGGCGTAGGATATTTTCTAGTACTACCACCTTGGCTAGCTACCACCCTCGAGTTAAATCGTCCGGTGTGTTCCGGCAGTCTCACTAGAGAGTCGGTTATATAGTCCACGCTACGTGTACTTTACCATCTCCGACCACACCGTCACTTACCGTCAGGTGAGCTGTGGTTGTGTGTGAACCTAGCTTTTTAACCATACAAAAAAATCTTGTACTTTCATTTTAAGGAGACTTCCAATAAGCGGTATTTCTCAATTAGGTTTTAAATTTTTATCTTAGTTACCTCATAAATCCGTCATTTATGGACCAACTCAAAAAATATTTTATTTTTAAAGTTTTTTTCTTTTATTTGAAACGATATACTTTCATATTGGTCATAGCTGCAAGACGAAACTGTATCTCTCGATTTTATTATCATCAGTTTTCTTAATTATTACCTTCCACTATTGTAGCTAATTTATACACATATTAACTTGGTGGTACGTGTCTTTAGCAGGAGATCGTCTGGGTAGGCCCAGATATTCTGCCGCCAAGCAGTAGTGTGTAATCATTACTGTGTTCCGGTTTGAAGGGTATTAGCGAAAAGTGATGCCTTGGACTTTGTTTGGCTACTCAAACTTCTGTGTATCGCTGCAATGGTAATAAAAATTACCTTATATTACAACGTAACTGTAACTTACTAAAGAAAGCGTGATTTATTTGTATCCTTGCAATCAAATAGGTAGATAAATATACATAAAAGATATGTGTCTGTTCTTTGTAAGCGATAGGGTGCTTTTCGAAAATGTTAAATCCAATCGACATGACAAACTGATAGTCCCCAAAAAAGTCAGGCTAGAGTTTTGTCAACGAAACGCATATTGTATGGCAATTAATTTTTTTAATAAGTTGCCTAAAGATATAAAGGAACTACCACATTGTAGGCTCAAACTAAAGTTGTCTGAATACCTGCTGAATCATTGCTTTTACAAAGTCTCCGAATATCTTACATATAGAAAGCCTTTTAACGCACAAGGCAATATTTGATTCTGCCATAATTGTTTTCTTTTTAAATATACTTATGTTCGTTGATCTATTGAATTATTGTTACTATTTATTATTAGTTTAATTTTGATTGTAATTTTCAATTCTTATTTCTGACATTATCAGTTTGATATGCACTGTATAATGACTTTATGACTTACCTAAATCTATTAATTAATCAAAAAATTGTCATTTTTTAACAAGTATGTAATAATTCCATTTCATCCAGTTTTGCACACCCAGTTCTGGGTTAAGTATGGTCAAAGTGACTTATTAATTTATGTACCAACTTCTCGACACGTAGGTGCAAATGGTGCACTATGCAAATATTTGATTTGATTTGATAAATTAACGTCCACAATTATGATAATAAATTGAAGGATTTCCATCAGCAATTCCTGCTGCCCTTTCACGATTGTATCGAAGACCAATAGCAATTAACTCCGAGTACCGGACGCTGCCCCGGCTACCGACACCGTACCGTTTGTAACCCGACACTTGTCTCGGTTATATAGGCGCCATATTATCCGGGACATCTGATAGGGCCCTAGAGGTCGCTGTGACGGGCATAGATGATACATTCAGATTGGTGAGGTATGAAGTTGTACGATTGTAAATCACAAACAGACAATATAATATACAAATACAGTCTTCTATTGTATCTCGGATTAAATAGACATATTTACAGGTATTTATATGGTTGTAGTAGCTTCTCTCTGCACTTGCATCCCCCTGGCTAAGTGACAATTGTAGTAAGCATAATTTATTAATATCTATAACTGTAAACTGTATAAACTGTGACCTAATATGAAAAGAAATATCCACAAAAAAAATACCTTGCTGAGTTTCTTGCCGAGTCTTCTCAGTTGAAGTGTAATTACGAGCCGGTGATAGATTCAAACGTGTAACTTAACGTTCATAAGTGCTTTACCAGGGCCTAAACTGAATAAATGGCTTTTTGATTTTGATTTTGACAGTAATTTTTCATAGTTAGGTATACAACAAAATTATTATTTTTTTAGTTAAACCTATAAAATATTGTAGAGTCAGTGTCAGATCCTCTGTAGACATAAGAACAGAAAAAAATTGGTGTTTTACCACAGTTCCCTTGATGTTAAGTGACGGGGTGGTCGAAGATGGTAACACATTTAACCTGGAATGGAAATGGCTCTCAAGTGAGGCTGCCGGAACACACCGTTAGATGCTTGGCGGCAGATGTTCAACTTGAGGGTGGCCTACATCTGCTCTACATCCAAGCTAAGGTTTCCTCACAATCTTTTCCTTCACCGGCAGCTCAAGCTCATCGTTGGAGTTTGAATCCATTCTCTTCGCCGTGCGAACCGACCGCGCTAACCACTGAGCTATCATCGCTACGTACTCACTCAACGTAACGAATATCGAGTGGTGTAAAATATTTTTGATGCAGATGATAGATGTGTAGCGGCAACACCAGACTAAATCCCCGATTTCATTATCACTTTTCTGAATTGCCTCCCGCTATAGAAGCAACTACTTATACACTTCAAAATAAATAATAATTGACATTGGTAATTCATTTTTAATGATCATAAAATCGGAACACAAAAATATTCACACACTACTGCATGGCGGCGGAATATAACCATATAGTGCAGTGGTACCTACTTAGACGATCTTCTAATAAGAAGATGTTGATTTTTACCCAGTTAGGTTGAACTAGCTCTGAGGGCCCAGACAAAGTAACATTCGATGAGCTATTAGAAACGAAAAAAATGTACGTGATTAACATAAGCTGTGAATATGTCACGTTGGCAGCTTATGTATCTCAATAAGTTATCGAATATCAAATACATTGAATTTTACTTTGTCTAGGCCCTCTGGCATCATAATCTTGATTCGCTTCTGACGCGTTTGAGGAAACAAGCAAACCGAGGTACGTTCCTACAAATGATCTTTTAAAAAAAAGCTTAAAGGTTTATCCACAATGGTTTCAAACACGATTAGCGGGAAAAATATCCGGTTTCTTTTCCTCAGTAAAAGAAAAATTCCAAACTTCCTTAAAACAATACAAAAACAATTTGTCAAACGAAATTGTTTACGAAACAAAAGAGAAGTTTTATCATTGTAACCGCGGGAAGTATTAATTAAAAGATTTATAGTAATTACTAGAAGTGGCTTTATTTTTCTGCTGTATCTTATTTGATAAGTACTAGAGCCCTATTCAAATAGTTTTTTTACTTTTGACACTTCCCGAAATGTCAGCTGTCAAACATACATTGACAATTTTAATAATGTAAGTACCTACCGCATTTATATTCGATTTGTAACTACAGATTATTATCGATTTTAACGAATTACTTATTGAACGATTTTTGTAACTACCTAAAAGTGTTTTGTATATTATCTATGTACAAGTCCTGCTTATAATTATATTTATCTATAAAACACACTATATAATTTATCTATACTAGGTGGCACTGTCAAGACTTGATATGCCTTCTGATCTTTTTTTATTTTTTATTTATGGTTGACAAACAAGGTTCCCTGTAGCCACAGTTCACCTGATGTTGAATGTCGGTGTGGTCGAAGATGGTAAAGCACACTGTAATGGAATTGACTCTCAAGTGAGGCTGCCGGAACACACCGTTAAGTGCTTGGTGGAAGATTCTCAACTTTAGGGTGGTAGTTAGCCAGCCGAGTACTAGAACATGCTAAGGTTACCTCACGATGTTTTCCTTCACCGGTAGCTCAAGCTCATTGTTGAGTTTGAACCCACGCCCTTCGGCATGCGAACCGACCGCGCTAACCACTGAGGTGTCATCGCTACATAACTAATCTGAAGACTTCAGCCATTGGTGTATAAATATTACAAACAACCAGTTACGACTTAACCCATCCAAAAAGTAGCTGGATTCGTTTCTGTGTAACAATATTACCCCTTCTAGGTTAATTTGAGCGCCGACGAGTTGTCGATAGCTCCCGATCAAGTTTACAAGCGAAGTTTTATCGCCTTGTATCGGAATGTCGAAGCTTTTAATAAATTCGTTTATTTTAAACTCTTCATTACTTTGATTGTTTATTTTAAGTTGTCTGCTTGAGCAGTTTGCTTTTGATGTTAAAGAGTTTTTATTATGTTTTCAGTTTAAAAGAACGTTAATTAATGTAAGGAAGATAATAATTATATTATTTCTATGACTATAGTCCTCAGATACCTCACATAGAATGTAGGATATCTATATATTTAAAAAAAACTCCGGCTTATTACAAAAATGGAAAGTTAATAACGAAAATTTTCTTTCTGTAACCAAATTTTTCATGATGTATGTGATGTATGTGAGGCATTCTGGTAAGTATTAGGAATACCTATCTGTGCCAGAAGATCCCACACTTCTATATCTATGTATAATCTAATATCTTTAAACGAGCAAATCTTGTATTTATTATGTATATATAAAATCTGAATCTCGGAAACGGCTCCAACGATTTTCATGAAATTTAGTATGTATTTAATAAGTATGTAATTTCATGAGTTTCGGGGGTTTCATTTTTAGAAAACTTCGTTTTATCTATGATTTCAGACGAGCAAAGCTCGGTCATCCAGGTACTAATTATATAATAGTTACAAATATACCAGAATAAAATCTACAGAACTATAAATTGTACTTACTAATACAAATCTTGATAAAATTTATACAGATTATTATCGATTTTAACGAATTACTTATTGAACGATTTTTGTAACTACCTAAAAGTGTTTTGTATATTATCTATGTACAAGTCCTGCTTATAATTATATTTATCTATAAAACACACTATATAATTTATCTATACTAGGTGGCACTGTCAAGACTTGATATGCCTTCTGATCTTTTTTTATTTTTTATTTATGGTTGACAAACAAGGTTCCCTGTAGCCACAGTTCACCTGATGTTGAATGTCGGTGTGGTCGAAGATGGTAAAGCACACTGTAATGGAATTGACTCTCAAGTGAGGCTGCCGGAACACACCGTTAAGTGCTTGGTGGAAGATTCTCAACTTTAGGGTGGTAGTTAGCCAGCCGAGTACTAGAACATGCTAAGGTTACCTCACGATGTTTTCCTTCACCGGTAGCTCAAGCTCATTGTTGAGTTTGAACCCACGCCCTTCGGCATGCGAACCGACCGCGCTAACCACTGAGGTGTCATCGCTACATAACTAATCTGAAGACTTCAGCCATTGGTGTATAAATATTACAAACAACCAGTTACGACTTAACCCATCCAAAAAGTAGCTGGATTCGTTTCTGTGTAACAATATTACCCCTTCTAGTTAAATTTGAGCGCCGACGAGTTGTCGATAGCTCCCGATCAAGTTTACAAGCGAAGTTTTATCGCCTTGTATCGGAATGTCGAAGCTTTTAATAAATTCGTTTATTTTAAACTCTTCATTACTTTGATTGTTTATTTTAAGTTGTCTGCTTGAGCAGTTTGCTTTTGATGTTAAAGAGTTTTTATTATGTTTTCAGTTTAAAAGAACGTTAATTAATGTAAGGAAGATAATAATTATATTATTTCTATGACTATAGTCCTCAGATACCTCACATAGAATGTAGGATATCTATATATTAAAAAAAACTCCGGCTTATTACAAAAATGGAAAGTTAATAACGAAAATTTTCTTTCTGTAACCAAATTTTTCATGATGTATGTGATGTATGTGAGGCATTCTGGTAAGTATTAGGAATACCTATCTGTGCCAGAAGATCCCACACTTCTATATCTATGTATAATCTAATATCTTTAAACGAGCAAATCTTGTATTTATTATGTATATATAAAATCTGAATCTCGGAAACGGCTCCAACGATTTTCATGAAATTTAGTATGTATTTAATAAGTATGTAATTTCATGAGTTTCGGGGGTTTCATTTTTAGAAAATTTCGTTTTATCTATGATTTCAGACGAGCAAAGCTCGGTCATCCAGGTACTAATTATATAATAGTTACAAATATACCAGAATAAAATCTACAGAAATATAAATTGTACTTACTAATACAAATCTTGATAAAATTTATAGTGTAATTTGGTATTTAGAAGTGTAAGCATGTGTGTTTATATGTGTGGATGTGTGTTGTGTGTGTGTATTTCTGAGAGAGAGCGTGTATTTGAAGGCGTAATGGTGTGCTTACAAATACATATTCAATTCAATTCCATTCATTTATTTCAGATAAATATAGTATCCAAATGCTCAGTTATAAAAACAATTAAACAACGTAATACAAAAATGAAAAATGAATCAATTACCTCAAAAACACAAAAGCATTCGATTTATTATTAGGAAATGATTACTGTAGTATTAGTAATATTACTGTAGAAATGTAGTAAATAGGCAAAATAGCTTGCAAAACAAGCAGGCTTGATATTCAAACGGATCCAGCCGGGCGCGGCACCTTAGAACAACGGAAGCCTTGTGAGATGAAAGCTGATACCAAATACTTACAATTACTTGCCAACTATGCATAAAATGAAGCGGAGTTTGCTTAGACCCCTCGGAAGGGTAGCAAGGGTTGCTCCGGGGATATTTAATCAGATAGAATTAATTTATTTTTGTACATAATTGTTAGTAAATGGAATGTTTACGAGAGATTTATTAGCGTTGGTCGCGTTAGTTTTAAATAGATAGGAATATTCAAAATTTCCTGTTTTTTTTTTTAATTGTTTGTTTTCCAGCTGTTGTGAGTGTGAGATATTAAAATTGTTTGGTTGACGACAAAAATTGTATTAAAGAAAGAAATAAAGTCTTTATTTAGTAACACAACTTTTTTTTGTAATATTTAGTAATGAGACGATCGAGACGCTCTCCTGATAGTAAAAGTGATGATAGCGTAGTAGATAGTGTAACGATGATAGCTCAGTGGTTAGTGCGGTCGGATCATACGCCGAAGGGCGTGGGTTCAAACCCCAACAATGACCTTGAGCTGCCAGTGAAAGAAAATACCGTGAGGAAAGCATAGCGTGGTGGTAGGGTACTTTGTAGTACTTGGCTGGCTAGCTACCATCGTCAAATTGAAATTACTGTTCCGGTTTGAAGGGTACTGCAGCCAAATTACTGGGCTGTTGAGGCTAACCATCTAATGTCTCAAAGTAATGAGTGCCTAAGCAACGATGCTCTAGCCCTTGTTTTGTCACTAAACTTTCTGTGTATCGCTGCAATGGTCATGGACAGGCGTTGTTATCTCTTATCACCAGAGGAGCGTATTGTTCGTCTATTACATTTACATTAAAAAAAAAAAAAAATGTAAATGTAATCGGCCTTATTTTACAGCCTGTTCCATTTCAGACTACGTGTGTTTACTATATTCGACCACACTGTCACATTTAATTTCAGATGAGCTGTGGTTAAGCACCAAGCCTGTTAACCATATAAAAAAACTATGAGCACAACTCTCAAATCATACGACCAAAAATAAACGCCAGCTATTGATTTGACGTTGTACTTCTACGAGTAGCTTATAGCCAAAATAACCTAAAATGTTTTTAGTAAGTGGTGCCATCTAGATTCAAGACAATATCCCGATTTTTCGTAGTACCGTTTTTGTTTGTTATTCATGATGTCTGCGCTAGTATTGTACATATATAATCTACACTTTCCACACAACAATCTATATTCATACCATTTGCTTCCCCACGTTCCGATAACACACGAAATCAGCATATAAACTTCCAGAAGCTGTCCCAAGTGACAGCGCGACAATGACACGCTCGCGTCAAAACGGGACAAAAGCGAGTCGAGCGATGAAAACGGGTCGCAAGTGAAATCAATTCCGGCCCGCATTGGGAAAACTTTTTTTATTTACCACCAAGTGACTTTGACGAAGGACCCCGAGTTTAGAATAAAACTTTCGACCGGAAAATAGTAGACAATTTATGGCGCTTGTGGCCTACTTCTGGAGGTTTGAAGGGGTGTTCACACGCTCCCAGCGTAGCAAGTTTCGTAGAGTGGCACCGACAAAATTATGGAGGGAAGGCGAAGCTTAATTATCATATCAATTTAAAAAAGTAGCTATTTATGTTTGAATGTAATTGGTGTAATAATGTGTAAGCAAAAAAATAGTAATCTTTATTTCTTAGTGAATAAAGAGCCAGTGTACAAGAACCCTTAACTGGGCCACATTTCCGCTCCTCGGTGATTTATTCACCTCCGATTTCATTTTTGAACCTCGTCTGGCGCGAGATAGAGTTCCTGTTTACGAGGAAACTTAAATTTTATTGGTATAAATACGTAAAAAAAAGTACTTTGAGAACGATCGCGGCTCAAAACGCCCGCGCTCTCAGTGTTGCAATAAAATCAGCAAACGTCAATATTTATATCCGACTACTTTACTAGGGTCTTTGGACTCGACCGGCACTTGTTGCATGCTATGACTATGACTAGGTTTTGTTTTATTTTAACTAGAGGCACTTAAAATATTGACGGATTAATAGAATGACCAATGAAAACAACAAAGTGTAATACAAAAATGAAATGGTATCCACCTACAGGTGGCTATAGATCTATCGCGTTGCAGGGTCGGGAATGAGCGTGGGACTTGCCTAGGCTGTTGTAGGTTTAAGCGGTCCCTTTACATACGTATTACCGCTCAATCTCACATTCACATTCCTAAAAATAATGACAGAAATTACCTTTTGCCCAGCAATTAAACTTGGGAGGGCTTCCCAAAAATAATCCTCTAATTTTGACGAAAATCAATTTTATTATGGAAACTGACGTGGGTTTGACACATTTTTGTTTTACTTATGTGAGATTACTCACGTAAAGTTGTGTCGTACGTCTTCGCATATGTAGAAACGTTGCGGTGAACTCTGAGTGCTGAAATATTCCAGATACCCTAGAGGAAGGGCTCCAGAGAGCACCGACGCTTCTCGGTACTCCGCCCGCTTTCACTCGACCACCACCATGCGCACCAGCCGCTATCCTCACGTACGAGCCGCGCAGTGGCCCGTAGTGTGAAGTAAAACGATGCCGCGTGCGCGTTGTATTCAGCTTTGACTCCTTGAAGAAGGCCACCAAAAGTGGTCATAACTATAATCGGAGTATCCGACATAATTAAACGTGAGTAATCCGGCATAAATAAAACAATAACATGTCAATTTATTATATTAAGCCTAGTATTTATTTAAATATTCTTTATTTACAATACATTTTAGTTCAAAAAAAAATATTAACACACAAAGTGGTTTAAAAACAACACACATAATGAAATACACGCCAGTTCTTTGTCCACTTAATTAACTTTCCAAAGGTTCAAATCAAACTGGGGTGGGCCGGTTAGAACCAGTTTGAAGTGGTTCAAACTGAACGCTTTGAAATCAATTGACCCAAACATTGGTCCAAATGTTTGTACCCTTGTCAAGCGAGCCAAGATAAGCAGCAAAACTCATCTCAACCCCTGCAGGGGTAAGTTTTATAATTAATTTATATGAGTCACGTTACCTTAACAAAGGTGTAAATGCAAAGACTGTCATGTTTTTGAAACTCTTGACACTCCATTTCCTTACTTTCATGTCATGCTTTTGTTTGGAGGTGTTACTTACTTCTTTAGTTCCCACACTATTTGTTTTTATCTTTTGTATAATAAAATATATCGTCCACTTGCGACAAAAGTGTGACATCTTAAAAACCATAATTGTAATATACTATATATAAATAGCTGGTGAATATATAATAAATAATAGTATTCACCAGCGTATAGATGAATCACTCTAGAGCTAAAGTTGAATTTGGGTATTAAACCAGACAGAACAAACAAAGATCAAAGTCGAACGTGAATTATGTCCTGGGAATTGAACCCTAAAGTTTTCAAGTAGAACTACTAAACATCAGGACAATCGTATCTTGTAAGTCTGCAAAATTCCAGCCACAGCGCCGCACACCTGACGAAGCCAATTCCAACATCTTTACGCTGTCTTCCATTTTACAGCGCCTAGTTCCCGCGGCACTTTAACCCTGCAATCTCAACCTCACGGCGAAATAAGAATACAAACTTCGCCAATAAAAAGAGTTCATACGTGATCGAGCGAGCCGTGTATCGGGAGGGCCAGCGTCACCGCCATCACAAGAACTAAAAAGAGAAGAAATCTTTTCTGAAAACCTGTTGTTCTTGTTGATGACCGTTAAAAGACTGTTAATACGTGAGGCAAAAATACCTACTACGTAACTGTATATAAAACGTACACGGACAGGCGTTATTTCATTTCATATCATTAACAATTACGTGGGGTTATGCAGAACAATGATAATGAGGTGAGGGGGTTTACTTATTTGTTTTATTTTTACGATTGCTAAAGTTTAATTATATGGGATACTCAGACTATAGTTTCGGCTACATCCAGTGCCCTTCTTCATGGAGACAAAGCTATTTGTAAAAAGAACTCAAAAATAACAATTTCTTTGTTGTTTTTACAGTTACATTTTCTCACTACTTGCTTAGCGTCTAAATAACTAGGAAACATATTTATTGTCTTGACAGAAATTTTAAGAAAATCTGCTGTATATTTTTGTTCCACTAAGATAAGCTTAGTCACGTAATGGTATATTGTACTCTTGACAAATTCCACTTTATCTTATAATAAATTTATACAATTTTGCTACAAGAACTTGTAATTTTCGTGCAGTTGTCTTTAACACGACAAACTACTGTACCAAACGACACTATTTCAAGTCCTCTATAAAGTTCACGCGTTAGTACGACCCATTTAAATGCGCAACGAGACTAAACGGGCTATATGCCAATTGTAGAAGTGCTATTGTTTCAGCAACAAGTCCATATGTGGCGATGTTCTGGTAGAGTAAAGTGAGCCCAAATTATTTGATTACATTTTGTGATGCGTTGTAGGTTAGCACATGCTGACCAACCAGGATTTCTAAATTAAATAATTTTTAGATGCAACAAATTACGACAGTCATTTACTCATTTGAAAAAAAAAAAAGTAATCGTCACTGTTAAATGTTTTTTTTTGGCCATGGCACGTTCGTGTATTCTACCAATTCTCATGTTTTCTTTTTACTTTTAAAAGGGGGAAACTCAATATAAAACCTAAACGATAACAAGAAACGATATGAAGAACTAAACAGACAAGTTTACCTACAAATTCAAAAAGTACCTAATGTTAAATTCAAAATATTTACAGGTGGAAACAATAATAGTTACAAATATAATTATTTAAAATTTGCTGTCAAATGTATGTATTTATTGCTATTTGACACGATTGTATATATATTTTTTGTTTTTCATGGCACTTTTTCATTTTGCCAGTATTCATTCAGGTTTTTAATATTTTTAAGTGTTTGATGGAAGGTGTAAGTACAGATGACCTAATAAAGACCGCAGGAACGCGCTGGATGTGAGCTGCTTCCAACCAGACTTTTTGGAAGTCAATGGCCATGTCTATGTCCATCAGTGGACGTCCTACGGCTGAGATGATGATGATGAAGTGTTTAACGACAAAGTAAGTGAAATAAGTCGAGTCACAGTCATAGTCACAAAAAGTAAGTCCAATAACGACGATGGTTTGTTTAACTAAAGATTAAAATTAAGCCAAATATAATTTGATTTCACGTATAAATAATGACTAGGAAATTATTTGTTTAGCAAAAATGATTTTCTTTGGACTTACGACCGATTGGAATATTTTTTTTTACGTATTTTAAAGTATTTGTGCTGATGTTATGGAAACATGTGTTAAGTAAACAGAGGCCACGGGAGCCGGTTTCTGTAAAAAAGTATACTTTTCTAAACTTTCAATCTGTCACTAACCACGGGCCTGACAGCGCCTAACTGTCGCTTAACTCATTTCAGTATTGAAATTAGTTTGCAACTAAAACGAAGTCACGTTTTATATTACAGCAATGAGAAGTTTCGTAATTTTCTGTTTGTGGCGAAAAAATTCGTAAAATAATATGGAATTTAGAATCTCGTTTGGTAAATTGGATGGGCCTTCTGTGGATTAGATTTGTTAGATAAACAATATCACGCATATGGAAGGAAACCTCGTTAGGGTTAACAGTTTTACATGAATGACAGATCTGCTTAACTGTGTAGCTCGATGTCACAAGTTCGATTCCCGATTTATCGAGCGGGTTGATGGTACGTCTGAAAAAAAGTCGTTTCAATAAATTGTCAGATGACGTAGGTTGTATCGTTTTAATGATAACTAGGTGGGCTTCGCGGTTTTACTCGCATTATCCGTTACAAAAATTAGTTAATGTATATCTAAAAGTAGTTTATGTATATTATATCTAGGCTGTATGTTTTGTTCACTCCGAAGCCATTAAGCCTATTTTTTAAGCTTAACAGACTACGTGTTCCCACTTGATGTTAAGTGACGGTGTGGTCGAAGATGGTAAACATAGCTAGCCTGGAATGGGACTGGCTCAAGTGAGGCTATCGGAACACACCGTTAGGTGCTTGGCGATGGATTTTCAACTTGAGTATGGTAGCTAGCCAGCCAAACGATTACAGCAAAAGGAAGTAATATACAAACGAACTTTCGCATTTTATATTTAGTAGTTCACAGGTTCGATTCCAGTCGGTCAAATTAGAATACCGAATAGCTGCTCTCTGTGCGGACTTTAGTCATCCGTTTGTATGTATGTGTTTCATGTTGTCTTCAACACAGGGTATGCTTGTGATAGGATACGACTTTAAACTTTTACTATTCAGCTACAACTCATATTGTAAAAAACATAAAAGAAAATTACACCAGTTGTTCTTTGTTTAGTGAAAATTCTCTCCTGAGATTATATCTAGAAAATCTCTGTCAATAGAATACTAAAAGCGGAAATGTATTCCGATTTCTTCGGCCATAAACCGAGGTTATTTCCATAGGGCCCAGACCGCTGTCTATCCCGTCTAGTCTAGTAACTAGACAGGTCGTGGGCGCTGGCGCCAGTGAGTCGAGCCTTTCCAATCGTCTCAGCGGGGTATGACACTTGTAGTGATTTCCTTTGTTCTTCTGTAATAAAATAACCTTTTACTTGGCAGTAGATCTCCTTACCAGGAGGTCGGTGGTAGCTGGATACCACCGCAGTTATTGTGCCGTCAAACAGTAGGATGTATCTACAATGCTGTAGCATTGTGTTCCAGTTTGAAGGGTACTGAAGCTAGCGATATTACAGGGCTGTTGAGACTAACCATCCAAAGTAATGAGCGCTTTCTAGATGAGCCAAACTTTGTTTTGTTAGACAAAGTTCTGGGTAATGGTTATGAACAAGCGTTATCTTATACTATCAGGTGAAAGTCCTGTTCGTCTCTCCACTTTTACTTAAAAATATGTACCTATACATAAGTTAGTGTTAGGGTTGGACATTTCTGCGTGGCCTGACTGTCGGGTAGTGGAAGATTATTGGTGTCCATCATTTTTTGAGATACAAAAGACATGATTGAAAGCGGATGCAAAGACATGATTGAAAGCGGATGCATACTGAGACAACCGACGATTGACGAGTAAAATATGGCGGTATAAGCGAGGTAAGTTCTTCTACTGAATACGCTACTCTAAGCAAAGATGAAACCGGAAGAAGTTCCCCTACAGTTAGATAGGCTAGAAATGTTAATGCCCAATTAGCCCTGTGTTTATAAACTGGCCCACCGCTGGGCTTGGGCCTCTTCTCATTGTGAGAAGGGTAAGTCCAACACGTTAACCAAGTGCGAGTTGGTAGACTTCATACAACTTCGAAATTTTTTTGAAACCTCACTGACATGCATTTAAAGCTATTGGTGAAACGTACATAATTTAGAAAGGATTTAGGTTCGTGCTGTGGATATCCTGGATAGTTGGAAGCCCATGCTATGCTGCCAAAACTTCCAAATTTGAGACGAACGAGACGCTCTCCTGATGGTAAGAGGTAACGCATGTATATGACCATTACAGCGATACACAGAACTTTGAGTAACAATATCTAAAGCGTCGCTGCTTTGGCGCTCATTACTTTGAGACTTTCGATGGTTAGCCTCAAAAGCCCTATAATTTCGCTACCTGCAGTATCCTTCACACTGGAACACAGTAATGTTTACACACTACTGCTTGGCAGAATATCTGGTACTGCGCTGGTACCATAGACGACCTCCTGATAAGGAAATCTACCACCAAGTAATATACATATATATATGTGTATATATTCAGCTGCATATAGCTGTATATTAGTTGTATGTTCTCTTATCTGTCCTATACTTCAGTATTGCAGTCACGTCGGCCCCTGAAGCCTGAACCGGAGTGCGCCTGAATATTTCACAGGATATGAGTTTTCAGCGTAATGGGAATATTAAAATGTAAAAAGATTTTTCTATTATACTTTTA
Organism: Biston stratarius; assembly: GCA_950106695.1. Taxonomy (NCBI): domain Eukaryota; kingdom Metazoa; phylum Arthropoda; class Insecta; order Lepidoptera; family Geometridae; genus Biston; species Biston stratarius. Next base: position 14,042,258 of record OX467110.1, on the reverse strand, counting down.
AGTCATAACGGTCGGTTATGCGTAATTAGTTTTTTTTTGGATTAATAGTAAATGTAATTTTTTTTTGTGATGAAGCCTTTTTTTTCTTCCCTTTGTTCGCCATTTCATTTGATGTTAAGTTAACATGTGATCTACGATGGTTTAAAGTACCTTACTACTTTATACATAAGTTTTTACTATAGTTTTAAAGTAAAAAGTATGCAGTAAAAAGAATCCCTAAATAATAATAATAATAAAAATAATAATACGTCTTGTAATTTCCATATAATCGTAGTAACTTAATATTCATTTGTTTTTAGTACTCGTCTAAAATCGATGGAACTTCATGTGTAAAAAAACATTGGTAATATTTAACAAAAAATATTTAAATATACTTTAGATAATGATTTTAATAATTATAATATGTAGTCGCAAAAATATTTGTGTGGTGGTAGGGTACTGGCTGGCTAGCTACCACCCTCAAGTTGAATACTTTTCGCCAAGCACGTAGCTGTGTGTTCCGGCAGCCTCATTTGAGAGCCAGTTCCATTCCAAGCTAGGTGTGCTTACCATCTTCGACCACACCGTCACTTAACATCACGTGAGCTGTGGTAAAACATCTAGCCTGTCGACATAAAAAAAAACTAATGACGAAAAGTGCGACGTTTTCGCTGTGCGAAAAAGCACTTTAAATAAAGATTATAAAAAATAAACACACACACTCAAAAGTAATTGGAAAAAAGTAACGTGGGTTTTATACAAAAATGTATAAAATGGCCCAAATTAAAACATAAAGTGGTTTTACTGTTGTCTTAATATTTTATAAATTCCGAGATTGCGTTGTATATACTCTAAGTTATTAAAAAGATAAAACCGTAACACAGATTTAAAAAAGCAGTACAGATATAATGTTGCGTAGAAAATTGGTGAAGACTCCTTCGTACTAGAGCTTTTTATACGCTTATTATACTTCTTAGACTTAACTTAGTGTTAACAAGATACATGAAGATCAGGGATGTTAGATGGCCACCTAGAAATCCTTGTACCGAGCTGGCTGAAAGCTGGTATTCGAGACGGGAAACTAGTATGCCTGTGCTCCGCTCTGGCGCTGCCAATTCTGGGAGACAAACTGGGAAATCGCATCCCAGTAAAAAAAAATTACATTTCAATTTCGTAGACCGTTAAAAGAGGGCAGTAATTATCGAACACACGGAAGAAATATCACTTTTAACATTATTATTTTTTTTGATAATATATTGCATTTTTATTTAAAAATATTTGATTCTTTCATCAATTGAAGAATATTAATCATTTATCAGCACGTACAATTGATTGGAATTTTTTTTTACATGAATCTCTGATATTTGTCGATTATTCTATATTGTCAGTGTATTTTTGTCGGTCAACGACCAATCTTGGTATTTTTGCATACAAGGACTGAGTAGCCTTGGTACATGGTAAGTGACACTAAAAACTAGTATGTATACCAAGAAGTTGGTACGTCTGACAACACTGAAGAAGATGTTGCTAACACAAACCAATGCTTTAAGTTGTTGAAAATGTTTTTTATTTAACTAATAATACAATTTAGGGGCATAAATATGTCAATCCTGTACAGTTTTGAACTTCCCTTATAGCGTTATCGAACATCGAATATATAGAACGTTACTTTGTCAAAGACCTCTGATTGTATTTTGCTGAGAGCCTGTATATCTAGTAGAAATGTATTCTTTCTGTAACCTTATGTGTAACGACGTCGCTTATTTACTACTTTTTTGTTCGCTAATTTGGTAGAATATCTGTTTCAAGCAAGGTTCAATTCTCACCAGTAGAAATATTTAAGGATGCGATACATGCTCGTATATGTATTATAAGTATATATTTACAATAAACTATGCAAGTATTTAATCAATTATCTAGTTTCCTAGTACAAGCTTTGCTTAGTTTGGGGCGGTGTCTTACAATATTTGTGTATTGTCTTATCATCAGTTTTATAGAGAAATATGTCTGAATGATTTAAGTTTTCTTTTCAATGCAAATAACGAATCGGCTTTCGTTATTATTATTAATTAATACTTGGTGGTAGATTTCCTTAGCAGGAGGTTGTCTAGGTAGGTACCACCGCAGTACCAGATATTCTGCCGCTAAGCAGTAGTGTGTAAACATTACTGTGTTCCGGTTTGAAGGGTTCTGCAGCTAGCGAAATCATTATTGAGATGACTATGAACAGGGCTATTGAGACTAACGATCTAGTCTCAAAGTAATGAGCGCCAAGGCAACGATGCCCTGGACTGTTTTACTACTCAAAGTTCTGTGTATCGCTGCAATGGTCATGGACAGGCGTTATCTCTTAACATTAGGAGAGCGTCTCAAAAGTAGCATTACTGACACAAAAAAAAAAAAAGTCATTTCATTATATAATACAAAGTGAACTGCACTACTTCTTTAAAATCTGTCATCTGAACTAAAAGACATGAAGACTTTTATTGTCCCACAAAGTGACGACACAAATAAGTTGCAGCACTCAAGAACATTGCATCTCCGGCCAATAAAACGTCGCCCGAGAACATCTACAACATTCTGGAAAATTCTATAAAACCTCCGCAAAATACCGGCCATACATCACAACAACCAGCAGACCGCGGCGGAGTCTCGCTTCTAGTTTACCGTACTTTTACACAAATTTTGTTCTGCGCTCTCTGTGATCCTTAACACAACCGATTTACAGCTATTTTAGCATCAAACGTTGTAAAGTTATGATAAAGTTTGAAGCAAAGTTTATTTACATCAACTTTGACCTTAGACGCGTGGGGTTTAAGTTGAGATTTGCTTATGTGTACGCGTGCTTAGTTTTGGTTAAAGCGCTTGCATTTTCCACACATTTGTGACGATTCGATGGCCAGGACCATTTATTATGGTGACATTCATTTATGGCTTTTCTAAGCTGATTCACATGGTGTCATTACACTTGAGTTTCAGAGCAAACTTAAGCGACCTTGCTATTTTTAATGTATTTTTTCACATGTATTAGTAAACAAGCTGAAGAATTTAAAAAATCTTTAACCCGACTGCGATTAAAATAGCTATAATTAAAGGAAAAAAACTTTTAAAACAGTTTTATTATTTTTAATTAAATTTAAACATTTATCATATTACGTCCACCCACAAGGTGGACAGACGACCTCATAAAGACCGCAGGAACGCGCTGGATGCGAGCCGCTTCCAACCGGTCTTTATGGAAGTCAACGGGGGAGGCCTATGACCAGCAGTGGACGTACTACGGCTGAAATGATGATGATGATAATATAACATATATATTTTTGTAATCCTCTTTTAACTGCCTTTATTAAAATACCCTACTTGATAGGTTTGGTAATTTTTTTAAAATTATCATTTTACTATTTCGGGCCATTTTGGTATTTTTCTAAGGACACTCGGGTTATTGAGACGAATCTAACGATACCTTAATTATTATCGTAATCCATTTGGCCGTTTGGAAGATACGAGGTTATAAAGAAATTTACATACATGCATACAAGATACGCGGGAAAAATATAACCCTTCCTTGGCAGTCGGGTAAAAAATAAGTCTTTATTCGCTGACTAAAACTAATAACATTAGACTAGTTTTATTTTATAATAAAAAACAGAGTGAAAAGATATCGTCTTAGTTCGCGTGTTTCATCTTCGACCACGTCATCGCTTGCCATCAGGTGAGTTAGCAGTAAAAGACCAAAATTATTTTTTTTACAAAATTTCTGAAATAAATATAAGGCATCTTTAAAATACCTTAAACTTTGATAAAATGTAGAGATATCCCAAACTTTCGATATATTTTTAAACTTCCCTTTAACTCAAAGGATCTCATCTCGCTAAGTGATCGGGCTTGTATGAATTACACTCTACGTAGAGCATGCGATGTAGAGCTCTGAAAATTAATCATTTTGTAGAGGAGGTATATATCCAAATATATATAGGTTCTGTTTTCTTGTCAATGAAACTTACCATCGCATATCTCAACGTTATGTGCGCACAAGGAAGTTGTTTTGTTACTTAACGTTCCTAATACCGCTGCAATGGTCAATGGTCACGGGTGGTATATCATCAGAATGGCGTTTTGTTTTACTCTTTCCTTCTTACAGTATTAATATTAAAAAATAATAAATTTGTAGCGCGGTCAGTTCACACGTCGAAGGGCGTGGGTTCAAACCCCAACAATGAGCTTGAGCTGAGAGTAAAGAAAAACATTGTGAGCATTTTTTTTAATGGTTGACAAGCTAGATGTTTGCCCACAGCTCACCTGATATTAAGTTACGATGTGGTCGACCACACCGTAACTTAATATCAGGCGATGGTTAAGCAAACCTAGCTCGGAATGGAACTGGCTCTCAAGTGAGGCTGCCAGGAACACACCGTTAAGTGCGGGAGTTTTTTTATTGTTTTCATTTGAAATACGTCATATATATATTCGACTCTTTTTATATGGAGTAAGGTAAAACATACAAGTTTTTACATTTATAAAATTCCTGTGATATTTGAGACATGAATATTTATTATCAGTACTCCACTCCTAGAATATTTCAAATAATCTCAAAACACAAATGAATCTGAAATCCGACACGTTCATTTAACCGAAATAACCGACAAAGGACTCTGTTAAAGCCCATTCACTTAACAAAACTTCTAACATGAGCAATCTCTTACAACTGATCAGTTCATTCTTCAAGCAAATTTACACCGTAACGCATTACCGCAAAGTTATTTTTTCAATTTTTTTTTTTTATTTCATCATTGTCAGTTGATTTGAACGCTAACCCGTAAAAAATAAAGTCTATTTTTCGTTGTTTCGGCGTGTCTACAAGTTCCCCTGTATACCTGTCAAAACTCCATCGAGGCTTGAAGATATCGGAGGTATCACGTCGTCCTATCCAGAACGCGCGGGCTGTATTCAGTTGCTCTTTTTCATAAAAATATATAAAATTTATTAGAAATTTAATACGCGACAGAATCGACAAAAAGTTTATTACGTAACTCGAGTTTGATATACTTTAATTCCTTTTTAGCCGACATCAAAAAAGGATGAGGTTTTTAATTCGGTTGTTTGTTTTATGTTCGTTACCTCATACCTGCGTCATTTATAAATTGATTCGGAAATTATTATAATTATTATTATCTTGAGAGCCAGTTCTATTCCAGGTGTGCTTTACCATCTTCGACCACACCGTCACTTAACATCAGGTGAGTTGTGGTCAAACACCAAGCCTGACAGCCATAAAAAAAACAAACATTTTATTTGAAAGATTTTCCTTTCAGATTCTAGGTGGGTACCACCGCAGTACCAGATATTCTGCCGCCGAGCAGTAGTGTGTAAACATTAATGTGTTGCGGTATGTAGGGTACTGGAGCTAGGGAAATTACGGAGCTGTATAAGACAAACCATTTAGTTTTAGTTTTATATTTTCCTATATGCATATCCTCGTTATTAACACACCCCGTCTTTTTCTTCCTCTAATCCTTTCTATCCTAAGGTTGGAAGAGATCGCTTTTAGTGATAAGGTCGCCAGTTGTTACACCTTATAACCACCTACACCTGTTCTGTATTATCTAATTTGAAGTGTGTACAATGAAGAGTTATTCATTCATTCATTCATTCATTCATTCATTCATTCATTCATATCTCAAGTATTAAGCGCCTAAGCTTCGGACTTAGTTTTGCTACATAAAGTTCTGTGTATCGATGCAATGGTCATGGACAGGCGTTATCTCTTACCATCAGGAGAGCATCTCGTTTGTCTCATTACTTTTACATAAAAAGAAGGACTAGCATAGTTAGTCTACGTATCCATTGCTTGTGGTAAAAACATCTAATAATTTTTTATCTTTCCGAGTTCGTCGCGCCATCATATCGAATGAAGCATACATAGGAACTAAACATATATTCATTTTAAAAAACTGCGCTTTGTGTGTCACATATATTTAGCTAGCACCGTTCACACATCATCAGCCATAGAACGTCCACAGCTGGACATAGGCCTCCTCTTGGGGGGTTTTGCCAATACTCGCCACGCTTGGCAGGCGGGTTGGCGAGCGCAGTTAGGTGTGATTGTTCAAGGAAGACGCTGCTGCAGATCTTCCGGATTACATCCCTTAGCCGACTCTTACGGCAACCACGGGTAGAGAGGGTGGGGTACTATTCTTACGCCGGCACCACCACGGCTTAACTTACACAAATGTGTGGCTAGCATCATTCGTCAAGTTTTTTTTTAATTTCTTCAGTAAATAGAATACAGTTTCGGAACAATTCCCATTTTATCTACAGTGCAAACTTTTCAACGCGTTCTAACACCACGGCTCAGCGGTTCGGGACAAAAACTAACAAAAACATGTTGAAAATTGCCAACAAATGTGTGGAATCACAATAGACGACAAATGCAGTCGTACGCAACATTTGAAACGGTAATTGCTGACGCGAGAACATTTCACGAGTTTCGATTTTTATCGGAAAATTTTGGGAAACGACAGCTTACGTGGCGGAACTTAGGTATTTTATGATTGCCGATACATATGAGGAAAAATGTTGAATAATTCATATTAGCTAACTACATCTATTTATTTTAATGTTGTTGCTTGTGAATCCGCCCACACTTATCAGCGAGGCTTAATCTGTAACTGTTACATGACTGCCCAAAAAAGGAGAGTAATATTTTCAGAGCTCATGTATGTAATGTTCTTTATTCCACCATAACTTCTAAACACCTGAACAGATTTGGATGTATGACATCTTGTTAGAATCCTTACGTCATTGCAAGTGACAGTGTATTTTTTTTTAAATATTCTTTTATGAGTATGCATTCATGTTTTTATAATTTTTTAAACAATATTGAGAATGATCTTCATGCTAATTTGTATTAATGTATATATTTGTACATATCCTTGTATTTTAATCCTTGTATATTTGTTCTAATAATTATAGTATTAGTACAAATACTTATAGTATTTTGTGTCCTTAACTTCCACAAATCTGTGTCTTATTTATACGTATATACAGTGTAACTTTAAATATAACGATCTTCAATACAAAGACTTCTTCTTTTTAACAAATTCTTCAAGAACAACCTAACCTCTATACAACAAACCTCATTGTAACAAATTACTTTATATAACGAATATTTTCTAATTCTCTGCGGCTTTGTTATATCGAGGTAGTAGTGTATATTATATACTTTTTTTTCCACAGCCAATCATATTAAGTGTGCTTTTCATCCTGTCCATTTTTTTCTTCTTTTTTAATATATATTATAGCATACGTATGCAATCTACTAATGAAGTTATAAAAAATTATCCAAGCAAAGTTCATCAAAACATTGTTGCTACGATTTCGTAGCTGACTCTACGGCATGCTACGTAAAGTCTCGCGACGCTACGTGACATTTCAAAAGGTTTGAATGATTGATGATGATTAATCCTTGTTTTTTGGGAACGAACAAATTGACGTCAAATTGGTCATTCTTTGCCAGATCAATTTTATGGGGTTCATTTACTGCAGTTACTTTTTTATGGATAGGCTAGGTGTTCGACCATAACTCACTTCATGTCAAGCTGAAAAAATATTGAGGGAATAAATAATAAGGTTACACTGAACGCTAGCACTTGAAGTTAATCGAAAGATGGCCATTGAATACATCCCTTTGAAATAATAATTCAACGGAAATCGCAAAAACAATATTTATAAAACTTTTAATATGTTTATCGCGAACTGAAGGTTACGTACAAGCTTGTAGGTATGTACATAAATAGTTCGTTCGTCACAGGAACTATGAAAGCACTAAATATTATTCAAGCAAAAGATAACTTTGCCGTTAGAAAACCATTGTCTTCATACAATGATATATGTAGGTTGTGGGCAGTTTACGAATTGCAAATAAGTTAATAAGCGCAACAAAAAAAATGTGATTATACTACAAATTTATAATATTGGGATTTTTCCTATAACTTGTGCTATAAGTCTATTAAGTATAAGCTCCCATAGCACAAGCTTTGCTTAGTTTGGGGCTAGATGGCGCTGTGTAAAAAAATATCAAATGCTATTTATTTACTTAATGAAATAGCGGGTGAAAACCGCATGCAATGTACCTCACGGTGAGGAAAGACGTCCGATTATACTAAATGCAGAGTGACTTATAACTATTTTTTGGATAAGTATCATTTAACTTCAGTTGAGCTGTGGTCAAATACCTCGCCTGAATCCATAATTAACTATATTTAAATATGAGTTTGACGCTTATAAAATATATATTTGTATTTTTAATTTTATAGTGATTATTGTATCAAATTATTAATTTCGTTTTATTTAAATAATAATGTGTGTAATATAGACGCACATGGTTTAAAATAAATGGTTATTATTAAAAAAAACATTTTTATAAATAAGCCCAGTGCGTATTATTTTTGTTTCACTACTAAACGAGCTAACAACGTATTTAAGCTGAACTGCTAACGTTACCGACATTTCGAGAAATCGTCATCAACACGCAATCAAACTTTCGAACTATCCAAACACGTTGCAAATATGTATATCCATAATGCCTATGCAGTCCGATTAAAGGTGAAGGCACACTGAGAAATAGTGTAACACGTCGTTATTTTTGGAAAAAAAAGTTATAATTTCAAGGACATTAAAAATAAAAAAACTAACTTCAAAGTAACTTCATAGTAAATGACAAAAAAGTAAAAAAACTATTTTTTTCATAGCTATGTTTTATTTGTCACATAAAAACAATGTATGTACAACAACAAACATAGATAAAAAAGGTTTTTTTATATTAAAGTAATGAGACGAACGATACGCTCTCCTGATGGCAAGAGATAACGTATGTCCATGACCACTGCAACAATAGACAAAAACAAAAATAATATTATGTGTAGTCATGTGAAATATAAGTTGCTAGTTTATCTGTTTATGATAGGATTCATTTCGGAGAGTGTGCTTTGGAACTGCATGGTCTGCTTCCCGCACGCCCATTCTTGAATTTGAATGGTCAAAAGCGACATCTCTTGGTCGACGTTCCAAAAATTTTAATGAAACGATTTGATTCCACGGTCATTGTGAGGACTGCTAGATAGAGGAATGCGCTGCCTGAGTTGTTGTTCCTGCATGGATACAATTTAGGTGTCTTCAAGTCGAGAATGAATCGGTATTTTCTAGGCAAGCGTGCCCCATCTTGGACCGCATCTTCACTTTACATCAGGTGAGATGGCGGTGAAACGCAAGCCGTATTATAAAAATTAAAAAGTATTATTTTTGCTCAGCAGATACTTTAAATATGGGACTTCAAATACAATACAAAACCAGTGAGTTCTTACCCTAAATACCACTAAAATATGCGGGCCACGTGTCGGCGTGAAAAACACGAGAATAGCGAGCCATCGCGCGTCATCCGCCGCATGTAAAGGGCCTAGTTAGCAGTAAAGATGCAGTGTATAACGCTGTACTTGTGTCTAACGATCGATGTGTAAGCGGAGTTCGAGAGGGTTCTGTGGATTTCTTATTTTCAGGATCTGAAGAAGTGTTACAAGGTGTTAAGTTCCCAAAAAAGAGATAATCGGAGTGTTATTTCGAAAACACAGAAACATAAAGAAGGTTCTCAATTCAACAATAAGCTTGAGCTGCCGGTGTATGAAAACATTGGGAAAAATCATAGCGTGGTAGTAGGATACTTTCCAGTACTCGGCTGGCTGGCTACCACCCTCAAGTTGAACATTTGCGGCCAAGCATCGAGCGGTGTGTTCTAGTAGCCTCACTCAAAATTTGACAGCCCTGTTGGCTCATTGGGAGCATGCCTGCCTGAGCTGTAGGGCGTGGGTTCGATTCCCGCCAAGGACAAATGTTTGTTTGGTATAAACAAATGTTCGTTCTATGTCTGGGTGTTCTGCATGTATTATAAGTATGTATTTACAAAAAAAAAGTATTTATGTATTCTATCAGTTATCAGACTTCCATCACACAAGCTCTGCTTAGTTTGGGGTCAGATGGCGCTGTGTGTAATGTGTCCTACAATATTTATAAAAAAAAAAAAATACCATATTGGAATGAAAATGTCCAAACCTTTAAATAAACTAATGTGTAAACCTTTTTGAAATTTAAATAAATTACAAAGATATATTCGTAAAACTCATAAGTATTCATTTTTAACTCTATGAGTAGGCTAGTAGAGATTACATTCCAATGAGTCCAGATAAACGACAGTTTTATTATAATTCAGTCCAGACAGGCGCCCTTGCAGAACTTAAATATTAAAACAGAAGTCACCGGACGATATAAGATGACTCTGGGACGTGCTTTGCATGTGCTCTGTGCTATAGAGCTAGGAATGTATAGAGTAGGTACAAAAAATATTAGGGACTTTTCCTATTAACTATTCTCTTTTAGATTAGTTTATTTTATAATAAATTAGGTTCATCCATATACTACATGCATTTATTTTCAGTCGAAATAAGGTATTTACTATAATTTAAAAAAAATGTGTTTTTTGTAGTTATACAAAACATTCTCCCAAGCAAATTTCTATATAAAACAATACTGATACCGTATTGTATTATTCATAAACACCGAGTTCATTTTCTGAGAATTACTTACTTGGATTCTTGAAAGTAAAAGAAGCCTTTGTAGTTATGAAGCTTACCTGAAATAAAATAAATAATTGTTAGCACTATAATAATAGAGACGATAAATAAATATGTTCTTATAATATGAAGTTTTTTATTATTATTTATTTCAGAGAATAGAAGTTTACCCAATGGGTTACTTCTTACCATCAGGCGAGCGTATCGTTCGTCTCATTACTTTTACATAAAAAAAGACTCGGTGACAAACATAATTTCAAAGTGTCCTGTAGCCCATCTTAGTTCGAAGAACGCGGCGCGAAGTGCTTTAAGAATTCTCGTTCTTCTCTTCTTGTTGAAAAGCATTAACTCTACGCAATTTTCCCCTCTGAAATCATACCAATCTGAATATTGTCATCCGTTAATGTTCATACAGAACACGGTTTATTTCCTTCATTACCAGAGTCTGTATTCATAGCTTGCTCATGTTTACACGGGGGATCGAGCGACACATTTATATTGTTTGGATTTATAGTATAGTATTCATTTATTTATTCAACGAAATAACTCACAAAATGTAGTGTAACATTTTTTTTTCAGCTTCTTATGTCCCACTGCTGGGCCAAGGCATCCCTTTCCTCCTTTCAGACTGCCCAGTCTTTGGCTTTGGTGATCCAGTGACTGTCGTGACCTTTGCCCGCCCAGCGGTCGTTTGATATGCAACAAATTGCATTTAATATACACATTGCAAAGTTGTCAATTCAATATACATTACTAAAAGCGATATTTTCCAGGCAACCAAGAATGGAAAACACGTCACCGATTAAGAACAGACGGGAAACGTTGTAACACTATCGTTCTAAAAATTTAAAATAATAAAAATAATACATATAGTGAAATATTTTGTATTTAAATAAAACCAACAACAATGAAACAATGTAACCTAGTCGTTTTTAGCGGTTATTTTTGTTTTAATTTTTAATTATTATATAATTTAAATAATTTATTTTTTTTTGTTCATAAAAATGATGCTCCTCCTTCTATACCTATAGATTTTTGAAAATTGACCGTATTAGACGTTTTCTCAAGGTCCATAAAATCCCGCCTTTCCGTTTCTCAACTCTCGTCGATAGATGTCAGCACCGCGTAATGGTTTTGCCGTGTATCTCGGAGGCAAACTGAATTAGAATGAAGACAAACAGGCTGAGAGCATTCGGGACCGTTCCGGTCTATGAGACCACTCTGCAGGTCCGGGACTCGAGCTCGTGTCCCTAAGCTGGACTATTATTGATACGGGTTGAAACGATTTTGCTTCAAATCTCTGTCTTTATATCAATAGCATGAAGTGAATACTTGGTGGTAGATCTCGTTAGCAGTAGGTCGTTTAGGTAAATACCAGATATTCTGCCACCAAGCAGTAGTGTGTCAATATTACTGTGTTCCGGTTTGAAGGGTTCTGCAGCTAGCGATACTACAGGGCTGTTGAGACTAATCATCGTATGTCTCAAAGTAATGAGCGCCAAAGCAGCGATGCCCTGGGCTTTGTTTTGTTACTCAAAGTTCTGTACATCGCTGCAATGGTCATGGACAGACGTTATCTTTTAACATCAGGAGAGCATCTTGTTCGTCTCATTAGTTGTACATAAGAAAAAGTACTATAGAGAACTTAGAACTAGCTTACGTAGTAATAGAACAAAAGCTTTTTAAGGTTCTGTATATAAAGGTTCCAATATCCGAATGGACAGAACCTAAGTTTTATTTTCTCAAAAACGACATCCTATTTCCTGGGTCGAAATTAGGCTTACTTAATTATTATATTTGTCTCGAAGCTATTTAAATCAACGTAACTGGAACAATATGTCATCCAAGTCTTTTCAGTGTTTATGAGTTCAGTCACTAGAACAGTTCCAATGAGCTACTCACCTCCTGGTGTCATCATCAGGTGATGGCACCGGAATTCTGCAATTAAATAATATAACCTAGCCGTTTTTGGGCTCGGTGGAATGTAGTCGGTTTTTCGTAAAATTATGACTTGTTCCTCAATATAAAAAATAACTTTAAAGTATAAAATAAAATATTACAACGCTTTTCACATCGTAATCCAGGACCTTAATGGCAGCTTTTAAAAGTAATATCGTCGCTAAATGAAGTAATTTCACAGAATTTGCTATAAACGTTGGACCGACAGAACTGGTGTTTGTAGCACTCAAAAATAAAGCTGAATACATAAACAGTTGCTCAATTTGGCCAAGTTTGTAGCAATATTGCCAGTATGGGTGCTTTAAAAAAAAACTAGCGAAAAATCTAAAACAACAATTTTGCCAACAATTTTATCAATACATTTTAATCACTGCAGTACCAGATATTCTGCCACTAAGCAGTAGTGTGTAAATATTACTGTGTTCCAGTTTTTGCAGCTAGCAAAATTACAGGGCTGTTCAGGGAAACTAATCTAATCATCTAATGTCTCAAAATAATGAGTGCCAAAGTAGCGATGTCCTGGAATGGTATTTTGCTACTAAAAGTTCTGTGTATCGCTACAATGGTCAATTGGTCATGGGTATGCGTTATCTTTTACACTCAAGAGAATGTATCGTTCATCTCAATTACTTTTAGTTTAAAAAATAACTCGCAAGGTTGACAATATTTTTCATATTATGTAAACATAAAATCTTTCGTGTTGATTAATCAAGATAATTTACATTATATTTATAACGTTGCAAATTGGATACTACGTTAATAGAAAAAAAAACTAAATTAAAAGTTATTAGTTGAAATTTACAATCTACAACTAACTTTTTCGTGAAGGAAAAGAATGATTTGATTATTTTTTTTTATTTAGATTTTTTGATTATTTATATTTTTTTATATTTTTGATATTTTGATTATTTGGCTTTATTTTTACCTTCAGAATAAATTCAACGTTACGTTCTTGAGTGAACCTCAATGAAACTATTCCATTGTTTTAACAACTAAATCACAGTTTTGGCTTATCATATTTATAAAATGTACAACGCTCACAAAGTGCGTGGCTATCCATACTGTTTTAAATGTATTGAGTATGACTGCAGTATTAAAGCAATGCTAAAAGTGGCTCGATGTTCTGCAGTCGTTTTGTACGACAAGGTTCGTTAGACGACAAAGTGGTCGTGGACACAGCTAATGTACAGCTAATATATCTTTCTTTGTAGCTGTTTGAAAAATTACTAGATTTAATGCTTTTAACGAAATAGAGATAATTTAGGTGCTACGCTTTGTGCAATCAATGCTGGGAAATGTTTGAAAAATTAGTTTGCTTTAAAAATTGTAGAATTTTGTCGGATAGTTTTATTTTATAATGAAAAATATATTTTGCTTAGCACAGTGTTAAAGCATTTCATTGAATAAATGTTAATATTTTCTTATTATATAATAACCACAGCCAACCCACCCCCGCGCCCGCGCACTGACCAGTGCGAGTCAAATTTTTTAGTATGAAGTGCTTGCAGTAGACATCAGTAATTTCCGGCGCGAGAGTGCTGCCATCGTCGGCGCCACTAGTTTCACTACTCGGTATCGACTAGTCAAATATGGTGGCTGAGCTCAGCGATGATGTGAAGTACTAAAAACTTTTTTGCTAGAATTGTGTTCAATTTTGTAGGCAAATAGCCGATTTCTATTCTGATTTAAGAGCATTTAAAATACAATAACTCTATATTGATAGTATAAAGGACGTTACAAATAATATTACATTAAAATAGACTCAAAAAGGGGTCTTATCGCATATTTTTATCAATCTTAATCTCACTTAAAGTATACTAAACTAATGTTTTCTTATCTTTAGTTCTAAACTAAGTACAAGCTGAGTTACCTCAGCTCTAATAACAGAGTAGATCTGCTGACATATTTTGACTTATTAGCTTGTCAGTAAATATATAAGAAATATATGTATGGCAATAAAATATAGACTGACTGGGATAAAATTTTAGGTTTTTTTTTATCATTAAACCCACTGGCACTCAGGTGTAAAATGCCACTCACGGTTAATTGAGAAAATGATTTTGAGGAAACTAGGAAGAGTTGAATATTATCTTTTATTTAAAAATAATACGACGAACAAAACGTTCTTCTGATGGTAAAATATGACGCCTGTAGTATGTGTACATTATAGCTTTAAGTAACAGAATAGAGTCCAGGGCATCGCTGCTTTGGCGTTTATTACTTTGAGACCTTCGGTGATTAGTCACTAGCTCTGTAATATCGCTTGGTGCAGTACCCTTCAAACCGTTACACAGTAATGCTTACACACTATTGCTTGGCGGTAGATTATTTGATACAGTGGAGGTACGATCTTCTACTAAAGATATCTACACCTACTAAATGCTACACTTAATAATTGCTAAATAAATTTTCCAAATTTAAGGTATTACGCTGATTTATTGTCTGATGGAAAAGGAATACACTTTTTGTGCTGATTTACAGATTTAAACAAAGTAAAACAAGTGTAAGCGTTAAAGTTAATACACTTAGCAGAAGAGTGAAACCACAGTCTGCGCTACGCATGTTGGATACAAAAGTGCCAGACTTACCATTACAGCTAAAATAATACAGTAGGACAATTACCGCTCCATTTCACTAACCAAATATAAAGGAAAGGAATTGTTTAGTGGAAAGAAAACAGAAGTAATATTAAATCCGTAATAGTCTATACATTTCAATTTAATGATTTTCTGTATGTAAAGATAAGGAGACGAACAAGATGCTTGTAGTCAGAGTAAAACGCATGTCCATGACCATTGACCGCAGAAGCGGTACACGAAATTTAACAAAATAAATTCTTTGGCGCGAATTACTTTGAGACTTTTGATGGTTAGTCTCAACAGCCTTGTAATTTCGCTAGCTGCAGTACCATTCAAACACTATCCACACTACTGTTTGGTCGCAAAATATCTGGTAATATCTGGTATCTTGACGACATTCACCACCAAGTAAACTAATTAATATTTTAACTGTTAAATCATTACTACACAAATGACTCTGCAAAACCAGTGACTTCATGGCCGCTGTTACAACGTGCCTTATCAATCATTTGAGTTGTCTTGAAAGTATTAACAACTATGTTTAATTTGTACACAAAAAAAGTAGGCCAACAGATGTGAAACATTTCAATAGTACGCAGCTCACACAGAGAAGCATATATATAGAGTATAATATATGTGCGCACACACACAAGGGAGCATTGCGGCATAAGAGAGCATCACGCCGTTTGCCGTCACGCCATACGAGTCGTTTTTACTACTTAACTAGCGACTAGGCAATCCAAGCTTTATTATTATTATTTATTTATTGACATAAAAACGCTACGCAATTACATTTATGTCACAGACTTATGCATTAATTAATAAGAAAAC
This sequence comes from Biston stratarius, assembly GCA_950106695.1. Lineage (NCBI taxonomy): Eukaryota > Metazoa > Arthropoda > Insecta > Lepidoptera > Geometridae > Biston > Biston stratarius. The sequence continues at coordinate 14,026,288 of OX467110.1, read as the reverse complement.
GGAAAAACATGTCAAGTTCAAAATATAATAAAATGTCGAATTTAAATATTATGTCAAACTTAAATACAATGTCAAACAGAAATGAAATATCAGATAAAATGTCAATGATTTTGTTTGAAACTAAAGAATAGGAATTTATGCCCAATGGGTATTAAAAATAAAACATTTTTAGGATACTATAGTATACATAACTTGAACTAGTAAGTATATAAAAGTTTAGCAACTAGACCCTGTGCGATCGGAAATTGTCCAAACAGGCGACAAAAATATTCCGACTGATATTACACTCACCTAACCTCCGGCACTCACTTTGTAAGGGAAAAACTGTCTCCAGTTACACGGTAAACACGACCTTGAACGGCAAAACAGTAAATATAGTTCGCCTTGACCCACTGCCTGTCCAGACTGTGACAACTTCCGCCGCAGACGGGCGTCTGGCTCAGTTGTGAGTTTTTATTTAGCGCGCAAATTGTGCTTTTAACTGCAGAATGATTCTAGTAGACAATTATCTTACTCACTTCATTATAGTGTAACATTTTTATTTTATTATCATTATCTTTCTTTTGGATAAATAAACAAAAATATACTTACCAAAAAGAAAAAAAACGAATAAGGTATTTTTTGTGCGTGCAATTTTCTGAAAACGTTCCTCTTGAATTCATCCATTCAAAACAAAATCAAAATTGTTATTTTCTTATAACATTAATCCAAGGAAACGTCAAGTTCAAATCAATTATAATGCTCTAAACTTAAACTATGAAAGGATTAAAACGGAGTAACTCGCAATAAAACAGAAATTTAAAAAGTACTAGTAGCGAAAGAGCATAGCAAGTGGAAATACTATACTTACATATACATATCGTCTCAGAATATTATGTGATTGAAAGTATATATTTTTGCCAAAGTTAGGTGAACTAACTTAATATCCAGAATAAACAGGTTTCTTTTAGGTAATAGTGCTCCATCCTAGACCGCATAATTGACACACATATTTTGTTTCTCGCTTCGCACTGCAGTGTACTGTAGTAGTACAGCTTTGTCTCAAAGAAGAAGGCCACCGGACGTGGCCGAAACTATAGTCGAGGTATAATTTTCCACATGAACTTTGAAGATATTACACTCCTTTTTTTGGGCCGTAGTGCAAAAATATAACATTTTATTTTGTCTTTGTCGGGTAAAAATAGATCCGGTTCGTTTCCAGAATCTGCTGTCGCAGCGATCCTGACTTTTGTCGCGTCGATAATTGAAATGACTATGACTGCAATTAAAGGGGGTGTCCCGTCTGCCACACAAAAACGTCTGTGTTGCAATTTCTCACTTTTCCCTTCTTTGTACGATGTATACGCAAAAAATAGATTTTTATTGCAGAATTTTCATTTAACATTTTGTTAATATCCAGTTTAATTAAACATGACTAGGTGGTAGACCTTCTTCACATAACATCCCCTTAATAGGTACCAACAAAGTATAAGACATTCTACCACCAAGCAGTAGTGTGTACTACTGTGTTCCGGTTTGAAGGGCTACAGAGCTTACAGAGCTCAAAGTAATGAGCACCAAAGAAGCGACGCTCTGAAATTTGTTTTGTTGGTCAAAGTTCTGTGTATCGCTGCAATTACCATCCAGAGAGCGACACGTTTGTCTCTCATTACTTTTACATTTAAAAAAAAGCAAATACAAATCTTTTTGCCGTCGTAGTGCCGACGTAAGAATAGTACCTCACCCTCTCTACCCGTGGTTGCCGTAAGAGTCGGCTAAGGGATGTCATCCGGAAGATGGGCAGCAGCGTTTTCCTTGAACAATCACACCTAACTGCGCTCGCCAACCCGCCTGCCAAGCGTGGCGAGTATTGGCAAACCCCCCCAAGAGGAGGCCTATCTCCAGCAGTGGACGTTATATGGCTGATGATGATGATGAAATCTTTTTATTAACTAAAATGTGGTACATGACACAATACCATTAAGTAAAAATTGCAATGTTTTGATACGCTAACGAGCGATACCCTAGACTTTGTTTTGTTACTCAAAGCTCACGGTAACGCTGTAATGGTTATACCTATTATCTGTTATTTTCCCCCCGATTTAGATTGCAGAAAAGTAGCAAGGGTTTTTTGGGCAATGCAATACGCTTCTATAATGACATCCCAAAAGAAATCATAGCGCTTAATGAAACCGGCTTTAAAATTTTTGTAAAAGAGTTTTAATGTAATAAGGCTTATTATAAATTGAAAGATAACACTGAAGACAGGAACGCATGGAAGCTGTGTACCTCTGAACAGGTCAATCTAGAACGATATAAATTAATTGTAAGTCGCAAAAGCGTAAAATAGTGACAATGTCTCTTTACAGCAGCTTATTTAATATTTTATTAATTATTTATTTGTTGTTTTTTTTATTACCTGATGTCCAAGTGTTCTTAATGTTCCAATGGAATGTAAATTACATACAATACAATACAATCAATTGAAAGGTAGTGTTCATTTAAAGACATGGTATTTTTGAAAAAAAAAAAGCTCCTCTATTAAAAAAACGTAATTGAGAAAATGCCATGATACAGCTAATCTTTTTTGCCGATATCAGGGTCAACTTGTAGCTAATGTTATTCATATTCATGGGTGAATCAACTCTTTGTACATCTCCAAAACACCCTGTATTTCCTTTTGTAAAACATACATACAACACATATACAGCTTAAGTGCGTAAACAGCCTCGAGCGACGCGGCCGACACGCAGCAGACCCGCGTCCCGTCTGATAACAACCCTTGTTGAAAGACAGCCTCGAGCGGATGCTACTATCTTCGACTTCTTTTTTCTGTTTTGTTTTTCGTCACCTGTGCTCTTACATGATGAATAGATTTTTGTAGCGATGAAAGCTCAGTGGTTAGCGCAGTGGGTTCACACGCCGAAGGCCATGTATTCAAATCCCAACAATGAGCTTGAGTGGCCGTTCATAGCGTGGTGGTAGGGTACTTTCTAGTACAAGGCTGGTTAGCTACCACCCTCAAGTTAAAAATGTCTGGCACCCTCAATTGAGAGCCAGTTCTATTCCAGGCTAGGTGTGTTTTCCATCTTCGACCACACCGTCACTTAATATGAACTGTGCCAAAATAAAAAAAAACAGTATCCTAAAATTAATGTGGTATGTGCTTTAAATTCATTTGGTATCATTATCAACGGTTCGTAAGGAGTTTGAAACTGGGCGCAGCGCAAACTCACTACACTTAGAGGGCGGAACTAAGGGCAGATAAAACGTATAAATTGCCCCCAAACAAGATTTGACGCGCTAACTTGGGGCGTTACTTTTGGTACGCGGAAGAAATGCCATTCTTTCGAGTTATAATCATTTCCTGTTTGGACGTGGTAGCGGTTGTGTTGATAAGCGATAGCGGAAATACATTTTTGGTTATTTATTTATTTTTAGCTTCTAGTTTCTCAATGCTGGGCAAAGGCCTCCCTTTCCTCCTTCCTGACTGCCCGGTCTTCGGCTTTGGTGGTCAAGTGACTGTCGTGATGTTTTATTTACATTCTTGGTTGCAAAATATATTTAAGGTAAATGCGTCACTCGTTAAGACTATAATGTAGTGTAAGTAGATACTTTTATTGTATCAGATACTCTGTCACTAAGCAGAATTAACATACTCTTGTGTTCTGGTATGAAGGATGCAGTTAACGAAATTATAAGGCTATTGAGACTACCCAACGAATATCTAAAAATAACGAAAGTGAATGTAGTGATGCCCTGGACTTTATTTTGTAACTTAAAGTTCTGGGTTTATTTAATGTAAAAGTATAGAGCGAGACGCTTTCCTGGTGTAAGAGATAACGTATGTCCATGAACATTACAGCGATACACAAAACTTTGTGTAACAAACAAAGTCCAGGGCATAGCTGCTTTGGCGCTCATTACTTGGATGGTTAGTCTCAACAGCCCTGTAATTTTGCTGGAACATAACAATTTTTACACAACAACTTGGGGGTAAAAATCTAGTACTAAATTCCACTATAACTTATAAATGACTCAGATTACGATGCATGGGGTTTCTTGATAAACTTTACACCATGTCGAGTGAGAATAATTATTTTTAATATATCGGCTATAATTTTTGTAAAAAGTAAGAAACAGATTAAATTGCTTCCGCTCATCACCATGCCAACTTCCCAAGCTAACCGCGAAAGTGTCGTCCCAGTCAAAAGTAAGTGATATTGCCCCACTGAACAAAAACAGATGTCGACTTTCTGTATTTACAATGAGTATTTTTCTACTGGGGACTTTTTAGGTAAGCACCTTTCTATTTTTGTGGTATTTTACTTTGGAGGATAATACGCTTATCATAACTGTACGATGAAATGGAAATGGATTGTTTGAATTAGGGATGCCGTTTGTATAATGTGAGCAAATTGATAAAACGAAATACGAATATAATGTATGTGTAGATGTCAGCCCTGTTGGCTCATTGGGAGTATGTCTGCCTGAGCTGTAGGGCGTGGGGTCGATTCCCGCCAAGGACAAACATTTTATGGTATAAACAAAATGTTTGTTCTGTGTCTGGGTGTTCTGTATGTATTATAAGTATTTAAAAAAAAAAAGAAGTATTTATGTATTCTATCAATTATCTGACTTCCACCACACAAGCTCTGCTTAGTTTGGGGTCAGATGGCGTTGTGTGTAATGTGATGTAATAGATTTGATGGATGAGTTGTTAAAATAGTCCAAGAATAATGTATAGCTTTTGAATTACCTTCTTTGCTTATGAAATGTTACTTTGAAAATCTGTATATGTCAGTTACCTGTATGTTTTTTAATGTAAATGTAATGAGATAAACTAGACGCTCTCCTGATGGTAAGAGATAACACATGTCCATGACCATTGCAGTGATATACAGAACTTTGATCAAAAAAAAGGCCAGAGCATCGTCACTTTGGCGCTCATTACTTTGAGACATTCAATGGTTTGTCTCGACAGCCCTGTAATTTCGCTAGCTGCAAACTCTTCAAACCGAAACACAGTAATGTTTACACACTACTGCTTGTCGGTAGAATATCTGGTAATGTGGTGGTACCTACCTTGACGACCTCCTGCTAAGGAGATCAACCACCAAGCAAATTAGTCTGTTAGTAACTCTAGAGATGTTTTAGAAAGATTGAATTTTCTTGATTACGTAATATTTTAAAAATCTCTCCCAAAACGAATCAAGGTACGATAAAAAGAGAATTATACAACAATGGGACAGTAATGCATGTAGTTTAGAGTAACAAACGGCCCGCCGGGGACCCATCCCGGAGCGAGACGCTGCGTCAATCTGGATGGGAGGAAATTAGTCGCAGCTCGCAAAATAAGCTGTTTTACCATTTTCATATTTGTTAGGTTTTTATAAGCTGTCCGAGTGTACAACTGCTGGGCGTAGACTTCTTTCATTATAATAAGGGTAAAGTAAGTCCGACATGTTGGCTAAGTGCAGGTTGGCAGACTGAGATTTTGAGAGCCAGTTCCTATTCCAGACTAAGTGTTATTATTTTCAACCACATCGTCATTTAACATCAGGTGAGCTGTGGTCAGACACTTAGCCTATAAAAGAAATCTTCGCTCACATTAACATCATTAAGACAAGCTCTTTGGAAGTTAGTTGCAATACACATCATCATCATCATCATCTCAGCCGTAGGACGTCCACTACTGGACATAAGCCCCCATTGAGTTCCATAAAGACCGGTTGGAAGCGGCTCGCATCCAGCGCGTTCCTGCGGTCTTTATTAGGTCGTCTGTCCACCTTGTGGGCGGACGTCCTACGCTGCGCTTGCCGGTCCGTGGTCTCCACTCCAGAACTTTGCAGCCCCATCGGCCATCCGTTCTGCGTGCTATATGCCCTGCCCACTGCCACTTCAACTTGCTAATCCGCTGGGCTATGTCGGCTACTTTAGTTCGCCTACGGATCTCCTCATTTCTGATTCGATCTCGTAGGGAAACATACAATAAACAATACACATATTACTGTATTATTATAGCCGTATAATCTTGTACTTTCCATTCTTTGAATTATTTACTACTTCTGTTTCAACCTTTATTACCTACTCTTGATATAAAATGAAAGTTTGTTATAATTTGATGATAATGATTACCATCACCGATGACACCGTCACTTAACATAAAAAAAAATATGCTGTGTTATAATATGTTACCTTCCGTATTTTTGTAATTTTCCTTGAAATATCTTGTATGTTTGTTTAATGTTACAAAACTAAACTATTTCTTTTTTTTAAATCTAAATTTGCTTTTTTTTTGTTTGTAAAAGTAATGAGACAAACATAACGCTCTCCCGATGGTAGAGATAACGTCTGTCCATGACCATTTCAGCGATACCCAAAAGTTCTAACACAGCGCCATCTAGCCACAAACAAAGCAAAGCTTATACTATGGGAACCAGATAACTGATAGAATACTTTATACTTTTTTTTAAATTACATACTTATAATACATATTGAATTGGTAAGTATACATATAACGTAAATATAAACTGACTTATCACATTTTTTAAATTAAGTTTTAGTTACATTCTTTGGTATCGATCTTAATTTAATAGGCGTATTATTTAATACAGTCGATATTCTTGTATATCAAATGTCCTTGGATGTTTGTTTATCTACATTCAATTGGAAGAAAAAAAAATATTAATGGCGGACCGCCACACAATACATTCCTATAATATTTCACGGTATAATCGTAGTATCATTATGGTGCGCGAGTCAAGCTTGATTTAAACAGACTATTTTTATCTACCCGCACTAAAAATATATCATTCCTGTTTAAAACATGCACAAAAACTGCAACCAACCAGCTATTTAGAACCATCTATAAATTATTTTTCATACCTAAACCTTTTTTAAAATAAAGGTGCTTGTACATAGATCAGCGACGCCCGGATAAAGCGCATAAATTGTGGCCAACGGGCCGGAAAAAATCGCGCCCACACACTTGACAGACACAACGGTCTCGAATTTTCATAAAGCTCGTAGGTTTATGAATAAAATGGAGAGAATGGTTTTATTAGTGGTCAGTGAACCATTTCATTCCGAAGTCATTGTTGTGTACAGGCCTACAGTTTGACTCAACACTTTGATTATAATTTGCAAAAGGTTGACATGATACAGTAAGTAGTTTAAGTAAGATTGGACACGTGTCCTCACTGTGAGGTACATGGCTGTCACTCATCGCTCGGGTCGTATACAGTTTCGTACTAGAGTTTGTATTATTTTTTAATGACTGACAGTCTAGGTGTTTGACCACAGCTCATCTGATGTTAAGTGACGGTGTGGTCGAAGATGGTAAAATACACCTAGCCTGGAATGAAACTGGCTCTCAAGTGAGGATGCCGGAACACACCGTTAGATGCCTGGCGGCAGATTTTCAACTTGAGGGTGGTAGCTAGCCAGCCGAGTACCAGAAAGTACCCTACCACCACGCTATGGTTTCCTCACGATGTTTTCCTTCACTGGCAGCTCAAGCTCATTGTTGGGGTTTGAACCCATGCCATTCGGCATGCGAACCTACCGCACTAATCACTGAGCCATCATCGCTACAAAAACTGAAACTATTACTGAATAATATTTACAAGAAAACGATGTAATCCGTGTAATATTCCAAAAAGTGCCTTTTTTATAATTGATGCCGTTGGAACGCCATCTATTGATTTTTTTGACCACGCCCTGCCTCATGTTAATCCGTATGCAGTCTAAGATGAAGCACGCTTACCTAGAAAAAACCTGTTTATTCTGGATTTAAAGGCACTAAAATCGTATTCCACAGGCAAAACAGACGTCGACAGACAGTTTCACATCCTTGCTGTACGTATGAAGAATGTGGAATCGAAGCGTTTGGTAAGCGGGGAATGTCCACCATCTGAAAATGCGATTTACAATGGAGTACGCTTGCATAGAAAATACCGATTCACTCTCGACTTGAAGACAGATTGTATCAATCAGGGAACACTCACTTGGACAGCGTATTCCACGCTTTAGCTGTTCGAGCAATGAAAGCGGAATGAAATCATTTCGTACGGATTTTTGAACGTCAACCATAAAGTTAGGATTGTTTTTTGAGCTTCTGGCCGCCCGATAGAAAAATGCACATGGAGGAATTAGACCGTGCAGATCAGAAGGACACTCTTCGAAATGAATTCGTTAAAAAACCGATAAACTAGCAACTTTTCGTTGTCACAAGGTCGCAAGTTGCTAGTTGCGACTTTAGCCGAGTTGTTTACTTTATTAAATTCATATCTCTATTGTTTTGAACCCTTGTTTCTGCGTCTAAAAGGTGTCACGTCAACGGTGTTCAATCAAATATGAACGCTCGTGCTAAACAATAAGTTTCAATTTCGCGTGCAAGTAGGCGACAGTCATTAGGTGATTGACCACACTGTCACTTAATATCAAGTGAGCAGTGGTCAAACACCTATCGATCATAAAAAAAACATTAAAACCAAAACATAGCGATGATAGCTCAGTGGTTAGCGTGGTCGGTTCGCATGCCGAAAGGCGTGGGTTCAAACCCCAACAATGAGCTTGAGCTGTCAGTGAAGGAAAACATCGTGAGGAAACCATAGCGTGGTGGTAGAGTACTTTCTAGTACTCGGCTGGCTAGCTACTACCCTCAAGTTGAAAATCTGCCGCCAAGCGTCTAACGGTGTGTTCCGGCAGCCTCACTTGAGAGCTTGTTTCATTCCAGGCTAGGTGTGCTTTACCATCTTCGACCACACCGTCACTTAACATCAGATGAGTTGTGGTCAAACACCAAGCCTGTCAGCTATAAAAAAAAAAAAAACTTTTTCACTGTACAACGCACTGACTTCGAATCGTAGGTTAGTGACGTGAAAGGTCTAATTTATGCAAAGACCACTCCAGGCAAGTAGTTAGTCTTGAGTACCCACTATCACACTACCAGTTTTCAAGATGTCTACCTTCGTTCCGTGACACCAAGAAATGAGATAATGTAATCCCAAAGGTTGTAGTTCGCCCAATAACAGATTAGAGGGGTTGATTCTCATTAACACGGTTTTGGAATAATTAATTTTGTGGCTTGGGAATGGGAAGCCCAATGATATTTATCTTTGTTGGGCCGCGGTTTGTTTCTTAAGCTGCGTCCTAATGGTTAAAAATTAGATTACGACATCTGTGGATAGCGTAGCTGTCTGTTAGTTTGAAGTTTCCGTAATCCATAGTAGTATAAAATGTTGATACACGTATATTTTGAACAAAAATAAAGAAAGAAAAAAAGCAATAACTCAATAGACAATAGACAACACTTTATTTGTGACATAAAACATTTAACAAACATAAATAAAAACATAAAAAAGAAAGAAACTCAATTCGAATTCAGAATTCGATTTTGTAACAGTAATAAACAAACACTGTCTGGTTAGGCAGTGTAGCTGTCTGCAGTAATAGGAAAGACACAGATATACAGGTTAATTAACGAGGTCGGCTTGATATCAGATCTCATTAATTTTCCCTTCAATGGCTGAAACCTAGAATAAAAATAGAAACCCCAATCTCGTGAAAATGCTCGTAAATACCCGTTATTCCTGAATCCTATAAACGGCGCGCCAAATACAAACAAAGGCCAGATACACACGTCCCGAGCTGGAACCCGGACTAATCCGTCAAACAGCCGATACACAAAACAAAACGAAAACACACATAAGATTAACTTTTCACCGCTAAATCCCGTATTGACAGCACACTGGGCTCAAATCGTGAAAATACCAACAACGGGACAAAATATGATAAAAGATTTTCCGCTCCATTTCTTGATACATAAAGTCGAGCTTAGAACTCGATAACCTGCAAAATTGACTGCGGCTTACGATGTCAAAATGTGAAATGTGTTTACAATAATTTCCACTGTAAACACAGTTTCAAATACACTCTTACTGTGACCCAATAAAGCCTTAAATCGGATGGTGGGAGGATCGCGCTTGAGTCGTCTGTAAAAGGTCTTGATCCTCGAGTGTAACGTCATAATTCAGAAATGTGATTCCGTGCATGACAGTATGGAGCTACTGGTTAAATTGGAAGCCGCGAGTAGATTCATTCCATTTTACGTGCTACAACTATTACGATGTACTTTTTGGACTCATAATAACTAGCACACAGACTGCGACATCTTCAGCCCACAAACACTTTCACGAGCTCCACGAAGAAAAGGTCTCCAAGTTGAAAAAAAAAACAAAAATGTGGCAAGATAACGTCGGATGTGGCCGAAACTATAGTCAGAGTTTCCGATAAAATTATACGTGAGTAATAAATAAAACAAAAAAAAGATAACGTCAGTTTTCATACCATATCATCGATAACAATACCGTTGATTTTTGAGCTGCAATAATCCTTTCAAATCAAAAAGTCCGAAACTTGTTTTACATATCAATCCTAGTTCTGCGAGAAGTGGGATCAACAATACGATAGTTGTAAACTAACGCGTGGAGATTACCATAAATCATGCCGGGGACGTATGCCTGAATATTTGAAAGCCTTTTTGTGAATAATGTTTCAGAAAGTTTTTACTCTGGAACACTGTGTATAATATTTTATTGTTTTTTATATTGTCCTTGGATGTTGTAAGGCCAATGATATTCATTTGTTTTCCAAAGGGGAAATGAATTGGGATCATATTGATTATGGCGACGAGGCAGCGCTGACTTTAAAACAACAGGCAGTAAGAACTGTCCAAATGTTATCAAGACTACGTACCTATATGTTATGTGATACTTCAAGCTAATGTAAATGCGCAGTAACTTTGTAACTGTTTCTTCTTCTTTGTCATAAGTAAACCGCTGAACTGACCTTGGCAATATTTAGTTTGGTATTGACGAAGTATGTTAATATTAGCGTGGTGGTAGAGTACTTTCTAGTACTCGACTGGCTAGCTACCACCGTCAAGTTGAAAATCTGCCGCCAAGCATCTAATGGTGTGTTCCGGCAGCCTCACTTGAGAGCCAGTTCCATTCCAGCCTAGGTGTGCTTTACCATCTTCGACCACACCGTCACTTAACATCAGGTGAGTTGTGGTGAAACACCTAGCATGTCAGCTATAAAAAAAAAAACTTCTTTAGATCGAGACACCATTTTAGATCGAGTGACTACTGTTACTTGGAATATATAGTATAATTAGTGTTTTTTATCTGAAAGTAATGACACGAACGAAACGCTCTCCTTAAAAGTAACAAAGTAACAGGTAGCATAGTAACAGGTAACATGGTAACAGGTAACATAGTAACAAGTAATGTAGTAACAAATAATATGGTAACAAGTAATATATTAACAAGTAATAAAGTAACAAGTAACGTAGCATAACGTGGAAAGTGATAACGCCTGTCCATGGCCATTGCTGCGGTACCCAGAACTTTGAGTAACAAAACCAAATCCAGGACTATTCTGTGTTTTCATATTCAAGAAACCATTCCCTGTTGTTGAAACACCTAAGTCTTTTTATCGCTTAATAATAAAATCAACTTTATATGAACTGACGTAAATCTTTGCCAATCGCGCTGACACGGCAAATATTCAACTAATGGACTGTCAAACTTGCCGCGCCCGTATTCCAGCCGAGCGGCTTTATTATGCACTGATATACTGATTAGAACTCACTTAATTTACAACTTTGTTTATTTTAAAACAACTTAATTATTTTGTTAAGTTATTTTTTTATATTGGGCAACATACACATTATTATTATATACTTGGTGGTAGATCTCTTTAGCAGGATGTTGTCTAGGTAGGTACCACCGCAGTATCAAATATTCTGCCGCCAAGCAGTAGTGTGTTAGCATTACTGTGTTCTGGTTTGAAGGGTACTGCAGCTAGCGATGTTACAGGGCTGTTGCGACTAACCATCGAAAGTCTCAAAGTAATGAGCGTTAAAGCAGCGATACTCCGGATTTCCTAAGTTCTGTTGGTCTCATTACATTTACATACAAAAAAAGTAACAATAAAACTGGAATAAATAAAAGAAAATCACCAAGTAAAGGCTACAAATCCCAAATAACCGCAATCATAAATCCACCGAACAATTCTCAAAGACTTGTTCGCCATAAACGGCAGCTGCCAGATAGAATAAAGACGATATCATGGGGAAAGTATGGTAATACGACCTTCAGGTCGCCGAGGGACCCTCGCACCCTGTCCCGAATAGTCTACTCGTGTGTACCTCTTGAGAAGGAAACATTACGGAGGTGTGAAATCTATGCCTTGAGCTTGGGGAAGGTAAACATTTTTTTGTACAGTTGCTCTAATTTTTAAGCTGTATCAATATTTTATAATATTGTAATATCTTACCTTAAAATAAGTATTGAGTCCTAATCATTGTATTTAATTATCATAGTTACATAAATTAAATTGATAAACAACTTCATCTCATATAAAAAAATAATATCCATGATATTTTTCATCATTATCGTATATTGTCAATTCGCGCCAACGATGCGAAGAAGTTTCGAGCCCTTGGCGTGAGCCCAGCTATCGTAGAAGTTATTTAAAAAGAACTGCCTATTAAATTATATACTTATATATAATAATATTTTTCATTCTAATAATGTACGGTTAATTTGTTTTTAATTTATGCAATATACAATTACAAGAACAACGTGAATAAACTGATTTTTCGAAAAAAAAAATATGTTAGCTACGGCGTTTACGATTTTATTACGTCGATATAGAATATATAGATTTGATTTAACTGGATAACTAACAACTAATCAAATATAGACACAATAACAAACCAACACATCAACATAATCAACACCAACGACATTAATAAAGAAGATTAGAAACAGCTCTCTCAGGTGAAACGAATGAAGAACGAGTGAATATTTATTTATACAGTAGAAATAAATCGCTCTGACAGCGTTTTGAAAACAGTGATACTAAAAATTACTCTTAATATTATTCATTGTAATTCACTTTAATAGTAATTCGAGGAATCAGACTTCATGAATTTAAACCAAGATTACGCCGCAAATCATTCATACAAACCGAAAGCGGTACCCGCACCGAGTTATCTCCGCTCGGCAACGGCCATTCTATCCTCACCTATATCTACTCGAGTAAAGCGCGAAGCACTGGATATCCTTGAGCTAATATTCCAGCTTGTCTTTTATGACCTTTGTAGCGCTCTCCAGATTTTGGAGCTCTTTGTTCTCACATTAACTGGAAGGTAAAATAACAGAATATTTTAGTTCTTTTTAAAAGTTACTTACTCAAAATATGTCGTATATTATTTGTTTTTATAGTTGACAGGCTAGGTGTTTGACTACAGCTTACTTGATGATAAGTGATGGTTTCTTAGCCTGGAATGGAATTGGATTTCAAACGAGGCTGCCGTAACACACCCTTAGGTGCTTGGTGACAGATTTTCAACTTGAGGGTAGCTAATCAGCCAAGTACTATAAAGTACCCTACCACTACGATGTTTTCCTTTGCCAGAAGCTCAAGTTCATTATTGGAATTTGAAGCCACGACCTTTGGCGTGTGAACCGATCGCTATATCGCGATTACCGATATATATTTGGGAAAATATTTTATTTTTACACTGTTTCTTCACTTGTATGAGTAGGTCATTACCAATTATCATTGAGTAGTAGTCCACTCATATAAGTGAAGTATTTGTTTTAGAATGTTTGTCTGTTCGTTGATTTATCTAAGCATTTGTGCACGTTAATCTCAGAAACGGCTTAACAGATTTGAATGTGGTTTTCACTGATGTATGTAGCAAGCTTTCCGTAACATTTAGTGTTACTTGATTTAGTGAATTTACGAACAAAAAGTTAAGTTAATTGAAATAATACGCGCTATTTTAGAAACGCGGTAAATTACATCCACGCGGATAATTTACGGGCACAGCTAGTTAGAAATTATAAAAGAACAAGGTAAAATAAAATAAATATATTGCAAAGAAAAATGTAAAAAAAAAACAACATCCAGTAATTTTATCGATTTTAATTTCATGTGCTGACATTGCTTGTTGAACATTTGTACTAACTTTAGGAAATATATCCAAAAACTATTTGGTGTGGAATTTGAACTAAATTGTTGGACTTTTAAATAACCGAACAGATAATTGATGACGGCGGTAAAACGGCCTATACTTGACTAATGTGTCAATCCACCAGTGGAAAATTTAGAAAAGCAGAGCTGATTCGTAAGTATTTTCTTGTAAGCTCTTAGAACGTTAGTTAAAAATAATAAAAGGGTATGAATTCAAACAAAATTAATTCAAAATTTTATCCCAACCGCACGGAGGTTCGCGTCCAAACGCTCACGGACAAAAACTTATATTTCATCGCGAATGGATTTCTCATCTGAATCGCAATAAATAAGCGGGCCCTTGAGTCCCGGAGGAAGGCTCGAGTCCCGACGCGAATTTGAATTTTGCCTTTTTTCTTTTCCTTTTTTTTTTGAAATCCCCCTTTTCCTTTTTTGAACGCTCAGAAATCGTGAATGCCTTTTGAGCTCAGGGAATTTTAAGCCATTGACTAGTACGAAAACGATATTTCGATGCGAAGTTAAAAGGGTATCGAAATATTTTAGGTGAATTTCATTTTTATGACGTGTTTAGGAATTTTCTTTTGTTTTTCAAGCTGTTTGAAATAAAGGTTGTTTGTTAACTTGCAGTTAGCAGGAGTAGCGTAAAAACAATTGCGAAAAGTATTTTTTTCTCATTCATAATTTTTTTGTTAGTCTAGAAGTTCTACTGAATCTTTTAGCGTCAAGTAAAACTGAAGAAATGCGTGTATTTTAGGTTCTAAATAATTTGAATGAAATTTATCTAGACTTATGTTTTTTTGAATTCTATGTTAATATCAAAGTGATAGATAAATAACTTTTTTATCATTCACACCAAAGATAAATATTAAATACTGAATATAAAAGAATTTGCTTCAGCCAGACGCCGCCGTTCCGTACTCAGATTGTAGCTCTTGAATGATTATTCTTTACTTCAACAGCCGTAAGAAACCGATTTCTCAAAATTGTTGACACCATATAGCGATCCTCCCGCGCCACCGTGCACCTTGTTCGGCCTGCTCCTGGTCTTCGAAGATTGGATCTAGTTTCATAAAAACGCTGGAGTACTCGCTGAACTGTAGAAAGAGTCACAGTTCTCGCTGTATTTCGCTGACTGTGCCCATCTGCAAGCATTGTCAGGATCCTGTTACATTCTTCAGGGGTTAACGACATGATGACTTCAGAATAATGAAATTTATAAGGCAGAGACAACATATTTATAACATTTTTATTGCAAAACGAAAACCAAGACGAAGCAATTGATTTGAATTTTTTGGTACCAAATTCAAAAACGATCATTATTTTTCATTTTCAGTTTTTTATACAATTATCAAAAATAAATAAAATAGTTTTATATATTGTTTTATGTGGCATTAAATATTATTTAATTTAGTCTTTATTTCATAAAGCTAGGTCAGGAACTTTTGAAGATATTGAAGATTTTCTAAGCGACCCTTTTTCTTTGCGGTCCAGTGTAATTACATTCTTTGCCGATCCTATAATTTTCCGTAAAGACGACAAATTGTTACATTGCTCTACGGGTTTTCTTGTTCTTTAGCCTTGACCTGTAAATGTAAATATTTATTTTATTTTTATATTTATTTTATTGTTATAAGTACTTCTTATAGAGATTTTATTACCTTCTTAGCAACACAATAGCGTACTTCCAACACCAGTATACATCCAGTTATGGTAAGTGAGTTTCTATGTTACTTACTATAGCATTTTTATGTTTAACCAACTGGACAATAGACGCAAAGGGGTACCATAACACTAGCAATATGTCATTTTAAGTTTGATAAATTATACTAGCACAATAGTTTTTTCGCAATTTTTTCTTATATAAAAGCTTAATTTCCAGCCTTATTACGTCTTCTTCTTAAGAAACTATATGGCCCGACTTTCAAATTTTAGCATTTGAGAGTAGGCTCGATTTATTTGCGTTTGCTTTTTAGAGTTCCATACCTCAAAAGGAAAAAACGGAACCCTTATAAGATCACTTTGTTGTACGTCTATCTGTCAAGACCCTATTTTTCAGGAACGCGTGGAGGTATCAAGCTGAAATTCATATCAAATACTCAGGTCTACTGTCCCTTAGAACTGTGAAAAAATCAAACTTCTAAGCCAACACAATCAAAAGATACAGCCGTTTATGCTGCAAATTTTCGACACTAGCAAGAGAATCAAACCTACAGGGTACTTCCCGTGAACTTAGAATCTTGAAATTTGGTACGAAGCAAGATCTTATAGCACAGATAAAGGAAAAATTGCGAAAAGCATAAATTACTATTAAAAAAAAAACATAACTTTTATTTATATACCTACAGGTTTGTAGGGAACCCTCGATGTCCAACTCGCACTTGGCTGAATGTAAAAGTAATGAAAACGCTATTCATATAAGAAAAAAAAGATATTGTCAACTTTCTTTGAATTTTCTATACGATCATCTCAAGCTGATTTCGCGGCACATGCTTCATATAATATCGCACGGCGTGACACAGGACCCAATATCGAATAGAGACGAGCGAGTTATCCAATCTTAATATAGATAGAATAGATAGAAACTCTTTATTGAGTGCACCAGAACTCTTAAATCCAGAAAAGCTAAAAATATAACAAACGAGAAATTTAAGAGCTAGAGCCACAAGTGACAGTCTTATCACTAAAAGCGATCTCTTCCAGGCAATCATATAATGGAATGAAATAATAAATATATTTATATGTATTTATATATAACATTTACGTGAATCGCCCACTGCTGGACTTATAACTCTTCTAAAAACAATTCAGATCCATTCTATTAACATATTATCCTTCTTTTGTCACATTGCAAATTAAATACTAGCTATTATTATCTGCGCTCCGAGTACTGCTATGAAATCTGTGTCTTACTTAAAAATTTAATTAAAAATATCGTCCTTATGCACAAGAGCCCGTCGAAGACGATCAAGACAGTAGGTTTTCATTAGCTAATTGAGTTGCCACGAGAACCTTCTCGTCCCCCCTCCCGACCCCGCTCATCATCCTGTATAAACGATATTGCTGGAATAAAAACATACAGGGCTGTCACTTGATTTGTTTTTGGATTATTTTACTCGAATACTCAAGATGAAGGCTGCCAATTGTTTCACTATTGTTAAACTGCCTCTGTTATAGTAATATTAGTTCTGGTGTGAACAATAAAAAAAAAAAATATATATATATATATATATTTTTACAATCAGATCTAGACAAGAAATAGCAAGCTACTGACATTTTATGACAACATTTCTTCCTTTTTTATTTCTTGTTTGTTAAAATTGGTAATCGACTTTCCGACTTCCACTTGTATTGGTCTGATAAAATATATAAAAAATACGTATTTAGTGCGTCATAAGCGTAAATAAGATTATAACTTTTAAGGAATCAGTTTTAATACAAATAGTAGTAGTTTTAGTTTTAATTTGTTTTAAGGCAAACTTGTGACGATAAATGGTAGTTTTGTAGCTGGGTGTTCTGTAATGAATTATAAGTATGTATTTACAGAAAAAGTAAATCTCCGCAATAAAACAATTAAACGGCTAGTGTTCGGGCTCAGCGGAATGAAAACGGTTTTGTTTTTGTAAAAATTATACTTTATATAATTTAATAGTTGCGCTCATATATTATTTATAATGACCTCCTTTGGCTGAGTGCACCCAAAGTATATAACAGCAAACAATTGTAATTTATTTGTATCAAAAACCTCTATCGCGACAGCCCTATATATACAGGCTGTTTCGAACCGGACCTGTTTGTATTTTTGCTTTTCCCGATTTATATTTACATAAACTTCGAGAAGGAACGAAAATACATAAAAACGTGCAAGAAATCCACGTTCGGTTGAAATTACCGATGCGCTAAAAACTGTGATCACCTAACGAAAGGCATTTATTCTGTTCCGAAATACATTCACGGTCCCATTTTAGATGAGCTTTTAGTTAAATAAAGCGCTGTAATTAACGACGCGGGATTTAGACCAGATTGTTGGTGTTCTTTTTAATGTGTTCATGTTAAAATAAATAAATATAGGACATTACACACAGCGCCATTTGACCCCAAACTAAGCAGAGCTTGTAGGTACTATGGAAATCGGATAACTAATAGAATACATTTTTTTAAACTGAAAAAGTAATGCTGTGAATTTTTGTGCAATTGATTCATCATCTGACAAGGATGCACATATTTATGTAAATTTATGTTTATTTATGTGTATATTTTATTTTATAATAGTTTATTATATATTTATTAATATTTAGTACTATTATATTTGTATGTTGTATTTTTATTTTTATTTATATATATGTATACACTTGTTTTGATGCGCGCCTACAACCACATCTTATTTACTGTGGGGATGGCTGGCAGAAAATGCTTTAGCATTAAGTCCTCCTTTTGTACATATTATTTTTAAGTGTGCAATAAAGTTTTTTTTTTTTTTAATACATTGTTATAATACAGAACACCCAGACACAGAACAAACATTTGTTTATACCACAAAAAGTTTGTTCTACCTACGACTATTATCATACTGCTCTTTTCAGAGATGATTTTATTCAATTTGCAAGATTAACGTATACAAAAATAATTGAAAAATAATTATGTTTATAACTAAATTCATTTTGTTTATTCACTTCAATTTAAGTCGCGAAAATAAATAATTATAAATCCTGGTAAAAAAATGTATGAAAATGGAACAGCGTGGCGTGTCAAATAATCAAATTGTGAAAATTAATCAGATAGCTCAACGTCTAATATTTATTTATTTCTCTCTGGCAGAACCCAGGCGCCGAGCGCATCTCGTACAGACGCGCTGTTTAGTTTACATACTATATCTATAGTCGTTGTTCTATAGCCATGCGGGTGTGAGCACACAACCAGACCCACAGAACGTCACTAGTTAGGTGGAATAACCATCAATAAAGAAAAAGCGTACTATCTGACAAAGAAATAAAATTTCCGCAGTAGAGGTCCAAAATCTAACTTGGTCTTTTTGAACGCCAATTTTAGAAGCTTCGCGCGTTTATGTTACTACATATTTTTTCCGATATAGTTTTTCACCGAAGATTCTCTGACTTTCGACCGATCGAAGTTTTTTTTTATTCCGGCTCATCTGATGTTTAGTGACGACTTCACTACACAGTCGAAGATTGTAAAATACACCTAGCCTGGAACGGATCTGGCTCTCAAATGAGACTGCCACACAGTTACTATCAGTTTTTTACGATTGATAGACTAGGCGTTTGACCACAGCATATCTGATGTTAGGCGACGGTGTGGTTGAAGATGGTAAACACACTTAGTCTGCAATAGAACTAGCTCTCAAGTGAGGCTACCGATATACACCGCTAGGTACTTGGCGACAGATTTTTAACTTGAGGGTAGTTAGCCAGTCGAATACTAGAAAGTACCCTACCACCATGCTATGATTTCCTCACATTTTTTCCTTCACTCAACTTCATTGTTGGGGTTTGAACCCACGCTAACCACTGAGCCAACATATCTGCATACTTTAAAGGTCCATTCCAATCATATTACTAATATGATGTTGGCAACATTATCTGAGTTAAACTCTTTGTTCGCGGTAATTTACAACTTTATGACATACATACCAAAACTTGACACTAGATGGCGTTTACGTTAACGCAATCAAGTAAGCAAACGTGGAAAAACTTGCAGTAAGTGTTTTGAGCCCACACGGCGCTAACATTGGCGACATTATTTCAGCACAGGTGGATATTCCAACGTATTTAGTGGTTCAGTAACAGCACAGCGGCGTGTCGCGCCCGCTCGCACAAGTGTGTTGATTGTGAAGAGCACTCACAACTTTGACGCGATACCCGAGTTGCGGAATAAATCACCTCTCGTTGCGGGAAATTGCTGACTTGTGCTCGCACGATATGGTCTAGAGATGGGACATGAATATATCGATTATATCTTAATAAATAGATCATGTTTTCTTGCAAAATATTTTGTTTGTCTTGAGTTTGGGTAATATGTTCATTGCTAGAAATAGTATCAATAGTAGCAAAGTTATAGGATCACGTCAAAAGGTAAGGAATGATGGAAATAACCCTCGTACTCTGAGCGTCTTCAGATTCCCGCTAGGTGCTCAAAAAAAAAACCGTATAACTGCACAGGAAGGTTCACTACCGCGTAGTTTTCTCTTGAGCACCTATCGGGGCAGAGGAGTAACGTCTCTAAGTGATAATACGTTTGTCAACGACTCGAATCGCGGATTTAATTTAATCAAAATCCTCCTAAATTTAATCCTTGTCATTGTTAGAACGTCTTTTAAGTAGAAATTTACTAAAATATAACTCTTGAATACTTAAGCTTGTTGATAGTTTGAAGAATAGAAGTTGCTAAAACAAATTACTCAAAGAATCATCTTGAACAAAAAAATATGGTATTTGGCTTTCATTGTATATGTTTTAGAGTTACAGAAAATACTGAAATAGTTATAACATGCCGCAGAAAATCAAATAATTTAATAATTTACCATTGGAATTGAATCAATTAATCGACTATACCCCATCCCTACTGCCTCACTAGCTGCGTCATCTAATTTCCGCATCGCCCCGTAGGAAGCCTCGACGAATGCGTTGTCAAACTATAGTCGCGACTACTTTACTCTACAAATAACATCCTTACTGCGTTGCGGTAAAGGCTAGCATCGCTTGAAAATTTTCAAGGCTGGCTAGATAAGTTGAGCTAACGATCTGTGAGGGTAAATGAATGAGAAACAGTTGGGATGAAGTTAGGATGAAATGATTCTGGAGTTTGAGGTTACTTTGTGCAGGTTTCAAGTGAAAGATCTTAAATTTAAGGACATGCCCGCGCAAACATTTGGATCTAACCATGACTTCTTTATGCATTTTCTTTAGTTTCGTGTGTTTTTGTGTTTCGTCACTTTTTTATCACACACTAAGCATGCACTAAGCAACCGGCTTATTGACCCGACTACCAAGGAAGGGTTATGTATGTATGTATGTAATTTTTTTTAATATTACCTCGTATCTTCCAAACGGCCGAATGGATTACGACAATTAAGATATCGTTAGATTCGTCTCAATAACCCAAGTGTTTATAGAGGATGGTTTAAAAATAAACTATATGGTGGATTTTTGGCGCGAAATAGTAGTAATAAGTTAGAAAAAAAACCTATCAAATAGGGTATCTAAATAAAGGAAATTAAAAGGTGATTACAAAAATATATCGAAGTTATATGTTTAAATTTAGTTAAGTATAATAAATTAGTTTAAGAAGTGTTTTCCTTTAATTATAGCTATGTTTTTGCTGTCGGGTTCTAGATTTTTTTTAACTCTAAAACTTGTCTAAGGTATGTGCGTATTGCTGAAGATTTCAAAGAAACTGGCTCTCTAGCGAGACTAACAGAGCTGACCGTTAGGTGCTTGACGATAGATTTTTATCTTCAGGATAGTTACTAGCCAGTCGAGTACTAGAAAGCGCCCTACAACCAAGCTATGGTTTCCTCAAGATGTTTTCCTTCACCGGCAGCTCAAGCTCAATATTTTTCTTATTTTTACATATGTCACTGTTTAATTAACTTAATTACTATAATACATATAAAACAAGCTTTGATATAACGAAGTCACTAACTCCCAAAGTTTGATCTAACTTCCCCAAATTAGTTCTTCAGTTCAGTGCGCACTTAAAATGTTGGTGTTCTAAGTTGTTATATAACATGTATGTTTTACTTAAGTTATAGTAGAATGTTATAAAAGTTGACCTTATATATTCTAAAGTTACCTCAAATATACTGACTTGATTCGAGTAATACGACGAAATCTTTTTAGTTGCGTGGTGGTAGGGTACTTTCTAGTACTCGGCTGGCTAGCTACCACCATCAAGTTGAAAATCTGCCGCCAAGCATCTAACGGTGTGTTCCGACAGCTTCACTTGAGTGCCAGTTCCATTCCAGGCTAGGTGTGCTTTACCATCTTCAAACCAGACCGTCACTTAACATCAGGTGAGTTGTGGTAAAATACCTAGCCCGTCAGCCATAAAAAAAAGTACCCGACCACCATGCTATGGTTTCCTCACTAAGTATTCCTTCACCGGCAGCTTATTGTTGTAATTTGAATACACCATTCAGCGTTTGATCCAAACGCATTAATCTTAGCTATCGCTATATTACGTGTAATCTGACAGGTACGTGTACGATTACAGTTCGTCCTTTCCGTCCCACCACAGGACAAGCAGAAGAACGGCACACTATCATTCGTTCCCCGTGGGCGTTCCCAGTATTCGTACACAGCGATTACGCTCTACTTTCTTGATACGTACAGCCCATGAATGGAACTCATTGCCAGCTGTTCTGTTTCCTTTAAACTATAATTTGGACGTTTTTAAGGCAAGAATCTAAAAAGTAAAATTCACTCTAGTGAATAGATTTCTTCTAGATCGGCGTGCTGCATCCTCGGCCACACCGTCGCTTTCCATCAGGCGAGTTGGTGGCCAAACGTAGATCTATAAAAAAAACCAGTGTTAACCTATACGTTGTGGTGTAATTAAATATTTTGCAAAACAGTTCAGTGCGACAGAAGGTATTCGTCCCGTCCCTTATATTCAGAGTGGGACCGCTCGGACACGCGCCGTAACGTATGGCCGATACGTGACGCGATAATACCGTTTAATAATGCACGCGCGGGCGGCGGCGGTAGGAGTGCGCTCGGGATGCTGGCTAAAACTACGAGGGAGAAAACATCGCTTTAATTAAAAGCTTCGAAATAAAGAGCGAAATGGAAAGAATGTTCTTTCTACCTTGCTCTTGACATCGATTTTTGTACTTTACACCAGTGTCAAGAACACGTTGTACATGTTTTCAACTATATGCTTACTGAATGAACTGAACTTTAGATGAATCATAAAATTATGAACACACGCTCACCACACACGTACGCACACATACACACATATAGATATATACATATAGGTTATGTAATTGTTTAAAAAAATGTTTAGTTTTTAAGTCTGCCTCTGGCAGTCATGGTATAGTAAAGTAGTTACTTTAATATAAGCAGTCATCATCATCAGCCGTATGACGTCCACTGCTGGACATAGGCCTCTCCCATTGACTTCCACAAAGACCGGTTGGAAGCGGCTCGCATCCAGCGCGTTCCTGCGGTCTTTATGAGGTCGTCTGTCCACCTTGTGGGTGGACGTCCGTCACTGCGCTTGCCGGTCCGTGGTCTCCACTCCAGAACTTTGCAGCCCCATCGGCCATCGGTTCTGCGTGCTATGTACCCTTGTAACTTTTTTATGGTTGACAGGCTAAGTGTTTGACCACAGCTCACCTGATGTTAGGTGATGGTGTGGTTGAAGATGCTAAACACCTAACCTGAAACGGAATAATGTGGTGTGAACAAAAAATGAGCTATCAATATTATCTAAATATATATAACTCAAAGGTGACTGACTGACTGACTGACTGACTGACTGACTGACTGACTGACTGACATAGTGATCTATCAACGCACAGCCCAAACCACTGGACGGATCGGGCTGAAATTTGGCATGCAAGTAGATGTTATGACGTAGGCATCCGCTAAGAAAGGATTTTGATTAATTCTACCCCCAAGGGGATAATATAGGGGATGAAAGTTTGTATGAAACTTTGACAATTTTAAACCGATCGGGCTGAGACTTTGCATGCATAAAGCTACTATGACGTAGGCATTTAGCGCGGGTGAAACCGCGGGGCACAGCTAGTTACATTATATTTTGTGTGTTATTAAATAAATAAATAGATTCGTTACAAAAAAAAATTCGTTATATATAAAAAAAAGTTACAAAAACGTTTGTCAAAATCATGACACATGTCAATATAATGATGATGATGGCATATAACTATATGGCCAAACGTCCGCGTGTAAAGTGGCGCAGTGCCGTTAAGAGTACGTGTCCGCTTCCAAGTGCCATTACACGAGTAATTTTAAATATTTCATGCGCATGTTTACCGGACGTTAAGCTTTTGTGTTCATTTTTAATTTTATTATGGGTAAGCTCCGGGGAAATGTTAAGTGGAGATATAGCCAGCTGTGACGTGGGGTAATGGTCACTGTTCCCGGATTAGAATAAACGAACACATTTTTTTTAATAGTTGACAGATCATGTGTTTGCTCTCCTGGTGTTAAGTTTTTTTTTAATATACCATATAGGTTTGCGTTTGACCACGCTCTTCCTGATGTTAAGGAGGATGTGGTCTAAGATGCACGCTTACTAAAAAAAGACCTGTTTACCTTGGTCGAAGATGGCTAACACATCTAGCCTGTAATCAAACTGGTTCTGAAGTGAGGCTATCAAAACACAGTTTTAGGTGCTTGGCGACAGATTGTCAACTTGAAGTTGGTAGTAGCCAGTCGAGTATAAGGAAGTATGTAATGGTTTCCTCACGATGATTTCCTTCACATTGCTTACACTGTACTGTATGACTGCCTTGTTTGTTCATTTAGTTAAGTAGTGTATCTGCTTCTAGAGCTGTAAGGCGTGGGTTCAATTCTCATTTCTCACTCAGGATAAATATTTGTGTAACGAGCTTAAATGTTTGTTCTGTGTCTGGGTGATCTATTCACAACAAAAAAGTAAACAAATATTGTATCAGTTATCTGGTTCCCATAGTACAAGTTTCGCTTAGTTAGGGGCTAGATGGCGCTGTGTAAAATATCCTACGTTTTTTTTTATTTCGTTTGAACTCCATACTCAGTATTCGGTAAACCAGTATTTGCAAGGGTTGACAAACTTGTAGGTCGTTCAGACTTGACGAGTATTTTTCAATTTTAACAAAACCCTTGCGGAGCGTACTCGCATGAACTGGTATAAACTCTCTTTGTGAGACAGAAATTGGTTTTGGAGGTTTTAGAAGAGCTCGCAAGTTGGGTGTGTGTGAATAACTTTTCACGCCGTCAAATGTGTGAAAGAAAATACTTAGTCTGTTATATGAATTGGATAGTATCAGCAATAAAAAAAAAATGTTAATATTTATTGCGGTCTTTTAATAATACAAAACGAAGAAAAATATGCAAATTTGTTTTAATTACTTAGATAAAATAAGCATTATTTAGATTTTATGTTTATGTCGACTTTTAGACATTAAGGAATATTTAGATATTTAAAAATTGTCGTCAAGTTAGATAAATATATAAATTTAATTCTTGTCATTGTTGTGACTAAGACGACTTTGAAGCGGAAATACACTAAAAATATAACTATTGAATACTAATACTTAGTTCAAAATAATTACTATTGTGTTATAAAGTAGCCGACAATGCCTTCGATGTGCCTTTTCCAAGTTATTTTTAATCTCCGCTCCTATCCGTTCTCAAGATGCTCAACTCTCGAGTGCTGATTTGAAAAGTTGCTCCTTGCGATGCTCTTACGAATCGGGAGTAGGGCTACCGTTGTATAAACAGTAAGGTAACTTAGGGTGCATTGAAAATTTGTAGATTATAGCCGAAAGAAGGTGTACTTGTATGTGACTTCACGACATCAAAACGAACGAGAAAACTCAGTCATTTTCTCTATTCTGATTCAAACTAGAATAAATTGAAGGAGACCTACATCCTTTACTAGTGGAAATTCATTCACGGTTAAATATATTAAATGTTTTTCTGAATCAGCCATTCCAGGTTAGGTATGCTTTACCATCTTCGACCACACCGTCACTTAACATCAGGTGAGCTGAGGTCAAACATCTAGCCTGTCAGCCATAAGAACAAAAAAGCCATGTTTTTATAAAGTGTTTCACTGCTTGGCGCGAGCCTAGACCATAGTCCACTACGCTGATCAAGTGCAAGTTGACAGACTTCACTCATATTCGAGAACTTTTTTTGAATTCTTTGACATGTAGGTTTCCTCACGATGTTTTCCTTTACCATTTGAAGTCATCAGCAATACTTACATAATTTAGAAAAGACAGGTGTGTGCCGTGCGATTCGAACCCAGGACCTCCAGATTGGAAGCCAGACAGTTCCAGCCGAATGATTTTCGCCCCCTGTTTATCTTGCCAAAGTTTTAGATACTGCTACAATGCTCTAGGCATTATCTTTTTTAATTTTTTTTTTTATGTTTGACTGTCTACGTGGTTGACCACAGCTCTCCTGATGTTAAATGACGGTGTGGTTGAAGATGGTAAAGCACACCTAGCCTGGAATGGTACTGGCTCTCAAGTGAGGCTGCCGGAACTCACCGTTAGATGTTTGGGGGCAGATTTTCACTTCAGGGTGGTACCTAGCCAGCCAAGTACTAGAAAGTACCCTATCACCACGCTATGGTTTCCTTACGATGTTTTCCTTCACCGGCGGCTCAAGCTCATTGTTGGGGTTTGAACCCACGCCTTTCGAACTTAATTTGATTGAATATTTGACAGTCATATTTTGTTAATAAAAAATAGATTTAATCATCACCCCAACATGTAATCGATTGTATCTAAGAGTCCATACTGTCGAACGTCGCCTACCTGAGTTGCTACAATATAATTATGTTTAAGTGTTCTTGCCTGTTCTTCCTGTTATTTTTAAAATAATGAGAATTGTCTGTTTCGTTGTTTCCTCGGCTGATTGCTTAGATGATATCATTGTTTTTGTGTGACGTCATTCATATCATTAATTAAAGGGCAAGTATCGCTTGAAAATGACATGATAAAAAAAATGGCCCAGTGCATAACGAGTTTACGACCATCAGTATAGTGCGATTCACATGTCTATTCTATATTCACTCAAGTTTCATAAATGTATAAGAAAACATACTTCAAAGTAACATTAACACTCGCTTAATGCCTACCAAAAAGTAATTCGTTAAAAAATGCGAAGAATGTGAGCTGGAGGGAATGCAAATTCGAGGCAGATGCGATATGCTAATCTGCCACAAGGATACATGAATGGAGATGCTGGGGTGCACTTCAAAAGGAACGCACTTACATTACCTCTAAAAGAAACATTTGGAATCGTAAGGGTCTTGTGAATACTTGATGGATTATGTTTTAAATTGAAGAATACTTTTTATATCACCTCATGGTTGTCGTTGTTGCCTGGAAGAGATTTTTAAGCCACTACTTGTAGCAAAAGATCATTCTTTCTTCTCATCTATATTTTTTGGTGGACACAATAGCTTCGATCTTCATTCGATCAGATTACCAAGATGGAAATGATTTTTAAATGAAAAAAGCATGTTGATACTGTTATAAATAAAATGAATCAATATTCTTATGCATTGAGCATGCTCTCTAAAACTGCTAGTAGATCAACTGATGCCACTGCGTACAACGGCTGTGTCGTCATCGCTTAAGTACGGCAAAAAAAAATTGAGGTACTGCACCAAAAGTAATGTACAGTAAATGTTAGAAGTAGTGTTAGTTTATTTGCATACCGAAAGGTCAAATATGGAGCTTTACCATAATGTATCCTTTCCATCTATGTAATTGTATACCCATACTTATGTAATAAATCTTATACCTTTAAGCGAGCAATTCTTGTATATATATATATATATAATGTGAATCTCGGAAACGGCTCCAACGATTTTCATGAAATTTAGTATGCAGGGGGTTTCGGGGTCGATAAATCGATCTAGCTAGGTTTCATTTTCAGAAAACGTCGTTTTATCCGTATTTTCAGCCGAGCAAAGCTTAGTCATCCAGGTACTAAATTTAAAATTATATAATTTTAGTTTTTAAATCTTTGGTTGAAGTCTAAATTAGATTAAATTTAACCGGATTTTATTAATTGATATCAAAGTAGAATATGTTTTACGTTATATTTGCACCATAATATGTATTCATGAAAAATACATAAGAGTTATAAATGGTTTTCTATAATTTCTAGCCAGTTGTTCAACTAAGAATACGTAGGAACCTTCCAGTCACTCATCATCATCATCATCTCAGCCGTAGGACGTCCACTGCTGGACATAGGCCTCCCCCATTGACTTCCATAAAGACCGGTTGGAAGCGGCTCGCATCCAGCGCGTTCCTGCGGTCTTTATGAGGTCGTCTGTCCACCTTGTGGGTGGACGTCCTACGCTGCGCTTGCCGGTCTGTGGTCTCAGCTCCAGAACTTTGCAGCTCCATCGGCCATCAGTTCTGCGTGCTATGTGCCCTGCCCACTGACACTTCAACTTGCTAATCCGCTGGGCTATGTCCAGTCACTATGAAATAATAATAATAGTTTAAATAAATAAACGTAGGTATTTAAATTTAACATAGACAGCTTTGCATGTTTGCGTCTGTCTGAAGTGCGGGTTCGAGATAGACGGGAGGATGGAAGCGGTGGAGATCAGCGAAAGGCAGTGAAAATGTAAAAGCTTTGCTATTCACATGTAAATTTTGTTCACGTTGGCTTTTCATACGTCTAGTTGATACAATTATATATAGAAATCGCTTATGAGAAAAAAAACTGTACGCTGGGTACGTGATTTTATTGGACCAAATAACCATCGGTTTTTCTTGATTGGCCATCGTGGCTTGAAACAAGCAACATTTAAAAACCTTAAAAGTTATACACTTACTTCTGTGTGGTATGAAATCTTACGATACATTTATTTCATCAGTGAAAGTCATTATTTGCTTAAAAATTTAATGAGACCAAACCGGTAGGTGCCATATATTCAACACAAAGTCTTTCTAGAATTTCATAAAAATCATTTTTTTTTTGTGTCAAATATTCATGAGATTAAAGTTACGCTCTCCTGATTTTTTTTAAATTAATAATAGGCTCGCGTTTGACCGCCATCTTGCCTGATGTTAAGCAAAGATGTGATATACGATGGGACACGCTAGTATCTGTAAGGGAACACCCACTCAGGCAGCAAATTCCATTGTTTGGCGGTTCGAAAAATGATGGAAAGATACTGTACATGCCCATGACCATTGCAGCGATACGCAAGACATTGAATATCTAAACAAAGTCCAGGGCATCGCTGCTTTGGTGCTCATTACTTTGAGACATTAGATGGTTAGTCTCAAAAACTCAAGTTATGTTTAACTGCATCGAATTGCTTTGTAATAAAAATCAAATATTCAGGCTAGATACAAGAGATCAAATAACTAAATCTAACTTCTCAAAAACTTAACAGAAATAACCATTATGTTTTATACAATGCTGATATGCTTAGAGTACAAAAATGTTTCTTACAAATCCTTCTATAGGTAAGCTTTTATTTGCACATTGACCAAAATCGTAGATAGAATGCAAGTGTATGTGTAAAGAATCCCAAACTCAATTTCCCTTCTTCTAAACTATCCGTTTAATTTCACCGATTCGACGGGAACTCTGCTCCAACTTGCATGGAAAGTAAGATTTAGTGGCGCGCCGCCGCCGTCGCGCTCCTCTGAACGATAGTAAAAAACTTTACAATGAAACGGAAGTATCGCATGATATTGTATCCATACTATGTAATAATGCCTAAATTAAATTAACTTTTCCTAAGGATCAACTGCTTGTCTATGTGATTTTTTTTAAATGAAATGATATATTCTTTATTGTTTACACCAAAAACTGTATATCTATTACAATAAAAACTTAAAAATTTGTGTTACGATTGGCGGCCTTATCGCCAAACTTGATCTCTTTATCTGAATTTATTAGTGCCAATTCCTCTTTGCGAAAATTTATCTATGGACTGTAAAAATAATTGATTAGTCAATTTTACTTGTAATGTCATTTACTTTTTATTTGACATTTTATATTAACTATCATTAACATTATTTTAGCTTTTTTATTATAATGATTTGTGACATTTTATATTAGATGACATAATAAATTAAAACATTTAATAATTGACGATTGTTTTTGACATAAATAAGTGTACATTATTGTACCTATATTTAAAGAAATGAATATATTCTTCCAGGAATCTTTGGATATAATGTATAAAAGTCATACGGCGGAAATGGTTTATTTTGCTCTCCAATACGAATACATTTTGCATTAAAACTACCAATTTCACTCTTCATAACGTTTATCAGTTTTGTATCATTTATTGTACAAATGGACATTGCCAAAGATAAAAAGGCTCGGTTTAATTTCAAAAACCGATAAAGTATATAATTTAATTACTGTCAATTTTAATATTAACTACGATTAGATATTGATTGGAAATTTCACGTGATACACTATTTTATTTAGATAATTCTAAATTAAGGACATGAGAAGCAAGACTTAGAAAGTCTAATCAAGAAGCTGCGATGAGCCGTGAAGTAATCGTATCAAAGTGTCGGAGACTGCAAGTTGGTGTCTGACACCGCTCGTTAGCTCTCGGACACTCAGTGTCAGCGCTTAGCTTTTATTGAGAAAGCTGTGGCATCTTTAGTCCAACACTTGGTTTAAGATTAGACTATGAATAGATAGGCAACATTTAAAACAAGAACAAGGGACGAATAACGTTCCTTGTAAGGACTGGGTGATGTGTGGTACTCGTTGCCAGCGTCTGTGTTTCCAATTAAGTACAACCCGGGGTTGTTCAAGAAAAACGTGAATATGTATTTCCTAGGCAAGCGTGCTCCATCTTCGGCCACATCGTCGCTTTCCATCAGGTGTGATCGTGGCCAAATGCATGCATAGTCCGTTGTAAAAAAAAAGACGAAGTAACGGAAACCAAGGTAAGTGTAACAAGATAGGTATAATTGTTTAGGTATTAATTTTACGTTGGACTGCCAGTAACTCTAAAAAGCATCACCATTTTATTGTAGACGTTCCAAAAACTCCTTTGTTCGAGTTTTTGGTTTCGGTTTGATTCCACTTTCATTATACGAACCGACATGAGCATCAACGGCAAACTCATTGTTGCTCTATCATACTCCATTTGTATAAGAGATTTACTTGGTGGTGGTGGTCTAAGCAGGAGGTCGTTTAGGTAGGTAGCATCGTAGTACCAGGTATGCTACCGCCAAGCAGTAGTGTGAACATTAATGTGTTCCGGTTTAAAGAGTATTACAGCTGGCGACATTATATGACTGTTGAGACTATCAAAAGTTTCAAAGTAATGAGCGCCATAGCAGCGATGCCCTGAACTTTACTTAAAGTAAAGTTCTTTGCACTACTGCTATGGTTATGCGTTATCTCTTACCACCAGGAGAGCGTCTTGATTATCTCATTACATTAAAAAAAGTTTCTGTGAATGTCGAATCATATTCTTCTTTCTTTGGAGAGTTGTCTCTCTGTAATATTTTGTGCTTAGTCTCTGAAATGTGCCTGAGATTCGGTTTACAAAGTTGCAACGAGGCTTGGCAGATTTCGCTTCCAGACAACTTGTGGGGAGACTGTTAGCTGATACTCTCAGTTGATGTTAATTTTATTAAATAGTCCTATTCAAAGCCGGATAAGTCTTTTCCAAGTTTCTGGTACGTTTTAACCACGTGTTTGTTTGAACGGATGATAGATTTGTATTGATTATTGTAACTAGTGTATACTATACTCCTTATATGAATATATATATTTGCGTAAAAATTTTACGACACGACGTAAAACTTTAATGAAACGACACGATCTCCTGATGGTGAGAGATAATGTCAACGTCAAAATGGTAACTATAAAAAATAGTTTTAACTCTCCATCAAACTAATGGCATTTAAAAGTTTTTGAGAAAACATTGTTTTTCAGAATAATGGCTTACAAAGCATGAATGTGTCATTAGAAACAGCAAATAACACTTTATTGCAAATTTAATTTGTAGAATTGTATCAAAACACTTATAAACTAAGAGATTTTTCCACTGCAAAAGTCAACCCAATATTAGAACTTAAACAAACTATCGAATGCACCAAAGCAGCGATGCTTTGAACTTTGTTTTGTTACTCAAAGTTCTGGATAACGCTACAGTGGTCATGGTCAAGCGTTAGCTCTTACCATCAGGTATAGTTTCGCTAGTCTTATTACTTTTATTAACTACGCGTGAGACATATTCAGTCTGAGAACTAAACATATCCCAAATGACACAAAAAACCTCAAAACTTTTCGCATTCCTCGAAAAACTTGCAAACGACTCCGCAAAGACGCTTTCAAGTCCAAACTCCACGCAATGTCTTGACAAATAAAAAGTTTAAACGTCAGTTGTGCAGAAGTTTGGTTAATTTGGTTGCGTTGACGCATTAGTGTGCGATGTTGACAGGCTAGACATTTGACGACAGCTTATCGGATGTTAAGTGACGGTGTAGTTGAAGATGGCCTGGAATAGAACTGACTCTCAAATGAGGATATCGGAATACACTGTTCGATGCTTAGCGACAGATTTTCAAGTTGAGGGTAGTTATCCAGCCAAATTGCCGTACCACCATGCTATGGTTTCCTTTATTGACAGCTTAAGCTCATTGTTGGGGTTTGAACCCACGCTTTTTGGCGTGTGAACCGACTGCGCTAACCATATAGCTATTATCGTTACAAAAGTTTGGGGCTAAGATAGTGTCGCGAATGAAAGTCTTAGATCATTTATTTAGATATATATATAGAACTTTATTTTTAAACACTTAGTCCACTTTTGACCATAAACTCGCGTGATGGTGCGCGATGATGTGATCGAAGATAAAGCACGCGGATATAGGAGATGCCTATTCGCCCTTTCCTTGAAAATATTATATCCCTCAGGAGGCAACGGATTCGGTAGCTTGTTCCATTCCTCGGCGATACGGATGGCAAACGTAACTAAGGAAATTCCACTATGCATGGACGATATGATGCGACATAGTTAATGCAGATTTTAACAACTAGCGGACTCTCTTAGAATAAGCTAGTATACATGTTAACAAAAGGTTTGGCAAGGCATATCCTTACTTTACAGATCTTTGCTAACAGTAATTAAAACAGTAAAACAAAGTTGTATAATATTTGCTGAGAAAACACACGGGCGCGCCACCGCGCTGCTATAAACTCGCAGTTACCAAGTTACGTAGGCACACGTGGAACATATTCTGATTACAGACTTGATTTGAAAACATACAGCTTAGAAAAACAGACGTGTGACTATTTTTTTTTTAAGAAAACTAATGAGACGAATGTGACGCTTTCCAGAAAACGTCTATCATATACTTAGCTACGTGAACCAGATAACTGATACAATACTTCTTTATGTAAACCAATTTTAACTTTATATCTTATACAAACTTGTAAAACGTACTCGATATCCTGCCGTTGCATTACATACTGTATCAAGTTACAAAATAGAGTTTAAAACAGTTTGGATAGTGAGTGGTACTTGTAACATAGCAAATTTCGACAGATGATGTAAAATTAATTCGTTGGAATGCTAATGTGCGCGTTGATTGCGCTGAACTGGGCCCATCCGATGCGATTAGTCCACTAAATATTCTGTTAGTACCTGTTAGTACGTACTAAAACGTGCATTTTGTGGAACCATTGTTTGTTAGTAATGAGTTTTTCGCTGTACCTATGTGTGTATAGCAACGCATACACACTAAACTAAACTTTGTAATAATGAGACGAACGAGACACTCTCTTGATGGTAAGATATAACACATGTCCATGACCTTTGCACGATTCACAGAAATTTGATTAACAAAACAAAGTCCAGGGTATAGCTGCTTTGGTGAACATTACTTTGAGACTTTCGATGGTTAGTAGCAGATATTCTGCCGCCAAGAAGTACTGTAGACATTACTGTGTTCCAGTTTGAAGGGTACTGCAGCGACATTACAGGGCTGTTTAAGCTTACCATCTAATGTCTCAAAGTAATGAGCTCCAAAGCAGCGATGCCCTGGACTTTGAAGTTCTGAGTATTGCTGCAAGGGTCTTTGACATGCGTTATCTTTTACCATTAGGATATTCTCATTCGTGTCTTTACTCTTACTAGCAGAATGACCGGTACTTCGTACCCAGTGCGGTAGCGCTTGGCACTTTCATCTATTTGAATCTCCATCGAAGTATCACGAATATTATAAAGAAGAATCAGCTAAATCAGTTCAGCTGGTTCAGATATGCGCTTACCAAAGAATATAATTTGCTTTCATTTAAGTAATTATTTATTATACCGCTTACTATTTTGGTGTATATGCGAACCGTTCTGCATTTTTTTAATATACCTGAAACAAAAGTAAAAATGAATTATTAACCAAAGCTGCAACGAGACTGTAATACTTTACTAAGCAAGGAAAAGAAGAATATGTATTAATATTTATTGGTAAATTTAATTTACTAATATCGTGTACATACAGAAACACACACAGTAATCATTTTATATAAAATTAACAACTAAAAATTCATAGTAATAAAATAATTGCAAATAAATAAAATAATTATGTCAATTCAAAATTATATCAATTTGACATTAAATGTAAATTTTTTAAAACTCGTTATATTCATAAAAAATTACTTCTAGTAATTTTTTTATCCGTATTTTAAAAGAGTGCAGTCCAACGGCTGCAATAGCTTCTCTCGGCAGATGGTTATATACCGTCGGGGCCATGACGTGTGCTAACTTGGCGGACGTCCCCAAGGAGCGCGGGTCTGTGAGTAGCTTGTGTTATGTCTGGAGCCACGCCACGCCTCAAAGTTTGTCCTGGCGTAAAGTAATAGAAGAAAATAGTCGGTCGTCGCAGGACACCTGGCAGATGTGAAACCTTCAAACAGTTCGCAACTCACACAGAGAAGCAACGAAATGTATAGTATGTATATGCGCGTACACAAGGGAATCGCGAGAAGTGACATAGAGGCGGCATGACGGCATAAGATAGTGTCATGCCGTTTGCCATCTCGGCATATGAGTCAGTTATGCTGCCGAGGCGCGCCAATAAAACAAAAATTAACAATACAAGTTAATATTAACAAAATTGTTTTGTAGATATATAATTATTTTAATATCTTAATATTACACGGCTTACAATAAATGTTTTTGATTTCTGATATTATTACTCATTGAAATATTCGGTGGTAAAATTAAGCTTCTGTAGCGATGATGGTTCAGTGGTTAGCACGGTAGGTTCGCATGCCGAAGGGTGTGGGTTCAAACCCCAACAATGAGCTTGAGCTGCCGGTGAAGGAAAACATCGTGAGGAAACCATAGCGTGGTGGTAGGGTACTTTTTAGTACTCGGCTGGCTAGCTACCACCCTCAAGTTGAAAATCTACCGCCAAGCATTTAACGGTGTGTTCCGGCAGCCTCACTTGAGAGCCAGTTCCATTCCAGGCTAGGTGTGCTTTACCATCTTCGACCACACCGTCACTTAAACATTAGGTGAGCTGTGGTCAAACACCTAGCCTGTCAGCCATAAAAAAAAGTATTTTTCAATAAATGTACTTTTTACGCATATTTTGTATTTGTCTTAATACATATACGTAAATATTACCCGATAATATTGTTCTTATTATTATGCGGCCGAGCGCCCGGCATGCTTTGTTCGGTGCCTACCTACCTATAGCCTCAGGTTACAGATGTGGGTAGTCGGGCCGCTTGCGGGCGCTCGCCGCTCGCTCGCTTCTACCACTATTATTGAAGAGGACCCGACACCGAGACAAACCTTGGCGAGGTTTAATGGTGTGTGTTTTAATACGAAAAATTGTAAAATATTATTAAATAAATTAAAAAAAAAAAAAAAAAATTAGAAGTGAAAACTAACAATAAATCTGAACAGGGAAAGTAAGGGCAGTGATACAACGACCCCAATGCAGTTCACGCGGTAACACAAAACATGCACGGCGCATACAACGTAAGTCCCTAAGCTAGGGACATATGAGTGATAATATAAGTTATGATAGCTAATGAATACCAAGTGAGCTTCATTTCTTATTATTTTTATGTATGTCACTTATGTTGTCATTTACTTACTTAATATACATTACAAATAAATTGACGTAAGCGCCGCATTTCCGCACATGTGTATCTGACCTATCTTTAAATTTATTTATCTTAAATAATAAAATGTTTGTTTTGGTAGAAATCGAACCTACAGCTCTTGAAGCAGATACTACCAAATAAGCTATCAATAAAATGTAATTTTTCCTCATGCAGCCATAATTGGTTGAATGATCTGGCTACTCGTAGTCCGGCTTGCAATTTGTCTCGGTGTGTGACTGGCGCGGAAAACACGCGAGCGTTTCCTGAAGGCTCGACCAGTTTCCGGTTCCGGTTGTAAAAAGCGAACCTTTGAGGGTATAACCGCTACACCGATGTAAAGTTGACGGATTGCGCTCTCAAACGCAATTTCTTCTTACACGGGAGAAAAACTCAAAACAAATGTAGCTAGACGACAGCGTGTCGCAAGAGGTCGATGCAGTATCACGGCACAGCGGGACCGTCGTCTACTATGCTGACGGCATCGAAAACGATACCAGTAGTCTTTTTTTAATTTAAAAGTAAATAAGACAAACGAGACGCTATCCTGATGGTAAGAAATAACACCAGTCCATGACCATTGCAACGATATAGAGAACTTTGAGTAATAAAACAAAGTCCAGGGCATCACTGATTTGGCGCTCATTACTTTGTGACGTTCGATAGTTTTTTTTGACAGGCTATGTGTTTGACCACAGCTCACTTCATATTAAGTGACTGTGAGGTCGAAGATGGTAAAGCACACCTAGCCTGGAATGGAACTGGCTGTCAAGTGAGGCTGTCGGAACACACCGTTAGATGCTTGGCGGCAGATTTTCAACTTGAGGGTGTTAGCTAGCCAGCCGAGTACTAGAAAGTACCCTATCGTCACGCTATGGTTTCCTCACGATGTTTTCCTTCACCGGCAGCTCAAGCTAATTGTTGGGGTTTGAACCTATGCCATTCTGCGTGCGAACCGACCGCGCTAACCACTGAGCTATTATCGCTACAAAGTTAATCTCAAGAGCCCAGTAATTTCGCTAGCTTCAGTACAATTCAAACCGAATTCAATTCACAGTTGTTTACACACTACTGCTTGGCGGCAGAATATCTGATGCTGCGGTGGTACCTGCCCAGACGACCTCCTGTCAAGGAGAAGGACCTTAGAAGTAAATTGATATTCAAACTAATTACACTTTGAGCGTCGGCTGCGCCGCGCTCGCGGCCTCGCAGTAAGGCAGTGCGAAGCAAGACGAGGCCACGCGCACGTTGTACTTAGCTTAGTCTCCGTGAAAAAGGCCACCAGATGTGGCTGAAGCTATGGTCGGAGTATATGGTATAATTAAAAGTATATATAAGTCAAACAAAAATGTGTCAAAACTACGTCAGTTTCCATAGCAAAATAATAAATTACCATATTTTTCGTTCTTACTTTCTACATATTGTTATTTGAAATCACTTCCAGCTGTCCCACCTCCTCAGCAGAAGAACAGGGGGTAGTCGCGGGGTGAGGGGTGTCGGTCGACAATTTATTTCACATTAGCGCCTTTGTGCCGCCATTAGTGTCGATAGACCTCTATGTATCGCGGTATATTTACATAAACACTTGGATATCGGAAATTGAGTTTAATTACATATGGTTTTAGATATTCATTTCTTCAAACAATTAGTTGCATTCACTTGTTAAGAAAATACAAAATATTCTTAGTAGTAAGATTATAAAAGTTAAATTCTATTTTATTAATAAAATTTAGTGCATAGTATTGAACTAATTCAATGCTATGTACTAAAAGCAAAACGCGTTAAGAAATTACTTTTTTTTTTAATACTATTATACTTTGGTACTAATTACTTTGAGACGTTAGATGGTTAGTCTATACAGCCTTATAATTTCCCTCCGCAGTAGGTACTCTTGAAACCGGAACACACTATTGCTTGGCGACAGAATATTTGGTACTGCGGTGGTACCTACCTAGACGAATTCCTGCTAATGAGGCATACATTAAGTTTTTTTAAATTTAGATTTAGGCTTGGTGAATTTACTTGTTATGTAAATTCACCAAGTCTAAATCATAAAATATCCATGATAAAACAGGGTTTATGAAGGACCATCACGTGTACGAAAGCCTAAGAAGTATA
Source organism: Biston stratarius (assembly GCA_950106695.1). NCBI lineage: Eukaryota > Metazoa > Arthropoda > Insecta > Lepidoptera > Geometridae > Biston > Biston stratarius. The sequence goes on along the minus strand of OX467110.1, from coordinate 13,988,306 downwards.
TCTAAGAAAAGATTAGAACGAAATTTCATCAGACTGCATACTTCACCATCCACAACACGCCGGCATTCATTGTGTTCTGCATGTACAACAAGGTTTTGCACTCAGAGTTGCTCCCGATAGCATGTCACCTGGTCCGCCCCTGATCGATTGCGGTCGCAAGCGGTTCGAGCCGCCCGTATCCAGTTGGAACCGCTTCGAACCGGCTGTAACCGGCGATGGGACGAATAAATTCCAGTATGATTGCGTCTGATTTATAAACATGAGAACAGTTTGTTCGGAATATTTCATGAAGCTGTTTTTTCTCGCTCGGAAATGTTTTGGTTTTTCTTTTACAACTTGCGTGGTACAGATTGGTACAGATTTTTTAAAACTACTTCATTGACGTATAATATGACATGAGCCTGTAAAATACATAGACCTCCCCGTGGCTTCGCTTCTGTAAATTTTTGGTGTAAAAGTGAAAACTTTTAGGTTTGTTAAGCGATTTTTCGCTTGCTGAGACTCGATGGAGTGACGATATACATAGGGCAGCCGGCGGTGGATGGAAGCGAAAAACCGAAGATCGTGCTGAGTGGCGTGTCTTCGGAGAGGTCTATGAATAGAATAGAATAGAATAGAATATTTTATTGGCCTTATAACTACATGTGTTACACTAGGCACGTCAAATTACAATTTAATTAGTAAAATTATATAAAATTATTTTTAAAAAAGGAAAAAGAAAGCAAATAAACAAATGTCACTAATATTAACAATAATGTCCTAATAGTGAATAATATATAATGTCAAAAGAATATCAGAATTTCATTCAAAATATTAAATAATGTCAATTGTTGTATAATTAAAATAAAATAAAAAAAGTTAAATAAATAGTTTAACAAAAAAATAAGGAAAAAAAGAACCTATTAAAATTAATATAAATAAAATAGATACGTATATGAATGTTATATGATAGTCCTTATTTTGAATGTTCAGCAGTGGACTTCGATGCTGATGATGCTGATGAAGTGATTTTTTGGTAGGGGTAAATCTTTTGTGCACGCGTCACCGATATGGTAATACGAAATATTTTAAGTGTTCATTGCTGTCAGTCGTCTCCATGACTACCTATTATTTTAATCGTCAACATAAAGTGAATAAATCGTTAGTGAAACATAAAAAATATTAAAAGTCTTTATTATTATTACTTTTGTAGCTATGTCTATTTAATTAAGCAATATAAAATTTGAATATTTCGAAGCAACGCGTACCACACATCCATTATGAATATGCCAACATGTCCCAAGAGAGACCCATCTCTTAAACTAGGCATTCATTATCCCTGTCACATCCTCGGTCCGGTCCTGGCAGAATAAAACGCCACTTAGTTCAGCCGTCACGTTTAATTGATTGATCGGACACCCCTTGCCAGGACTTGATTACGTCCCTGTGGTGTCATATTAGGAGAATATTAAAAGCTGATTTTAAATGTTTTGAAATTTTATTTTCTTCCGCTACCGTAGTTTTTTCCGTAGCTATAGTTCTATAATCTTTTGAGCTAGTTTATGGAATCGATTGCCTTGTTAATTTATTTGCTAGTTGGTCTGATTCATGAGCTATATTGTACTGCTTATTTTTATGTAACAGTATTGAGAGGAACGAGGCGCTCTCCTCATGTTAAGAGATAACGCCTGTTCATGACCATTGCAGCGATATACAGAACTTTGAGTAGTAAAACAAAGTCCAGGGCATCGCTGCCCAGGCGCTCATTGCTTTGAGACTAGATGGTTAGTCTCAATAGCCCTGTAATTTCGCTAGCTACAGTACCCTTCAAACCAGAACACAGTAATGTTTGGCTGGTCTGCTTGGCGGCAGAATATCTGGTACTGCGGTGGTACCTACCTAGACGACCTCCTGCTAAGGAAATCTACCACCTAGTAAAAGTATTTATAAAGTAAGTATTTGTTTGTAATAGTTACAAAGTATTATTAACAAGTAGAACGGGCAACTACGCCCACTTCTGAGAGGTAATATATGTATGATAGATCCAACATATAGTTTATTGCATACGGAAATTCACTCATTGAGCGTAAATTTTCAATAAGTAATTATAATAGTATGTTGTTGTTAAATATGTGTCACAAAACCTTTTGGAAGAACAAAACGTGTTCACAATCAACATAAATAAAATAAAAAATGAATAAAGAGCTACAGTAGTCACAATAAACAAATACTAACAGACCTTCTAGGTGTGGCTGTAGTTTGGGGTCAGATGGCACTGTTTGTAATGTTTTTATTTATTTTTCAATACAGTTATTACGGCCACTAAATTGAGAGAAGAAGAACAAATACAAATAATTTCCTTCGTCTACTACGCCGACGATATTGAAGACGATGCTATCAGTCGGTTTGTGCGTCGAGCGTCGGCTGCGTCGCCGAAGACCATCAAAGAGTACAACCTGCAGATGGCCATTAAAGACCGAAACGTGGCGGTGATGAGGGCCCTGGGCCGAGAGGAGGCGATTTAAATTCAAATGTAAATTGTTCATCTGTAATTAATATATATTTGTTAATGTAATTATTAAATGTAAAATGAGGACTGTGTGTATTCCTCGAGCATTCATGCTCACCATCGAAGGCTCCTTCTTGCGGCGGCGTCGTGTGTCGGGTCGCTCTCTTCCCTCAGATATGGTTGAGGAGGGCGATGGCTGGCACATGCGTCATACTCGTGATCGGGTGCTGCTTGCGGGTCGCTGGTCTGCTCGCGGTATACACACAATCTAACATTTTATCCCTAGATTAAACCCTAGATTAAGATTAATTTGACTAATATTCCTCTTCCCATATTGTAAAAAAATTAAAAAAATTGTTTTTCAAAGTTGTCAAAGGTCACGGACCCCAGTGTCTGTGGAGAGTAATGTTAAAATAAAAATAAAAAAAATACAAATAATTGCCATTATTGATATGATTTACAGGCATACAAAAATGAGTGGGACCTGTTGTAGATAAAACATACCACACTCGTAATGACCCCTATGTAGATGCGCCTATCTTTTTCCCAAATATCTACCACCTGCTTTAAAAGAACTCGCGCAATTCGCACGTCCCTCGATTACGGCGGTGATTCTCGTAATTTGTCTCCAACTCCCCTCGACACCCGAAAACATCCTCTAGATACAGATCTCATAGTCACAGAAAGACAACTCTGAATAGATTTGAAACGGACGAATAAATTTAGTAGCTTTTAATACCTGAAGCCATGGAAAAAAACGTGAGCATTATTCACAACCATCATCTTAGCCGTAGAACGTCCACAGATGGGCAAAGGCCTCCCTTATTGATTTAAATAGAAACCGGTTGAAAGAGGCTCACAGCCAACGCGTTTTCGCGGTCTTTATTAGATCCTTTGTTCAACGTCTGGGTGGACATCCTACGCAGCACTTGCCGGTCCGAGAACTCCATTATAGACCTTTACAGCCCCATGGGCCATCAGTTATGCGTGCTATGTGCTCTGTCCATTGCCATTTTAACTTGCTAATCCGCTGAGCTATGTCGGTAACGTTCAAAAAATAATAATCAAAAAGTCATTTATTCAGTGTAGGCCCTGGTAAGGCACTTATGAACGTTATGTTACATTTTTGAATCTGCCACCGGCTCGTAATTGCACTTCAACTGAGAAGACTCCGGCAAGAAACTCAGCAAGGCATTTTTTTCCTGGATCTTTCTTTTCATATTATGTTACAGTTTATACAACTTACAGTTATAGATATTATTTTAACATTTTGCTCACTACAATTGTCACTTAACCAGGGGGATGCAAGTGCAGAGAGAAGCTACTACAACCATATATTCTTGTCTTCCACGTAATGAGCCACCTTATAGTAGGCTTTGTTAATTAACCTCTGCTTTATAAAATTATACATTCAGTATACATTCTACAACCGCGTACCCGCCTCCGTCCGGGATGCAACTTTCACCGCGTGCTTTAGAACCAAGTTAAGATCTTGGCTGCTAGAGACCTTGTTATGTGATATTGACGAGTATTTCAAACTTAAAGATTATTAAATTACTAGTTTTTTTTAAAATGTTTTATTCTATTGACAATGTTTTAAATATTGACTAACCTAACCTAATATAAACCTAATATAAATAATCTGTCTGTATAATATATTATATTTCATGTTAACAGATTTTTATACCGGCAATTTTTTTTATATTGAGATGTTTGCACATTGTCATTTTTTTTTGACATTTTGTTTTTTGATAATTGACATATACCTAATCAATGTTTTAATGATATAAATATTTGAAATGATATTACGGAATTGCTTTATGACATTAAAATGCATGAAGATGGAGTAACTGGTTCTGTAGCCATAAATGAAACATACATTGATCAATGTACCATCGACAATATAGTATAACTGTTATCTGTTTGTCTTCTAAGCATCTGGACATTTTAAAATTAGAATGAATACTTGTTTTCTATACTGACATGTTCTATTTTCTGTAATGCATCGATTCAAAATGCATCCTGACCTCGGACAACAATGAACTGCATTGAGCAACGAGGGGCAATGACTCTGTTATCTTGATTGTTCTAATTTTTACTCATGCCTGTTTTGTAATAGATTGCACAATCATAGTAGGCGTCGCTCATATCAAGTATCGCCAAATGAATGCCTCAACTCCTCGAATCAGTGTAAAGTCAGTAATGAAGCGGTCAACACTACTCCTTTTGCTTCATTACGCGTTGGCTCAGTCTTCTGACCGAGAAAAATGCGTTACCGACCACAGCCCAGCTGAAACTATGTGGGAACACAAACTAGTTCACGATCTTGCAAAATGTGGGTATAATCCCTTTAAGCCACCAAATCCGAATGGTACCAACCCTTTAGAAATCAGTGCATTCTTTGTCATGAAATACTTCAAATTTGACAGCAAACTTCAAGAATTTTCTGTGTTCCTGTTAACTTTAACGTCATGGCAAGATGGGCGATTGAAATGGGATCCGGAAAAATACGATGGCATTGATAAAATTGGGGCTACGACGTTGAGATTGATATGGGCACCCAGGATAAAACTGATCAATAATGTGGGCAACGCCTACGACCAAAGACACCACTTCATCCCTTGCGAGCTGAAAAGCGACGGATCAGTGCACTGCATCGTATGGAGAAGTTATAAATCGAAGTGTAGTACCGATTTGAGTGATTGGCCATATGATGCGCAACTTTGCAATTTGGAATTTGGACTTTATTCTGAAACCGCTACTAAAATGATGCTGCATGTAGCTCCAATAGCTATATCCACGATTGCACCTGATCCTAGAATGGAATGGAACATCACGGGCTATCAACAAACATCCAATGAGACTTCGGACCAGCAGCTGACAATGAAATTTAGATTAGAGCGTCAAGCAGAAAGTCTTGCAGTTATAGTCATTTATCCTTCTTCAATATTATCTATTCTGACTATTATTTCTCTTTTAATCGATGCAAGGCTTAATCTGCGTTTACTTGTGATTTGTTTCAGTATGCTTTGCCATCAATATTTTTTAACTGATATGTTATTTGAAATCCCAAACAACACTAAAGATCCGCCGCGGCTGCTCATGTATTATAGAGGATCTTTTGTTATGACGAGCATTCTCATCATAGTAAGCTTTATTTTGAATATCGTTTGTAAAAAAGATACGATATCTCCTAATTGGGTAGTTTATATTAACAATTTTGTGTTTAAGAAGTTTGGGATTTTTCTTGTTTGGCCTCGATGGGAATCCAAAATGAAAGACAATACAAGCGCAAATAATTCTGTCAAAGATTGGTTGGATTTTGCCAATTTTGTTAACACTATCTGGATAGTACTGACGATAATTGTTTATGTGTATTTGTACTGTAAATTTATGCCTCATCCCATTGCTTTGAAATAAGTTTTAATAAAACGCTTTTTACTTTAATACATAAAATCGGCTGATTAATGCTTCCAAGATAAAATTAATGCAATTGAATTGATCTTCGTTTGTATTATTTGTATGAAAAAAGTTGCCATAATTAGATGGAATAGGATTTGGATACAATTTCATAATGACACGGAAAACAATCCATGGCAATTGGTAGGCAGTTCTGTATACAAACTATAGTGTGCTACTAAATTTGCACTGATGCGCTTTAGTTGTGAGCTGTTGTCACAATTAAGAGCAAAAGAAATCAGAAATGAAAAAGATTCGTCTATTATATGTGGTCAAACACGAACTTAATGTTAAACAACAATGACGTGATCTAGTATGGGACAGCTTATTCTGAATTTGAAGACACCCATATTGTACTTTTCGGGGAACATAAACTCCGATAAAAAGTTTCACATCCTCGACGTCCGAATGAAATGTTGAGTCGAAACTCCTGGTGCACATGGGAAATGTTCGCCTTTTATGTGTGAAGTTTCGGTTGCATTTGTCTTGGCATCCAGTAATAGAAAGGGGCAAGTGGAACCAAGTCGTACCAAGGCACAATCCCGTATAAAATTTAAGAACAGGAAGGGGAACTTGGTTTGATGCTCATGCTTTGCAATCAAGACTTGACCAAAGCGTTGTCTATCAGCCTCTTAGTGCGCCTTTCGATTGATTTAGCGTCTCAAGCTGGTACTTTGCAGAGTCGTCCCACAGATAGGGTCAGTGCCCTCACTTGCGCTTTGCATAAACAAAGCAACTGATAGATGTTGTTATTACAAAGATGTTAACAGATGTCACTTCGATATAACAAAACGTAAAATACTCAGTGAGAATTAATTTTATACTTATTTAAATATATTGAAACTCAAGACTTTTCCATCTGATTCTTTTAACTCTGTGACATAGACAAGGAATATGGCGAAGATAATGAGCTTTACGACATAACCGTTTATGAGAAGCGTCTAATACCAGCCCCCTGATGGGTCAGGTCGGGACAACCTGTTCAACGATGATCATTTATAAAATTGCACGTAGAGTTACGCAATTTGGAAATAAATAAAGCAACTATGTTTAGGCGAACAATGGTGACTAGATGGTCCTTCGAACTATGTCGAAGGACCATCTAAAGCGATCCCAAGCGTCACTTGTTAACCACCAGTTTAGTAGCATTGGTTAGCACAGTGGTTAGCACGGTCGGTTCAATCGCCAAAACTCGTCAACGAGCTTGATCTGCTGGTGAAGTAAAACATTGTGAGGAAAACATAGCACGGTGGTAGGGTACTTTCTGGTACACGGCTGGCTAGCTACCAGCCTTAAGTAGAAAATCTAACCTAACCTAACGGTGTGTTCCAGCACCCTTACTTGAGAGCAAGTTCCAATCCAGGTTAGGCGTGTTTGCCATCTTCAACTACATCGTCACTTAACATCAAGTGAGTTGTGGTTAAACATCTAGCCTGTCAACCAAAAAAAAATCAGTCTTATATCAGTGCATTAGGTACTGTTTACTTTAAATACCTACTAATAAACCAGTATAGTATATTTTTAACCGACTTAAAAAAGAGGAGGTTTTCAATTCGACTGTATTTTTTTAATGGTTGTTACCTTAGAACTTTCAACTGGGTGAACCGGTTTTGGTGATTCTTTTTTGATTTGAAAGCTGGTGCTTCCCGTGTGGTCTCATTTCCCATCCCATTTTTAGTCTTTTGTGCTTCTATAAAAAATTGAGACACGGCACTGGGTAAATTTATCTCTTGAATTTATTCACAGCAACATAAAATGGTTTTAATGAAAATGACTACCACAGCGCATTGTGACAAGTTTTCAAAGTTATCATAATGTCACTAAGTTCTCGACACGAGAGACTGTGTGACGCAAATTAAATAACTTACTGACTTATATAAATAACTACTACTGAACTACTACAAAATAAATAAATTGATTAATTCCACAATGCCACTAGAAGGCGTCATATTGGTATACAATTGACTGGAACACTGGGTTTGTCTGAAATACGTTGTTTTTTTTTGGATAATGGAGGAGAATTTTTCAAAACTTGTAATGTATTGGAGTGCAATCGGCGTACGTACTGAAATATTCCCAACACCGTAAAGGATGACTCCGGTAAGGAAAGGCTCCAGAGCGCACTTCGGTATATACATTACCCGCTCCCACCCCCGCGCCCGCGCACTAACCGCTGTCTTCATGTGCGAGGCGCGCAGCGGCCCGCAGTGCGAAACAAGACGAGGCCGCGCGTGCGTTGTACTCAGCTCTGCCTCCATGAAGAAGGCCACCAGATGTAGCCGAAACTATAGTCGGAATATCTGATATAATTTTACGTAAGTAATCCCGCATAAGTAAAACAAAACTATAGTATCTACTCGTAGTTTATAATAACGCTTCTCATTTCAACACACACGGTGCTAGGTTCCCATTTGCGTAAGCCACGTCTTAGATAAACCGTCCGTCCGGGAGCCTCGGATTACCGGAGACAGGCGGCCTTGACCTTATCACTGTCGCCTCCAGGCTCCGCGGGCGACAACTGTCTCCTGGCCGTAATTAGACGCGTGTCGGGAATATTGAGGCTACTTAGTTGCGACTGGGTTCTAACCGTGTTTTTGATAAATTTTCATGAATATAAGACGATTGTATAATTTGGTCAAATTTGGGTTGGACTTGTTGTGCCAGACATTAAATAGTTTTGTGCCACAATATACTAAGAAGTTGTATTTTTATTAATTTTATTTGGATTCTATAATTTTGTTACCTAATTTTATTTAAAAAAAGGAGGCGGTTTTGAATTTGTCGGAATCTTTTTTTTTATTAATATTCCCCAGTTGTCTGGAAGAATTCGTTCTTAGGCTATAATAACCTACTGTATTAGTCTATGTAGTTTTTATTTTATTATTATCTCTTTTTAAGTTTTGTGTATTATGTTTGGTGTACAATAAAGTTATATTATATTCTAATTTAGGCGATTCTTTTTAATATTAGCTATTTACAATTTAAACCCCATAATGTAATTGTATAGAGTCTAACTTTTCTACGTATTACCATTTTTGAGAAGTAAAGCAAATTGAATATATTGTAAAAAATACATCGTTTAATTAACGATCTCCTTTTTTATCAACTGTTAAGAAATACGCCACAGCAAAGCGTAATATTCATTAAAAATTTCAACTTGTAACGTGTACCTACTTTAAAAGATAAAGCCCATTAAAGGTTGGGCCAAAGTACCGTCACATAACTTATACATGACAATAATATTATTCTATCACATACCATCTATCTGTGTACCCGGAAGGAGTATGCCTTTCAAAAAAGGAATCCCAAAGAAATCCAGAGACGTAATTTTTTTCAGGTAAATTTCCTAAATTGAAACCAAATGTAAATAAATCTTTATTTTATCTTTTTTATGGTTAACATACTATGTGTTTGGATACAACTCATGTGATTTTATATGAAGATGTGGTCGAAGATGGCAGATTTTCAGCTCTCGTGTGGTACTAAGCCAGCCGAGTACCTACCTACTGGAAAGTACCTTACCATCATGCTATTGTTTCCCGGTAACTTTCAAATAAAAACAAAAGCTCGAGAACCAATCAAACACGGCAAACCATTAATTACAGTGAGGTATGCCTTCGCTTCGCTATAAAAGTCGCTAGCAGTCCACATCAATCAATCTGTGAATATGTTTGGTTGTTTGGACTTGTGGGTTTCACGAGAACTTCCGCGCGCCGCGGCTATACTACAGAGAGTTTGTTAAATTAGTAGTGGAGGTTGCAGGAAAATTATGATTTATTAACAAATTATTCTGGGGGAACTGTACAGAACGTAAAAATATTTTTAAAACACAAAATAAATGTTTGAGATCAGTTTGTCATTTAAAACAGACTGATTTTTATTTAAAAAAACTTAAAACATACTTTACTACGCTGTTTTGTCAAACATCATCATCATCAACAACCTAATTTTAATCTATCAACATCATCATCAACAACTTAATTATGACAGTCCTGTTGACTCATTGGTAATATGTCTGCCTTAAGAGCCGTAGGGCGTAGGTTCGATTCCCACCCAGGACAAACATTTTATGGTATAAACAAATGTTTGTTGTGTGTCTGGGTGTTCTGTATGTAATATAAATATATATTTACAAAAAAAGTATTTATGTATTCTGTAAGTTATCTGACTTCCATCACAGAAGCTCTGCTTAGTTTGGGGTCAGATGGCGCTGTGTGTAATGTCCTACAATATTTATTTATTTATAGTAGTCCATAGTCCATAGTCCACTGCTGGATATAGGTCTCTCCCAGGAAACGTTATTCAGCCCAATCTTCGGCTTTTCGCTTCCACCGCCAGCTGTCTAACGTATATCGTCACTTCATCTAGTTTCAGGGCGTCCTATACTACGTTTGCCGATTTGCGGTCTCCACTCAAGAACACGTCTACCCCAGCGGTTGGCAAATATGATCAGGCCACTGCCACTTCAACTTACTAATAAGTTTTCGTCAATGAAATATCATTATTTACTATAATTTATTTGGATAAGTATAAATAAAATAAATAAACAGTGCTGTGGTCGAAAAACTACCATGTCCATCTTTAAAAAAATCTGCTGTTAAAAGAAAAACCGAAGGAAATTATAGGTTGATGGTAGGATGTTTTGTAATACCCGGCTGGGTAAGACACTATTATGTACTACTTCCACACTTAAGTTGAAAATCTGCTGCCAAGCACCTAACAGTGTGTTCCAGTAGCCTCATTTGAGAGCTAGTTTCCATTACAAGCTAGGTGTGTTCACCATCATGACCACACTGTCTGTGCCACACACTTTGATGCTTGACAGAAGAAAACATCTTTACTAGGTTAATTTTAATTTGTGGTACCACCGCAGTACCAGATATTCCGCCTTGCAGTAGTGTGTAAATATTACTGTGTTCCAGTCTGAAGGGTACTGCAGCTAGCGAAATTACAGGGCTGTTGAATCTAACCGTCGAAAGTCTTAAAGTAATGAGCTGCAATGGTCATGGACATGCGTTATCTCTTACCATCAGGAGAGCGTCTCGTGTGTTTTATTACTTTTACAAATAATTAAATAAGACAAAGCGAAGATTTTATCTTATCTTCGGAGGATATTCTGTGAGGATTATGTGAAATGTAGTAAGTAAATAAATATTGTAGAACAATATACAGAGTGCCATCTAGTTAAAACCTAAGCAAAGTCTATACTTGCCTGTACTTTTGAAACCAGATAGATAACTGGTAATATACTTATATCCTATTTTATTTTGTAAATGCATTCATATATACAGAACACCCGAACACAGAAAACACATTTATCGTCATATTAATGTCTATTAATAATAATATTAATATTAATGTCCTGTGTGGGAATCGAACCCACGCCCTACAGCTTTTGAAGCAGATATACCAAATGACCAAACAGGGCAGTAACAAAGCTCTATTACGATGTAAATTTTTCTATTAAAACAATGTCTGTTAACTGATATAAAATTTCAACATAATTTTTTGTCCGAAACCGTTTCTGTTCCGTTTCCAGCAGCCGTTAATCCAAGCTGCATAATTAAACGTCATGATTAGCGACATTAGGCGCCGCGGGGGCGATGCAAATGTAATGGCTGATGGATTAGCATATTTTGGCTGTTTCGCTCGCTCGGCTAATGGTGACGCCGTGGAGCCTCAGTCGCGCGGTACATGGAACAAGACATTCTTTAAAGAGGTTTACAACACCCTACGAGCTTAGCTGCTATCTTGCGAAACTTCTTTTATTTTTCAGACATAAAAGCAGTATTTGTTTTAGTTTATTTGGTGGTAGATCTCCTTAGCAGAAGGTCGTGTATGTAGAGGTAACACTGAAGGAACAGCTATTTTGCCGCCTGGCAGTAGTGTGCTATGCCGGTGCTAGTGAAATAATAAGGCTGTTGAGACTAACCATCGAAAGTAATGAGCGCCAAAGTAGCGACGCCCTAGGTTTTGTTTTGTTACTCAAAGTTCTGTGTATCGCTGCAATGGTCATGGACATGCGTTCTTTTAATTAGAAGAGGATTTCGTTCGTCTCATTACTTTTTCATTATTATTACTATTATTTTGTAGCGATAATGGCTCAATGTTAGCGCGGTCGGTTCGCATGCCGAAGGGCGTGGGTTCAAACCCCAACAATGAGCTTCCGGTGAAGGAAAACATCGTGAGGAAACCATAGCGTGGTGGTAGGGTACTGTGTTACCATTGCTACTAAATGTTTTTTTTTTGTATTTTAATCGTGATGTGTGTATATTTTAGATACTGCTCCTTTTTACTACCGGACGGCCAGCCGTACATGGTGGACGTTCCCCATGTGCGCAGTAAGCGCTTCGAATCTATATTATCGATGTGATTGTGATGTGGAACTCTTAAATTTAATTTCTTAGGAAATTATTATTATTATTAGAAATAATAATGACAATGATGTTAATGTTTTACATATGACTTGTCTAGTGTAACTGAAAGTGTAATAAGGCCAATGAAAAATTCTAATTTCAATCCAATTAAAATTCTAATTCGAACATCTTAGAAGGAGTTCAGTGATTTGCACATGTACACAATAATTATATATATGAAAGTTATATATTCACCCCGTTTGTATAAGAAACACGACTTGACTCAAATATATCCCCAAGGTCCGCCCCAACTAGTTCAAGTAAGTTTTGCCTTTGAGTTTTTGCGTTTTAACTTAATTAGTCCAGCCACGGCAGTTTTTATGCAAAACTTACGGTTTAATCTCATAGTTTGTTAATTAAAGTAAGGCTTTCGTCTTTGAAACTTGCATAAATTAAAAGTGATAAGGTTTTTTTGCAACGTCAACTGTACTTTACGAGCAAATAAGAGTGATTATGCAAGATTATGATAGTTTAAATTATAATAAATATTTGGTGTAGGTATGTCCTTTCTGTTTCCTTTATTCTTAAAACAGTACTATCAACTACTACTTACTTCTACGGGACACATTTTATAAAAAACCTGTCATCACTCTGATAAGTCAGTTCACATGTATGGGTCATTTATATACTTACTAATCATTTATATCTATAGATAAACTAAAAGACTGAAAGCCTGGTGTGGCTTCTCGCTTTTAGGACACTTTCTGTTCCAGACGTTGACATTTTTGCAAATGTACAGTTCCGCGGTCATATGCTGGCAAGGCCAAACTGGATCACGATAGCAACCGATGCGCACTGAATTCAAATAAGAATCAATCTCACATGCAATCGCGTTTTTTCTTTGGTCGTGATGTATTCGGCTGAAACGGCTATATTAAGCCGGATATTCGGCGGCTGGAAAACCGGTATCCGGCAAAACATCAATCCGTTTCATCTCTACTTAAAAACTTGGTGTCCTCAATAAGACGAAACGGTAATTTACGTCTGGTCAGACAAATACGACCTCACATGGAATACTGTTGACACCTTTGACACCCAGGTGTAAACTTGAAGCCCTTGATTACAGCGTAGAGCTGTCAGAAATGTGGATGATTGTGGAATCCCCGATGCCCTAGAGCCGCTTAGTTTGCGTACAGATCTCGAGTTTCTGTGCATATCCTATAGTATATACAACGTGTAGTGTTCTGAACAATTATTCAATCTGATGCCGGCGTCACAGTGTCATCGCTACACTAGACGCTATCATCTGAAAGCTCGTCCATTTATAATTTATTTATAGAAATCGCACACTGTGCAATTCACGCGATCCTTTTTGCTATACACTTGCAAGTTGTGGTATTATCTTCCTTCCTCCGTGTTCCCGCGGAGTTACAAAATTGGGTTCTACAAGCGTGTTAATAGAATTTTAAAATGTTGACAATGTGTATGTAAGGGCCCCTGGTATTGCAAGTAACCTTCATATATATGTAATGTCTTAAAATATTGATTTATTAGTTAGTAATCTATACTTTTTAAATTTCTGCATCCTAATCGTATAACATGACACTGGCCTTGCACATCTGATACAATACTGCGCTGCCGCTGTAATCGATAGGCAAGGGTTGCCACTCATAAATCACAATTCACGTCGGATCCGGCGCTATACGCCACGATTTTTAACCCTCGTGATTATTTACCATTGGGTGCTCGCTAGTGTATAGGTATTTTTAAATGGACAAAGAGTATTGAGACAGAAGGGACATACTTCTTAAACTAATATTAATCTAAATATCGTTAAACTCCTTAGTCGTACCTACGTGATGATAAAAAATAATATAAATAAATATCATCTAGACACGAAGCAAAGCTTGCGTTATGGGAAATTAATCAAACCGGTCGAACTGTTCATAAGTGATGCCATGTTTTTTTTTTAATTTAGGTAATTTTGGTACGGTCTAAGATTACAGTTTATTTGTTTTGATATCTTTGATTTATTTTATAATTTTTTTTTTACGATTCAGTACCAGTACCTTACACCAGTAGTTACAAAACTCAGCAGGCAAAATTTTAGAATTTTTGACTTTTGAAAAGCCCCTTCATAACACCAGTTGCCTCTTTATCCTTTGATCTGTGACACCCTTTCGATTCAGACGCGCTATTCCACTAATTTATGCAGCCTACGTCTGGCCGGCCCCTAACTTTGCGGCGGTGGAACCTCGTAAATTCGCCAGGGTTCCGTACAAATTGAAAGGGACCCTCCATTGTCAGTGTATGGATATGAGCGGACGTTCTTTATGGGATTTTAACTGTTATATTTGTGTGCATAACGTGTACTCAGATATGATTGTGCTATACGATAAGTCTAAAGAAATTATGCCAAGAGATTATGCATTTATAAAGTATGCCAAGAGATTATACATTTGGAAATTATACCAAGAGATCCATAAACATCTTTCTAAGTTTGTAACACATTGATAGCGTAACTAATGCATATACTGGGCTCCTGATTCTCTATCTCACGTAAAACTCTACGCAGAAAACACGTATATTGGTTATAACCCTATCCACTTATATAAAAAAAGTATATTTTGACGGAAAAAACAAGCTTCTAATACACAATTGCTTCGATATTGTTTTTATTTAAACTTTCTTATTATAACTACACTAGCGACTAGCCCCGGCTTCGCACGGGTAGTAAGAATGGGCATAGTAAGCGATCCTTAAAAGGTAGATGTATGCCACCGGGGACTTTTGTGTAGATCTATAAAAGACGAATATCCCACCATGCATTGTTTTGTTATATCTCAAAGGGATTAAGCAGCGTTTTCGATTAAAACCAACAGGTAGCTTGACTTTTTCCGACACTTCCACTAATCACCATATTTCAACCAATTTAGACAAATTATATACCTAAACCTTCCTCTTGAATCACTCTATCTCTTGGTGAAACTCGCGTGATAATCCATTCAGTAGTTTTTAAGTTTATGGCGAACAGACAGACGCGGCGGACGACTTTGTTTACTACTATTATGACTATGGCAAGATACAATAAGCAATAATCCTAATTACGTCATGTTTATTTATGTATATATTTTTGTATTTGAGAATATTAGAAATTTATAAATGAGAAAATTGTGTACCTACTCGTGGTTCAATAGCGGACTGTCACTATCACTGTCATTGTCTCGAGTTGTGGGCGAGAGTGCGAAACGTGGTGCTTTCACCAGATAAATGCATTATGTGAGTATTGCCACATAGGACGTAGAACTTTAGAATTAGTTAATATTTCGGCTGTATTTTAATTTATCGCTTTCTTTATTTCGATTGGAATTAAAAACAGCTTTTTGTTTTATTGGTTGACAAGCTAGGTATTTGACCAAATCTCAGCTGATGTTAAGTGACGGCGTGATCAAAGATGGTGAAGCACACCTAGCCTTGAATAGAACTGGCTCTCAAGCGAGGCCGCTGGAACACACCGTTAGGGGTTTGGCGGCAGATTTACAACTTAATGTAAGTAGCTAGCCAGCCGAGTATTAAAAAATATCCTACTACCATGCTATGGTTTCTTCACGATGTTTTCCTTCACCGGCAGCTCCAGCTCATTGTTGGGGTGTGAACCCACGACCATTGGCATGTCAACCAACTGCGCTAACCACTAAGCTATTGCTACAAGCAAACTGCCAAATTAGCAGTTAAATCAATTATTTTTTTTTATAAAACTGCTAACTGCAACTGTTTGCGTTTTAACTTTGTAATCGCCTGACTTTTATTCAAATAGCTTATCTCCTCGATCTCATCTCATAAAAATTGACATTTATTTAGATATTTTATGTCTTTTATCATAAAAGGCGCGCCACACCATGTGAAGCTTGGTTACTGTTTTACTTTAGCAAACTCAGTACCTGAACGTATATTTTATGAGTTTTTAACGTCGCTGACAGAACCCTAATTTTATTTATGTTCCCGCCACGTGCTTCCACTGTTTGCTTTTTAAGTTCGCCTGCATCGGATTCTAAAAGGGTTCCAAAGATAAAAGTGGATTTAGAATTTTAAGGGCAATAAATTAGAGATTTACTGTGATGGTAATTATTCAATAATGGTTTTAATACAAATAAAAATAAAGTTTAGTATCAGCGTATGAATCATTTGTTTGATGTGTTTTTTTATGATGAACTGTGTAGTTTACTAGTTTTTACTTGATTGAATACCTGTGTGGGAGCAACAACGTAATTAAAGTATTTTGTTTAGTTTTTTTTTTATTATACCAGACTTGTCACCTTGCCTGATCGAAGCCACACGTGACCAAAACGCAGGCCTCTGTGTTTTTTTTGTTATGGCTGACAGGCTAAGTGCTTGACCACAACTCACCTGATGTTAAGTGGCGGTGTGTTCGAAGATGGTAAAGCACACTTAGCCTGGAATGGATCTGGCTCTCAAGTGAGGCTGCCGGATCGCACTATGAGATGCTTGGCGGCAGATTTTAAACTTGAGGGTAGTAGCTAGCCAGCCGAGTATTAGACCCTACCACCACGCAAAAGCTGTGTATTTAGCGCAACGTATTCACATTGATAGCGATCTTTTAATTTATTGGTTCTTCTGTACTATGTATATTTTTGTTTTAGTTATAAGATTACTCACGTTTAATTATATCGGATACTCCAACTATAGTTTCGGCCACATCCGGTGGCCATCTTCAAGGAGTCAAAGCAGATTACAACGCACACACATCGTCTTGCATGTGCGTGCAAAGGAAGTTGTAAAAGAAAAATGTGTCAAACTACGTTAGCTTCCAAATATATCTTTTTTTATTTGATTAAAATTGTAACTTTTTTTATGCCACCAATATTATAGACATTTTTCTTTTAAGATAGAATTGCCTATTTAACCTAAAAAAAATATAATGATAAAAACTAAAAAAAAATTGAGATAAATATATCAAATTAGCCATAACAATGTCAACACAAAAAATGGACAGAAAACAATGTGTATAATTAACATTTACCATTAATAGTCTTACCAGTACTAATGACCGCGAGTAACATTTCGCAACCGTTGGGCATGGCGCCCTGCAAGTTCCCTCGGGTCACGTGCCCGAGTTACGGCCCATTGGCTTCGAATTTCATTAGATATTGATAACATTTTGTGTATGTAATTTTAATTTAGTTTTCTTATAAAGCTTTTGACTTTAACTTTAAATAACAGTATAAATTCTATGTCTTTGTAAGCATCCAAAAAACTATACCTCTTTTTTTCATCTCGTGATATTTTTGACAAACATTGACAAGTTTTTAAACAAAATTTGTGATCATTGTAGTATATACATATATCGCAAGAAGTTTGTATGATTCCGCTTTTTATATATGGTGTCGTCTGTTTAAAAATACGAAAACTTCAATTTGCCGCGGCATTTTGTAAACAGCGTTTGAACCGTCCATCAAATGTGGCATTGGGTCAATTTACAATTTGCCTTTGACATATTTTAATGTCTTGCCGGCGTAAGAATAGTGCCCCACCCTCTCAACCCGTGGTTGCCGTAAGAGTCGGCTAAGGGATGTCATCCTTAAGATGGGCAGCAGCGTCTTCCTTGAACAATCACACCTAACTGCGCTCGCCAACCCGCCTGCCAAGCGTGGCGAGTATGGGCAAAACCCCCCCAGGAGGAAGCCTATGACCAGCAGTGGACGACCTATGGCTGATGATAATTTAATATCGCGAGTGTTTTACATTGATCCTTTCCTGACACATATACACATATAAAAATGTGTTATATTAATTTAAGCGACCTTAGGGTCAACCCAGATGAACGTGGTGTGACGAACTAAATCGTCACGATAGTCACTGGACCACCAAAGCCAAACACTGGGCAGTTTGGACGAAAAAAATTCTTTGCCCAGCAGTGGAACACTAGAGGCTGAAAAAAAGTATCTACTCGTATTAACAAAAAAAAAAAAAAAAAAATTACAATGAATCGTAGCACCTGCGTAGCCCGTAGCACCACGTAGCACGTAGCACCGCCCGTAGCTGCATAATGTACATTGGATGCAAATCGCTTGGTTGGAACTAATTTATCTGCAAGTGAATTTGCCCCGTCCGCCACTGCACGAAGTAACTACTACTGCATCTGTGACTCACTCCGCAGTAACTGCTATTGAAACAGTCTATGGAGTGGCACGTAGTGTTGAATCTATGGTCCGGTCTGCAGCGGCGTGACGCCGTGAGTTACTCTCATTGCGGACACCGTGTTGGACACTGAGCTAATAGATCGGTGGATAAATCTGCTCAGAACAACGTTGGATTCGTAGCGTGCAATTTGTATGCAGATCGCTTTGTTACGACTAATGTATTCGATTTGTATAATGTATCCGATTTTTTATTTATTTAGTTGGAATAGTTTTTGCTACAATAGTTTAATTTGTAACAAGCCGAATGTGGTCATGATTAATACATTTTATAACAGAAAAGCGTAGAAAAAGATTTCCGAGAAATGTTAACCCTTAAACAAACGTTATGGAAAAGCTAGCTTTTTTCGGAATTTCTGAGTTGTTTCTCTAGAAAACGTCGTTCACAATAATGAATACGATTACCTCTTTTTTTCGTTTAGTACATCCCAAGTTTAGTATTAACCTGTATTTGCGAAAAATTTTAAATTGTACAATTCTTTACTATGTACAAATTTGAAAAATAAATTGACACACAACAAGTAAGATGATATAGTAACAAATTTTTCAATGCAACCTATGATCTCACAACCTTTGATGACAAATCTGTAAAATATTTTTCTGTCATAAATAAACAAGCAAGACAATAAAAAAAGGAATAAATAAATCTTTTTACAAAATAAATTATAGGGTGTCTGTCTGTGTCTTGGGATAATATTATAAGGATTCTAACGATATGCCTTATCAAAGATTTAAAAGTTATAGGTGAATGAAATACTCATATACATAAGTCTTCATGGACCCTGAAAACGTCACACTGCTTTTTTGGATAGTCGTGTAAAAAAAATTTAATGTCTTAATTACTCCCTCACAAATGAAATGAAGCATTTTTAATTTTGTTAAATGCGAGAGTATCCGATGCCACGACCGCACATCGCTTGCCCCTGCGACCCTTGTTCCCAACACAACACGTAGGATAATGAAATTTTCATATGAAATGGATACATCGGACTCCAAGCTTCGCCGTTAAATTTCACCCATAATTTTTTATCGATTGTGAATTACGATTTGTTTACCCCACAGGTCCACGTGTGGGACGCTGTGGGGATCAGAATGCTATTAAAAGGATTAAAATGTCGGGCCGTATTTACGTGCTATTCAATTACAAGTTAATTATTTTAAAATACTATTAATTTATTTATGTTTTTCTATCTTTTTTGTGCTATTGTCTATTTTTTTTTTTTTTTTTTTGCCTATGCTTGATCTGATTAGTAATAACTGTATGCAAATACAATTATTATTTATAAAATTACCAAATGAAACGAAAAGCACATCACCCAGATGAGCAGCACATTCACATTACTACGCTAACCTCTCCATCTTTCCGCACCAAAAATATAGTGCAAAGTAATATAGAAATTCCAGTACGAAAATTCCAACTTTCATTTCAACCCACCTTTTCCCTTTCACAATAAAAGGCTTACCGTTTTGTACCACTTAAACTTGTAAACAATAAACCATGGACCCGGATCAGGCGTGAGCCGGATCCGTATCACCGTTTCCGGACCTATAAATAGATCCGGAATGGACCCGCAACTTTCCGACTTGGCTCTCAACTTTCACTAATAATAAACTTTTTCCGGCCAAGCGACAACTCCGGTGATTCGTCCAAAACTAGTTAACCTAAATCCGGTTATATCCGGCTCATAAAAAGTTTGACCGGAAGAAATGGATAGGGTGCGATGTATGAAATAATGGTAGTATTGTTTTCCCGAAGGGTAATGGTGTGAGTGAGTGTGGGTATTTATAGCATGACTTCGCAATACAATGTGGCAATGTCAGGCTAGGTGTCACTCGTGCGGGAGTGGCGAGACCAATGATTCCCATTTAAAACTAAAATAAATATATTGTAAGATATTTCATTACTTATGTTAGATAATTATTTGACATACCATGCTCTTATTATTATTTTTATGACACAAATGTTCATCGTTTTTATGTCAAAAAAATAATTTGAATTCACACAGCGTCATCTAGCCCCAAAATAAGCAAAGCTTGTACTAAGTGTACCAGATAACTGATAGAATAATTATATACTTGTTTTTGTAAATACATGCTTATAATACATACAAAACATCCATTTGATTGTTTTTTTATGAATCCACGAAGACAATACTAAAAGTTACCATTCGATTTTGCAATTTAAAATTTGAATTCGTTTCCTATCACCTTTTCACACTCATTCAGTTAAATACCGCTATTCTCCAATGGACACAAAAGTCGCATCACGACATTAGTGTATTTGATGATCAGGTTGGCTAGAGGTTTGGCCAGTATGTACCAATATTTTGGCTATGAAATTAACAGCGAGAATATATCTGTTTGTGTGTTGTGCTATTTTCGCTACAAAAATTATGTAATTAAAAACTGATGAGCGTTTATATTATATACATAATTATATGAAAATGGGCATTAAGTCGGAGAGGTCGGTATACATTCTGGGGCCCGCGGCTTACAGTGATACACCGTGCCGCGCGCTTTAGAGAAGTTATTGGATTACTAGTAAGTTATGATATATTTTTATTGTAATTTAGGTAATTATATTAACATCTTTTAGATTTGACATATTATTGTATTGACATGAAGTGTTATGAATTTGAAATAAATAATACTTTGACTATAAATATTGTGATGATTATGTAATTTAATATTATTTGATAATTATTATTATTTAATTATTTTTTGACGAAGCCCATTTACAAATTAAATTTATTAGCCTCTATACAGCTTTTATTAATTTTTAATTACGCCTTATTTATATATTTGTGTAAGAATAATAAATTATACTGTAAAATATTACTTTGTTGGTAAGTAATCATTACTATACGCGCAATAATAATAGATTTATTTTTATGACAGTAAAGAATTTATCTCTCTATCTATCTATGAAATTGAAATTTTAATATAATTTTTAGATTTGAGAAAAAAAAAATACTTGCCCAAATGCGGCGCTAACCACAGCCAACCCGTAAGTGTATTCATTAATGGATATTTGTCCCCCGTCCGTATGTTTTCGTCTACTTTTTACACCCATCGAGCTGACATTTTTGTTTGTTTTACCGATTTCGAGACTAATAGGATCTGACGCTAAAAGTCTGTGGTACAAACCGGACTCATCAAATGGTAATGACTCTTTATACTTACGATTTAAGGTTGAAAATTGTGCAAACGAGTGTTAAATCCTTAATTTATGATATGCATTGGGTATCAGATTGATTTTTTTAACCTTAGTTGCATAATCGAAGGGTGGCAAGCAATGTGGAAAGGAGATAAAGAGATGACTCGATAATTAATTCGCAAACTCTGCGATTACTTAATGGTTCCCACGCGAGATAAGAGAATTAATGTTTGTATCTTCATATTTCTTATTTAATCTTTCTCGGTATATTCTCTTTATATTTTTTGGAGGCAATGTAAACTACATTTTAGCTCTCTGATGTTTTATATTTATAATAGTAAATACTTGAATTTATGAAACCAGAACTAATTTGTATAAAATCTTTTTTTTTTTTATTCAAAAAATTGTGTGTATAGTTTGCACTTGACCACACCCTGGCCGATATTAAGCAGGATTACTGTTACGTACTTAGGCACTATTTTTAGCTTTGTGCGTTTTGTAGCGATGACAACTCAGTGGTTAGCGCAGACGGTTCACAAGCCGAAGGGCGTGAATTCAAACTACAACAATGAGCTTGCTGGTGAAGGAAATCATAGCATAGGGGTAAGGGTATTTCCTACAACTCGGCTGGCTAACTACCAACTACCCCTCAAGTTGAAAATCTGCCGCCAAGCACTTAGCGGTGTATTCCGGCAGCTTCACTTGTCAGCCAGTTTCATTCCAACCTAGTTGTGCTTTACCATCTTCGACCGCAATGTCACTTAACATCAGGAGAGCTGTAGTCAAACACTTACTCTTTGCAAAATTACAGGGCAGTTGAGACTAACCATCTAATGTATTAAGGTAGTGAACGCCAAAGCAGGGATGCCTTAGACTTTGTTTTGTCACTCAAAGGTTTGTGTATCGCTGCAATGGTCATGGACAGGTGTTATCTCTTACTATCAGGAGTGCGTCTCTTTCGTCTAGTTACATATAAAAACCTAGCTTGTCAACCATAGAAAAAAAGTATAGCCATCTACAATCGGCGAAGGAAAACATAGTCAGGTTTTCGTCCAAGAGCTCTTAAAAAAAAAGTTGTTGTTGTTTTCAAAGATATGTGTGGATCTTACCAGTCTCATAATTAGAGGAGATCTACGCCCAGCAGTGGGATAGTTCATAAAAACATGGCTGGTTTGAAAACACTGCACTATACTAGAACAATCACACCTAACTGCGCTCGCAAACCCGCCTGCCAAGCGTGGCGAGTATTGGCAAACCCCCCAAGGATGAGGCCTGTGTTCAGCAGTGGAGGTCCTATGGCTGATGATTATGATTTAATATTATTACACTAGAACACCAAACATCAGCCAGTGTTAATTTATTCACCTTACTTCTTCAAACACATCCCTTTGCTGTGGCAAAAACAAAAGAGCGTTGTAATGTACAACAATAGTTCCCCCACAATTAGCTCCATAATGCAGTCCCCTTTAATTGTTGAAATATGTAAATGTTATCACGTGGGGTAGCCTTAATTGTTATATTTTAATCTAAGTGAGGATGATGCGGATGTGATAAATTGGGACTATTGTTGGATTAAACGAGGTATCTAAAATAAGATAAATAAGAAATAAAATAAAAAACAAACGAATGAATTAAATGTTTATTCTGAGAGTTCTGTTTGCTCATTGGTAGTATTTCTGCTTCAAGAGCTTTAGGGCGTGGGTTCGATTCCCACACAGGACAAATATTTTTGTGGCGAGCATAAATATTTGCTTTTTATGTACAGCTACTTCTTTATCCCACTGCTGTGTATGTTACGTCATTTGCCTCGGTCTTGTGCCAATCTGGTCCGGGTTCGACCCGCGACGGTCAGTATCGTCGTCTATATATATTATCAGCATGTATTTACAAAAATGAAACATGTGCAAGTATGAAATTAGCAGTTCATGAAACTTGCGCTATTTTATTATTAGATTAAGATAAAGGATACCTTTAATCCAGGAATAATGTTTCATAAGACGAATCTATACCAAATTTAGAGTGGATACATCCAATAGTTAGTTTTTTGATAATCCACAGGAACCTAATATTTTTCTAACATAAAAAGTATCATAATTATATGGTAATTCAGGTAATAAACTATATGTGCCAAATTTCATCCAAATCCGTTCAGCCGTTTTTGCGTGACTGAGTAACAATCATCCAAACATACAGAATTTCACATTTATTATATTACAAGCTACGCCCCGCAGCGTTACCGTTTATTCCCGCATAAACACAATTTTTTTTGGGATAAATAGTAGCCTGTATGTTAATCCAGGGTGCCAGCTACCTCCATATCAAATTTCATCATAATTGGTTTAGCCGTTTGAGCGTGAAGAAGTTACAAACACACTTGCAAACTTTCGCCTTTATAATGTGTGATATAGTAGGATTATTGTTACTTATAATTCATAAAATCTAATCTAAAACCAAACGTCTAATTCTGAAATTAATATTCGCATTGCAAAACTAGCGGATCATAAAACAAGTGCCTTTAATTAAATCCCCCATCAATTAGGCCCAAGGGGCCAGAATACGCCCCTAGGGGCCTGGATTCGTCCCCGACGACCACGGACGATATCTGACCTTTCAGGCTGACCTTATCTTGAATCCGCTTAATTTCTCATTGAAATAGGTAGTCGATGAGGGGTTATTAATTTGATAGTAGATATCACTTTGATAAACTTATTTGTATTAAGTGGTTACACCTTGTATATTTTTGAGCAGGAAATGCAGGGCAGCAAATTCCATTGTTTGGTTCACCCGTTGTTAAGTGACGTTGTGGTCAAAGATGGTAAAGCAAACCTACCCTGGAATGGAACTGGCTCTCAATTGAGGCTACCCGAACACAACGTCAGGCGCTTGGCGGCAGATTTTCAACTTGAGGGTGGTAGCTAGCCAGCCAAATTACTAGAAAGTACCCTACGACTATGCTATGGTTTCTCTGGCATGACCAAATTTATATTATAGTCCAAATAAAAAAGCCACGCCAAAGCAATTACAAAAAATTAGCAACCTAGTTAGGAGACCGTCTGGCTTCCAATCTGAAGGTCCTAGGTTCATATCCCACGGCACGCACCTCGGTCTTTTGTGAGTTATGTGCGTAGTGTCGTTGACTTCAAACGGTGAAGGAAGAGATCATGGAAAACCTATATAGCCGACAGTTCATAAAAAAAATCTCGGAGATGTATGAACCCGAACTTGACCAGAGTGATGGACTGTAGCCTTACACTTCTCACAATGAGAAGAGACCTGCGCCCAGCAGTGGGAAAGAACGAGTAAAACCTGAATAATAATAATAATTATGAAATAAAGCACACATGGGTTAGTTTTTAATAAATAATCGTATCAACCGAGCCAAAAATAAGTATTGTTCAGTATTCTACAGAATGTTCCATAAGTCCCATCAAAAACAATTAGAATTCGTTAACTACCATACTAATCAAATTAAAATCAATTTACTAGCAGACGGTGCTGAAACGTGGTCTCTGATTATGTGCCTTCTTGATAAGCTCAGTTGCACAACGAGCTATGGAGAGGGCTATGCTCGGTGTTTCCCTACGAGATCGAATCAGAAATGAGAAGATTCGTAGACGAACTAAAGTAGCCGACATAGCCCAGCGGATTAGCAAGTTGAAGTGGCAGTGGGCAGGGCACATAGCACGCAGAACTGATGGCTGATGGGGCTGCAAATATCTGGAGTAGAGACCACGGACCGGCAAGCGCAGCGTAGGGCGTCCACCCACAAGGTGGACAGACGACCTCATAAAGACCGCAAGAACGCGCTGGATGCGAGCCGCCTCCAACCGGTCTTTATGGAAGTCAATGGGGGAGACCTATGTCCAGCAGTGGACGTCCTACGGCTGAGATGATGATGATGACTAGCAGATACAAAGACCCTTTGTACAAACACAATTATTAAAAATTAATTAACCGATTCACTTTCTATTAAACTCTGCATGTTCATTTCAATCCGCAGCCATTTCCTAAACAGGAATAGAAAATTACAAACGAATAAAACCATCAGAATATTTACACAGCCTCAACTAGCTCTAAACTAGCGCAGCCATTATAAAAACCCATCGGAGCGAAATGAGCTGCGAGCGATTATGAAAAGAGCGAGCGAAATGAAAAGGCTCCGTCGGTTAGTTTTTATTTCGTAGCGGTTGGCGGAGGAAAATTGACAATAGGTCTGATGCATATGAACTAAGTCAATTTTACAAAAGACTTTTAAGATAAATAGTAGCTTGTAGAGTTATGTGTGGGACTGGCCTCTTAGCTCATTTGGAAGTGTATCTGTTTCAAGAGCTGTAGGGCATGGGTTCGATTCCCATCCAGGACAAACTGTGTCTGTTTTTGTTCTGTGTCTAAGTGTTATCTGACTCCCATAGTACAAACTTTGCTTAGTTTGGGGTCAGATCGCGCTGTGTGTAATGACCTCCGAATGTCATACGATTTTTATATTTATTTTACTTGGTGGTAGATATCCTTACCAAGTGGTTATCAAGGTAGGTAGTACCAGATATTCTGCCGCCAAACAGTAGTGTGTAAAAATTACCGTACTCCGGTTTCAAGGGCAACAGCGGCAGTGCAGCTAATTAAATTACAGGGCTGTTGTTACTAACCATCAAAAATCTCAAAGTAATGAACCTTTAAATAGCAAAAGCTTGAAATTTGTTTTGATACTCAAAATTTTGTGTATCGCTGCAATAGTCATGGTCATGCGTTATCTCTTACCATCAGTAGAGCGTATCGTTCGTCTCATTACTTTTACATTAAAATAACACAATACTAAGAACTGTGATACGCATATAACTAAAAAATATATATGTACATATAGATATACATATACATTGCAGGAAAGCCTCAGAGAAAAGGCTTTGGATAGAAATAAAATAAACCCTTTAGTTCTTCCACATTTCTATAAAAGTTTCTAAGAAAAAGTAATTCTGGATATTGAATACAATCCTTTATCGAAACGTCGTGAAAAGACAACGTTCGTAAAAATAAAGTGAAGGTAAGACCTCAATCAGGGCATTCACCTTCAATGGGCTAAATAGGGCTGCCTGAATTTGTGAACGAAATTTTTACGCGGGATAATTGATAAAAGAAATTTATTGGATATTTAGTTCACGAATCACTACATCTATTGGCGAAACTAGCATGATAATCCGTTCAGTAGTTTTTAAGTTTATCGCGAACAAACAGACATACAAACAGACAGACGTTGTGGACGACGTTATTTTATAATATGTAGTGATAGTGATATATTATGTCTCTTCTCGGTTTCATTGATATTTTAAAACTAATTAATTTTATGGTAATTCGAAATTTGTAATCATTATTAACTTCACGGACTACCATCTATAATAATATATTATTATTATTATTACATATAATTACGATTCTATTTATTTTGTAGGCATTCTGATTGTTATCGACATACAAGTAATTATTACAAATTTTATATTACTTTTTGTCGTTTTTTTTTAAAAATACGTTTGAATACGTTGTCTGATATAAATGATTTATTATTATTACTGTTATTAAATAGATGTGGTTTTAGCTTCCCACTTCTTTTAGCTATAACACCCTTCAAACCAGCACAAAGAAATGTTTACACACTACTGCTTGGCGGCTTAATAAATAGTACTACAGTAGTACCTACCTAGACGACGTCCTGCTTCGGAGATCTACCACCAAGTAAAAAACTAAGTAAGTTCTATACTATTTTATGCATAACTTATAGTGAACCAGAAAATGGCTGTGTGAAAAGTTATATTTGCGAATTTGTGGAGACGTGACAACCCTACGTGTAACCCGATCACTTCTTTATACTTATTACAGATTCGGAATAATACTGTCTCAGAAACCTTTCATCCTGATATTACAATTTCTTTTTTGTCCATTTTTACGCATTTAGTTGAAATATTTCACAACAGATTACAGAACAGTCGTTAAATTTTGTTTTATTGAATTCGTTACGTTTTCAAATATGAGAAAAAAAAAGCAATTTGAGTGAAATTTTAAGGTCAGTTAATAAGAAGAATGGATGCAAATTGCCGAAAACCGTGAAAAATGGTTCAAGTTGGAGGAGGCTTTTACCCAAGATTAAATTAATTACTACATAAATTAACAAATAGTTTTTAGTAGTTCTATGTATTTTGTTAACTCTGTAAATGTGTAGAAAAATAAAGCTTTAAATAAAATATAAAAAAATAAGGAAAATATAGATAGATAGATAAACTCTGTATAGTTCACACCAAAGACTAAAAAAAATAGATATTGGTGGGCATTTCATATATACCCCCAAACTAAGCAAAGCTTGTACCATGGCAACCACTTTTACTTGTAAATACATATAGAACACCTAGATACAGAACAAACATCCATGTTCGTCACACAAATGTTAGTTCTAGGTGGGAATCGAACCCACATCCGTCAGTTCTCGAAGCAGAACAACTACAAAATGAACTAACAGGGCAGTTGAAAGAGTATATCGACATAGAAAGTAAAATATGCTATAGAAAGTAAAAGAAATATAAAAAATCATACAAATTAAAAATTGTAGGCTTCAACAAGGTGAAAAGTTTTAAAAGAATGAATATACCAATGAAAGGAATTGGAAACGGTTTGTTAGTTACGGGGGAACATAGAATGGACTAATGGAATTCGCTACCTGAGTGTGTGATCCTCAATAAATGCCAAAAGTAGAGTAAAGCCCTAATATTTATGAATTTAATATTTTAAGTATTATATGTTAGTTATTCAACTTAACAATTGGTTTATAATTCACGTCGTGAGTGAATTAGTTTCTCCTAGGCAATCGTGCTTTGCTTTACATGAGGCGTGATAGTGGTCAAACGCAAGCCTATTTGTAATTAAAAAAACATAGAAACGGACATATATATGAAACACATAATCCTCCCTTTCTGACTTCGCCGTAGTCGGATAAATAAGTGCAACTTTATTGAAAATTGTCAGATAATGCTATGTCAAAATTATTATTATTATAATACAAAGGTTATCCGGAAGAAATCGCTCAAGGCGATAACATCGCTGTGGTGCTACGACATTAATCTTGATGTTGTTTTGTTATTTATTTTTATATATGTATGTTAAAATAAGTTGTATTCTACTCTATAGATTAAAAGAGCTTAACAAGTTCACAGCATTCCAACCCACGCCACTGTGAACTCGACAAAACTCTAATTCCAAAGTAATTAAGTACGAAACAATTAAATTAATGGAAACCACACGGCGACACACTAAACCCTAATGTAATAACGGATTTCATTACATGAACAAATATGAGTATTGTCGATTCAAATAAATGCATGAAATTCAGCACTGTTTTTTTGATTTGCAGTTTTGATTTGAAAATGCAAATACAAATATGTTATTGATAACATAAAAGTTACAGGTAATTTTTCCATTTATATTTAAAACAATATTAAATAAGTCAGAGACATAAAACGTGTCAATTTAAAAAAAGAAATATTTTTCAAATCGATCCATAAATAACAGAGTTAATAAAAGTAACAAACAATAAAAAAAAACCTATTCAATGTCATAAAAAGAAAAAATTAGCAAAGTGACATCACTAATGAGTACTGGCAACCTGCTCGCGAGCCAATGCAGCGCAAATATTTAAAATTAACTATAGATATGGCAAAATCGTAACACCAATCTAATTAAAAAAAAAAAAACTTTTTTTAAATCAAATAAATGACGGAGATCTGAGGTAATAAATAATAAATAAAAAAACTTATTCAATGTCATGAAAACAAGACTTAGCAAAATGACATCTCTAATGAGCACTGGCAAACTGCCCACGAGCCAACGCAGCGCAATTTGTCGATTTTCGTTCAAACAACACTCGTCAATAATTCCATCTGCAAGCTTGTATCAATATTGGCCCTAGTTAACGAGGTACCGTCTGCCAGACGAGTAAAAACTCTATTTCATTGTTCTACGATTCAAATTAACTTTTGTGCAGCAACGATTGAGTATCTAAAATCTGCCTAGTGAAGAAACTCTATCAGCAGGTCTTAAAGTTGATAATAGCTTGTATGTAGTACTAATTATTTTATTTAAATATTTGCCAATTAGGGCGAAAACGATTTCTTTTATGTCCACAATTGTGGAAGACGACAGGTGTGCTAATAAAAAAGTGGAAAATGTATTTTATGAATAGGTACCACTTATGTATACTCTAAGAAGTACCATGTTAAAAATATGCCACTTAGTAAAATGTTTTTTAAAACTGAAGTTTTTATAAATTACTAACTCTTGCCTCTTACCGACATATTTCTATAACATTACCAAAAGTAAACAGTGAACAGCCAAACATCAAGCTTGCCAACTATAGTATGCGGCGACATGGATTTTCTGCAAATTCCTACTTAAATCGTCCAATTCGTTAACCGACCACTAAAATTAACTAACCGGTCGACTTTACAATAAGTTGATCTACTTCCGGCGAAGATAAACAATTGGCCACAACCCACATAACTGTCATGAGACCCTTGTAATCGCTTGTAAAACGCCACTCTGCACACTGCCTTATTTGACGTCGGCTTGGGCATTGTGTGAGCGAATAGCGATTTTTGCAATAAAACATGAAGTTGTTAACTAATTAAAATCTTTTGTAAAAACTGTAACGGTTATTACTATTACTTAAATACTTTATTGTCGGTGTCCTTTTTTTATTTTAATTTATTTTCTTTTTTTTCTATCAGTTGCTATTTGCTTAGTAGGTAGTTGCTACTACAAACTAGTATTTAGTATCTCAAACTTTTATGGTCATTATTAGGCCCCGAAAATTAAACCGACGTGACATCTGGTGTGAGAATTCAAGATATAAGTCAATATAAGCTACCAATCTTAAATGTGACCAATAGGTAACATGATTCCATCAGATTTTTTCATCAGAAATAGGCTTGCGTTTGGCCACCATCTCGTCTTATGTTAAACGAAGATGCAGTCTACGATTTGACTCCCCTGTTAGCTCATTTGATAAAATATCTGCTTCATGAGCTATAATAATTATATAGGACGTGAATTCGATTCCCACAAAAATCGTCGGGTAAATATTTGTTCTGTGTGTGGGTGTTTTTAATGTATTATAAGTATGTATTTACAATAATAAAAAAAATTATATATACCTATCTATCAGTTGTCTGGTTCTCATAGCTTTGCTTACTTCGGGGCTTGTTATTTTTTTGTTCTAGATTACAATGGAGCACGCTTGTTTAAAAGGAATTATTTATTCGTAACTTAAAGACACCTACGTAATATCACTTCTATATCACATACTATTTATTTTAAGACTATTAGTTAATTTATTATATAAGTTTCATTATATTTTGCAAGAAATTTCAATACTAACAAATAGGTTTAGTGTTTGTGTAATCCGCTGTTAGTACCACCACACCTTTCCCATGTTTAGTATCATCAATACTACCGTTTGGTGGCCCCTATTAGAACAGCTGATAAATGGCGAACTAACTTGTACATAAACGCTTGTATATTAAATTTCAAGCATTACTCGTGCGTGGTTAAAGTATGGTAAATGATGGGGTTAGTTCCTAGCGGCGGGTTAGCGCTCGGTTTATTTATGGATGTTGGTTACGACGTTTAGGACGGTTACAACGTTTTACTTTTTGAGTGAGGTGTTTCGGTTACATTTGATATTTGTCAGTACTTTTACTAAACAAGACTATCATTTTTTTTATATCATTTTATTCCGATAAAATAAATCCCGCATAAGTATAACAAAAACTAATAACTATTGTCAGTCATTTTAAACAGCGCCACCTTGTCCCAAACTAAGCCAAGCTGTACTCATAATACATACATTATATCGTATTCAGTCAGTTTTAACTTCAGTTACCTTAACATACAATAAACAACAACATATAATATGAGTATTTAACATAAGGTGTTAAGTATTTTTTTACTAACAGCATTGTCAGGTCCATATAGACAAGCGATCGCTTTCTTAGCCACTTAGCACGATACTCACTTCTTTTTAGATGTAACGTCTAATAAAAACAATAGTCGTTAAACCCATCATCTGACAAGTTAGCTAATATTCTTAAAACACACTCTTTATTGCAATACAAAGCCAAGTAAGCCTCCTTACAGAGGCAAGTAGGCAAATTAAAACACCTTAATGGTCGATAAACAAATGACATTTCTAAAACTTTTGAAGTACTTTTGATTGTAGAACAATAAAAACTTCACAAAGTGTTGAAAAACTAATAAATACAACACCAACTTTTTCAATAAAAAATTAAACTCTTATCGCAATTGCATAGAGTTCCCAGTCCTATCCCATCCTCAAACTATTCACTACAATCCATTTTCATGAAACTACACGGTAATTAATTTGCTTTGTTTGTAAACAAACAGTTTGCTCGCGGGTTATTTTTGAACAGTTAGTCGAAGTTGGCAGTTTGCAAGCTTTGGAAGCTTTGGAAGGGTTAGATTTGAGGTTGAATTGTGATGGGTAAAGCGGAATCTGAAGCTGGTTTGTTTACCAGTTGTGACGGTTTAGGCGCGGAATGACCAATTCTTAAAATAGCACATGAATCTTCTTTTTCTTAGTCGGATACTTTTGGGAAACTGGTCGTGGCAGGGTTACGTCTCGCCGTCACCGCTGGTTCCTAGGGCTTCTGCACGTTGCGTGATATGTCTCCACTGGTGGCGACTTTTAGCATTGCAAGCATCCTGTTACAGTTGACTGCGTAGCCTTTGCGATAAGGTCAATCCAGTGAGTCGGGAGATCGACCACGATGTACTATTTTTGATTGTACTACAAGTCTCTCAATTGAGTCCTAATTTCTGGAGATATGTCCAAAGAACTTCAGCATTCGTAATTGCACAATCGACGAAAACCTGTCTCGAATGTGAAGAAGATGCCGATTCAGAATGATTTTAGTAAAACCTTTGCTCAGTTAGGGGTTAAATGGTGCTGCATGAAATGTCCTAAAAAATATCGATTTATTGTTAACAATGTTTAAATAAAGATCAAATCAAATCAAGGATCAAAATGACAGACGACCTGTTTTAATGTTAAAACACGCCGTCTGTCATTTTGATCCGTTTGCTAAACTTAATGTTCCTATAAACGGAAGCGGTTTTATTCGCAATATCCGAGGAGTCAGTTGATGTCGTCAAACTGAGCCGCTCGTAAACTGAAGGATATCTGCGCTACAATGTGGGGCGGCGCTACAAATTGTATTATTTTGTTCTTATAATGGTCATAAAAATAGAGGAAAATCACCCACGATAGGTCTCCAGGCTAATATTATTAAAACGTACGTAACTCTGTCACTCCGTATAAGTTTTAAAATGTAATTTTTGAACTTTCGCGAATTAAACACACAATTAAAGCTGAAACCTTGCTGAAGAAATATTCCATCGAGACGGTGTATACTTCCCTATCCAAGCTAACTAAGCATGTGTGGGTGACAAAGGACGTCATTCCTTTCCAGGTGTGTGCAGGATAGATCTTATAAAGCTATTGAAATGTTTAAAACGATCCATAACAATAATAAACGGATAAAAAGAAAAATCTGGTCCGCTAAAAAGTATTTGTTACAGAATAAGATAATGACGGTCATTTCACTTTATAAGCCTCTAAAAAAATTATGCTAAAATAAAATAAAAACCCAAAAATAAAAGATAATATGCATAGCCATAATTTTAATTTAGGATATGCGGATAAGATTTTCCTTCCTAGTGTAATATAAGGTAAGGACCAAAGCCTAGTTGAGAGATAGTCTGGTTCCCAATCTGGAGGTCCTGGGTTCGAATCCCGTGGCCCAGACCTTTGTCTTTGCCAAGTTGTGTGCCTATTACTGTTGATTCCAAACGGTGAAGGACATCATCATAAAAAAGCATACATGTCAGACTTTTTTAAAATACGTGTCGTTGATATTTGACGTCTGCCAATCCGCACTTAGCCAGCCTGGTGGACTATGTACTTACACGAAGCAAAGATATACCC
This sequence comes from Biston stratarius, assembly GCA_950106695.1. Lineage (NCBI taxonomy): Eukaryota > Metazoa > Arthropoda > Insecta > Lepidoptera > Geometridae > Biston > Biston stratarius. The sequence goes on along the minus strand of OX467110.1, from coordinate 13,954,591 downwards.
AACTCTAAAGTTACTTAAACAAGAACTCAAGATCTAGTTAATTTATCACCTCGCACCGGGTTAACACGTTCACTGTGGGTTAACTGCTCAAAAACCGCACCATCAATCTCAGCCTTTAAGGAACAGCAGTGAAACCTAAGCTAAAACTATGTTAACGCAATTTGTAGTGGGCGTTGGGATCAGTGGTGGGGTCAAACGGAAACATTGGTACACGACAATCAAAAACTGGTATTACCCATGATTTTACCTACAAATATGTGTAAAGTAATGACACGAATGAGGCGTGAGATGAAAAGAGATAACGCATGTTCATGATCATTGCAGCGGTACACAGAACTTTGAGTAACAGAACAAAGTCACAAAATCCAGGAAATCGCTGCTGTGGCGCTCATTAGTTTGGGACTTTCCGTGGTTAGTCTTAACAGCTTTGTAATTTCGCTAGCTGAAGTATCCTTCAAAGCGGAACAGTAATGTTTACACACTACAGCTTTGTGGCAGAACATTTCGTACTGCGGTGGTATATACAAATTCAGGAATAAATCTATAACTGTCTTGTGCCCTAGCTTGGGAACCGTTCGGCAAACTTTGAAAAATATATTTCTTCACAAATGTTTCTCCACGCTCGGATCACCCGCGGATATTTCAATATCCGAACTTGTGTTGAATGCTGTACCCAGGGAAACTTTAGGATGTGTGCTGTAGTTTGAAAGATTTATTTATTTCACCGCGACACGTCTCGACGGAAATTCTGTCTCTCAGTTTTTGCATAATTAAAATGAATCGGATACTTTAAACAGGATTATAAGCTTACGGTATACTGACCCGAAAGGAGGTCAACGTACTTATTTTATTATCATCAGCCATAGGACGTCCACTGCTGGACATAGGCCTCCTCGTGGGGGGTTTTGCCAATACTCGCCACGCTTGGCAGGCGGGTTGGCGAGCGCAGCCAGGTGTGATTGTTCAAGGAAGACGCTACTGCCCGTCTTCCGGATTACATCCCTTAGCCGACTCTTACGGCAACCACGGGTAGAGAGGGTGGGGTACTATTCTTACGCCGGCAGCACCACGGCAAATTTTTATTATGAACTGTATTATTGGTCACACATCTGCATTATAAACAAACCTTGATTTTCATTAGTTTACCTTGATTTCTACAATGTTTACTAGTGTTACTATCACATAAGTGCATTAATACTTGTGCAAGTATGTGCACTTTTTTCTCTTATAAATTATTAGGGGCTCACCCCAGTTTCATACGTGTGCATTTTCTTTATTACTTTATATGAAATATAATACTTATATTTAAAAAAAAAACTTTTTTGTCTAATCGCTACCAAATTTCTGATTTATTTTTCAGTGGTTAGCGCAGTCCCCAACCCCCACAAAACACATATTATGAATCTAACTGCAGTTAAGATATTGACATAAAAACGGTTAAGCAATTATATTTGTCACATATACATGAATAAATAAGAAAACATATTTAAAAATTATACGGTATTCTGAAATAAAACCTATAAAACCCAAAATAACGATAAATATCATGTCAAATTCAGAATAAAATGTCAAATTCAAATACCATGTCAAATTAAAATAGAATTTTAAATTCAAATACAGTGTTAAATATTCCAGTAAGTACAATAATAATGTCACTGGTTAATTTTCATAGGTAACAGAACCAAACCAATTCGTACATATATAGAACAAAATTAAATTAGCAATGCTTGTATGAGATTCCCGGCATATCTGGCGGTACAATAAGCTGCATCGATCGGGATACCGTGTGCGGCATGCGGTGGCTAATGCCACCACGGCTATAGAACGTGGATACAATCTCTGTTAAGAAAACTTTACTTGTAATTATCTGTACTATTTTAAAATTTATTGGCATTTGTTCTCATGACAAAGTTTTATCTCTATTTAAAAAGGTTTGCTAGTACAGTGTGAACCTAATTATCGATTTTAGTTTAATTAGGGTTGTGTAATACTAACGCATGGTTCTTCTTTGTTTTTGGCATGGTGCTCGTATAATATATAGCACCTGGATGACCGAGCTTTGCTCGGTTGTTTTTCGTTTTCTAAAAATGAAACCTAGCTAGATCGATTTATCGCCCCCGAAATCCCCTGGATACTAAATTTCATGAAAATCGTTGGAGCCGTTTACGAGATTTGCTCGTTTAAAGGTGTTAGATTTGCCAATGACAACTATTTCAATATTTTCAAGTATTATATTATGACGTTATTATTAATACTATATCCCAATGCTAATATGATAAATATTTTAATTTTAATCCTACGTAATCTGCAACGCTCACTGACACACATTCGCGCATGCACATACATACACACTCTCTCATTAAATATGTATAAATTGAAAACGGAAGACACTGTTGTCTAATACCTGTTTGCTCTTTGTAATTTTCTATTTTCTACCTTACTTATAAATAAATAAAAAATATGAAATGAAATAGGCAAGTCTAAGTCATACGAAGTCAGTCAAAAACGAGTCAGGTCATGTCCTAAAACAATAAAGACTTTGTCAGCGATTTTGAAACGACACTAAAAGTCATCATTGTCATCATCAGCCGTATGACGTCCACTGCTGGACATAGGCCTCTCCCATTGATTTCCATAAAGACCGGTTGGAAGCTGCTCGCATCCAGCGCGTGCCTGTGGTCTTTATAAGGTCGTCTGTTCACCTTGTGGGTGGACTTCCTACGCTGCGTTTGCCGGTCCGTGGTCTCCACTCCAGCACTTTGCAGCCCCATCGGCCATCAGTTCTGCGTGCTATGTGCCCTGCAAACTTCAACTTGCTAATCCGCTGGGCTATGTCGGCTACTTTAGTTCGTCTACGGATCTCCTCATTTCTGATTCGATCTCGTAGGGAAACTCCGAGCATAGCCCTCTCCATAGCTCGTTAAAGTCAAGTTTCACCATATTGCATCACTTTTCCATTCCCACGTACGTAATTTGACACAATATTTATACATAAGCATTGTTATGAAATTGTTTGTGAAATACAACTAGTTTCCATGAAGACAGAGTCTATTTCAACCCTCGCACGCAGTCTGTCCGCACTGTAATCTAACACCGGTCACTTTCATAATAAATGTATTTTTCTAATATTTACGGTTTAATTTCCGCACTGCGCCGCCATTGGCTGCCGGATGGGCAGCCGTAAATTATTGTGTTTAGTTACGGATTAATTAATTTTATATTCATTCTGTTTAACGTGGAACGGTTGTTGCGGCTATAACCGACTTCAAAAAGAGGAAAGTTTTTAATAAGGCTGCATCTTCTATGTTAACTCAGACTCCGTCATGAAACCAATTTGAAAAAATATTTTGTATTCGGAAGATTGAAAAGGTATACTTTCAAATTGATTCCATAGAAATTTCGTAAAAATTGGTTCTGTAGTTTAGTTTTTATACTGAAATATCTAAAGCCTACCATGTTCAAAGTTAAGGGCATGTAGTCGGTTTTTTTATTTGTAAATTTATACTTGTTTTTTTTTTAAATTCTAAACAGGTTCGCGTTTGTCCACATCCTGCCTGATATTAAGCATTAGTGCAGTATAAGATAGAGCACGGTTACCTAGAATACACCTATTAACACCTATTATTATTTTATTGTTTTACCTCTGACTTAATATATTTACGGGATTCATGTAGAGTTAAAAGTAGAAAACTATTTCCCACATTTTATTCATATAGCAATATTTTTTTTAGAAAACGACAATACTTTTTTTTTAATCTCAGTTTTTGCTGCGTTTCAAAGCTTCAATGATATGAGTACAACGTGTAAACATTGTACGGACACGCCTCGTTTACGATTTTATTATGGATTAATAAGTAATTGATTTAAAAAAATAAGCAAAAAAATATTTTTCTTCAAAATAAAACTGTATATTATGTTATGTCACCATACTTTATTCATACAACAGTCTACCAAAGCATACTTTCAAAGCACTTCAAGTTGTAACAAACGAAATTGTCTCCACACACGAAATGGAAAAGAAATGCGGGTAGAATAAAACTCAAGGACACTCGATATAAATGCCACCAGATCACACGACCGTTCCCGCGCGTGCACCCATACCGCACGCCCAAATTATTATTTACCCTATATTGGAAGGAATGGTAGTGTTGTGGCCAAGTTAAAATTTCACTCTTGTATGTATTTTATTTAATAATATAATACTTTAAAAACGATCTTCATTTAATTTTAAGTTACGTAATTTAATAAGAATAACCGATCATAATATAACAAAATTAAATTTCAGTTCAGATAAGTAAATATAAATTGACATAATAAAAAGAAAAATATATTCTTATTTAAATAATCCACCCCTGACTGTATCCGGTGCAAAGGAGCCCATAACGCTGGACGCATCGCGCAATGTAAAATTAACAAATAACCTTCGCACCAGGTACGAGCCGAAGCGGGAGTCTCTTGTTTTCTTGAAAATAATAATTCAAATACTGTCCATCTACAGCTAAGAACACTTTGCCAAGAATGTCTAACTAAGACGAAGAAGTACAATTTGTCTGTCTTCGAATTCTGAGTAAACAACTTTTTTCTATGTAAGCGTGCTTCATCTTAGACTGCATCCTGTTTAGCATCAGGCATGGTCAAACGCAAACCAAAACAGAATTTTAAAAAACAATTCTTTGTGGCTCAAGTCTATAAGTCTATAACTCCAAAAAATTTGCAAATTTAAAAAAGTAGAGTAAGCAAAAGTTTCCCGGGACTTGGCTAAATTTCCACGCAGCACATTTTCGCTGAAGTTATTATTTACCCCAACAGACATCGTTCGCAGCAATTTCTTTCGCTCGTACACTGAACATTATGAGTAGCAAGAAGTGCACATTGCGTCAGTAAATCACCTTCATTGGAGCGCTTGAAGGAGATTTGTGAGTGATGTGGGTTCTTCCAATCCCAACTATTAACTTGAAGTACTGGTGAAGAAAACCCTCGTGAAGAAACCAAAGCGCGATGAAAAGGTACTTTTTAGTAGACAGCTAGATGCTGCCCGTCAAATTAATAAAAAATGCGTGCTGTTAGTCCGTAATATACCATAGCATTGTAGTATACGTTCTGGTACTCGACTGTTTGCCCTCAAGTTGAAAATCTGGGGGTGCTCAAAGATTAGAACAACGTGCACGCGGCATCCACTTGATTTGAAAAAGTTCATCAAATATAACCGAAACTATAGTCGGAGTATCCGACCTAATCAAATTGTAATTGAGTGAATGTAAAACAAAATTGTATCAAAAGCAGATCAGTTTCCTTATAAACTATCGTTACGTCCTTATAAACGTCTTTGTGCTAATGATAAATAACGTGTGAACAACCATAGAAGTTATGCTACTGATATCAATGGATATTACCCTCGAAGGGAGGATATCTGAAAGACAAGCGGAGTGATAATGGGAAGGAGTGGAGTCATAACAATAATGTTTATTCATGATTTACTGATGGTGCGGTGTGACTCAGGACGCTCTTCTTATTTAGTTGAGTGGAAGAGGTATTGACTCATATGATTTAAAAGTGCTTAACACCATCGTAGTCATTCTAGAGAATACCTACTCGATATTTTGTTTGCAACAATTTGAAGGTTACTCAAATTGTTGATCTTATCTAGACAGCTCAGTTGGCGCATTGGTATATCTATTTTAAGAGCAGTAGGGTTTGAGCTCGAGTCCCATCTAGGACAAACATTTTGTAGTATAAACAAAATGTCTGTTCTGTGTCTGAGTGTTCTGTATGTATTTACAAAATAAAATATGAATATTCTATCAATTATGTTGATTCCGTAGTACAAGCTTTGCTTAGTTAGGAGCTATGTGATGTTGCGTTGGAACACTTAAAATAACAAGTGATATGATGCAAAGACATGGTTTCTTTGAATTCCCGCCATATTTTCTTAGACATAGGTTTTATAATGGAGTGGAACCCGGAAATCTCTGCTGCATCGCGCAGCAGGAGCGCTGACCGCAACCTAGTGCGCGCTGCGGTATAAATAACGCACCGCGTCCGCATGCGTCACCGTGTACCCGCGCTCAGGACGGTACACTGTTTGCGGTGAAATTTGCTCAAAGTAGTATAGTTGTGTTTTCAAGTCCGAGTGAATAATTATTATGTTTCTCTTCGTTGCAATTTATACCTGCTTACTACTATTATCGTAACCTATATTGTACAAAGGCATTATGTGATTGTAATAAAAAAAATGCCTTGCTGAGTTTTTTGCCGGAGTCTTCTCAGTTGAAGTGTAATTACGAGCCGGTGGTAGATTGAAAAATGTAACTTAACGTTCATAAGTGCCTTACCAGGGCCTAAACTGAATAAATGACTTTTGATTTTGATTTTGATTTTGAATAAAGTTATTTTTCCTACAACATTTTATTTATTTATTTATCGAACGTGATTACTTTATGGTGTTTATTGGCAACTAATCTATGATAGATGCATAAACAATAAATAGTTGTTGTAGGTATACAAAATGAAGTGGGTAAGTAAGTAAATACGACACATACAATATAATATCCGAAACTAAAATAAACCTTGTAACATTAACGTAATTAATAAAATATTTGTGTTTCTCTCTATATTAAGCAACAATAATCCAGTCATGCAAATATAAATAAAGTATATAAATAATCAAATTTGAGCAAAGAAATGTTGACGGATTTTTTTAATATGATTAACAGGCTATGTTTTTGACTCCAGCTCGTGTAATGTTGTGTCATAGTGGTTGAGGATGACACACGTCTAGCTCGGAATGGAACTGGCTCTCAAGTGACGTTGTCGGAACACACTGTTAAGTTTAATTATATCCGATACTCTGACTATAGAACAAAGAACTTGAACTAAGCGGTTCGATTCATTTCCTTCATTGTACGAGCCGCTAAACAATGGAATTTGCTGCCCGAGTGGGTGTTCCCTGATAGATACTATCTAGGTGCCTTCAAGTCGCGAGTGAATCGGTTTCTTCTTGGTAAGCGTGCTCCTCCGTAAACCGCATATTTGCTTAACATCAAGCGATTTGGTTAAAGTTAAACGCAAGTTTACATGTAATTTAAAAAAAAATCGGTCGCAGTGCGAAGCAAGACGAGGCCGTGCGCCTGATGATACATTCGTATTTTATTGTTTTTGTAAATTTTTCAGATACTTAGGCTACAATTTGTTGGTGATTGCAGGTTACTGAAAACCAAACATACAGAAATTGGTAAGCTCTCCCTCGTATCCCAAATTCCAGCGCTCGAGTGCCCGGTGGCGGCATTTGTTATTTTGCAATGTTGCGCCGACGGGTTTTGTGTCCTGGCGTTCACGTAATGAGTACTGTTTTAACTATTCTTTAGTGTTACCAAATGGTGTTAAGTAAAATAGCTCAGTGGTTAGTGACTTGCTGATGAAGGAAAACGCTAGAAAAAACAGCTACTAGAAAGGTACTTTCTAGTTGGCACCAAAGTAAAAGCGCTTCATGAGGTACAATGACCTTCTTTCCAGATCCTTCCAGCTTCTTTCAGTACCATGTAGAGATGAAATCATTTCTAACAGTCAACATGGCGTCTCGTTGAAAACAAAAACAAATGACAACTCGATAGTTGAAACTTCAAAAGTTATCCGACTAAATGCTTTTCGGAATATCTCTGCGGAACGCAATATTTATATTTTCTCCGTTATCCGCTCGAGAACTTTCTGAAACGTTTCCAGTGCTTTTATTATGTCCTCAGACGGCGCGATTTGAACCACTGGGCACCTAGTTTTCAACTTGGAATCTAGTTGATTTCTCTTTCATTTTAGTTTCAACGTTTTGCAGGGGTGTTTTTTTTATATAAAATACTGATATAAAGTTATTTTTATACAAGCTTCAGTAAATATAATATATGTATCTAAAGAAGAAGAAAGAATGAATGAAATAAAAAGTTCTGTAGTTCTAATATTTTTTTTGTCACACCCTAGTGGGGTCGTTTGTACTAGGTATGGCAATGTTATATTTTTAAAAGTCCTGCATAACTACACTGAAAAATACATACAAACTTTCACATTTATAATGTTAAATACGATAGATCTAAGTTTGGCCACCAACTCGCGTGATGGGAAGTGTAACACAAACCTTTTAGCAGAAAAATAAATTAAACAAAATAATAAACTCATTGTAAAACCATAGAATGAATACGGGTTGACATTTCATCTATATTCAGTTCTGAACTAATGTCAAACTCCTGAACAATAGATCGTTGAACTGCTCCGTTCTGCCAGACTTTCCCATACAACCGTGAGCCAAGCACAATAATTACAATAGAGCTTAAACATCAAACTACTCCGCTACAACTCATAACACAATTTGGTGTAACAAGCCGATAGCAAACAATGCATAATGCCGTCCAAATCGACGGCGCAATATTAAACTTTATGACAACGTGGGTAAGTCGAATTAAGATTCTGAATTATTGGTTAGGCCCTACTGGGATTTTAGTGGCCAGTGTTTAGGATTCAACCGTATTTTAATAAAGTTAGGGTTGAAAATTGTCTGTGTCGAAAAGATTCTTTGCCTGCACTATGTTTGGAGATTACACGGGCGGCTGGTGCATTGTGATGTTGGCATACATACGTCCTTATCGTTTAGGACGTTTGGCGAGAGACAAAGTAGTTGTAGAGGGAGTACTTAATTTCGTGACGTCATCCTGTGCGTTTGGCATTAATAGATATCTATTTGCATTCTAGAATCTGTATGGCATAGCATATTAAATGAGAGCATGGAAAAATCATGGCACAAAGTTAAACTACTTAAAAAAACGAACTTTTGTGTTTAAGAATAGTGTACATATTAAAAAACGAATTAATGGACTACAAATACATGGATTAATACATAGAATCAGGTCACGTTCACCCCGGTGTCTAAAGCGTAAATAATAAATTTAAAAAAAAACTAATTCGTAGTGTAGTGCAAGATTAAATATCAGCAAGTTATATACATAATTATGTGTTTAAATACAAATACAAATACAAATATTTTATTGATAACACCAATGTTACAAGTCAATCGCGAAAGTTTAAAAATTATACCTCTGTAGAAACGTTTAGAAGACACTACTGCTTTACTAGGGCTTGAACTAACCGTGGCTTACTTTATCTGTCGTTATCTGTGAGTTTTACACATATAACTTAATTTTATCACCAGACACTTGAAAATATCAACTACTTGATTCTGGCTGATTGAACAAAGCGATATACCAAATAATGAAAAAAAAAACTTGATCGTCATGGGATACCCGACAGGCATGTAACATTTTAATAGTACATATATCACACAAATAAGCAATTAAATGTATATTATACGTGCGCGTACACACACACAAGAGCATAAGAGAGTGTCACGCCGTTTGCCGTCACGGCACACGAGTCGGTTTAACTGCCAAGAATGTTTCACATCAAAAATATATAATAATGACAACGGTGGCTCATAAAGTGATTGCTCTGAAATATTTCGATATATCGTTTTTGGAGCTCTATCCATAAGGTATCTCACAAAAGTATAATACCTTATTTCAAACGATAATTTACATGAAAACTCATTTGAACGGTTAAAACAATTAGCCTCGTTCTTAGTATTGATGGTAATTGTATTTTAGGGAGTGTTACACTTACTCGTCATCTGCGACGTAGGGAACTTTCGAGAAGTTGTCATTTCGAAAAGTTTTGACTTTGAGAAGTTGACGCTTTGCATGCGGTATACATTTTCCGAAGTTTCCATTAGCTGCAGCTAACTGCCATAACAGGGCGATATAAAACAATGTAAATCAATTATTTAAATTCAACAAAACTGTGATACGTTTAAATTGAATGCTGTTAATAAAACACTATTTTTGGGATTTTATTAAAAAAAGAAGCTTGAAGTTTTTTGTTAGACTTAAAATTTATGTTTTTGTAATGGAGTTCCTCAACGAAATCGTTCTTATTTGTTTGCAGGCTGACGGGCTGGACCGAAAAATATGTAACAATGAAAAACGACATTTTTTTGGCCATTCCCGATCACTTAGGAAACTGAAACTTTTTTCGATCGATTCAGTTTGCCATCAATTTTGAGAATATGCAAAAGTATTTTATAAGTAAAAAAAAAAACTTTTTATGTAACTCCGTTCCAACTGGGTGTTCATAAGACACCTCTCAATTTTTTTTAAGGTTGACGTACCTACTAGTTTTACCACAGCACACCTGATGTTAAGTGACAGTGTGGTCAACGATGGTGAACACACCTGTCTTGGAATGGAACTGGGTCTATGTAAATGTGACAAAAATATAATAATAATAATGTTCTTACAAAAAATCTAATACTTACAAACAATATTCAACTAAAACCAATATGGCCGAAACTATAGTCGAAGTATAATTAAACGTGAGTAATCCCGCATAAGTAAAACGAAAATGAAACAAACCGATGTGTATTATTTGTCTATATTTCTATTTTCAGCCCATTTCTTTCCTGTCCTACTTTAAAAAGCCCCCTTACACACTCCCCGTGATTTGTAAGTGGCTCACGGCGGCTTATAAATAATTCCGCAATAATACCGCCTAGTGCACGTTAACCTCAACAACATGTAATTTGATACGCTTCCCAAAGATAGTGTGGCTTGGGCTATTTACAAATAGGTTATGGACGTAACTATTGGTTTGGATTATGTTGATTGGGAAAGAATTGGTTTGGATATTTTATTGTATGTACCTACTAGCGACCCGTTCCGAATTCGCACGGGTAGTAAAGCAATATAGTAAGCTATCCTTAAAAGATAGAGATATATGCCACCGCGGACTATTTGTAGATCTATAAAAGAGGAATATCCCACCATGCATTGTTTTGTTACATCTCAAAGGAATTAGGCAGCGTTTTCGGTGAAAGCTCACAGGTGGCTTGACTTTTTCTGCCACTTCCGACAATTATCATCATCAGGTACGTTGACGGATTGGTGGCCGTGAACCGAGGAACGAAGTGTCGGGCGCCCACCAGCTCGTTGGGTCGACTACATCCTAAAGGTCGAACCTGGATAAGGGTAGCACAGGGGGAAAATGATAATGATGATATGTAATGAGTTGAATAAGACTTTCTCTTGATGGTAAGAGATAGTATTAGTGTTGATATCTCAGTGGTTAGCGCGGTCGTTTCGCAACGGACGGACGGGTTCAAACCCCAACAATGACCTTGAGCTGCCGGTGAAGGAAACCATAGCGTGGTGGTAGGGTACTTTCTAGTACTCGGCTGGCTAGCTACCACCCTCAAAATGTCGATCTGCCGCCAAGCACCTCACGATGTGTTCCAGCTACCTTGAGAGCCAGTTCTATTCCAGGCTAGGTGTGCTTTACCATCTTCGACCACAACGTCACTTAACTTTAAGGTGTGGTCAAAAACCTAGCTTGCAAACTGAAAAATAATAAACTAGCTAGACAACTTACAACCTTGTAAAAGTAAGTTGTTAGCATACATTGTCCATACTTTGAACACAGCCCTTCCACTAGAAATATACCGGTAAGATAATAACTCATACTTAACATGTTCAGTACACGGCTCACATTCTATCCTATAATTAAATTGTTCCATAATTTTCGTTTGAATTCCGTCTTGAAAAGCAATTACCAGTTTTAGAGACAACACGGTGTAATTACCTATATAAAACGAATTGTACACAGTGTTTTAGCGATACAGGCTGACTAGTAAAAATGTTGTTTTTTAATGTTTCAAATTTTAATAGAATATATTTAAAAAAAAATAGGTCTAGAGTTAAAATTGTAATATCAATGACAGCATAATTATTTACCAAATAACCCTACCCTTGACTATTCCTAGTACAAAGGTGCTCATGATATTTAGCCAATTCAATGTAATTATCATTTATTCAGAAAAATAGGGCAATATGCAGATCTTTTACAAAAGAAACAACTATTTTGCCATAGCTCGACATGTTAACATGCTTTGAAGCAAAAAATATATTATATCGTTTTTACCACATTGCCACATTTTTGTAGTAGACGGAAATGGCATATGTCTATACTATAAACAAGCTAGAGGGTTTTTTCTCCGAACCTAATTTTTAAATCCGTCGGTTCGTGGACGATCTCGCGGGTGTAAGCTAGTATACTAATAAATATTTAAAAAAAGATATTTTTTTTCAACTAATTTTCCCACATCTTTCGTTGTAGTTTAAGCATATTTATAATTTGTCACCATGAGTTATAATGTCATTTAGTAGACAAATGTTTTGCCAGTCACCTTGTAGATATAGAGTTTGAATACACAATTGTGGGAGGGTACAGGTGTCTGCGCAAAGGTGTTATTCTGTCGAGGGAAGCGGGATTAAAAGTTGGTGTTGTATTTTTGGCTGTTTATTCTTTGTGTATTTTTTGTTATCTTCCAGTGTCGTCGTATCATATACTTATTTGTTATAATATATACCTACTCTCTGTGTGTAATACTTTGAAAAGTAGCTTATAAAACTTTTCGGAACGCAAGGTGATTTAGGCACTATAAGATTAGAGCCAGAATCATGGCAAGTGGAAAAGATATAATCCCAGCATAGAGAATAGGCGTACTTGATTAGAACATCCAGACATAGATAAAGTATGTTTGTTGTAGGTGAGAATAGAACCCACGGTCTTGGGATCAAAAGCAAAGCTACTTCCAAATGTGCTAACAGGGTAGGGCAGTGTTACTAAGACTTTTCATTGAACTATCGAATAGGTGAGAAACAATTACAGCTCAAACGTGATAATAAATTATCCATTGTTGTATCTGAACAATCATCTTATCTTGTATTAAACCATGGGACTGTATCTACAGAAATAGGAATCAAAAGTCTATTGGAGTACCTAGTTGTTCATACTTAAATTAGGAGCTTTGATTATTGTTTCAAATATACGCTTTGTAGAGATGATAGTTCAGTGGTTAGCGCGGTCAGTTCACACGCTGACGGGCGTAGGTTCTAATCCTAACAATGAGATTGAGCTGCCGGTGAATAAATTTATTGTGAGGAAACTATAGCATGGTAGTAAGGTTCGGCTGGCTAGCTGCTACCCTCAGCTTGTTTTTTTTTTTTTTGTTTATTATTGTAGATAGGCTTAAGTTTGACCGCCATCTCACCTGATGTTAAGTGATGATGCGGTCTAAGATGGAGCACGCTTGCCTAGAAGATACCGATTCACTCTCGACTTGATGACACCCAGATTATATCCATCAGGGAACACCCACTCGGGCAGCGCATTCCACCAAGCCTGCCTGCCGCCAAGCCTCACTTGAGAGTCATTTGCATTCCAAACTAAGTAAGTTTACTGTCTTCGATCACACTTAACATCAGGTGAGCTGTAGTCGAAAACCTAGCTTGTCAAATATTGAAAAAAAAAAACAGCAAAGAAGATGTCAGAATTTAATCCCCTATTAATAAAAAGACAATAAATTAATTCCCTCATCAAAAACGATCGCAAACTCTCAAATTCTCTCCTAATTTTGTATCAAAACTCCATAATTAAATTTCCGGGGATATTGCATGTATTCGGGAATAAGCCGGGATTCCCCGTCATTTCCGAAATTATTCGGTAAGCATCTTAGACATCTAATTAGAAGAGCGTTTTGTCTTACTATTCTGCTGCTGTACTCATGAATCTGCGGCGGGATAATTGCATTCGGAGCAAGATTATGTTGCAAATACTATTACGTAAATTAAAAAAATACATACTTTTTGAAATTTTTGTTCTAATTAGCTTCTTTGATGTTGTAAATTTATTATTATTATTTGTTTGACATTTGCATCTATTAGAAGAATACAGGAACGCGCTGGATGAGAGCTGCTTCCAACAGATCTTTATGGAAGTCTATGGGGGAGGCCTATGTCGTCCACTGCTGGACATAGGCCTCCTCCTGGGGGGGTTTTACCAATACTCGCCACGCTTGGCAGGCGGGTTGGCGAGCGCAGTTAGGTGTGATTGTTCAAGGAAGATGCTGCTGCCCATCTTCCGGATTACACCCCTTAGCTGACACTTACGGCAACCACGGGTAAAGAGGGTGAGTTACTATTCTTACGCTGGCACCACCACGGCAAAAAAAACAAATATGTGTCAAACCACGTCGGTTTCCATAGTAAAATATTAATTTCTTTGTTTAAATTTAGTTGCTGTTTGAATCAAGCAAGCTAATTGTATAATCCGATTAAGTTTTGACGTATATTACCGTTACCCGACCGCACACAATCTCACTCGCCACTCAATGTGACAGGACTTGGCGTAATCAATGTCATAACTCAGAGTAAGCTCAGAGCTTTAACCTTGTACACTGGGGATCATTGTAACAGTAACCTAACTAGCTCACAATTACCAAACGGGTATTATTAATAAATATCGTAGGACATTACACACAGCGCCACCTGGCTCAAACTAAGCTTGTGTGATGGAAGAAAGATAACTGACAGAATACATATTTTAATTTTGTCTATACCACAAAATGTTTGTTTGTCCTTAGTGGGCATCAAACCCACGTCCTATTGAAGGAGATACACTACCAATGAGCCAACAGAGCTGCCAAATACATACAAAACACTCAGACACAAAACAAACATTTGTTTATAGAAAATTTTACCACATCGACCACACAAACATCAGGTGAGCTTTGATGAAATACCAAGCGATTCAACGATTTAAAAAAGTAAGATTAAAAATATTCAGTCACACAGTAGGTATACATAAAAACAACACTCAAACACCAAAAAAAAAGAAAAAAAACCTTAATTCTAATCCTCCTGTAACAATTTCATGTCAATTCAATTCAATTCAATTTCAATTTCAATTTCAATTTCAATTCAATTCAATTCAATTTATTTTCTTAAATATTAATATGTCATAGGTATCAACGGTTAGAAATTTGATTATATTATGTATACCTATTAAATGTAAACTTTTTGAACATCACTAATAGAGTCCATACTGCATTAACACCTTTATATCTTGTTCCAGCAACAGAGCTGGGATCTATCATTTTGGATAGTTTGAACTGAGTTAGGCCAACTTCGGATCACAGACGCTGAATAATCACAATTAATATCCATACATAAACCCACTCTGTCATTTAAATAATTGACCTTTACTTCAAATTAGGCATTTACGTGACGATCGAGCATTGCTCGGTGTATACGAAATTCCCACAAAACCCGTTTCCCCAAAGATGAGACTAGCTGAACTGAAAATTGGTTCAGTAGTTTGATTTTTAGATCAAAATACGTAAAATGGTATTTGGGCTTAGGGGCGTGAAGTATATTTATTTATGAGTTGTTAATTTATACATCGCCAATGATATTGTCAGAAGCTAGCTCTGTAGACTGTGTTTAGTTTGTATATTTTTTTACGTAAAAGTAATGACACGAACGAGACGCTCTTTTGATGGTAAGAGATAACACATGTCCATGACCGTTGTAGCGATATAAAAGAACTTTGAGTAGCAAAACAAAGTCCATGACGTCGCTCTTGTGGCGCTCATTACGTTTATTTGAGATATTAAATGGTTAGTCTCAACAGCCCTGTAATTTAGCTAGCTGCAGTATCCTGCAAACCGGAATAGAGTAATGATTATACACTACTGCTTGGTGGAAGAATATCTAGTACTGCGGTAGATACCTACCTAGACGACTTCCTGCTAAGGAGATCTGCCACCATGTAAAATTGTATTTTTTTAAAACACAAAGTAGAACAAACTGATACAGATTTCCTTTCAATATGAATAAATTAGATCATGTATGTTTCTGAACGAAATTTCCGTAATCGCCTTCTATTACAACACCTTATTGTATAAGAAAGCGTTAACCCCAAATATTCGCGAGTATTCGAGAATAAAAGAATTTCTTGTACATGTTATTTAACCCTATAACTCCGGCTCCGGCATCGCGTTGATATTTTAGGCTCGAGGTAAACAAACCTCAAAAATGTTTGCCCCCATAACTTACCTGCTAAAATATTCATAAACTAACATATTTTTGCATTACCTTTTGTTTCTGGGCATATATGGGCAAGTTAAATGAAAAAAAGCTTGTAAGAGTTACTCGGTGCGCTGTTTCTGGGGAAGGTGTAAAAATTACAGCTACGAGTGAGGTTAGAAGTTGGATTTATTGTTCTTGTAACATTGACTTATGACTTTGTTATTTTTTTAAGAAGAAAGTAGATGAAACATTTTCACTGGTATCGATTATGACTTGGTTGATATAAGTACAGTTAGTTACGTGTAACTTTTGCCAAATTTAATTATTTTAATTTATTGTGAAAGATTTTCATACGCATTCGTATGAAAATCTCTCACGATGCAGTAGTGTTTAATCTGAGACGATGACGTTCTCTTTGACATAATGTACAGTTTTTTTTTTGTTTATTTATTTTGGCATCGCACTTCTTACATTTTACCTGTGTCAGTTCCTTTAGTTAAGATGTTTTTTGTACGTAAAGTAGATCATATAGTTATGAAGTTCAAATGATACTCTAGATTAAATTACGTCACTTATCTAAAAAATCATCCAGCTTACTAATGATAAAAGAACATCTTCGGAAGCTCTGTACCCACTTGTATAACACAATTATATATTAAAAGTATTACACGTGACAATAAATGCTTGCACTACTATTTAGCGGAAGAATACCTAACAAAATATGGCAAATTAAACTATAATACAATGTATATAAATATTAACAACTACCTATGTACTGTTTCCCTAAGTAAGGGTCACTAAACCATCCCTTAAATGCCTTAACCTTCCCCCGAGTTGTAAAAACGTACATCGTATATACCCTGTTTTGAGCTTAACGCAAAAAGGCGTGTAATAAATAATTTTCGCATTACTTAGAAACAGAAACTAAGCTTTAGTATACAAAATGTCTAAAAAAGACAGATTTTTTTATTAGTATTATTAGCTAATCTACATCAGGGATTACTAGCTAGCAACCAATTTACAAAAATTACAAATTTACAACCAAGTTTGCCAAGCATTTGTATTCATCCTCGCTTAAGAGCCAGTTCCATTTCAGGCTGTTTTTTATCACATCGTTACTAAACATCAAGTGAGCTATGGTCTATCTTAAGACAAAAAATTGGCAGTTATGCTAATAAAAAAAAAAGTATTTTATCATAAAAACAAGCTTTAGATAATTTAAGACTGCTTACTGCGTGGCGGTAGGGTACTTTCTAGTACTCGGCTGGCTAGCTATCACCCTCAAGATGAAAATCTGCCGCCAAGCATCTAACGGTGTGTTCCGGCAGCATTACTTGACAGCCAGTTCCATTCCAGGCTAGGTGTGCTTTACCATCTTCGACCACACCGTCACTTAACATCACGTGAGCTGTGGTCAAACACCTAGCCTGTCAGCCATAAAATTAAAAAATACTAAACATTCTCTAAAATTTATTACACGACTACCCAAAAAAGGAGTGCAATGTTTTCAGGGTTCCCATGTATGGTAGAATAAAGAAGCTCACATAAATAAATATACGTATATATATTCACATATTGTATGTTTTTCACAGGCAATAATATATTTAGAAAAATGCACGGCTTCCTGGTTTTTAATTTTCTTAAATAAGCTTGTTTATTACATACTTATATACTATGCGCTTCTTTGGAAAGAAATCTCATGTAAATTAGAGAGCAGAGTAGTAGAGCATACAGTCCCTTTTTTTATGGCTGACAGGCTGGGTGTTTGACCACAACTCACCTGATGTTAAGTGACGGTGTGGTCGAAGATGGTAAAGCACACCTAGCCTGGGATGGAACTGGTTCTCAATTGAGGCTGCCCAAAACACACCGTTAGATGCTTGGCGGCAGATTTTCAACTTGAGGGTGGTAGCTAGCCAGCCGAGTACTAGAAAGTACCTTACCACCACGCTATGGTTTCCTCACGATGTTTTCCTTTACCGGCAGCATTGTTGGGGTTTGAACTCACGCTTTTCGGCATGCGAACCGACCGCGCTAACCACTGAGCTATCATCGCTACAAAAAGCTACTCTAAAATCACTACTTCAATCTTTCGTTATGAAAGCCAAGATACTGCTTATGTTTCTCTTGTGCCCGCAGAAGGCAGGCCACACGCACCAGATGTGGCCGGTTCGTAATACGCATCACGACTTGTAATTCATCCCTTCCCCACCACCCTGATTACGGTAAGTACGTTTAAGGAAAAATTACGATAAGATTACTGTCTTTTTAGGGTTCTGTGCCTCAAAACGAAAAAAGAACCCTTATATGATCACTTCGTTGTTTGTTTGTCAAGATTTTTTTTCTCAAGAACGCGTAGAAGTATTCAGTAGCGCTGTCCACTGTCCATGCATTTTTCTATCGTTTATATAGTACATAAACCTTGAAAATGTTTTGTTAACCCCTCCGGGATTAATTTATTTCTGTCTGCTTATTTATTTTAATAATAAACAGGCTTGCGTTTGACCGCTACCTCACATGATGTTAAGTGACGATTCTGTCTCAGATGTAGCACACTTGCCTGGAAGATACCGATTCACTTTCAACTTGAAGGGACCCAGATCTGAGTGATACCTATACCTTTATCTATATCTGATATATCTATGATTTATATATAACATTTTTGATATGTATATATATATATAAAAACATATATAAATATAACATAGTTTTTTTTTTAAGAATCGTTAAATAATTCCCACTTCCAACCTTTTATTTTTCTTACATAGGCACCTTAATTTGTAAGGAAATAATTGTACAAAAAACAGCTTAATTTTGCAGGTGTTTCAAACTACTTAGTTATAAAACTAAAATACGGGTTAAAATACAGGTTCTTACACTAAACAAGTACCTACAGTAAGTGGAGTTGGAAATGCAGTTTGCATGCGAGAGACGGGGGACGGGGCGAAGCCGCGTTATGGCCCGTGAAACTAGATCCTAGATGGGGAACTAGAGTTACACTTCGCGACAATATTAACTACACATCGGATGCTCATATTAAACGACTAGTAACAAATTTGACAGCCCTGTTAACTCATTGGTAGTATAGTTTTGTATTGGTAGTATTCGTTAGTATTGGTTCGATTCTCACTCAAGACAATCTTTTTGTGGTATAAACATATGCATGTATGATTAGTATGTACTATAATAGCGATTAATTCTAATAGCTAACTATAAAAAAGACTAATTAAAAAAAAAGTTTTTTTTTTATATGTATATGTAATGAGACGAACGAGAGGCTCTCTGGAGGTAAGAGACAACGCCTGTATATGATCATTGTAGCGATACATAGAACTTTGAGTAGCCAAAGTCAAAGAATCACTGCTTTGACGCTCATTACTTTGAGACATTCGATGGTAAGTCTGTATTTTTTTTTATGTTATATAGGCTTGGTATCCTATCAGTTATCTGACTTCCATCACACAAGCTCTACTTAGTTTGGGGTCAGATGTCGCTGTGTGTAATACGATATTTATTTATTTAATATACACGATTATACTCAGGATCGCCTTAACAGGTGCTGCCGAGCGATAATCAGACTGCACCACCACTGCAAACAAAAATACAGAATAATTGTATCGTATTTGGTTTTATGGAACATGAAAAATGTTTTTAATTGTTAATTGAAACTTCCAATAACAAGCAACAATACGATTTCGATTAACTCTAGTAGCTAACTATAAAAACTGTCGTAAGTACCTTTTTTATTGGCCATAAGTGTTCGTCTAATAGCGCGTTTCATTCTTGATACATTACATTGTTATAGCCACGAACACAATGTTAAATTATAAAATATGCTCGTTACATGCATCTTTTGTGAATTTATAACGTCTTATCATGGCTTTCATTTAGTTTCTTGGTTCAAAATATAGTTATGTACATGCTAAAAAAAATTGTTACTTTTTACTGACGTGGTTTTGACACATTTTGGTTTTATTTATGCGGGATTACTCAGGCCGCGCGTGGCTTGTACTCTGCTTTGTCTCCTTGAAAAAGGCCACCGAATGTCGCCAAAACTATAGTCGGAGTATCCGACATAGTTATTCATGTTGCCATGTTCACGAGTTGACTTCAGGACACGTCGAAGTAAATTAACAAAACTAATTTCATAGTATTTTGTGCGCGATTAAGACCAGGAGATAAATATAATTGTGTTCAAGTTTTCTTGTTCTTTATTGTATTGTATTTTATGAAGATGTGTATCTACGATAAGACAAAATTTGTAAGTGTATCTCTCTTTAAAAATAATAGATACATTGCTAACATTGGTTCAAGATAGCTACAAAAAAGTTACCAAATCTACTCTGACGAGTATTAACGTAATCAGCAGTTGTAATATTTCCAAAGGCTATCGAGCAACATTCTCGTAACAATGCAACCGAAATTATGATTTTAATCTCAAATAGCCAAGTGTAGCATTTTGGAACAATAAACGTCCCATTTAGTATGAGCAGCATAAAAATGAAGTAGCAATTGGGGTTAAGTGCATTTTGTTAGGACTGTAAAACAAAGCAAGCGGTTCATATGATGGCAAGTCTATTCCCAAAAGCAAAATAAGAGAATAAATAAATATTGGAGGACATTTTAACACAGCGCCATCCAGCACCAAACTAAGCAAAGTTTATGCTATGGGAGACCCAGACGGCTGACAGAATACTTAAATACTATTTTGTAAATACATACAGAACTCCCAGACACAGAACAAACATCTATATTAGTCACACAAATGTTTGTCCTGAGTGGGAATCAAACCCACACCCTTTAGCTTTCGAAGCAGAATTTTACCAAATAAGCTAACAGGGCAGTTTTAATCCTCTAAAACCCGAGCTACGGTTTGATTACGCTTTCATTGGACGAACCGTTAAGCATTGGAATACAAATACAAATATTTTATTGATAATATCAAAGTATTAGTATGTCAATATAAAAATTTGTCAATATCAAAATCGTATACCAATAGAAAATATATCACTATAAACATAGTGTCATTATAAAGTATGTACTGCAGCGACACACAGAACTAGAAATTCCAGGACACCACTGTTTTGCAGCTCATAACTTTGAGACTTTCGAAGATTAGTCTCAACAGCCCTGTAATTTCGCTAGCTGCAGTACCCTTCAGGAATGTTTACACACTACTGCTTGGCGGCAGAATATCTGGTGAATGAATGAATGAATAACTCTTTATTGTACACACTTAAAATTACATAATACAGAAGAAATTGACTAGTTAATAGGTGTAACAACTGGCGACCTTATTGCCAAAAGCGATCTCTTCCAGGCAACCTTAGGATGGAAAGGATAAGAGGAAGAAAAAAAACGGGGTGTGTCAATAACGAGGATATGCATATGTATATATGGTGCTGCGGTGGTACCTACCTAGACGACCTCCTGCTAAGGAAATCACCAAGTGAATGTTATGAATAAATGATTGTAAGCCTGAAGCCATAAATCGAAAACGTACAATGATCTGTGGATGCAATAATGACAATTTGACTAGGCTGTCAGTATAAATCCAGATTTGTGAATGCGTCCCAATCGTCAGCAGCGGGTGACCACAAACCACAATTTATGCACCTAAATAGCATGTCACATACAAATGATTATATGGATAACCATACAGCATTGAATACTGTTACTAAAGCATATGGTATTTCCAGATTTCAACCATAGCACCGACCATTATTGTAGTTTAGCGAAAACTGGTAGTGGATCCAAGAAGCCTCACTTGAGAAGTTGTTTCTATGGACCTCGTTACCAGCTGCGACCACATCGTTTCCCAATATACTTTCTAAGTTGCAGCTAGCATAATACGTGGGACACTCAGAAAGTATTGCGAGTTAAATTCTACTAATAAAATTTTTGTAGTTATTTTTTACAGAAGTTTCCGCTCGTATCTATACAAAGTTTCATGCGTCCAAATCAATTTTCGAAACACTTTTTCCAGTCTGTCTCAGACACCTCTTCAGCCGTCCCGAAAACTGTTAGCGTATCTTTCAGCGATGAAAATTATATCAATTTGAGTTGATTTTTTATTTTACATAATAATAAGAATTTTTTAATTATTATAATATTAGTAAGATATCTAAAGTTACTGATATGTCTTATATTCAGTTACATACTAAATACGCGATCGTCCATTATCTCCCGCGAGTGTCGGCAGGCGGCGCCGCCGGCGTGCGGTTTGGCTTTATATTTGTGGTCGATGGTGAGAACAGATGTTATTGTCCTCGCAAATCACGGCCTACAGTGGTCTCTGCGCGCGTCACGCATCCGGAATGTATATTTGATGACGTGTATATCATGCATTAATTAAATAAATATTTATATTTTAATTGAAACAAACTAGACGCCCAAAGACACGACACGGCTCACGCCTCCAAAGACACGGCTCTATAATCAGCCAGTTTGTCTGATTTTTTTAATGTAAAAGTAATGTGACACGTTACGCCATCCATAAACGACAACGCATGCCCATGATCATTGCAGCGATATACAGAACTTTGAGTAGCAAAACAAAGTCCAGGGTATCGCTGCTTTGGCGCTCATTACTTTGAGACTTTCGTTGGTTAGTCTCAACAGCCCTATAATTTCGCTAGCTGCAGCTCCCTTCAAACCGAAACACAGTCACGTTTACACACTACTGTTTGTCGGCAAAAGGTTGATCCTACCATGCTGTGGTTTCTACGCGATGTCTTTTTCACTTGCAGTTCAAGCTCATTGTTGGAATTGGAAACCACGTCATTCAGTGAGTAAAGCGATCTCACTAACCACTGAGCCATCATCGCTACAACTGAGCTTATTATAAAAACCATTGCAATTAATACAATTGATAACACAAAAATATTGTAAACGAAAGTTTGTCTGTTTATATATAAATATGTTTGTTAGTCATTTACGTTGTACTGACTTTAACAGTACAATGTGAACTGGTTTGGGTGTTGGGTCCTATGGCAAAAAAATATTAACAATGTAAACAAAACTGAACTTCCTGGATACAAGCAAAAAGCTAAAATAATAGCCCTCTTCTTGCACAGTTGGGTAAAAAACCTTACCATACGTAAATATATATGAATAGAAAATTTACACCAATTTATTTTTCATACGTTATAATATTATTTGCCTTAATATTTCCCTACAAAGGTTACGCAAATATTTCCAACTTGCAGAACTTCTTAACCTTTTGTTACAACCTAAATAAAACTTCCACATTGAATACCGCAGGAGCGTACCCAAAATTCATCTTAAAATTCCAGCCTCTTATCAGAAGACCTACATTAAACTTTGCATATTTAAATGAAAAGGCAATAAATTCTTCGCTGGTATATTCTAGACCTATTCAAAACACTGAAAAGCACTCGCCGAGAGTCGAATCTTTAGATGCTCTCTACATTTCGACAAGACGTGCTTTTATTAAGGTACGGTTTCACTACGCGCTGGCTACATTATGAAATCAGTGAAGCAATGCAAGAAATGGCTGAGAAGAAATGGGAAGAGAGACAAAATTTTATGCTTTAGCATTTACAGTTTAAATGTAATTGTGGTATATTGGTGCCCGGGTGGGTATTTCCAGATAGATACAATCTGGGTGCCTACAAGTCGCGAGTGAATCGGCATCCTCTAGACAAGCGTACTCCATCTTAGACCGCATCATCACTTAACATCAGATGAAATGGCAGGTCAACAAAATAAGAATCTGTTTCTTCTAGGTAAGCGTGCTCCAACATAGATCGCATTGCTTAACATCAGGCGAGATGGCGGACAAACGCAAGTTTGTAATTAAAAAACAAAACAAAAAAACAGTATTTGGGGAACTAATCAAGGCAAATACTGCAAAATAATTAGTGATAAATTGCTAAGAATAATCATCATTGATATTTTAAATAATAAATAACAAATATTGGAGGACATTTGAGAGAGCCCTATGTTTTTTTTTCAGTTGACGAGCTAGATCTTTGACCACATCTGATCTTAAGTTACGGTGTGATCGAAGATGGTAAAGCAGATATATCTTGGAATAGAACTGGCTCTCAAGTGAGGCTGTCAGAGCACACCGCTAGGTACTTGGCGGCAAATTTTCAACTTGAGGGTGGTAGCTAGACAGCCGAGTATTACAAAATACCTTACTATCATGGTGACTTTGATATGTAGGTGATGATGACTTCCGCCTTCATTTTTAATTTTATTGGTTTTAATTAACTGTGACCACTTAATTTTTACAATTAAAGAAAACTTTTATTGTGGTTACATGCAAGAAAAACGGACCTTAATAAAGCTGCGCATTCATTCGTTGAATGTATGGTACACAACATTTTGAATTGAAGGCATCTTTCTCATCTGTATTACATTATGATCTTATATTCCAACGTTTCGAGCACGCCTGTTATTACGGTCTATCATCAGTCTAATTGTGTGAATAACAAGGTCTCATTTAGCGAAGCAAGAATATACCTAACGGTTACGCAAATTCGTGCGTGTCAAACTTCTACTTTTAAATTTTACTCGAAAAAAAAAACCCAAACTTATCTAAAAAACACTCGGGTGCTTTTACAATGGAGGCTTTTAGCAGATCAAAAAAAAAATTTCATATCTAATTTAAATTTCAATGAAGTCTATCAGTTAAAATTGCATTTTAACTTTTATAACTTTCTTGAATATATGATGAATTTTCACAGAATGAGATGTTTTTTTTGAAAATATATATTTGGAGATAAAAATGCAAACTTAAATTGTCAACTGTTAAAACACGTTAAGATGTCGAAAATAAAAAGTTTGTGTCTAGTCGCCCTTACTATCCCGTGTGCAGTGGGTAAGCAGGGGTGAGTGCACACAACAACCTAGTCGAGATATGACGGTTGCGGTTAGGGGTGGCAGTTTGAGTTTTGATAATTCAACCAAATAAAAACTAAAAAATAATACACTGACTGAAAATCTTGATAGCCGTGAATGATCTCATCTCTTTTATGATGGCAAGTGATGACTTATTGAAATATTTGAAGTGATGATAGCTCAGTGGTTATCGCGGCCGAATCCTACGCTGGAGAGCGTAGCTTCCTTTATTTTTTTTATTATGTTACCACCGACTCGCCGAACGGTACTCGATGATGTGGTATACGGTGTATCACGCTTGCCTAGAAGAAATCGATTCCCTTGCGATTTGAAAGCACCTAGATTGTATCTATAAGGGAACATACAGTCGGGTAACAAATATTATTGTTTAGTAGTTCGTACAAAGAATTTAGAATCGAACCGTTTAGTTTGAGTTTTTGGAATATCGACCATGAAGCGGTTCAAAACTCAAAAATGAACACCAGCATGATGAAGACAAACATCGTGGGGACTTTATAGCACACGGCTGGTCAGTTACCCAAGCTACCCTCAATTTAAAATTCTCCCGCCAAGCGCCTAGCGGTGTGTTCCAGCTCATTTGAGAGTTAGTTTCCATTCCAGGTTAGATGTGTACATCTTTGAACACACTGTTACTTTATTTCAGGTGAGCTGAAGTCACACATTTAACCTGTCACCAGTAAAATACATATTAAATATCAATACAAAACTTGCAGCTGCAGCGGTCTCTTTCTTTTTTGATCTTTGGACAATATTGTCGCATTACCAGATTAACTTCTGGTTTAAAAGTCTACTTTTAAATCAAGTAAAATATTTTTTGAAACCATTTTCAAGGAGACCTGTGTCAACACAAACTCACGTTGATTTAAATTATAATTTATATTATGTATATTTAAGGTTGATAGTTTGGGTGTTGTGCCACAACAACAACTAGTACTAAAAATGGTGCAGTCGACGATGGCAACACACTTGCTGGCCCACTTAGACTGAAACGAGAACTAATAAAAAAATTAAGTGAGCAAAAATAAAAGGCTATAAATTTTTAAGTAAATATTTACTTAAAAAAAAAAACAAATCAAAATCGCAAATTGCAAACCTAATTATTAAACTGATATTTTTAAGTGAGCGACAACCCTTTAAATGTGCATTTCTAACACATCAAGTTTGCGTAAAGCATACTCTTTGCCTATCTGTGAGAATGTAAGATTTTCTTCTACAAAGTGTATTTCTTTTGTAAGGTTATGTGTTTGATGCATTTAAAGTGTTTGTGTGTGCACTTAGCGGGGTGTCTCCGAACCCTTGGGCTTAAGATGTGACAGTTGATAAGTATTTGGTCTTGGCATTAGAATTATTTGCATTTTAAGGGGAGAAGCGTTGGGGTATATTGAACACGTCACAGTAAAGTTTTGACAAATTTACAAATAGACAAACAGACTGGGAGAGTTAATTATATAATTCACCAGCTACGCTTCGCGGTTAACTTGCGTTATCCGGGATGAAAAATGGCCTATGTACCAGAAGCTCATACAGGCTGATAGTTTAAACATAAGCAGTAGCCAAAAACATGCTAGTTAGTAGTCATATGAAACGTATGTAAAAATAAAATTGAAATAAATACAAGAAAACTAAGAAAACCTTGGTTTTTTCCTAAGACTCCAGAATGTATGGACAGCGCGCAGCCTTACGCGCCGAGCTAACGCAAGACGTAACTACCATAAGTAGACTACGTAGTAGCTGTTATCTAATCTGTAAACGCGCCCGCGAACCGCGTCGTTTGAGTGTCCATATTTTTGTGTTTGCTCAGGATAATTATGTCAAATATTAACAACCTATTTTTTATCATTTATTTGGAACGACAATCTAGTTCTGAACTCTCTGTATCAACTGCTGATGTTCAAACTTTCACAGTATATACCTTGGACTACCAAAAATATCTATAAAATTATTGTTGGAAAGAGTATTCAAAGCATAGTTGAATGCATAGATCCTAGAATCATTTTAAATTTGGTTGGGCATGGATAGGGTGGGAACATGGACAGTGTGGATGAGCGTAATTACGTTTTTAAAGGGGCCAAATCAGACAAGAGGGCGGCCAAACGCAAGCCTATCGTTAATTAAAAAAAATAAAGACCACGATATCAATTATACTATGTCTAGTGTGTAAACAGACAATTGCCGTAATCTTCCCATTTCCATTCCCGACATAGAACATAAGTACGAGTGTATCTCCACACTAGCAAGTTGGATTCGAGTCAGGTGCGTCTCGTAAATGTGAACATATTGTGCTATGAATGGTTTCAATCCTATTGGGTCTATAAGTGTAGTAATATCAGTATAGGGCTATAAGGTTTTGGTGTACAAAACCAAAAAGAGGTCATTTTAAAAACTTTTTATTTGGCCACCAACTTTCTTGATTTAAAGCGATGATGTGGCCGAGGATGGAACACGTTGATCGCCTTAACAACGCCCAAATTGTAGTTCATAGGAAACAAAGTTTAATAAAATAAATGGGGTAACCATTTATTTACTTTATTTATTTAACAATCACCTAAATTTCAACAGTTAAAAATATGTAAAGGTAAAATAAGTACCAACTCATCTCACTTCTGACACCTCCGCAAAAAATTACAAGAAAATCCCCTCAAGAAAAATTGAAAAGTTTAGTTGATCAAGTTACGTAAGAATTTGAAGGCAACATTTTGAGCATTTCTTTCTTCTTATTACATTTTTTTATCTCATTACTGGATTTCGTCGGATTTATTTTTGTGAGCAATTTTTCATTAGAAACAAAGAGGGGAATAATCGAGTGTCAAGAAGTGGGAACAAGTCGTGAGGGGGTTCCTTCTCATTATTAAGTTACGTGTTTGGGATGAAATATGAATCGTTTTAGGATACTTTTTCATAATGAGTGTCTTAGCGGAGTTGAAGCGTAGCATTCTGTTTTCAACCCCCGACGCAAACAGAAGGGTGTTGTAAGTTTTTTTATATAAATGTTATGACACGAACGAGCCGTTCTCCTGATGGTAAGAGATAACACAAGTCCATGATCATTGCTGCGATACACAAAACTTTGACTAGCAAAACAAAGTCCAGGGCATCGCTGCTTTTTTTGGTCGAAGATGGTAAACACACCTAGCCTGGAACGGAACTGGATCTCAAGTTAGGCTGTCGGAATACACCGTTAGATGCTTGGTGGCAGATTTTCAACTTGAGGGTGGTAGCTAGCCACCCGAGTACTAGAAAGTACCTTACCACCACTCTATGGTTTCCTCATAATATTTTCCTTCACCGGCGGTTCAAGCTCATTGTTGGGGTTTGAACCCACGCCCTTCGGCATGCGAACCGACCGCGCTAACCACTGAGCTATCATTGCTTTGGCGCTCATTACTTTGAGACTTTCGATGGTTAGTCTTAACAGCCCAGTAATTTTGCTAGCTGCAAGTACTCTTCAAACCAAAAAACGGTTACACACTACTGCTTGGTGGTAGAAAATTACTGTGTAAACTAAGTTAAGCTTTATTGTAGCTTTCAAACGGATGAACTGACTTGATAGAGTGTCTCATCAGCTATGATTCAAAAAAATCTGTGCAGCTGTTAAAGGTTATCAGCTCTTTTCTAGTTGATAAATGGGTGTTAGCATCTTCCATAGGTTTGATTGAGTCAGTTGGGTATTCGGTTCCTGGTGTCGGGGTTTTTTTTATTTTTTTAATTAATACTTGTTATGTACAAGTGACATGTTTTGTTAATAAGTTTTGGGTAGTTTGATGTAGGTATGAATTATTTTCTGGGAAACGTGTGCACTGAAAGCTTTACCACCTACTTACTGAGATAAAGACGAATCATTCCGGACTGGGAATTTTCCTTTTATCTACACTTTGGCTATAATGTCCATTGCTTATGTTGGTTATTGTCCTACTTAACGTTCGTACACTTCTTCTTTCTTCTCTTCTTATACATTAACAACTCTGTGTTTTTAAAAATCTGTGTTAGCAGCAGAACATTTTTATTACAATAAAATTTACTTGGCTTGCGCTTGGCTTGTTTTGTAGGAATATGGTTTTTCCCCCCGCCATATTCCAATATTTTACCTTGACATTAAATTATTTATTTGCATGCTTTATTTCTAAAATGAATAATCTGTAATATAGATTAAAATTAATGACATTAAAATATTTCCTTTCAACTAATTTAAATTGATTTTGAAACAACTTCCAACACCACCGTTTGGTCTGAAGAGTGATTAAAAAGTGACAACTCTGTTACTCGAATTAAAGTTGCTGATTTACCTAATGCCAGATAGCGTCACTTAAATCCACAGACTTAAAAAATATAGATGAATGAAAAAAAAAACAGTTAGTCAAAACTTGCCAAATCGTGCTTAGGAAGCAACGAATATTATGTGTACATAACATACTTTTGATTCAGTACTTCAGTTTCTTAATTGAAAGAGGTCTCATTATAAGATTCTTTGAGATAGAGATCTCATTAAATAAAATATTTTTCAATATTTTTTTTACTTCGAAGTAATAGATCTATTAGTTGCCTCCTTCGAATAATTTATTAGCGTTTCAGAGTTTAAAAGCATGTTAAGTATTAAACCGAAGTACAAACTATCTACATTTCAAGTTTCATCTAAATCAATTAAGCCGCAACAGCCTAACGAAGTAACAATATACAAACATTATAATATGACTAGCTGCACCCCAGGGTGTTAACCGCTACATTCTAAATAAAAAATCTATACGTTAATTTAGGGTGTCAGCTACCTACACACCGAATTTCATCAAAATTGGTCCACCCGTTTCAGCGCGAAAAAGTAACAAACATACAAACATATTTACATACTCACAAACTTTCGCCTTTATAATATTAGAATTATAATGTGATTTTACTACAACATCCTATTGTACTATACCAGTTAATAGATTTTTTAAATAAAATAACAGGTAGCAATAGGAAAGGATAGTGAAAAGTACAAATAGTTAATAATTATGTTCGATATACGATTTAATTTCAAAGTATACTTTTTTAACCGACCGGTTCAGACCGGGCTGTATTCAAGTAATGTTTTTAAATCCTGAATAGTTATTACTACTAAAACACAAATCAACAAAAATCCAGTCATGCCAGTTAAGCTTTTAGTATTCATATATATTTATATAAATACGACACGATTATTTTAGAGATTCAAGTTATCTTAATTCTGTGTCTAAAAACCCGTCGTGCAGCCCAAACAGCGATCCGTCAAATGAGCCACATTAAAACTTTAACCGCTGTTTAATTTTTAATCCCTTCTCTAATATTAAAGCAGCGGTTAGATTAATTTCGCTCCAAGGTGGGGAACTTTCTAATGGTTTTCATTAATTCCTTGAAAAGATGAAGTAAAGTTCGGTCCAAGCGAGCCAAAGAAGACAAAAAAAATAGGCCTAAGCGAATGTCACGCTGGAAAGTGACGTTTTATGTCAACAACAATGACAACTTTTATTTTTGAATTGGTTCATATTATCTTCAGGTCATTATTTATTGACATAAAAAACGGCTGATCAAACAATTAATTAGAAAATAAATTTAAAATTATGCGGTACTGTGCCAAAGTAAGACTCAAAATAAACGATACATATGTATAACGTAGAATTCCAAAATCTGCAATGTAAAATTCAAATTCCAGCATGTCGAACTCCAATACAATTAAAAATTAAAATACCATGTCAAACTCAAATATGTACAATGTCAAATTCAAATACAGATACATATTGATAGCTGTTGTAAGTTCGAATAAGAGTCAAATGTCTTCGTAATGACTTACAGTCTTAATTTGGAGCTAATTACTGTAAATTTGACTAAAAATAGTTAATCATTTGTCAGAAAAACGTTAGCCATATTAAAAAAAGAAACATCCGTGATACAAGTGGCTACTTAACAAAGTTCTGGTCACGAACCTTTTCAAACATCCCAAACATTTGGCATTTAAAATGCCCCGTCTTGTCCAAACAAATTTCCCTTGCAGGGGTTCAACTCAATCAAATAATTAGCAAATATTTGTCAGAAATAATGAGCTTGCAGAAAGGGGAGCCATTCATGTAAAATTTACTATATTTTTGTACCAAAAAGTACAAAAATTATCATAACTTACTCGTTGATAATAAGAGAGAAAGGCCTCAAAAAATATTATTACAAGATCTATAATAAGGTCGGGTAACGCCGATATTTTCAGTAGATCCAAAAAAATGGCTTAGCAAAAAGGTTTTTTAAAGTTATATATTCCACGGAATTTGGGATTCAAGTTCTTTTTAACCAACTTCAAAAAAGGAGGTTCTCTATTTAATCCGTATATATGTTTATACGTCCGTGATTTTTTCAAAAACAACTGATCCGTTTTGAATAGTGTTTTTGATATTTAGTTTGAATGAATTATCTGTATTTAATGGTTTTATTTTACACTTGCAGGTGATCTTATTGTAGGACACTCTGCTGCCTGGTGGTATGACGACCTGGCGTAAAACGGCGGGCAAACACTGGATGCAGAAAGCTGTCGAGAGTGTGAGAGTGTGAGAGGCCTAACATTAGCAGTAGACATTAAGGGGCGGTAATGAGGCGATGATGATGATTATGATGATGATGATGATTTTTTTTCTTTAGCCTTACAAGAGCCAAGTCCTACATTATTACTTGTCTATTGCGAGCAGTTCAGCTCCCGCAAGGTAAACACAAAAAGGGCTACTGTTTTTGTACTTCATAGCTAAGAAAACTTTTACTAAATAGGTACATTTTTGTGAATAAGTTTTAAGGTTTTTAAAGGTCGACGATTTTTATGCCTCATTTAGTCAGAAAGAAATGTGCAAGCCAAAAACAAAATTTGTTTCTTTTAGTATTTTTACACTACATTTGGTTCCCAGTTTTTATCAAGGCAAGAAAGGTCATTGCTCTTAACCCTTCCAACAGATGCCACTGAAGCGAAATTGTCTGTCTCTGGCAAATTGAGACGAATTGCGGTCACTCACTAATTCAGAACACTATTATGTAACACAATCAACATTATCAATGTAAGTAGCACATAAGTAGATTATTTTTGCTGACTTTTGTTATCATGTTGCTGATGTTTGTTACTTCTTTAACCGTGCCTCTGTCTGTCAAGACCAAACGAATTAAAACCTACAGTGTTCCTCGATGACTTAGAATTATAAAGTTTGGCGAATAGCAAGGTTTACACGCCGAAGGGCGTGGGTTCAAACCCCAACAATGAGCTTAACTGTCCATGAAGAAAACATCGCGAGGAAACCATAGCATGGTGGTTGGGTATTTACTAGTACTCCGCTGGCTAGCCATCACCCTCAAGTTGGAAATCTACCGTCAAGCACCTAGCGGTGTGTTCCGACAGCTTCACTTGAAGACCAGTTCCATTCCAGGCTAGGTATGTTTTACCATCTTCGACCACATCGTCACTTAACAAAACAAAGCTTGTCAAATAAACAAAAAAAAAAACAAAACAAATAACGATGTAGCGATGACAGCTCCGCAAGTACTTGGTAGTACGTGATATTCTGCCGCCAAGCAGTAGTGTTAATATTACAGTATTCCGGTTTGAAGGGTACTGCAGCTTACGAAATTACTAGGCTGTAGAGAATAACCATCTAACGTCTCAAAGTAATGAGCGCCAAAGCAGCGATGCCCTGGACTTTGTTTTATTACTCAAAGTTCTGTGTATCGCTGCAAAGGACATAGATGGGCAAAAAAAAACCGGCCAAGTGCGAGTCGGATTCGCGCACCGAAGGTTCCGTACAAACCTGTAGGTATATAAGTAAAAGTTATGTTTTTTTTTTAATTGTAATTATGCTTTGCGTGCTATAGACGTTGCTTCGTGCAAAATTTCAAGATTCTGAGTTCACGGGAAATACCCTTTAGTGTCGAAATTTTGCAGCATATTTGATTTTTTCACAGCTCTAAGGGACAGTAGATTTGAGTATTTGATATGAATTACAGCTTGATACCTTCACGCATTTCTGAGAAAAAGGGTCTTGACAGACAGACGGACAACAAACTGTTAAGGGTTCTATAAGAGTTCTGTTTTTTCCTTTTGAGGGACGCAAGTTTTATGCGCCGGAGGGCGTGAGTTCTAATCCCAACTGACGCTGAAGCTGATGATGATGGCGTCATATCAGTTTTGCTCTCGCTAGTAATTAGTATCGACCCCGTAACCTCGCCAAGACATTGCCTGGGAGTCGCGAGTCCGCAAATGAAGACAGATTGCTGGCGCGCATTAATTCACGCTTACAAACGCAATTAGCGAGATAATACTCAGTATTTTGGGAGAGTATTTTATTTAGGGAGCGTCTCCCACAATGTTCTTAGTTATAGCTGAACCGAATTTTCTTCTACAGGTAATTTTTTTATGCTAGCTTTATGGTCGGTACTTTTTACACAACTGCTCACAAAAGAAGTGTAATATTTTTATGGTTTATGTATGTGAGTTTCTTTATTCCACCATTACTTTTAAATGCCTGACCAAATTTGCCCTCATACATAGTCAGTATTCCGAGTGAGATTTAAAAAAAGAAAACAAGATCTTGGGCATTTAGTTCTATATTCTAGGTATACGATAGAGTATGATTACCTAGAAGGACTGATTGACGAGTTATTTTGTACCTAGTACGGTAGCACCCGACTTTCAGCCTTGAACTTTTTTGAAGGCCTATTCAAAATATCACAAATATTTCAAAAAATAATCTACTAAATTGAGTATTTAATCAAAGAACTGTAAATTGTATATATTCTTTTAATTTTGAAAATGACTCATGGGCGAAGTAAATAAATAAATTGAATTTGTAGCGATAGTCTGTTTCGTGGAGATAATCACTAAATGTTATTCTATTTGATTTGTTATGGAAGTAACTGTTAATTATGAAAGATAGATTGGTGCTCAGGTAAAGTAAGACATGTTGGAGCAAAGCGTGAGCTTTTGCTAACTAACACGTAACACCCTGTCACAATTAAGACATCGTTCCAATTTTAAATTAGCTTTATATTTAACCGCCGTCTCGTCCGATATCTACGGTATACCGTTGATAATATTCATCTAATAATATCTGTGATCTATTTTAGAAATTTTAAATTTTAATTGCTTGGTTGATTAATTTATTTATTGTACACAGTAAGAATTATACAATACAGAAGAAATAAAAATTAACATTGATGATTATTTTAGATAAAGACTAATTATTAATTCTTATATAATGATATTACACACGCACTCACATTACTCAACCAACTGTGACCACATGTACCAGTGTACCAGATTTGTGTTGTTTTTAGTCATAAGTATTTGTCTGTATATGTATGTAGTATTATAATATTTATTTTATTTCCGTTCCAGGCTAGGTGTGCTTTAACATCTTCGACCACACCAGATGAGTTGTGGTCAAAACACCAAGCCTGTCAGATATAAAAAAAAAAAAAAAGTAATCGGCATTTGCGTCTTGTATAATTATTGTTCTGTACCTGTATATCACGTTTTGGTGTAAAACTGCAAGTTTTAGAGTTTGTAGGGAAAATAAAATAAAATAAAAATACTATCATTACTTTGACATACACTGACATTCTAATATTCATTTGACATTTTATTTTATTCAATGGACATTATTGTTAATATTAGGAAATGACATTTGTTTTATGTATTATGTATTCTTTCCCTTTTTTCATTTTATATAATTTTACTAATGTAATTGTAACTGTAATGTAGTTATAAGGCCAATAAAAATATTCTATTCTATTTATAAAAAATAAATGGTTATCATATGACTTTTCACACAGCGCCATCTAGCCCCAAATTAAGTATTCTATCAGCTACCTGGCTTCCATATTACAGGGTCAGATGGCGCTGTACATGTAATAATCCGGTGTGTGTCCTACGATATTTATTTATTTTATTTTATATTGCTTTTAAATTTGGTATTATCAATAAAAACTTTTTTTTGTATTTTGACGCCTCTTAAGCAGGCAGGTTGGCAGGTAAGTATATTAAGACTAAATGGAGGAAAATCTCGCAAAGCAGTAATGCCTTATAATTATAATATTATAATTTATTTATTTATAATTTATTTTCCTCCATTATATATAGATAACACAGACAAAGACATAACAAAAAACAAAAAGGTTCGTAAGACCACTTTCGAAAAAAAATTAACACCGCGTTTTATAGCTTTCTTGTGTAATAATGTGTGTACAAATCCTTCTTGAAACAGGAAACAAAACACGCTGGCCGAATTTTCGTCCAAGCGGTATTTTATTAAATTTCCTCTAAGCTAAGACTGGTCTAAGGAAACCGCTCGTACTACGATCCTCAACTTCCGCAGTACTGAACCAGCTACACGGCATATGTTGTAAGATACCAGCGAAAGTTTTCTTTTATATGTAAAAATAATGAGATGAATAATATTCTCTCCTGATGGTAAGAGATAACGCATGCCCATGACCATTGCAGTGATACACAGAATTGTGAGTAGCAAAACAAAGTCTAGAGCAGGGCTGTCCAAACTGCATACCTTCGCGGGCTAATTATATTTACTACAAAAGCTGGAGGGCCGCAGAAAAAAATATCTTCTTCCGTTGTCTGGACAGCCCTGGTCTAGAGCATTTTTATTTCAGCGCTCTTTACTTTGAAGCTTTGAATGGTTAGTCGCAACAGCCCTGTAATTTTTCTAACTGCAGTACCATTCAAGCCGGAACTCAGTACTGCTTGGTGGCAAAATATCTGGCACTGCAGTGGTACTTACCTAAACAACCTCCTGCTTATAAAAGGAAACGCAGAACTTCTGGATAATTCACACTTCCTTATATTTCAACACACCCTCGGTATTAAACGTGACGCCATTATACATTAAATAACCAATTTAATATTTGCAAAACGTTATAACTTCTGTCGTTCCTCCACCCGATTGTCGTTGCCTGACCACCACGTGCCTCTATCTTCTTTCCGTGCCAGTGGCGGGACTCGAACAGCCAAATAGAGCCATTTCCTTGCACCCATCGAAGCACAGTGTTCAAAAACCTTACTTATTAAATTTAAACATGTGATAATCAAATATTTATGTTACTTAATATTTATCACACAAATTTTACATATTTATTGATTTAATAAAATGGTATAAATAATAAGACTTTACTGCAAACTACATTTTTATTGTTCTTATTTATTACACAAAATATCTAATTTTGTGTTAAGTTAGTAATTATCTTCGTAAAAATATGCAGTATGATTATTTTAACATTATATTGATTACTAATATCACTAATGGCACAACTCGAAAATCGTAAAAAAATGCTGTTTTATAGAAAAAAAATAAAATATATTTGAGCGAATAAATGGAGCTAGTTTTTTTGAAAATTTAGAGTTTCGTATAAAAACAAAAAAGATTGAAATTGGATTTAAAATATTTGTTTCAAGATTGTAAATTTATCGCTTTGTCTTTCATCTTAGACCCCACGCCCCGCTTCTCAACTCTACACTTGACGCAAGAAATCCTGCACAAAGGATATAGCCGCCTTATCTCGCTTTATAGCGCGCGCATACATTTTGTCAAATAAGTCTACAGTTTTACATAGTTCTGTGTAATGGAACGGGTTTAAGTGAGGGATGGCTCACGGAACCCTACTGAAAAAATGAGATCAGGGATCCTGTGGGTGAGATGGTACTATAGATCGAAATTACCGTGTCATCAAAAAACTAGCCCCAAACTTAACTAAGTTTGTATATATAAATAGAAAACCAAACGTTTGTTACTTTCTTTCTTTGTAAGTAAATTAATTAATTTAGAACATCCAAATAGAAAGAGCATGGTGTTTACAAAAAAGTGTGTCCTGAGTAGAAATCTAACCCACACTCTACACCTCAGGAAGCTACGAGCGAGCTAACACGGTAGTCAAAGCAACAATACACAAACAATACGTGTAAGACAGTGTGAAGACAATCCCTCAGCGCTCCCATTCGAACCCGCACCCACTAATTTCAGACCCCACAAGCACGCACCGAATCAAATATTTAAATCGGACGAGAATCTCATTAATACCTGAACAGCCAGCAAGTACCGCGTGCTGAGCTCCAGCGAAATGTTTGCTTTTGAACGGTTCGTATAATCAAAACTATTTAGAAGCTTGTAGCACAAATATTTAAAAAAAATAGTTGTTTTGGAAAACAACTCTAAATATGTAATATTTTTATGAAAACTTGAAATAACACAAAAATATTTTTTTTTTGTTTTGTTACAAGTTGGTGTCATCAATTGGACATCGACAGATACCCTTTTGGCCATACGATATTTGTTTACAATAAGTATTGGTATTTATAATAATATTCAAATCAAATTATTTATTTGGCATTAACATAAAACACTTATTCTTATTAATTAATTGCTCTACAATTCTTTCTCTAGAGAGATTGAGGTATTTTCTTTGTTATTCAAATAACAATATTCGTCAAAAAATT
This sequence comes from Biston stratarius, assembly GCA_950106695.1. Classification (NCBI taxonomy): domain Eukaryota; kingdom Metazoa; phylum Arthropoda; class Insecta; order Lepidoptera; family Geometridae; genus Biston; species Biston stratarius. The sequence continues at coordinate 13,917,271 of OX467110.1, read as the reverse complement.
ATAATATTTTTTTATTTTTTTAGTTAAATATAAATTCAAAGTCAGATCCAAATACAACGTCAAATTCAAATATTCTAACAATTAATTACAAGTCAATTTAAAATAATAAAATAAAATTAAAATAAATAAATGTCAAAATATTATACAAAAAGAAAAACACGTCATCACGTTTTTTATTAAATTAATAAATTGTTAACGTCATTAAATGTCATGGTATTAGTAATGTCAAAGAAAATTATTAATGTCAGAGTATCACACTAACATTATAAAGGCGAAAGTTTGTGAGTGTGTGTGTTTGTATGTTTGTTACTTCTTCACGCTAAAACGGCTAGACCAATTTTGATGAAATTTGGTATGGAGGTAGCTGACACCCTGGATTAACACGTAGGCTACTTTTTATCTAGAAAAATCTAGTAATCCTGTGGGAACAGCAGGTAACTTTGCGGTGCGTAGCTAGTAATTAAATAAGAATGTCAAGCTGTTTAGTTTGTTTAAAAAATTGCTTTTTAAAACCGACAGAAGTAAAGATTTAACATGCTGTGACATGTCGGTGACGCAAACCCTTCAGTTTTATTCCTAGCAAAGAAACGCTCAACACAGCTACAGAAGTTTTCACTTTAAAAATATTTAGATTCTCAAACAGAAGGTTTAAATATCAGGTTAATATTTGTCGTCTCTTAATACTCTCATGATTTTTCTACAAAAAATCTAAAGGTTATTTTTCTTTTGATTGTGTTCCGTGCGTGACCTAATAGGTGACGTGTTAATATTAAAATTAAGGAACAAATTTTATAAAACGGTCTCAAAGCGGGCTGAAGCGGAAAATTCCTCGAAAATTACGGAATCTCTTTATAATTTTGACATCTTTTTAACTTAAACATTGCCTGGAGCAAAAAAAAAAAACAAAGCGCTACGCTGCTACGAAGCGACGTACTTTCGGTGCCACGTGACTAAATGCTACGCAATTTCGTAGCACGAGACATTGCTACGAACCATTGGTTACTTTCTAATATTTTCACCAATTAAGCCGATACACTATTGAATACTTGGTCTAAGAACTATATTTCAAAACAGATCTTTTAAATTACATTTCTAAGCTCAAGTAGTTCATCACTTTTTCAACCAACTTCAAAAAGGAGAAAGTTCTCAATTTGATAGTTTTTTTTTTGTTAAAATAGGCCTCCATCGTTCATGAGCGGATTTAAAAAAAAATATCTTTTATTTAAAACTAGCGACCCACCCCGGCTTAGCACGGGTACAATGTAGACACTAATGGTGCATATGCATGTATTATACATGTAAACCTTCCTCTTGAATCACTCTATCTATTGATTAAACTTGGATTATAATCCGTTTAGTAGTTTTTAAGTTTATCGCGAACAGACAAACAGACAGACAGACGTGGCGGATGACTTTTTTTAGCAATATGTAGTGATTATATACTTTCAGAATCGATCCATATAAATTTATGTTCACAGAAATAGAAATGAAAATTGGTTCAGTAATTTTAATTTTTAAACTAAAATACCTAAAAAAACTAGCCATTTGGGTGGAGCGGTTAGTCGGTTTTTCAATTGTTAGGTACAATTCTTTATCTTTGTTGTGCTTACATACGCATTGGTAAATTTATTCAGTTTACTTTTTCTCTTCCATTATGCTAATGCTACAGCAACCTTCTTGTAAGACGCTTTTGGCAATTTCACGTGTTTGTACACAAAACATAACACAATAATACGTACGCTACATCTTCGTACCCTGTCACAATAACAGACTGCACTCTCTGTACCAACGTAAAATAAATTTCAATATTCTCATAGTGACAAGGTACTATTGTTCAGTTATTTTTTAATGCTCTCAACCCTCTTTCCTGAGGCAGTGATCATAAATTTGCAATAGCTTGTTCAGGGGTTGTTTGAAGGTCCGTATTAAAAACTAAGGGTAGTGTTGGCTGGGGGTAGAAATAGCTGGAGGCTAACGCTTTCTAATGCAATATTGGTTGTTTGATCATTGTATCACTAGGGCTGCAAAGTGACGATATATAAATCGATGTGTAAAGTGGTGTTTTATCTGTCTGTAAATATTGCAATGTAATGTTGTAAAAGTTTTTTTTAAAATTATAAATAGGGTTGCGTTTGGCCGCCATCTCATCTGATGTTAAGTGACGGTGTGGTCGAAAATGTCAAACAGACCTAGCCTGAAATGGAACTGGCTCTCATGTGAGGCTGGGGCTGTTAGGGGTTCTAAATTCCATTGTTTAGCAGTTCGTACGATGAAGGTTTAATTCGAGTTTTTGGAGAAAAGATTATGAAACGCAGTCGGTTTTAAAGTTGTCCGATAAGTATTAAGTAATATTAAGTATTTTAAAGCCTAACTTACACTGGTGCAGCTCGCAGCGGCGGGCTTGGATTTAGCCATCATCGCAAGCCGCGCTTTTGTGGAACAAACTTTACTTTTATTTATGTAAAAGTAATGATATGAACGAGATGTTCTCCTGATGGCAAGAGATAACGCCTGTCCATGGCCATACAGCGATACACAAATATTTGATAAGAGAACAAAGTTCAGGGCATCGCTGCTTTGGTGCTCATTACTTTGAGACATTAGTAGTTAGTGTCAACAGCCCTGTAATTTCGCTATCTGTAGTAGTACCCTTCAAACCGGAACGCAGTAATGTTTGCACACTACTGCTTAGAGGCATAATATCTGGTACTGCGGTGGTACCTACCTAGATGATCTCGTACTAAGGAGAAGACTTTATAAACAGAAAAATGAAAAAAATATCGGGCGCTTGAAGAGTCAGCACGTACTGAGGATGCCTCGTTTTGTCCGTGTTTTCAGGCAATGAAAAACTGCTACAATATCATTAGAATACGAAGGTAAATTTCGCCATCTTCTACAAGGTTATAATAGCCCAGGACGTGCCCCCGAATCCAGAAGACCCCGGCTCGAATCCAGATGTTTTTTTTTTTCAAGTTCCTCGAAAAACCCGAGCAAAACTCGGTCATCCAGGTACTTCAGGATTATTTCGGTTAAATATTTAAAATTAAATTAATATTAAATTAAATCCTCGTCAATGTTGTAACCAAAACGACTTTTAAGTGGAAATACACTAAAAATATGTCTTGAATACTCAAAATGAATTACAAAAATTAAATGTTATATAGTTGTTGTATTATTGTAATTGTTTTGATTATGAAATGTTCGTTTGTACGTTCGTTGACATGTACTACGGCCATGGTATCTCAGAATGTTACCACCCTCACATCACATCATCAGCCATATGACGTCCACTGCTGGACATAGGCCTCCTCCTGGGGAAGGGTTTTGCCAATACTCGCCACGCTTGACAGGCGGGTTGGCGAGCGCAGTTAGGTGTGATTGTTCAAGGAAGACGCTGCTGCCCATCTTCCGGATTACATCCCTTAACCGACTCTTACGGCAACCACGGGTAGAGAAGGTGGGGTACAATTCTTACGCCGGCACCACCACGGCTAACGGTTACCCTAGCTCGCCATATCTCCATCCAAACTGCAGCTATAAATAATATTCATAGTATTATAATCCGGGACCGGAGCCGGAGATAATAAAAGCCACCGTTATTCGTGTAGCATTGAAGATCAACACTGGCGCGGCGGGGAAGGAGTGGTGGGCCATGCAGTCGGCGGAATGGTAACCGGATTTTCCACGATGTTAAATGAAGTTCAAAAATTTATTTGGTGATCATTAAGCCGTTTAAGATTATCCCTTTTTCATGTCTTATACACGGAATTAAAGAAATAAATGTTTGATGATTTTTTTTTGATTGATTAAATGATTGATTTTTGCTTTGGATATGTCATCGTAACCATCATCGACTCATTTTTTTTTGTTGAGGTGGAATATTTTTGTCTAGGCACAGTTTAACCATAGCTCACCTAATGTTAAATGACAATTCGGTCGAAGATGGTAAATACCTAGCAAAAAATGGGTATTGGCTCTCAAGTGTGGCAGCCAAAACACCCAAAAGTAAGCAAAACACCAAAAAGGTAGTTAGGGTACTTTTTAGTATTTACCTGACAAGCTACTTCAAGTCGAAGATCTGTCACCAAGCACTTACCGGTGTGTTCTAACATCATCACTTGAGAGCTAGTTCCATTTCTGGCTAGGTGTGTATACCTTCTTTGAACTTAACGTCAATTAACATCACATAAGCTGTGATAAAATACCCAGCCTACCGACCATAAAAAAAATTTGGCGATACGGTGATAAAACACAAGCCTATATACTACATATACATAATATAAAAAACCACTATAGTTTGATTACAATGTTTTCCCTCAACGGCATCTCAATTTTGTGCTCTCCAGCGTCTGATCCACCACGCCAACCACTGAGCTATCATAGCTACAAAAAATTATAATCGGATAAAATAAAAAATACGGTTTATGTCAAAAGCATTTGAAGAAACATTGACTTTGGCATTAGTGCTAGTAGCACAATTTTGAACTCAGTCCGCTATAATAATTAATAATTAAAATAGAAGAAGAAACTGACATCTAATAAATAAATACTCGCTCCTACTTGTCCGCCGCGGATGCAATTGCCCCGTGGATATCTTAGCTTGTTTTCTCAGGCGCCCGGCGACTTGCAGCGTCTATTGGCATTTATATAAATTTAGCTTTTCTTAGCTGCTACTCGTCTTCGATTAAGGTAACTTTGAGGTATTATACGCGCATTTTTGTTTTTCCATTTTATTCAATCAGTAAAGCGAATATTTCAAACATTTTGGTATAATTCGAGTAGAAAGTTGAAAGGGAGTAATTGTTCTCATAATTTTGAACAACTCTGGAAAAATTGTAAAAACTGTTTTTACTAAACAGCTTATTTTCTTTTACATTTTCACTATTATGCTCACGGTAAAAGTTGTTTATAACGATGAGTAATGTGACCCCCTTCCGGCTTAGTACACCCAATTCTTATAACCCTGCATAGTAGTGTGCAGTAAACATACTGAAATACAGATGTATTGTTTAGTGGGGCTTTTTTTCTACCCTATGGTTGCCTGGCTTGGATCTCAATAGCAACTAACAGAGAGGGGTAGAAAGGAGGACGAGTGACATTTACCCAGCAATGGGACAAATTAGGCTAAAATAACAAAATTATATAAGATATCGCTTTTAGCGGTAAGGCTGGCACTTGTGGCACGAACTTTTAAGTTTATTGTTTGTGTAATATTCTGGTGTACACAATAAATTTTGTAACGGTGATAGCTCAGTAGTTAGCGTGGTCGGTTCACACGCCGAAGGGCGTGGGTTCGAACCCCAACGATGAGCTGCCGGTGCAGGAAAACACCGTGAGGAAACCATAGCATGGTGGTAGGGTACTTTGTACTACTCGACCGGCTAGCTACCACCTAGAAAATGTGTCGCCAAGCACTTAACGGTGTGTTCCGGCAGCCTTACATGAGAGCCAGTTCCATTCATTTAACATCAGTGAGCTGTGGTCTGTGGCTTGTCAACCATAAAAAAATAGTACTTAACTATTTAATATCTTTTAACTAAGATACATATTTCGTATTAAGCACCATACTTCCAAGTATAAATTGAACAGTCAACATTTCCGAGACTAACAAAGAGATATGTTAACCCCGCCTTAAGCGACCTTAACACAGTCTCCCTTAGTTTCCCTTTAAATCTCGTGCTCTTTAGCGCTTAGAAATTCTAATAATTTAGTTAAGCAATCCACTTCGCGCGGAAAATCTTGAGATACATCACTTTACTCCCGCGTCAAGCCAGCATAGAATATTGCTCCATAAAAAGTCTTAAAAGTAGGGCGGGACCCGGTTTAACTTGGATATACTTTCTAGTCCATAAAAGCACTTATGCTGTAGAGCTCAATCCATCTGCTCAGTTAGTTAGAAAGTAACTGTGATCTATAACAACGGGCATTCTTAAAAGGATCTATTTTATGCGAAAGTTTACTATGATAAGGCACCCGCAGATACCACAGATAGCTCTGTTGGCTTATTGGTATAGTATATCTGCTTTGAGAGCTGTAGGGGTGTGGGTTCAATTCCCACCCAGGACAAACATTGCGTTGTTCTGTATCTGGGTGTTCCATATGTATTATAAGTATGTACCTATTTAGAAAAAAAAAAAAATTATATGTATTAAAAGGATTATTTCACTTTGCTTAGTTTCGGGTCAAATGGTGCTGTAATGTCCTACTATATTCATTAATTTATTTTTATTCTTTCAAACTTTATCGAAATCAGTTTAGCCATTACAGCGTGAAGAAATAACGTACACACATGTAATAAAAACATTCGCTATTATAGGTACTACTAATCTGATGAATCTAAAATGTAAATATTAATTAGACTAGACTTTTTTTTTAACGCTGGCAGGCTAGGTGTTTGACCACAAATCACCTGATGTTAAGTGACGGTGTGGTCGAAGATGGTAAAGCACACCTAGCCTGAAATAGAACTGGCACTCAAGTGAGGCTACCGGAACACACCGTTATATGCTTGGCGGCAGATTTCAACTTGAGGGTGGTAGCTAGCCCAGCCGAGTACTACAAAATACCCTACCACCACGCTATGGTTTCCTCACGATGTTCTCCTTCACCGGCAGCTCAAACTCATTGTTGGGGTTTGAACCCACGCCCTTCGGAATGCGAACCGACCGCGCTAACCACTGAGCTATCATCGCTACAAAACACTGCTACAGACCATGTTTTACCAAATTATTATTTGTGATGTTCTATAACTGTGTCACTGTCTCACATTCCACCTCCCTTATAGTATAATCTCTAGTCCAAACATTGTCCTACCTTAAGTTTTTCCAGACTCAGCGCTCGGAATATTAATGTGTTCCAGGGAGGTTTTTATGGAGTGAGATGCTGTTAGTTTCTTGAGACTTAACAGATTTTACCGAACAATATCTTGGCTACGAAAAAGAAAAAACGTTCAGCTATTCGTAATGTATAAATAAATATATATCGTAAAACAATTCACACAGCGTCATCTAGCCCCAAACTAAGTAAAGCTTGTACACTGTGAACCAGAGGGCCTAGACAAAGTAACATTCGATATTCAATAACGCTAATAGAAAAGTCACTTTTTTTCCATTTTTGGAATCTTACTAAATTGTTTATGAATGTGAATGTTTACTTTTTTTTTGATTTTTTGTACCAATGATAGCTTAATAGTTAAAGGGGCCGGTTTATATGCCAGAGGGTGTGGGCCTAAATTCCAGCGATGAACTGCTGGTAAAAGATAACTTCGATAAGGATCCGTATCATTGCATTGTGTTAGGGTAATTTTGAGTACTCGGCTGGCTAGCTCTACAATTTGTAAGTATGTATTTACAAAAAAAGTATGTAAGTATGTAAGTTTTAGCCGTGGTGGTGCCGGCGTAAGAATAGTACCCCACCCTCTCTACCCGTGGTTGCCGTAAGAGTCGGCTAAGGGATGTAATTCGGAAGATGGGCAGCAGCGTCTTCCTTGAACAATCACACCTAACTGCGCTCGCCAACCCGCCTGCCAAGCGTGGCGAGTAATGGCAAAACCCCCCCAGGAGGCGGCCTATGTCCAGCAGTGCACGTCTTATGGCTGATGACGTGATGTGATGTAAGTATTTTATCAGTTATCTGGTTTGCACAGTCCAAGCTTTGCTTAGGCTAAATTGTGCAGAAATGTCTTACGATATGGAATATAAAAAAAACTATAACGCAAGCGAAAACAAAAATTATGATATTGAAAAAATATTTTATATAATTCGGGATGATGGGATCTAAAGATACCCCATACATCCAAATCCGTTCAGGCATTTAAAAGTTATGGTGGAATAGAGTAGTTCACATACATACACAAACCTCAAAAACATTACACTCCTTTTTTAGACAGTCGTGTAATAACCTAACGCGCCCGTCAGAACCTCAGTCTATCGTAACGAACGCAATAATTACCGAAAATCCAGATTTATTCTCTCCATATTTCACCTCATTTCGCTTCTCCAAGTCGTAAATATGCTTTACGAGCGCCAAAATAACATTTCAAACGCCAAGCAGTTCTACGCTATAAATTTATATAAACACCATCCCAGAGTTGATTATTTAATATTCTAATATTCTCTCATTCGATAATTTATTCCGTGGAATAATAAAAAATATAAATTGGGCCAAATTGGAATAACAAGATAGGTACGAAAGTAATTCTCATTGTCCGGGGACTCCGACCTATTGAGGGAATCCAATTTGTTGCAGAAACAATCCAGTTTTTTTTGTTCTGTGAGGTCTATTGGTGGTTTGCTGATGAAAAGAAATGTACTAGCTGTCTGGAAATATATGAATTCTATTTGCCGAAAGATAGTTGCTTGAATGAGTTTTTATTTGAACAATCGAATAATATTTCGCTAAACTATGAGCTAAAGAATGATTCATTCTTTTCTTATGTAGTAAACCTGGATCTTAAGACCCTATAATTTGACGGTTTAAGATTGTTCACTACTGCAGACAATCATCAATCTAGTGCTGTATAATAAGGCTTCATTTAGCGGAAAAAATATATTACGGTTATCCCACTAATATTATAACTGTGAAAGTTTGGATGGATGGATGTTTGTTACTCAATCACGCCAGAACGGCTGAACGGATCTGGATGAAATTTTGCATGTAGATACCTTAGGTCTTGGAATAAAACATAGGATACTTTTCATCATCATCATCCAAAACCACGCGCGTAAAACCGCGGGGCGCAGCTAGTATTATGAATGTGAAAGTCTGGATGGATGGATGTTTGTTACTCAATCACGCCAGAACGGCTGAACGGATCTGGATGAAATTTTGCATGTAGATACCTTAGGTCTTGGAATAAAACATAGAATACTTTTCATCATCATCATCCAAAACCACGCGCGTAAAACCGCGGGGCACAGCTAGCGTAAAATAAATTCGTTCGAGTTCTTAAAAATAAAAACACATCTATATAACATTACAATGGAATCTCTTATCATGACCCAAAAAACAATTTTTGTAGTGTTTAAAAGTAACAACAAGTAACATTTGTAGTGTGCTTGTGTGTGGGTGTTTTTTTGTGCGTATTTAAAATTTCTATAGAGCTGATCATTTTAAATTACATTTCTACTTTATTTATATGAAAGGGTATTATTAAATGACCTATTATAAGACAAAAAATCCGCTACAAGTTCAAATTATAAAAAAATATAACATTGTTTTTAACCTAGGATTCATACAAGTAAAAAAAATTGGGGAGACCTTTCGTCAACGGAGAAAATAAACAAGGAAAATAAAGTTTATTTTTTGTTTCAAAATAAAGAGACAAACGAGACGCTCTCCTGATGGTAAGAGATAATGCATGTCCACGACCATTGCAGGAATACACATATTTTTGAGTAGCATATCAAAATCCGGGGCATCGTTAATTTGGCGCTCATTACTTTGAGGCTTTAGATGGTTAGTCTTGACAGTCCTGTAATGTTGCTAGCTGCAGTACTCTTTTTTCCGTGAAATGTACAACGGTAAAAAAGTCATCTAACTTGTTTCAATGTAAAACATATACCTTTAGACTTTTGAGTAGTGTGTAAGCATTACTGTGTTCCGGTTTGAAGGGTACTGCAGCTAGCGAAATTACAAGGCTATTGAGACTAACCATCTAGTCTCAAAGTAATAAGCGCCAAAGCAGCGATGCCCTGGACTTTGTTTTACTACTCAAAGTTCTGTGTATCGCTGCAATGGTCATGGACAGGCGTTATCTCTTACCATCAGGAGAGCGTCTAGTTCGTCTCATTACAGTTACATAAAAAAAAATTGACATGAAGGTTGCAAATGGAACAATGTTTAGTGGTGAGCGCGGTTGGTTCACACATTGAAAGGCGTGGGTTCAAATCGCAACAAAGAGCAACAATTTAAGACTTAGCTCTAGCTTCTAAAAAACATCCAAGCAAAACATAAACAATCGCAGTCAGCGTTGCACACAACGCGCTCAATATGCCTTAATAAATTCCTTATTATACGACATTTGTCTATTCCTCCCTTCCGCATCCCCCAGTGCACCCTTACACCCATGGACAAATTAATTGCGGGACATTGACATGGAAATCAGAAGAAAATGTGATATTAAATAAATATTGTAAGCAAAGCAAAGCTTGTAATATGAGTATACCAGATAACAGATTTTTTAAATTCTAAATACATTATAATATTACATACATTTTTTTAACATCCAAACACAGAATAAACATCATAAATGTTTGTCTTGAGTGGTAATCGAACCCACGCCAGCAGCTCATGAAGCAGAGCAGAGTAAATTACATTATATATTAGCGAAATGGTATACAAATATAAATATATTATTGAACAAAAAACATACCATTTGGTTATAACAGTTGTATTATGTACCTAACATGTTGCATTTCCTACTGTAAAAAACAATAAAATGATAAATTGCTTTAATCCATCGCAACGATAACCCTGATGTGTAAAGTGTATCTATTTTATTGAAGCAAAGCTTCGTTAGAGAATAGTTTTATTGTTACGAAGCTTTATAAAGATATATGCCACCCACATTGACTTCCAGAAAGACCGGTTGGAAGCAGCTCGCATCCAGCGCGTTCCTGCGGTCTTTATAAAGTAGTCTGTCCATCTTGTGGGAGGACGTCCTACGCTGCGCTTGCCGGCCTGTGTCGAGCAGTGGACGTCCTATGGCTAACATAATGATAGTGACGATTTTTATTAGCAGCTGAAAATATTCTGATACCAACTTCTCTACAGTATAACAATATATAACAAGTGGTTTTCACTCTGTGTCTTCTACTAGTTACTAAATATACAATAACACAATAAAAATGTCGAATTCAACTGTAGTGTGGTCACGGAATTTATTTTTACAAATTTCTAATTTATTTGCCTCGTGTCATGTCACGTCCTTTGGGTTATTCGTTCTAGCTTGCGCCCCGTCGTGAACTATCGCAAGTAGTGCCAAGTTTATGCAAAACAGAAACGCTGCGTTTTATGACCGCGCTGGCCGTCCGAGGGGAAAAACTCTACTTTGGACCCAACTTTAAAGTTTGGGGTTTTCAACTTCAACTGATTTATCACTTATGGACGTTGATATTCAACACTTTGGTGTCTGAGCCGGGAACTGAGTGGTTGTCGCGTTCAATTTTCAGAAAATCAGATTGTTTAAAAACTATAATCCTTTCGTATGTAGCGTGGATATAATATAAGAATTTAAAAAAAAAAAGATGCTTAAACGTTTTAATAGTAGGACACGGCATTTTCCAAAATATAAAGAGTGTAAGAAATACGAAGAAACACAAGCCAAAAAGTATAAAAAACTAGAACCCGACTACGGAAATAACATCATGAAATGCGTGTTTATTATATATATATTGGATATATAGCATAGCGGCCGAGCATAGAGCACGCTGATCTAGAAGAAATCTATTAACTCTAACCTTAATAACATCCAAATTATATTTGTTCATAAAAACTGGGTTTAATACATTTTTGTTTTACTTATGCGGGATTACTCACGTTTAAATTATTAGTTTGATTAAGCGCGGAGCAAGACGAGCTCAGGTTTGTCGCCTTGAAGAAGGCCACCGGATGTGGCTGAAACTATAGTCGGAGTAGGTATCCTACATAATTAAAAGTGAATAATCCCACATAAGTGAATCAAAAATCCAAATAAAAGTTCACAGGAAACAAAGAAGCTGGCAATGAGTTGCATTTATGAGCTGAACCTACGCATCAAGAAAGTAGAACCGAATCTCTTCGTACGAATATTGGTAACGTCCACAAGAAACGGGTAGTAGTATGCCGTTTTCTGCTTGTCCTGTAGTGAAATGGAGATTGTTGAATAAGGTTTCTATGTCTTATTAGTCCGTTACTTTTTGAGATTCCATTAGAAACATCCTCTTAGTCGAGTATCAGTAATTACAAGCACGTAACTACAAAACTCCCATTTTCGTTCACGACCCATAACACTGTAACGATGATTCAGCGCACATTACACCTACATCCAGACAACTTAATCAAATTTCGTCAGCTTGTGTCCGTAGATTAAACAAAAATACAACAGCAGACACGTAATACTGCTAAAAAAACTCTATCTATACACCAGTGAAATAGCACAGAACTCAATTGTGCTAAATATATGACAACCGAAGTAGTAATAATGGAAGCAAAGAATACGAGACTCCAGTTGTCTCTAAAAACTATGTTTTATGAAATTTGTACAAACATAAATAAATAAAATTATAAACGTAAATAGTTCTGTATAATATATGAGTGAGTATTTTGTTTCCACTGAATTTCAACGTAAGATGAGCTTAGACAAAATATAAAATATTCTGAAAAAATAAGAGCGTTGTGGTAGGGTAATCTCTAGTGCTCAAATGATCAGCTATCAACCTCAAGTTGAAAAACACCAAACACCTAACAGCGTGTCCCGGCAGCCTCACTTAAGAGCTAATTGCATTCCAGGCTAGGTGCGTTGGCCATATTCGACCACACCGTCACTTGACATCACGTGAACTGTCGTCAAGCACATAAATTGTCAATCATAAAAAATCCCTTTGCTTGTAGTTCCAATAGTAATAAATCCTATTATATGGATCTATCAAGATGGACAAAAACAAAATAACACAGTGTCTAATAATAGACCAGTTAAAGTGCATATTAGTTAACTTACCAAGAATACTTTTAAAGTATTGGTTGAATCATTCATTTTTTTTCTAACTGTATCATATTCTTGTCGTATTTTGTATCTACCGTGCTATGTCGTCGACGTCTCAGACTATACATATCCCCCATGTAGAGACATTAAACAGATTTTGTGCTCATAAAACCCGTAATTCGAATTCCTTAAGACCTACCGAGGGTCCGACGACGAATAATAAAACTGTGAGCATGTATGTGTGTCTGTTATGTCATATTATTGTTTTAGTAGCGTAGGTAGACTGGTAGAGTCGCACCTACCCACATCTTTCAGTTTAGATGATTTTGAACTTTTAGAATAGAATAGACTACACTTAGATCATACACGCACACTCACACACTCACACTCACACACACACACGAACATAAACACACACACATCTCTCACAAGCACCCACACATACACACACAGCTCACCTAGAACTTTTATGCAGTAAGTTGATTATTTTAATATTATTTTATTTAAGAGTTATATTTTTATTGCATTTTCGCTTAAAAGTAGTAAAAGTAGTTTTGGTTACAGAGGTGACGAGGAATTGATTTAATTTGAATGTAATTTTAAATATTTATATAATAACGTGTGATGTAGTCGAGGATGAAGCACGTAGACTAAGTAGATTATCACAGGAAACAAGGAAGTCGAGAGCTTGTTCCATTCTTTGGCCGTACAGATGAGAAACGTAGAGTCAAAACGTTTGGTACGTACCCAAGGAAATTTCACTATGCAAAGGTGGAAGTGGGCCGTCTTTCTACTTGAAATGTAGTAAAAAGAGAAAAGACAAGTCGTACAGCTCAGTAGCACATTCTCCGAAATGAACCCTGCAACAAATTGACAGACATCCTACCTTCCGGCGGTGATTAAGGCTTAAAATTTGCCCACGCCCTTCAGCATGCGAACCGACAGCGTTAACCACAGAGGTATCATCGCCAAAAAAAAAAAATTGTACGAGTAAATCCACCGCCGACTGCTAGTGTTGCCCGTCTGCAAAGGGCGATAGTAAGAATACGTCCAAGGGACGAGAGAACAGGGAAATTTTATTTATTACGTCATCAGGAGGCGACGGCCTGTAAGTAATATTATTCTTATAGATTTTTACGATGCCATGTTAGGGAATGGAGGACGCCAGTTTTTTGGATGACTCAACTTGTCTCTTTAATAGAAGGCGTTTTTTTTTTTATAGCTGGCAGGCTTGGTGTTTATCCACAACTCACCTGATCTTAAGAGACGGTGTGGTCGAAGATGGTAAAACTCAAATAGCCTGGGATGGAACTGGCTCTCAAGTGAGACTGCCGGTACACACCGTTAGATGCTTGGCGGCAGATTTTCAACTTGAGGGTGGTAGCTAGCCAACCGAGTACTAGAAAGTACTCTACCACCACGCTATGGTTTCCTCACGATGTTTTCTTTCACCGACAGCTCAAGCTCATTGTTGGGGTTTGAACCCACGCCCTTCGGCATGCGAACCGACCACGCTAACCACTGAGCTATCATCGCTATAAATCTATCAGGCGTATGTATTCATGTTCATATTTATTTGAATCTCTTAGCTCATTTGGTAGAATATCTGCTTCATAAGGTGTAGGGCGTGGGTTCGATTCCCACCAGGACAAACATTTATACGATATATGTTCATACCAACCCGCACTTTGCCAGTGTGGTGGACTACGGCCTTACCCTTCTCACAACGAGAAGAGGTCCCACACCCAGCAGTGGGACAGTTTAAAAAACAGGGCTGATTTGGAAAGTTTGTTCTGTGTCTATATGTATAAGTATAAATTAACAAAAAAAAAAATTGTATTCTATCAGTTATCCCATATCCCATAGTGCAAGGTTTGCTTATTTCGGGGCTAGATGGCGCTGTGTGAAATGTCTTACGACATTAATCATTTAAATGCATGAATTATTTTAATTAATCAATCTCATATTTTCATTCTTAAATAAATTTGCATGGCCGCAATTATTTACATTTAAGACCTTGTACACTTGTTGTCATATAAATAAAGTTTTTGACTTTGACTTTGACTTAAGGCACTGTACGGGGCCCTGTCGCTGCAACGCGATCGACCCATTGAATGCTAAGAAAGCTTAGAACTTATATTATTAAAATTCGACTCTTAACCCAATCTCTTAGTGTGGTAGTCTATCATTCTACGTGATATTGGCAGAATTGTGAAGTATCTTCGCAAAGGCCATTTATCAAGAATTGAATTGAATTGAACTTATATTATTACAGATTGACGTAGAGAGATTGTAGCGATGACAGCTGAGTGGTTAAAGAAAACATAGCGTTGTATTGGGATTCACTCTAGTTACGCGGCTGGCTAGCTACCACCCTCGAGTTGATGATCTGTCGCCAAGCACCTAACAGTACAATCCGACAGCCTCAATTAACAGCCACTTCTATCCTAGACTAGGTGTGTTTACCATCTTTGACCATGTCGTCATTTAACATCAGGTGGCTGTGGTCAAACACCTAGCCTGTCAGACAGAAAAAAAGACTGAACGGACGCTTATAATACTAAAATTATTAGTTTAAAAAAGAAGAACTATATTTGCACTAACTCTCGTATTCCTTAGAAAGTAAACTCTGTGTAAAGTTGGTAAGCAGTGGGACTCCCCCGAGTCGGGGCGTCGTGTCTTGCAGTGCGCACTACGCAGTGCAAGCCGGTTGGACTTTTTAATTTGTTTCCGTTATTTATAGCAGCGCCTCGCCGATGAGACGCCCCTACCACTATTGTGCATGTGTTCCACTGCGACCTTATCTTCGCTTGATGTCTAATGCTATAGAAAATCCATTTTTGATATGATTTCAGTGTCTTTGTATAGTAAAACTAATTGTTTACAAGTGTGACTCCTTTTAGCTTATTATTTGAAAAGATAACACAAACCAACAAAAAAAAAACAGCCAGTTTGGTTTAACACTGAATAGAACAAAAATTCAATAGAAACTTTTTTAAATCTATATTTCAAGAGCTGTACCCAGTGGTAATAGCCGCTGCATTTTTTCTAAAATGTGTTAATCCAAGATGTCGGCTACCTTCATACCAAATTTCATCAAATTCGTTTGAGTGTGAAGAAGTAACAAACATTCAAACTTACACACAAACTTTCGACAAGCTTGTATCGATAGGCGACTATATAGCTCCATTGTGTACATTTATATAAATATATGATATCACACAACAGTTTGAAAAGATTACGTGCCACTTCACTTAGCGAAGTGGACTGTACACTTTGAATCACGCCTATATCGAGGAAATTGGAGCCATACTGAGTGAACATGAGAAATTGACACACTGCGTCCGCGGACACTTCACTAGGATTTGGTTAACTTAATATTTAAGTTAATTTGAAAATTTTGCTTTTCAACTCTCAGATGCTAGCCAAAAGCCACGGATAAAGGTCAGCCTACTAAAATCTCTGTTGAACGAAACCTAATGACTTTAGATTGATATAGCAAAATTCTATGTTAACACAATATTGTAATATGCGAGTAAATAGCATTCAGTGGAATACCGACTTTATTATCACCCGATGCGACTAGAATTACAGTACACACGATACTTGCATAATTAAATAGATATTATGTTCTACAACTTGTAGATTTGCTATATGAGGATTTTGTTTACAATAATCTCACATTGGCAAATAATGAAAACGTTACAAAATATATTACATTCATTTGTAGGGTTAATATTATGTCTAAACGTGTAGATATTTGTTTTTTTTTTAATCTATATGTTTGCACTGAACCTTTTGTTGTAATAAATTGATACTTTATAAGATTTATATTCTTGCTTTTAATATAATTAAGATGAGGTTAGGCCAAACACCTAACCTGTCAACCATTAATTTAAATACATCGGAATCTATAGTACGATTTCCTACTGCATTATAGATACTCCAGTTGTTCTCATTAAGAACCAAATTCATTTTCATAATATTGTTGTAGATAAGTAAATTTCTATAAAAGACCAATAAAACTTCACAGCAAATACATACATTTACTTTAAAAATCAAATATAAAACGAACCCCTTAATACGTCAGCAGGGATAAAATGATAATTACTTGTAAACCCCCTTACTATTAATGTAATTATTTATCTAATCAAGTAAAACAACAATAAAGAAGTGTTTAACACTCATTCCGTACCCTTCTAATGGTCACGAAAATTACCAAAAAACGGTGAAATATTTCATGAAAAATCACTGCCTTAATGCGCGGGATACGCCGCAGGGAGGTTTAGGTGGATGGTATAAGTAACAAGAGATTTAAAAAAGTTTCAAGTAAAAAAACATATATTAGGTACATAAAAATACAATAGAATACTTCAAAAAAACTGACAGTCTGGGCTGTCCATTCTTGTATTGCGCTAAATTTAAAAACTGTGCTTAATTTAACAAAAAATATATGCTTTTTAAACACTTAACATCAGGTTAATATGCTACACAAGTTAGGTGCAGCGGCTGCGGTCAAACACCTAGCTAGTGTACCATACTCGACAGATGTTAAGTGAAGGTGTGGTAGAAGATGGTAAAGCACACCTAGCCTGGAATGAAACTGGCTCTCAATAACAAGTTACACAGATTATGTTTCAGATTGTTTAATTTACCAACCGCCAAAATTGCTCATTTTTACAACCAGCAAGATTAGTTAATAAGAACTACACAATCTTTTACCTACCATGCAATCCACTAAAATAAGGAATGGATAATTGATATTGATTAATCGTGGATAGTCAATAAATTAATATGTAAGTGATATATTATGTATATAAGGAATAAATAAAACCGAAACCAAAATTAATCTTATGTTTACATTTGTACCTACTTGTTGTCATAAGCTAGAAAAATCCGTTTAAATAAATAAAAAAATCCATATACAAACATAATTTCCAATATAACAATACAGTACAATACAATATCTCATTAATAACACCAAAGTGTAAATCGAATTTCGTAATTATATCGTTGATCATCATCAGTCTATCGAAGTCCACTGCTGAATATAGGCCTCTGCCAAAACACACCACTAAGCCCGATTTTCAACTTTTCGCTTCCATCGACCACCAGCTATCCTACGTATGTCGCCACTCCATCGAGTCTCAGGACATCCTACGGTACGGTAGCCAATTCGCGGTCTTCACTCTAGAACACGTCTATTCCAGTGGTTATCAGTTCTTAGACAGATGCATTATGTTCAGCCTATTACCACTTCAGCTTGCTAATACGCTGAGCTATGTCTGTGACTTTACTTCTCACTTCTTTATATAATTAAAGATGACAAAATATTAACTACTTCTGAATTAAATTAATGATTACTTACTAGTAATTTAATAATCTTAATCGTCAAAGTCGTAAAACATTATATTAATATTATCGCTACTCGCTCTGCTCATCGCGACTCCTCTCTCTTAACCCACGCCCGCTGCATGGCCTAATCTACCCCAATCTCATTTCTGTTTAGCACGAAGACTTAATGCCTCCGCTTACGAAACTCGAATTAAGTGGTAACTCAAGGAAATTCTTCTATGACTTACTACTCAACTTTATGTGTCCGTAATTTCGGACGGTTGGGTTAAGTTAATCATAAGTTTGACCGTTTTATTTTATGAAAATTAGAGGTTTCGGAAGCATGTGAAGCGAAGCGAAGTTTATACGTACAAAGCCGTAGAAGAGAGTTATGTGAACGTTTAAGATAATATACATAATTTTATATTATTTTTAATACCGGTTAGCTAAATAAGGAAGTTATTTCATAAATATAGTTGTTTATGTTATTATTGTTTTGGTTTTTTTTGATGATGATGACGCAAGCTAAAATATTCTCTTTACTTATAACATAGTTTAAATGAAAATCATTATTGAGTGCCGTCACAAAAGTATTGTAAATTTCAATGCGAATAGGGCTTAAATTCCAATATCACATATTAGTGGTTTATAGCTCACTAACCTGCTGCCGGTGAAAGTTTTGTGACGACGCCCCACCGCAACTTCCACTGGAACAAGAGAAAATACTGTTAGATTATTTGGTTACAGGATTTGGTGCTCGAAGATGTGCTTCTGGATCGAGTATCTTGTCTGCATCAGTTCCCTGGACATATTCAGCGGAATCTTACCTATAGTAGTTGCACATATTACTCACGTTTAATTATATCGGAAGCTCCGACAATAATTTCGGCAACATCCGGTGCGCAAGTACATCGTGCGCGCGGCCTCGTCTTGCTTGCGTCCGCGCAACAACTGCTATTTTTACGCGCGAGGCGAGACGAGGCCGCGCGTGCGTTGTACACAGCTTTGTCTCCTTGAAAAAGACCACAGGATGTGGCTGCAACTATAGTCGAAGTATCTAATATAATTTAAGCGTAACTAAAAAATTAGTCTACATTAAATATCAACTATGAAATATAAAAGAGCTCGCTTCGTTTAACTTGCAAATAAAAGTATTGCGTTAGAAAAACCTTATTTTACACCGCAGTTTGAGGCAGTAAACATCCGAGACTCATTCCCGAGCGGCGTAAGTTGTAAGCTGTTACGGATATTTCTTATAAAATATTTGGTTTTATGATGTATTTCTAGTACGAAAGTAAGTTTTTTGTTTTACCTTCACTGCCGATGGTCTCATTCATGTTTAACCGAATTTATATGAAAAAGATCTGAAAACTCTTTCTAACACTTTTTTATGGCTGACAGGCTAGATGTTAGACCACAGCTCACCTGATGTTAAGTGACTGTATCATCAAAGATTGTAAACACACCTAGCCTGGAGAATGGCACTGGCTCTCAAGTGAGGTTGCCGGAACACACCACACCATTAGCTCATTTGAAAAAAGGGTCTTAATAACTTTCACAGATACGATTTATTTGAAATTTGGTGTAGGTGCTGTTACTTGAGTGGTATGTTTCAAGATTTTTATGTTGTTTATAATCCGGTCTCTGGTTATTAAGTTACTAGTGTTGGGAGTTTTTAATTTCTCAATTTATACTTGAGTAGGTTTTAGTGGATTGATTGATTGATTAACTCTTTAATGTACACACAAAAATAAATAAATTATACAATACAGAAGAAATAAACTTAGTTAACATGTGTAACAACTGGCGACCTTATCACTAAAAGCGTTAGAATAGAAAGGATCAAAGGAAGAAAAAGAAGTTGGAATATTCAACACATTGTTTACTTATAGCTGTGCCACTTACCAATACAATACGAAAAAGGTACAATTCTAAACCACCCAGATCCAGATTAAAACACACACAAAGAATGAAAATCGCTGTACGTTTTTCAAGTGTTTCCGAGACTAGCGCACAGTAATTGATATTTATGTTATATACTCTTAGATTAAGAAAATCAATGTCAGTAAGTTTACAATACCTAGTAATAAATTGTTAGCTATAATCACAGTTACATTTCCTCTAGTTTGCACCAAAGCGGAACAGTTCATTGCATCAAACAAATAGCCCGAGCCACAGCTATAAAATTTGGTATTTTACAGCACACCGACACGCTCGAGCTTCTCTATCACTCTTAAGCAAGTCGCAATATCGAGTACGCCATGTAAACTGCAGCTGGGAAGTGTGGTTGCACTTCCCATATTAATTATCGTATCTGTCACTTGAATTGTTAATTTTATAGACATAGATAAATTTCAACGCAGGGGCGTCCACAGCACGCCAACTAGTAACGCCGTCGCATAGGTTCGTCAATTTTTTTTTTTTTTTTTTGACATGACTCTTGCTGTTGGCCAGTTGGCCTCTACAGCGTCACCGAACTGTGGCGAGCGCAGAGTGCGCTGAGCCTAGGGTTCGTCAAGTCCGACAAGGTCGGTATACATTCTGGGCCCGTGGCCTACAACCTACCCGCCTCCGTCCGGGATGCGCCGCCCCACCGCGTGCTTCAGAACCAAAAAACCAACCAATTAAGATCTTGTCTGCTAGAGACCTTGTTTTATGACATTGACGAGTATTTCAAACTAAACGATTATTAAATTATTCCTAAGTTTTTTTTTTGATATTTTATATTGACTTTTTTTTTATAGTGACTTTTATTTTTATTTAACAGCTATGAGACGAACGAGATGCTCTCCTGATGTTAAGAGATAACGCCTGTCTATGACCATTACAGCGATACACAGAACTTTGAGTAGTAAAACAAGTTTTCAAAACAATTTTCTATGAAATATATTTATTTTTTTACAGCAGCGCTGTGAACTAGCCCATATAAAATGTATATTCTAATTCTACTGATAAATTCAATATCTCGTCCCTAACTCCCAGATGTATAAGTATTAATGTCCGTCATAAAATAGTCCATATCCTGGCATTTTATCCGTGAAGCTATAAACTGTATATTACAATGGTTTTATAAAGCTCCTTATATTTTTATTTATTTGCAGGTGAAATATGACTTACATAAAAACGAGCTTTTATTGGTTTCGGTTGTAACAGCAGTTGTTAGTGGAAATGTTTAGTATTCATTAATTTTCCGTTTTATAATTAGTTTGGCTCGACATGGCTACGCAACATTTTGAGAACATTTTTTTTAAATAAAAATATTAAGAATCTGTTGCAACGAAAGAAAACATTTATTAAAAAAAAACACTACATCGAATAATTTAAATTACATCATAGATTAACGTTTGAACACATGCTGAACACAACCTGTTTACTCTGGATTTGAAGACCAAGTTGCACTTCGCGGGAAATGTAAAACAAATAAATACTGTTTGTTGGGAAGCTCGAGAACTGATAATTGATATTTTTTAAAGTTTTTATTGTAGTCCAAATAAAGTTTTAAAAGCATAAAAGTTTTGAAAAATGTGAATTGTGGACAAAACGTAAAAGTGCTTTTTAAGACAGTTTTTATGAACACAGGTTTATTGTTAATTAGACGGGATAACTTCAATCAATTTGGTGAATACAGAAAACATTAAAAACTGGAAAATTCATCAGAATGAGCTGTGGTCAAACATCTATTTTGTCAACCATAAAATAATCAGGAGAGGCATTTTGTCTAGCTTAACTTAATTTGAATAAAAAAAGATATATATATATATATATAAACTTCGATCTTCTTTATACATATATACAATTATACATACATATATGTGTCTATATATACACCGTGAAAGTTTAAATGTCAGCAATAATGTTACAGGGGGTTCAGCGCTCCAAATAATTAAAAAATTAGGTAGTTAATATTTGACCTAATTATCCTGAGCAAACAAAAATACGGACACTCAAATCACGCGCACCGAAAATGACATGGTAGTCGCTCGCGGTCCCAGATTAGATAACAGTTACTACGCAGTCTACGTATGGTAGTTATGTCTTGCGTTAGCTTGGCGCGTAAGGCTGCGCGCTGTCCATATATTCTGGAGTCTTGGGAAAAACTTTAATCAAAGTTTTCTTAGATTTTTTTTTTTGTATTTTGATTTTAATTTCTTTATACGTTTCATATGACCACTAACTAACATGTGTTTGAATACTGCTAATGTTCAAACTGTCAACCCGTATACATACCTATACGTATATACCGAGATAAGATTTTCCAATCAACTACATTACTTAATGGAGTTTGGGAGGTCTGCGACTCCATTTGATAGACGCATTAGCCTAAACTTCTTCCGGCTTGCTGCTAACATGGGCGACCATTTCCATATTTCTGAGAGTTTAATTTACTATACCTAGAAGCTATTTTGTTTCGGAAGATGTTCGTAAAAATAAATTTAATTAAACTCTTTTTCACTAATCACAGAGGCAACGGGGATTCCGAGGAAACCCATACAAAATAAATATAAGTATACTTACTTTTATCTCCTCTAAAGTTGTATGACTTTTGTCAAGTCAACACATCCCTTTCAG
Source organism: Biston stratarius (assembly GCA_950106695.1). Taxonomy (NCBI): domain Eukaryota; kingdom Metazoa; phylum Arthropoda; class Insecta; order Lepidoptera; family Geometridae; genus Biston; species Biston stratarius. The sequence goes on along the minus strand of OX467110.1, from coordinate 13,894,686 downwards.
TCTCCTTTTTACTGCTTAACTAAGTTGATATAAATTAAACTTTACCAAGTAGATACTCCGCAAATAGCTCGTACATGTTTTACTTGTCTGTTTGTTTTTAATTGAAACTTTCACTGCGAATTAGATTAACCCTGAGCTTTCCATTTCATACAAACTTTAAATTTATGATTGTGTGGACCGCAAATTCAAGTTTTTGTTACAAGTCACGCTCTACACTATTGTTTCATCATCATCATCTCAGCTGTAGGACGTCCACTGCTGGACATAGGCCTCCCCCACTAACACTATTGTTTACAACTTGAGAAACGGGTCATCAAGATACCGATACTTAACTACTTAATTATAATATATATAAATGTATATTTATATTATACCGAAATAGTGTTTCGGTAGAATATATTTGAAAAAGTAGTAGAAACTAGAAAAAAATTGTACCTTGTGAAGTACATATAAATATACTAGCTGCGTCTCGCGACGTTACTCGCTACATTTTCGGGATAAAAAGTGTCAGCTACCAGATTTCATCAAAATGTATCTATACATTTGAGCGTGAAGAAGTTACAATCAAACAAACACACACACACACACATAAACTTATAATAATGTTATGAGTGTGATATAATAAATTGATATATATCAACGCTGAGTATAAACTGAATTAATTTAAATAGCCACCAGAATTTGTGCTTTTTAGGGTTCCGTACCTCAAAAGGAAAAAACGGGACCCTTATAGGATCACTTTGTTATCCGTCTGTCTATCAAGACCCTTTTTCTCAGGAACTCGTGGAGGTATCAAGCTGAAATTTATATCAAATACTCAAGTCTACTGTTCCTTGGAGCTGTGAAAAAATCAAACTTCTAAACCAACGCAATCAAAAGATACAGCCGCTTATGCTGCAAATTTTCGACACTCGTAATGGAATCAAAACCTACAGGGTACTTCCCGTGAACTCAGAATCTTGAAATTTGGTATGAAGCAAGGTCTTATAGCACAGATAAAGGAAAAATTGCGAAAAGCATAAATAACCATTTAAAAAAATACACATAAAAATACCTACAGGTTTGTACGGAACCCTCGGTGCGCGAGTCCGACTCGCACTTGGCCGGTTTTTTATACGAAATAAGTTTGCGTTTGACCACGTCCTGTCGGTGCCTGATGTTAAGCAGGATTTAGTCTAAGATAAAGCACGCGTAGTTAGAAAAAACCTGTTTACTCCGAATTTGTAGACACCCAAGTTGTACTTCGCGGGAAAAACAGGCGCCGACAGAGAATTCCACATCCTCGCTGTACGTATGAAGAATGTGGAATCGAAGCATTTAGTCCGTACGTGGGGAATATCCACCATGTAAGGTTGGCGCTTTGGCCGTGTCTGCCTCGCCGTCCGGTAATAAAAAGGAGCACGTGGAACCAAATTAACTTGTTTAGCAATTTGAATTTTTGTGAAGCTATTAAAAAAATACTGACTATGAAGTACCTACAGTTGTAAACAATGAAGTAACGTTAACAAATTCGAAATTTTTGACTCAATAATGGAGCTGTAAAGAATTTTTGCCACAGAGTAAGTAAGAAATCAATCTGTCTCGCGCAGTCGACTACAGCACAATCAATCACTCAGTAGTCGCAAGTGTACAGTCACCGTGTAGGTAACTATTTTAAATTAGCTGGTCATTAAGCTGAGCTGTTTTTTTTTTGCTTCTAAACTTTTTTTACAAGGTAGGTGATTGACCACAGTATACCAGATGTTAAGTGACTATATGAAAATTCGAAAATGGTAAGCATTCTAGCCTGGAATGGAACTGGCTATCAATTGAGGCTGCCGGAACACACAGGTGCTCGGCGCCAGATTTTCAACTTATGGGTGGTGGCTTGCCAGTGGAGTACTAGAAAGTACCTTACCACCAGTTCGCAGAATCACAGTTAAACATACATACATAGGTATACATATACATAAAAGTGATATTCATATCTACATACTTAGTATTTACTGACTTAATCATAAAAAACAGTATCTTTAAAAAAATCGTGGTGTGTTACCGTCATCGACACGGTACGTACGTGCCTAAGTGTACATTTTTAAACACTAATTCTTTCAAAAGTCAGTATCAGATATCCCCAGTACCAGATATTCTCCTGCTAAGCAGTAGTGTGTAAACATTACTGTGTTCCGGTTTGAAGGGTACTGCAGCTAGCGAAACTACAGGGCTGTTGAGACTAACTATCCAAAGTCTTAAAGTAATGAGCGCTAAAGCAGCGACCTGGACTTTGTTTTGCTACTCAAATGGCCACGATACAAATCAAAGTCAAGACTGAATCGGTTTCTTCTAAGAAAAACTCAATAAAATACCAATCGTTAGGGTGAATCTTTTCATAACAATAATTCAAAAGCAAATAAATATAGAAACATCAATTCCAAAGTCTGCACTTGTCATAAAAGAACGATCGTGTCATCATTATTAGCCGCCAACCCCAAAAAATAATTAGCAAATTCAACAAAAGCTAAACACATTTTGCTTATTCTTTAAAATCTTCAAATTCTGTTTGTGACATCCTCAGATAAGCCCACTAGAGTTTGCTATGACACCGACACTACTGAAAATGCGAATATAATTAGTAACATTTATTTGTATAGACATATTTTTTATTTAATCGAAATCTTTGAATCGTGTTAAACAATTACAGTACAAGTGAAGGTAAAAAATTTTTTTTTCTCCTTTAGTACTACTATTTTATTCGATAATATTCGATCGTGATAGTTGCTATAAAATCATTTTTTTTTTAAAATAAGTGACAGGTTAAGTAATTGACCACAGCTTACCTGATGTTAAGTAAATATACCAAGTCTGGAATGGGACTGGCTCTCAAGTGTGGCTAATAGAACACACTGTTAAATGCTTGGCGGCAGACTTACAACTTGAGGGTGGTAGCTAGCCAGCCGAGTACTAGGAAGTACTCTACCACCAAACTATGGTGTCTTCGTCTCAGTACCTTTACAAAAAATACGTGACATCGACTCGATAAGATAATTCAGTTTATCTAGCACAACTCTACGAGTTCATGGAGTCAGTGGAGTACTTCAGAGTCAAACAAACAATGGCGGGGTGACAATAGCCCTACTGTTCATTCAGACTTGCGGTTCTGTTTTATATATTTGGAGTGTGAAATCTGCGCTCTTTGTGCTTTTAATTTTAATGTTAGTTTCGTAGAAACAGATCGGGGATCTCATCCCAATCCCAATCCCGTGTTGGCTGTAAAATTCCGGTCAACGAAAATATGTGAAGTTGGTTCAAGTCACCATCCACGATCATGGAATTATATAAAAGCAGCATTTTAGAAATTCCGGTTTCAAATGTATGTTTTGCATCATTGATGCAGTTTATTTTTCTTGATAACGGCTCAGTGGTTAGCGCAGTCGGTTTACACGCTGAATGGCGTGGGTTTAAACCCCAACAATGAGCTTGAGCTGCCGTTGAAGAAAAGCATTGTGAGGAAACCATAGCATGGTGATAGGGTATTTTATAGTACTCGATTAGCTAGCTACCACCCTTAAGTTGAAAATCTGCCACCAAACAACTAACGGTATGTTCCGGCCTCAGGCCTTCAGAGCCAGTTCCATTCCAGGCTAGGTGTGCTTACCATCTTCGACCATACCGTTAATTAACCTCAAGTGAGCTGTGGTTATGTTTATTTTTTAAATCAAAAAGTAATGAAACGAATGAGATTTTCTCCTGATGATATGATTGTCTCGGCTTTGTAATTTCGCTAGCTGCAGTACCGTACAAACCAAAAGACAGTTATGTTCACACACTACTGCTTGGTGGCAGGATATCGAACACTGCATTGGTTGCGAGTACAAACTCCTACTAAGTACTTTAGTGATTTAACGTTGACTAAAAAACAAAAAACTGAAACAATGCCAGAGTGACGTTGGAAATCCGCCACGAGGGAGCGAACACCCGGTAATCCGAACTAAGTTCGCGACCCTTGTTCCGACCTCCTTAAGAAGCGGTATCCAACCCTCACTTTAAACATCTGTAAATTCTATAAATAGTGAATTATCTTTCACAATTAAAACATTATTTTTTTATAGAATGAAGATAAAACTCAAATACTTAAGAACTTACATTAGAAACTTCCAAGTCACAATTTTTTTTCACAAAACGATCTCCTGATGGTACACGCTACACAGAGCTTCAAACAACAAAACAAAGTCCAGGACATAGCTGTTTTGACGCTCATTACTTTGATGCTTTAGATGATTAGTCTCAATAGCTCTTTAATTTCGCTAGCTGCAGTACCCATCAAACCGGAATACGGTAATGTTTACACAGTACTGATTGGCGGCAGAATATCTAGTACTGCGGTTGTACCTACCTAGACGATTTCCGCCTAAAAAAATCTACGACCAAGTACTAGTATGGACTGTGTTTAAGTAAAAGGATTTGGATAGTAATAAAGAAAATAAATAAAGAATATTATTCGATACAATACGGAAAGATAATAATCGAGAGGGAATCGATTTGTTAAAGGTAGTAGATCTCTTTTGCAGGACGTTGTCTAGGCAAGCAGTTTGTAGATATTCAGTTTGAAGTGTACTACAGGGTGTTTGCCGTGGTGGTGCCGGAGTAAGAATAGTACCCCACCCTCTCTGCCCGTGGTTGCCGTAAGAGTCAACTAAGGGATGTAATCCGGAAGATGGGCAGCAGCGTCTTCCTTGAACAATCACACCTAACTGCGCTCGCCTACCCGCCTGCCAGGCGTGGCGAGTATTGGCAAAACCCCTCCCCAGGAGGTGGCCTATGTCCAGCAGTAGACGTCTTATGGCTGATGATGTGTGTGTGATGTGATGTGTATTACAGGGCTGTTTATACTAAGTACCGAATGTATCAAGCGAGCGCCAAAGTGGCAATGCCGTGGGGTTTATTAAGTTTTCTGTCTCTGCAATGGTTATGGGCATTACTCTTACCATCGGGGAAGCATCTAGTTCATCTCATTATTTTTAAATATAAAACTAGTTTAATTGTAAAAAGGATACTTTTCAAAAAAATTATAACCCTATATAATATATATATGTTACCGGCAATCTGTATTATTCAGGTATTGTAGACAATACCTAGGCAATGTATATAATAACTGCGTCGTCTAGGCAATGTGTGAAATATTATGAATATCATTGTCCATTACATGCTTTACCTATGTAATAAATACAATTCCTAGGGGTTGTATAAAACGCCTGCTGTTCCACCGGCAATGTGTAAAATAAATTAATTTTAGTCATATTTATCAATGTTTAACCTAACCTAACCTACCATGCTCTCGTCTTTTACATACATTACCGGCTGCGAATTCGGTACTGTATAGAATACCTAGGCAAAGTATAAAATAAATAATATTTCATACATTACCTACACATTTTAGGTATTCTTTACATTGCCTAGGTATTCTATACAATACCGGATTATACAGATTGCCGGTAACATATATATAAAAATTATAATAATGATGTAAGGATTCTAACGATATCCAAATCTAAATCTAAATCTGTTCATGCGTTTAAGTTATGGCGGAAAATGTATATATGTCCATGAACCCTGAAAACATTACACTCCTTTTATGGGGCAGCTGTGTATAAAGATTAGCATGCTCCATCGTAGACCACATCTTCGCTTAACATGAGGTGAGATGGCGATCAAACGCAAGCCTGCTTCATATCAAAAACAAAGAAACCATTATAATTCAAAACTCAAAACTCAAAGTGCTTTATTTCCTTTAGACCTTACAGGACTCTTGGACACGTCACACGTCACAAATTATGTACATACTTAAAACTAGGAAATCACTTTGATTTTTCGTTCACTTCAATCTTTTTGAGGTAAAGTAAAGAAGCGAACAAGAAACCTTTACCTTGTTAGATTGTTAGTTTTCAAGTTGGAGCAAAACTCGTCCCAAGCTTTTTTATCGTCTAGATAATCTGATATTTTGTAGTAAGCCTTTTTACATAGGATATTTTTGACAATTTGTTTGAATTTATTTATTGATAATTTTTGCAACTCACTAGGAGTTTTTTTGTAGAAGCGTATACTAAATATATAATAAATAGTATAATAAGGATACATTTATCTTGTTTAGCCTAGTTTTGGGCACAGCAAGTTTATTCTTATTTCTAGTATTTAAATTATGTATGTCGCTATTTTTAGGAAAACGATTGATTCATGCAATAAACGTATGTTTGATGTCTAGAATAAGTTTGAGAGCAATGACCGGGTAATTAAAAGTAACCCTCAATTAATAAGAAAAGATATTTCAACTGAACCGTACATCTCCAATTGTAAGGACGCCCCCACACAACCCAATTGACAATGCACTGGGTGTTAGCTTTAATTAAATGTATGAGTTGTCGTAAGAAGATTAGGAACGCCCCTTAAAGCTTCTAAGAATCAGGGTGAATAGCAAATACCTACCTTTATTAGAATAGTAAATGTTCTAACTAAAACCTTGCTTGTATTGACTTAATATTATATATTTTAAATACATACATATCCCGTCTAAGGACAGCAAAAGTTTTTGTAAAAAAAAAAAAAATTGCGTGTATGAAGAATTAAATTGCCTAGCTAGCCCGGCAGACGTCGTCTTACTGACATTTATTTTTATACATATGTATTACAGGACAGGTATATGATCATAGACATTAGATATACCGATCGGTACTTAGGGAAAAAAGGTCGTAAAAGTCAAAATATAAACTTTACAGGAGAAGCATAGAAAAAAATTGTTTTTTCTTTTATTTAAGCGGGTTTCCTCACGTTTAATTTTATCGGAAGCAAGACGAGGCTGCGCGCGCGTTGTCTCAGCTTTGTCCCCATGATGAAGGCCACCGGATATGGCCGAAACTAGTCGGAGTTTCCGATAAAATTAAATGTGAGTAATCCCGCATAAATAAAACAAAAATGTGTCAAGACCACGTCAGTTTCCATAACAAAAAATTGATATATATTTTAGTCTAATCTATAGTGCAATAGTTTAAAAAATATACAAAATACGTAAGACATTTTTACCGCGCGATTTAGTACCAATCGAAAAAAATGGACTATGGAAATTAGATAACGGATAGAATACGGACTATTTATTTTAAAAAAAATGCATTCTTACAATACATACATAACACCCGGATAAAGAATAAACGTTTGTCATCACATAGATGTTTGTTTTGGTGGGAATGGATCCCGCATCCTACAGCTCTTGAAGCAGATAATCTACCAAATGAACTAACAGGGCAGTCAATTAATTGACTGCCCTGTTAGTTTACAAAATTTATTCTTTTTTTTTATTTTAATTGTTTTACTATACGTATTTAAACTGAATTTTTGTGTTCTTTGATTTTATTAGTACAGTCTATTTGACTAAACAATTTGAGGAAACAATGTTCCACTCCATTTCGTCAAACAAATTTCTTAACACAAAATAACAATAAAAATTCTCTGCAACGCCAAACAACCTCCCAACTGGAATCAAAAAGAAATAAAAGCGAAATAGTACGTAACTTTGAACGTTCCAGCCCTACTATAAATCCCTTCGACTGTGCTAGTTTTTGGGACACACTCTCAATGCATCTTAGATTACCGTTCTACAATTCTAAACTTAAACCCAACAGCACAAAGTTTATTTTCACTAAGACAACTTTTATCACAGATAGAGCTACACAAATTCTTAATACTTGAATGGCAGTCATTCAAATATCAACTTTAATGAGAGAGTTGAGGAGTTATTATAGTTTGCAGATACGAGATAGTTTAGGAGCCAGTATCTCAGTTTTGTTGAAGGTAGGAAAGTTGGTGAAGCAAGAATTTAGAGCCAGAGGGTAGGTTGAGAGATAAGAGTTCTGAGAAATGTTTTGGTGTTTAGTACCTTGATGTCAGTGATAAATATTTGGGACTCCGTTTACTGTGTCACAGATAACTTGGCAGCGTCTTCAAGCTGATAAGGAAATGTACAATTTGACATGAATTTTAAATCACGGTATTTAAGGATAAGAAAATTGTTTCAAGTGAAATTTTATAATATTTCACGTTGATTAACACAATAAAACTAATTGAGTAATTCAGGCGTTACTTTGCGGAAGTTCATTTTGAATGTGCAAGGTAGGTATATATTTAGTTTATTTTCGTATTACAGTCTTTTCAGTTCTGAGGATTTAAATTTAACTAACTTGACAACAATTTAGAATAACTTATCCGAAGCTTTACTTAACCCCTTGCCACGTGTTTCGTATTTCTTCTCGTCTTCAGGAGATATTAAATAAATTTTCGGATAAGATTTTTAAATTATTGTCAAATTAGGTAAATTAAAATCCTCATCGCTGTTGTAACTACTAACCATCGAAAGTATTCAAAGTGGCGATGCCCTGGGCTTTGTTCTGTTATTCAAAGTTCTATATATCGCTGTAATAGTCATGGATATGTGGTATCTCTTACCATCAGGAGAGCGTTTCGTTCCTCTTATTACTTTTACATAAAAAAATCCAAACGTAGACCAAAAATCTATATTCGTATGTAAGTATAATTGTTTATCTCGCAATTAGGATCAATATTTACGTGACTAACGTACATTTCATGAAGTTAAACTATTACAGAATGAGTTAACAAGGTAAATAATATTTTTTTTACTTGTACTATGATTTTCCCATACCCTTACAAAAGTTCTATACTGGTCCTAACTAACTCCAGCATATAACGAGCGCATTTACCACCGCCCTTATCTCGGCTACATCTCGATATAGAGTATGCCAGTGTGGAGCAATCCGCCGTAGAGTCGCCCTCCAATTTATTGGACTCGTCCGTCTCTCCCCAAAAAAGGGTCTTAAGATTCCTTTAGATCTCACCTTACATCTTCAAGACTATATCTATAGAGTCTTTGACTGTGTCAATTTGTAACTTACGTGTGATAGTTTTTGAAAGAGAATACTAATTTAAATTGGATACTAATCTATCCTGTTAATTAAGTATATCTAATAATTACATTAAAAAATATATATATATGTATATATTACTTTGACAAAAATGTTATATTTCATTACTTAAGTATCGCGAGTACTATTCTTCCATATATAAGAGCACAAAGATCAATTTAAAAAAAATAGTTAATAGATTTTAATACAAATATTGAATACTTTGTCTAATGAACTGCAACGAAAAAGACAACAACTAAAAGAATAGTAAAAGATTTGTCAAACGAATGCCTTAATAACTGTTCCTAATATAAATAAAACGTATATAATGTTATAATTATGTGTTATAATGAATTACCCCACACCAAGCAAAGCTAAGTAAAATAGGAACCAGAAAACTGATAGAATACTAAATAAATTGTAATTACATACTTATAATAGATACAGAACACCCAGACATAGGATAATCTATATTATATTTTATAATATGATAGGATAATTTTAGCGATGATGGCTCAGTGATTAGCGCGGTAGGTTCGCATACCGAACGGCGTGGGTTCAAATCCCAACAATGAGCTTGAGCTGCTGGTGAAGGAAAACATCGAGAGGAAATCATAGCGTGGTGGTAAGGTACTTTCTACTACTCGGCTGGCTAGCTACCACCCTCAAGTTAAAAATCTGCCGCCATGCTTGAGAGCTCACTTGAGAGCCAGTTCCATTCTAGGCTAGGTGTGCTTTACCATCTTCGACCACACCGTCACTTAACATCAGGTGTGCTGTGGTCAAAGAACTAGCACGTCAACCAATAAAAAAAAAAATACATTTATCATTGCACAATGTTTACCCTGAGTGGGAACCCAACCCACGTATTTCATGAAGCTAAGACAGGCCAACGTCTGTTGAGTTAGCTATTATTGCATAAATGTATGCACTAAAATTGCAGGCGTCTGAGCATAAAGATTCGCTTTTAGCCAAATAGTATATAATTTTACTTTTTTTTTACATTTTAAATCCATCAAATCTGTCGCCTCGGTTACAACATCTCTAGAGAGTTCCAGCGTCCGGGCTGTCCGCCATCAAATCGCATCGCTCCCGGATTAGAGCGGAGTGCGTACTTATCCACGACTCCTTGTTTATAGCTGCATAAAGCTATTATCGGAGAAAATCAACGTCTCATGGCCGGAGTGGAGACATTTGCAGAGATTTCTGTAAGAACACGACTTCACTCGAAACATTTCTGCGTAGGAAGTCGGAGACTTAATTTCCTCGCCCACCCTTTGAAATCATTTAGCCTGGAGTTGGACTTGTTTCCGGGGGAAATCAAAACTTATGTCACAAGTAAGCTTCGGTAGCCTAGTTGGGAAACCGTCTGACTTCCAATCTGGACGTCCTGGTTTCGAATCCCGTGACACGATTTATCTAACTTTCATCTTTTCTAGGTTATGTGTGTATGGCCGCTGACATCAAACGGTGAAAGGAAACATCGTATGGAAAGGTCTACATGTAAGAGAGTTCTTAAAAACCCGCACTTGGCCGGCGTGGTGGACTTCTGCCTTATCCTTAATACAATTTAGGACAATTTATAAAAACAGGGCTAAAAGCTTTTTTTACAAAGAATTAGCCACGCGCGTTTGACCTCATCTCACATGATAGAAAGTGACGATGTGATCGTAGATGATGTATTCTTGCCCAGGAAGTAACTTTCACGTTTGTCTTGAAATTTCCCGGGCTATAGATTTATATATTTATATTTTTTTTCCGGGATTTGGGATTAGAGTTGCGCTGTCCAGGGTGGCTTTCAAAAGGATTCTTAAAAACTGGCTTGTCGAACAGGCATTTTACTCATTCGACGATATTTTTAAAATAATTAAATTTATTAAATAAAAATTAATTGTTTTTTTTTTATGTTTACTTGACTTTAATTGTATTTTTTTTTTGTATAATTTAATTTGATTTTATTTTATTTAATTTAACTTAATGTACGTAGAAATATGACATATAACAAAGATGTTACTAATAAAGAGTCTGAATTTGAATTTTTTGAATTTATATCGTCTCTAACATTCGGTAATCTAAAATTCGGTAATATCGGTTGAATTGCTAGTCCTAGGACTAGCAATTCAACCGATATTACCGAATTTTATTAACTACTACGTTTGGTTTCTTCTTTTGTTAGAAAGATGAAATCTGTATTTTGTTATCTTGAAACACCGCATGCGTCATTATGTTTTTTTTTAATGCCTTACTAATTTACTTTAGTATATTCGTTTCTCAAACTTTTCCTCCGAATCAGTTCGCAACTGTCACGCGGGGAGCCAATCTCCAGAACACGGTTAGGGCAGCGCTGGCATACATTAGTCAGCTGCGGGAACGCCCGTGTGTGGTATTATGGCTTTCTTTGTTTGTATTACTTACTAAACACGGACTTATAACTAACGGACATGAATCAAATCTTAAGCAAACAAGAATTCTTAAGTATGTTGGTATAACAACAATTCAGCAATCGAAAAATTGTTGACAAAAGTAAAAAAATAGTAACATTACAACAGAATAAAAAATATTTATAGTTTGTTGGTTTATTGCAATAAACGTGCTGTTTTTTGGTGATCGTAAATACCTTATTTTGTTTGACCCCAGCTCAACTGACGTAAATTTTTTTAATGTTAAAGTTTTGACACGATTAAGATGCTCTCCTGATTGTAAGAAATAACACTTGTCCATGAACATTGCAGTGATACACAGAAATTTAAGTAACAAAATAAGGTCTAAGGCATAATTGCTTTGGCGCTCATTATTTTGAGACTTTCGATGGTTAGTCTCTGTAAGTTCTCAGTAGTGTAATTTTGCTAGCTGCAGTACCCTTTAAATCGGAATACAGTTACGTTTACACACTACTGCTTAGTGGCAGAATATTTGGTGCTGCTGTGGTACTTACCTAGACGACGTCCTGCTAAGGAAATCTACCACCAGCTAATGTCTCATCATCATCATCATCATTTCAGCTGTAGGACGTCCACTGCTAGGCATAGGCCTCCCCATTGATTTCCACAAAGATCTGTTGGAAGCGGCTCACATCCAGCGCGTTCCTGCGGTCTTTATTAGGTCGTCTGTCCACCTTGTGGGTGGACATCCTACTCTGGGCTTGCCAGTCTGTGGTCTCCACTCCAGAACTTTGCAGCCCTATCGGCCATCAGTTCTGCGTGCTATGTGCCCTGCCCACTGCCACTTCAACTTGCTAATCCGTTGTGTTATGGCGGCTACTTTAGTTCGTCTACGGATCTCCTCATTTCTGATTCGATCTCGTAGGGAAACTCCGAGCATAGCCCTCCATAGCTCGTAATAGCTTTACCTAACGTACAATATTTTTCTAGGATTAAACGACCGTGGTTTTATTCGTCCGAGTGTCGGCGGCACATTTCAATTTGTTTGTCGTGGGGAGAGAGATTAACGGACTTTTTGTCGGGAATAGATTAGCGGAGCCATTTCCATTGTGACGGCTACCCTTGGTGACATTATCTAGGTGAGTTGATCACATTTTTTTTAAAAATAAGTTTGTATTTGACCACACTCCGCCTGATGTTAAGCGAAAAGAAAGTAAAAGTTGCAATCATTCTTATATGAATTTGTTATTAAAATTTTCCCAATGTAGAACATTCAGAAATATTGAAATGATAGTAATTTTTTTCATACCTCGGATTAAGTCTTAAAATAACGAATTTTATGTTAAAAATATTTATAAAACAAAAATTATGTATAAATCATTTTTCTTCATCTGTTTCTGGCATCGCATTATGTGCATTTGCCAGGGTGAAGTATAACGATAGATTCAAGTATTTTAAGATTAATCTAGTAAAATAAGTCTTATTGTTAGTCACACAAAGCAAGTCAAAGTCAAGTCAGTTTCCATTTTGGTTACCTGGAAGAGATCGCTCTAATAAGGCCGCCACTTGTGGCAGTTACTCATAAGATTCTTTTTTTTTTTTTGGTACTTTTTTTTCTGTTTTTGGTGTGCACAATAAAGAGTCTATATCCGTCTATTCTAAGAGTCAAATGTGTACCTCATTACGTGAAGTATTCTCAAACATATTCGTAAAATCAAACGCAAATCCATTCAACGCCATTCACCAAACAACCTGTCAATTTTTCACTCCACATCCCATTTCTCCGCAAACTCAGAACATAATCGAAATCCGTCGAACAAATCGAATCCCATTCTAGAAATTAACATCTGCCCAAATAAGGTCTGCGCTTATTATCTCCACAACAATCGACCCGGATAATTCGTGGGATTTTTCCTCGTGGTATGATGGAATTGGTGTTATTTTTCACAAACATTTCAACTTCGTATAACACAAAGCAATGAGTCTGTGCAAACGATGATTTAGACTTTGTTTTGTGTATCGCTGCGATGAGCATATGCAAGCGTCACCTCTTAAGCTATTACCATACAATGGTCTCATAACTTTTACACAAAAAAAATTTATATAGTTTTGGTCTATAACCTAAAACAAAACGGTGCACACTAGTGACGATAGTGGTTAGTGCAACGTCACACGTCAAATCAGTGTAGGTTTAAAGGTAGGTGTAGTACCAACAGCTTGAGCTGCCGGTGAAGAAAAACTTTGCGAAGTATCTATAGCATGGCAGTAGAGAATTTTCTAGTACTCGGCTGGCTGGCTACCATCCTCAACATGAAATTCTGTTCTGGCAGCCTCACTTGAGAGGCAGTTCCATTCCAGGCAACCTGTGTTTACTATCTTTGATAACACCGTTGTGTGGTGAGCTGTGATCAAACACTTAGTTGTCAAGCATAAAAAAAACTCAGTTGGACGTTGGCCACAGTGATTGCCGGTCGCCTTGATGGAACGAAGTTAGTGGAGAACGATAAAACGTAAATAAAATAATAGAACAATATCAAAGAACATTTATTTATTTGATTATTTAACAGAAATAATTGAGACCTAAGTATTCGAAGAAACATAGCATATTCTTTTTCATGAATAAACTGTAACGTCAAAACATTAGACGTAAGTACCAATAGACAAATACACTCGCAGTAGAGATGTAATTTCCCGACGCAGAGATGTAATTTGTCCCGACGCTGCGAGCGTCAAACCCGTGATATTTCTATTCGGTGGATAATTTCCCGACGCTCGGCGCTCGCGGCCCATTGTTCCCGATTGTAGGCCGCTCTTGTGATGAATGGAATGTGGGCCGATTAGATTACACTTGAACGCGTCGGTGGAAACTCATTTTGAATATTTTTGTTCCTTGACCGACGAGTCGGTCGGAAGCCGTGAATACATTTGTTTAGAAGTAAATTAATATTCTGCTTAACTTTAAAGTTTACCAACTCTTTATAATATACGTTTTAAAAATAAACAACACGGGTTAATTAGCGGTTGTATAACGGCGGCCTTAACGCCTAAAGCGATTTCTCCCAAGCAGACTTTGGATGGACCAGGACAGATGACACAGCTAATATGGTTGGCGGGGTAAAAAGGAAAGAAAAAAATAATATGTACATATGTGTACATAAACAATACTGCATAATTATAATAAACGTTTACATTAAAAATAAAAATTACAAATATGAAAAAATATGTACTTATAGTAGAATACATACTTAAATACACAAGTATCAATTAGCACGAACATATTTCTTTTATTTCTGATTAAACAGTGTTTGATTAATCAGGCAGATAACACAATAATTATAATTTATACCTAGTTCATTTTTTTTTTACTTTTCTTCTAAAAATAATATGAATACGTAGTAGTTTTACAAGGTGGTAGATCTTCTAAGCAGGAGATCGTCGTAGGTATATAAGTGATACCAGATATTTTGCCCGAAAGCAGTAGTGTGTAAACATTACTGTGCTCCGTCTTGAAGGGTCCTACAGCTAGCAAAATTACAGGGCTGTTGGGACTAACCATCGAAAATCTCAAAGTAATGAGCGCCAAAGCAGTGATGCATTGGACTTTGTTTTGGTACTCAAAACTCTGTGTATTGCTGTCAATGGTCATGGACATGAGTTGTCTCTTACCATCAATAAAGCGTCTTGTTTGTCTCAATACTTCTACATATTTAAACTATACTACTACTTATACAAATCAATCGGCGGTATGCGCTTTTCGGAAGTTTATCCCAAAACAGACACCATTTTATTTTTATTATTATCTATGAAAGGAACCTCTCTCTCTCTCTTAACAAAAACTACCAAAATCAAAAGAATATTTCGTGCAAGTTCCTAAGAACAAAGATAAAAGGGAATAACAGAAAGTCCATATCTCTCGTGACTCTAAAAGCCTACTTTCCCGATAAGAACTCTTCAAGTTACATCGTTCCCAACGTCGGACCTTACATTGTTCCCGACACCGGTGTAAATTGACCGCCTTGCGCCACCCCTGTAACAAAAGGTACGGAACCGCTTCTAATTTGTCAAAGCGGAGATAGAATCGCCACACAAGTGCAACACATCCGATAAAAAACCTCTCACACACAATGCATACAGCACACACTTAGAACACAGACTAGAAAGACAGAAACTTAACTGTACCAACAAGTAAAGTTAATAAAGTTGTATTCGTTTTTTTGTTTTATCTACAGTGAAAAATAAAAAGTTTCGGAACCACGTCAGTTTCCATGGTATGTTACTTTTGTTTTATGTTAAAGAAACCTTTTATTATAACTGCTATTTTATAACTGCTAGGTACCTCCTGATCTTTTTGAAGTCGGAGCCAAGCACCGGCACCTAAGCTGGGCTAAGCACCGACTTCAAACAGATCAGTAGGTACCTAGCAGATATAATAATATTTTGTAAAGTAAGTTTATTTTTTGCTTTTTTTTTAAAGTTTGTTTATTTTCGTCATTAAAAACAATTACAGTAACATTATATGAAAATAAGTTTTCTTTCTCTTTTTTCATCTCGCTTAATGTTAGCGAAGATGTGGTCGATGGTCGATACACAATAACTACTACTTCCATCAAAACACATATTCATGCAAACGTACCATAAAGTAATCTGAATGTGTCTAACTTAACAGTCTGTCAAGTGCGAGTCGACCACACATCCTTGCAAAAACAAACGCTAGGGTTGCTCTAACCTCCATGCGGGTATAATCTTTCCCTCACAGATTAAACACTAGTCACTACTACTGCTTCTGATACTAGCTACTATATAATACATGGCTTCACGCAGTCGGCAGCGATTGATAACGTTTTTATTTGCCACTTAAATAGAGGAAACAAGGGTCCGGGATGAAGTGGAAGACGCCTAAATCCCCTTGATGCGGGAAAAGTTTTGAAGTTTAGCAATTGGAGTTCAGTGGTGAGCGGGTACGATTCGCACGCCGTAGAGCGTGAGTTCAAATATTAACAGTGAGATTTAGCTTTTAGTTTGTAGCGATGATAGACTAGTGGTTAGCCCGGTCGGTTCACACGCCGAAGGACGTGGGTTCAAACCCCAACAATAAGATTGAGCTGCTGGTGAAGGAAACCATACCATGATGGCTGGGTACTTTCTAATACTCGATTGGCTAGCTTCCACCCTCAAGTTGAAAACCTTTCGCCAAGCACGTAGCTGTGTGTTTTGGCAGCCTAGCTTGAGGACCAGTTTCATTCCAGGTGTTTGTCATCCTCAACCACGCCAAAATGTTTGCCTGTATGTGCCTTGTGTAAACTGTGGTCAAAACGTTTAGCCTGAAATTTTTTAAAAATAAAAACTAAAAATATTGTTAGAAAACAATAGTATGGGTACACGAGAGTTATAAATCCGTTGTCAAATATCTTATGTTGTTTCGACAACATCACTTGAGAGCTAAATCTCATTCTAGGTTAAACCAACATCAAATACAAATCTTTTAATTACACACACCAAAGCTACGGGTCCTTTTTCCATTCATATTTAAAAATATCAAAACCATAACATGTGTCAATATAATGAAAAAGTCAATATACTAATATGTCAAATATAAAATGTGTCAATATGATTAAATATCAATAAAAAAATATAATAAGCTCCTTGTACCTTGCTGTTCCATGTCATTAAAGATTTAATCTAAAACAAAAAGTTTTGAGGCATATTGACAGTCCTGATGTCTCATTTATTAGTAGATTTCGATCTTGAGCCGTAGGGCATAGGTTCAAATCCCACCCAGAATAATCATTTATGTGGCAAACATAGACGTTTGTTCTGTGTCTATGTGTTCCCTATGTATTATAAGTATGTATTTACACAATGAATTCGCTATCAACAGAAAAAATCTCCTTTCTCACAATCATTATATTTAATTACGGTCTCTCATGTCTGACTGTGCGTGAGCACGTAATCAATCTTGCCCCCCCCTCCTAACCCCTGCTTACCCTTATTTTCCCGCCTAGAGGTGAGAGGTAAAAATTGTCGAGTAATAGCACTATAACAGACTTATGGATGACACAATGTACGAAGTGTATGGTTTGCTAAAATCTAGTATTGCGCGTTCCAAAAGAAAATCTAGCAATTCTTTTTAATCTTTTTTTATAAATGTTACGAGCCGAAACGGGTCGTAAGGTAAGATCTCCTGATGGTAAGAGATAACTCCTGTCGACGACTATTGCAGCGATACACAAAACATTGTGTAGCAAAACAAAGTCCAGGGCATCGCTGCTTTGGCGCTCATTACATTGAGACATTAGATGGTTAGTCTTAAAATCTCTGTAATTTTGCTAGCTGCAGTACCTATACAGCTTTGTATACCCAATTTTGGGTAAAGTATGCTCTAAGCTTCGAGTAGACAACCAAAAATTTATCTGAGGCTCTAAGCGACATTTTTATTTTTATATATTTAATTTATATCGTGACGTCGAAACAACAATCATAAAACTGAAATGGAGTTGGGCAGGACATGTTGCCAGGCAGAATGATGGCAGGTGGACTTAAACGTTGACAGATTGGTGGCCACGAACTGGAAAACGAAGCGTCGTCGCCCACCACCTTGTTAGGTAGACTCGCTCGATACGAGTGACACTTACCGACAGAAAAGTAACCATCAGATTACTCAACTAAAAAACCCTAAATTTCCAAAAAAAAAAAATAGCTCTAGGCCACCCTTTAAAACGCTTGACTTGATAAAACTATAAGATGACCCTTTTTAACTGTGTTTTTAGGACCAGCAAAAAAATGTCATACCAAAAAGATATCTTAATTTTTATTCGTGGGTATTGTACATTAGGCGTCAAATAAACGTGAGAAAATTTTGAAAGTTCAGGTGAAACCACGGAGCGCGACTAGTTTGAAATGAATAAAGTTTTAACAGAACACTGGCGCTAAATGGATATGTCTTGTTACGTTTTGTCACGCTGCATGTTTTATGAAGCAGGTGGTGAATGACGGGATCAGCGGGGCTGCGGGACGCCTCGCGTGTCACGCTCTATATTGGCACGTTGTTAGCTGACGCGCTGTCTCCGATAGGAAGCATTGGATGGATAAGTAAGGGGAAATGTACACGTGTGGCGGAACAATTCATCTACCTTATTAGTCTCGCATAGAATGTTTTTTTTTATATTGCGTTTTCAATTACAATACAATATTTTATTGACAACACAAATCAGATTCCTTTATATTTATTATTTCAAGTATATCAGTAAAAAGTCAAAATATTGAGTACCTGGATGACTGAGCTTTGCTCGGCTGAAAAAACGGTTAAAACGACGTTTTCTAAAAATGAAACCTAGCTAGATCGATTTATCGCCCCCGAAATCCCCTGCATACTAAATTTCATGAAAATCGTTGGAGCCGTTTCAGAGATTCAGATTATATATATATACAAGAATTGCTCGTTTAAATATATTAGATAGATTAGATTAGATAGATAAATATGTCAATAAACTAAACTTCATCTCGTATATGTACTACAATTAGTAATGTTTGTATGTTGAATCCCATTATTATCTCAATGAATACGGCGACAAATACAATAATTTTGTAAATTTATGGTAATAATTCAGACATGTCCATATACCTATAACGATAAAGAAAAATGTCAAATAATAACTCATAAAAAAAAAAACAAATAATACGAATAATAATTTAATTATAAATCTTTAAGATGATTACCTGATCTGTTATAATTTACCTACGTTAAATTTTATTTTTGTTGATAATAATTAATTTGTTTAGAATTGTTACATTTTAGTGAATTCAAACTATGTTACTAACGTAATATTTACATTATTATTTATTTTGTACATTATTGTGTATAGCATTACTCTTTACTTCGTTTTGTGTCTTACTAGCAGTCAAAGTTAATATTTCGGCATATTTACTAAATTTTAACACAAAAAATCAAAGCCTACATAGTTTTTACTTTATTTTGAAATGTTGCATTTCAAACATTCAAAGTGACAATAGAATGGAGATACCGTGTCACGCTGCACGTTTCATGAACCGGTTCGGATCCGGTGTAAACCGGTTCGAACTAGATCGTTGCGGATTAGGGCTGCGTCAGCGGTGTTGTAGTACAATGTACCCGACACGGGGCTAAAGTGCACAACGGTGTCGCAAGACGGTGCAGTGAAATGTATTGCAGTTTGTCATGACAAACAAAGGAGTGAAATTTAAGAAAGGTTACGAATATTAAACGAAATAAAAGGATTTTTATGCAGCTATTTTTTAAGTTAGGTATTGACAACAGCTCACCATAAGATGAACTGTTGCCTTCACATCGGTCAAATTACTGAAATCGAAGATGACACACTTAACATGAAATGGGAACAGGCTCATAAGCTGCTGCAATGTATTGTTAAGTGCTTGGTGCATATTTTAATGGTTATAAGAGTGGTAGCTAACCAGTCCAGAACTAGAATGTATCGCTATGCTGTGGTTTCTTCTTAATGTTTTCCTTCATCGACACTTTCAAGCTCGTTGTTGGGGTTTTAACTTTGTAGGCGTATGATTTGATCGCGCTAACCACTGAGCTACGTGAGCTAAATTATTGTCCGCTTATTTCATTTCACGTAACGAGCATAAATTATGTCTAAATGAATAAATAATTGTCTTTATTATATTACGTCTGATCACTCACGATAAAAACTTATTGCTATATATGTATTTATATATTTCTGCGTACAGGTGTTGACATCCATCATAATTAAATAATAAACAAAATGGTTTATTTCTTTTTTGTTTTTGGTTTCGCATTGCGTGCATTTGCCAGTATCAAGCAGTTGTTTAGTTTTTGTACACAATTTTTTTTCTCTCTCTCTTTTTTAAGATATATTGTATGTTACAATATTTCGATTGTTAGTGTACAATAAATTTGTATTATATTCTATTTTTATACAAAAACATTCAAAATCAAAATCAAAAGTCATTTATTCAGTTTAGGCCCTGGTAAGGCACTTATGAACGTTAAGTTACATGTTTGAATCTACCACCGGCTCGTAATTACACTTCAACTGAGAAGACTCCGGCAAGAAACTCAGCAAGACATTTTTTTGTGGATCTTTCTTTTCATATTAGGTTACAATTTACAGTTATAAATATTAATACATACATTATGCTTACTACAATTGTCACTTAGCCAGGGGGATGCAAGTGCAGAGAGAAGCTACAACAACCATATATTCCTGTCTTCCACGTAATGAGTCACCTTATAGTAGGCTTTGTCAATTAACCTCTGCTTTATAAAATCTTTGAATTTATTATAGGACATTTTAGTTACCTCAAGTGGGATTTAATTATAGAATCTAACGCAATTCCCGAGAAAAGACTTATTAGCTTTAAATAACCTGAATCTAGGTGTCACAATTTTATCTTTATTTCTTGTATTCAAGTTATGGTGGCTACTATTAATTTCAAATGAATTTAATTTTTTCCGAACAAACATAATGATTAATTATTAATAAATTCGAAAAACACAAGTCAGAAAAATAATATACTGTTACGGCCTTTTTCAAAACTGCCGAAAGGTACTTATGTATCTTGCATCCCGGTAATAAATGATGATATAAAAAAATATCTAGTAAGTTTATGATTATCATTATACTAGTTTTATATCGACTACCATCATGAAAATATCTATCATATCTAATTCAAGTCGCGAGTAAATTGGTTTCTTCTAGGCAAGCGTGCTCTATTTTAAACCGCGTCTTCGATTAACATCAAAAGGATTTATTAAAAAAAATATGCTAAAATCTTAACGGTAACTTCATTAATTGAGGCACTTAAACGAATTTGAGTTAACAGCATCCTGAATTGCAATCTCCGTCCTAATGAATGTCCATTACATTTCGCACACGTAGATCAATTTGCCACTACGCGGCGCCACTGCTGCGCTTAATCTCGGACGACACGCTTTAGGACGTCCCGTTGTACATTTGTCACGCGTCTTGACTCGTCTGTATGCAGCTTAACAATAATACTGATAAATCAATTTAAGACTTAAAGTCAAGTGATAAGGTACATATTCCAATAAAGCATAGTTTGTTGACGTAATGGGAGTTTAGAGAGCATCTGCATCCAATATATGGCTGTCTTAGAATACATTTCTAATTTTATAAATGTCTACTGAAGTGGTTTAGTGAAGTAAATCAAGTAATATGGTATAGCTGAGTGGTTATCGTGGTCAGTTCACACGCCAACAGGCGTGGGTTCAATTCCTAACTATAAGCTTAAGCTGCCGGTGAAGGAAGGCATCGGGAAGAAATCATAACATGGTGGTAGGATGCTATGCAGTTTGCGGCTGGCTACATTGAAAAATTCAAAAAAAATCCGCCTACCGTCTAACGGTGAGTTCGGGCAGCTTCACTTGATAACCAGTTCTATTCCGTCATTTAACATTCAGGTAAGCTGTGCTCAAATATATAGCCTGTTACCATAAAAAATTTAATGAAAAAATACATTGTTATTTATATTTATTTTAATACATGTTGAATATAAATCAAACTTATTTTTTAAAGAAAAAGAATCGAAGAAAAATAAAGGGGGTAAAAGGTACAATGATTTTCTTTTTACACGAATGTCCAAAAAAGTAGTGTTAAGTTTTCAAAGTTCATGTTTGTATGTATGTATTTCTTCATTCCACCATAACTTTTGAACGCCTGAACACATTTGGATGTATTTATAGAATTTTTACACAATTTTGAGTGACACTGGCTATAATTTTATGCAAAAAATATTAGTGTTTTTAATAAGCTTCTTATTTTAATTTATTATTTAATGAAAGCATACTTACTTTTAGCAAAACATTTATTGTGATAGAGTCTGAATTCATAACATAGACTCGAAAATACCAAAAATAAGTTACAGTCAAAGACATTTCAAAAGTTACAACATTCAAAAGCGCTTCAAACAATAGAGCCCCTATATTACATTGTCGGGGTATCTAAAACGGAATATTCATTTAATTTACGACTTTACCTTAAAACGGCGGTGTCTGAGAGGAAATCATTAGCATTTTCTACAATGGAATGGGTATTCTACTAAAGTTAATAGAGTTGAGATGCTAACTTGTCGACATGTAAAATGTCGAGAAACAAAATTCTATCTACTTTTTATAAGTCGATCTGTCAAAAAATAATTAATATAACTCTTTATTACTTACACCAGAAATATAATTATCAACATCAGCCTGTAATCGACCACTGTTGAGCATATGCCTCTTGTACGCCACTCGTCCCAGTCCTGTGCCAATCTTGTCCAGGTTCGACCCACGATTTTTATCATGTCGTTTACCCAACGAGCTGGTGGACCAACGTTCCGTTATTTATAAAATAAACAACTTAACAATAGTGCAATAACGGCGTGAATGTTATGAGCGATCTCTGTCAGGCAACCTTTATAAATAATACTTATGTGGAACCAAAATAATTATATAAGTTTTTTTTTTAAATTACAAATAGGCTTGCGTTTGACTGCCAACTCGCTTGATGTTAAACGAAAATGCGGTTTACGGTGGAACACGCCCGCCTAGAAGAAACCAATTCACTCGCGACTTGAAGGCACCCAGATTGCATCTATCAGGGAACACCCACTCGGGCAGCAAATTCCATTATTTAGCGATTCGTTTAATGAAGGTAAATTCGAACAGATTAGTTTGAGTTTTTGATATCAATCGTGAAGTTTTATTATTTAAATTGACGTTTCACCCATGTAACCATTTGGAGCGGCTTGAAAGCGGCTCATCACGACAAAAAAAAACACGTTTGTGTAAATTACGCAAGTACACAAGTTACAAATGTGTTAAGCAACCTTCACTAGTTAAAAAAAAAAAAACAAACCCCAACCTTTTGATGTTATTTGAACATTTCGATGTTTGTTACTCAATCACGCAAAAACAGCTGAATGGATTTGAATGAAATTTAACACACAGATAGTTTATTCTCTGTTTTAACACGAAACATACTTTTCACCTCGGAAAATGTTTAATTCTTGTGGAATTATCAAATAACAAACTATGGGAAGAAAGTAAAACTCTTAAGTTAACGCGGTGTAAGTAGTGGGCTAATAGGTAAAAAATAAAAAGGTCATCGAGTCATCAAAAGCACTGGACAAGATTTTTATCGATATCACTAATTGCCTCGTCTCATCCCTAGCCCTTACCCCACACTGGTAATTGTGCGTCCACGTTTCGGGGTATGAACACATAAATTACGCCTTTTATCCATTCCCGATTCCCATTGCTGTCATTGTCCCACCCCTATTTAAATGAAATACCTCACAAGAACTTTAAACTTTTTCTTCAAATTACGCAAAAAAACTTCATCATTAATATATTTTTTTGTCTAGCTTTGATGCAGATAAAATGCGTTCCATTTAAGAAAAATAAAAATAAATTTAATTATAATTATTTATAAATTATCCACACAGGTTGTTATTATCAAAACTTAGCTCTACTAATTAATGCTTAACAGCTTTAGCCAGTCTCAAAAAATATGCTTATTCATATTAAATATATATAACAAATTATAGTATAATGAATGCAGCCTAGTACCTATTGCATTATACAACAGTAAATGGCATTTGACAGTCTACGTAAATAAGGGAAAATACATAAATAAAATTACTATAAAAGCTTAAGTTTAGCCAACAAAATAAAAATTACTGAAACATATTTACAGTCTGTGTATTTTTTTAAATAAATATGAAATAAGATGCGTATGCATTTGTTACTGATATTAATGAATAACTCTTGTATGTATATTTTCAGAAGTAAAAATAGAAAACATCAAGAATATTTATCCACTTCGGAACACAAATTGTTCTTAAAAGACGCAACCATAAACGATTTTTCCTAATTTTAAGGACTTAAAGTTAGTGATTGCATAACTATTTTATCTGAGGGACTGGTAGGCGTTTATACTAGTAATTAAGCTGTGCTCCACTAAAGTACCAAGAAATAATAAAAAAAATAAAAAAATACAACAATCAAAATTCGAGCAGTAAGTAGGTAACTATTATATGTAATTGTACACACAAGATGATTTTCACACAGGTTCATAAATATTATAAACCTATAAAACACAATAATTATGTTTACAACGGGGGTTAAAAAAGGGACACATTTACGTAGGTTCAATAGCTGCGTCCCTTTTTATTCGGCCACGTGAAATGGCGGTACCTCGAAAAGAAAACATTTCCTGGAAAGTAAATAACTAACACAAAACAAATTAATACCGCGAACAACTGGCGCCCAATCTACGGTTCTAAGGAGCTAATCAGTTTCGCTCCAGATTAGTGTAGCGGTTCTACGTGTAGCTGCTACGGCTACGTCGTAGCTCACCTGCTACGAACTACGCCGTAACCGCAGCCGTAACCCGCTACGTGGCACTACGTTAATTAGATCGTAGCATGTATCGTGCCATTTTATTTAATTTTAACGGAGCTTGCAACCGTTTAGTCTTTAAAGGAAATTTCACCTACAAAAGAACACGTGTTAAACAACATAAAACTAGATGTTGTTTCTTTTTGTTGTGTCGCAAAACGTTACGTTTCATCATCATCGTCAGTCTATCGAAATCCACTGGTGGAGATAGGCCTCTCCCAAGACACTCCACTCAGACCGATCTTCGGCTATTCGCTTTCACCGGCAGCTGTCCTGTGTATCGTCACTCCATCGAGTCTCAGGGTGTCCTACTCTACGTTTGGTAATTCACAGTTTCCACTGTAATAATACTCATAATTCTTTACTTACATAAAAATGCCAATTTGGAAAGCTTTGATTAAAATATATCTAAAATCCTAAGCAAAGTGTTACTTAATTTTGCATTGCAGTCTCTAGAAAAGCTGTCACATTATTTATTAATTATTGATTAATTATTTTTTAATTATTTATTAAGTATTCATTAATATAACAAAGTCAGACAACCTAATAAAGACCGCAGGAACGCGCTGGATGCGAGCCGCTTCCAACCGGTCTTTGTGGAAATCAATGGGAGAGGCCTATGTCCAGCAGTGGACGTCATACGGCTAATGATGATGATAATAATGTCTATACCACAATAATCTGAATTTGCCTAATAAGGAAAAACGACAGTTAAATCCAGACACGGCGGTGCTTAGCCTAGCTTAGGTGTCGGTGCTTGACACCGACTTCAAATAGATCAGTAGGTACCTAGCAAGTATAATTTAATACTTTGTAAAGTAAATATATTTTTCGCTTTTTATTGCCGATGTTTTTTTCTTAAAGTGGGTTTTACTTTTTTTTTAAAGTTTGTTAATTTTTCAATTTTTAATTAATTTATTTTCACGCCAACAAACACTTGAACAGTACTAAGATTCAAAAACGTCTTGCCAAAGACAATTACATCGTCCAGGTAAACAAAAATTTTCATTAAAAAAATGTTCATAAAATAAAAACAACTGGGCCAAACTATGTTAAATTTTTATAGGACCAAATGGCAACTATTCCGCATCAAACTAAAGAAACACGTAAATCGGATCATAAATCTCAGCGTAATCGGTGTATTATACATAATTTAGATAAAAATACCAATAAAATTGAGAACCTCCTCCTTTTTGAAGTCGGTTAAATACCCGATACAGAATTTATAATAAGAAAAATGATTTTACAAATGAATCAAATCGTAGAATACTTTTAAATATCACAAATTTGTATATTTTTTTTTAAATAAAATGGCGGTAGAATTTAAAATCACTGTTTCTCGTGCCTTTCGTTGACATTGAGGGGAGCACGCCCGA
The DNA here is from genome assembly GCA_950106695.1 of Biston stratarius. Taxonomy (NCBI): domain Eukaryota; kingdom Metazoa; phylum Arthropoda; class Insecta; order Lepidoptera; family Geometridae; genus Biston; species Biston stratarius. Next base: position 13,868,564 of record OX467110.1, on the reverse strand, counting down.
GCGGCGCCCCCGCGCGCCGGCGGAGTGTGCGCGCAGCCGATTGCGAGCTAACGAAGCGGAAAGCAGCTTTATGCAGCGCTATCATAAATCTCACTGTCCGTATGTATTTTAATTTTACATTTACGTCAAAAACATCGGAAAAAAATCGTGTTAAATTTATTATAAAACAAAAAATAATAATACAATACATAAATTTATTGATAACTTCGTAGTTACATGTCCTAAATTAAATAAAAATTATCATTATATAAAGATCAAATAATAAATTAATTTACATTTATAACAATTAATATCAAGACTACATACAGATTTCAGGGCAGCTCAAAAAATGTATAATTGTCGTAAAACAGCTGATCTAATACGGTTCAAACTAATATTATTAAAAAAAACCGTCACTCAGTCTGTCTGTTACCTCTTCACGCCTAAGCGGTTGATCTGATCTTACTATAATTTGATAAAGAGATAGTTTCATCATTCTTAATATAAATAATAGTAATAATAAATATGGCGGTGCCGGCGTAAGAATTGTACCCCACTCTCACTACCCGTGGTTGCCGAAAGAGTCGGCTAAGGGATGTAATCCGGAAGATGGGCAGCAGCGTCTTCCTTGAACAATCACACCTAACTGCCCTCGCCAACCCGCTTGCCAAGCGTGGCGAGTATTGGCAAAACCCCCCCAGGAGGAGGCCTATGTCCAGCAGTGGACGTCCTATGGCTGATTATGTGAGGGTACTTTCTAGTACTCGGCTGGCTAGCTACCCGTAAGTTGAAAATCTGCCGCCAGGCACCTAACAGTGTGTTCCGGCAGCCTCACTTGAGAGCCAGTTCCATTCCAGGCTAGGTGTATTTACCGTATCCGACCACACCGTCACTTAATATCAGGTGAGCTGTGATAAAACACTTAACCTGTCGACCATAAAAAAGTACCCCTATTTTTTATTTCTAATATGCTTGCGTTTGTCCGCCAACCTGCCTGATGTAAAGCGAAGATGCGGTATACGGTGGAGCACGCTCGCCTAGAAGAAACCGATTCATTCACGACTTGAAGGCACACAGATTGTAACCATCAGGGCACACCCACTCGGATAACAAATTCCATTGTTTAGCGGTTCGCACAATGAAGGTAGATTCGAACCGTTTAGTTCGAGTTTTTGGATTATAATTATAATAAATAATCTGACCCGGAGGGACAGGCATAATAGCTGCCAATGCAATCATAAACAATATACGACGCGGCGATGCCTGCGGTCATCGTTGCACGTAAGTTATACAGCACATTATGCACGAAACTTGACATTTAGTTACACTACTGTTTGATATAGAATTTGAGTACACAGGGTTGTAAGCTTAGGCATATTAAGTCAAAAGGGGGTCATTGTATTCACCATTATCAACCACTATATTCTGTGTACTACAACCTGAGCTTTTTTTATAGTTGACAAGCTAGGTGTTTGACCACAGCTCCTGATGTTAAGTGACGGTGTGGTCGTCAGTGGTTAGCGCATAGGTCGCATTTAAAGATGTACGTTGTACTTCACATTGTAATAATTACAATATTACTTTAATCCAATGTATTCATCCAGAGTGTCAGCTATCTTTTAACCAAATTTCATCAAAATCGGTCCAGCCGTTTCAGCATGAAAAAGTAACAAACGTAAACACACTCGTAAACTTTCGCCTTTATAATATTACTAACGACCCGCCCCGGCTTCAAACACCTAGCCTATCAACCGCAAAAGAGAATAATAAAATAACGTAGAAGGGAATACGTAGATAAAGGTCACGGAGGCTGGATAAGGTTGTAATGCCTATACTCTGTTAGATTCTACGCCCACGCGTAATCCGACACAACAAGAGACTAACAATCTGACACGATGAACATATACAGTATACACAACCAGTATTGAAGCACTATCTCATTGTCACTCTCACTCAATTATCATCATTAAGTTCTGAGTAGCACGGTTCACAGCTAATTGGCTCGTCATCGCCCGATATGACTTCATGACTAATCAAATCTGTCGGGCCTGTGTTTAAGAGCGTACAAGGCAATTGATTTACGACCGTATGTTGGTAAGTTATGGTTTATTTTCCGTTTTGGTGGTGATTGAAAGCTAGTGTCTGGTGTGGACAATGAGGCGTGAGTACAATAGACAATATTCCGTAAAATCTATGAGCTGTTGGGAGAGAAATGAAGCGGGGTTGGATTTATTAAGCTGATACGAGTCATTGCGCTCGGCGATACATCGCTATAGTGAGTTACTATGTAAGTCTCGAAAGTGTGTTTTCGGAGAAAAAAAAATAGTATTTCACTAGATATTCATATTAATTGATTCAGGCGTTACTTTGCGGAAGTACATTTTGAGTATTTGAAAGTTATTTTGCAAGCTTTTATTTAACTTGCAATGTACGTATGTACATACTTGCCGTGGTGGTGCCGGTGTAAGAATAGTACTCCACCCTCTCTACCCGTGGTTGCAGTAAAAGTCGGCTAAGGGATGTAATCCGGAAGATGGGCAGCAGCGTCTTCCTTGAACAATCACACCTAACTGCGCTCGCCAACCCGCCTGCCAAGAGTGGCGAGTATTGGAAAAACCCCCCCAGGAGGAGGCCTATGTGCAGCAGTGGACGTCCTATGGCTGATGATGATGATGATGATGATGTATGTATGTATGTATGTATGTATGTTTGTTCGGGTGAAATCTTGCTAGTTAAATTTGACCCACTTTCCGATGTCGGATTGGACTCAAATTTTGTTTACTTATGTATCTTTATAATACCATGGAACTGGTGTAATGGTGGAGACGGAGGCTGACAATAGGAACTTCTGAAATAAAATAAACCTTTTTACTTTGCTAAAACTATTACTTTGAGACTAGATGATTAGTCTCAACAGCCCTGTAATGTCTGCTGTACCCTTCAAACTGAAACACAGGATTTTTTATACACTACTGCTTTGGGCAGAATAACTGGCACTGTATCGCTACCTACAAAGTATTTGTACTTGTTTAAGGGCATATATTTCCACTCAGTTGAGCTGAATATTTTTCTATTAAAGTTGACCCGATGGTAAATAAACCTTAAAAGTGCTTAACAATAGCTTGAGTCACATTCTCATTCCATTATATGTGTATATTTTTTATATCAGTCTCCCATTTATAGAGATTTTATTTATCGTTATTCGTTTTCATAAGGCTTCGAGAGTTTAGTTAGCGGAGATTTTTTCGGGCGAAATGCTTTTTAGGTGGAATTTTCTGGGATTATTGTGCTTTTAAAAAACAGGATTACGTTTTGGTAATCTGAATAAAAACCTCCCGAAAGGCGGCCTGATTCTTTTGTTTCAATGATTAATTTCGTTCATTTTCATTCTTTCATAATTTTTCATCAACCACTTTTTTATGAGACTTATTTATAAATCAGTATCATCTTTATAGAAACATTATGAAATTAGTATTTTTTTATAAATAAATGTTAATATTATGATATTTTACATAGCACCATCTAGCCCCTAACAAAAGCAAGGTTTATACTATGGAAACCAAATAACTAACAGAATATTTTATTCTTAAATGCGTATATACTTATCCTACGTATACTAATATTATAAATGTGAAAGTTTGTATGTTTGTTACTCCATCACGCAAAAACAGCTAAACAGATTTTATATTTTGATATATATATTTTTTTAATCAAAAAAATGTTAGGTTGGGATTAGCAAAAAACGATCTAATTAAAATTTGGTATAGATACGTCTTATGGAACGACAAAAGGTATCCTTTATCATAATCTAATAATAAAATAGCGCTTGTTCCATGACTATTGCTTATTTATTATTTGCACATGTTTCAATTCTCTCTGAAACTTATTCTAAAGTTAACACAGACCAAGTCGCGAGTATAAGCTAGTAATACATATGCAGGACACAAATGTTTGTCCTAAGTGGAAATCGAAACCACGCCACGCCACGCTACAGAATACACTCTTAAATCAGAAACACAACTAAATGAGCTAACAGTCATGTTAAATCTAAACTTGATAAACTTTCGACTAAACTTTAATTTTTAACTTTTTTAAAAATAACAGTTGTATAAAGAACCCTTAATTTTCCATTCACAAAATTAAACCGCCATCAAAAAAGTCACTCTGACCAAAAACGGGCCGACTTCCATAACAAAGTTAATTAATCACTTCAAAATTAACTTCTAAAAGTCACTTTATATTTCAGCATTTCAACCGGCCTTAACCGGTTCGGGCCTGTTAGAACTGGATCTGACCGGTTACATTTCAAACGTCACAGAATGAAAAGGTCACAGGACAAAAAAGAAATATGCGGGATCCTCGTGTGCCGCCCATTTTTCCTATAGAACCCCTTTTTTTGCGCTCCACCGTATTGTTGGCACTGTAGTTTTTATTGCTCTGAGCAGATATGTTAGAATTTTCTGCGAAAAAGGTGTTGTGCTATCCAGATAGCTCTAGAGGTATTTTCTAAGAGTAAAGGGTAATAATGTTTTTTTTTTTTTTTGTAGCGATGATAGCTCAGTGGTTAGCGCGGTCGGTTCGCATGCCGTAGGGCCTGGGTTGAAACCCCAACAATGAGTTTGAGCTGCCGGTAAAGGAAAACATCATGAGGAAACCATAGCATGGTGGCAGGGTACTTTCTAGTACTCGGCTGGCTAGCAAGTTAAAAATCTGCCGCCAAGCACCTAACGGTGTGTTCCGGCAGCCTCACTCGAGAGCCAGTTCCATTCCAGGCTAGGTGTGCTTTGCCATCTTCGACCACACCGTCACTTAACATCAGGTGAGCGGCGGTCAAACACATAACCTGTCAATCATAAAAAAACAACACTGCACTGACTCCGAGGTACTCTATCTCTCGCTATTTGTTACACGACTGCTAAAAAAAGGAGTATAATGTTTTCCGGGTTCATGCATATAATTATGTATGAATGTGAGTTTCTTTATTTCACCATAACTTTTAAATGCCTTTACAGATTTGGATGTATGGGTGTCGTTATAATTCTTAACATCATCCCACGTGACACGGGCTATAAATGTCTTCTATGAAATGTTTCGTTTGTCACAGTCGTGTTTCTAATGATAATTCAATGATTCTTGTCGTATGCTAAATACACTCATACAAAGACTTATGTCGCATGATACATCACTTGTCTGCGTGTGTGGGTGAATTATTCCCATATGTAAAATGAAACTGCCGGACCTTGGAGTCTTCACCCATTTTTACTACTATTATAATATATTTGTTATGTTTATATTAACTTTTCAAATACCTATCCAAAACTTAATGCATCCTACTAATATTAAAAATGTAAAAGTTTGTATGTTTGGATGTTTGTAGCTAAACCACGCAAAAGCGGCCGAATGGAAATTTGGCACACATAATATAGTTTATTACCTGTTTTAACATATAGGATTCTTTTTATATCAGATTTCATTTAAAAGCATATCATTCGTTTATTTCTTCATGAATTTTTTAAGTTCCACAAACTGAACATTTTTTTTTTAATTCCTCGCGCACGAATTCTCGGTCAAAATTATAAATATACCTAAACATTAAAGTAAAAAAAAAAATTGCATGTATTTTAAACTTTGGAAGGCTAACACGTTGTCTTTCACATATTTTAACATGCGAGCTATTACTTTAACGTAACAAAATCATTGCAATGAATTAAAAACTTCGTTGTTATTTGAATAACGGATGACAGACCCCTGTATAAATATGAACCTTTTCACTATTAAATCAATACAACAAAAACCGAATCTAATTCCTATCCCCACATTTAAGTAATTCACTTAGAGCGCCGCCATGTGGTAGGAAAGGGGAACTAATTGTGACATCACACAGAGATAACGAAATTATTGTTTGATAGAATTATGGCATGTTCTTTGCGGTTTCGATATAATGCAGTTATATTGCGTGAGGGCTCGAGAGATGCGGTTAGTTACCAGTTGCCACACACATTTGCGGCAGATGGTGCGGCCATCAAAGTGACAATATTTCTGAGGTACTTGTTATTTTATTTGGTGGTAGATCACCAAAACAGGATGACCTCTAGGTACCACTGCATTACCAGATATTCTGACGCCAAGCAGTAGTGTGTAAACTACTGGGGCTTTCGAGACTACCCATCGAAAGTGGCAAAGTAATGTTTTGGATTTTGTTTTGTTACTACAAAGTTATGCGTATCGTTGCAATGGTCATGGACATGCGTCATCTCATACTATCAATGTATGTATACAATACACTAACCTAACACTCGCCGAGATTTACAAATAATCAATACACGTTTGGCTTCCATCAGCACAAATTGGCACATCACTTGGCGTATTGTAAGTTCTCTTGTACTCTATATAACTCCAAGGTATACTGTATTAAACTTTATGCCAATGGTGAACAATTCGAACCTATCTGAGTTATAGTATCATATAAAATACATGTTTGCAGCGATGATGGCTCAGTGGTTAGCGCGGTTGGTTCACATGCCGAAGATGCCGGTGAAGGAAACATACCTACTACAAAATATACCTAAACACGGCTAGGTTTTAGATATTTTGATTTGAAAGTCAAACTACTGGACCGATTTTCAAGAAATTCTAATTCTCTATTGGACCATTCTGAAGGACCTTTCAGGAGTTCTGATGTAAAAAAACATAAAAAAATACAAACGAATTGAGAACCTCCTCCTTTTTTGAAGTCGATTAAAAAGCCAAGTAATGATGATGTTTAAAATTCCTATGCTTAACTTTAAAATTCCTATTCATTCTTTCATTCATTCATTTTATATGTTCTGCGAACTGAACAAACATTTTTTGTTAAATTCTACGCGGGTTTCAAAATTAATTATCTAAAATTTGAGCCCGGTATTCTTTACTGAGATCCGACTCCCGTGGCTCGATGGAGTGATGATATACAGGCTAGCGGTGGCTAGGAGCGTAAAGTCGAACCGTGTCTTGAGACAGACAAACATACAGTAGTGGACTAAAATGCTTGACGATGATGATTCCTTAGTTATTAATCTTCGCATATAAATAAAAAAGTTTATTTTTATAATGTAGTTTTTTGTTTAGAAAGGAAATAATAGTGAAAAATAGCAAACATACATTGGAAACAAGTGTTTCTCGGCGTGAACATAAATTAAATAAAATTAAAAATAAACAAACTTAAAAAAAAATGAAAACCGACTTCAAGAAAAAATCATCAGTACTAAAAAGCGAAATATAAACTGTTAGACTACATAATGATGTTTCATCGTAATCTTAGCACCTACTTAGTAATAATGTATATATTAGTGATTTTAGTAATCAATATAATTTTAAAATAATTCTATTGTATATTATTACGAAGATAATTACTAACTTAACACAAAATTAGGCATTTTGTAAAATAAGTTAAACATTAATATTGACTTCCGAAAATGTAGTTTGCAGGAAAGTCTTATTGTTTGTACCGTTTTATTAAATCAGTAAATACGTAAAATTTATATGATAAATATTAAGTCACATAAATATATTATTGTCACATGTTTAAATTTAATAAGTAAGGTTTTTGTATACCGAGTGTCGATGGGTTGCAAGGAAACGGCTCTCATTAGCGGTTCGAGCCCCACCACTGGCACGAAAACAAAATGGAGGTACGTGGCGCTCGGGCAATGACATTCGGGCGGAGGAGCGACAAGAGTCACGACGTCTCCCGAAAGTGTTATAGATTTAATACTAAGAGTGTGATTTAAATATAAAGAAGTGTGAACCCAGGAGTCCTGCGTTTGATTTTATAAAACTTACTTTACAAAGTATTATTATACCTGCTAGGTGCTTAGCCTAGCCTAGGTGCTGGTGCTTGGCACCGACTTCAAACAACTTTACGACGTTTTTGAATTCGAGTCTAGCTAGACTCGATAAGATTCAAAAATGTCTTGTCAAAGACAATTACATCGTCCACGTAAACAAAAATTTTCAAAAAAAAATGCTCATAAAATGAAAACAACTGGGCCAAACTATGTAAAATTTTTATGGGGCCAAATGGCACTATTCCGCATCAAACTAAAGACGAGTCACGTAAATCGGATCATAAATCTCAGAGTAATCGGAGTACATACATTTAAAAAAAAACAATCAAATTGAGAACCTCCTCCTTTTTGGATTCGGTTAATGGGGTTTATTTTAATATAAGGCAATAATTAATAATGGGAGAAAGTAAAAATTTTCAGAGTAAAAGGTATTTTATGTCTTCAGTTCTGGGGTTTATTTTTGAATAGCTATTCTTAGCACTTTGAAATGCTTTGTTCAAAGTGGTAAGTGATTATTCAAAGTTTTAATAGGGCAGTGGGCTTAAATTCGTTTGATTGAGAGGACTTCAAAACTTAGGAAAACGCTTACTTTGTTAAAACGTATACCTAGCAACCTTATAATATGTTTTTTGTAGAAATTTGGTTTCTGTTCATCTGAAAATTTAAAATAATAAAAATAATACATTATAGTTAGTATATGAGATATTTATGTATTAAGATCACGGCAAACAATTTGTAAAACAAATTGTTTGCAAATTGTAAAACAGAAAACCAAAATTCTTATGAGCTAGTGCCACAATTGGTCTTATCGCTACAAGCGATCACTTCAAGTTCAGACTCAGATTCAGACGGGAAATGTTGTAAGACCGAATTAAAAAAAAAACTATTAAATATTTTTGTGAAAGTAATCCTTTTGACAAATTAAGTGAATATAATTATGTCAATGAAATTCTCGGAACGCTCATTTATGTGCAACACATTAACGGAGCCTGCACTGTAAACAGAAGTACCTATGTTCATTGAGGTTAACTCATTAATTAATTATATAGCTTCAGTCATTAAAGTGTAATTCTAAGAGATTTTTTACAATACAAGTACAACGTATTAGACTCGAGTCTTTTGGTGTCTTTATATGTTATTATATATCTGCTTATTGTATTGTACTGTCAGTAAATAAGAAAAAAATGAAAAGAAAAGGAAGAAAGATAGAAGGAAGGCAAGAAAGAAAGAATGAAACAAATAAAGAAAGCAAGAAAGACAGAAAGAAAGGCAGAAAGAATGAAAGAAATATAGAAAGAATTTTTATTTTATAACACAAAAACAAAAGAGTCAAATAATAGATAGTTACAAAATAGGGGCTCACCTCAGCATAATGCTGGTCATACTAAGTGGCGCTTCTGTTAGTAATTGTTTCCTTACACCTCGTATTAAGAAAAACAATATTTAACCCCGAAATGCAAAACACTGAACATTTATATGACGGAAAAAATGCCCAGAGGGCTAGCATACTGTTTTTTGTAGCCAAAATATCGCGCACTAAATCATCGCGAGTTGCGGTCAGCGGGCAACAAAAGGTTATGACTGTAATTAGTTTTTTGTCCCACTGTGCAATATTTCACGTTTTCGACCGCATACGTAATAATTTTTCAATTAAAAATGCTTTCATGTGTTTTTTACGGTCGCGGCGTTTATGCGTAAATGGAAATGTTATGAATTTGTGGTGATTTTATTAATTTTTTTCATAACGCGTGACTGACGTTAACTTACGCGCGCTCCTGTGGTTCAGAAACTTACCTGAAAATAAAAAAATCTATTATTTTTTTTTTTATGTAAAAAGAAATAAAATAAACGAGACCTAGAGATCATTGTAGCGATACACAGAACTTTACGTAACACAATCAAGTTGAGAACCCCCTCTTGTTTGAAGTCGGTTAAAAACAAAACAGGGCATCACTGCTTTTGCAGGGCATTGCATCACTTTGAGATTTAAGATGGTTAGTCTCATCAGATGGTAATTTTGCGAGCTGTCTACCTTCAAATTGGAACACAGTAATGTTTACACACTACTGTTTGGCGGCAGAATATCTGGTACTGCGGTGGTACCTAGATGACCTGTGAACTAGATCTATCACAACTGAAGCAGTACATGGTCACAGAAAAATCTATGTGCAGCTTATCAAGACTTTTTATTTTAATAGTCCCGAATAGACAAATATATCCCAACGGGATCAAAAAAATTACTGGTTTAATTGTAAGTTCAGGTTGATTATATTTTTATGAAATCATTGTCATTATTTTCACTGCATCGCCCTCTGTTGAGCATAGGCTAGTACACCTTTCATTCTCATTGTTTGCGCTAAACGTCTTTAATAGATTGTTTACGTATAACAGGTACATGGCGATAGTTATATCTATTTCCCTACATCCTACCTGTATCCCCTCTCTGTCCTTAACACCGACACTCATCGACGGTTCGTTGCGGAAGTGCAACGTATAACATAAGTTAATACATTTGGTCCAATACCAACAGACGTGATCCGCCGTTAATTGTGGAGTTTGTTCAGTGCCTTGTGAAGTGGACGCTCCGGAGCTCCTGGAGTACGCTACCGGGAAGAACTGTGAGTCCTGCACCTTCCTTTTATTTTCTTTTCCCTCTGACTGTCGCCGTGTGTTATTTGTGATCCTTCGCGCACGCATAGTTTTGGTCACTTCGAGACGGATTAGTTAAATACAAAATGGCTTCCAAAAAGGAAAAAGATATAGATAGACTACAGAATAAAATGTCAGCATATTTTGAGCATGTTCAATCTATTTATGATTCATTGCAATTGCTAGATTTCAATAATCCTGCGCAGATAGAATCATTTCTTGCCGCGAGTTTCACAATAGATAATATTCGTGATAGGTATATAGAAACGCTCGAAATGAAATGTAATTACGAAATCACGTTAGAGGATAATGCTGCAAAATCTGTTAGTTCTTATCAGTCATTAATGGCATTTGAACAACTTTATACTAAGATTAAATTTAAAGTGAAACAATTAACGAAAAATCAGCTTCTAGAAAGTTCATTAGAGTGTAATAAGCATGGCTTAAAGAATATACGGCTACCTAAATTAGAGTTGTGTTCTTTCTCTGGGGATCAGGAAAACTGGCCTGTTTTCTATGAAACTTTTCGTACGGCTGTTCACGAAAATCCAGATTTGTCTGACGGCGAGAAAGTGATTTATCTCGTAGGAAAATTAAGTGGCAATGCTCTCACTGTCTGCCAAGGCATTTTACCATCTGCTGATAATTATCAGGTTATATGGAATGCCTTAGTAAATCGATACAATGATCGACGATTGATGGCTGCTAATTATCTCGATAGGTTATTGAACCTGCCAGTTATAAATAGCTCGCCCTCTAGCTTAGAGAATTTCATTGACAAGTTTTCGTGTATTATTTCCGCGTTACGTCAATTGAAGATAACTAGCTTGGAGGACTTGTTATTTATACATATCGGTTGCAAAAAGATTAATTTAGACACCATTAAAGCGTTCGAAATGTCACTCGATGATGCAGATACGATGCCTACTTGTGACGAGTTCGTGTTGTTTGTACGTAAGCATGCTCATCTATTGAAGCGAGTGCATAACGTTACTGATAACGCGAAGCCTACTCAATCTCGTAAAAATACGGACTCGAGTAATATTACTCAAACGTCAAATAAATTTTCTGGGTCACGATCTAATAATAATGTAAAAACTTTTGTAAACGTGCAGGAACACTTTATTAAGTGTGTATGTTGCGACAATACGGATCATCAATTGACCAAATGTCCCACATTCCTGTCTACGTCTCCTCGTCATCGCTTCGTGATAATCAAGCGCAATAATTTATGTGTAAATTGTTTTGGTAAGCACACGCTGCCAAATTGCCCCTCGGAAGGTAGGTGCACGTTGTGTTCAAAATCACATAATGATTTATTGCACTTTGATAATGCGGGTACATCCTCCAATAGGAATGTTACCGCGTCGCAAAGCATCGGGAGTCGGAACACTACCGCTCTTATTTATAACGCAGGTAAACAAAGCTTGCGCTCGGCTTCGGCAGACGAGCGTTCAACAGCCGCGCGGCCTATCGGCTCGCACGATGATGGATTTAATGGTCGGTCCAATACTGACCGCCCCGTTGCGTTGTGTGCTGTAGGTATTAAATGCGCTGCTGTCAGTGGACCCGATGATATTAAGCCCGCGACTTCCGTCCTACTCGGTACGGCGCAATGTCACTATGTTGACAAAATGGGAAATATTCATATGGTCCGCGCTATTGTTGACAGTGCGGCTCAACGCGATATTATTACAACCGAATGTTGTAAGCGTTTGAACCTGCCTTTGTACTCGACTGCGAGTAAGTACGTCTCCGGGGTCGGTGACGTCACCAATCCCATTGAAGGTATAACTTGCCTTACTTTAAGATCTCGACATAATGACGAGATAAAATTTACTATCCAACCGATAGTAGTTAGTCGGATTACGGATAAACTTCCGGTGTCATTAATTGATACCACGCAACTCGATTATTTGCTAAATCTACCTTTACCTGATAGCCGATTTAGCTCCCCTTCGAGTGTTGACTTAATATTAGGTTCCGATTTATTCGCTCGTATACTGCGCCCGAACACAGTTTCTCGTAATGCAGGTGAACCGGTAGCTATAGAAACTTTGTTAGGCTATATAATTGTTGGCCAAGCACCCGTATTAAATAATAAGGGTGATATTGTCCACGCTTATTGCACGATAGGTGGGTCTCCCGATAGCTTCGTAAGTAAGTTTTTCGAGTTAGAAGAAGTACCTACTTTTGATAACAAGTTTTCTCCGGACGAGCAAAAATGCGAAGAATTATATACAAGTACGACGCGACGCGACGATACCGGTCGCTTTGTGGTATCGCTGCCGTTTAAAAGGGATGCGTCTTGTTTAGGTACCTCGATGCATACGGCGGAACGTAGGTATTTAGCACTCGAGCGAAAATTATTGGCTAATCCATCTATTAAAAAAGAGTACGACGATGTATTTCGTGAGTATTTAGATAAGGGTTATTTACGAGCGATCGACATAGCTGCGTCCGAGTTCAATGTACCGCATTATATAATACCTCACCATGGGGTCGTGCGGACAGATAAGACGACTTCGCGTTTACGTATAGTATTAGACGCGAGTAGTGCTACGTCGAATGGAATATCGTTAAATGACGTCCTACATACTGGACCAAATTTACAAAATGATTTGTTTCAGATTTTATTGCGGTTTCGATTACTGCCTATTGCCATAAGTGCCGATATTCGGCAAATGTATTTAAGAATATTAGTGAGTAACGACAACTGGCGTTTTCAAAGATTGTTGTATCGGTTTGATCCGAATGATTCAATTCAAGTGTTTGAAATGACGCGTGTTCCGTTCGGCTTGTGTTGCAGTCCTTTCTTAGCCGTGCGCTCAGTCCGACAATTGGCTATAGATGAGCACGCCCGCTATCCGATAGCGAGTCGCATTGCACAGCGAGATATATATATGGATGATTTAGCTACGAGTTGTTTATCTGAAACGGACGGCGTCGAGTTATCAAATCAATTAATAAAAATGTTTGCAACTGCAGATTTCGACTTAGTCAAGTTTTCAAGTAACTCGCCTGAGGTAATGGAAGGTATTCCTTCAGACCATCGTGTTTCTGAGGCCGTGGAATTCAGTCCTACTGATCAATTAAAGATATTAGGACTGCGTTGGTTGCCGGCCGAAGATGTCTTCACATTTAGTGTCAACCTCGAGCCGCGGTTATGCACAAAACGGAACATTCTTTCTCGAATTGCTCGTTTATGGGATTTGGTCGGTTTTATTGCCCCTGTCACGCTGCTTGCCAAATTAGTGGTTAAGTCACTATGGGAGCAAAATGTGAATTGGGACGAAACACCTAATCCAAATATCATTAAGTTATGGCAAAGTTTTGAATCTGAATTACCTTTGTTGCAAAATGTCAAGTTGCCGCGTCACGTCGGTGTCACTGATGATTGCGTCATATCCCTACTGGGATTCGCTGACGCCTCGGAGGCTGCATACGGAGGAGTGGTGTACATCCACGTGTACTTCCCGAAGCTTGATCACACCGTGGTCAATCTAGTGTGCGCCAAATCTAGGGTCGCGCCATCTAAAACGCTCATTACTGTAGCTCGGTTGGAGCTCTGTGCGAACCTTATTCTTGCTAAATTAATGCGAGTGGTGATAGATACATTCTCTTTGCCGGTATGTTCTGTTTACGCTTTTACCGATAGTAAAGTTGCTCTCGCGTGGATTCACGCTTCGCCGTCTCGTTGGCAGACATTCGTAGCGAATAGAGTATCGCAAATTCAAGAAAAGCTTGATCCTAGCCTTTTTCACCATATCTCGGGCCAAGATAATCCTGCGGATTGCTTGAGTCGAGGCTTAACTCCTGCGCAGTTAATTGTGCACCCGTTATGGTTTAATGGACCGAAATTTGCACATCAACCGCGTGCCCAGTGGCCACTGAATAATGACTTTAGTACTTCAGATGATATTCCTGAAGCCAAAGTGAGAGTGATGGCAACGACGGATTCGTCAGCCTCGCCTCTTCCCTCATTGTGTGAGCTCGCCAGTCGAGTCTCCACCTGGACTAAATTGCTTCGGATAGTAATTTATGTCCTTCGTTTTGTCAAAAAATTACCGACAACCTTTAATGTTTCACATTTTAAAGACGCGGAACTCGCGATAATTAGAAGTCTTCAAAGAATTTATTTCTCGGATGAAATTTCTAAATGTAAGGCGGGTAAGCAATTGCCGCCAGCTTTTCGAAAGCTTAATGCTTTCCTAGACGACGATAATGTCTTGCGCGTAGGTGGACGTTTGACCAATGCCGACATAGGGTACGACAGTCAACACCCTATCCTGTTACCGCGTCGGGATCATATCATCAACTTGATAATTAATTATTATCATTGCAAGAACTTGCATACCGGACCACAACTGCTAATGTCCCTTTTGCGACAAAAATACTGGATTATGTCCGCTCGTAGCATCGTGCGAACTCGCGTGCAGAAATGCAACATCTGTTTTCGAGCGCGGCCGACTAATCAGTTTCCCATGATGGCTAGCTTGCCTGCATGTCGGGTTAATGAGGCTAAGGCTTTTTGTCACACAGGGACGGACTACTGCGGCCCTCTGTCGCTAGTTTTACATCGTGGTCGAGGAGTACGTACCGTACGTGCGTACATATGCTTATTCGTTTGTCTCGTCACGAAAAGTGTGCACTTGGAGCTATCTCCATTTCTTAGCACGGAGTCGTTCTTAAACGCCTTTCGGCGATTTCTCGCTAGGCGAGGTCCTGTGAGTACAATTTACTCTGACCGTGGAACTAACTTCATAGGTGCTAAGTCTTATCTCGAAAACATGTACCAATTACTTGATTCCGAAGAGTATCGCGACAAGTTTGCGAACGAATTGCGCGATAATCGTATTGAGTTCAGGCTAAATCCAGCTTCAGCTCCACACATGGGCGGAATCTGGGAAGCTAACGTGCGTTCAGTGAAGACTATTCTCGCGAAAGTAGTGGGAACCCAGCTCTTGACTTATGAGGAAATGTTGACGGTGCTTACTCAAATAGAAGCGTTACTAAATTCACGCCCTCTGTCAGTGCTGAGTAGTGACCCGGCTGAACCATTAGCTCTGACTCCCGCGCATTTTCTAGTGTTTACTCCTCTTAAATCTCTTCCTTCGGAAGACTTATCCGACGTGAACTTCAATCTTTTGCGCAAGAAACGCGTTATCGATCATCTAGTTCAATCGTTTTGGAAGCGATGGAAGGTCGAATACCTTCATACACTCCAAGTACGAAATAAATGGACAAAGCCTACCGACTCTGTCAAGAAGGGTACTGTCGTTCTGCTCGAGTCAGACAACAGTGCTCCTCTTGACTGGCCCATAGGTGTAATCGAGCGAACGTATCCAGGCAAGGATTTGATTGTGAGAGTCGTAGATGTTCGTACGAGGACAGGGATTTATCGTCGGCCAGTAGTTAAGGTTTATCCTCTACCAACACAATAAAATTATACAGTCCACAACTCTAATTTAGCTATAAGAAGTAGTAATAAAATACAAACTTGTAATTGTTAATTCTTTCGCTTAATTATAGGCTAATCTTAATTAGATTACCTATTAATTTTCTATTGTCACTTAAGCTTAACGCAACATTAATGTAGGCGCGCCGAAGTGACCTTTATTCTGTATGTGCCTTGTATTATTGAAGGCCCTTCGTCCTGTCAAGGCGGGGGGGATGTTTGCGCTAAACGTCTTTAATAGATTGTTTACGTATAACAGGTACATGGCGATAGTTATATCTATTTCCCTACATCCTACCTGTATCCCCTCTCTGTCCTTAACACCGACACTCATCGACGGTTCGTTGCGGAAGTGCAACGTATAACATAAGTTAATACATTTGGTCCAATACCAATAGACGTGATCCGCCGTTAATTGTGGAGTTTGTTCAGTGCCTTGTGAAGTGGACGCTCCGGAGCTCCTGGAGTACGCTACCGGGAAGAACTGTGAGTCCTGCACCTTCCTTTTTATTTTCTTTTCCCTCTGACTGTCGCCGTGTGTTATTTGTGATCCTTCGCGCACGCACTCATTATCGATAAATCTTTGTTGTTCTGTTTGTATTTTCAACAAAAAAAGAATATGAGTAGTTCTATCAGTTCGCAAATACTCGCCACGCTTGGCACGCGGGTTGGCAAGCGCAGTTAAGTGTGATTGTTCAAGTAAGACGCTGCTGCCCATCTTCCGGATTAAATCCCTTAGCCGACTCTTACGGCAACCACGGGTAGAGAGGGCGGGGTACTATTCTTACGCCAGCACCACCACGGCAACTAATTTAATAAGTCTTCAGGTGCAGAACACTGATAATACTTAGACAAATCACACAATTATACTGAATTTTTCAGGGTTTTAAATTGGATTAGTTATTTCCTTACAATCTGCAACAAAAGTACGTGTTGGTAATTAAATTATAACGTAAAACTTAGTGAACACGTGCCGCAATTAAAAAATCTGCATACTGGAAAATGTTAGAGAACTTTTCCGCTGAAATACGTTGAGCAGTTTTACTAACTACGGCACAATATGATGTCATTAGTTGAAATTTTTTCTATTATTCTGTATTAATTTCTGAATTGATAACAACATTGTTACTTATTCTTTGCCACATAAAACCCGAGGAGACCTACTTAATATGTCCAAAGAAAAAATGGTAAATTGATGAGCCCATATACTTGCATGGTATATGAATATCAAAGCTGCAAATTAAGCCGCTGTTTCCACGTGAACACTAATTTTTTTCGTAATAAAAAGTAGCCCATCTTTTAATACAGGATATCAGCTACCTCCAAACCAAATTTAATCAAAATTGTTCCAGCCGTTTTTTTTAATGCCATAGGTGGCAATCAAGCTGACGGGTTGCCTGATGGTAAGCAATCACCATTGCCTATGGATAGGTATCCAGTAAGCAATACCAGGGGCACAACAAATACGTTGCCGACCTTTTAAGATTCTATTTACACGCCTTTTGAAGAGCCCATTGTTGTAACTCCGCGGGAATACGGAAAAAGGAAGATCATTCCACAATTTGCAAGTGTATGGCAAAAAGGATCACGTGAATCGCACAGTGTGCGATTTCCATGAATCGTTTGAGCGTGAAGAAGTAATAAACATACAAACACACTCACAAAACTTTCGCCTTTATATTATTACTAGCTGCACCCCGCGGTTTTACCCGCGTGGTGATGGATGATGATGATGATGATGATAATATATAATAAACCAGAATCCGTTAAGTAGTTTACACGTGAAGGCGTAACAAACAAACAAACTCACATTCGCATTTATAATATTAGTTGGGATAGTGGGATATAATATGTGATTTTTTTGCAAAAAATCTTGGTCATGTATATAAAATAGGAGTTGCTATCTAAAGTCTAACTTCTGTAATGTTTCTGTAAAGTCTTCTTCATTTAAGAACATAAAGACAGTAGATAGCTCGGAGACAAAGTAATAAGTAGTTGAAACAAACTAAGCAACGAAGAATGAAATAACAAAAAGAGAAAATTTAGCGACAATTCGTCAGGACTTCGTTTGAGATAAATTGTTTTCTCTAACCCCGAGAAAAAGTCCATTTTAAATTATACGGGTGTATTTTAAAAAGGTTTTCTTGAAGCTCAGAAGATAGCGAAGAACTAATTCTCATGTTTTTTTTAATAACAATTAGGCTTACGTTTGTGCGACATCTCATCTGATGTTAAGTGATGATGCGGTCTAAGATGGAGCACGCTTGTCTAGAAAATGCCAATTCACTCTTTTGCTCTCGACTTGAAGACACCCAGATTTTATCCAATATGGAAAGACCAGTCAGGCAGCGCATTCCACTGTCTAGCAGTCCGCACAATGAACATGGAGAATGGGCATGGAGGAATTAGATCATGTAGTTCTGAAGCACACTCACCGAAATGAATCCAATCAAAACCAATAAACTTGGAAGTTTGCGATGATTCTAGGCTTTATAATTTAGCTTGAACAATGCAGTCATCACAGATGAGCCTCTAGATAATTATCATATAAATACAAATGATTTCTGACAATAAATATGTTGCGAAATGTTGTTGCGGAAAACTACTGACATCTCTAAAAAAACTGACACGAACTGACGAGGGATTTTTTATGGTTGACATGCAAGTAAAACAAAAATATGTCAAAACTACGTCAGTTTCTATAGTAAAAAGGTAAACACACCTAGCCTGGAATGGAACTGGTTCAAAAGTGAATCTGCCGGAACACACCGTCAGATGCTTGGCGGCAGATTTTTAAACTTGAGGGTTGTAACTAACCAACCGAGTACTAGAAAGTACCCTACCACCATATTATGGCTCCCTCACGATGTTTTCTTTCACCGGCCGCTCAAGCTCATTGTTGGGGTTTGAACCCACGCCTTTTGTCTTGGAAGAGTTTCGAATTACTGCCTTATGGTTCTCCAACCAGATATCAATTTACAGGCTAGACAGTAGATATCAAATCAGACACTACCAAATCAAGTTACAGGCTAGACAGTAGATATATATTTAAAACACATAGAACACCCAGAGACTGAAAAATACATTTATGTTCGTCACATAAACGTTTGTCTCTAGTGGGAATCAAACCCACACCTTAAAGCTTATGATGAAAAATTGCCACCAAATGAGCTAACAGGGCAAAATACAATAATTCCTCACGAACGAATCGCAATAGAAGCATTTTTTTCTTCAAAAATGACATGAAATTCTTTGCCTATTATTCCTTTTACGCAATAGCTAGAATATTCTTTAAATAAATTTTAGCATGCGTCCTGGTAAAGAAATAAACTAGAGCGGTACTGGACCGGTAGCTACTTTTTAGTAGACAGCTTCTAGCTCTATCCGGGTAAATAACACAACGGCACAGCGGGTGCCGGGGAAGTAGATATAAATTCATTTAACTTAGCTGCAACATCTCCCGCTACCGCTACCGCGTCTGCTTGCTGTCGCTTGCTCAGGTTAATTCTAATTTGTTGTCTCTTACGTGATAAGAAATGCTTACCTACTTCCCTGTTTATATAATTTAGTCAGTGGTAGATCTTAGGGCTTCCTACGCTAAGTTCGTCAATTTGCTGACTCCACTCTAGAACACATCTACATCAGCGTAGGACGCCTACAGACTCGACACGACGATATACTTAGGACAGTTTTCGTTGGAAAGTTGGTTGTTTGTCGGTTTTCTGCCAGATACAATTTGGAGATTGCGCTTCAGATCTATATGACTGAATTCCCCTGCCAATTGTATAACCGGACAGCCAGGAGCTCTGAAAATCAACATCACTACATGGTCAATACTCGAACTAAAAGGTTTGATTCTACCTTCATTGTATGTTCCGCTAGACAATGGAATTCACTGCACAAGTGTGTGGTCCCTGATGGATACAATCTGGGTGCCTTCAACTTGCGAGTGAATCGCTTTCTTCTAGGCGAGCGTGCTCCGCCGTAGACCGCATCTTCGCTTAACATCAGGCGAGTTGGGGGTCAAACGCAAGCCTATTTGTAATAAAGCTGAAGATTGGATTGAGTGGCGTGTCTTGGGAGAGGCATATATCCAGACTGGACTATGGACTTCGATAGGGTGATGATGATGATAAGATCTCCTTAGCAGGAATTTGTCTAGGTAGGAATCACCGCAGTACCAGATATTCTGCCACTAAGCAGTAGTGTGTAAACATTACTGTGTTCCGGTGTGAACGGCACTGCAGCTAGCGAAATTTCAGGACTGTTGAGACTAACCATCAAAAGTATCAAAGTAATGGAAGCCTAGGCAGCGCCTGAAAATTTAAAATTTCATAAGAATTCTACATTGTAATCTATTAAGGCTGCAACAACATCTCTGCAGTTTTACTGTCAAGCGTTCCGACATTTTACTGTATATCGAAAAGAACCGCATTTTACTGCCCAGACTTAATAATAGATTAAACTGGTGCTGGTTCGCCAGTTAAAATATTTCATGCCCTTGCGACTCACTAGTGTTGTGACTGTGATGTCTGTTTTAGCCGGAACATTTCTAAATTGATTCAATACTTTATTAGCTTAAAAATTCGTAATAAAACATGCTCTAGTTGGTGAATTAAAATGTATAGTTCTGTAACCCTAACAGCCCCGTTGGCTCATTGGTTGTATATCTGTTTTAAGAGATGTAGTGCGTGGGTTCGATTCCCACTTAAGACAAACATTTTGTGTTATAAACAAAATGTTTTTCTTTTCTATGTCTGTAACTAGCTTAGCTGCTTAGTTTTGGGGTCAGATGGCGCTGTGTGTAATGTCCTACGATATTTAATTTATTTTATTTAACTTTTTCTGGCATATTTTTCATCTGGCAATTTTTCTCGTTTATGTATGAAGTACTACAAAAATATTCCCGATTTAGCAAAAAATGTAGCTAAAATAATAAATATAAATATTTTATCCAAGTACTTATAGTCAATCTATGGTTAAAATAATATGTTAATAACGAGATTTTTTTATAGAATGTCTTGGGAAATAATGTCTTAAAATTTTAACAAGATAGGTAACTTTTATTGATGATAGGTAGTTTTGTATTGATGTAACAGAAAGGAAAAATACAAAATAAATATATTACAGAGAGACATAAAAGGTGGTCTAGAAACGATATCTTCCAAACAACACTGGGATGAATTGATATAAGTGCTGAAATGTCACGAAACAATCCAAATTTAGCTTATTATCTGATTTTTTACACAACTGCCCAAAAAACTGAGTGTAATATTTATGGGATTCATGTATGAGTTAGTTTTTTTATTAACTTTTTAATACCTGAACAGATTTGGATAATTGTATAGTTTTTGGAAAAAGAAAAACATTTATTATTGAGCATTCGTTTTTTTTAAAATTTGTTTTCATTTTTTGTGTGTATATATGTACGTATATATTATATTCTATAATTGTCTTAGTTTTTTAATGTGTTTTTTAGTTATAATTAAGCCATTTGATTATTTCTAAACGTATCACCCGGCCAAAACACAAGCTTCGACATCTCTAGTCACAACTTTTGTAGCGAACGTATTAAAGTTTTATCCTGCAGTGTGGGTCGAGTTAGAAGTTGTACATTACGCCGCATAGTGCACGCGGACCCCTGCGTCGGTGATTCAATTTATTTAGTGCAGGATTACTGTAATTGATTTAAAAATTGCGAATGAGAATACGTGGTTTAAATTAAATGATTTATTATAATATAGCGAAACCAGGATCTTCACCATTTTAAAACCAACCAAATCCTGATAAACATTTTTAGTAAACAAAAAACAAAATGAGTGGTTTTTTTTTTAGCAACAATAAATCCGCATTTGACCATTAAGTCGCCTGATGGAAAGCGATGATTGGATCATTGGTATCAGACAGAATGTCATAAAACGAAAACCTATCTTAAATTTAAAAAATATACCCATTAACTTTTGTAGTGATGATACCTCAGTGGTTAGCGCGGTCGGTTTGCACGCCGAAGGGCATGGGTTCAACACCAACAATAAGCTTAAGCTAACGGTGAAGGAACCATAGCTTGGTGGTAGGGTACTTTATAGTACTCGAGTGGCTAGCTACCATCCTTAAGTTGAAAATCTGTCATTATGCACCTAATGATGTATTCTGGAAACTTCACTTGAGAGCCAGTTCCATCCCAAGCTAGGTGTATTTACCATACCGTCACTAAACAATAAGTACGCTGTGGTCAAATACCTAGCCTGTAAACAAGAAAAAAAGTTTGACCTTAAACCCTTGTAACCCTAGGTTTGTTCACCCCGTAGAACAAACCTAGTAGAGTTATTTTACGTAATAAACTTAAGACTAGTGGAAATTCTAAGCAATCTATTCCTTACTTCCAATTGGAATATATCGGATTCTTTCCGCTCCCCAACTTCGCATCCTGATAGGATTTGGAGTGGACAGATCTGATTATTCCATTGACGAGCTCCCATCATTACGAGGAAAGCTTAGGCTTAACTCAACCTTCTGGAGTACCTTACATAATAACTTACGGTTTGAAATATTCTATAGATAAACACTTATTGTTCATAAGAGAAAGAAATAAATCTACAGAAAGCAAAATAACCTCCACAAGTGGCATCCTGTTAGCTCATTTTGGTAGAATATCTGCTTCTGGAGCTGTAGGACGTGGGTTCGATTCCTACTCAGAACAAACATTTATGTGACGATAAATGTTTGTTTTATGTTCTAGTACCTGGATGACAGAGCTTTGCTCTGATGAAAATACGGATAAAACAACGTTTTCTAAAAATGAAACCTAGCTAGATTGATTTATCGCCCCCGAAACCCGCTGCATACCAAATTGCATGAAAAACGTTGGAGCCGTTTCCGGGATTCAGATTATATATATGCTTTTCGCAATTTTTCCTTTATCTGTGCTATGAGTATAAGACGTTGCTTCGTACCAAATTTCAAGATTCTGAGTTCACGGGAAGTTTAGTTACCCTGTAGGTTTTGATTCCCTTGAGAGTGTCGAAAATTTGTAGCATATACGGCTGTATCTTTTGATTGCGTTGGCTTAGAAGTTTAATTTTTTCACAGTTCCTAGGAACAGTAGACCTGAGTATTTGATATGAATTTCAGCTTGATACCTCCACGCGTTCCTGAGAAAAATGTCTTGACAGACAGACGGATAACAAAGTGATCCTATAAGGGTTCCGTTTTTTCCTTTTGAGGTACGGAACCCTAAAAATACCGTCAATTATTAGTTTTGAAAGGATTCGTTTCACATATTCGTGAAGACGAATGGTTCAATTTGAAGCATGTTTCGCCTTGAGACTCCATCCTTGGGACTCTGGTCATAAGCATGGTTGAGACTTCAGCATATGATATCTAAGTATGCCACCCAAACATTTTTCATTTTCTTCCTCCGCAAAAGCAATAAAATATTCAAGAAACCTCTTCTACATGGTTCTATATCTCACCGGAAGAGACAAGTGGACTTACAGCGGAATTATTGAAAAGGTATTTTGTAGTTCCGCGGGATCCCCCAAGACGCGTATTTAAAGAGGGTTTTTCTGTAATCTTAAAGGATTAATAAAATATTCAGGGAACAGTGAAATGCTTTCACAAAACTTACGGTTTGGAACTATTCTGCGACTTGCGGATTTCTCAATATGATGAAATGTGACAAAGCGCTACATTTTTTCGGTGTTTTGCGATGTATTTGCAGAATAATGATGATCTGCTCGACTCGACAGACTGACTGACTGAGGCCTAGAGTCCGATTTTTTTTAATGGTTGACAGACTAGGTGTTTGACCACAGCTTACTTGATGTTAAGTGATGGTGTGGTCGAAGATGGTAAACATACCTAGCCTGGAATAGAACTGGCTCTAAAGTGAGGCTTCCGGAACACACTGTTTGGCGCGTTGCGTTTTTTTATTTATTTTGGTGTTGGTCTGACAGACAACGCCCTAACTTATTGTCAATAAATTTTGGATTGTTTTTGTGTTCAAGTAAAAATCCAATAGAAACATGTAACTTTTACAAGAGTTTTCCGTTGTTCAGGTTAACTTTTTTTTTCTAAAAACCTAAAATGAATCTTTAAAAAAACATATATACAAATTGTTTCGGCAGTTCTAAATTGATGCGGTTCCGGATTTTAATAATTTTTTTTAATAATCATTAATTAAATTTTACATTTTCTTACAAAGTCACCTCGATTTTTTTTTTTTTTTATTAAGAATGATAGTAAGGTTTTTTTTATTATGTAAAAGTAAGGACACGAACGAGTCCCGCATGCAGTGGGTCTTGTATGGTAAAATATAACGCATGCCCATTGCAGCGATACACAGAACTTTGAGTAACGAAACAAAGTGCAAATCATCACTGCTTTGGCGCTCATTACTTTAACATTCGATGGTTAGTCGCAACAGCCCTATACTTTCATTAGCTGTAATACATCATCAGCCATAGGTCGTCCACCGCTGGACATATGCCTCCTCCTGGGGGGGTTTTACCAATACTCACTACGCTCGGCAGGCGGGTTGGCGAGCGCAGCTAGGTGTTCAAGGAAGACGCTGCTGCCCATCTTCCGGATTACATCCCTTAGCCGACTCATACGGCAACCACGGGTAGAGAGGGTGGGGTACAATCCTTACGCCGGCACCACCACGGCAAAGTTAATACGGTAATACGCTAAACAACAAAATTTTATAACTCCGCGGTAATTCGAAGGAAGCTCATAATATTTAGCAAAGTCAAACGTTTTCTGAAATATTTTTCTGCAGCTAAAATACCTATATAATTTCTCATGTATTCTCGACACCTTTTTTAAGCTCGTTTTCTTCACTCCGAATAATACAATTATAAGCAGTAGCATTTCTCACAGTAACGGGAAGATAAATTACTCGCCACAAATCTAATCGGGGCCTAATTTCGGTTTTTAGGCGCGAAAAGATTTATTATGAAGGCGTGTTCCTATTCGTTACGCCGCGTAAGGGAGGGCGCACACTGGACACCCATGCACACTAATAAACTATTCAAATATAACATTTTAAAAAATAGTAACGACTAGGTTATTTTATAAAATTGTAAAAAGTGTAGGTGTACGTTTTAACTATAAGATTTCTTTTTTAAGGAGTTTTTTGCGTGTTATTATTTAGATTAATTGTTGTAAATAACAAGAACTCGATAAAATACACATTAAAACGTATTTTATCATTTCATGCTATCTAAAAAAGAAAAAAAAAATAAAAAGCGTGTTCAATATATATATATTTAGTTTATTTCCGCTTACCAGTCGTTTCAGTTAAATAAGTAATAAGGATTTAAATTTAATATTTAAAACTTGACGACAATTTTAAAAACTTATCCGAATAATTACTTAATATCTAAAACTAAAACTTGACATAAACTTAAAAGCTAAAACAAATTAAAACAAAAAAAAACTGGCCAAGTGCGATGTTTTCACATGACGTTTAACCCTTCGAAGTAAGGCTTTTTACGTAAAAAGTAGAATTCGACACTTGCCCTGATTCCTGATTGTAAGTCAGACGGTTTTCCAACCAAGTTGCCAGAAGTTCTAACACACACTCTCACTTCGAAACTTTTACATTTATTAACCGACTTGAAAACAGGAAGAGGTTCTCAGTTCAGTTAGGTATATATTTTTTATGTTTGTTACCTCAGAACTTTGTCATTTATATATTTTTTTTATACTTTTAGATTAATTCCAAAAAAAGTTTAATCAAAATCGGTTCTGTAGTTTAATTTCGAAACTAGAAAAAAATATATCATCTAAGTAAATCAAAATTGCGTATTTTGCTTTCCTGTGAATTTTTTGTGGTGTTTACGGACACTAGAACAGTCCCAATGAACTATCTACCATCCTGGAAGATGGACACCAGAGCTCCTTCATAAAATAATATAACCTAGCAGTGTTTGGGCTTAGTAAAATGTAGTATTTTCTTTAAATGTTTGACAGACTAGTTGTTTGACCACAGCTCACCTGATGTTAAGTGACGGTGTGGTCGAAGATGGTAAAGCACACGTCGCCTGAATGGTACTGGCTCTCAAGTGAGGCTGCCGGGACACACCGTTAGATGCTTGGCGACAGATTTTCAACTTGAGGGTAGTAGCTAGCCAGCAGAGTACTAGAAAGTACCCTACCAACATGCAAAAAAAAATCGTTTGGAGTTTGGAAAAATTATACTTTTATTATAAGTATAATACGATTTACGCAATATACTCCAAGCTTTATTCGCCTCGGCGCATTTTCCTTTCCGATGGCTGATAAAAAGCCGTTAGAATGTACGATTGTGAAATATACGAACTTACTTAAGTGTATTTCAACGCTGGATACAGTTTTAAATCGAACGTGTATGGATGGTTTCTTCGATCTGTGACGCTACATTAGTGAATATTGTTTAGGTAAGTGCCTTTAGTAACAAATACAAATACTTACACAGGACAAGAAAGAGGAGATAGAGGAGGGAAAGCGAGAAAGAATTAAATTAAGAGTTTCGAAATAAGGATTGTGTGTATTCCTCGAGCATTTATACTCGCCGTCGAATGCTTCTTGCGGCGGCGTCGTGTGTCGGGGCGCTCAGATATGGTTAAGGAGGGCGATGTCTTTTTTTATTTGACTAAGTGTTCGACCACAGCACACTTGATATTCAGTAATGTTGTGGTCGAATATGGTTAATACGCCTAAACCGAGATTGAAACTAGATGTCAAGTGAGGCTGTCGGAACACACCGTTAGGTGCTTAGCTAAAGATGCTCAACTCAAAGGTGATAGCTAGCCAGTCAACTACTAAGCCCTATAATATCAAAATCAAAATCAAAAGTCATTTATTCAGTTTAGGGCCTGGTAAGGCACTTATGAACGTTAAGTTACATGTTTGAATCTACCACCGGCTCGTAATTACACTTTAACTGAGAAGTCTCCGGCAAGAAACTCAGCAAGGCATTTTTTTGTGGATCTTTCTTTTCATATTAGGTTACAGTTTACAGTTATAAATATTAATACATACATTATGCTTACTACAATTGTCACTTAGCCAGGGGGATGCAAGTGCAGAGAGAAGCTACAACAACCATAAAATAACTATTAAAATAAACCATATAATATAAATTAAATAACCATATAAAACTAAAGTACCCTACCATCACGCTATGGTTTCCTCGCGATGTTTTCCTTCACCGACAGCTCAAGCTCATTGCTTGGGTTTGATAACATTCGATTATATATAGTGAAACATCTTAAATAGATTTTTTCTATTAATAAATATATATCAAAGGACATTATACACAACGCAATCTCACCGCAAACTAACCAAAGCTTGTACTTTGAGAACCAGTTAACTGTTAGAATACTTTTACTCCTTTTTTTCTAAATACATACAGAAGACCCCTAGTCACAGAACAAACATTTGTTTATACTACAAAATGTTTGTTCTGGGTGGAAATCAAACACGCCCTACAACTTTTAAAGCAGATATTGTACTAATAAGCCAACAGGGATGTTGAATAATATCGTGACAAAGAAAATAATGACACAAAGTACCTTACTGTAAGTTTTCTCGTCGAGCTGTAATCAAACCAAACCCACGACACAGAGCAAGTGAGTCGTTCGTACAAAATCCGTATTGTTTCTACCGCACAAAGTAAACTAGTTCTTTGTGCTCGCAGCTCTCCGCAAAATAGATACTCTAGTTCATTGATTTATGTGTAAGGACATGACAAATCAAACACTAACTTTGCACAATAAATTTTAAAGAAATTACAACTATTTAGTAGAACGAACTAAAAAGTTTAAAGAGTAGTATTGTATTCTACTATATGCATATCCTCGTTATTGACACACTCCGTCTTTTTCTTCCTCTAATCCTTTCCATACTAAGGTTGCCTGGAAGAGATCGCTTTTAGCGATAAGGTCGCCAGTTGTTACACCCATTAACAAGTTTATTTCTTCTGTATTATATAATTTTAAGCGTGTATAATAAAGAGCTATTCATTCATTCATTCAATCTGACTACGGAAAATAGATTTAGCTACCAAAAATCCGGCATTTTGATGTTTATAATTTATATATATTCAGCGACACTTCTAGGTAATTCATCCAAGTCGGTTTAGTCATTTATTAGTTACTGGAGAAAATAGGGACGGATATACATATACACAGGTCAACGCATAAATCTTTCTTGGCTTCGCTGCAGACGGGTTTGGAGATGATAGAAGGTATACTTTTTTACACTACTGCACCCATTTTTGCACTTTTGTACTTCATAAAAGGTAGGCCTGAAAGAGAATCTCTCTTTGTAATAAGTTTTAATTTGAAGCACCAAATGTGCTTTGTTTTGTTACTCAAAGTTCTGTGTGTCGCTGCAATGGTCATGGACGTGCATTATCTCTTACCATCAGAAGAGCACCTTTTTACAGGCGCTTACATTTACATTAAAAAAGCATGCGTAATGGGCACCTTGGCAGATGCTAAATACTAATACACTGCGACATAAATATTCGGAGAGACGTATCCTTAAATTTAAGATCTTTGTTTGTCAGACAATGCGCGGTGTATCCGATGCCTTATCTCTGTCGGTATGTGTTAACCGTTTGCCTCGCCTCTCACTATTTCGGTTTCACGCCTGCAATTTGCAGTTTTTCAGTTAGTACAAAGAATTTGCACACCTTTAAAAATGGACTTTCCAATTGGACTTTCTGGGTGCTATAGCTTGAGCATTTATTTATGAATAAATAGGCTTGTGTTTGACTATCAACAATAATCGCAAATGTTCAAAATGTTTATTAGTGAACAATGAAATCTTCATTTTTTTAACCAGTTTTTTTAATGGTGTTCGTCTGAAACTAAGTGACGGTGTGGTCGAAGATGGTAAGCAAACCCAGCCTGGTATGGAACTGGCTCTCAAGTGAGGCTGCCGGAACACACTGTTATACTCGTATGCTTGGCGGCAGATTTGATTCAGCCGAGTTAAGCGTAGACGAGAAAAATATTGGTTTATTTACGTGCGTTTGACCTGTGTTATGACAAACAGTGATGCGAGGTAGAAAGATGCATACCCTTTTTTTTTCTTTTGTCCAGGGAAAATAATGTATACCACCGGCCCTGGGGCGGGCAGGGTGGTTATGTGGGGCTCTCCGTCCTAATGACGGCCTACCCACTAAAAACCCTGGAGTGTTCCACCTCGGCGCTTTGTGTCAAGGCTACGGGCACGCTTTCGCACTCTTCCGCGGCCTCGACAGCGCTTGTCCTCGCGGACCCGCCTCGGGGAGTCCAAGCTCACCCCGCCACGATGACGATGTGTCAGAACACCGGACACATCGTGATCCACCTCGGAGACTTAACCAGCAAATGCTACCTTAACCTAGTTACGCTAAGTTTAAACCTTTATTTGAAAACTTCACCAAGAACGAATAATTCAGTCTCACTTAATTTTTTTGTTTTATTTCACTACCTTTGACTTATATCTTCATAAAAACTTAATTTTTCTTATGACACTAACGTGTCTCTCTCCTGATGCTTTATCTATTATGTTGTACCTAGACGATATCCTGCTAAAGAGATCTACTACCAAACATCTAGAATATATATAAACCAATCACGGGTTTTTCTCAAGGAAACTCATTTTGACGCACTTACTACCTTTTCAGCTAAAAAACTACACAGATGAAACCGACTGAGTATATCTCGAGTGCTCGAGCTTGAACCCCAATAGTTCTCTTTAATTCCTTGATTCGGAATGTCTGACGTCAGATCGACTGTAAGTCCTTCCTTTTCCGTCATCTCGTTATTTCTTTGACGTCTCTTGTTGGTTCAGATCTAATTGCAAGGAAAGATAAAGTTTCTTTGTTACCTTGGTAATGGACGGTCCCGACTTCAAGTATGTCAGCATATTATCTTGTGAGATATTTCTTTTGTTATAAGTTTGTATTTGGAAACAATTTTTTTTTATGTTCCATGATATTTTTACGCGACTCGTTCGTTAACAGGAGATTTAGCGTTACGGGATTCCACAAACAAAATCATTTGACTCAAACTTTTTACACGACTCCCAAAAAAGAGTGTAATGTATTTAAGGTTTTTTTTAATTGTTGACAGGCTAGGTGTTTGACCACAACTCACCTGATGCTAAGTGACGGTGTCGTCGAAGATGGTAAAGCACACCTAGCCTGGAATGGTACTGGCTCTCAAGTGAGGCTGCCGGAACACAGCGTTAGATGCTTGGCGGCAGTTTTTCAACTTGAGGGTGGTAGCTAGTCAGCCGAGTAATACAAAGTACCCTACCACCACGCTATGGTTTCCTCACGATGTTTTCCTTCACCGGCAGCTCAAGCTCATTTTAGGTTTGAACCCACGCCCTTCGGCATGCGAACCGACCGCGCTAACTACTGAGCTATCATCGCTACAAAATGTATATATGTCGCCAGAGAACTAAAGCCACGGACATAGGTCAGCGTATTAGGAAGCAGAATTGGCAATGGACTGGACATATCGGCCGCAGAACTGATAACCGCTGGGGTAGACGTATTCTAGAGTAGAGACCGCAGATTGGCAATCGTAGTGTAGGATACCCAGAGACCCGATGGAGTGACTATATACGTATGACAGCTGGCGGTGGATGGCGAGCGAAAGCCATGATCGGGCTGAGTAGCGTGTCTTGGGTGAGCAGTGGACTACAAAAGGCTGATGATGATGATGTATGTATATGAGTTTCTTTATTCCACCATAACTTTTAAATTCTTGAACAGATTTAGATGTATGGGGCATTGTTAGAATCTTTACATCAATCCAAATGAAACAAGATATAATTTTTTGGAAAAAAAAAGGAATCATTTTTTTTATGTTTCTTTAATAAGCTTGTTATTTTTGTTTATTGATCTAGATTATTTTTATTACGATGACGATAAACTGTGAAAATTTCTTCTTGCAATACAGTTATTGGAATAATATTGTAAATACCAGTACCTACTAAACATTGAAAGGGTAGCTGTCGATACCCAATAATAATCGATGACACCAATTTGTAATGCACACCCGTAATCAAATTCAAAAGATTTTGAATTTGACTATGGTGGCTTTTTGTTTTTAAATACACTGCTTTTTATATAGAAAAAAACATTGAATATATTATAAAATTATAACATTTATTTAGAATACTTCACTAAAGTATGTGTGTGTGTTATATAAGCTAAGTGGAATTAAGTGGCGAGTAATTCCGTTTTTTCTTAGCAAGCGTGCTCTATCGGAGACCGCGTCTTCGTATTAACATCAGACAAGAAATTACAACGAAATCAATGGAATAAAATACCTGCATAAACATTAATTCATCCCCTATCCATTATATTTAGTTGACAGAGACTGGCAGCGACTGGTGAATAGCTGGAGGTAGCCCACGTCACCCGCTCCCGCCATATTGCGACTGGGCAATGTACATACATCATTGTAAAGTTGCATGTCATAAGCGATAGCGATAAATATATTCGATATTTAATATGGTTGAGACGTAAAATAATTTTGGCAATTTTTAAACTAAAAACACCAGCAAAATCTCTCCATGATCTATTAAAGGATGTTCCGAGAAGATGTTATTTAAGGATGGTCACTCCAGCCATTTATATATCTATCACAGATCACCAGGAGTAGGTACATAAATATTTTAAAATTCATCATCATCATCATCATCAAGGACCTTTCATAGTCCACTGCTGGACATAGGTCTCCCCCAAGACACGCAACTCAGCCCAATCTTCGGCTTATCACTTCCAGCCACTGCCAGCTGTCTTACATATATCGTCACTCCATCTAGTCTCAGGGCGTCCTACACTACGTTTGCAGATTTTAAAATTATCTTTAGCTAAAGAAGCACGTGCTTTTAATAATAAAAATATTCTGCTCAAGTATGATAAATTTTAATGCGCATCTTTTAATTTTGTTTATCTTAGTGTGTGTTTAATTTGTAGTGTGCGCAATAAAAGTTTTTTATTTATCTTTTACAGAGTGAAACGATCGACGATCCAAAACAAAATTCAAGACACCAAAACAAAACCCAAGACAAAGTTTCCGAAAGCCGTTTGCGCTGGTATGGTCACATTATGCACCGTAAGAAATACCATATGACCATGTCGATCTCAGAATTCAGCCTAAGAGAATAAACCCCCAATCACCGAGATGGTTACAGTGAAGAGGGATATAAAGACGATGGGACTACCACCATATAACAAAAGCAACAAAAAGGGCCATCGTTTCATAGTTGATATTCCAAAAATCTGTACAAAACATTTTAAATCCACTTTCATTGTTCGAACGGCTAAAACGTGGAATACGTTACCCTGGTAGATGTTCCCTGATATATAAAATCTGGGTGTCTTCAAGTTGAGAGTGAATCAGTATCTTCTAAGCAAGCGTGCTCCATCGTAGATCGCATCGATGGCGACCAAACGCAAGGCTATTCATCATATTTTTTGTAAAGATATGACAAATTATGCCTACATCAAATGACAAGGAGGGCCGCTCCCGAAAGACATGGGAAATAGGCAAAGAAGAAGGAGACGTTAAACGATCGCTCTCACTCATGACTTGAGTGCAATCTAAATGGATTATTCAATTGGCGGAGCACTTTTTGCCCTCCATTCACAAACTGCACTCCGTCGTATTTGAACTGCTGGCGTGTCCATGAATGCTCCAAACTCTATATTCTATTTTATTTTTAGGTGAAGTGTGAAAAATAAAGTGGAATAAATTTTCGAAGTTCAGCGCGACTAACATTTTTTAAGATAAACATAGAGATCTTTCGAAATAACTTTTTTTAAATAATGTAGGTAACTATTTTACTATAGAAACTGACGTAACTAACGTATGGAACTTGACACATTTTTGTTTTACTTACTCGTACTATAGTCGGAGTTTGCGATAAAATTAAAAGTGAGTAATCCTGTAAAGGGTAATGGGGGAGGCCTATGTCCAGCAGTGGACGTCCTACGGCTGAGATGATGATGATGATGATGAATCTCGCATAAACTAAAAACAATTTTGTAGGTAAGTATTCAATTACATTTTTTTGTCTCATTGAATAAAAAATGCTAAAACGCCGTCATGTTCTTTTTTATAATAGGTTTGCTTTTGACCACATTCTGCCTGATGTTAAGCGGCAATTTGGTCTAGGATGGAACACATTTACCTAAAGGAATCTGTTTACTCATGATTTGATAATTGTACATTTTGTAATATACAATTAACTAAGAACTAAATAACATCTTAAGTTTATAACTAACCACTTAACTCATAGTTAAAAAAAAAGTTAAAAGTTTTTGAAGATTAAAAAATAATCATACCATTCATTCCATTTATTTCGTTCCATTCCAGTCTAAGTGTCCTTGCCATCTTCGACCACGATGTCGTTTAACATCAAATGAGCTGTGGTCTATCAATTAGCCCGTCTACCATATCAATTAGCATCTATTTTGCCCAAAGCGATTATTTTGAAGATTTATTATGCGGAATTAAAACACCACCAATAAGTAAAAAAACTATTATTTAATTTGTTATTATTTAAATTAGATTTTATTGTTTTTTTTAAATGTATTAACGCATTTCAGATCTAAAAAAATATATACAGACAATACAGGGTTATAACATTTGTATTAACACTTAAAAAGTTTGTCAATTTTTTACCAAATGTATGAAACAGCTGATTTTTTGTCATTTCATAGTTTTCCCCTTGTAAGAACTTCCACTTATATCTTTTTGGTTAATTACATACCAAATTCACTTACTTGGTGGTAGGTTTTTAGCAGGAGGTCGTCCAGGTAAGTGCCACCGTAGTAATAGATATTCTGACGCCAAGCAGTAGCAGTAGTGTGTAAACATTACTGTGTTTCGACTTAAAGGGTACTGCAGCTAGCGAAATTACAGGACTGTCAAGAGTAAACATCAAATGTGTCAAAGTAATGATCACCAAAGTGGCGATGCCCTGGGTTTTTTTTGTTACTTAACGTTCTAGGTGTCGCTGCAATGGTCATGGACGTGCGTTCTCTCTTACCATCAGTAGAGCGTGTCGTTCGTCTTATTACAACAAAAAACTACACCGTATTGTACAACATGAGTTATAAGTTACCAATGCATTTCCAGAATTAATATTGAACCCTCACCCAACGCCGCCAGCTGTCAAACAAAACACCAATAACGTCATAACTGTCGCGTTTAAATCAGATTACGTCTGTCTGTCTGTCTGTGGCCCCCGGGGTCGACGACCGCGCCATTGTTGTTGCTAATTTGATTAAAACTATTGATATGATTAGGGATATCCCTGTTGAGCATTTGGGAGTGTCGGAGGCATAGGCTAAATATTAGTTTCTATGTTCAGTACGTTCTATCTTGAGCAGAAGAGTAATCGTGGCGAGCCAAATAGGTTGGAGGCGGGTAGAAAGTAAGCTTAGTAAGAGATTTTGTCGTTGGTAACTTAGGTTGGTAACTTTTGTAGCGATGATAGCGTGGTCGGTTCACATGCCGAAAGTCGGTTCAAACCCCAACTGCTAATAAAGAACTGCTGGTGAAGGAAAACATTTTGAGGACCCTCAGCATGGTGGTAGTGATACTTTCTAGTATTCGACTGGCTAGCTACCCCACTTAAGATGAAAATCAGCCGCCAAGGTCAAATATATTGTAATTATAACATAAAAATCGACATCTTGCCACTAAACTACCACAAAATACATATAGCCTAGTTTTAAATATTTTGTTTTAAAACTACTGAACTGAGAAAGAAGTTATTTTTAAATTAAAAAAAAAAAAAAAAATTCCAATTCGATATATAAATGATGGAGTTTTGAGGTAAGAAACACAAAAACAATATAGCCCAATTAAGAACCTCGTCCTTTTTTGAAGTCGGTTAAAAACGTTGTGTTTCGTCAGCTTTATTAAAATTAAAAGATCGTACCTATTCCAAATTGGGTAGGTAGGCTTTTAGCTGTTGCAAGCAAATTGACCTTCCGGCTGATTTTCCGTGCAAATTTTCCGGCGAGTTTATCGCTCCAATCACTACCGGCAGCCACTGGAACGTGTAAACGAGTCCTAAACAAAGCGGCCCGGAGCATATCAGCGGAAATTTCGCATAGACCGTGCCCAATTAAAAATGGAACTTTCCAGTTCAGGGGTCCGTGTGTCGAGACGAAGTGAAGTAAACGGTTTTTCTGTAGGTATTAGAAATCTGCAATGTTCTTGTACTGTTTTTATTTTTTGTAAACAATGTCAAACAAAAAAAAAATATGTTAGAAAATATTTTGAATAGCTACAACATCGTCATTTAAAACTTTCACAAACTCAGGCTGCGAATTTCTACCCCAAGTTTAGTTTTAGAGCCTTTTGACAGCCCTGTTGGCTCATTGGGAGTATGTCTGCCTGAGCTGTAGGGCGTGGGTTCGATTCCCGCCAAGGACAAATGTTTGTTTGGTATAAACAAATGTTTGTTCTGTGTCTGGGTGTTCTGTATGTATTATAAGTATGTACTTACAAAAAAAAAGTACTCATGTATCCTATCAGTTATCTGACTTCCATCACACAAGCTTTGCTTAGTTTGGGGTCAGAGGGGCTGTGTGTAATGTGAAATAAAAAAAAAAATATAAAAAAAGTTCTCTCTGGAAGTTAACCCTTCGACGACCACAGGGACAAATGCGTCCCAAGAATTTCCAAAAAAAAAAACATATTTTTTTGTTTATTTTGTTTTTGAAATAAGTTATTTTAACACCCAAATAATCGTTCTAAATACACTGAACTGAATACAAATAATACCTCTCAAAGTCTTCTGGTCCTGAAAGGGTAAAATAAAAATTCGAGCTTCGTCAATCTCA
The DNA here is from genome assembly GCA_950106695.1 of Biston stratarius. NCBI lineage: Eukaryota > Metazoa > Arthropoda > Insecta > Lepidoptera > Geometridae > Biston > Biston stratarius. The sequence continues at coordinate 13,832,794 of OX467110.1, read as the reverse complement.
CTGAGGGCAAGGATTTAAAAAAAATGAAGTAATAAAAGGCATCTTATAATATACAAACAAATTCAAAATAAATTTAAATCTAATAAGAATTTAGAATAATTATGTAGCCAAATTGTACATCCGTATACATCTAAATATATTAAAATAATCAAAAATATTTATATCCTCTTCTCGCTGCAGTAACCAGTTACCGACACGTGTTTGGCATCCACACAAGGCATCCTAAACATGTTGACTTTTCGAGTGCATGGGGGAGAATGAGTAATACTCCGTTTAAAAAAAATACATACAGTCAAACATAGAACCTCCTCCGTTATTGAAGGCGGTTAAAAAAGCAGTCCCACCTATGAACACCTGAATTAATTACTCAGTTTAAATAAAAACTTACTTTTAAAATTTATACTGAACCACGCACGCTTTCAATCCTCGATTGATTACTTTTTTTTTTCAATTAAAAAAAGACCGGCGACCGGTCAGCTCGGCTAAAGTTATGCAGCTCTTTGTAATATACAGGAAAGGGTCTGATGGCCGAAGTTAGAGAAAAGAAGAGGGTAAAGTCTAGATATTATTGGATAAAAAGTCAATAAACACTGGTTATGGCATTTTTTGTCTGAGACTGCGAAAAAGTTTTACTCAAATAAATTGAAAGGTAAAACCTTTTCTTCTTTACTTTTATTTCGATCAGATGCTCGTAAAACTGCCCCACCGTTGGGCGTGGGCTTCATGTCATTGTGATAATGGCATACTAATTATTTATTTTAGCAAATGAAGAGGTGCATGCGTTGGATTCGAACCCAAACTTCCAGACTGGAAGTTCGGCGGTTTTCCAAACAAGCTACAGTAACTTTAACATGCACACGTATATAATCGCTAGCTGTGCCCGGCGGTTTCACTCGCCAGAAGGCTTCTAAGGGTCATATCGTGATATTAAATAGCCCATAACTTTCTTAAAGAAATTAGCTATCAAATACAAAGCTAGTTCCGGAGATTAGCGCGTTCAAACAAACAAACTGTCTCGCTGTAATCCTACTAATATTATAAATCTGAAAGTTTTTGAGGATGGATGGATGAATGTTTGTTACTTATTACTTAATCACCCAGAAACGGGTGAACACATTTGGATGAAATTTGGCACACATATAGTTTATGGTCCGGATTAACTATAGGATACTTTTATACTGCAAACTGAACAAAACATTTATGAATAAAAAACCACTATTTTTAAACATAAACACTCGAAAAAACACTATTTAAAAAAAATAATACAATGGGACGACACGTCTCTTTCCGCGTTCCCGCCAAAATCCGATAGAATATTGTATATTATTAATGTGATTATATCATAATCGCAACGAGAAATTCATCAAGATGGACTAAGTACAAAACAGAAATAAAAAAATAAAAAAACTTATTATCGTTAGTTATTTTATTAGACTTAAAATTAATAATATAATAAATATGGATTATTTATTCACCCCGTTACCTAACCCTCTCTTCATTTTTATAGGGCAATCATACGACAGACCCTTAAGTATTTCTTTTAAAATATTAATCAAGACTTTCTCGTCTGGAGCTCGCTAAAAAATGGAAAATCGAAAAGGTGAATTTCGTAAAATGTTGATGTATTTAAATAAATTAGTTTCATAAAAAATGGTCTTTGAAACCGAGAAGTTTGAAGCTTGACAAGGAATTTTTCTCCTGGGAGTTTTGCACCACTCGTGTCATTTGTAGAGACCTTTTTGATACGTTTGGGACACACCGAGAATTGGTATTGAGTTTTAAGTATAAATCTATTTCTTACATTTAAAGAAAATGTTTACACGTGACCTTTCTATAATAGTCTTTTTCTTTTTTTAATTACTAATAGGCTTGCGTTTGACCGCCAACTCGCTCGATGTTAAGCGAAGATGCGGTCTACGGTGGAGCACGCTCGCCTAGAAGAAACCGATTCACTCGCAACTTGAAGGCACCCAGATTGTATCTATCAGGGAATATCCACTCGGACAGCAAATTCCGTGGTTCGTACAATGAAGGTAGACTCGAACCGTTAAGTTCAAGTTTTTGGAATATCGATCATGAAGCGGTGTCGCATCTTAGAGCTCCTGACTGCCCGATAGTAGACTAGGCAGGGTGGAATATGGTCGTATAGATCTAGAGCGCACTCTCCAGATTGTATCCGACAGAAGACCGACAGACAAGCCACTTTATGATGATGTTCAAGACTTTGAAGCCTTTAATAACAAATAAATATCCTACGACATTTCACACAGCGTCCATCTAGTCCCCAACTAAGCTAAGATTGTATAATCGGAACCAGATAACTGATAGAATACTTATATGAATAAAGAATTGAACCGTTTCTCTCTCTCTCTCTCCTCCCTCTCTTGTTAGGTGCTTGACGGCAGATTTTCAACTTCAGAGCGGCGGCTAGCCATCCGAGTACTAGAAATAACCTATATACCATCATGCTATAACCTTAGCATTATGATGTTTTCCTTAAGCGGCAGCTCGACTTCATTATTTGGGGGTTGTACCCACGTCCTATGGCGTAAAAAGCGTCCGCGTTAATCATTGAGCTTTCAACACTAAATTAACGCAATTACAGGATGAATTATTTTCTTTTAAAAAGTAATTAATGTACAGACATGTAATGTAGCTTACGATTTTACTATATGGATGTCTAGGTTATTTGTTGGTCTTAATTCTTTGACATAAAAAGTAAATTGTGCTCAGTAAACCACAGGCTTTATTTCCCTTAGACTTCACCACAGTCGATCGCCCGAACTCGTCAGCTTTCCAATCTGTTATTAAATTCGGAGACAATCTCTCAATCTTTTCTGAGAGGCTCAAATTCGAATCTTTCCGCATTTTTAAATCTCCAAATGCGGAATTCCGGTGAATGAAGATTCTATTAATTTCGGAATGGAAATGAAAAGAGTGCTTTAATGATCGTTTCGCCCTTTTTGTATATTATATATGTATTACATATTTGATGAATGGATTGCGTGCTCGTGTCGCTGCATAACAGGGTGATATAGAAACTCGGACGCCGGACGATGAAGGTATTGTGTACTGACTAGATATTATAGCAAATATTCAAATTCAATCTTTTTTTTTCATGTAAAAGTAATGAGACGAACGAGGCGCTCTCCCGATGGTAAGAGATAACGCCTGTCCATGACCTTTGCAGCAATATATAGAACTTTGAGTAGCAAAACAAAGTCCAGGGTATCGCTGCTATGGTGTTCTTTGCTTTGAGACTTTTGATGATTAGATGATTTTGATGATTATTACATAAATAGTCGGAATTCAAAATCAAAATTAAAAAGTCATTTATTCAGTTTAGGCCCTGGTAAGGCACTTATGAACGTTAATTTACATTTTTTAATCTACTACCGGCTCGTAATTACACTTCAACTGAGAAGAATCCGGTAAGAAACTCAGCAAGGCATTTTTTTTGTGGATCTTTCTTTTCATTTATTTCATATATTAAATTAATATAATATATAATTATATACCTTTCTGCAAGCAAAAATCAAAGAAATAATACAAAAAATTAAGGTATGTGTATTAAGTTAACAGTATATTTCTTTTTGACATTAATGTATTTAATTTTGACAATTCTTATATCGTAATTTGCAATTCAAACGAACATTAGTTAAAACAGTTCATCAAGTCAAATATTTATATTATTTTTGACGTGATTACCATATTCTTTTGAACACATAACTCTTCTTATTTTTTACTCATAATGGACACACACCGTTTTCTGTTTGTTCTTGAAGAGAAGAGAGAAGAGATCTCTTTTTGAGATAAGGCCGCCAATAGTTACACTGGTTTTAAGTTTGTATTTTTCTATTGTATTAAATATAGCGAGAACAATAAAGAGTTTATTAATTAAAATTAAATTTATTTATTGAGATAAAAATACAATATAATTAAAAAAATATAAATCTCATTAATTTTACATTTAAAAAAAACTGTTATCTGCTTAACATAGTTCAAGCTTTGATAGTTTGGGGCTAGACGGCGCTGTGTGAAATGTCCAAGGATATTTGAAGGATTTGTAGCGATGATAGCTCAGTGGTTAGCGCGGTCGGTTTGCATGAAGGGCGTGGGTTCAAACCCCAACAGTGAGCTTGAGCTGCCGGTGAAGGAAAACATCGTGAGGAAACCATAGCGTGGTGGTAGGGTACTTTCTAGTACTCGGCTGGCTAGCTACCACCCAAGTTGAAAATCTGCCGCCAAACATCTAACGGTGTGTTCCGGCAGCCTCACTTGAGAGCCAGTTCTATTCCAGGCTAGGTGTGCTTTACCATCTTCGACCAAACCGTCACTTAACATCAGCAATTTAAAAAAAATAACTTTTCTAGAAAATTCTTTGGAAAGCCAGTTTCATTTATCAAACTGCATTGATGAAAAGTCTTCTCATAAAAATAGTGAACGTTTTGAATTACAAAAAAGCCGCATCCGACCTTTTCGCTCGCGTCGCTGCAGTGATGGATCACCGCCAAGATATGTAGATGGCACGACTGCACTTCGAGCCACCCGAATAACTAAGTCCTAAATTTATTTGAGAAAGCTAGATGCAACACTTTCTTACTTTAGAAAGAAACTAGACTATTGTGCACACCAAAAATACAGAAAATAAGTACAGAAAACAAAATAATCTTATGAGCTAGTGAAATAAGTAGCAACCTTATTGCTAAAAGCAATCTCTTCCAGGCAATCAAGAATGGAAAAACACGTACATTCTCGTAAGTTTTTTGTTTGTATTGACCTATTGGCTTATTTGTAGTATATCTGCTTTAAAAGCTGTAGGGCGTTGGTTCGATTTTCATCACACAAACTTAGCTTAATTTGGGGTCAGACGGCGCTGTGTAATTTCGTACGTATTTTTGTGTTTTTTTTAGTTCTAGTGTTCATAATAAAGAGTTTATATCTATCTATTATAAGTCAATCTTCAATTATGTGCGTTTTGGTGAAAGAGCGGAAAAATTATCCCAGCATTAATTTTTTTTCTTTTTTATTCTAGGGGAATGTTATGTGATATACATGATATATGTGACATAATGTGATAGAACATGTCTTCTTGTGTTGCTTCCGAAACTTTAAAGGTTTACGTAATGTCAAAATTACTTTATTAGAGCTAGAACTAAACCTGACTGTGACTTAGTTTGCGCGACTTTGACTGTAACTCGGACTTGTTACACGACTGCCCCAAAAAAGGAGTGTAATGTTTTCAGAGTTCATGTATATATGTATGTGAATTTCTTTTTTCAACCATAACTGAACTATAATCTGTTACTCATTCATGGTACCTCTAAAATGGTCATGGACATGCGTTATAACATACCATCGCGAAAGAGTCACGATCGTCTCATTACTTTTAAACTTTTCTCTTTATTAGTTTAGATAAATTAGGTAGCTAATTGAAAATGAAATCTTACCAGAAACCCGCAGTAAGCAACACTTGTAAACGAAAGTTGTTTTGCAGCTTCAACATTAATATCCATCCACTAAACTCAGTTTGGAAACTCGGCAAGACTCGGCTGTAATTCCAAAGCCGCGATTCGTTCAAAGATATTAATTTTAATTAATGTTCACAGAAACTCAAGCAGCCTGTATAAATATAAACAGTAATTGAAGATGATGCTTCAATTTTGACAGGAACGCACGCTAGAGTATTCCTTCTAGAAGTTGATTTGTGTAAATTTTATTTACTCTTCTTTAAATTACTATTTGTGCCGTGGTGGTGCCGGCGTAAGAATTGTACCCCACCTTCTCTACCCGTGGTTGCCGTAAAAGTCAGCTAAGGGATGTAATTCGGAAGATAGGCAGCATCGTCTTGCTTGAACAATCACACCTAACTGAAAAAAAAAATGCTTATTCTAGAACTAGATAGTGCTGAGATAAATGTCCGAGCATATTTATTTACACAGCATTAGTTAGCACAGCTAAAAATATATTTGTTTCAGTTCTATCGACCTCACTTCAATGCTTCTTTGGACTTGACTCACTGTAACTACATTGTAGACAAGCATATCAAGCCATGTGTTTGCGTACCGGGAAACTTTTTCTTTCGTTTAATTTCGTTAATATTTTATGTTTGTGTTGATACCTGGGCAAAGAGGATTGCTCCGGCTTGTTTCACTGTACTGTGACACAGTATTTGCGCCAGTAGGTAAACTGGAGGTTACATCTATATTTTCTTTTTGAGTTTTTACCATATCCACTTATGTTGAAATGTTTAGTTTGTTCCCACTAATTTAGACAGTTTAGACTATTTAGACTACTAATTTAGACACTAATTTTGTAGCGATGATGGGTCAGTGGTTAGCGCGGTAGGTTCGCATGCCAAAGGGCGTGGGTTCAAACCCCAACATTGAGCCTGAGCTGCCGGTGAAGGAAAATATCGTGAGGAAACCATAGCGTGGTGGTAGGGTACTTTCTAGTACTCGGCTAGCTAGCTACCACCCTCAAGTTGAAAATCTGCCGCCAAGCATCTAACGCTGTGTTCCGGCAGCCTCACTTGAGAGCTAGTTCCATTCCAGGCTAGGTGTGCTTTACCATCTTCGTACACACCGTCACTTAACATCAGGTGAGCTGTGGTAAAACACCTAGCCTGTCAGCCATTAAAAAAAAAGACAGTTTCTTCTGAAGTAAAATAAATGTATAAAGGTTTTTATCACATAAAATAAATTCTTGTAAAAGATAGACCTATATGTACAAGATTAGCTTAGAATTCTTCGGGTTTCTACTAGACACTTTGGAAAGTGCGCTTCAAATCTACATGACCTAACTACTACTACTCTATACTACTACTGAACAGCCAACAAGAGCTCTAAAAAGCGACACCGCTTCATGGTCGAAGTTTCAAAACTCGAACTAAAGAGTTTGATTCTATCTTCATTGTACGAACCTCTAAACAATGGAATTTAATGCCTGACTGGGAGTTACAATCTGGGTGATTTCAAGTCACGAGTGAATCGGTTTCTTCTAGGTTAGCATGCTCCATTATAGACTGCATCTTCGGTTAACATCAGGCGACATGGTGGTCAAACGCAAGCCTATTTTTAATAAAAAAAAAGGAGCTAAAGACCTATTAATTCCCAACAAAACTTCTTTGCATAATTTTTAAGCTTTCGTGACTTGTAACACATAATTATGTTTATCACCGAGTCTTAATCGCGCACAAAATAGCTGAGCATTTCGTCGAAGCGGGATTTGGTCATTAGATTGAGCTCCACGATCTGAAAGTCCTTTCCACCAAACGACATTATTATTCACAAATGGTTCGAGAAGCGGTTGTAATCAAAAAACATCGCAATTTCAACCGGGAAGATGGATTTAGGCTATCGGCGTCGTAGAATCCGGTCGTAGGCAAGTGTTCGTATCGTGGTGTAGTTTCAGAACGGTCTGTAGTTATTGTAATGCGCCGTGGTGACTGCCTTACATTTTTATAAAACCAAAATGAGGGTAGGAGATCGCTACACCGTCATTTTTTTATCGAGACAACCCGCTCTCTGCTTACCATGGCCGAAACGTCGAGGTTCACAAACAAAACTAATTTCGTAGTATTTGGTGCGCGATTAAGACTTGGTGATAAACATAATTATTTACACTCCGTTTTCTCCTTCCAGACTACCCGGTCTTCGACTTTGAGACAAACTTTCTAGAAAAATGGCTTATGCCCTACGCTGCCATAATTTTGTGACAATTTCAACTACCTCTTTTTTATGCTTGACAGGCTAGATGTTTGACCACAGCTCACCTGATGTTAAATGATGGTGTGGACGAAGATGGTAAACACACCTAGCCTAGAATGGAACTGGCTCTCAAGTGAAGCTGCCGGAACACACCGTTAGATGCTCAGATTTTTAAATTGAGGGTGGTAGCTAGCGAGTCGACTAGAAAGTACCTACCACCATGCTATGGTTTCCTTCACCGGCAGCTCAAGCTCATTGTTGGGGTTTGAACCCATGTCCTTCGGCGTGCGAACCGACCACTGAGCTATCATCGCTACAAATTATATTACCTGTGATTTCGACAAAGGACAAAGTTTTGATTCAGGATTCTTAAAACACAGGTATAACATCAAGTCAAAGTTACCTACATAATAAAGTTTACCTACTCAGCCTTCTTATAACAATTATATTATCTGTGTCGGGTTGAGGTTATCTTCCTGTTTTAGTTGGTATCGCGGATCGGAGTCGGTAAACAAACAGCTGTTTCATTACCGAACGAAAGTGGGTTACGGAAGCTACTGTTCAGGGGTTAGCGATTAAAATGTATCTTTGACTATCTACTCATTTAAGAAGCTCTGTTTATGGTCTTTAGCCACACTGCTAGCAGTTTAGCCTGTGGAATAAAATCTAATGAATAAATATCTATTAAGGATCATAATTTATTTAATGGTAGATTTACTTAGCAGGAACCAGATATTCTGCTATGGAAGTAACTGTCCATTCTGTCCTTGAACAGATCCAGATTATTTTTATGTAAAAGTAAAGAGACCAACAAGACGTCTCTTGATGGTAAGAGATAACGCCTATCCATGACCACTACAGCGATACACAGAACTTTGGCGCTCATTACTTCAAGATTTTCGATGGTTATTTTCAACAGTCCTGTAATTTCTCTAGCTACAGTACTCTTCAAACCGGAACAAAGTAATGTTAACACACTACTACTTGGAGACAGAATATCTGGTACTGCGGTGATACCTTCCCAGATGACTTCCTGCTAAGGAAATCTACCATCTTAAAAAAGTGAGTATATCTTTACTCTCATACTCCATTGCCAAATTAACCAGATCTAATAGAAACAAGCATTCAAACCAGCTTGTAAACTGTCAATGAGCTTTCACGTTGTATCAAGAGGAGCCTACGTCAAATTAGACGTACGATCCGTCTGTCAGTCTCATGAATATTTAACGGGACGGTGGAACACCAATCATGCGAGTAATCCTTGGAGGCAGAATTAACATACAGCCTGTCATGGGAAGAGGAACTGGTGGAGTGGTAGAAAAAGCCGTGGTGAGAGCGAAATGCTGTCTGACACCGTCTGTGCTTCAATCGTTACAGAGGTTTTTTTGTGGCGCCATCTACACCCCACGCATAGACAATAGACAACACTTTATTTAACAAAGCATAGCATTAGACAATAATTTGAAAAATAGCTCAAATAGCGTAGCACCGTTTTTTTGAATTTTATTATAGTCTGTATTATACATAGGTACTTATCAGTTGTGTTGATGGTTTGTGAACAACAAAATCCTGAAAAACTTAACTACATAAATATATACCATACTATCCATTCCACATTCACACAAACCAAGAAACATCAAATCCACTGTAAGCCATCCCAAATGTGAATAATAGAATGACAAACAAATTAGCGAACAATTAGAAGCTGACGTAAGGACCCCTTCGCAGTTTGCTCAGGACTCGGAGTGTCGGCGCCGATACCGACTTCTGAAATACTCAGATACTGAACGACTTATTGAAATACTCGACTGAATATGCTGCGAGACGTGAACTGAATACAAGGTCGTTTACTCACCCATGCCATATCGAATTAATTTGGTATGTAAAGTTGTTTTTAAATACTGAATAGGTTTTTGTTTGACCACATCGTGCCTGATGTTAAGCAAAGATGTGGTCTAGGATGGAACATGCTTACCTAGAAGGAATCTGTTACTCTTGATTTGAAGACACTCATATTGTCCTTTTCAGGAAACATAGACTCCGGCAAAAAGTTCCACATCCTCGCTGTGCGAATAAAGGACGAGGACGAGTGTTTTGTATTTATTTTTTACTATTACTAAACTTCAAATTATGAAACTAATTTGAATATTTTGTCTTTCTATGCGGTAGTTGATTTTTAATACGTTTTAAAACTTTTTATAGCGATGACGTCATAAAGTAGGCTGAATGTGTATACCCTTATTGTAAATCAAAAAAGTATACATATTTGAGCATGTATACTTAGCACTATTACATATTTATATAGATCTTTAATATTTGGCACACGTGTCGTACGCTTGCCATCCCTACAGTTTAACGATTATTTGGCAGTAGTACACTGGCAGCCTTATTGCTTATATCCATATAACCAATATCTTCCAAGCAGGTTATGGATGGGCAGGACAGTTGGGACAGTTAATATGGTTATAGCGATGTGTTTTGTCGGAATCTTTTGTTTATTGTATGTTCCCCGATTACTCGAAGACGCCTGGACCGATACGAGAAATACTTCTTTTTGATTAAAATAGTATACTTCCCAGGTGGTCTCACTGCCACCAAATCAGGATCTGAAGATGGAACCCTAGAACAATCGAGGGCCTTAAATTTTATAGGAATTCAAAATGCGTTTTATATAATTTTATTTTCAAATTCATCTCATAGAAATTACATGAAAAACCGGTTGAGTAGTTAGATTTTTAAACCATAATACCTAAAACATAGCGGTGTCCGAGCTTAGGGGCATGGAGTCAGTTTATTTAATTGTTTAATTTATAGCACTTGATGTTAAGTTTTCAAGGTTTTCACAGGACAGATTTAAAGCGGCCCAGTAGCATGTCTATAGTTTATTCATCCAAGACAAATACGCACTGAAGACTTAGTGAATACTTACTTAGACATTTGCTTTTCAACGGCTCTTCAAACTTGGAGATGGCTCGAGTTGTTTGGTATCTTTATTTATTTGTACAGCTATTGTCTGTGCAGATAGAATGTTTCGAGTTTTAATGACGCCTTTGGAAATTTTTCGTCGTTATAACTATTTTCTTGAGTTATTACAGAAAACATTCTGTAAGAGTATTTTATTGTAGCGTACTGTTTTGTTTCTGTAGCGATGATAGCTCTGTAGTTGTCGCTGTTGGATTATACACCAACGGGCGCGTGTTCATACCCCAACAATGAGCTTGAGTTGCCGGTGAAGGAAAACATCGTGAGGAAATCATAGCATGGTAGTAGCTAGCTACTAACTTCAAGTTGAAAATCTGCCGCCAAGCACCTGCCTCACACCGTCGTTTAATATTAGGTGAGCTATGTACACCCAACCGTAAAAAGTAAAAAGAATATCAAGATCTAGTTTTGTGTTTTTCTTGAGGCTGCCGGAACACACCGTTAAATGCTTGGTGGCAGATTTTCTACTTGATGGTAGCTAGCCTGAAAAGTACTACCACCATGCTATGGTTTCATCACGATGTTTTCCTTCACAGGCAGCTCAAGCGCATTTCGGGCTTTGAACCCACGCCCTGCCATGTGTGAACCGACCGCGCTAACCACTGAGCTATTATCGCTACTATAGAATAAATAAAGTATTTTATTTAAAAAAGTACAATAGAGCATTGTTATGATATTTCAGTGAATTAACTTTAAGAGTGGGTTTGTTATTTATATTGTAAAAGAAGTCAATCATAAATTTTAATTTTTATTCGGATTTAGAGTTCAGTCAATTTATGTGTTTCGCCTTTATGCAATCAGCTAACTCGCAGCCATTACATAAAGTAGCATACTCCCCACAATCAACTGTTGCACCCAATATTGAGGAACTCACAATAAAATATTGAATTCAATTTGATGATGGTAATAAATGATAAAGATCGATCGTCAAGTATAAAGCTATGTTAAATGGAACCAAACTATTTCTGTGACGTTCACAAGCAAAGGACACACCGCCAGATGGATGACCACATACATCACTAAGCCAACAGATATTCATCACCGAGTCAACACAAAATAAGTCGACATTGAATAATGTGAGACTGTTGCAAGACGAATTAATACGATCAGGTTACTAATGCGTTTGGGATTATTTATTTTGCAGGGAGATGTCATACATAATACGTTATTTACTAAATGGTACATGTCCTTTATAAACTGCCCCACTGCTGGCCTCGTCTCATTGTGAAGAGGATAAAGAAAGAAAGAAAAAAGTTTTATTCGAAACATACAAAAAACAGACAAACAAAGACAAACAGTTACAAGGCCCACCTCAGCATAATGCTGGCTATACTAAGTGGTATAACCAGCGCTGGTCTTCCGGTGAGCCCTAGTAGGTCCAACAAAAACACATAAACATATTGAGAATAAATTACCAACGATAAAAAACAAAAAGGCCTAAGGGATAAGGCCTTAGTCCACAACGCTGGCCAAGAACGGGTTGACATACTTCACATATCTTCCAAAAGCTTTTCTTTATGTTATTTATTATTTCCTCACGATGTTTTCCTTCACCTTTTGAAGTCATCAACAATACGCACATAACTAAGAAATTATAGTAGTGTGGGCAGTAGGATTCGAACTTCTGCCAAACTGTTGATTCGGAACTTAGCAGTAGGCCGTGTAAGTACATACCGTAGTACCAGATATTCTGCCGTCAAGCAAGAGTGTTGTAAATATTACCGTATTCATTTTGAAAGGTACTGCAGCTAGTTGCATCATTGGGCTTTTGAGACTAACTATCGAAAGTCTCAAAGAAATGAGCGCTAAAGCAGCGATGCCCTAGGCCTTGTTTTGTTACTCAAAATATTTTAGATCCTGCAATAGTTAGAAACAAGTGTGATCTATGACTATCAGGAAAGTGCCACTTCTTCGAAAAAATACTATACGTGAAGATACCTAAAATATAATTGTAAAAATTTGCATGAAAAATCTCATGCTATGTTTTTAGCCTGCCAAACGTGGCGAGTATTGGCAAAACCCCCTATGGGGGAGACCTATGTCCAGCAGTGGACGTCATATGGCTGATGATGATGATGTTTTTAGTATATTTATGTAATATGGAAAGTGACGTGGTTTTGACACATTATTGTTTTACTAATGCGGCATTACTCACGTTTAATTATATCAGATACTCCGACTATAGTTTCGGTCACACACGGTGGCCTTCTTCACGGAGACAAAGCTGATTACAAAGCAAGACAACACACACGTTGTACTCAGCTTTGTCTCTATGAAGAAGGCCACCAGATTTGGCCGAAACTATAGTCGGGGTATCCGATAAAATTAAACGTAAGTAATCCCGCATTATTAAAACAAAAACATTAATGTAATCACTTTAATTTGTATTCATTTGTAATCATAACCAAGTAATAATTTAATATGGTGCCAAGTATATTAATGCTTCAATGAAATTAACTATCAATCCATTCTACTTTAGATACATTTCTTTACGCTTGCTGCGCCTCGCAGATTGAGATCGATGTACCGCCACAGTAGATAAATAGATTCCCGCATTGACTGGCGGGACCGTGTGCTGTAATGTGAACTAGGGAGGATTACTGAGCTAAAGGTAATGTTACTTAATGAATGTATACGTTATTAATCGTGTATATGTGTGTGTATTTATATATATACAAATACACGTGTGATATCTAACTCGAAATAATTGCTTACACAAGATTTTTCCTAAGCTTTTTCTTCGTTATTGAGAGCTAACGGTATACACGCTCTCTATAAAGGCTCCTATCGTTTTTGCTAGGCGATTAGCTGCAGAAACCCATTTCCTCACTCTTGTACTCTTGAAGATTTTACTTATTTTTAGAAGAGCAGCTAATTAAAAAATCTTGTTGTCTGGCTATTAATCTCTTAAACCCTTGTATAGTTTTTGATACATAGGGTAATTTTGGCTAGCTATCTGTATGTAGAATGCACCCAACCCAAACGTTCTAAGCCATGAGTCAAAGTTTGAATTTCCACCCCTGTTCCCTGTCTCTTTTGAGTGACATCGTTGATTTAGGATCCCACACAAAGGTAGGACGAGAGAAGCTAACCCTCACTGTACCACAACAGTTCTAGACACCCGCGAGTATTTAGGTATATATCATGTAAGTAGTAATTTTTTGTAACATAATATGTAAACTTGTACGATTTCAACACATAGTTTATCAATCATCAGCAATTAAGACCCGGTGGTAAACATAATTATAGTAAAAATCTAAGAATGTAAAATAAAGAAAATATTTTCTGCTTTAATTTTTCATTTTGAATCTTACAGAACCAGCCATGCCACGAAGGCTTAAAAGAAAATACCCTCAGGATCTACTATTATTGATAGACTGAGCTGAGAAACGGGCTTGCCAAAAGTACCACACAAGTCTGACAACAAATTTCAACCTATTGCTGAATGTCTAAAAGAGAGAAAAAAAAAACCTTTCATTTTTGTTGTAATATCCAAAAATCATTAATTAACAAAAAAAATTTTTTTAATTGGCTGACAGTCTAGTTGTTTGACCACAACTCACCTGATGTTAAGTAACAATGTGGTCGAAGATAGTAAAGCACACCTAGCCTGGAATGGAACTGGCTCTCAAATGAGACTGCCGGAACACACCGTTAGATGCTTGGCGGCAGATTTTCAACTTGATAGCCGTGGTAGCCAGCCGAGTACTAGAAAGTACTCTACCACCATGTAAACTGCATCTCGTTTTTTTTTTTCTTTTGGTAAAAACTTGGTTATTGTGCGTAGTACATACAACTTCATCCAGTTCTCGACATAAATTCAACTTTAGTTAAATAAATATCCTAAGATCACACTCTTCATTTTCAATAATATTTAGCTCGAAACTAAGCTAACCAATTTTTTTTTTTATGTGCAAATGTAATGAGACTATTGAGACGCTCTGTTGATGGTAAGAAATACGCGTGTCCATGACCATTACAGCGGTATACAGAACTTTGAGAGACAAAACAAGGTCTAGGGCATCGCTGCTCTGAAAGAATACTTATGTAAGACGTTGATACTGCGTGAAATGGGAACGTAAGGTAGCGAGAAAGAGACAGAATAAACGAGTGATACATAGGTTTGAAAGAGTGCAAGGATATTAAGATATGAATGGAACGTAACGTCAATATGAAAGAGATGCCTAGATGTGAGATAATTGATAATATGAAAGAGAAAGAGGAAGTGTGAAAGGGATAGTAATAAGATATTCATAGGTGTGACAGAGAGAAACGAAATAAAACAATTAGAACGTCCATTTTTTCGTTCACGCAACCTTACACTTATATATTTTATCTTTTTCAACTTTCAAAAGCAATATATAAGCAAAACTATAAGCGTAAATCGCTAAAGAATTCCTCGGAGAGTGAAACTATTCGCCGAAAGGGTTTGTCTAAGCAAAACAAGAACGCCTTACATTTTTCACCCACCCGCGTCAACTTGACGCAGGGCTGATTACGTCAGGTGTGCCCGGGACGTTACATTGACGTCGTGACGTCACTATTTGCCCGGGATAAATGGATAGTACCATCTCGGGGGCTACCAATGTAACTAGCAAACATTTGGCGTCCACAGAAATACTAAATAGAAAAAATATACCTAAAGAAACAAACATAAAAAGTCAACTTGTTTTTGTACAGTCGGAAAATGTTGCTTGAATCATTTTATTATTTTCCATTTTAAGTCTTAAGCAATCGGAGTAAAACGCATTATGTAATGTTAAAATAATATGGGCTAATATGTCTTTCTCAGTAACGTTTGTCGTAATATCGTTTATCACAGTAACTAAACACGGTTGTGTTGAAAGCTCGAATGTTCATTTTCAGGATTTGTCTTACTCAAGACACATTTTTATTATAAGTGACAGGCTAGGTGTTTGACAACAGCTCCTTTGATTTAATTAAGTGAGGGTGTAGTCGTTGACGGAGAGTTCACCTAGTTTGAAATGGAACTGGCTCTCAAATGAAGCTGACGGAACATATTGTTAAGTGCTTGACAACAAATTTTTTCCTTTTTTGGTGGTAGCAAGCCAGCCGAGTACTAGAAAGTATAAATAAATATCCAATGACATCTCGCACAGCGCCATCTATCCCCAAACTAAGCAAAGCTAGTACTATGGGAACCAGATAATTGATAGAATACTTACAAACTTTTTTTTGTAAATACATACAAAACCCCCATACACAAAACAATCACTTATCCTAGTCACACAGAATGTTTAATCGGAGTAGGAATCGAACCTATCGAAGCTGTAGCTCTTGAAGCATATCTATTAAATAAGCTAACAGAGACCCATCACTTGCAATGTTTTCTTTCAGCCTTAAGTTCAATGTTTGGGTTCGAAGCCACGCCCTTCAGCATGTAAACCGACCGCGCTAACCACTGCGCTATCATCGCTACAACTTTCTAATAACACTGCTGTTCTAGTACACGACCCATGATAATAATTATATCCACTTTTTTATCCCTCGAGGCAGATTTATCTATACCCTAGTTTTATCACGTGCGAGGGAAAATTAGTTTTTTCTACGACGAGTGTTGGTCTTCAAGGAACCTGTTCTTTGTGAACACCGTCAGTAGTTCACTCGTCTATTTAGAAAGGCAGACACTGTTTAGAAAGGGTATGTATAGGGCTAGTCGGATTAAGGGTCCGATTTATTATTCCCGACCCCTTAACCGCTTAACCGTTTTGCGGGGAATCGAACCGAAATAATATAGTTTAGAGAATCGCTGTTGGATAACTCCAATATATGAGATTTGATAGTTTGACTTCAATGTAAAAAAAAATATTATCTTAAATTTATTTTCAAAACAGTTGTGTTTTTCTTGTATATTATGATGTTGACAACTTATGACTGACTAGACTATACTAGTATTTTTAATGTAAAAGTAATGGGACGAACGGGACGCTCTTCTGATGGTAAGAAATAACGTATGTCCATTACCATTGCAGCGATACACTGAACTTTGAGTAAGAAAACAAAGTACAGCATCGCTGACTTTCGTTGGTTAGTACAACCCTGTAAGTCACCCTAAACTCTAACGGTGCGTTCCGGCAATCTAATTTGAGAACTTGTTTCTATTGCATTGGTATTTACAATCTTCAACTACATCGACACCATCGAAGATGGTTAACACACCTAGCTTGGAATGGAACTGGCTCTCAAGTGAGGCTGCCGAAACACATCGTTAGATGTTTGGCGAGAGATTTTCAACTTGAGGGTGGTAGCCAGCTATGGTTTCCTTACGATGTTTTCCTTCACCAGCAGCTCAAGTTCATCGTTGGGGTTTGAGCCCACGCCCTATAGCGTGTAAACCGACCGCGCTAACCACTGAGCTAACATTAATTAAAGTTTTTTTTTTTTTATATACGTTAAATAGATCTACGTTTAGCCATCAACTCGCCTGATGGAAAGCGACGGTGCGGCCGAGGATGGAGCACGTTTTTTGTAGGGATGCCGTATATTCGTCGGTACAGGTTCCATTAGAAGCGAATACTAATTCTCCATACTAAATTACAAACAATTAGATACCACTTCTCCGTTTGGCAAACACAGAACTATTTGTCTTTGTTAGGGGCTGATTAATTCACGCTAATTGAGTTATAGGCGAGATGTACTAAGTAATCACCGCTGGCGGACCGTGTCACGGCATATACTACCGCTGTTGGAAACGAACTTCGTAGAATACACACGCTTTGTGGATTTCCTTGTGAGGTCATGTATGGTGTTCAGGACGACGTCTCATGCTTGGAGCATTTTAGAGATCTTTAGATTGCCGTGTGAGCTTATTTACCTAGTCATCCATACGAACAGTGATAAATTTCAACACCGGGGCGTCCACAGCACGTTGGATCTTTGCAGCAATAAAAATAAAGACCAACTTGTAACACCGTCGCACCGGCTCGTCAAGTCCGAGAGGTCGGTATACATTCTGGGGCCCGGTCTACAACCGGGTGCCTCCGTCCGGGATGCACCGCGCCACCGCGTGCTTCAGAACCAAGTTAAGATCTTGGCTGCTACAGACCTTGTTTTATGACAATGACGAGTATTTTAAACTAAGAGATTATTAAAGTACTAGTAAGTAATTTTTTTTTATAATTACTTACTAGTACTTTAATTTTTTAATAAGTAAGTTATTATATTGGCATATTTTATATTGTAATTTTTTTTTAATGTTGACATGTTTGTATTTTGACATACTTTTTTCATATTTTTATGAAAAATATTTGTATTTATGTTTGTGTTTGGCACCTATTGTGTTTGCCAATTACTAGCTTGAGACGCTGGAGTTAGTCGTGAGGTCCTCTAGGAGGTTGATAGGCAATGACGCTTTGGTCAAGTCTCCGCTGCAAAGCCTTGAGCATCGACGTAAGGTCTCCTGTCTATCGGCTTTCTACCGGATACATTTTGAGGATTGTGCCTTGGAGTTACACGTCTTGTTTCCCCCCGCCCCTTTTTTATTACCGGATGGCCAGACAAACGCGACCAAAGCGTCATCCGTACACGGTGGACTTTTCCTACTAAACGCTTCGAATCCACATTCTTTATTCGCACAGCGAGGATGTGGAACTCTTTGCCAGAATCTGTGTTTCCCGAAAAGTACAATATGGGTATCTTCAAATCAAAAGTAACCAAGTTCCTTCTAGGTAATCGTGTTCCACCTTAGACCACATTGTTTGCTTAACATCTAGCAGGATGTGGTCAAACTTGAACCGTACTGCGTATTAGAAACTGCTTTAGCCGCGTTGAGCCACTTCTATCGACAGTAAATCAGTAATATTTATTGGCCATAAATAACAGTAATGTTACAGGCAAGTCACTTGTACAAAAATAATCCATCAATTACACTTTAATTAATGAAGCTATATCTAATACATTTAAACGAGCAATTCTTGTATATATGTATAAGTACCTGGATGACCGAGCTTTGCTAGGCTAAAAACACGGATAAAACGACGTTTTCCAAATATGAAACCTAGCTAGATCGTTTTATCGCCCCCGAAACCCCCTGCATACTAAATTTCATGAAAATCGTTGGAGCCGTTTCCGAGATTCAGATTATATATATACATATATACAAGAATTGCTCGTTTAAAGGTATTAGATATTAGATAGATAGATAATATATATATTCTGAATCTCGGAAACGGCTCCAACGATTTTCATGAAATTTAGTATGCAGGGGGTTTCGGGGGCGATAAATCGATCTAGTTAGGTTGCATATTTAGAAAACGTCGTTTTATCTGTGCTTTTAGGCAACGAAAAACCGAGGAAAAGCTCGGTCATCCAGATACTAATTAATTAATAAGTCAACAACAACGAACATACTTCTATTTACAGTACCTACAGACTCCGTTTATATGTTAGGTTTATAAATGAAGATTCTGAGAACCTCATAATTACATTTCCCATGACAGTTTTTTTTTTTTAAAGCTTTCGGAGATATATCTTTTCCTACAATGTTTTCGTTCACTGTTTGAAGCACGTATATTAAAAAAGAGGTCCGTGTCGCGGGATTCGAATCCAGACCTCCAGATTGAAAACGAGACGGTTTCCTAACTAGGCTGCTGAAATTTAACCAAGAACGTAGAACGTATTATATGACAACTCAATGGTTTCGGGAGACAAAATACCATTACCCTCTTACTGACAACCCTTCCAATCGCTCCATGAGCGGGAAGGGGCAATATTGACAGAACTCTCACGACGAAGCGAAATGGCTGAGTCGTAGAATGTTTTCATTATAAACAATAGTGCCGTAAGGAAATTGAAGGTGTTTGAGTGGACTTAGAGGACTTCTCGAGGTGATGAGCTTAGGCGGCTCTGTCAAGTGACGGGTAACAGGGTTCCGTGGTGTTTAATGATACAAAACCCGACGCAAAAAAGGAGCGGTATATGTTTATCGTATGTAGGTTCATATCCATGTGATTGTTTGTGATATCGTAGCTCAAACGGTTGAATTTATTTTGATTTAGGTAGTATATCTGCTTCAAAAGCAGTAGGGTGTGGGTTCGATTACCACTCAGGACAAAAATTTATGTGACGATAAATGTTTTTTCTGTATCTGGGTGTGATATGTAGCCTATGGCTTCCTCACGATGTTTTCCTGCACCGGGAGCTCCAGGTCATTGTTAAGATTCGAACCCACGCCATGTGTGGCAATAACACAACACAACAATATTTCATATACTAAAAACAATATCTTATACCCTTAAACGAGCAATCCTTGTATATATGTATATATATTTCCTGAATCTCGGAAACGGCTCCGACGATTTTCATGATATTTAGTATGCAGGGGGTTTCGGTGGCGACAAATCGATCTAGCTAGGTTTAATTTCTAGGAAACGTCGTAATATTCGTGTTTTAGGCAATGAAAAACCGAGCAAAGCTCGGTCATCCAGGTACTTTAAATTATATTACAATTAGAATAGGAAAAGTCTTATTATTGGGTTCCGTTACCCTCTAAAAAACATTAGAATTTTTCTGCGTTTTTCCCTATTGTGCGGACAGTTGTGTATTAAGTCAAATGCGTTATCTTTCGACGCGAGCGAGCGCATTATAGGGCCTATTCACACTACACCCCCCGGGGCGTGGAAGCGGGAGCAGCCGCGTGTAATGCTGATACACTGATGTTAGGTTATGACTTTTTGTGTTCGCGTTTATTTTTACCTTTATTTTTTACAACGAAGATAAAATGTTTACGATCCATGGATTACGGGAGTTTCTATATTTTAAATTTAAAAAAATCTATTATTCACTTTAATAAAACTACGTATTTATATTGAAGCTTCAGTAGCCTAGATAGAAGAACGCCTGGCTTTCAATCAGGTGGTTATGGGTTCGCATCCCACGGCACGGCTCTACTTTTTCTAAGTAATGTGCGTTTTGCTGCTAACTTCAAACGGTAAAAGAAACTATCGTAAAGAAACTTACCATGTCCAAAAGTTCATAAAACCTTAAAATCTGTTAACCCGCACTTGGCCAGCATGGTGGAATATAGTCTTATTCTTCTGGTAATAAGAAGAGTCCCGCGCCCAGCAGTGGGTCGATTTATAAAAACAGTCCTATTTCCATTCATTTCTAAAACTAACATCAAAATTTCAAAATAATAAATCTTTTCAATGTAGTAAAACATGTCAATATAAATACACTTATTATTAATTTAATAATATCTAAGTTTTAAATAATCGTTGAAGTCATAAAACAAGGTCCCTGGAAGCCTAGATCTCAGCTTGGTTTTGAAGCGCGCGGTGGAAGCTGCATCCCGAACGGCCGAACGAAGTCACATTTCGTGTTCGATTTACTTAGAAAATAATTTCCGGAATAATTCCACAATATTACAATATGTCCATACGAAACCGGGGCGAATTAATATCAAATATATGAGTACTATCATAAACTATAGAAATATTTACGAGCTACTAAGCAAACAAACGATCAAGTTTGTTATTTCAAATATTTGGTATCTGAACATTTAGCTGTGGGAACATTTGACCTACTCACGTTACATATTCTACACCTTCATGTCCAACAACACAAACTGCCGATTCTCCGAGCTTCTCTTGCTCTGCTTTTTAGTCACTCAAATGAGCACCGACATTTCTATCCTTCTCAACCTGATTAAAAACACTCGTTGCTTAAAGGCGAGTAAGAAACAAGCAGTTTGTTTGCATGTAATTGAGCGCACATTCCATTACGCCGTAAAGCATCTCCCTACAGGGGTACGCAAATATTACGAGACCCCGATGCATATTGAGGGTCCTTAAGTACTTAAGTCCGTTTAAGTTAAGTTATGGAGTTGAGACGTCTGGTAAGTGACTGCAGGGGCCTGGCCCGGAGGAAATTTGGAGATGGGCTTAGAAATCAGATTAGGAATGAGATTTGTCTTTGAGACTATTATGAAGATCAAAAGAAAAAAAATATGACATTTTGAAAGAAGTTAAAGAAAGCAAATGAAAAGAAATACAATTAAATGTTCGACCGATAGTTATATTGGATGAATCAACAGCTAAAAATTTTAAACAAAGAGAAAGAATAAGAAAGCTCACTGACGTAGCTTGGACTCGTTTTTGTTTTACTTATGCGGGGTTACGCACGTTTAATCATGTCAATATTTTTATTGACTAAAATCTTAACGAATTAAAGCAACTTAACAATAATAACACGTACTCGTAAATAATAGCTTTTAAAAAAACTTTAAATTAATACCTACCTACCTTATTATTTACAAATTCATAGGATTAAAACCATTATATATATTTATTTATTAAAATGTAATAACAAAATCATATAAGCCAACAAAAATTATAATTAAGTCGTTAAATCTGTGACAATTAGTCGACAATTTCACCCTGACTGTAGGTACCTGGTGCAAAGATTTATGTAATAATCTCCTTACGACTCTTGTCAAGTTGTTCAAATACCATCAAATACAGAAAACAGAAAAATATGTCTACGACGTACAATTACAAAACACGTTTGAACACGTAAATCGTTAACAAAACAAACACCGGAAATTTTAAATACAATCACAAAATTAACGAAATAAACAAGCATTAAATGTCAAATGGAGTGAGCAGCCAACTAGACGCTGCGCTAAGGACGGCTGACATCACAATTTGTAGGAATAAGCTTTTAAAATTTCTCCCTAATTAAGAGAGCGGATTTATTCAAACCGTTAAATCTGGGCGGGAAACAAAACGTGATTGCTTGCCGACTTATAATTTAATGCAATTTCCTACGGTAAGTTGAGGAATGAGTGATGAGCGTTAGCGAAAGCGGGAAATTAAGAAACTTAAATTTTTGATAAATATAATGATTCTGAAGATGTCATTTAAGATTTTTTTATTTCTTACCCTTCACACTACATTCCTCTCGCTGAAATCGAAAATGACTCAACAGATTTAAATAAAATTTAGGTTACAACTACAGTTATAGTAACAATGGTTCAATCAGTGAATTCACGTTATGTCTGTTTTTACTAGTATGTGGCTAGCGTTCAACAGACTTTTAAGTGTTAGATATTGGTAGACTTGTTGCTGGAGTGTCACAGTATACATTTTACTCCAGTTTTGCAGTGTTTACTTTCTTTTAATTATATAAATTTTATTTAGAATTTTAAATTTATGGAATCAAAGACATCGCTAGACTTTTCTAACTGTCACTACTCCCGAAATAAGGGTGCAGAATCCTCTTATTGCAGTTCGTTGAAGCGTATCCCCCTTCGACGGGCATTGGTTCGTTACCGTAATACCTCGGCCCAACTGATGCTGCACTTTTGGAGATCGTCTTTAACTGATTTGGACTTTGAAACTTTTGCAGAGACAATATCTTGAAACTGTTACCAAATACTTGTAATATATTACAAAAAACGGGGGTCTGATAATATTCCCTTGATGTACTTCTGACTACTCTTAAGTAAATATTAATATTTGTTTCAACTAGATTGTTAGTACGGTAAAGAAACAGGCTTGCTAACAACTCTTAGAACTAAATAATAACTTCCAAGTACACAATAGATATCGTAAGGAATCTTACTCAGTGACAGTAATATTGAAAGCTTGTAACTTACTCCTACAAGTACAATATTAAAAAATAATGTTATTTTTTATATCAGAAAGGCTTTGTTGGCTTGTTTGGTTACAATTTGCGTGATGTTAATCGACTCTCAGATGAGACCAGAACACATCGCGAGATGCTTAGCGGTGAATTTTCAAATTGACGATAACAGCTAGCCAAGTACTGGAAAGTATCCTAACACAATTCATCAATTTAATTTTTTTAAATTTAACCGTGCGATCTGAACTGCGCTAAACGCTCGCCTATCATCGTTCCAAAAATCGCAAATAGTTTTGATTTAATTCTAAGACATTTGAACTAAAATCTAATGTCTTATTCAATTTTTGAAAACACCTAAGTTCAAAAATAAGTAAGATAATAGATAAGTTTTTTATTGTAAATAATGAATATTAAAATTGTTTCCTGTAAAAGTGCAAAAAAACATGAAAACTGGAATCCATTCCAAGCGGATTCCAATTACACTTTGAAATTATTCCGTGTAAAAATAATCGGACATTCTGCGTCCAATGCCGATCGTCGTGAACGTGCAAGTTTTCAACAAAGCTGCCGTCCTTCATTAGGCATTCAACAGACGAAGGCGCGGTAAAAACCTCATTGAACTTACTTATAATTCTGATGCTTTAGGATGGTATACTAATGTGAAGTTACAAATAGTTTAGCGAAGGAAGCAAACTTCTCAATCAATTAAGATAAGTATCTATTATACTGATTACAGCTCCATTTTAAACAATGCTCTTTGAAATAAAAAAATAAAAAAATTGTATTGATCACTTGAGAATGAAGATACTGATGAAATTGAAGTTAAATCTAAGGCACAGGTACATTTGAACTAAAATCTAAGGCATCTACTTTGGTCAAAAGCTTAGCATTGCCATCCAACGTGGCAATGCTGCCAGCATTCTGGCCACATATCCCTCATCTGACGGCCTTTTTATTTAATTTTAAGTTAGTTTAGTTTTCTCTAGATGTTTTAATATATAACCTTCATACGTCATGAAAAAAAAAAAAAAAAAAAAAAAAAAAACTTATTGTTAATCATTAATTTATAAGACTTAGTTAACTAATCATAAAAATTAAATAAGTATATTAGGTATATTATAACTATCATATTATTTATTTTGTTCACAAAAGATAGGTATTAGTTAAATTACTTTGATTATAAGTATACCACGTTCGTAATTCAACTGTTAACTGTTGTTCCTTTGTTTATAATAATAATATACTGCATTCTAAAACAATTCAAACAGATATGAGTATACTTCAGCAAAGCATTTGCGTATCGTTTGCAAGAACACCAATACAAGTTCGGTAATGACATCACGTTCGTTCTCCGATTATGTTCACGACATTAATTGGCGTTGTTATTCCATTACTTAGTATTCATGGCGCGATTCGAAAGTCAATCTGTCAATTTTATACCACGGTTTTGTCTGGTTACAAACCACCGTCATACGAAAAATACTTTACAAACATGTTTGTAACCATTTTCTTTTTACCCTACTCAAGAAAGGGAGAGGTTTTTAAATTTCCTAATGTTAAATTGAATGTTTTACCACAGAACTTCGTCATTTATTAGCTGATTAAAAAGCATTTTTTTATTTGAAAGGATATTATAGTTTTATACTTTCAAATTAGTCCCCAAGAAATTTCATCAAAATTGGTTCATTGGCTTGATTTTTAAACTTATATAAATGTAACTGAAAGAATATGTCATCCAGGTAAACTAAATTGCGTATTTTGCTTTCCTATGAACTTTTAGTAGAATTTACGATCACCAGAATAGTCTCAATGAACTACCTACCTCCCGGTTTCATCATCATCTGATGATGACGAGGAAGGTAAGCACCAAAACGTCGTTATAAAGCAACGAAATCTTTCCGTGTTTGTGGAATGGAGTCGGATTTTTTGTATAAAATATGTGAAATACTTTCACAATCAATATGGATACTATAGAGTGAATTAAACAGATTATAATTTAAGTGTAGTAAATTAAAGATAAAACTAATAATCAGGATGAATAGCGTGCTTTTGGTACAAATACAAATTAATACAAATATTTTATTGATAACACCAATGTTACAAGTCAATGGTAGATATCAAATAAGGATAATGAGATGATCACGGTGAAAAGCATTCCTATATAAGAACAATAAACGTTCAAGTGCTATTTGCAACGGAAAGTTACTTTAAGAAATATCCCTTTTATATTCAAAGCAGAGATTCTCCAGTATTAAAAATCCAAGGCTGTTTGAGAACAGTGAAATTAACTGTAATTTTCATTACGCTTTTAACCGTCTTAAAATAGCGCAGCCTCAAAATACTTTAGCCAATGTTCCTAAGGCGCTTAGAGCATCTTTATTACGTCCTTCAAGCATTAGCAGTAACCTCACGTCCCCAATTTCCTTTAAACGCTGCGAACAATAATCAACATTTACTTAATATTCATAGCTGAAGATTGCTGGTAGGACCCCCTCAGTCACCACTTCTTAAAAGGATTAAACTTGTTTACAAAGTTTTCGTTTAATGTGTTTGTTTCACACTGACAAATCTTTGTAACGTCTCGTAAAAGTTCAAGGATAATTTCTAGAGATTTTTTTATAGAACATATAGCTCGCCTAGTGTTTGTGTAGTAATTTTTAAATTAGGAGTAATATATTTTATTTGTAATTATAAAATTATTTGCACCACGATTTCTTTTAATTTATTTAATATACATTTTACGGATCTGTATCATATTTCAAAACTATGTGTGTGTAGGCGCACTATATTTTTTTTTTTTTTAAATATCGTACCACATTTCACACAGCGCCATCTAGCCCCAAAATAAGCAAAGCTTGTACTATAGGAACCATGTAACTGAAAGAATACTTACATCCTTTTTTAATTTGCAAGATATTTATTAATCGATTAAGATTATGAATTAAATAATTAAGTAAACAAGTGAGTTCTACAGTCAAAATACATAAAAATATGAACGTTTTAATTTATAAATTAAAATCTAAAATAATCTTAATCTGTCATTGACACAAGTATAGATTTAAATGAAAGATATCGTTGTGTCTGTAAGAGACGAGGATTTCATTGTATTGATGGCTCATTCTGACAATAGGGTAATAAGACTTGTAAACTAAATATATTATAATTACGGTTACGCGATCTAAAACGAGTGTAAAAGTTTAATAACGAAAGAAGGGATGGGGAGTCAATACACGAGTGAATGATTTTGTAAAGCTAGGTAAGGTTAAAGTATTTGCGGCGGATGTCAAATTAAAATATTTCAAACGTTCATCATCAGACGAAATCATAGAATGATTGTTCTTGATATTTTCATATCTTGTTTCATAATCATTATAGTTCACACTTTCACACTTTAGATTAAAAATACTGTGACAATCACAATTAGCATCCGCTTAGTATTCATAGCCAAGTGATTCATTGAACGGACCCCTCTGAAAGCTAAAGCTGGTTTAAGCGAGTCCCCTCTGTTGCCACTTCTTAAAGGATTAGACTTATTTACTGCGTTTGTCGATCTGTGTTTGTATTTGCGTTAGTGTGTGGGTTGTCTTTGTTGTTTTGCTTTAAAGTTTAGTACGAAAGCCTTGTTTTGCTTTAAGATGAATATCATTGAGACTTTGTTCATTGTGATCAACAGTATCTAAATAAATTTTCTATTTTTATATGACACCCAAAATTTTAACATAATTAATAATTGGGACATACATTTCTAATGGATCAAGGGTAAAATTCGAACATACAATCTATCGAATTCTTGCATTCATTGTTACTGCCCTGTTAGCTCAGATGGTAGCAAATCTGCTTCAAGAGTTGTAGGGCTTGGGTTAATTCCCTTCTCAGGACAAACATTTATGTTTTTCTATTTCTGAATGTTATGTATGTGTTTACATGTATGTTTGTTTTTTGTACGTATGTATTTTTGTTTGCATTTATATGTTTATTTAAGTGTCAATAGTGTTATTGTTACTTATGTTTCAAGAGACTTCTGACTGTAGCACACTGTCCTTTAATTTTACCACAAATTCTTTCCGCACTAAGGTTGCCTGAGAGTGATCGATCTAAGCGATAAAGCTGCCAATTGTTGCACTATTTTTAAACTGTTTTTGTTATCATTTTTTTTTTTTTTATAGCTGACATGCTAGGTGTTTGACCACAACTCACCTGATGTTAAGTGACGGTGTGGTCGAAGATGGTAAAGCACACCTAGCCTGGAATAGAACTGGCTCTAAAGTGAGGCTACCGGAACACACCGTTAGATGCTTGGCGGCAGATTTTCAACTTGAGGGTGGTAGCTAGCCAGCCGAGTACTAGAAAGTACCCTACCACCACGCTATGGTTTCCTCACGATGTTTTCCTTCACCGGCAGCTCAAGCTTATTGTTGGGGTTTGAACCCATGCCCTTCGGCATGCGAACCAACCGCGCTTACCACTGCGCTATCATAGCTACCATGGTGTGAACAATAAAGAGTTCTCTTATCATTAGTAAAAAAAAACAACAAGTATTCTATAAATAATTTCCTATAGTACAAGTTGCTTTGTTTTAAGGCTAGATGGCGCTGTGTGAAATATCCTACGATATTTTTCTATTTGACCGCGTTGAACTGATGGTTTTAGGTGCGTATGTATATATTTATTAATATACTGTAATAGACGAACCTTGAGATTTACAGATCTATCTCAAAATATCATGAAAGGTTTCAATTCCAAGTATTTATTTGAATTTATATTTATCTTGACTTTCGCTAATAAAATGATTTCTTTACAAGGCCTATACTGATGTTATCATTTTCTAAGATACTTCAGCTCTGGAATTAAAAAGATAGTTTTAGCACTAACTAGTTTTAGTTTTAAACAGCGCATAATCGCGTGAGGTCATCAGCGTACTGTGCGATCCAAAGATGCCGCCAAAGCTCAAGGGACTCGTGTATAAAAGTTTTCCGACCTGTGCTCATTTATGGTTGCGAGACTTGGCCCGTATTTCAACGGCACGTCCATCAACGTCACTGAAATGAAGATGCTGCTGTGGATGTGCGGCGTTTCACGTACAAATAGTATTCGTAATGAGCGCATCCGCGGCAGTCTTGGAAAGAGAGACGTAGCGGATAAGCTACAGGAAAGTCGATTGAAGTGGATGGGTGACGTACTCCGCAGACCGGCAGAGTATGTCGGCAATCAGGTGCTGAACTTTGTAGTCTCTGGAGCAAGACCTCGTGGCCGGCCAGAGCGGCGATGGTTTGATGTCGCAAGAGATGACATGAGGGCCAACCAACCCACCATGCTCAGAACTGTACGAAGTGGTGTTTACACAGCAGGAAAGCGGACCCTGGCTCAAGCCGAGATAATAACTAGGCAGAAGAAGCAGCACAATAGACATAGGTATATGAATAATATTGTTCCAGCAACAAATTTTGATCGTTTATCTTTTAGACTTTTTTTCAGTAAACTTGGGAAAGAGCCCGGAGATATAGTCTTCCCGAAGCCCTTAGTCTCCGCAACACTATCATATATACACGGAGTTGCCCGGAAAAGTTTTTCTGGAAACACGCCAAAGTTTCCACCTCTAGTTTCTAGAGGTAAGTTTTCACTGTGATTAAAATACAGCATCATACTATATGTTAAAAAAAATATGATCGACCTTTTCTATAAATCACTTTTTGTGATTGATTTCAAGTCACGGTGTAGTCGTAGACGGTAAACACATCTAATTATGAATGGCATCTGGCTTCTAAGTGTGGCTGTCGGATTTGCCATTAGGTGATCGGCGGTAGACAACTTGAGGGCCAAGACTTTTGACTTTTAAAAAAAGAGGTGAGGTACTTTGTTAACGTTGTTGTACCCGATAGGGTCCATTTTTGACTTTTTAAACTGATTTTAACTATACTGTATATCTTGGATCAAGTACTCCGAAGTATCACCATTTGTTTTCCGTTATTGGCAGACAATTATAATATCTCTTATAATATTAATGTAGATAATCTTTGTACATAGTGACACAAAAAGTATATTCTGAATCTGATTCTGACGACAAAACAAAACGTAAACGCGAAATAGCAAAGTAAAGTGTAGTATTCGAATGCTTAACACCGATCAAAGTTGGTAGACTAGCAAAGTTTCGCCATAAATTCAGCGGGCGCAGTACATTGCATGCCAAGTTTTTAATGCAAACTTAATAATGAACGCCCTGCAAAGAAAAGTTTTATCATTAATGGCAACTTGTAGACTAGAATAAAATAAATAATTAGTTCAAAAAAAGAAGAAAAACACACGCACGTGCATGCACACACACACAAACATTCACACACACACACACATACATACGCACGCAGGCATATACACATTCAGTTTACTGAGTTAGGAAACTCAGTTGAAGCCATTCCTGTTTTGTTTGATTGGTTTTTGTATATTTTCGTGCATTCGAAAGTTATTTGTTTATCTGAATTTTCTTTCTCACTTTCATATCTATTTAGAGATCGTAACAATCTGTTTGTGAATACTAGTAGGTACTTAAAACATATATTTTTATGTAAAATTATCATTCTTCTATATTACATAGATCCATCTCCCCCACTTTCATATTAGTTTGAATAGTTTTCAGTTCCGTCTCGAGGGAGAACAGAGCTTAGTATTGCACAAGCCCTAACATTGCCTTACTGGATCCATTGTCCAGGTTTTTTTAATTAAAAAAATTGTTGAACAATACACGTTTTAGGGTTTACGATACGATTTTATAATCAACTAGCTGTTACAAAAAATGTTTGTTCAGAATTTACGATACAACTATAACAATTATGTAGCAGTTTCGGAAGAGACCGTTTGACTTCCAATCTGAAATGGTTCCATGACCTGGGTTCGCAACCCACGGCGCGCAACTCTGTCTTTTCTAGGTTATGTGCGTATTGCCGATAACTTTAAGCGGTGAAGGAAAACATCGTGATAAGTTATCTAAAACTAAATGTCTGAGAGAAATACATACATATAACTCAGATAGAACAAAGATTAATTTGTCACCACGATTGATAACATGAATGATGCGTATATGTTTGTGCAACTGCTTGTCTAGCAATATACGCCACACAACCTGAAGAGTTTAAAATCTATAACCCGACTGCGACTAAAATAGATAAAATTAAAGGAAAAAACTTTTTAAATAAATGTATTATTCCTAATTAAATTTAAACATAACTTATATATATTTTTGTAATCCTCTTTTAATTGCATTTATTTAGATACCCTGATTGATAGGTTTGGTTATTTTTTTTAAATTGTCGTATTACAATTTCGCGCCAAAAATCTACCATCTAGATTTTATTAAGCCCTCTAAGGACACTTGGGTCTTTGAGACGAATCCAAAGATACCTTAGTTGTCGTATTCAACTCCGTCGTTTGGAAGATACGAGGTTATAATAAAATTTACATATATACATACAAGATATGCGCGAAAAACATAACCCTTTCTTGGCAGTCGAGTATAAAAAAGCTATCAGGACAGTTAAAAAAACCTTTATTACGGCAAAAATCTATTTAGTAGGTACAGTATTGAGTGAAAACCCCTTGCACAGTTGGAGAAGCTCAGTGTATATTTACTCTAAATTTGAAATCTACAACATTTTTTTATTTTAATTAAAGTCAAGTCCGTTTATGATAAAACTTTTCTACTTCCATCAGTAACAAAAGCTAAAATTCTACGAGAGACAGAAAAAATGTCGAATTGCAAAAATCTCCGAGTGTTAATAACCCCGACGCCCTTCCATTGTGCCGATAGTGAGACATTTTTAATTAAGAAAATCGGCAGCCCGTTGTCGTACAAAGACCAATACTGCAGAAACAGAGGTCAGAAGATAGAAATTAAAATACGCTCACATTTAAATGAATAAATGCTATGGATAGATATGGCCTGTCTTACCTTTAACATGTGATTAGACGAACTTAACTTGATGGATGCGAGCCGTTTCCAACCGGTCTTTATAGAAGTCAATGGGGGAGACCTATGTCCTACAGTGGACGTCAGAGTGAGATGATGATGATGATGAGAAGAACTTATAAAATGAAGTTCGATCAATATTATATGAGTAAGCTTCAAACATCTTATTTACTCTTTAAAACGTTCAGTTCAATTACGTTATTTGAAGTTTTGGCATCCTAGTTGGGACACCGTCTGGCTTCGAATCTAGAGGTCCTGGATTCGAATATCACGTCACCATCTCTGCCTTTTCTAAGTTATGTGCGTATTGCGTTGGCTTTAAACGGTGAAGGAAAACATCGTGTAGAAATCTACATTGTAGCGATGATAGCTCAGTGGTTAGCGCAGTCGGTTCTCATGCCGAAGGGCGTGGGTTCAAACTCCAACAATGAGATTTAGCTGCCCGTGAAGGAAAACATCGTGAGGAAACCATAGCGTGGTGGTAGGGTACTTTCTAGTACTCGGCTGACTAGCTACCACCCTTAAGTTGAAAATCTGCCGCCAAGCATCTAACGGTGTGTTCCGGCAGCCTTCTTTACCATCTTTGACCGCACCGTCACTGAGTCAACATCAGGTGAGTTGTGGTCAAACACCAAGCCTATCGGCCATAAAAAAAACATTGTTGAAAAAAAAAAAACTCGAATCTGCCAACCCGCAATTGACCAGCGTTGAGCCTACGGCCTTACCCTTCTGACAATGAGAATAATCCCGCGCTGAGCAATACGACGGCTTAGAAAAACAAGCCTGCCATAGGCTTTTGCAAATAGATCTTGTAATTTTAAAATTAAAATACGTAAGAGGTTTAAAATCCCTCGTACACTGGATCTTTGCTACTGGTTGCTAGGGTTGCCGGTGGGGAAGTCCGTCGATGATTTCTTCGAGTGCCTTTGTTTTTGTCGCGGATTGACGAAACTTCCCTTTGTTCGCCGTTAATAGATGCATTACGGAATGAAGCCGTTTCAATTGAAGCCTCGTGGAGAGCTGTCACAGCTTTGTTTTACTGAAAACTTGAGTGAATGATTACTTTTGAGTGCTGTGAGAGACTCGGGAGTTTTAAGGTAGATATCTAGTCTGTCTGTTATGATCGATAAAAATATTCAAATTTAAAAAGTTACTGGCGAATTTCATAATTGATTGATTCAGGCGTTACTTTGCGGAAGTTCATTTTGAGTATTCAAAAGATATATTAAGGTGTATTTTTAATGTATTTCCATTCAAAAGTCATTTTGGTTTCAACAGTGACGAAGATTTAATTCAAATAAAAAAATACAAGTTTTTTATTTCTTTTCGCGGCAGTAACCAGTTACCAACAAACACGAGGCATCCTCAGAATGTGTTGACTCTTCAAGCTCTTGACCGAGAACTTTGTATGCAAGTTTAAATTACGTATTTTATTAAACTTATTAAAGTGTTAAATTACTTTAAAATTAATACAGTACCTACAAGATTTAAATTTTTTTATACTTTATGGAACACGATATGAACAAACACGAATATTCTCAATAATCATTTAAACAAGATTACTCACGTTCAAAAACGTCATTTTCCATAATTAATCAAAACAATTAAAAAATCTCATTTAAAATTTAAATATCAGTGTCATAACATAAATTAACAAAACAAAGCACGCGCCAATGTCGCAGGCAATACGACCAAATTGGAAAATTCCCGAAGTGTCCGGATCGCGGCCATTGATCGCCCGACAATGGGACCGGTTGAGAGCGCACTAATCTTTTCATTAAAAAGCGATTATTCGCTGCACGACCCGTTGCACTAATAGGAATAAAGAACAGACAAACTTTACAGTACACACGGAAGCGACCATATTTCCTGATCCATAAAGGTTATATTTACAAAATTAGACGAATAACCGAGCTCCACAATATGTCACGCAGTCGCAGCGGACGCGATGACATTTCAATTTGAATTCTTGTTGCGAAGGAGATGTTATTAAAAAAGTTTTTTGCTGAAGAATTTTTGCGCTTGATTAGAAGTGCAGTTGAGTGGCGTTTGAAAATATAATCAACATCAAAAGTTTGATACAGAAAATTTAAGTACCTACATGTTTACTGCATTTTAAATGATATTAAGTAAAAGCAAAATTATTTTTCATAATGTAATTTTATCGTTAATAAAGCTAATAATTAGCTAAATTCGTAATTTTGATAACTATTGTTATTAGTAGCAGATTATTAGCTATTGAAACTATAGATCCCAACAAGAAATATAATAAATTATTTTGTAAAAAATAAGCAGTCCCCATACTGCCGATTGAAGTGAAAAATTTAAACACGTCATATTAGCAGTATTGCGAATTCATAAGTTTTACGCATATCAAAAATCGCTTACGGTGACTAAAGAAGATTTGACTTTGTTTTTCGATGTGTTATTAATATCTATTAAAATATTGAAATGTATTATTACTCATTACTTGAAATACGGAACCTGACGCAATTTTTACACATTTCTGTTTTACTTATGCGGGATTACTCACGTTAAATTATATTGGCTGGTAACAGAATAAAAAGTTTGACCTAGAATTCTTCTAATAAAACGTCCCTAGTAACTGATCTAATTCAATAAAGGTAGCAAAAAGCCAAACTTCTCCCATCTAATTCTGTATTCCTTCGACGTAACTAACAAAAATACAAGCACTAAGCAGAAATAAGTAATGCCGACCTACAGAGTTAAGGTCATTGCAAACTACACTAGCTCAACACCAGATAAATCAACAGATAAGAATTGAAATGTGGCTCGTGCGCCCAATTTACATATTATATCATGTCTATAAATAAATCAACGTGTAAACTAGTTATGCCTTCCGAATCAGCCCTATTTTTTAAACTGTCCCACTGCTGGGCGCGCGTCTCTTTTCATTGTGAGAAGGTTAAGGCCATAGTTCTCCACGCTGGTCAATTGGCAGACTTCACATATCTTCGCGACGTTTTTTAAGAATTCTCAGACTTGTAGGTTTCTTCACGAAGTTTTCCTTTACCGTTTGAAGTTATCGGCAATAAGAAATATTTTAGAAAAAAACTGAGGTGCGTGGAATTTGAACCCAGGATCTAAATATTGGAAGCCAGTCAGTTTCCTAACTGGGATGCCTAAGCTTAAGTTATACCTTACAACCGTCTAATTGGTACTTAATTATCTAATTGATATTTTAAAACCATGATGCATGTTTAAGAGTCCTAAAGATAAATAATTAAATATGTTTTTATTATTTTAATACATCCGATCGTGATTGTTTGTGACGATTACTACTGTGATACGAATTAAAATTACTTAAGCTTTCACAAATAAAGTTGATTAAATATGTAGCTACGAAAATAATTAATTAATGTTTAAGAAAATAAATAAAAACACTCAATTTTGAGGGCTTTAGTGTAATAGTGACGGTCATTTTGTTATTTTAATTTATTTATAGTTCACATCAAAAACAAATTATAATTTAAACTATATACATTATAGTTTTTCATATGTACTATAAAGAGTTAATTTATCTATCTGATTACATTATTGGTGTCGTATTGATTCAATGTGCTGTGACCACAACACGACATAATCTACTAAGTGCCCTTAGAAAATACCTCATTAACAAAGAGGGTACTTAGCGAAGTTTTCCACTTACAGAAGTAGAAGAGTAACACGAAGTGTTGATATTACTGTATAAATCATACATACGACCAGGATTGGTTGACCCACGCTTATAAACCACTTATTTACTCGTAGGTGGACGGTATTGCCAGTGGGTTTATATTATTGGGTAGCGGAATAAGTGGAGAAAAGTGATTTATTGTAAAATTTGGTCAATTTACTGATTCCCTTATTTCTAAAATCCGCTCAAAAATAAGATATATTTATATTACGGTGTCTCATTGTCCCATGATTTTGTAATTTCCGCCATCACTATATACCTAGTACTACATTAATATCGCACTGGCCGGCAATAGCTTCCCCTATCATTTACAATACTAATAGTTTCGTACTGTGTTATAAATGCTAATTTGTATTAAAGGTATCTAGTTTATCTTTTAAAGTCATGAGCGCCAAAGCAACGATGACCTGCTCTTTGTTTTGTTACTCAAATTTCTGAGTACCGCTGCAACGGCCATGGAGAAGTGTTATATTTTAACATCAGGGGCGTGTTTAATATGGCTCATTGATTATACACAAAAAATGACTATTTATATATATTTTAGACTTAAGTGTTTTTAACAATTGTAAAAATATCTAAAATAATGAAGATGTGCTTCGGTATAATTAGTTCAAAGTAGGTTGTACCAGTTTATCTTAAAGTGTTGTAGGACAAACTAGTTCAGCCTACGCAAAATTTGTTTATCCTAACGGGCTTAGGATGAAATAGTTTAGCTTAGGCTTAACCAGTTCATTCTATAGCCTATAGGACAACTACTACTTAGGTTTAACTAGTTTGTTATATAGCCTATAGAATGAACTGGTTAGTCCTACGAAAAACTAGTTTGTCTTTACGGGCTTAGAATGAACTAATTTGGCCTAGGCTTAACTAGTTTGTCCTATCCCCAATAGGATGATTTAGTTAAGCCTAGGAAAAACTAGTTTATCATAAAATCGAGATTAAACGGTAACATATATATTATATCGACCACTTTTCCGTGTAAAACTGAAAGTAGCAGTAAGTCGGACATAACTGAAAAAAGTTGCACAAGTTCAGGGTCCGACCTAGACTGGTTTCTCTCAGATATTAGAAGACGTACCCGCGTTCAATCTTTTGTAAGTATGTACTCGAGGAATGTAGTCGAGAACCGCCGATGATTATTATCGCCTTGTATTGTTACTGAGTGGAATATTTCTACCGAGAAATGGCTTAAGTCTAAATATAGTAGTCAAAGACTACTTCCAGACAAGAAATACTTTTTTTTTTCACCGTCTTGTGAATATTATACTTTAGGATACTAAATCTCTTAGTATTTTTTGTTTGCACAGGTGTCTTTTAACCAAATACATCATGCACATTGCGTTGCAAACTTTACAAAAACTATTGAGCGCGGTCACAAAGGTTCTACTCTTTAGTCATAAAAAAACAGCAAATAATAGTAAAATTTCTACAATACATTTATGATAAAAATACATTTAAAAACATTTTGTGCCACCGAATGTGGCCGAAATTATAGTCGGAGTTACTAGTATAACTAATATTTACTTTTTTTTTTTAACGCTGACAGTCTAAGTGTTTGACCACAACTCACCTGATGTTAGTGACGTGACGGTGTGGTCCAAGATGGTAAAGCACACCTAGCCTGGAATAGAACTGGCTCTCAAGTGAGGCTGCCGGAACACACCGTTAGATGCTTGGTGACAGATTTTCAACTTGAGGGTGGTAGCTAGCCAGCCGAGTACTAGAAAGTACCCTACTAGCGTGGTGCTATGGTTTCCTCACAATGTTTTCCTTAATCGTTTGAAATCGGCAAGTGTTTCTTTATATATGTTACCGGTAATCTGCATAATTCAGGTATTGTAGACAATACCTAGGCAATGTATTTAATACCTGGGTCGTCTAGGCAATGTATGAAATTTTATGAATATCATTGTCCATTATATGCTTTACCTAGGTAATAAATACAATTCCTAGGGCTTGTATAGAACACCTGCTGTTACACCGGCAATATGTAAAATAAATTTATTTTAGTGTATTTATCAATGTTTAACCTAACCTTACCTACCATGGTCTCGTCTTTTACATTCATTACCGGCTGCGAATTCGGTACTGTATAGAATACCTAGGCTAAGTATAAAATAAATAATATTTCATGCATTACCTACACATTTTAGGTATTCTATACATTGCCTAGGTATTGTATACAATAGCGGATTATACAGATTGCCGGTAACATATACGTAGATATATTGATTTTGTTTCACGTTGTTTCTCTGTGAGTTTACCGCGCAGTGTCGTGTCGTCAAGTGGCGAGTTATCGAAGCGTCAATCTGTGTAGAGGGCCGTTCAACTGTCGAGGTGGTGGAAATTGAAAATGTGTCGCTTTTGTGGTACACTTCCTGTTTCTGTCCGGTAAGTGTGTGTTAGATAGATAGAAATTCTTTATTGTGCACACCAGAAATAGAAAAAACAAATTTTTAAAGTATTTGAACAATTATTGTTTGTAATTTTTTTTAATTTAAAAGTAATAAAACTAATAAAATGCTCTCCTGATAGTAAGAGATAACGCATGCCTATGACCATTGAAGCTATACATAGAGCTTTGAGTAGCACCAGTTAGTAAAGGACATCGCTGCTTTGGCGCTCATTACTTTGAGACATTAGCTGGTTAGTAATTTCGCTAGCTGCAGTACCCTTCAAACCAGAACACAGTAATGTTAACACACAACTGCTTGGCGGCAGAATATCTGGTACTGTGGTGGTACCTACCTAGACGACCTCCTGCTAAGGGGATCCACCACCATACAGTTTTCTCTTACTCTCTCTTCAATCAGGCGGTGGCTAGCTTATACCGATGCTAATCAACTCAACAAGTCTTTAAAAATATATCTGATCAAATAAAATAGGAATAAAAGAAAATATTGTAATAACAGCGAAGTTCTCCCAAACTAATAATAGTGTACGGATGTGCGCCAGCAATTATTTGACAATTTGCGGCGACAATGGCGACCGACTGTTGTTGAGCCACTCTTGGCTACTGAAGGGGGAGGCGGAGGGGGAAGTGAAGATCAGGGTTGCCATTTTTCATACAACCAAGGGATTTCAATAAGTACCTGTTTTCGAAGAGTCAATATAAGAAAAAAGCGGAAATAAACTAAATATATACCTTGAATACTCAAAATGAACTTTCGCAAAGAAACGCCTGAATCAATAAAATTTTCAAACTCGTTTTATTAATCTAGGGCATAAGCTATCTGCGTTTAAAATTTCATCGAAATCCACCGCTTTACTTCAAGTAATGGCCAAACGCATGCCTAGCTTGGACTGATGATTTGTTAAATAAGAAACAAATTTGGAAGAAAAAATTCCATACGCGACCTTGTCAAAAAAGTCTTTAACCGATAGAAATGCTAATTTTCCAAACCTTACTCTTACAAATGACAACCCTACGGAACGGGGTGAGTGGCAAAATGTATTGGTCTCATACTCGAAGACATGATTCTAGTATTTGAGAACAATTTACCGATTGTTTGGTATCTTGGAACGTGAGTAATATGATCTATTCTGCGGTATTTATATAGACGTCGCCGCGTTGTCGCCGAGAATATCGAATAAGACAAGTTGATTACTACGATGCTCCCGTACTCCGACGATACGTTTGACCATAATGTTATATCATTGGTCTTCATGGTGCAAATTTTTTACGATCTGATATACCTATAGAAGGTGAATTAAACCCTTTCCTGAAAGTCAGAGATGACGCCTGTGCATGACCATTGTACCATGTACACAGAAGTTTGAGTAGTGGAATAAAGTCCAGGGCATCGCTGCTTTGGCGCTTATCATAAATATTTTTTTAACATAAATTCTAATCTTTATCTTAACATAAATTAGCAATCTGCCACTTGTGGCACTAGCTTTGCACTTACTGTCTCATTATCTATCTATCTATCTATCAACAGTTTTTTTTTTGGTAAAATTTTGCGGACAATCGTCGTAGGAAGCAGTTTGGATAAATACATTACGTAACACTACAATTTCGTCCTGAAAACGCACAAGACAATACGGAATATCTGTCAGAGTTGTGATTTAATTTGAAAGCCTTGTTGGCTTATTGGTAATATATTTCCTTTAAGAACTATAGGACCTGGGTTTGATGTCCACCTAGGACAGACATTTTGTGGGATAAAGATATTATGTTTCTTCTGTGTCTGAGTGTTCTATATATAAAGTATGTATTTTAAAAAAAGAAGTATTTTTTGTTTTATTTATGCGGGATTACTCACATTTAATTTCATCGGAAACTCCGACTATAGTTTCGCCACATCCGGTGGCCTTCATCATGGGGACAAAGCTGAGACAACGCGCGCGCGGCGTCGTCTTGCGTCAAGACCACGTCAGTTACCATAATAAAAAAGAAGTATTTATGTATTCTATCAGTTGTCTGACTTCCATCACACAAGTTCTACTTAGTTTGGGGACAGATGGCGCTATGTGTCATGTTCTACGATATTTATTATTATTATTATATTTTTCCAAAAGATGGCACCGCATTAACTTTCCCGGCGACCGCTCCGCGCCAAATGTGTTATCTGCTTCCAAAGATAAGTATTATCTTACAAGATGTTAGCGGCTTCATAAATATGTATAGAGACCCGCAATTTGTTAGTTTAGGATCCCGCGCGATGGAGTCGACCGATCGCCGAATTTATAATTCAGGACATCGGAATTGGATGATATATTAAATATTTTATGTGAGGGATTATCGATGACTGTGTTATGAATATTTTCCGGTTAGATTTAAATCTTTTTACAGTTTTATAGTATTACAACGAATATAGTTAAAAACTATATTTGCTGCAATATAATAGTAATAGATGGATGTGATTCTAGCACAAACTTCAAACAAAACAATATGTACCATCCCGTGCAATTAATGAATGAAGCACGGGGCGCTCTCCTGATGGTAAGAGATAACGCCTGTCCATGGCCATCGCAGTGTTACACAGAATTTTGTGTAGTAAAACAAACTAGGGAATCGCTGCTTTGGCGCTCATTACTTTGAGACTTTCAACGGTTAGTCTCAACAGCCCTGTAATTTCGCTAGCTGTTCGCAGTACCCTTCAAACCGGAACACAGTAACGTTTACACACTACTGCTTGGCGGCAGAATATCTGGTACTGTGGTGGTACCTACCTAGACGACATCCTGCTAAGGAGATTTACCACCAAAACATAACTTGAAACCCTACTTAAAGTATGTAAACAATAATTGAATCCCTGACAACGCTTCCTTGTATTCATTTCACTTCCCAAATATTTATGTAACTTAGTTAAGTTAGCCAAAGTTTCCTTGTCCGGATCACTGTTGGACGGTTAAGTTAGCATATTAGCATATTGTACAACTAACTTTAACTCGGCGTAGAATTTCTCGAATGTTCTCCCTGGATAGCTGACCGATAAGTTACGGTACTTGAGCTATGAGTAGTCTAAGTTACTGCTAGGTATATGGAGAACTAAGTTAACCGGCTTGAGTCAAGTTCAACGGGTGATTTAATTGATGCGGCCAAGTTAAGGTCTAGCTTGTTAAGTTTTGTTTGTAACTTAGTTAAGGCTGTGCATGTCTCTGTTCTCTCGAGGTGTATGGATTGCATGATCTTATTATTGCTAGCAATGGATGTTATTATTGTTTATAACACAAAATCTACAGCAATCAAAAATATAAATTCAGCACCTTAAAAACTTAACATAAGGTTAATTATAGGTTTATAATTATTTTTTATTATGAATTGTTTAAAAAATTTACCAAAGCAGTCGTATAACAAAATGAAAGTGAAAATAAATATTTTTAAATTAACAACTAGGTGTGTGCGCGTAAATATTGAGCATGACTGTTAGCTATCTGGTAGAATTTGCTTCAAGAGCTGTAAGGTGGGTTTGATTCCCACCAGAACAAACATTTATACAACGATAAATGTTCGTTCTGTCTAGGTGTTCTGTATGTATTATGAGAATGTATTTACAAAAAAATATTACAAATACAAATACAAATATTTTATTGATAACACCAATGTTACAAGTCAATTCCGTAATATCATTACATTGAGATTTAGAACACTGATTATATGTCAATGGAATAAAAACAAAATGTCAAGGTATATAAACATGTCAATATAAGAATATTGTCAATATAATAAAATACTGCCAATATAAAATATGTCAATATAAAAATACGTCAATACAAAAATACGTCGGCATAAAAATATGCCAATATAAAAAATATTGTCCATATAATAAAATGTCCAGAAATTACTTACTAGTAATTTAATAATCTTTTAACTTGAAATATTCATCAATGTCATAAAACATTGTCTCTAGCAGCCAAGATCTTAACTTGGTTCTAAAGCACGCGGTGGAAGGTGCATCCCGGACGGAGGCGGGTACATGTTTGTATTAGTACTAGTGTTATAGATATATGGATAAAAACTATTTATTACTGTCTCTTGCACATGTTAATTAAATTTATATCTTCTGTATTGTACGATTTTTAGTGTGTACAATCAATCAATCAATCAATCAATCAATCAATCAATCAATCAATCAATCAATCAATCAATCAATCAAGCAATCAATCAATCAATAGATCGATCGATAAATCGATCAACAAAAAGTAAAGAAAACAAAATAATCGTATGAGCAAGTGTCACATGTGACAGCTTTATCGCTAAGAGTCATCTCTATATTAAATCAGTTACCCGGTTCCCATAGTGTAGGCGCCGTGGTGGTGCCGGCGTGAATAGTACCCCACCCTCTCTACCCGTGTTTGCCGTAAGAGTCGGCTAAGGGATGTAATCCGGAAGATGGGCAACAGCGGCTTCCTTGAACAATCACACTTAACTGCGCTCGCCAACCCGCCTGCCAAGTGTGGCGAGTATTGGCAAAATCCCAGCTCTCCCCCCAGGAGGAGGCCTATGTCCAGCAGTGGACGTCCTATGGCTGATGATGATTTGTGATGTACCCATAGTACAAGCTTTGTTAGTTTGGGGCTAGATGGCGCTGTGTGAAATATCCTACGATATTTTTGATTTGTGTAGAGGTGGTAGATCGGTTTAACAGAAGGTCGTCTAAGTAGGTACCTTCCACCGCAGTATCAGATATTCATGCCGCCAAGCAGTAGTGTGTAAACATTATGTAAACTGGTACTGTGTACCGCTGCAATACTCATGGAATAGACATGAGCATGGATTATCTCTTACCATCAAAAATATTCTCGTTCGTATCATTTATACAAAAAAAAAAAACTTTTTTACACTAGTCTCATTTTGATTCCAACAAATG
This sequence comes from Biston stratarius, assembly GCA_950106695.1. Taxonomy (NCBI): domain Eukaryota; kingdom Metazoa; phylum Arthropoda; class Insecta; order Lepidoptera; family Geometridae; genus Biston; species Biston stratarius. Next base: position 13,790,530 of record OX467110.1, on the reverse strand, counting down.
TCAATGTCGATATAGCACACTCTTCCCGTACAAAGTTAGCCTCGCAATGGCGGGGAGAGTACTTCCCCATAAAAAAACAGTGTTTTTTCTGAGCTGAGGCGACAATCCCCGTCACTCAGCCGGCTTAATTGCGAGTAGTAAAACAAACGAGGGAGGAACCGCGCGTGTGAAGTGCCCCGGGGCGAGCAGACGAGAGGGAATTAAACTGCGATTAAACCATAAATAAAATAAGTTGGTATTTATTTAATATTATGAAACCGACGCGACGCTCCATAGCGATATTGGTTTCAATGGAGAAAAAGGTTTTTTTTATATAACATTATATAGCTAATCTGCCGTGGTGGTGCCAGCGTAAGAATTGTACCCCACCCTCTCTACCCGTCGTTGCCGTAAGAGTCGGCTAAGGGATGTAATCCGGAAGATGGGCAACAGCGGCTTCCTTGAACAATCACACTTAACTGCGCTCGCCAACCCGCCTGCCAAGCGTGGCGAGTATTGGCAAAACCCCTCCCAGGAGGAGGCCTATGTCCAGCAGTAGACGTCCTATGGCTGATGATGTGATGTGATATAGGCTTGCGTTTGACCCGCCATCTCGCCTGATGTTAAGCGAAGATGCGGTTTACGATGGAGCACGCTCGCCTAGAACAAACCGATTCATTCGCAACTTGAAGGCACCCAGATTGTATTTGATTGTATAAACACGCACTCGAGCAGCAAACTCCAATGTCTAGCGGTTCATACGAAGAAGGTGCAATCACTAATTAAATTATTGATATTCTAAAAACGCGAACTAATCGGTTCGAATCTGCCTTCATTGTACGAACCACAGACAATGAAATTTGCTGCACGAGTGGGTGTTGCCTGATAGATACAATCTGGGTGACTTCAAGTCGCGAGTGAATCGGTTTCTTCTAAGCGAGCGTGCTCCACCGTAGACCGCATCTTCGGGCGAGATGGTAGTCAAACGCAAGCCAATTAGTAATTAAAAAAGTTTTACCCTCCCGTCTACAACGCAATGGAACTAGCAACCGCGTATTCAAGCACACAGTACCCTCGGTGCTGTAGTCACATTCATGATAACACATATATACAACACACATTCATATACACACCGTGATTCAGTCGGGTTTGAAACGACCAATCAAATTTAAACGACCTTCGCAGTAAAAACCGACTAAAGTGTAATGGTTTTCAAATCCGCTTATGATCCTTTTATTAAATTTGGGAATCGTGGCTTCGGATAGAAGATTATACTGCTACTTTTGAATGTAACAGCCTTAAAAAATGATATAGGTTAAAAACACAATGAACTGTTTTGGTGAAAAAAAGAGTTATTTTGCAGCGATGACGGCTCAGTGGTTAGCGCGGTCGGTTTATACGGTTGTGGGTTCACAAGCTGAAGAGCTTGTGGTTTGAACCCACAACCAATGAAGAAAAATGAAAAATTAAGAATCAATGAGCTTGAGCTGCAGGTGAAGGAATACATTGTAAGGAAACCATAGCATTGTGGTAGGGTACTTTTTAGTACTCGGCTACCACCTAAATGAAAATCTATCACAAAACACCTAACAGTGTGTTCCGACAACCTCAATTGAGAGCCAGTTCTATCCAATCTAGGTATGTTAACCTTCTTCGATCACACCGTCACTTAACATCAGGTGAGCTATGGACAAACACCTAGCTCATCAATCACAAAAAAAATACACTCTTTTTTTTTTTTTTTTTATGTCTGACAGGCTAGGTGTTTGACCACAGCTCACCTGATGTTAAGTGACGGTGTGGTCGAAGATGGTAAAGCACACCTAGCCTGGAATGGAACTGGCTCTCAAGTGAGGCTGCCGGAACACACCGTTAGATGCTTGGCGGCAGATTTTCAACTTGAGGGTGGTAGCTAGCCAGCCGAGTACTAGAAAGTACCCTACCACCACGCTATGGTTTCCTCACGATGTTTTCCTTCACCGGCAGCTCAAGATCATTGTTGGGGTTTGAACCCACGCCCTTCGGCATGCGAACCTACCGCGCTAACCACTGAACCACTCATCTTAAATGGAATTTACGCTACGGGTATAAATCTAAATTAACAAAAAAAAATGCAATTTGAAAAAACATAGTTTGAAAACTTTCTACAACTCAACTAGCTAGCAAACACTTTCAAAATACTTTAGTATAAACGTGAAATATTCATGACTCAAATGAAAATATTTTACACTAACTTTATTTAAATTGTCTGGATAAGATCTGTATAAGCGATAAGGCTGCCAATTGTTCCACTAGTGCTAAGAATTTAGCTGTTAATAATTGATATGAACTGTAAAGAATTATATTATTATACCCCTAGCATAAAATACAAAGAGAAATGTATGAAAAGCAACTAAACCTCTGTTAAGCATAAATAAGAACTACTTTCTTTACATTTTTGTGTTGTTTACATATCTGATGATAATTTTTCGTGCTAAGGATGCTGTGAGTCTTCTTCATGAATATTGATTGATAGATTAACTATTTATTCTCCACATCAAAAATTATACAATACAGAAGAAAAATTATATTAGTTTAATTAATAGGCAACTGATGACCTTATTAATAAAAGCATCTCTTCCAGGCAACTTTAGGACGGAAAGGATTATAGGAAGAAAAAGACGGGGTGTGTGTATAAAGAGGATATACATATAGGTGAATACATAAGTATAACATGATTATACTTTGAGTTATTATTAGCTAAAAATACTAAAAAATCAACTAATATATAAAATTAATATTATATAAATATTTCTATAAAGAAAATATAAATATATACAAATAAGCCACAAATAGTAACAGCATTATATATTACCAATATATATATTGGTAATTTGACAACGACTTTACCGATGTCATTCATATTTTTTTTTAAAGTTATTTAATAATTTGTAGAAGGTTCTTACGTAAAATCAAATTAAAAACCATGAAAATTTCAAACCATTTTTTTTGATAAATTTCACGCGAAAGTCGTGTAACAGCTAATTTATAATAAATATTGCCAACCGTCTAGTTTGTCATATCAATACATACAAAACAACTTTTAAAATAAGAAGCGATCGAAAGTAAAATTTCAATTTCAATTGGTAAGTTTTGGCCTTAACCATTCGTCTTTATGGTGGAACAAAGTGGAACTTTCAATTTCAATTTATCCCACCGGGGAAACGGAAACGAACTTCTGAGCCATTATCGAAAACCTCGCCTCACCTTGTTAAAACTTTGCACATAGCTATTTTAATCGCTACAAAACGTGTTACCTTGAATGCCCTCTCAATTATGGCAATACCTAAACTCCCTAACTTTGGTAATTGGTTAACTACATGCAGTTAACTTTGTATTATTGTAACTTGGACCGCACAGGTCTTGGCTTAGCCACAAGTTTTCTAATTATAGAGCAGAGAAAACTTTCCACGGTGATGGTTTAAAAAAGGTTGATTCGATAAATGATAAGACAAATGCAACTCAATTATGCAATTGTTGCTGTGAAATACAAAGTTGCATGCTTAGGGTATACTACGGCGAAAGTGCTTCATTGTGTACAATTTTTACTGTGAAAACAACTCTAGGATCAATGAACTTTTTCTATGGACTTTACGACGTCCGAATTGTATTTATTGTAAGCTACAGACTACAGACATAGTATTATTACAAAGGAAAAGTATACTTTTTCTCAATTCTGGTGACCTTCTTCAAGGGGTCAAATCAGGGTACGACGTACGTTGAAATAAAGTCAGTGATCGCATCTCAATAAATAAGTCCTATAAAAAGGGTTGGTTAAAGTTTTTTTTTAGTTCTTAAAATAGTACAAAAGAATTTACCAATAACAAACCTTTTTGTATTTAAAATAAAGTACACGTTTGTAGATAAAAAAAACTATCAAGTAATTCCAATTCAAGTGTATTTTTTTCTATGAAGAAAACTGATTTCGAAGATGAAGTTATTCCCTCGCGATGGCACGTCACGTGACTCTGACGTTAATTGAATTCAAAAGTTGCAGTTTGAACCGGATCAAACCGGATCACGAACCGAATGAACTGAACCAGCTCACAGATTCAATGCACGCTCATTTGGAATGAGTTTCACTCCCTCGATCATTGACTCTGTGAAGTGGTTCGGATGTTAAATAGTTCTTGTTTAGGTTATATTAAGTTCTCCGTGATATATATAAATAGAAAATCTTTATTGTGCACACCATAAATAGAAAAGAAGTTCAGAAAACAAAAGAATCTTATTCTTATTCGGGATGGGGCGATAAGTCCTGCACTGACGTCCCGCTTGGGGTGTATTGTGCATAACAAAATAATCTTATTAGCTAATGCCACAAGAGGCGGCCTTATCACTAAGAGAAATCTCTTCCAAGCAACCAAGAATGGAAAACACGATACAGATAATGAAGACTAGGTGACTCGGACTAGGACTCTCAATGAAGACTAGGTGCTAAGCGGCAGATTTTCAACTTGATGGTTTTAGCTAGTCGAGTACTAGAAAGTAGCCTACAACCTCTCTATAGTTTCATCATCTAAATAAAAACTAATTCCGCTTGATAAGTTATATTTCTAATTGGAAAGCTATTTCACACCCACCTCATTAGGGACAAACCGCGCCACGTGTCGCGCCTGTAAATGAATCTGGCCCATAAGGCAATCTCACACGGGGCGTAATGCTCCCAGAATGAATTTATTCCCAAAGTCTTTACGGATGTCTCCCCAGTAGGGATGAAGCTAATATGTTCAACGAAAGGAATTGAAATTATACTTGTGTTTTTATTTTTTGCCTAGGTTCGTATTAGCTGAGTGAACAGCCCCAGTGTGTCATTTGAAAGCCTCCGAGATGTTTTGATCTACTTTTTAACCGACTTCAAACAAGGAGAAGTCAGTCTTTTTTTATATATGTTTACCGATTACTCGAAGACGCCTGAACTTAATTATAATAAATCATTTTGCATTTGTATTGTGTACAACTTTGTCACAGTCTACTATGATATCTTAAAGCTACTAATGTTTAACCTGTGGAACAGCCGCCATATTGCATCGTGTGTCGAGGCCATTATTTACGGATCGAGGGCCACGCTCGTGTGTAATTAGCTTTAGAATTAATCTCATTCAATATTTCTGGTCTTTGCATTGGGGTGGGATGCGATTTGACCCTGTTTGGGGGGAGTGAATGGTGGTAATATCTGTATGACGTCTTCTTGATGGTAGATTTCCTTAGCAGGAAGTCGTCTAAGTAAGTACCACTGTAGCACCAGATATTCTGACACCAAGCAGTAGTTTGTGAACATTACTATGATCCGATTTGAAGGATACTGCATGTAGTGAAATCATAGGGTTGAGACTAACCATCGCAAGTCTCAAAGTAATGAGCACCAAAGCAGCGATGCTCTGGACTTTGTTTTGTTACTTAAAGTTTTTTGCATCGCTGCAATGGCCATGGACTAGCATTATCTCTTACCATCAGGAGAGCGTCTCGTTCGTCTCATTACTTTATCGTAGAAAATCATACAATTATGACAGTTTGTTCTGGTAGGAATCGAACCCACGCCCTACAGCTCTTGAAGCAGATATTCTACCAAATGACAGGGTAGTCAAGAAGTCACACTAATGAAAAACACGTAACACAAAAGATAAATCTGGCTTCACAATCGAAGCCCCCGCCTGTAATGATTCCCACAAAGGCTAGCGGACCCAACCCACATCAACAGAAAATTAATATAAACACCAAACAATACTGTGAATCCTTTACAACCCGGCAATGCATCACGCGGTCAAAAACGCTTCATTTTCCTTGCTTTTCAACTTTCATTATACCAACATAAGTCGACCAGGGCTTCGCATAATAATCAGCCGTATTGTGAAAGAGATATGACTTGAAATGATGCACGAGTGAGCCTGCAAAGTAACAATAGGCTATACCGTAGTGACAAAAGCGAGGTCCGAAATGAATGGTAGGTACGTGGCGACCTCTGGTGACGTTTTGTTTGCAGAAATTATGATTTTTATGCGAGAACTGTCACAAGGTTCCGTTGCAACTGTGAGGTGATTGGGATGATGCTTTGTATCTCTGTTACTGTAGGTAATTATAATCAGAAAAAAATCTGATAAAGCCAAACAGATACAGGCTAAACGGCCGAGATCTCTCATCACCTTAACCGATCTTATATTTTTTTTAAAACATATCATTTATGCATTTTATTGACAAGTTTGAGAAACCGTGTCGTTCCATATTATAATCTTCATACACACTGTAATCAAATCGTTATTTATAATCCGTCCAAATTATAATGTTGCCGAACATAATGACCGGCAATTTGAATATATTAGCCTGCTATTTCAGGTATTCGCCGAAAATTACAGCACTGCAAGCGTGGACGTACTCCAGGTGCCAGCTTAGAGGGCGTATTTAACATACTAACTACTATAATAATCATTGAGAAAATATTAGTTAACTCTGTTCATATGTTGCACTCGTATAGTTCATCCATTTATGTATTAAAGACTAAATTAATGTATTCCATCAGCTGGTCCATATCTGGTTTCCATACTACATGGTTTACTTGGTTTGGGGCTGTGTCAAATGCCTTATGATATTTATTTACTTGTTAAATATATATATTAAATTACTTAGCATTTTTTAATTATAAAAGTATTGAAACGAACGAGGCGCTCTCCTGATGGTAAGAGATAACGCTTGTCCATGACCATTGCAACGATACACAGAACTTTGATTAACAACAAAGTCCAGGGTATCGCTGCTTTGGCGATCATTACGTTGAGACATTAGGTTAGTCTCGACGGCCTTGTAATTTCGCTAGCTGCAGTACCCTTCAAACCGGAACCCAGTAATGTATATACACTACTGCTTGGCGGTAGAACATCTGGTACTACGGTGGTACCTACCTGGACGACCTCCTGATAAGGAGATCTACCACCAAGTAGACCCACCAACATTCAATGGTATCGTGCGGATCCTGGGCCCATAGCATTGCACCACACGTACAGTACATTATCTAGAGCTTGCTTTTCAAGTTCGTTTCAATTTTAGCTACCTACATCCCTCTTCTATGTCCTTGTCAGGTGTTGTTTTTTCACGATTTCAGAGTTGTTACTATAATATAAGTTGTTCATAATGGTAAGTACAATGACCCCCTTTCGGTTTGTACATGTACAATCCAAGCGTTTAACCCCGCATTCGTATTAACGACCTTCTTCTTCACTGCTCGTACCTACTACGTATCCCTGCCCAAATTTAATATGATCTTACCAACGACTAATTAAAACCGAAAATTAAATCCCAATAATTTTGACAGAAAAATATTTCAACATCAACATATTCGTAGGTTGAGTTTTACAGTTCAGTTTCAAAATGTTTACAAATGAGGCTGTAATAACGTTTTCACGTGTAAATCAAATTCAAAAAAGGGGGGAAGGTAACACTTCTCCCTTTTGATATCCCCCTTTTTTCCTATCACCCCCTCCCCTGAGTACGTACGGTGTGCACATTATTCATGCGAAAACGTAATATCGGTTACGTATTTTTGTGAACACGCGGGCTTTAAAAAAACATTGTAAAATAGGATTAGGGTAAAAGTAAAGGTTAATGTTATTTTGGTTCGGGTCGATTGTTAGTACATTTACCTTTATTTATCGTCAGTATATTTACCTATATCGTGAGGAAACCATAGCGTGGTAGTAGGGTACTTTATAGTACTCGGCTACCAGTCTCAAGTTAAAATCCGCCAAGCACGTAACGGTGTATTCCGGCAGCCTCAATTGAGAGCCAGTTTCATTCCAGACTAGGTGCGCTTGACCATCTTCGACAACACCGTCACTTAACATCAGGTGAACTGTGAATTTTGTTTGTCAACTAAAAAAAATTGTGCTGTGTTCCTCAAATAGTTCTTTTCTCTGCACTTCAGAGGTTTAAAAAACCATTTGAAGGGTAGCTGTGTCCCTGCGCCTCCACACAAGAGAGCCGCTCATATAAATGTAAATGTTCGGGGCGTGATTATCTCCCACCCGCCGTTCGAATCACAATGCCGTTTGATTCCCGCCACTCGGTGTCGATCTGCTTTTTGTCAATTACAAACTGATAGATTTGGTTTGTGCTACCTTTTTTGCTTGCTATATTTTGATTTGGAGCTTAACCTTATGATCACTCGTATTATTATACTATATATAAAAAATATTGGAGTACATTTCACACAGCGCCATCTACCCTAAACTAAGCAAAGCTTGTACTATGGGAACCAGATATCTGACAGAATACTTTTTTTTTGTTGTAAATACATACCAGAACATCCAGGCACAGGACAAACATTGGTTTATACCATAAAACTTTTGTCCTGGGCGGTAATCGAACCCACGCTACGGCTCTGAAGGCAGACATATTACCAATGAGCCAACAGGGCTATCTTATTATACACGGTATTTAATTGTTGAATAGTTTTGTGGCTTTATAATTATAGCTCGACGCCATTTAATTGGTTAAAATTAACCTAAATGGCGTTGGTCGCCTTTAAAACTCACTATCGTTTTGTTTACTACTTGCCTCCTACTCTATTTTCAAATTATTTTTATTTGAAGATATAATATAATATTCGCTATCTTGCTCTATTTCATTTTACGATATGTACAGGTTCCGTACAGTACTAGACTAGTTAGCTACCACCAAAATACAAGTAGAAAATGTATCGACAACGTCCGTTGGTTTTTCGAATTATTTCGATTTATAAACATATCAATTCACGCTCGGAAAATCGTGTATGGCGCCACCCGCCGCTAGTTTGCGAGACGCTACCTTCAGTTCTTCAACTTCTTCAACCACCGCCGCTAAGACGTGGACGCCGCACGTTGCTTCTAGAGAAACTGATATGATCGTATACTAGTCGCGAGACCTTTCTAAAAAAGGACAACACTCGCGAGTGGAATCACGGATTTCCCACCGTTTCCAATAGTGTCCTACGATATTTGTTTATTTAATAAGGACTAAAAAGTACCTACACTACCACCACTTTATCTGTCATCGTGGAAAGACCTAAGGACACCAGACTTAGATTTATTATAAGAATTAATATTGTTACTAAGACAGAGAGACACATGGGACGGATTTTCAATTTTCTCGATATTACAGCTACACTGTAATAGGTATAGATATATAACATTATTTGTAGACCCCATACACCCAAAATGTCATTACGGACCCCAAAACAGGGGGACAGTAAATTATTTTCATCAGCGCCCCCTACCGGCGGCTAGTGGAAGTAATCGCTTCTGATTGAAATTACTAGCTCCACTATAAAAAGCTATGTTTAATTTACCATCATGAAATCAGGATTAAATTCACTTTATCTTCCAACGAAAATACATTTATCCCTGTCATACTTCAATCTCGTTTTATGGTTGGTAGGCTAAGTGTTTGACCACAGCTTGATGTCAAGTGACGGTGTTAATGGTTTAGAACGAGTTTCGAATTGAAACTTGATTAAGAAATTAATGGAATGAATTTACTTGGTGGTAGATCTTCTTAGCAGAGGTCATCTGGTATCAGATATCCTGCCGCCAAGCGGTAGTGTGTAAACATTACTGTGTTCCTGTTTGGAGGGTATTCCAGCTAGCAAAATTGAGTTGACTGTTGAGACTAACTATCTAATGTCTCAAAGTAATGAGCGCCAAAGCAGCGATGCCTTAGACCTTGTTTTGTCACTCAAATATCAAATGTCGTGGACAGGCGTTATCTCTTACCTTCAGGAGAGCGTCTCGTTTCATTACATACATTTAAAACATAATTATTTATAAGCACTGTTGTTCTTTTTTAGGGTTCCGTACCCAAAAGGTAAAACGGGACCCTATTACTAAGACTCCGCTGTCCGTCCATCTGTCTGACTGCCCGTCTGGCACCAGGCTGTATCTCATGAACCGTGATAGTTAGACAGTTGAAATTTTCACAGATGATGTATTTCTGTTGCCGCTATAATAACAAATACTAAAAAACAGAATAAAATAAATATTTGAGGGGGCTCCCATACAACAAACTTGATTTTCTTTGTCGTTGTTATAAATTATGGTACGGAACCCATCGTGCGCGAGTCTGGCACTTGGCCGGTATTTTTTTAAATTACACGTGATTATAGTGCAATGTGCTGCTCGATTTGGTGTTCCCCGATAGTTAGGTACATTCTGGGTACCTTCAAGTTGCGAGTGAATCAGTTTCTTCTAGGCAAGCGTGCTCCATCGTAGACCGCATCTTCAAACTCAAGCATACTCATAATAAACAAATCGTTAAGTTTTGCCCTTACCAAAAATTGCGCAACGCGGATTTCAAGTTTTCATTTCAAATGTTATCTATAAAAATATTAAATTGAAAGTACCTACTCGTTGTACATTAGTACCAAACCTAAATAGTTTACTAATTAGTTATTAATACTAATTTAATTAGTATACATTTGATATTCAAGTACATTTTAAAAATTCTTCCCAATACGGATGCAACTAAAGTTGTAAAAGAATATAGTTGGCGGATGTCAGGCGCTCCCTAATTTTGATACTTTTGTAATAGTTGACACAAATGACTAGTTTTGATCGTTTCAATGGTTACGAATGAGGGGAAACGTCAAAAGAATAGCTTTAATTGCGAACGTGTGATTACAGTAATGACAAGCTGTCTAGGGGACGCGACACGTGCTGACTATCGACATGTAAAATGAATGACAGAGTGTTGATAAAGATATTGAATTTTGAAGCGAATTTGACAGATTACGGAACAAAATTAATAGATTGAGAGCCGGCCGTATAAAGCCCTGCGTCATCAAGTACCAAAATGAGACCTATATACCTAGGCGTATAGAGGGATAAAAGTTATGTATAGAACTAGTAAAAATAAAATAAATAAATAAATATCACAGGACATTTCACACGTCATTTAGCCCCAAACTAAGCATAGATATAAGAACCAGATAACTGACAACTGGTCCACTTATCTCCACATAAATTTTTGTCCTGGTGGGAATCCAACCCACGCCCTACTTTAAAGTTTATATTCTACCAAATGAGCTAACAGGGCACAGGGCAGTCAAAGTTACGAGACACATTCCAGCAGACTCAATTGAGAGCCAGTTCCTTTCAAGGCTAGGTATGTTTAACCACACCTTCAATAAACAAAACAAGAAAATCAGGTGAGTTGTGGTCAAACAACAAGCAATAACAATAAGCGCGAAAGTTTGTACCTATGTTCAATGGATTTAAATTTGGAGTGAAGATAGCATATGACTTGATTTACCTCGGAGTAGTTTTTATTCCGAGAACATAGGAGGTACCAGCTATTCTGCCGTCAAGCAGTAGTGTGTAAGCATTATTGTGTTGCGGTTTGAAGGGTACTGCAGCTAGCAAAATTACAGGGCTGTTGAAACTATGTAGCGATGTATGTATAATGTAGCGATGATAGCTCAGTGGTTAGCGTGGTCGATTCGCATGCCGAAGGGTGTGGGTTCAAGCCCCAACAATAAGCTTGAACTGCCGGTGAAGGAAAACATCGTGAGGAAACCAAAGCGTGGTGGTAAGGTACTTTCTAGTACTCGGCTGGCTAGCTACCACCCTCAAGTTGAAAATCTGCCGCCAAGCATTTAACGGTGTGTTCCGGAAGCCTCACTTGAGAGCCAGTTACATTCCAGGCTAGGTGTGCTTTACCATCTTCGACCACACCGTCACTTAACATCAGGTGAGTTATGGTCAAGCACCTAGCCTGTCATATACAAAGATACAAAGATACAAAAAAAGACTAAGCAGAAAGTCTCAAAGTAATGAGCGCCAAAGCAGCAATGCCCTGGACTTCGTTATGTTACTCAAAGTTCCGTGTATCGCTGCAATAATGGATCACCAACCATAAAATCGTCCCGTTCGTCGTATTAATTACACATTAAAAAAATAGATTGTGCTTGATAGTTAATGGTAATGCAAGTGTCTCCTTCATTGTTTTCTACTTCATTCACACTTGATATGTTAATGTCTTCGCTGAATAAATAATTCATTCCTAAGTTGACACGTATTATTGCGCTATATTGTTTATCGCCCCGTAACGAGGTAAACAAAGCATTAAACTCATGACATTAGAGTATACTATTGCTTGTATTTATAAAATTTTGCGGTAGTTTGGTCATGATTCGTGTATTGTCTTGGTTTGTTTGTTTGACGAGATTCGAATGAGTAATGGGTGAACGTGAATTTCAATGAACGCTATTCAAAACTCGGATTTGCTCGTTTGTGAGCGATTTACTGCTTTATTGTGAACTAATTGTCTTTCTACAAACGTCTCATTGTCTAACACCTACAAATTAAGCGACTTGTTCTAAACTATACACTCTTATAAATTTTCTAAAAAAATATTCTTTGCAATTCTTTTGACTTAAAGGCTTTTGACTTTGCTCTTTGGTTATAAATAAAAAGACATAGGATTTTAAAAAATGTGAATTGCAGTAAATAGTAAAAAAGCAGTAATAAAAGTAATGTGATAATCGGTTTGTCCTCCTGATGGTATGTGGTAACACATTTCATCATAAAGTGAAAATTAAACGAGGTCCTGATCTCACTAGTGACCCAGTGGCAATTTTCCTAATACCCTCAATATTTCGCGTAGTATCGGCGGCTATACAGGGTGGTATCGATGGCTATACAGGGTGTCGGTGAGTTATCGCCCCCGCCGCTGACAGTGACGGAGCGCGGCGGCACGCGCTCGCAGCGCCGATCAGTCTCCCGTCCGCGGGAGGAACTTCTGAATTTTTCACCCCGAGGTGATGCTGATCGGATATATCGCGCTTTCACTCACGATTGCATCTTATTTACTTTTTCGAGGCGTCGGCTTTTGATACTTTGACGAGTGATTTACTTGAGTTATTGGTGTTGATTTGGTTCGAGATTATTTAACTTTTTTTCATTAAATTTATACAATTTTGTTTACTGGCTTATGTTTATTTTACTTTTGCGAGATTACTTATGTTTAATTATTTCGGATACTCTGATTATAGTTTCGGTCACGTCCGGTGGCCTTTTTCAAGGAGTCAAAACAAAGAACAGCGCGCGATCTCGTCTTGCTTTGCACTAAACTATTGACTTCCTTACAAATATTATGTGTGTGTTTAAAAAAAAAATGAATCGTAATAAATATAGGTATAAAAGACACATATTGTCAAACGACGTCACTTGTAATAAATATATAATTATACTATAGCATTTGTAATTACGTTTGTAGAAGAATTTTTCTCGTGTATCACATCACATCACATCATTAGCTATAGGACGTCTACTGCTGGACATAGGTCTCCTCCTGGGGGGGTTTTGTCAATACTCGCCACGCTTGCCAGGCGGGTTGGCGAGCGCAGTTAGGTGTGATTGTTCAAAGAAGACGCTGCTGCCCATCTTCCGGATTACATCCCTTAGCCGACTCTTACGGCAACCACGGGCAGAGAGGGTGGGGTACTATTCTTACGCCGGCACCACCACGGCACATCTTCATCTTCATTCTCGTATATATTGTAGTAAAATTGTAGCTTGCTACGCAATTAACTTGCAGCTCTATAGCATTACTTACTCTATAATATGTATAAAACTTTAAGTATATATTTTATAGATAACTAGAATCTTAGTTCATGTTTGGAGGTCATGAATCATTCAGTCAAGAACATAACGTTCTAAGCTGAGACACGATGGAGTGAATTTCAAGTTTGGTGGATATCATGTGATAAGTGGATAGATTCAGTGATTATACGGTCGGTTCACATACTGAGACGCGTGGGTTCAAATCCCAAGAATGAGTTTCAGCTATTGGTATAAGAAAACATTACGAGGAAATCACAGCATGTTAGCTAACTACTACCCTCTAATTGGAAATCTACCACCAAGTGTTTAATATTGTATTCCGGAAGCCTCACTTGTGATTTAAGTCAATTAAGTATATAAAGAAAATTTATTAAGAAATATTACATTCCTGTACATTATTTTTACGTTTAAAACTCTTTAAACTGTGAGATGGGGCTTTAATAAAATACATTTAATAAACTTGACTTTCAATTGACCTCTAATGACGTACGTACGTTGAGTTGTTTTTTGCTTTATTGATACAAATAACTGGATTATTTTACTTTCAAAGTTACTCGGATATCGCTTTTATGAGGCTTTGGTTAAGATTTGTTTACTTCATGTCAATTGTCAAAATCAATCAAATGTGTCAAAATAGCTATGTATAGTTTTTTGTTTTACATGGCAAGGGCATACATATTCAGTCTACTTTATGACGTCATCATTATAAAAAGTTTAAAAACATATTAAAAATCAACTACCACATAGAAAGCCAAAAAATTCAAATTAGTTTTATAAAATAAAGTTTACTATCAGTATAAAATAAAAAATAAATACAAAAAAAATATATATATGTTTATCATCTTCGACTATACTGTCACTTCACATCTGGTGAGCTGTGGTCAAACAACTAGCCTGTCATAAAATTTGTGGCAAATTGGCCTTAGACCATAGCGAACAACAGCCTTACAACCCACATACCTATTTTACTTAGATACTTACATGCCTTCAAGTAATATCGCATGCCAGTTCCAAAATACTTACATACCTGGAACTTAAGTGCCATAAGTCACTCCTAGACACTTGCATTGCTTCATAAATGTTTCATCTTGGGTCGACCCCCCAAGGGAGCATTTACAGCTCATACTTTCAAAAACCTGCCTTAAAACCTAGACGATACAACACAGACTCGCCTGTACGGTATAGTAGTATTTCTTGAAGTAAGTCACTAGGACCTTTGGTCTCGACAATAAATTTTATTATGTATTGAGTTTGCACCTGTTTGTAGTTTTGAATAGTATTTTTCATTAAATTATAACAAGTATTATAATTTAATTAAAATTATTTATAATTTTATTACAGCTGAACTACTACAAAATAACCTAACAAGGTATTGTTACAACTACTACAAAATTATTTAACAAAGTATTGTTATAACTACAAAAAAATTATATAACTAGATATTGTTAGAACTACTACAAAAAGCTAACAAGGTATTGTTATAATTACTACAAAATTATTTAACAAGGTATTGTTAGAGCTACTACAAAATTATCTGACAAGGTATTGTTAATAACTAGAAAATTTTAAACCAATGATGCCTATAGATGTTTAAAACTAAAAATAAACTATATAAGTAGATATATCTGAATGTGAGCGTCTGTGTGTGTGTGTGTGCGCTTGCGCTCATGTGTGACATAACAAGATAATGGAACGTATTCCCTTATATAATATTTAGAATTCCCCATCCCGTACAATTCGTCTTACAAAAAGTTGTTTTAAAATGGTCCCGTATTTTTTCGACTGCAGAGCGATAAATATTTATATTTTCAAGAGTAGAATAGAGATGTAGAGTTCAAACTTGTCTTTACTCTGCTCTACTCTGATCTACAGGGAGTAGACTCTTTATGAAGGCTTTAAAACGGTAAAACTTTACTGATAAAGATGGCGGAACAAGTTAGTGCAGAACTTAAAGTTCAAAAATATTATCGCCAAGCTTAAGTTTCATTATTGTTTAACGCCCGTGACGTACCTTGACTACGTTATTCCAATTAAAAGGTCTTTGGATTGGTGACCGTAAGTAGCATTTACAACTCAGCGCCATTTTATGGAACCCAAAATATCTGACATACAAGGCAAATTACGTTACAACTTATACGTTTATATAAAAGTAATTAGTCGAACAATGGTAAGAGATAGCGAATGTCATTACTTTGATACTTTCGATGGTTAGTCTCAACAGCCCTGTAATTTCTATAGCTGTAGTACCCTTCAAATCGGAACACAGTAATGTTTACACACTACTGCTTGGCGGCAGAATACCTGGCACTGCGGTGGTGCCTACCTAGACCTCCTGCTAAGAAGATCTACCACCAAGTGTGTGTACTAGTGACAATACCATATTAATATTATTAATTATTATTGACTTTTGTAATTATTTTTTTTGTCAATTATACAGCATATGGTTGTAGTAGCTTCAACCTCATGTAGTAAAAAACAATTAAATAAAATGATTAATTAATAGTATTTGATTGCTGGATAAAACTACTAGGTACCTAATGCTTATAAAGTAATTGCAATAAAACTAATTTTAAATCAACCGACACATTAGTGATAGCTAAAGGTCGATTCACACTGCTATAGAAGCGGCGGCGCGTCCTGGTTCCCGTCGGTTCAATGAGAAATTCCCGCCATTCCCGCGAGGAACGTTTCCACGTGGAAACGTAAAAATTCGTCGTCTTTAGACTTCAGACGAATCGTGAGTGGTGTAAGTTACAAGCGAACAGTACTAATTATATAAAATTGTAGACACAAAAACAAACCAATCACAAACAACAATATGATGCATCATCAAGTAATCATCTTCATACTGAAGTGTTGAGGTCAGCAGGCAAAATTCTTTAGTATCCCATGTTGCGGATTTTAGATGCTGGTAGTTCAATCCAGTCCACTCCTTGATGTCGTCTAGCCTCTTCCGTGTGAGATGTCCTGGGCTTCGCTTTCCTGGGATTCTACCTTGGAGGATGAACCTTGGAAAGTCATACAGGGATCCTCTGTGAAAGCGCGAAGAAGGCGGCCTTCCGTCTTATGACTATGGGACATCAGCTCTCTTTTGCGGTTAGCTATTTGTCAACACATTAGAGGTGAAAGTGGTCCAAGGAATTTTAAACATCTTCCGCAAAATCCGCATCTCAAAAGCCTTTATTCGGTCTCAAATGCCACGTTTCGCGTCCATACAAGAGTGTGGACCAAACATAGCATCTCATAATGCGGTATCTTTTACTAAAACTAATTTTGCGATCACAAAAGACTGGACTTTCTGCTTGCCTGTCTTTGCTTGTCAGATTCTACATTGTAGTTTCTTGTAGTTGACAGAGGTATGAGATGAATACACGACTGAGATAGTAAAATGTGTCAACATTTTCATTGTGCTTGCCTCGCAATTGTATACAATTGTAGATAGGGCTTGACCTAATTTAGAAAAACCCTTAAATGCGATGCATTAAATATTTTAATAACCTAAAATAACTCGTAATTAAGAAATAACATAAATCTAATTTAAACTCGATCAGCTTTGACAAATGAGAATTTAAAAAACCGGCCAAGTGCGAGTCGGACTCGCGTACGAAGGGTACGCGTACCTATCTATGAAACAGGCAAAAAAATCGCGTTTGTTGTATGGGAGCCCCCTTAAATATTTATTTTATTTTGTTTTTAGTATTTGTTGTTATAGCGGCAATAGAAATACATAATTTGTGAAAATTTCAAATGTCTAGCTATCGCGGTTCTTGTGATACAGCCTGGTGACAGACAGACGGTCGGACAGACAGACAGCGAAGTCTTAGTAATAGGGTCCCGTTTTTACCCTTTGGGTATGGAACCCTAAAAATAAACGACACTGATACACACCCAAGTACTTCTGCAAATGACACTTACTAAAACTTATATGAAAGAAAATGTGAAATCAACTGAATATACAATTTTATTTTGTACAAACCAGATTTTAATAATTTTTAACAATAGTTTTGGGTAAGAAATCTACAGCAAACCCAATTTAGTATCTCACAGTCCATGTATGTACGACAAGACAAGACTGTAATTGTTCCTGCTTAGAAAGAGTCCCCGAAATGAAATACTTGGGTATTGTTATTGATGAGCGTATGTCTTGGCTTCCACATATTAAAATGTTTTCAAATCGTATACGTAAGCTGATCTGGGTGTTTAAGAGGTTAAGACATGTTACTAATTTAAAACTATTATTATCCATCTATCAAGCTCTCTGTCAGTCAATTATATCTTACTGCATCACGGCATGGGGTGGTGCTTACCATACACATCTAGTGTTACTAGAAAGAGCTCAAAGATCAATTCTAAAAGTAATGACCTTCAAGCCTTATCGTTTTCCAACAACAGAATTGTACGCCGTGTGTAAAGTGCTGACAGTTAGGCAGCTATATATCCTAAACACAACTCTTTTGCAACACATGCTGACCCCCTATGATCCCGCTATTAATAAAAAAAGACGAGACAGAGATATTAACCTCGACACATCTATATACCGCAAACAATTTACTCACACACAGTTTTGTTTTCTTGGATCCTACTTATATAAAAAACTAAACAGGCTTCTTAACTTTTTTCCGCTCACCAGAAAACGCTGTAAATTTAAAGTTAAGAGTTGGCTTCTTTCTATCGATTGTGATGAAACCGAAACATTACTAAAAGTAATAAAATGAATCTACACATAGACTTAATTTATTTCTTGTTTAAATTTGAATTATATAATTAGTGTTCTTACGGGACTATGGTATCGATGCATGGCAGTGGATGTGTTGAACTGTATCTTTTGTATTGAACATCATTTGTTGGTTGTTGGGTTTACATGTCAGCCGTAGGCAATCAGCAATTAAATTAAATCAGATTAAATTAAATTAAAATTAAATTAAATCAGATTAAATTAAATTAAAATTAAATTAAATCAGATTAAATTAAATTAAATTAGATTAGTGTCTAATAATATTGATTATAATTGTATTCTAATAATTGTAAAGTATTAATAATGTTACCTGTAATTATGTATAAAGTGCCAACCGCAGGAAGGAGTTAGTGCCCGAGATGCAGATCTTCTTGTTCGGGTGCTAACACTCCCTTTATTTTGTACATTTTCTTAGTTTCAATAAATTAAATTATTATTATTAATTTAAATACAAAAAGTAATTACGTATTTCCGCTACCTCTTACAGCTTGGTACTTTCAAATAGCTTCAGATGAATTATCCGCTTTTGCACGTGAATTATTGAAATAATCCGCCTGAATGAAGGTAAAATAATTCCCCTATAAAACAATCACCCGAGCGCGAGGCTGCTCCAATTCTGATTTTTTGTCTTTTAAAAAGGATATCAGTTCTGTTTTAAACATGTTACTAGATGTATATATACATCTACAGTAAGTCAAACTAGATAGATGCGAAAGCGAATAGAAGTACCTATTAGAAAACAATTTCAGTTGCAACTAGCGACTCGCCCCGGCTTCGCACGGGTAGAGAGCATATTATGCCTACATATTTTGTCTGTTCATGTTTCAACTAATTTACACAAAACCTTAACAAATTATATACATAAACCTTCCTCATGAAACACTCTATCTATTGGTGAAACTCACATGATAATCCATTCAGTAGTTTTAAAGATTATCGCGAACAGACAGACAGACAAACGCGACGGACGACTTTGTTTTATAATATGTAGTGATGAGGTGTGTATATAATTCTATAATTTAAAAAAAAAAACACAAATCATAACTGTATATTTTGGAAATCTGAATTTTTAATAGATTTTATCACACTAACCTACTACCATATAAATATTTTTTAATAATTGAAAAACTACCATAACTCAAACTTATATATTACTAACAAATTAAAACAAATGAACGCACATAAGCACCTTATTTTTATCTTATTTAAAGCCATATTGAAAAAATCTGTCTCCAAAATTTTCTTTAACGATTCTTTGCTGATCTACTAAGTAAATGCAATTCTATCTTTATACTAAAATAAAAAAAAAACTAAGAGCTTACTATAAAATTTTAACCGTTTTTATTGCCCCAATCAAACGGGCAATCGTTCAGAACTATTAACCGCAGCAGCCAGGGTTGGGCTCGGCAGGCAATTCGAACCTTTCGAAGTTACTTCTATCGATGGCACTGAGCTAGTATGGGAGTTAACGCAAAAAAACTCACAAATTGTTACTCAAATATTTATAAAACTTTTTTTTTTACTTATAATTATAACTTCCAAGCACAATAATTTGCTAGAATAGAGTTTTTATTTTATGTAAAAGTAATGTGACGAATGAAACGCTCTCTTGATGGTAAGAGATAACGCATGTCCATGACCATTGCAACGATACACAGAACTTGCTTACTACTTTGAGACTTTCGATGGTTAGACTCAACGCCCCTATATTTTTACTACATAGCTCGGTGCTTAGTGCGGTCGGTTCACACGCCGAAGAGCGTGGGTTCAAACCGCAGCAATGAGCTTGAGCTGCCGGTTAAGTAAAATATCGTGAGGAAACCATACCGTGGTGGTAGGGTACATTCTAGTACTAGGCTGGCTAGCTACCACCCTCAAGTTGAAAATATGCCGCCAAGCAGCTAACAGTGTGTTCCGGCAGCCTCACTTGAGAAGTAGTTCTATTTCAGGCCTTCCACCATCTTCGACCACATCGTCACTTAACATCAGATATGCTGTGGTCAAATACCTAGCTTGTCAACAACAAAAAAAATACTTTAAAAATGAAATAATATAAATCTACTGTACTATGACTGGATTGGAAAAAGACTTCGTGTGACTTACCTTGATTTTTCATGATTTACGTGAAAATATCGACAAACTACGAAGTCAGAAACGAAGAAGTAGAAGACAGACAAAGGAGAAATGATATTCTAGAACAAAAACACCATCAGATCTTGCGCTATAGTTGTCGTTCTAGGTTCACCCACAGGCGAAAAACTCGCTTGCGGTTACAGAGATGTAACTTGCTTTTTGTTCGTGCACGGTGCAGCGCTGTTGTTGAAATGTAGTTTTATTTCAATAGTTTTTATATCGCTAAAAGGTTGGATAGACGACACAGCTATGTATTTTGTTCAACCTTAGATATATATGATAAATGTTCTAGGCCATAGAAATACGTGTATTTTTCTCTTCTATTTACTTTCCCTGGTTATTTTTTCTTATACAATAACTTTCGTAGTGAAAGTAGCTAAGTGGTTAGCGTGGTCAGTTCACGTAAAAAGCGTGGGTTCAAGGCCCAATAATGAACTTCAGTTGTCGGTGGTGGAAATCATCGTGAGGAAACCAAACCATGGTGGTACTTACTAATACTCTGCTTCAAATTGAGGTTGGTAACCTCAAGTTTAAAATCTGCCGGCAAGCACCATTTTCATTCGCCATTTTCAGTTCTCGCGTTCCATTCCAGGCTAGGTGTTTACCATCTTTGATCACATCGTCACTTAACATCAGGTGAGCTGTGGTCAAACAGCCAGCCAGCCAACTAAAAAAAACTTTTTACAAATTTAGTTTAACTAAGTTCAGTACAATAACAATACACTGAATACAATTTTATTTTACTTATGCGGGATTACTTACGGGATTATAATTATTGTCCTATAAGACATCTACACCAAATTTCAAGAAGATACCTCCTGTAGTTTATTTTTTGATTATTACATAGTGACCTAACATTTTTCCGGAATAAAATGTATCATATATGTTGATATAGATAACAAATTATGTCTGTGTCAAATTTCTAGGTTTCCCGCGATGCTACCCGCTGTTTCTACGCAATAAAAAGTAATTTAAGTAATGTTATGTAAGTATGCTATGTGGGTGCCCGCTTCCTCCATACCTCATTTCATCAAAATCGATCCAGCCGTTTAAGCGTGAAGAAGTAACAAAATATACAAACACACTTACACACTCACAAACTTTCGCCTTTATAAATATTAGTTTGATTAGAAGGATTAATATTAACATATTTCCATTTCCATTAATATAATGCACGACATTATTAATGCCACTGCGTACAATGCCAAACACAACCAGCGCGCATATCCCTAACCGCTTGTTTGTAAACAGCCTGTTTAGTAATGCCGATTTAGTACTAAACACGCAGTAATCATCGGTTATTCGCCAACAACCGCCTAATGAGGGCCATTTGCCTAAACAGCCGGTATCTGAATTTGATCGGATTCGTCCATGCACCGCTGTGATTAAGCGCAATTCTAATGGTATTTCTCGTGTTTGGGTTCAAACGCTGACTGGCAATTTGTAGGTTCTATGAAATGAATCACTTTGGCGAGCACTTTAACATATTATACCAAACTTTGTTTTTCTACTGAATTGCAATCCGAGTTGCTTCAAAGGAATTCAAGGGAAAAGTCAATAGAATGTTCAAAGAACGCAGAATGCTTTGGATATTCTAGGTTACCACTTACCATTCAGATAAGATAGATAAGAT
Organism: Biston stratarius; assembly: GCA_950106695.1. Lineage (NCBI taxonomy): Eukaryota > Metazoa > Arthropoda > Insecta > Lepidoptera > Geometridae > Biston > Biston stratarius. The sequence continues at coordinate 13,768,425 of OX467110.1, read as the reverse complement.
AAGATATTTTTTTTGTAGCGATGATAGCTCTGTGGTTAGCGAGGTCGGTTTGCATGCCGAAGGGCGTGGGATCAAACCCCAACAATGAGTTTGAGCTATCGGTAAAGGAAAAACATCGTGAGGAAACCATAGCGTGGTGGTAGGGTACTTTCTAGTACTCGGCTGGCTAGCTACCACCCTCAAGTTGAAAATCTGCCGCCAAGCATCTATCGGTGTGTTCCGGCAGCCTCACTTGAGAGCCAGTTCCATTCCAGGCTAGGTGTGCTTTACCATCTTCGACCACACTGTTACTTATCATCAGGTGAGTTGTGGTCAAGCATATAGCCTGACAGAGACAAAAAAAATTAAAAAATAATAAAAAAATACAGACATTTCATCAAAAAAGGAATTACACATGCTTTGCTACCTTTTATACGAGTAAACAGAAAACAAATTCGACAAAATTGTAATCTTTACTTAATTGTAATTAAATAAAAAATAATTGTAATCTCGCTCATCTCATTACCTTTACATTTAAAAGTCAGGATGTGGTCATATGCGAATATAAAAGTTATAATTTTATTATAAAGAAAAAAATATAGGTTTATTTGTGTACATACACGCTAATCTAATGATTGCAATTTGCCAAAACATCCAGGACCTGGATCTAATCGGGAGCGGCCGTGTTTATTAGGGCGGCATGATTTACCGCGTGTCCGGCATGTCCTCCCTGCAGCACACTACATCTCTAAAACAGTATGGCAACTGCTATTATTTATTGATAACTTCATTTTCTAGTTTATTTTTGGATAGTTTTGAAAAAACAGAGAAAGAAAGACACTAATGAGATGAACGAGACTCTTTCCTGGTGGTAAAAAATAACGTTCACGACCATCGCATCGATACACAGAACTTTGAGTAACAAAACAAAGTCTGGGGCATCACTGCTTTGGCGCTCATTACTTTGAGACTTTCGATGGCTAGTCTCAACATTTCACTAGCTGCCTACCCTTTAAACCGGAACACAGTAATGTTTACACAACTACTGCTTGGTGGCTGAACATCTGGTACTGCACATCACATCAAACTTTGGCATAACACTGCATTTGCCGGTGTCAAGTAAGATTAGGCCTAGTTGAAAAAAATATTACCTATTTGATCAGTTACAGCTCCTCAATAATAAGTCTAAATTTCTTGTTATTATGCATAATAAAAATACTAAATAATACATTAAAAATACTTATTATACATAGGTAATAACGAACACTAAGAAACCGAACAAACATTTATTGTTGTTCGTTAAAAAATGTTTCACCTGTTTCACTTCTTTTGGCTTAGTACAGCCCAAATTCATAACCTTGTATACACTGCACAGAGATACTTAATTTAATTTTACAAAATTTACTTAAGATATTTAAAGTGCCCTTACTGCTTCCACTCCGTACGGTGACCAGCGCAAATTGTCCACTCATTTGTCCACGAGCTGGCAAACGCGTTCCCATCACTCAACTGACCTGCTTCCAGAAAAACCGGTATAAATTACCGGCCGAGTCTGTTTGACATTTTTTACTGTCCTCCGAAGATTATCCGTCCTTGTTTCTTTATAGCGCGCAATAAAGGACAGATGCTCGTTCGTTTGGCGGATTTTTCCAAATGGAGGAAGAAAGGTCTTGTACTCGGTCGGCTATAAAACCATCAAGCGATGAGCACTCCACTCGTAATGTTTGTGTCAATAGGACTTTGTACTGCGTTCTGGAGTCGATAAAACATTATAGCTCTGTTCAATAAAATGTATGTAAAATATTTTAGACAAAACGTGAATGTTGTTTTTCGAACGATGCGGCCATTCTTCGAATGAATGATCGCATGACATGTGCTTTTGTTTTTTTTTGTTTTTGGTATCGTACTTTATACATTTTGCCATTAAAATATTTGAACTGATGTGTAACTGAAACGACTGTTAAGCGAAAATAAACTAAATATATACTTTCAAGTATTTTTCATTTTCATTTTCGATGAAAAATCAGGTGGAATTTTTCATTTCCATATTTTGATGAAAAATGAGGTGGAATTTGTCTAAGTACAGTCAAAGTGATACAGAGTAAGTCAAGGTCATGTCTGGTCATGCCCTAGTAAAGTAGTGGCGACTTTACTACAAGCTTCAAAGGTATTTATGAAGCAACACGAAAAGTCATGTTTCACTACTTTATTTCACTTTCCCACACTCGAGCTTAAATCATTCAGCATTTTATAATTTTTTTAAATATCACTTTTTTGGTATTGAAAATATCACTATTTTTTTAAAATAAAGTTAAAGTTTTGGTAAATAATATAATTTGACGAGACCTTCTCGGGTTCCCGCCAAAACTCTCTATTCTTCAAAATATCAATGATTGTGTGCGACATTTTCTTTTGGCACCACACTTTATGTATTTTGCCAGTCTTATACTTTGGTATTTTCAAGTAGATATTAGGTGAAAAATTTAATCAATTTATGTCAGAGTCTCAGCCAAAGTCACACAAAATAAGACAATTTCAATTCTTTCTTTCCATGCCTCAGTAATGACTGAGGCATGGAAAGAATTTAAATTGAAAACATTGATCAGATGATGATGAAAGTAAGTAAGGCACTGGATTTCCGTGATAAAACAATATAACCTAGCCGTGTTTGTGTTTAGTAAAATGAAATCGTTTTTTTTGTAATAATTATAAAAGTATGGGCTCAAATAAAAACTGTATCAAACAGCAACAACTTTCAGAAAGATCTTTCTACGTAATTGTACTTTTACTGCACTTTTTACTGGATACTTCCTTTATTTTTTCCTTAAAAAATGTCTATGTTTGAAAGTACTTTTTACAGTTGTGTCGTTGCTTATCTTCTTCCTCCATAATTGTGTTTTTTACGGCGGCGCGGTGAGTCGGTAATTCAGTAGTGAGGGGATTCGAGCACAAAATGCTTGTTCCTATTACTTTGATGTTTGATAGGGATGGGAAAGATACAGTCGATAATATTTTGTTGGAACGAATGAAATTTTTATATGAAGATTTTACAAGAAGCATTTAGTTTCGTCATTTGTGTAATGGGAATGTATTTATCATCTTTTTCATTATATCCTCCATAATTACTTTCCATTCTTATTATAATTTGTCAAGTTATGTCTGCAACAATGTGTAAAAGTAGTGGTACGTTTCAAAGAGCTTAAGACGTCAGATCGAATCGAATAGAACGATAGTATAACATTATATTTTTACCAAATAAATAAGCGTAAATAATATTTACGCTTATTTTTTTTTTTGCTTATTTGTTTGTACTCAGTGGTACGAACAATAGAGTTTATCCGAATCTTAGCACAGATTCGAATTCAGGCGCTCGATCAATTATTGAACTATCTATTCTTCAATCGGTCCCTCATTTATAAAACCTTTTAAGCGGACAGTCTGCTTCCAACTATCTATAGTAAGCAATTTTTTATTTTATTTCTAAAAACAAATCTTAAAAAAATCTTAAAATTTTAGTTACGATTTGAAAGTGTAATCGACATCATCCCTTCACTACGCAAGGTGGAAAACCCTTAGCCCAGTTGTGGCCCACTCGAGACTCGACAGCTCCCTACTCTACGCCGGATAGAGTACGGTAGAGTTCACGTCTGCGCTATTTAGGCTCTACTTTAGCCCTAGGTAGAGCCGCCATTAATGAGCGCGAGAACGCGAACGAAAGTGATTCCAGAGAGGCACGTAATGTAAGTTTGCGTTTTGTAGAGCCGTGTGAATATTGTTTGAGTTGTCGGTAAGCTTCATGTTTACTTATAGAAATAAGAGAATGAAATTCTTAGATAAGAAGAGATAACACGATGTTTTTGTAGCGATGATAGCTCAGTAGGCGAACTAAAGTAGCCGACATAGCCCAGCGGATTAGCAAGTTGAAGTGGCAGTGGGCAGGGCACATAGCACGCAGAACCGATGGCCGATGGGGCTGCAAAGTTCTGGAGTGGAGACCACGGACCGGCAAGCGCAGCGTAGGACGTCCACCCACAAGGTGGACAGACGACCTAATAAAGACCGCAGGAACGCGCTGGATGCGAGCCGCTTCCAACCGGTCTTTATGGAAGTCAATGGGGGAGGCCTATGTCCAGCAGTGGACGTCATGCGGCTGATGATGATGATGATAGCTCAGTGGTTAGCGCGGTCCGTTCGCATACCGAAGGGCGTGGGTTCAAACCCCAACAATGAGCTTGAGTTGTCGTTGAAGGAAAACATCGCGAGCAAGCCATAGCGTGGTGGTAGGGTACTTTCTAGTACTCGGCTGGCTAGCTACCCTCAAGTTGAAAATCTGCCGCCAAGCATCTAACGGTGTGTTCAGGCAGCCTCACTTGAGAGCCATTCCAACCATCCATTTAGGTCCATCCATTTCCATTTAGGTGTGCTTTACCATCTTCGACCACACCATCACTTAACATCAGGTGAGATGTGGCCAAACACCTAGCCTGTCAGCCATAAAAAAAAAGTCGCGATAGCAGCGAAGCCCTGATCTTTGTTTTTGTTATACAACTCAATAATATACATATATATTGACACCAAGAATAATTTACATTACATTTAAGAAGTGCTGGCACCCGAACAAGAAAGTTTGAATCCTTGGAGCTAACTTCTTCCTGCGGTTGGTACTTTATAAAGAGCTAGATGACCGAGCTTTGCTCGGCTGAAAACACTGATAACATGAAGTTTTCTGAAAATGAAACCTAACTAGATCGATTTATCGAACTCGAAACCCCCTGCATACAAAATTTCATGAAAATCGTTGGAGCTGTTTCCGAGATTCAGATTATATGTACACATACAATAATTGCTCGTTTAAAGGTATTAGATGTATATACAAGAATTGCCCGTTTAAAGGTATTAGATAAATAAAACTGGTAACAATAATTTAACGATAACCTACAGATAAGTGGAAGATCAATAAGTGAATATGCCTGCAATAGTCATGCCCATGTGTTAACTCTTACCATCAGGAGATCGTAACGATCGTCTCATAACTTTACATTTTAAAAAAACTTTGGATACCCTCATTATCGTAAGTTTTTGAGATTGTGGACAGCATTAGTCCATTTTTTTTTAATTGAGTTTTATTTTGAGCTTTGCCAGATAAACAAAACAATAGTGTATTATTTTTATTTAAAGTACCTAGTTACTAACTTTTACCTAAACTTGTTTTTTTGCAGACGTAGCTATTTGAAGATATTCCAGCTTTCTGAATTAATGTAAGTATACAATTTACGTGTAATTCAAAGGCTTTTTCATCTAAGCAGGTATTTTTATTCAGAAAAGAAATGTGCCGATGAATAAAGAAAGGTGCGAGAGGTGAACGACTTGGAAGACGTCAAGAGCAGGCGTCAGCTTAGCGACATGCCTGCCTACCCGCGGTAAATGAGTAGGTATACAAATAGGGCTCGGAGTCAGAAAAAGGAATTATGACTCAATACTTGGCAAAGTTAACGATATACTTACGTAAGGCAGTGGATAGTGACTAGATAAAAAAACGAGGGGAAGACTGGGCTAGGTGGCGTGCTTTAGGAGAGGCCTATGTCCAGCAGTGAACTAAACCAGGCTGATCATAATGATGATGACGTGCACAGTTAAGAAAATATACCAAATGAAGTAGGAAATATTTTTAAAATCGAAATATAAACACTTAAAATATATAACAGCACACAACAATCCTTTCTGTACTAAAGTAGTTAATAATGTTTGTTCAATTGATTCATCATCTGACAAAAATGTAAATATTTATATAAATTAATATCTACAACTTATAACGGTTTGATATTTATTTGTTTGCTTTATTTATACATAATATATACTCGTTCCATTGCTTATATATTTTGATGCGCGCCTACAACCTCATTTTGATTGGACAGCCAAAGGCTCAAAAAAGCGTTTCATGGTCGACGTTACAAAAACTTGAACGAAACGATTTGATTCCACGTTCATTGTTCGGACTGCTAGACAGTGGAATGCGCTGCCTGAGTGGGTGTTCCCCGTTGGATATAATCTGGGTGTCTTCAAGTCGAGAGTGTATCGGTATCTTTTAGGCAAGCGTACCCCATCTTAGACCGCACCATCACTTAACATCAGGTGAGATGGCGGTCAAACGTAGGCCTACATCAAATTTTAAAAAAATCTGTGGATATTGCTTATAGAAAATACTTTAGCATGAAGTCCTCTTTTTGTGCATACGAGTATTACAGTAAGGGTGCAATAAAGAAATAAGTTTTAATCAGAGACACAAATCAAACAAAAGTGTGAAATCATGGGCGGCAAATATAGCTCCTTAATTATAAACTAAACATTAAATATGTTTTTAGTTAAACTGTGCTTAAAGTAACTCTTCTCTACTTGATAAAGAGCATTTCAGGCAAAAAATTTAAGTAACGTTTACAAGTACAAGGTCATAATGATTGGATAATTTTATCTGGTGAAACTCACCCGCTTACTATCTCGGAACTTCAGCCAGCCACTGATCACACTATTATCCACTTCACTACCTTCTTCCTCCTCAGCCCTCCTCGCCATCAGAGGGGACCCTCCAGGGCTCTCCACCTCCCGTCTCCTCATCACTGGAGTGCATTGCTGCGACAACCTCCCTTCGTTAACCGCGTCACTTCTCCTGCCTAAAACTGGTGTGCCATGCGCTGAAATGCCTCCCAGAACTCGTCTCCCCAAGAAAGGGCTGTTTTCTTTCCATTCTGGTTGCCGTTTGGGGGTCTTGCGCTCGGAGTGGACGCAGAGAGCGTCGAAGTTGGCTAGTTCTACAGAGACCCTGGTCTGGAGGCCGCTGGGGTGAGTGGTTAGGATGGTCTGTTTGGCGATGCTGCACCCGTGGCGGTGCAGTTCTTCTCGCCGCTCCATCTTGAGTCTTTACGTGCCCATCATCTGTAAATGAATATATATTATAGGATAATTTTTACACAGCGCTTTCTAGCCCTAATCTTTTTTTGTAGCGATGATAGTTCAGTGGTTAGCGCGGTCGGTTTACACGCTAAAAGGCGTGGGTTCAAACCTCAATAATGAGTTTGAGCTTTCGGTAAAAGAAAAACATCATCTAGTACTCGGCTGGCTAGCTACCACCTTCAAGTTACAAATCTGTCGCTAAGCCAACAGCCAGTTCCATTCTGGGCTAGATGTGTTTACCATTTTTGACCACACTGTCACTTAACATCTGATGAGCTGTGGTGAAACACCTAACCTATCAACCATTAAAAAAATCTAAGCAAAGCTTGTACTATAGAAACCAGCAAGCTTGTAGAATACTTAGATAATTTTTTTTCTTAATATAGAGAGACTACCCAATGTAAGTCTCAAAGTAATTAACGCCGAAGCAGCGATGCCCTGTACTTTGTTCTGTTACTCAAAGTTCTGTGTATCGCTTATCACCAGGAGAGCGTCTAATTACTCTTTCATTAAAAAAAGGATTAATTAATTCATATAATTATTGTAGGACACATTACACATAGCACCATCTGACCCCAAACTAACCAGAGCTTGTGTGATGGAAGTCAGATAACTGATAGAATACATAAATACTTTTTTTGTATTGTAAATACATACTTATATTACATACAGAACACCCAGATACAGAACAAACATTTGTTTATACCTAACAAACATTTTTCCTTGGCGGGAATCGAACCCACGCTCAGGCAGACATACTCCCAATGAGCCAACAGGGCAGGGATTAATAGGAATTACCTGTGGACATCTAAGTAAAATAATACGGACTGTCCAAACATCTGTCTCGACAGCTTAACCTCTCCCGCAGCTCAAAATTAATGCTCATTAAAACCAAAATAAGGCCCATTATACAACATTTTATTTTCAATAAATACCCCATAAAATACTTCAAAGCCTGCATCAATGTATAAGTGGCGCTACACCGGGCTCACTTTGATTGTACAATTAAAGCAGTGGCACACTCCGGTATTTCGCGATGAAAGGCTCTTAATTGACGTTTTTAGATCGGAATGACGCTTTCATTGTAATCATTCTCGAGGTCATGGATCCGAGTCATTTGTTATAGGCTAGGAGGCGACGGATACTCGTAGTGATAACCTTTAAAACATATAGAGACGGAATCACACTAATATTATATAGCCGAAAGTTTGAGTGAAGTGTGTTCGTATGTTTGTTACTTCTTTACGTTCAAATGGCTGGACCAATTTTAATGAAATTTGGTATGAGGATAGGTGACGCCCTGGATTTTTATCCCGAAAAATTTAGTATTCACATGTATGTAAAACAACGGCTTACAACGCGGGGCGCAGCTAGTGTAAAAAAAAACAAACGAGCTTGAATGAGAATAAAAAAATATTATGGCACTTATGCACTTAAAAAAAAAAGTATAAATAATATTTTCAACTACTTAAAATTATAAATACATACGGTCATAACCTCAGTTTCTGTCAGTGGACATGTATGTATGTATGTCCACTAACTTAATTTTCTTAGCCTGTTGCCCAAAGTAAAAAAAGTATATGTAAAGTATGAGTACATTTAGCTTTAGCTATAATAAATGGTCTATTTGACCACTTTGACTAAAAAACCTTAAAAAGTATCTTTTCGGGCCATTTATTTTAACTTATAAAAAGCACCCAATAATATGCACAAAGGCAACGCTATTGAGAGCGTTTTTCCTTTCACTTCTTTTTACACGTGCAGTCTATGGGTCAAACGTACAGAAAAAAATCCTTTATCGCCCTGCGTTACTACTACTGTAACACCATCAGGGTGTTGTTGGGGCTACCACCACCATACCTGCATACCTGCAACTATTTCTTGGCGGTTGGACTACCCAATAATGCAGCATTGGACTAAAATTCATATTGAACATTCCGGATGCAAACCGAATTATGGGTTAAGATCATAATATTGTAACATGACTGACATATGATTTTATTCAATTTACTTGTCATTTTTATTTTAACTTTTTTGAATTTATTGTATTTTCTATATGCTGTATTATTGTAAATATAGATACTATAGGTATATATCGGAAATAAATTAATCGAATTGAAAGCATCTTACCCAGCATCGTAGTAGCCTCTATTCCTACAGGGGACCTTAATCTTAGAATATTGGAATGAAAGTGCCATTTTGCCGAGTGGCCTCTGTTTAATGAACTCGAAGACTTCATAATTGTTGGGGGTAGAATTTAGAATGTCGTAGCAGTTTATTATAAGCATTAATGGGGTTATTTTTGAAGATAAATTGCTCGTTAAAGTTAAAATGGAAATATTTTTGCATAATAAGGAGTTTGGTAATGAGAGCATTCCGAGCTTAGAAACGATATCGAGGTGCATTTCTGGTGCTTTACTTACATTATAAGAAACAGAAACTCTGGGTTATATACAAATCTAGATAATGTTTATTTGATATAAAGACACTTTGTTAATCTAATCATGATCCATAGGCTCCCCGAACTAGTCTAAAACTGTGTTGAAATCCAGTAGCTATTAGCCTAACATGTACATAAATGTGAAACGAAAAAGAAACCAAAAATTGAACAATAAAACGAATTTAAAATTTATATAATAAAAAAAGTTACTAAAAATTAAATTACTGCATGCATTGTTTGTAGGTGTGTGTGTATATACATATATAAATTTACAGGGTTATAAATGTGGGCGTACTAAGCTAAAAGGGGGTTGTGATCAACTTTTATTACAGGCACAACTCTGAAGTCAAGATAAAAACTGCTGCTCCACACATTTGCCTGAGGGTCAAAGAACTTTTTTTATAGATATACCATATTTTTTTTAGTAATTAGGTAGATAGGTGCCTTATAGGTACATATATATGTAGTGCATAGTTGATTCTCCGTGTAGCAAAATATTCCCACAAAATGTGACAATTGTTTTTTTTAGCTCAATGGTTAGCGTGTTCGGTTCCCGTGCCGGAGGATATGAGTTCGAATCCCTACAATGAGCTTGAGCTGGCGGTGAAAAATAATATGTTAAAAGAACCATAACATGGTAACTTTCTACTACTCGGCTGGCTAGCTACCATTCAAGTTGAAAAACTGCCGTCAAGCGCCTAACGGTGTGTTCCGGCAGCCTCACTAGAGAGCTAGTTCCATTCCATGCTAGGTATTTTACCATCTTCGACCACACCGTCACTTAACATCAACTCAGCTGTGGTCAACCACAAAATAATATTATTGAAGACACATGATAGTTAAATATTAATTAGTTTTTTAATTATAATAATGAAGTCTTGTCCATGCCTTATGTTTTGTTTGTTCACGTATTTTTTTACTAATTTAAATTAATATGGTTCCCCGCCATATAGCTTCTATATATTCTAGCTTTACCCGAAGAATTACTAAAACGACCTCCCAAATGATTAACAAGAAACTATACAGCACCAACCACAAAGGAATATGTCAATACGTAACAAGCCAGGACAAAGTAACGGATACGGTAACCGTCCTATAACCGCTGCCGTTATTATGGCCATTACTGTCATTATGATGGTCAGCTAATGACATGTCATTGTTAAGCGACGGTGAATAAACTTAGGTTTGTATGACCAACTCGTTGCAGAGTTAGATAGATATTCGGCCTTGAACGGACACATCTACATAATATGTATATACATATGAGATGGTAAAGTTTGGGCAGCCTAGTTAGAAGACCGTCTGACTTCGAATCTATAGGTCCTGGGTTCAAATCCCACGGCACATACCTCTATTTTTTTTAGGTTATGTGTGAATAGCCGATAACTTCAAACTGTGAAGGAAAATATCGTGAGGAAACCTACACATGTAAAAGTTCTTAAAAAAAGAATCATCAAAATCGGTTCACAAAGTTGAAAGATCTGAGGTAACAAACATAAAAAAGCCAGTCGAGTTGAGTACCTCCTCCTTTTTTGAAGTCGGTTAAAAACAGGGCTGACTCGGATATGGTACCGATATGATCGGATAAATATATACTTTTTAATATTTTCATAATGTATCTTATGCTGCCTTTGTTTATGGCAATTTGTTCCTGAATAAGATATGGGAGAAAATATTAGATTACAAAATACAGTTATTACTATACGTAGGCTATAGGTTCATGTTAATATATCGCATCCTAAATAAATTGATTTGATTTGATTAGAACTTTATTATTACTGATACTTTATTTTTCCTTGAAGGATCACGTGCGTTTTCTCGAAAAAAAAAATCTTTGTATTAATCTGGACCTATATAATAATATAATCTATAAAAATATGAAAGTATTCAAGACATTGAACACAAGTTGGAAATAAAAAACAATGACTTATGTACAATGGAAATTCAAATGATTTCTACAGTTTTATTTGTGCATGTTTTGGTGCTTAATTAGGTCGGATACCACAGAAGTCGATACAATTAAAATTATGTCGTCGCGGCGCTTACATAGCACAACGTCTGCAAAAAAACAATTTCAACTACTTCACTACAATTATGACCGTTCTCAGATGCCTTGCCTCCAATTTGAAAACAATTTCCCAGCAGTCAGGTCCCCGTGTCGTCCAGCCAGTGAATAATTCATGGTGTAATGCGCCACAACAGTTACGTAATTTAGCAGTTTGTTTCCACGTGACATGCTTTATGATAGACGAACAGCCGTACGAACAGTGGTGGCCTAGTCAACAGAAGACGGCCCTAATTTTCAGGCTGAGGATTCGATTGCGTGGGTTATTCGAAATTTGGAGTCTTTTTTTACTCTCATTCGGTAATGTATAGGTTTCAAGAGCTGTGGGCGTGGATTCGATTCCCACCTAGGATAAACATTTATGTGACGAATTTAAATGTCTGCTCTGTCTGGGTGATCTGTGTTGTATTTTTACAAATAGGCTTGTGTTTGACCACCATCTCGCGTAGTGTTGAGCAAAGATGCAGGATAGAGTGGGCTTGTCTGGAAGAAATCTATTCAGTCGTAGCTTGAAGATTTATTTAAAAAAAAAAGTTTTGTGTGAAAAGTTTTACGATATTTAAAGCAAATTTATTACCAATTGAGTTTATATCTGTTAAAAAGTCAAAGATCGGTCCTGGAAGGGAATGTAATTCTTAGTCAGACATCTCTGTTTTATTATCGTCTACAGCCTTCCTCGTAAACAAAACTACAGACTGGTTAGTGTTGATCCCACTATTAAAAGCTTTCGGTTGTAACTAGAACTTTATATGAGATCGTTTATCACGAACCATTGTGGACTAATTGAAATAACTTGTATGAGAGGCATTAGTGGCAACAAATACATCGGCGAAATAAATTAAAATCGCTTTAAATATACTTGTGTAGTAGAGTGCAAATAAATGGCAAGTGTGAATTAAAACCGGGTATTGACGCTGATACGGTCAAAACCCACTACAATACGCTCTAAGTATTGCGAATCAAAAATAGTGTGCGCTAAAAATATTTATGTCAAAAAAAACACTCTGTACTTGATCTTTGTGCATATGCATTGTTATTTCAAAACGAAAAAAATACCGGCCAAGTGCGAGTCGGAGTCACGCAGCAGGGTTCCGTACAAACCTGTAGGTATATAAGTAATAGTTATGGTATTTTTTTTAATGGTAATTTATACTTTTCACAATTTTTCCTTTATCTGTGCTATAAGACGTTGCATTGTGCCAAATTTCAAGATTCTGAGTTCACGGGAAGTGCCCTGTAGGTTTTGATTCCCTTGCGAGTGTCGAAAATTTGCAGCATAAACGGCTGTATCTTTTGATTGTGTTGGCTTAGAAGTTAGATTTTCACAGCTTCAAGGGACAGTAGACTTGAGTATTTGTTATGAATTTCAGCTTGATACCTCCACGCGTGACAACAAAGTGAAGTAAGGGGTTCGTTTTTTCCTTTTGATGTACGGAATCCTAAAATTAACCCATATAACTTCATAATGATCATTATCATCAGCCTATTGTAATCCATTGCTGGTCATATTATAGGTCTCTCCCAAGACACGCTACTTGTTTCTATGCTCCGTGTCTTACATTACGTTTGCCAATTCGCAGCCTCCACTCAAGAATACGTCTACGCTGTTTTGCGACAGATATGTCCAGCCCACTGCCACTTCAACTTGCTAATACGCTGAGCTATGTCTGTGACTAGTTATCCGGCGAATTACTTCGTTCCGAATACGGTCCTAAGTGTGGCTAGAGTTATTTGTGTCCGAGAATGGTGGAAGTGCATCGCAGTGCATTGCTACCCTTATATACCACTGCAATGTAATCCGATCAACGTTGGATAAGTTGACAATTCGGACGCAATAAAGAAGAAATTCTGAATGATTTTATTTTGTCAGAGTTATTTTGTACAAAAACAATTAACACCTGAAGCTGGTGTTATTGCATATTTATTGTTTTGCATTTATTTGTTTTAATCGACAATTATAAACTCAAAGGATCCGAAATGTACACTCATTTGTAGATAATACGTTGAGTATTTAAAAACGAAATAAGTGAAGTACACATACACACATATATGCATGATGCACACATACACACACACACGTACGCACACATACACACGCAATTCCACACTCAAATGCACACATTATCACACACACACGCACACATAAACACACATTTCCACACACGCAGGCCCACATATACAAACACAATTCCACACACGCAGGCCCGCATACACACACACTTCCACACACGCAGGCACACATACATACGCAGGCACACATACACACACATATTTATAAATACATATAGGTTTTTATGTAATTGTATAAAAATTGTTTAGTTTTAAAATCTGCCTCTGGCATTTTGTGCTTTATTAGACATCGGGAGAAGCCATTGGTTTCCGAAATACAGTTTACACTATTTCGGAGCTAGTGGGTTCATTTTTGAATTTGAATTTGAAGCGAATAATTACACAACTTGATTGTAAATCCTCTTAGCAAGAGGTCATCTAGGTAGAAATATTCATAGTATCAGATATTCTGCCACCAAGCAGTACTGTGTGAACATTACTGTATTCCAGTTTGAAGGGTACTGCAGCTAGCGAAATTACAGAGCTGTTGAGACTAACCATCGAAAGTCTCAAAGTAATGAGCGCCAAAGCAGCGAAGGCATCGGACTTTGTTTTGTAACTAAAAGTTCTGTGTATCGCTGCAATGGTCATGGACAGGCGTTGTCTTTTACCATCAGGAAAGCGTCTCTTTCGTTTCATTACTTTTACATGAAAAAAACTGCCCAAAAAAGGAGTGGGGCTGTTCTGTGTACTAAGAGGTATTTTTTTACTTTTCAGTTCGATTTTTAGCGTCGCGTTTATGGCTATATCGTTGACCGTAACATTTCTTCGACATCATTTAACTGACCTGGTAGCCCATTCGGAAAAATATCAGCTTCAAGAGCAATAAGGCGTGCGTTCGATTCCCACTCAAGACCAATATTTCTGTGACGAGCATAAATGTTTATGAGTCTGGGTGTTCTGTATATATTTACAAAAATAAAAGTGTCTTAGTATTTATTTGGTTCCCATTGTACAAGGTTTGCTAATTTGGGGCTAGATGGCGCTGGGTGAAATTTCCTACAACATTTATCTCATTTATTTATGTTAGGAAAGTTTCTTCGTGTTTTACCACGGAGGATGTACAAAATTAAATGGACTCACTACTGTCGTATATAAAAATACTTTTTATCCGATATAATCTTTGTTTAAAGGTTTTTAACCAAACAATAGGTATGAAACGATAGCTATTTAAAACTAGTATTTATACATCCTTTTAAAATAAACGTTATGTTTCGAAATACGTCAAACAAAATACCGATTTCTTTCCTCTTTGATTCCGGAAGAAAGAGAGGAAAAGACATAACTCTCTCGGTATCTTTTCAATTATCTCCTTCCATTCGATTGTGGGTATTTATTGGATTTATTGGGCAACCTTAATTGATTTTAATTATCGTTATTGTGCTCTATTTTGGCTTGAAACGGTAATAGAAATTCGTCTGCTGGAAAAAATGCAAGATGCTTTTCCGATGTTTTCAATATTTGAGATGTGATATTTTTTTCAGACTGATATAATTTTTTTTTTATATTGAAGGTAGGCTTGCATTTGTCCGCCATCTCGGCAAAAATTCGGTCTACGATGGAGCACGCTTGCCTAGAAGAAACCGATTTACACGCGAACACCAACTCAGGCAGCAAATTCCATTGTTTAGTGGTCTTACAATGAAGGTGGAATCGAACCGTTTAGTTCGAGTATTTGGAATATCTACCATGAAACGGATACACTGAAATACTAAGAACAATTAATTATTTATTTAAGTACTTAGATATGGTATTTACTTCATGTGCGATTTTACGAATCGGTTTTTAAATGACGGTGTTCTGAGGTTACAAACATTTTAAAAAATACAACCGAATTGAGAACGTCGTTCTTTTTTGAAGTCGGCTTAAAACTGGTTCAGTGCAAACTGTACAAATACTTTTGTATTCAGTTATGTAGGAATGCAACGCTCTCACATTGATTATTCAACAGCGAGAGAAAAGCCAGTCAGATTGTAAAGTTCCTAGGGCTTGTAAAGTAACGAGGTTTTAGGTTAGCGTATTTTTAAACAAACTGCTAATGCAACGTTTTAAGCTACCCTCTATTTCAGGATACCTTTCAAATCTTCATCTATCTATCGTCGTCTGACGATATCAATATAGATTTTAACTACACAACATTTTTACTATGCCGTTTTAGTACCGTTTATATTTTTGCACAAGGAAACTTTCTACGCTCTTTTCTTTTACAGTTAATTAGTCTGGTATTTGATTGCTTTCCTGTTAAGTAAAAGTGCGGTCGAAGATGGTAAAGCGCGTTTAGCCTGAAATGGAACTATCTTTCAAGCGAGGCTGCCAGAACTTCAAACAAGCCAAGCTGCCGCCAAGCTGTAGTGTGTAAGCATTACTATGTTCCGGTTTGAAAGGTACTGCAGCTAGCAAAATTAAAGGGCTGTTGAGACTAAATATATATATCAAAGTAATGAGCGTCAAAGCAGCGATGCCTTGGGCTTTGTTCTGTTACTCAAAGTTCTGTGTATCGCTACAATGGTCATGGACTGGCGTTATTTCTTACCATCAGAAGAGCGTCTCGTTCGTCTCATTATACATCATCATATACTTATATTTTAAAAAAATACTCGCACCGTAAAATCTTGTTGACAGATTTTCAACTTGCGGGTAGAGAAACTCAAGCTTACCTTACCTCACCTCATCACTACAAGCAAACAAACACCATGAAGTCTTTATAAAGTATTGCTGCGCTGCCTACGTAACATTGAAATAAATTTACAAGGTATCTCATTCGATTGAACTTTATTTTATTGAAATACGTATCAAAGAGTACTGAAAATTTATGAGGGCCTTTAAATTTACGACTCCAAATGATCGTATTTATGACCTACAGCGTTTGAAATAAAACTGCCGCCAAAATGAGTTCTATAAAAGAAATGACAGGAGTATTTATTTCAATAAGTTTGTGGCTAGCATTAACTGTGGGTAGTTACGAATAGCGCAATTAGTTTATTCAAAGCGAGAGCCAAAATTCAATCAAACCGATCTTCTCTTTCAGACAAACAGAAACACATACCGTGCTAGCCTTTGATTAGTGCGTGATATATCGGTTACATACCATACATGTTGCTTTTATACTATACGACACACGACATTTTTTTATAAGTGACTTTAAAGTCAAATCGCTCTTTGGTATATAGGACTGGTTTTACGTATCCAATAAATAAATATAAGGTGAGTATTAATACATATTTAAGAAGCCCCTTAAACCTATACCTAGAACGCAAGTCCTTGGCATTTTACTTCCGTCTCTATAACGCGATGACCCCATATGGTGATACCGTAACTGTAATATGAATTGGTTAGATGCAAGTAGTTAAACTGATAAAATAAAATTAGTTATCATAGTTTATTCTCAGGTTGTGTTAATATAATTTTCTAGTTCAAGAGTATCAAATCTTCCAAAATATATTTGAAGACACACATAACTCGACACAAGGTGAATTTTAAAAGGTATATATAAAATGAAATAAAATAATAGGATGTCACAATCAGTCATAATATGCGTCGACTATGCAATGGGAAGGATACCATAAGCATTGGAAAAAAATCAGGAGTGTATAAGTTAAGATGCGACGAATGCAATAGTGTTTACGTAAAGCAAACTCGACGTTACCTTGAGACGATAATATATACGTATGATACGATAATTTAATCGTATCGTGAGCTGTAAATGAGCGCATACCCTCCGCATCTGCGGGCGCTAGTAAATGTTCGATGAGCGCATACCCCACGGACCCACCGACACCGGCTGATCGATACCAGCTGCGAGGACGGATATAAGCTCATTGGTTTAAATACTACAGGTTTTTGGGTAAACTTATAAACGTATACTAAATGTGAATGATCTTCTTCATGAAGTCATGAATGAGAACAAACTTCTTAACATTCAACGGTATCATTATACATTACTTTGAATTGTAATGTTAAATATCACCTCTAGATGTACTAAGTTGATTTTATTCTGTTCTCTGTATACTGTACTCCTTCTGTGAATTAAATTTATCTTCTATACAGTTTTTTTTATTCCCTAGGACTTTTGATCTAGGTGTAGGTTCAAGGAGTTCTTTATCTATAATAATATGCTGTATGTAAATTATAAATAAATATCGTAGGTCATTACACCTGACCCCAAACTAAGCAAAGCTTAAATCAAACTTCAAAATCAAAAAGTCATTTATTCAGTTTAGGACCTGGTAAGGCACTTATGAACGTTAAGTTACATTTTTGAATCTACCACCGGCTCGTAATTACACTTCAACTAAGAAAACTCCGGCAAGAAACTCAGCAAGGCATTTTTTTTTTTGTGGATCTTTCTTTTGATATTTCTTTCTTTTCTTATACGATGTAATTATTGATATCTATTTTTTGTAAATACTTACTTATATTACATACAGAACAAACATGTTTATACCACAAAAATTTTGTTCTGGGTGGGAATCGATACTTTGCACTACAGTTCTGAAGGAGCCAACAGAGTTGTAAAATTTTATATGTTACTATGGTAACTGACGTGGTTTTGACACACTATCCACTCCCAACCCCGCGCCCGCGCTCCAACCGCTATGTAGTATATAAAAATTAAATATAAATACAAATATTTTATTGGCAACATTTTACAGGTCATTTTTCACTAATTTTAAAATAACATTAAACATGTCAAAAACATAACACATGACAACATAATAAAATGTCAGTATGATAATATGTCAAATATAAAATATCTCAATACGGTTAAATATCAAAAAAAAGCATAACTATGTAAGTCATAAAACAAAGTCTCCATAAACAAAATCTGATTAAATGAAAAAAAAAAAGAAATCTAAGAAGTAATTTAAGTCTCTTACTTTAAAATGAAATCCTCCATCCTGGCATACCATCAGGCAGAGCGTGGTCAAACGCAAATCGTATAAAAAACGTCAAATACATAAAATAAGGTCTCTTGAAGCCACGATCTCAGCTTGCTTCTGGAGCACACGATGGCGCGATGCATCCCGGACGGAAGCGGGTACACGGTTGTAGACCGCGGGCCCCAGAATGTATACCGACCTCTCCGACTTGACGAAATCACAAAATAAATTATTTTGCAATAAATTAATTGTTTGTTTGATATATATATATATATATACAAGAATTGCTCGTTTATTATACAGTACCTGGATGACCGAGCTTTGCTCGGCTGAAAACACGGATAAAACGACGTTTTCTAAAAATGAAACCTAGCTAGATCGATTTATCTCCCTCGAAACCCCCTGCATACTAAATTTCATGAAAATCGTTGGAGCCGTTTCCGAGATTCAGAATATATATATATATATACAAGAATTGCTCGTTTAAAGATATAGTACCTGGTTGACCGAGCATTGCTCGGCTGAAAACATGGATAAAACGTCGTTTTCTGAAAATGAAACTTAGCTAGATCGATTTTTCGCCCCCAAAATCCCCTGGATACAAAATTTCATGAAAATCGTTGGAGCCGTTTCCGAGATTCAGAATATATATATATATATATATATATACAAGAATTGCTCGTTTAAAGATATAGATATAAATCTTCCTCTTGAATTGCTCTATCAATTGATGGCAACCGCATTAAAATCTGTTGCGTAGTTTAAAAGATCTAAGCATACAGACGGCGGGAAGGGACTTTGTTTTATAACAAAAACATTATTTAGCAATGGCAAATAAGTACACATATAAAAACTTAACCAGTCATAACCGGTGTCGGGCTAAGTGAAGCGAGACTCCCGAGTCGCTCGAGGCCAGAGCTAAGTAAGAAACTTAATTTTAAACTGCTCTTTACTTGTACGGAGCTATTTAACTTCCCAACAGTTGCAGAAATGGATACCGAAATTGGACGATTGAAGTTTGGGAAATCTTTTAACAAAGCCGCAGGTTTTGTGAGTTTCTGAATAGAATGTCGGATGGAAACTTTACAGTGGAGACGAGGTGTATTATTAATTTGCTAAAATTTAATACTTCGGGTTCTTGTACACTTTTCAGTTACTGGCTGTACACTTCGTCAAAATTACAGAATGGTCTCAAAACAGTTTTTTTTTAAATTAAGTTTGCGTTTGTCTTCAGTTACTTTGATTAAATATGTGAAAAAAGGGTAGGCTTAGAAAGCCTACCCTTTTTACTCGGCTGGCTAGAATTTGAAAAATTTGAACTAATTTTTAGTGCTTTACGCAAGTACAATGTCTAATTTAGTCTAAAGTGCCGTTAGTTTGAATTTCTGCCACTACTTCAGTATTATGCTTATAACACTGAACTCTTAATTTTAAACATTCGATATTGTTCCTGTCCTTGTCACTCTCACATTAATCTAAATGAGAATGACAGGAGATAGAAATAGTTATCGCAGATTTTGAAATTGATTTGCTGATCTACAAAATTAACAAGTGCTACGAAGATACTACGCAGCCGGTAAAAGGCTACAGCGTAGCACACGTAGAACGTGTACGAACTGGATTTCTATTGTGTTCGCAGAATTGTTTGAACAATAAACAAACAAAAGTGGACAGCTAAACATTTCAAGGCAGCTTTGTTACTTTCTAGCCCTTGAGATGAAGTTTTTGAACATACAATGGCATCGCCGTGCCAATGGCAGGTCAATCCCGTTGCAGGGGCAGGAACCCGCACATCGCCTAGGACATGCGACCCAAGGCCCCTTTTACATACGTTCATCTTCACTGATCATGTTCGATAGTTGTGTGTGTGTTGTAGCGATGATAGCTCAGTGGTTAGCGTGGTCGGTTCACACGTCGAAAGGCGTGGGTTCAAACCCCAACAATGAGCTTGAGCTGCCGGCGAAGGAAAACATCGTGAGGAAACCATGACCGTGGTGGTAGGGTACTTTCTAATACTCGGCTGGCTAGCTACCACACTGAAGTTGAAAATCTGCCGCTAAGCATCTAACGGTGAGTTCCGGCACTTAAGAGCCAGTTCCATTCCAGGCTAGGTGTGCTTTACCATCTTCGACCACACCGTCACTTAACATCAGGTGAGCTGTGGTCAAACACCTAGCCTGTCAGACATAAAAAATAAAAAAAATAAAAAAAAAGATCCGAATTTGTGAGGTCATAATATCTATATAGTTTTATCTTATCGTCTTAAGGGAGTTTTTTTTTTTTGTTGATTTACGAGTAAATAATGTAAAGAATACTTTTCTAGGATTGTTTTCCTTATCGATTAAGATTATCACCAAAAAGGCTATTGATACCGCGTCTGATTGAAATAGGTTAGATGGCAGAAGGTCTCTCGAGAACGGAAGTGGCGAGAAATTGAATAGAAGCTGAGTGACCCGCGAAGGACAAATCTGCTTTTGAAAGAAACGACCTCGTTTGAAGATTTTGCGGCGAGCACCACAGAATAGAGAGT
The DNA here is from genome assembly GCA_950106695.1 of Biston stratarius. Taxonomy (NCBI): domain Eukaryota; kingdom Metazoa; phylum Arthropoda; class Insecta; order Lepidoptera; family Geometridae; genus Biston; species Biston stratarius. Next base: position 13,747,474 of record OX467110.1, on the reverse strand, counting down.
AGTGACTATGCGAGGCGCTTTGGATGAGATCTGTTTGCATATACTTCTCTAAGATTACTTATTTTAGTTTTTTCTTTGCTCCTAAAGAGTATATTTCGTGTATTTTACGAGATGACAATCATATATTTAGCAGGATATTTGTTTTATAGTTTTTATCACATCTGGTGAAATTATAGACAAAAAAACCGGCCAAGTGCGAGTCGGACTCGCGCACGAAGGACTCCATGCCAATTTTTTTTTTTATGGCTGACAGGCTATGTGTTTGACCACCACTCACCTGATGTTAAGTGACGGTGTGGTCGAAGATGGTAAAGCACACCTAGCCTGGAATAGAACTAGCTCTCAAGTGAGCCTGCCGGAACACACCGTTAGATGCTTGGCGGCAGATTTTCAACTTGAGGGTGGTAGCTAGCCAGCCGAGTACTAGAAAGTACCCTACCACCACGCTATGGTTTCCTCACGATGTTTTTCTTCACTGGCAGCTCAAGCTCATTGTTGGGGTTTGAACCCACGCCCTTCATCATGCGACCGCGCCAACCACTGAGCTATCACAGCTACAATATCTATTAAAACGGCAAAAAAATCACGTTTGTTGCATGGGAGCCCCCTTAAATATTTATTATATTCTATTTTTTAGTATTTGTTGTTATAGCGGCAACAGAAATACATCATCTGTGGAAATTTCAACTGTCTAACTATCACGGTTCATTAGATACAGCCTGGTGACAGACGGACGGACAGCGGAATCTTAGTAATAGGATCCCGTTTGACTCTTTGGGTACGGAACCTTAAAAAACAACGGTGGTCTTGCTTAGCAAAATCAGTGCAAAGCAGCTTGCAAAATAACACGCGGTGATAACAATTTAATTTTTAAATCCCACGAATATAGGTAAAAGTTTGTTCGTCTGTTACTTCTTCATGCTATAATAGAATAGAATAGAATACAACTTTCTTGTACTCCAACAATTGACGTAATCACTTCACTACATAATTATTATAAAACAAAGTCGTCCACCGCATCTGTCTGTCCGCAATAAACTTAAAAATCACTGAACGAATTATCGTGCGAGTTTCACTAATAGATGGAGTGATTAATGAGGTAGGTTTAAATATATAATTTGTCAAGATTTTGTGTCAATTAGTTGAAATATGATAATTGTTAGAAGTGTCGGAAAAGGTCAGGCCATTTGGGAGCTTTCATCGAAAACGCGCCCTAATCCATTTGAGATATAACAAAACAATACATGATGCGATATTCCACTTTTATAAATCTACAGAAAAGTACACGGTGGCATATATCTACCTTTTAAGGATAGCTTACTACAACCATTCTTACAACACGTGCGAAGCCAAGGCGGGTCGCTAGTATAACATAAACAACTTAAAAAAAAAGGTTCCTTCTAGGTAAGCGTGTGTTATTGCTGAACATCAGGATGGATGTGGTCATGGTGCGAAACGAAAATATTACGTATTAAAAAAAAGTAGTGTATTAAATTACCACGAGTTTTTACAATAAATACTAATAAAGAATAATGTAAGCAGTCCCTTCGGCCCATCAGGCGAGCAATGGGGCGCGCGGTGGGTTCCGCTTCGCCGGCGCTGACCGTCCGAGTCAACACGACGCTCTCTTTGAGCAAACAACGGCTTCGTGGCTAAATCGCCTTCACGGAAAAGTGGTTTATTTGTGAAACTTCTCCAGATTCTAGTAGAAATCGATTTAGTCTTTTTGTTAACTGACTTCAAAAAAAGATTCAAATTCTCAATTCTTCGGAATCTTTTTTTATGTATGTTCCCCGATTACTCGAAGACGGCTGGGCAGATGCGACAAATTTTTTTTTTTGTTTAAATGGTATACTTCCCATTGGCCACCAAGTCAGGATCTCAGAAAAATCGAAGGCAGCCCTCAAATTTAAATTTAATAGGGATAATGCATTTTATATATTTTTATTTTAAAGGATACACTTTCATATTGGTCCTATAGAAATTGAATGAAAAATCGGTTGAGTAGTTCGATTTTTAAATCATAATACCTAAAGCCTAGCCGTCTTATTATATAATATATATATAATCGGTTTTAATTGTAAATAGACATTTGACTTTGTTTCCTTCTGAATGGATTATGCCATTTCATTTATCACAGCAATACAAAAATATAAAATCTAAACACTAATCTAAAAACTGGAAAAATTGATAATAGAAAAAGCATAATTATGCTTTTGTTTAATGTTTTTTTTTTATATTATCAAAAAAACAGATTATCCGAATAATACAATTTCATCCAAATCCGTTTAGCCGTTTTTGTGTGATTGAGTAACAAACATACAAACTTTCATATTTATAACATCCGTGAAATTATCTAAATACCACTGGCAAATGTACAAATTGCGACGCCAAAAACAAAGAAGAAAAAGAAGACTGTGTTGCCAGGCGGTGTTATGGATGTCATATAGCATTTATATCAAGTTTTAAGATAAATTTCGTCTATGTGAAACTATGGTAATCCTCTAAGCATTACCCATCTGTCTTAGTTTTCCGTTTGATGTAGTTATAATGTACATGAATGTTGCCAGCTATACGTCTGGTATTAGTTCCTGGCCCGATCATAACGCGATTTATATTCATAACTCGCGCGTTTGTCGCTTTATGCTACGGTCTGGTCTAAGTTACAAGTAAAAGCGATATTGTATCTTCAATTGCTTCGACTAAAGTTTCCGGTCTGTAAGCTTGGTAGTGCTTGACTTATTATCGGTAGTCGAAATCGCCACTGATCAATGCAAAACCCAATGCACCGCCGAAGAATCGGCGAAAAATAAAGCAGAGGTTAATTGACAAAGCCTACTATAAGGTGGCTCATTACGTGGAAGACAGGAATATATGGTTGTAGAAGCTTCTCTCTGCACTTGCATCCCCTGGCTTAGTGACATCGTAGTAAGCATAATGTATTAATATCTATAACTGTAAACTGTATAAACTGTAACTTAATATGAAAAGAAAAATCCACAAAAAAAAGTGCCTTGCTGAGTTTCTTGCCGGAGTCTTCTCAGTTGAAGTGTAATAACGAGCCGGTGGTAGATTCAAAACTTAACGTTCATAAGTGCCTTACCAGGGCCTAAACTGAATAAATGACTTTTTGATTTTGATTTTGAAAAGGGAACAATAAACAATACTGATAGTGAGTGTTATCGTCTAACGTAAAGTGTCATTTAAATTAGTGGCATCAAAAAAATTTTTTTATACATTTGTTTTGTTTGTTGTTTCTTTTTTATTTTATTTCTGCGCCCCGCAGTTTTACCCGCGTGGTGATGGATGACGATTATGATGATGAAAAGTATCCTATATTTTATTTCAGGGCCTAAAGTATCTACATACAAGATTTAATCCAGATCCGTTTAGTCGTTATAGCGTGATTGAGTAACAAACATCCATCCATCCAAAAAATTTCACATTTATAATATTAGTAGGATTATTGGGATAAATATGCTAATATGTTTTTTTTTTTGAGTAAATTATTTTATTTTATTTTTTTATTTTTTGTAATATCTGTAGTAGTTGTAAATTTAAATCGGTTTATTTTTTCTATGAATTTTATACTAAGGCCCTTTTTTCTTAAGGTACTGTACTGTACAAGTATGCAAATATTTCTTACCATTATTACCATACCATGGTAAGAATGGTATGGTCTTACCATAGTATGATAAGGAATACCTACCCGCATTTAAATACTCGCATACCGATACCATAGAATCTATGATATCGGTATGCGGGTACAGGGAACTTCACATCATCAGCCATAGGCGTCCACTGCTGGACATAGGCCTCCTCCTGGGGGGGTTTGCCAATATTCGCCACGCTTGGCAGGCGGGTTGGCGAGTGTGTAGGTGTGATTGTTCAAGGAAGACGCTGCTGCCCATCTTCCGGATTACATCCCTTAGCCGACTCTTACGCCAACCACGGGTAGAGAGGGTGGGGTACAATTCTTACGCCGGCACCACCACAGCAAGGGGAACGGGGAACTTGTACAGTAAGAATTTCGTCTTTCTTCTCTTTTCCATCTCCTTTCTCCACTTAATCCCTCTCTTTCTCGTAGCTTGTACCATTTGAAGACGGTACATAAATAACGGTACGTATTCGCATAATCCCGCACGGCTGCCGGCCGTATCAAAGAGCGTATCACCGCGACCCGCATAACCGTATTACTTATTACATTACCGTAATTATTGCCACACGTACTCTTGTTTAATTCGAAACTAGTCCTGTAGGACTGGAATAATTTATTACTACCTGTCTAAAAGCGTCTATAACCTCAAAAAAAATTTTGTTTTATAGCTGACTGGTTTGGTGTTTGACAACTGACCTGAAGTTAAGTGACGGTGTGGTCGAAGATGGTAAAGCACACCTAGCCTGGAATGGAACTGGCTCTCAATTGAGGCTGCTGCAACACACCGTTAGATGCTTGGCGACAGTTTTTAACTTGAGGGCGGTAGCTAGCCAGCTGAGTACTAGAAAAGACCCTACCACCATGCCATGGTTTCCTCACAATGTTTTTTCTTCCCTGGCAGCTCAAGCTCATTGTTGGGGTTTGAACACACGCCCTTTTTTTTAATACTGATATGTCCGCGTTTTACCACCAACTCGCCTGATATTAAGCGATGATCTGTTCGAAGATAAAGCACATAGACTTAAAATATTCACATAAGTCATATACATGAAAGGAAGTTACCAGATAACTGTAAAGCAAACCTTCCTTGGCGTACAAACATCAACATACCATGATAGCAGGTTACTTATGGCCCTCGATAAATTCGTGTTTAACTCGAGGCGAAGTTTGCAAGCGGTTGTAAACTGCCATCAATATTGGCCGCTCGGTCACGCGACGCGGGGAGTGCCGTGACGTGCGCTACGCACTGTACGGTGCCTTGCAACTCAAATACGCATTGTAATGCCTGATTTGTGAATGAAACCTCTTTGAATTCTGTTTTTGACCGACTTCAAAAAAGGAGGAGGTTCTATGTTTGACTGTATGTATTATTATTTTATTTGAAAGAGTATAATCCGGAGGTGATCCCATTGGCACAAAGTCAGGATCTGATGATGGAATCCCAGGGAAATCGAGGGCAACCCTCATATGTTATAGGTGTAAACAATGTTTTTCATATATATATATTTTATGGTTGTCAGGCTAGGTGTGACCACAACTCACCTGATGTTAAGTGACGGTGTGGTCGAAGATGGTACAGCACACCTAGCCTGGAATGGAACTGGTTCTCAAGTGAGGCTGCCGGAACACACCGTCAGATACATGGCGGCAGATTTTCAGCTTGAGGTGAAAGCTAGCCAGCCGAGTCAAACAACTAGCGTTATAATCATAAAAAATAGAACATTCACGCAAATTGGTTGGCTGTCTTTTTTTTTACAAATACGCTTTCTTTTAAACTACCTCGCCTCGCTCGCCTGATGTTAAACGGCGATGTGGTCTACGATTAGCTACGATTCACTTGCGACTTGAAGACACCCAAATTGTATCTATAATGGAACACCCACCCGAAAAAAACTATGTACCTACTCGTGATTAATTGACTAGTTTATGATACTGCTTTAGAACTATTTCGGATTTTTAGGCAATAAAGGTGAACCTACACTTATCTACATTAGGCTGGCCGCATTATCCGAAATTCGCCTTACTCAGCTTCCTTAAATTGCCAAAGAACAGTAATCAGGAGGAATCCCAATGAAAGCGACGCGATTGGCGCGTTAAGTGTACGTTCACCTTTATAGTTTCCGGACCGACGCGAAGGCTTATTACATCCGCTTCCGGTCGATCGGCGACCATCGAGATGACGATAATACATTACGTAAGAGTTAATTGAAAGTGTTCCGATCGATCCGTCGTGAATGAACGACCTTATAAGGTCGGGAACGGTGATTAGAAAGTTGATTAAGGTACATAATACTAATTAATAAGTTGATTAAGGCACAATTTTTTCAGGCGTTGGTTGGTATTGTCGAAAATAAGGTTGTAGATTTACTTATATTACTTTTTTTATGTAAAAGTAACGAGACGAACGGGACGCTCTCCTGATGGTAAGAGATAATGTAACTTCAGGTTGGTTTACTTTGCTTATTTCCATAGTTTAATGTCCTACAGTCTACTGCTGTGGGGCTCAGCTGCAGACTTTGAAACTATTTTTATTCTGCAAAAAAGTGCAATTCGCGCAATCTATTGTTTGGGTCCTCGCGAATCACTACGAAATCGATTTAAAGATTTTAAGATATTAACGTTACCGTCACAGTACATTTATGAAAACATTATGTTTGTCCGGAAAAATTTAAATTCATTTGAAATTAATAGTAGTCGCCATAACTTAAATACAAGAAATAAAGATAAAATTGTGACACCTAGATTCAGGTTATCTAAAGCTAATAAGTCTTTTCTCGGGAATTGCGTCAGATTCTATAATAAAATCCCACTTGAGGTAACTAAAATGTCCTATAATAAATTCAAAGATTTTATAAAGCATAGGTTAATTGACAAAGCCTACTATAAGGTGGCTCATTACGTGGAAGACAGGAATATATGGTTGTTGTAGCTTCTCTCTGCACTTGCATCCCCCTGGCTAAGTGACAATTGTAGTAAGCATAATGTATGTAATAATATTTATTACTGTAAATTGTAACATAATATGAAAAGAAAGATCCACAAAAAAAATGCCTTGCTGAGTTTCTTGCCGGAATCTTCTCAGTTGAAGTGTAATTACGAGCCGGTGGTAGATTCAAACATGTAACTTAACGTTCATAAGTGCCTTACCAGGGCCTAAACTGAATAAATGACTTTTGATTTTGATTATGTGATGACCATTGCAGCGATACACAGAACTTTGAGTGAGTAGCAATACAAAGTCCAGGGCATCGCTGCTTAGACGCTCATTACTTTGAAACATCCGTTGGATCTCTCATCTCAACAATTATATGACTAAAATAGTGTTAATCGTATATCTCCCACCGCCGCGTAGTCTGTAACCTGTATTCTATTCCTGGTTACCTGGAAGAGATCGTTTTGGTCAATAAGGCCACCACTTGTGGCACTATCTCATAAGATCCTTTGCTTTCTGTACATTTCTTCTATTTCTGGTGTGCACAACAAAGAGAGTATATCTATCTATTTATCTAATATCTGACAGTTGTCTAAATCCACGAGACGTTTCCCAAAAAATACAAAACAAAATAAACTTTAAAAAAAGTAAAACCGACTTCAAGAAAAAAACATTAGCACTAAAAAGCGAAACATAAACCGTCACCTAGGCTAGGCAAGCACCGACTTTTTTTCTTAAAGCTTGTTTATTTTTTAATTTTTAGTTAATTTATGTTCACGCCAAGAAACAATTGAACAGTACGAGTCTAGCTAGACTCGATAACATTCAAAAACGTCTTGCCAAAAACAATTACATCGTCGACGTAAACAATAAATTTCATAAAAAATGCTCATAAAATAATAACAACTAAGCCAAACTACGTTAAATTTTTATGGGACCAAATGGTAACTATTCCACATCAAACTAAAGAAGAATCACGTAAATTGGATCATAAATCTCAGAGTAATCGGTGTACATACATTTAAAAAAAAACAATCAATTTGAGAACCTCCTCCTATTTGAAGTCGGTTTTTTTTATGGCTGACATGTTAGGTGTTTGACCACAGCTCACTTGATGTTAAGTAACGGTGTGGTCGAAGATGGTAGACACGCCTAGCCTGGAATGGAACTGGCTCTCACGTGAGGCTACCGGAACACATTGTTAGATGCTTGGCGGCAGATTTTCAACTTGAGGGTGGTAGCCAGCCGAGTACTAGAAAGTGCCCTACCACCACGCTATGGTTTCCTCACGATGTTTTCCTTCACCGGCAGCTCAAGCTCATTGTTGGGGTTTGAACCCAGGCCCTTCAGCATGCGAACCGACCGCACTAACCACTGAGCTATCATCGCTACAAAATAACTTTGGTCGCATTCCTTCGTGTCCAAGAGCAGGGTAGTAAGGTAGGGTAGTGGTAGTAAAGGGTAAGGGCCCCACTTCCGACCCTTGCCTATCTCCGGCTGGGAGTGACATCCGCTTGTGCTCGTGTACCCTTTACCTGACCAGATGTTGTGGAATGCGCCAGTTCTTTCGAGAAAATAGAATTGTTGATTTTGATTAGAATTAGTTGATGATAATGAAGCTTCTGTACGATCATCTATACTAATATTATAAAGAGTAAAGATTTGATTGTTTGTTGGCATTGAATAGGCTCCAAAACTACTGAACCGATATCAAAAATTCTTTCACCGTTAGAAAGCTACATTATCTCTTATTAACATAGGCTAATTTATATCCCAACATTCCCACGGGATCTGGACTAATGCGGGTGAAACCGAAAATGAAAATGAAATCCGGGGCACAGCTAGTAGTTAATATTGCTGCGGTCGGGAAAACCATGCACGTTCAATTTTCGACATTTCCAAATTACTTATTATTTATTTCATATCAAATATCACCTAATTCTTTCAAATTGTTTGTAGTATCAGATATTCTGCCGCCAAGCAGTAGTGTGTAAACATTACTGTGTTCTAGTTTGAAGGTAGTGAAATTACAGGGCTGTTAAGACTAACCATCAAAAGTCTCAAAGTAATGAGCGCCAAAGCAGCGATGCGTTGGATTTTGTTTAGCTACTCAAAGTTGTGTGTCGCTGCTATATGGTCATGGACAGGCGTTATCTCTTACCACTAGGAGAGCGAATCGTTCATCACATTACTTTTACAACAACAAAAAAAACGTTATACAGATGAAAATATTAATATCAAGTTAATACTACTTATATCATTAATCAACTTAATAATATAATTATTGTCTGTTTCAGTTTAATTTTACTTATAACTACACGTTTGGTTACAAAGTTATTTTTTCCTTAAAAGTAACATCCCTTTTTACACCTGACACCTAATATTAACGGAAATACACTAAGTGTAATTTATGTAAGTTTTACTATTTCGTATTTTTTATCAAACTGCCCAAAAAAGAAGGCATTTTTGAACATTCCGACGAAACAGTTGAATTTTATAAGAACGCATTATTTCTACACTAAATATAGCTTTCAAAAGATAACAGAATAAAATATAGCATGACATTAGTAATTTATAATCCGAGCGAGTAGGTATGTAATTTAACTGATAAATATAAGTGAAACACCTAATTAAACCGGACCGCATAAATTGGCCGGTTAAAATGAAAAATGGCCACGGGGGTTGCAAGCCTCGCCTCATCCTAGCGCCGTACAGACAGTAGGAGATGTCTGCGTGAACTCGATTTGGTTAATTCAATACTAGATATTCTGTCACCAAGTAGTAGTGGGTAAACATTCATGTATTCTGATTTACAGCTATCAAAGTACCCTGCTAACTTCACTTTGATACTAACCGACGAATGTCTCAAAATAATGAGCGCCAAAACAGCAATTATATTGTTATATTCTCGATGCCGCATTTACGTCAGAGTATTGTACATGTATATGTTTCGTTACATTTGGTGAGTGGAGTGTCGGAACAGAGCGCGCAATGAACGACGCGCAATCTAAGTTTGTCGCAGAACTCGATGTCACAACATAAGTGGTAGTGAGGACTCATTGCAATTCTCAGAAATAGATAACGAAGCTACATTGTTATCGCTCGAACTCTGAAACTCGCTCTTATTCTTGAAACCTCTTGAAACAAATGGAACTATGGTGGTTCTTAGAACACACACGACATAGAAATTTTGACGGACACTGTGAAACCATGTGTGATTTTCCTAAACAATTGAAACAATGTATAACGAAATATATAGTATTGAATTGACGTACCTAGTATGTATAACGAAACTGTTATAAGTTAAATAAATAATCTGAATCTATTGAAACAATATTTTTTTATTTTAATGAACTCATAACTTTCGTGAGGTGACCAATTCATGAACTTGCTACATTTAGTCAAAGAATGTTGACCGTCACAACAAACGCATTTGTTATCTTTATTCTCTTTACGTGAAAATCGAAAATCGTTTGAGCTCGAAATTTTATTAGTGTTCTGATTGCTTACACTGAGCGCTCGGAAACTAGGACGTTGAGCCGACGACGGTGACGAGTTGCCCGCGCCACGTGACTGAGGAATTTTCGAACTACCCTCATTTTGATGTTTTTTCTCACTGGACTCGACAATCTCGCTCGTGATAAAATCTCTTTCTAAGAAATCAACTAATGACCGTACCACTCGGTACCTCGGTAGGGTTTTTCAATGTTAACTCGAAACGCTTACGAATAGATGTGGGTATTTTACGCAGTAAAATGTGCAACAACAAGAAACTCCATTCCTCGATGGGAAAACTCATAACTTCTAACGCTTTTATATTCTCCTGATGAATATATAATATATTACGCAAACCTACGGATATGCTTCTTTCAGAACACGACTCGATATCAAAAATGCGATCAAGATGTTTGGATGCGATGGCTCAATTGTTTGAATATCTCGCAATTAAAATATCTAACGCGATGGAATTTTTTTTATCTGTGATGGGTATGGATTTAATGAGATTGAATGGGTCATTTTTCAACGTAAGGAGTAAATACCTAAACTTCTCGGACTCGTTGTAATAATCATTATTGTGTACAACTGCTTGAAATAAATCGTAATACGAAGTCCATTCGGTGGACTCGCCGGAGAATGAAGGCAACGGTAAAACAGGCAACTTACTGTGACAATGATCGTGATTAAATTGCATTTAAGTATTTAGAAACAATGCTTTGCTCATACGTCTCCCTTCATCATCTCTTCTCCTCAGCTCGTCTACATGACTCTGTAAAGCGTAGTAATAATCATTAAATTGAGTTCGAACTTGCAATTGTTGACTTCTCGATTTTATTTTGTAATTTTATGAAATTTCTATGAATTTGTTGAATATCTCTCGCTCTAATTTTAAATTGTTGTTCGTCTTTTCGTGATACTCTAAAATATGTTTGACTTGGTCAAGTATAATTTCTCGCTCATAAATATCTTGTTCCGCCATTTTGTAGGTCGAGATTCGCCGCAATACAAAAATGGGCAAAAAACAAGATGAAAACTCAATAATAACTCAAAATATTGTCGGGATTTGTAACATCGCACAACAAATTCGGGAAAATATACACGATAACTCGGAAAATATGAATGATTACACGAAAACTCATGGGTTATTTTAACTAACAGCATATAATAAATTTTAAGGAAAAATAATGTAACCACAGCATAGAAAACAACGGATCCGGCTCGAATGGATCAAAAAATATGGTGAGGGGAGTGCTACCGACCTTGAAGTTCCGTAGCAGCGCTCGTGGTGTGGTTACGGTTCCTTCCCTCCTCAATGCTCCGTCCATAGGCACAGAACTCAAAGACCACCCGACGGCACTGGTCTCACACGCGGTACCGCGGCGGTCACTCACAAATATGGTGGCAGAATCGAAAAGATAACAATGTCTGCGCTCGCGCACCTCGAGTATCGAGGATGCACACTCAGCTCCGGGAGACGTGCGTCGTGACCGGAAGCTTGTCTCACACTCACCCCGTGGCGGCACTGTTGCCAACTCCAAAAATTCCGAGTCCCTAGACTCATAAGCAAAAGTCGCTAGAAAGTCGCTAAAACTAACTTCCCCAGGAGCGGATCCACGCTTTTGTCTAGGAGAATACCTATAATTTTGTCGGGGACAGAAAAGGCAGTGTGAAATATTAGAAAAGGTGAAAAAAAAATTGATAAATAATTAGATTACAATTAAGTAAATAATATATAGGTGCAACAACATAATACATCTAACTTTTAATTAAATAATTATATTATCATTATTGTAACAATCACCCAGATAATTTGTTGTTTTAATCACAATTTGCCAAAATTACTTATTATCGGAGAACTGGCCGTATTCAATAGCAAAACTTAGATTTGAAAGAAAATTGGATGTGTTGCATTGAATATTTTTTGAAATTTCTAAAGCTAGGGCTGTTTTAATTTCTACTCCAAAAATCGCCAGATATGTCGCTAAACAATTTTTGTCGTCAAAACTTTATTTTAGTCGCTAAGACTTGAGCAAAAGTCGTCAGTTCTAGCGACTAAGTCGCTAAATTGGCAACACTGCGTGGCGGGGTTTTCACCAACACCAAACTCGAGAATGAATGTTTATCTATGTATGGTCACATGACAATAGACATGCATTGAACGCGGGAATTCAAATTTGAAAATAGAACAAATGGGAAAATAATAGGAATCTGGTTCGGTGTACGAACCAACATTAATAGATGTTTTTTTTAAATCTTCAGTAGAATAGAATTGAATAAAACTTTGTTGTAATCTGTACTTTTAGACACTGCGTGAAATGTAACGTAATGCAGTGAGAATGAGAAAGAATGAACAAGCAATTAATGTGTTTGAAAGAGCGCAAGGATATGAAGCTATGAATGGAACGTAACATCAATATGAAAGAGATGCCTAGATGCAAGATAATTGTAAGTATGAAAGAGAAAGCTAATTTAGATAGCGAAAGGGATAGTGTAAATAGTTATAGTTATGTGTGAAAGAGGAAGAAATAAAGATAATTAGAAGGAACGCCATAGAAATATAGTACCTGGATGACCGAGCTTTTCTCGGCTGAAAACACGGATAAAACGACTTTTAAAAAAAAATGAAACCTAGCTAGATCGATTTATCGCCCCTGAAACCCCCTTCATACAAAATTTCATGAAAAACGTTGAAGCCGTTTCCGAGATTCAGATTATATATATACATACATATATACAAGAATTGCTCGTTTAAAGGTATTAGATAGATATATAGATAAAACTTTAAAAAATAGATCAGAAAGAATTCAGAGTTCTTGGTTGCCGAACATCTGATGTTGTGCTGGTATTACTGGTTGTTGGTGCTACCTAGATGACATGCTATATATGCTACAAAGGACACCGTCCACCAAATAACACTTGCGGTACTCCTTACTGGGTATAAGTACATTTTCCATAGCGATACGGCACCGGTGAGTTGCCAGTGGAAAAATATTTAAATCCCAGTCACATGACCCGTTGCAGTGATTATGCAATTGAAATCCGAGTTTATACGATTTTGTACGAGACTAAACAAAACCCCGCTTGTAAAATATAAAAATTTCATATAGTTTGTAGTTCACACCAATAAATTACAAGATTGATACACTATCTTTATATAGTATAAAACGTATAAAAGTCGCTTCCCGCTGTCTGTACGCTTAGATCTTTTAAACCACGCAACGGATTTTAATACGGTTTCCATCAATAGACAGAATGATTCAAGAGGAAGGTTTATATGTATAATACATGCATATGCACAACATTAGTATCTACATTGCACCCGTGCGAAGCCGGGGCGGGTCGCTAGATAAAATATTACACTAGTGGGACAACCGAAAATTGACATAATTAGTCATCATTCGAAAAAGCTGAAGCTGGCTACCTACCACCTTCAAGTTGAAAATCTGCCGTCAAGCACGTAACGCTGTGTTCCAGCAGCCTCACTTGAGACTAGAGCCAGACTAGGTGTGTTTACCATCTTGGACCACACCGTGACTTAATATCAGCTGATGTTAAGTAACGACCGACGATGTACACAATGTAAAGAATTTATTAAATTTAGGCATAGCTTATTTACAATATAAAGAATACAAAACAGCATAAGTTTATGTTTTTTTTAACATATAAAATGAAATAAAACAAAGAACACGGAAAATGACATAAAAATATTTCAACCCAAAAGGGAATAAAATCACCAAAAATGTATCTTCCAATCCTTTGCCGTAATCCTATCCATCATACATCCAGCTACTTCCCAAAACCCAATATGGGTTAGGAATGTTCCCATAAGTCCCAGGAAGCCGCCAAATGCTTCCCTTCGATATTCCCTACGATATTAATAATATCGATTAGAATTACCCCTTCCAATAAGACTTATTTTTTATTCTTTCCTGTTGAGTCACCCAATTATGTACATTTATTTTTGGGAATTAGACGAAACCTTTTAACGTGAATAAGTATTATCTTTATTAAAAGATGAGGTTGTTTCGTTGCTTACGAGTATTTTTCACAAACTCAAGGCTGAGGCAGCTAAGGACTCCAGTATGTACTGTGTTTGTAACATTTTTTATGTAATAAATGGATAATTATAATTATTGTTGTAACTAGAGACCCACTCCGGCTTCGCACGAATAGTTAAAATGGGTATAGTAAGCTATCCTTAAAAGGTAGATATATGCCACCGCGGACTTTTTTGTAGATCTATCAAAAAGGAATATCATGCATCATTCTGTTATATTTCAAAGAGATTAGGCAGTGTTTTCGATGAAAGCTCCCAGGTGGTTTGACTTTTTCCGACACTTCCAACAATTATCATTATATTTCAACCAATTCATACAAAACTTTGACAAATTATATACAAACCTTTCTCATGACAAAGAAATCCACCAGGAGATGCCGACTGTAAAGGAGGAAGTCTGGAGAAAAAACAGGAGTTACAAAGAAAGGCTCATGGGACACACCAATGAATTGGCTAGAAACCTATTAACGCCACAAGATGAAATAACTCGCTTAAAAAGATGGCAAATTCTAATTCTAGACTAGAGAAACTAATCAATTAGTTCTGGTAGACATATACGGTGCCGTTTAATGGAACTGCACCCACCCTAAATTATCCCAGAGAAGATCTGATTATGGCTAATAGCCGATTGCAGGTAAAAAAACCTTTCTCATGAATCATTCTATCTATTAGTGAAACTTGCATGATAATCCGTTGAGCAGTTTTTAAGTTTGTCGCAAACAGACAGATGCGGCGAACGACTTTGTTTTATAAATCATAACACATGTCAATATTTTAGGTGCCTACTGACTTCAATGTATTGTTGATTTTATGTTCAAATAAATAAAAAAGAAAGACTTTTTGAAATTATTAGTTTTTGTCTAGATTGGCTCAACTACAGCCAATTTTTTATGTTATCAAGATGAAATACTGAAAGAACGCACTGGGTTCGAGCCAGCAACTGGTCTTTATGAAAATCAATGAGGAATTCTTATGTCCAGCAGTGGCATCTGACGTCAGACGTCTTACGGCTGAGATGATGATGCTGAAGAAGTAATTAGATGCCCGCGACACTATACCTTATGTTAAGAGATGACATATGTTAATATTGCAGTGGCCAGAATGTAACCATTTAAAAAAAGGAAACTAATATATCTTTTAGATCATATTATAATGTTCAGTGTTGGTCATCATAAAATAAATAAAGTAAGAGAAGTAAGAAAACTAAATCCAAGGTATCGCTGCTTTAGCGTTCACTATCTCAAGATATTCAATGGTGAAATTTCAACACAAAATGGTTGTGGTCCATTTTGTGTTGAAATTTCACCTTAAGCGACCTTCTAGGTCGACCCTAACTCTACAAGCCTCTTCACAAACTACACCTTAGTCAAAATATACTTTGTAAAAAAAGTGCTTATAGGAAACAACAATTAAACCAAGTATGTATGGTAAACAAGTATGTAACACACAGTGTAACTTACATTATCTTCATCATTCGGAGAAAATCGATACTTCTATAATAGAATGCGTGCACTTAATCGATGTATCGGAACCGATACCGAATGATGTGCGTGATAGATTCCCCTCCCTACAGTGTAATAAGCTTTATTATTTTATTACAGGTTCGGAGGTAGTAAGATGAATTTATTCATCCTTTTTATAGAATAATTTGGGTAATTTATGTTCTATGTAATGCTTTATGAATTTACCCGGAATTTGAGGCAATTTTTTAATGCTGCTTTTACGCGCGTTGTACCCAACTTTGAATCCATGAAAAAGGCCACCGGATGTGGTCGAAACTATAGTTAGAGTATCCGATATAATTAAACATGAGTAATCTTGCATAAGTAAAACAAAACCACAGTATTCATAGTAAAGGTTAGCAATTCTCAATTCAATTTAAATTAAAATTCAATTTGCCGTGGTGGTGCTGGCGTAAGAATTGTACTCCACCCTCTCTACCCGTGGTTGCCGTAAGAGTCGGCTAAGGGATGTAATCCGGAAGATGGGCAGCAGCGTCTTCCTTGAACAATCACACCTAACTGCGCTCGCCAAACCGCCTGCCAAGCGTGGCGAGTATTGGCAAAACCCCTCCCCAGGAGGTGGCCTATGTCCAGCAGTGGACGTCCTATGGCTGATGATGTGATCTGAGTTAGAAATTCTAGGCACTGAACCCACGTCACTAGCAAAATGTTAAAGCTTCCATATTATCTCGTATAGCGGTAATCCTTTCACGTACTAATCCATGCATATGATCGGCTATGGCTTCGGTATCGCGTGGCGGTCCGCCTCTATACCGGTGTTCGATCGATTCCCGTCGTTCGCGCTACAATAATTACTGCCATTAATTCGCGCTACCCTGATTACTAGTAATTATATAAATTAAATATTTGGCCGTTTATTTTTGGGGGAAGTCGCGGTGTGCTATTAATGTGTGTCATTTAGACGTAATAGTTACAGCTGTTGCTATATATGCTTGAATCTTTCCATTGATATACGCTATTTTTGAATCATATTTTAGAAAAAGAAAATATGTCAATATAATAACATGTCAAAAGGAAATACATAATTACGTACTAGTAATTTATTAATATTCCAGTTTAAAATATTTTGTAGCGATTATAGCTCTGTGGTTAGCGCGGTCGGTTCGCATGCCAAAGGGCGTGAGTTCAAACCCCAACAATGAGCTTGAGCTGCCGGTGAAGGAAAACATCGTGAGGAAACCATAGCGTACTAGGCTGGCTAGCTACCACCCTCAAGTTGAAAATTTGCCGCCAAGCATCTAACGGTGTGTTCCGGCAGCCTCACTTGAGAGCCAGTTCTATTCCAGGCTAGGTGTGCTTTACCATCTTCGACCACACCGTCACTTTACATCAGGTGAGTTACGGCAAAAACAAAGCCTGTCAGCGTTAAAAAAAAACTCGTCAATGTCATAAAAAATCTAAACTTGGTTTTGAAGCACGTGGTGGCGTGATGCATCTCAGACGGAAGCAAGTACGTGGTGCCAGACATAATTTGAACTTAATTGTCTATTGTTAAATCGCTGATTAGCAAGTTGAAGTGGCCGTGGGCAGGGCACATAGCACGCAGAACTGATGGCCGATGGGGCTGCAAAGTTCTGGAGTGGAGACCACGGACCGGCAAGCGTAGGACTGCGGTCTTTATGAGGTCGTCTGTCCACCCACAAGGTGGACAGACGACCTCATAAAGACCGCAGGAACACGCTGGATGCGAGCCGCTTCCAACCAGTCTTTATGGAAGTCAATGGGGGAGGTCTATGTCCAGCAGTGGACGTCCTATGGCTGAGATGATGATGGGGATGATATCTATTGTTGTGTTATAAATTTCCTTCTTCTTTATGTTCACTCGACGTATATGTCAGAAAAATTTATTTCGTCAGCCAAGCCGAAAAGAAAAGCTTATATTCAATAAAACAGACTGCATTCATAAGCTAGCTTCTATTATATCACTAGCTTACTCCCGCGACTTCCTCTGCGTTATATTTAGAATTAGGTATAGATATATGAAACTTGTGTAAGTAACAAATAATAAGTAATAGTCATGAAACTTACGCTATTTTTATTATTAGATTAAGAGATTAAGATAAAGTATACCTTTTAACCCGGAATAATGTTCTATAAGACGCACCTATAACAAATTTCATGTGGTTAAGTCCAGTAATTCGTTTTTTGATAATTCCACAAGAACCTAACATTTTTCTGATATAAAAAAGGATCCTAAAATGACTTTCAAAACGGCTGGTTCTTGCTGCGGGAGATCTTAGAGATAGCGCTTACCTATGCCAAAAGTTGGACATAGTAATAAATGTCTTTGTTAGTAAGCTTGGTTGGTTGTTGCGTTTTGTATATATATAGTTGTATAAAAAATCCTATATATAATTCCAGATAATAAACTATACCTGTGCCAAATTTCATTTAAAATCATTTAGCCGTTTTTGCGTGATTGAGTAACATACGTCCAAACATACAAACTTTAACAATATTAGTAGGATTACGCCTGCAGATTCATAATACCTACAGTCAAGGTACATTTTCCTTTTGATTTACTTACCTACTAAACTTGTTTGTGCTAAAAGCTCATTTGGAATAGTGGTTTTACTGGACTACGTTGGCGGATTCCGTGCCCGACCAAAGAAATGCAATTTACTGTCATAAATTTCTAATGTCGTGTTTGCGAGTCTACCTCACTTGTAGATAAAAGTAAACAAAGTCCAAAAACTTGAACTAAACACACACACACAACACTAAAGAATTATGTGTGTAATATGTGTAGTGTGTGTGTGTAGTGTATGTTTTTAGTAGTTGGGACGTACAAGTACATGGTCTAAAATAAATAATAATATATTCATTATTAAACGGTTCAATTCTAACGGTACTTCATTGTACGAACCGCTTAACAATGGAATTTGCTGCCCGAGTGGGTGTTTCCTGATAAATATAATCTGGGTGTCTTCAAGTCGCGAGTGAATCGGTTTCTGCTAAACAAGCGTGCTCCATCGTAGACCGCATCTTCGCTTGACATCAGGCAAGTTCGCGGTCAAACGGAAGCCTATTTGTAATAAAAAAATTGTTTCTATACATTTACAAAATCTATACAATTTGGTTATTTATAATGTAGCACCTGGATGACCGAGCATTGCTCGGTTTTTCAAAGTCTGGAAAAACGGATAAAACAACTTTTTCTAAAAATCAAACCTAACTAGATCGATTTATCGCCCCCGAAACCCCCTGCATACTTAATTTCATAAAAATCGTTGGAGCCGTTTCCGAGATCCAGATTATATACGAGTAAATACATATATACAAAAATTGCTTGCTTAAAGGTATAAGATACCATAATAATAATAAAAATATAACCTCTATAAAATATAAAAAAAAAGATAACCTATCATAATAAAACAACCCTTTATTGACACCACAGAAAGGGATATTACAATAGAAACAGCTTAATGTAATGGCAGTCTTATTGTTAAGAGCGATCTCTTCTAGACAATCCTCGGTTCAGTAGATAGCATTTTAAAGAACACATGTAACATGTGAAAACTCTGTACTAGTAGGGAAAAATGATATAATTCTAATTAGAACTTTTTATTGGGAATAGCTGTTTTTTATGGAGTATTAGAAAGTACCCTACCACCACGCTATGGTTTCCTCACGATGTTTTCCTTCACCGGCAGCTCAAGCTCATTGGTGGGGTTAGAACCCACGCCCTTCGGCATGCGAACCGACCGCGCTAACCATTGAGCTATCATCGCAACGAATATTTTTCCATTCCACAAATAGGTACAATTTTTTTATTATTCTTCACAGCTCAGCTCTAATTTTTATAACTGATCACATTTTTTATTGCTTGTCAAACCCACTTACGCTAATGAAAAATTAAGAATTTTTATGGTCATAAAAATGTGAATATTTTATCACCACTCTGAAATAAAGAAATTAAATAAATAAAAAAACTAAAGATTATAGATTAATAATAATTTAAATTTACTTACCTAACACCAATCTTGAAAAAATCCCAATACCACTGTTCACCAATATAAAACTGAATCAGAACTATTAAATCATCACATATATCTGTTATTTTCAGTACAAACTCACTAAAACTATCCACAACACAATGCGAAGAAAACTCTTAATCAGTACTTTGAAAAAACTCTACATAGTGTTAACGAGTTTCCACATTTCTTCAAACCAGCAAAGTTTTAAACTTACGCACTTCTCTATAGATACATTCGCGAGCGGAAAAATGGAGCGAAATCGCAACCCCACACACGACCTATCATCGCAAGCGCGCGACGTACACTGAAGCTTTCCAAACACAGCCCTTAGTTTTCCACGAGGGATAAAGAAGGGCGATTTTTGGTTCGGGAAACGTATAAGTGAGAAGGAGAAGGAAATGTTTTTCGTCTCGCGGCTATGCGGTCATTGCAACGCCGACAACGGTCATTGCCACGGTGTAACCATTCGTCTAATCAAGGGCTGTCCCTTTTGTTTATGTTTTATAATGGGATCGTGCAAGTGCAGTGATTAGGGATGAAACCACTTGACAACCCTGTTAAGTGTACCTTGAACTGCCTGTTTATTTAACTACAGTTTGATTTTATTTTTTATTTTTAGAGGTCTTGACTTTAAGGGTGTACAACGGGAACGGGAACTTGTTTCTATGATTTGTATTTTCTGTGTACTGTCCTTCCATTTGAACCGGTATATGGGTATTAAGTCGCCAGATCGAGGTTTTTATCTTTTTTTTTTCGTCAAGCCTGGAGTGTCTCTCAAGTGAGGCTAACGGAACACACCATTAGGTGCTTGGCGGCAGATTTTCTATTTGAGGGTGGTATCGAGCCAGCTGAGTACTACTAAGTACTCTACCACCATACTATAGAATCCTGACAATGTTTTCCTTCACCGGCAGCTCAAGCTTATTGTTGAGGTTTCGACCCACACCCTTTGGCGTGTGAAATTTTTTTTTTTTAAATTATACATTTGCAACATTAATTACTTGGTACTTTACTTTGTAGATCTCCTTAGCGGAAGATTTTCTAGATAGGTACCACCGCAGAACCAGATATTCTGCCGCCAGGCTGTAGTGGTGGGTTTGAATCGTACTGCAGCTAGCAGCTTACAGGGCTGTTAAGACTAACCATCGAAAGTCGCAAAGTAATGAGCGCCAAAGCAGTGATGCCCTGGACTTTGTTTTGCTACTCAAAGTTCTGTGTATCGTTGCAATGGTCATGGACAGGTGTTATATCTTACCAGCAGGAGAGAGTCTCATTAGTCTCAATACGGTTCCATTTAAAAAAAATATGTAAAAATTTACGTCACTAGTCATTGCCATAGGATTCCCTGAACATTAATTCAAAGAACAATGTTAATATATTTCCTCCCCTCGGTTACATGCATACTCACTTACGACTTATGGTCAAAACACCTAACCTGTCTACCATACAATGTTTTTAACACTAAATAGCAATTTCCCGCCCATTACGACAAACACTAATTAACACAGTTAGCCGTCATTACAGTAGCACAGCTCCCCGCACAATGTGTCAGGAGCTGTTATCCGCCTGGCATGTTATCGGTAGCGGAAAGGACATAAAAACTTTTACAGCAGTTGTTTGAATAATGTATGGAAGCACGGTGGAGTACAGTGGAAACAGTGCCTAAAGTTGCGACACAGTGTGGAATTGAGGATTTTTAATGATTTCACAAAATGTATTACAATTTTTTTTAAATGGTTTTCCTGTTCATTACCCGAATGATGAAAACAAGATATTAGATGCACTATTTAAATCCTGGCGTCTATTTTAGAACATAAGGCAAATCTTTATACGACTGCCCAAAAAAAATTGTAATGTATTTAGGGTTCGTGTATATATGTGAGTTTCTTTATTCCACCATAACTTTTAAAGGCATGAACAGATTTGGATGTATGGGGTACCGTTAGAGACCTTATATCATCGAGAGAGCGCTTTTTGAAAAAAAAAAACATCTTGTCAGCAGAATCTTCGTAGCAAATTGTTTAAAAAAAATATTGTTTTTTGGTATGCCAGTCGTGTTTTTAATTATTACTTATGATTTCATTAACATATTGTATAGGAGTGCCACCGTTGAATCAAATATTCTGCCATTACAATGTTCCAGATTGAAGAGAAATTATAGCTTACAAAATTACATTGCTGTTGAGATTAACCATATTTCAAAGTATTCAGCGCTAAAGTAGCGATGCCTTGGATTTTATTTTGTTACTCAAAGTTCTTAGCACAGCTGCAATGGTCATGGAAAAACTTATAAATCTCATTACTTTGACATAAAAACGTCATCAATATACATAAGATCCTTGGAGAATTCAAGGGAAGGGAAAGACAAAAGAAAGTCTATACTAGCGATGGTTACAGTTGGGGCTCCAGTCTACCTTAACAACTCATTCGTTACAGTACTGCTATACATCGAGCGGACGAGGTGGGGTAGATTACAGTTAGTCCATATAAAACGATTATTTCCGAAGTACCTTGTAGGCATTTTCCTTGTTCACGTAAATGAGGAGTGGTGACAGCGAGACAAATTGTTTACATTTAAAGGTATTTTTCTTTCTGTGCTAATTATTTATTTATGCGTGTTAATTTTATAACGCTAGATTCAATTTTGACGACTCTGGTGGTTGTAGAAAGCTTTAAAGCTCGAATTTTATTACTTTGACATTTAGATTTACCTTATATTGACACTTCTATATGTATAATTTTTTTTGACATTTATAAACCTAATTTATTATGACATCTGAAGAATTAATTTTGTCGTTTATTCAATTTATATAGATTGGATAGTGATTTTTAATTTAATTCACAGACTAGGCGATGATCTTAGCTCGCCTGATGTTAAGTAGCGATTTGATCAAACATAGATCCATAGATTACAAATATTACTTGGAATGGTAAATATTGCGGATTAAATAACAAAGTAATTTTTTTTTAATAATGAAACTAAAACGTGTCCAAAAGCATGTTTGTCTAGACATGATTTTGTCCGTGGCCAATCTCACTTGATGAAAAGCTACGATGTGGTCGAAGATGGATCACGCTTACCTATAAAGAACCTATTCACGTTTTTCCCTGGATTATACGTCATTGGAAACAAGCGCAGGCAACTAGTTCCAAATATAACAATAAAAAAGATTGTAAAAAATCAAAACCTTAATTTTTATCATTCTTTTGATAACGTCTAAGATCCATAAAATTTATATTATTTTTCCCGAGACAAAAACTCACAGATCAACCTAATTTAATTCATTTTAATTTAAATAAATACCACTAATCATAATTTACTTACATTAATCGAATTAACTTTCACTTGTAATAAAAGAAAATTATAATTTTTGAAGGTATATTTATCCATCCTAATATTTATTTTTCTATTAATAACTACGTCGTAGCAATTGGCTACGAAAAAGCTACAAGAGACCGTCGTAGCGCTACGAAATGTATTTCACACTCCACCGACTACCCTCAATAGTAAACTAATCCTAAATGAGGCCATTCTGAGATAGATTCTTATACAGAATAAGAACAGCTTTCTCGAAGAAATAATATTATCAGTCTGGAGAATTCTGGAGATAGAAATATAGTACTTACTGCTGTTGAAACAAACTGTAATATCCGATACAAACTTAGAAGATGGGCTCAAATATTGTTTACTTTTATCACAATACATCGAACGTTGTTAACTGGTTTTTTTTCTAAGTTTAACAGGCTAAGTGTTTGACCAAATCTCATCTGACGTTAAGTAAAATTATTACTAAAACATTATTAATTTACTTGTTTTTTTTTTACATTTTATTGACATTTTTCTTTTTCTTATTGAAATGTAATCAGAGTTTTGACTATTTTAATCGGATTTTAATAGTATATTTGAAATTAACTGAATTTGACTGGTAAATTGGTGTTATTAATAAAATATTTGTATTTGTGACGGTGTGGTCAAAAATGATGAACACACTGGACATGGAATGGAACAGGCTCTCAAGTGCGACTACTGGAACACACTGTTAAAGATGGTAAGTGGCAAATTTTTAACTTCAGGTAGCTAGTCAGCCGAGTACTAGAGAGTACTGCACCACGCTATGGTTTCCTCACAATATTTTCCTTCACCAGCAGCTCAAGCTCATTGTTGGGGTTTGAACTCACGGTCTTCGGTGTTTGAACCGACCGCGCTAACCACTGAGCTATCATTACTGCATAATGTCATAGCTATAATCGCTATTTTTGATTATATACTTTATTCTACTTTGGTACTTTGAGCCCAATTATATTTCGCCAAATCAAATATATTACATTATGTACATTCAAGAACTCAGTAGTTCATGTTAGTCATTTTATTTAATTTAATTTGGATCCAAAACAAGTAATAATTAAAATTAAAAAAAAAACCAACTCCATGCCCCTAACCCCAAACGTGGTTAGGTTTTAGATATTTTAGTTTAAAAATAGGTGTTGCCATCTAAAAGCATATCCTTTCAATTAAAAGAAAGATATATTAAAATCAGTTTACAAATGAAAAAGTTCTATGTTTAACAAAATCGAACGAATTGAGAACATTCTCTTTCTTTGAATTCAGTTAAAAATGTAATCGTCACAACTCCAAAAATTTGAAACCCACACGCTTTTGTGAACACAAAAGAGGTCAACAAACTGAATTATAAAAAATCAAATTTCACGCTCTACATCCGTCCCTGAATAGAAATCCACCACCAGACATAGTCAACCGTAGATCATTCGGAGCCGCCATTCAAAAAAATTAATCTGACCGCATCATAGGCAGAATTTAAAGGGGGAAGATAACCCGATGAGGGCTTTTGATCGGCGGGCCGTGAGCGGCTTGAGTTGGGCATCAGTGACGAAGGTTGGACAAACTTATGGTTTCACACGCACACATTGACGACTTAGTTATTCATTTAGGAAAATGTTCTTTAGTTAGATTCAAAGTTGAAGCAAAAGTGATAGCTAAAAAATCGGGATGACGAAATCGATGAATCGTGACCGAAATTATATGCTCAATTTCTACACTATTATTTTGCCACTCAACGTGCTATATATCGCTCTAATGAACACACTGGTATGCGTTACCTCTTACCATCACGAAGGCGTCTCGTTTGTTTCATTATTTTTACATTTAAAAAACCACAGTGACCGAAACTAGGTTGACAATGATGAGTATACTTGTCTAATTTTGTCGGAATTATTACTTTCTATGTCTTAACTCGTGCAGTGTGCCGTGACGGTGCCGGCGTAAGAATAGTACCCCACCCTCTCTACCCGTGGTTACCGTAATAGTCGGCTAAGGGATGTAATCCGGAAGATGGGCAGCAGCGTCTTCCTTAAACAATCACACATAACTGCGCTCGCCAACCCGCCTGCCAAGCGTGGCAAGTATTGGCAAAACCCCCTAGGAGGAGGCCTATGTCTAGCAGTGGACGTCCTTTGGCTGATGATGTGATGTCTAACTCTATGCGTTGATGTTATAACTGTATTTTCCGAAATATAATGTAACCTATTTGTTAATCCTGGGTATAATCTATCTGCGTTCCAAATTTTATCCAGTCATTCAGAATGTATCTGACACAGCGTGAAATGTGTGTGAAAATGAGTTTGATTCTAAAAAATAAATATTTTTAATCTTGTTTTGTCCCAAGACCATTAAGTCTATCTGGAAATAAATATTATAGTATTACTTTAGACTACCCTGTCAGCTTATTAGGTAGTATCTTTTCTTTAAGGCTGCAAGGTGCAGGTTCAATTCCCTTTCAGGATAAACATTTATGTGACGAACATAAATGTTTGTTCTATGTCTGGATGTTCTGTTGACCTGAATGTAATAATGACTTGTAACTTTGGTATTATCAATAAAAGATTTATATTTGTATTTGTATAATTATGTTACAAAAAGTGTAATAGAACACAATATTCTTGTACACGGACAATTGGCATTTTATGACAATTAAAAAAAATAACATACATATCTTTAAAAAAGAAACGATTAACTTTTGGTAGTGCAACAGCGGCCTTATCGCCTAAAGCGAAAAATAATGATTAACATTTTATCATAATCTATTCTGGTTATAGTGTGCTACGGCCTTTTCGACAAAATAAACAGCTGTCCAACGATGAAAGTAAAAAGTTATTTTAGTGTCAGGATAAAAAATTCAGTACTGTCTCCATTGTCGTTGTGCTTGTCTCGTGATAGGTAAGCGCTTTTCGCGCTACATTTAGCGCTGGAAGATGGAAGGATAAAGTGTTATATAGGTCGCGTGTACCTGCCTTGCTATACCTCCTTTTAGATGGGACAGAACATGGTTCTATAAAATTTATGAAGACTTAATTATATTACACAATTATTCCGGCAATTTTGTTTCATAAAAGTAATGAGACGTACGAGACACTCTCCTGATGGTAGGAGATAACGCATGTACATGTCCATGCCCATTGCAGCGTACACAAGACGTCGAGTAACAAACCAAAGTCTAGGACATCGCCGCTATGACGCTCATTAGTTTGAAACTTTCGATGGTTTATTTTTTTTAAATAAGAAATATACTTACGTTTGACCGTCTCACCTGATGTTAAGTGATGATGCGGTCTAAGATGGAGCACGCTTGCCTAGAAGATACAGATTCACTCTCGACTTGAAGACACCTAGATTAGGTATACTTATACAACGGGGTACACCCACTAAGGCAGCGCATTCCACTGTCTAGCAGTCCGCACAATGAACGTGGAATCAAATCGTTTTGTTCGAGTTTTTTAAACGTTGACCATGAAACTATGTCGCTTTTTAAAGCATCTGGCTATCCGATATTGTATAGTCCAAATTGAAAATATGTCGCAAAGCATCTAAAGGTGTGTTCCGGCAGCCTCACTTGAGAGCTACACCGTCACTTAACATCAGGTGAGTTGTGGTCAAACACCTAGCTAGACAAACATAAAAAATCAATAACAACCTAAAGTACACAAGATATTTTTTTTATTTATTTAACATGGTTGCCAAATTAACTTGAAGCAAATTAGTGACATCAGAGAAAATATTAGCATTGTAAGATTTAGTTTATGGAGGAAGTAATCTTCAACTCTAAAATCAGGTCAAGCCTTCCCAAAAACAACGGCTCGTGTATGTCCGTTTTATTCGTCATTCTACGGACCATCGCATCCCGGTGACCCTATTAGCAAAGGGAGGCATTCCCACTATTATCCCCGCGTCGTGAACAGCCGCCCTTAGGTCGGAGGGATGCTGGAGTACTCATGTGAGCGGTTTTTAAACGATTCCGAGGTAGATGAAATGATTAGATTGACTACAAAGACAATAATTAATAAAAATATTTAGAAGGGAAGAAGTACGAGAGAAAGACTTTGTTAACTAAAATGATCTTAACGATAACTTTTTTGGTTTTTGTGTCATCACTTATATTTATTTTATTGATAAGCAGCTGTTCGTTTTCCATGGAAAATAAAATAAAATAAAAGTGACTGCAATATGCTTTCATACCTTGTAGCGATTATAACTCAGTGGTTAACTTTACTAATATTATAACTGTGAAAGTTTGGATGGATGTATGTTTGTTACTCAATCACGCCAGAACGGCTGAACGGATCTAGATGAAACTTTGCATGTAGATCCGTATGATCCGTGTGATGTTGTCTTTTTAGGCCCTGGAATAACACATAGGATACTTTTCATCATCATCATCATCCATCACCACGCGGGTAATACCGCGAGGTGCAGCTAGTAAATAATAAATAAATATCGTTTAGAAGTTTTTAAAATTAAATATCGGTTAGAGCGGTCCTTTCATACGTCGAAGAGCGGGGTTCAAACCCCAACAGTGAGTTTGAGCTGCCGGTGAAGGAAAACATTAGGAAACCATAGCATGGCGGTAAGTACTTAGTACTCGGCTGGCTAGCTACCTTCCTCGAGTTGAAAATCTGCCGTCAAGTACCTAACGGTGTTTTTCGATAACCTCGCTTGAGACAGTTCCACTCCAGACTAGTTATGTTTACTATCTTCAACCACACTGTCACTTAAGATCAAGTGAGCTGTGTAAAATCTTTCGAATTAACGCGCATATTTGCATGATGATTCGATGGCTTTCAATTCTCAGCTGCTTAGATAACCTAGATAAATATAGATACATATTTTTTTCATATTTGACACGCTTGTTGTTTGACCACAGCTCACCTTTCATTGAAGATCTGTCATCAGCCGTGCTTGGAAGAGTTTGAAATCTGGTTAGGTGGTTTTACTATCTTCGAGTACCAGAAGTCATTTAACTTCTGCGATATGAAAAATTACAGTACAGTTTAACATTAAGCTAAGCTAAGCTTTTGAAATAAGACCTCAGATAAAAAAGGAGTTTCATATTACACGTGAGAGAAACGGGAAAAACTGCAAAAGTTTTCAATGAAAATCCCGGACACCCATCCAAAATTATGCAACGTAAATATGATAAATAGAAAACTTAAATGAATAAGCACCCGTGTGTTTTCGCCCTTAGTCCCTGGCGCGGCATTGGACTCGTTAATACAGTCCTGATGGATAAGGGCTTCGAACACTTGACTTGTATTTTTCATGTCATTAGGAAAAGACCGAAAGGTAAAATGATTCACTTTTTGTGTCTCGGATTTCGTTTTCAGAATTTCCTTTTACATTTCTATTGCTTGTAAAGGTATTTTTGTAAAAGGAAATGAACCTAGAATATCTCTAGGATACAATTTTATTTCCCTTGATATTTAAAGATATAGGATTATTGTCTTTCCCAACTGTTAAGGTGACAATATAATCTTATTGTCTGTAGACTGATATTTTTTCTACTTTTTCTTCTTCTTCTACTTCTTCTTCTTGTGGCATAGAATTGGTTAAGATTTTTTACTTAGTGGTAGATCTCCTTACCAAGAGGTCGTCTAGGAAGGTACCGCCGCAGTAACAGTTATTCTGCCACCAAGCAGTAGTGTGTAAACATTACTGTGTTCCGCTTTGAAGAGTACTGCACCTAGAGAAATTACAGGGCTGTAGAGACTAACTATCGACTATCTACCTAATAAGTTTCAAAGTAATAAGCGCCAAAGCAGTGATGGCCTAGGGTTTTTATGCTACTGAACGTTCTGTGTATTGCTCTAATGGTCATGAACAGGCGTTATATTTTTTAATGTTTATCATGCTAGATGTTTGACCTCACGTGATGATAAGTGACGATGTGTTCGAAGATGGTGAACACTTATCCTAGAATAGAACTGGCTCTCAAGCGAGACACACCGATAAATGCCTATTACTTAAAATCAGGAGAACGTCTCGTACGTCACATAACGTTTATACAAAAAAAAAAATTTAACGTAAGAATCGTACCTCTCTACCCGTGGTTGCCGTTAGAGTCGTCTGCTGCCCATCTTCCGGATGTAATCCGGAAGATGGGCAGCAGCGTTTTCCTTGAACAATCACACCTAACTGCGCTCGCCAACCCGCCTGCCAAGAGTGGCGAGTATTGGCAGAACATCCCCAGGTGGAGGCCTATGTCCAGCAGTGGACGATCTATGGCTGACGATGTGTGTGTGTGATATATTTATAAATTATAAAAACAATACCAGTATTCTGTTCTGTATGTATTATAAGTATGTATGTATTTACAAAAAAATGTCTATAAGTATTTTATCAGTTATCTGGTTCCCATAGTACAAGCTTTGTTTAGTTTGAGGCTAGATGGCGCTGTGTGAAATGTCCTACGATATTTATTTTATTTATTTATTTGTGTCCAAATGCAACACCAATCCAAATCTAAGCCATACAGGGACCCACTCAAACGCACAAAAAAAAATCAAATTCAGTCCAGCTGTTTAGCTATATATAGATCAATAAATGATATACATATGGGTACAAAAGCTTCCAGTCAGAAAATCTCTGTTATTCGAATTCTATATATATTATATACATAACGTGTCACGGTGTTTGTGGACGCGATTTTCCGAAACGGCAAGACCGATTTTTTTTTTTTTTAAGTTTGGTAGATATGAGTCGTCGAAAAGGTCGTAAAGTATATTTCATACCACTAGGTGATTAGGGAGAATTCTTAAATCAACGCGTGCAAAACCGTGGGCGTAAGTTAGTTAATTCTATGTAAAATAACACGACCTTTATAAATAACCTACATGCAAATCACGTCAAAAAGTTTTTTTGATTCCCATTCGGTACGAGTTTTCATAACGAATCGAACTTTCCAGAACCTTACAAAGGCTTTCACAGAACTGTCTGAAGCCTTTAACGTCTTCATATCAGAAAAGTCGAGAACAGCTGTCGAAAGTTTTACTTATTTGCTGTCAGTTTGGCCTGAGGTATCTGTGCACTGACTGTGGCGGTTACTAAACTAGAAAAGGTATTATTAAAATATTGTTTTTAGCTTGCAAAAACTAAAGTAGCTGATATCCTCATTCGAATAGACCAACTAAAATGGAGTACAACCATCTCCAACTGGTATCCCAGAGATGGCAAGCGCAATAGAGGACGCCAACAAACAAGATGGGAGGACGATTTGAAGCTCACGGTTGGACACCACTGGAGAAGGGTAGCGCGAGATAGAACCCAATGGAAATAACTAGAAGAGGCTTCCTCTAGTTATATGTCAAGTATATATGTACAGTATGTATATATGTAAGTATGTATGTATAGGCACACTGAAATATGTGATATTCTTTAACACTAGCATACTCGTAATAATATATTCAGTTGTGTATGGTTAATATCAGTATCTAAATATATATAACTGACTGACTGACATAGTGATCTATCAACGCACAGCCCAAACCACTGGACGGATCGGGCTAAAATTTGGCATGCAGGTAGATGTTATGACGTAGGCATCCGCTAAGAAAGGATTTTGATTAATTCTACCCCCAAGGGGATAAAATAGGGGATAAAAGTTTGTATGAAACTTTGTCAATTTTAAACCAATCGGATTACTACTTACTACTTTTACTTTTCATCATCATTATCCATCACCACGCGGGTAAAACCGCGGGGCGCAGCTAGTTCAGAATAAAGGGCTTATTATTATTATTTATTACTTGCAATGTATGTGTGTTGGTTGGTTTAAGTCAAATCTTGGAAATATTATTTATTTATTCATAAGTAGGTATTAAGGTATAAAATAGAAAATTACAAAGAGACACTTTGCATTAGAAAAACCTGTGTCGCAAAATCCAGTGTCTTCCGTGTTCAAGTATTAGAACCACTTACTCTTATCCTACAGAGCGATTTGTAGCGATAATAGCTCAGTAGTTAGCGCGGTCAGTTCACACGCCGAAGGGCATGGGTTCAAACCCTAACAATGAGCTTAAGCTGCCGGTGAAGGGTAACATCGTGAAACAAATTGAAAATCTGTCGCACCTAACAGTATGTTCCGGCAGCTTCATTTGAGAACCAGTTCTATTTCAAGCTAGGTGTGCTTTACCATATTTGATTACACCGTCACTTAACATTAGGTGAGGTGTGGTCATACACCTAGCCTGTCAAAAAAAATTACCTAGCCTGGAATGTAACTGACTTTCAAGTGAGACTGCCGTCGTACTTGGCGGCAGATTTTCAACTTGAGTGTATTACATAACCAACCGAGTACTAGAAAGTACCCTACCACACTATGGTTGCCTCACGATGTTTTCCTTCACTGGCAGCGCAAGCTCATTTTTGGGATTTGAATCTACTCCCTTCGACGTGTGAGTCAACCGCGCTAACCACTAAACTATCATAGATACTAAAAGATACACAAACTTGCAACACCGTAGCAGTCAGGTAAAAATCAACTCTACATCTTTCTTATCTTTCTTATATCTTTAACCGAGCAATTCTTGTATATATATGTATATATATATATATTCTGAATCTCAGAATCGGCTCCAACGATTTTCATGAAATTTAGTATGCAGGGGGTTTCGGGGGCTACAAATCGATCTAGCTAGGTTTCATTTTAAGAAAACGTCGTTTTATCTGTGTTTTCAGGCAATGAAAAACCGAGCAAAGCTCGGTCATCCGGGTACTTATACGCCTTACGTAATATATTTTCTAAGAACCTTTGCAAACAAAAAGTTGCCACAATACACACGGAGTTATCGCGCAAACTTGTGGGAATTTAAAAAGACACGGCGACTCCGCTTCCGAGCCAAGTCAGATGTCAGAGTCACGCGCCACTCGGCCGAGAAATATTATAATTCGCTAGCTTTACATCGTGGAGTTACTTGGATTTTGAAAACACGGATAAACCGACGTTTTCTAAAAATGAAACCTAGCTAGATCGATTTATCGCCCTGCATACAAAATATCATGAAAATCGTTGGAGCCGCTTTCGATATTCAGATTATATAAATACAAGAATTTCTCGTTTAAAGGTATTAGATTATGTAATATAATTAATATATGATTCATATGTATATATTTTTTTTTTAATTAAGATAAAATAATAGCTTGTCTTTTTACTTTGATATAACGAAGATGGTGTGAGCTACGTATATTATTTTCTTTAATAAATACACAGACAGACAACACAACCTCTCCCAACATAGACGCGTATAATTTAAATAACAAATCAAGTATTCTCACTGCGTCAAGTCTGTCGCGCGCACAACTTGTCCGAATGAGATACGTGTGCTCGCACTCCCACTTTACTTACTCACTTATTACTTACTTACTTGTTTAACTTAAGAAGTCAGATGTCAAGTTGAGCGGCAACAAATTTTCCTTCATATTTTAGGTTAATACTTGAATTTTATGTAAATGGATTAGGTTAGGATTCTGAATCGTGGTGTCTGAGTATGTGCACAACGAGCTATGGAGAGAGCTCTACTCAAGGTTTGAGGATGAAATCGAATCAGAAATGAGAAGATTCGTAGACAAACTAATTTTTTTAACTAGATTAGCCAGTTGAAATAACAGTGGGCAGAGCACATAGCACTGAGAACTGATGGCCGATGGGACTGCAAAGTTCTGGAGTGTAGACCACGGACCGGCAAGCGCTGCGTAGAACGTCCACCCACAAGGTGGACAGACGACCTCATAAAGACCGCAGGAACGCGCTGGATGCGAGCCGCCTCCAACCGGTCTTCATGGAAGTCAATGAGGGAGGCCTATGTCCGGCAGTGGACGTCCTACGGCTTAAATGATGATGATGATGATGAAGACCCAGAAATAAGATTGATTTATTTTCTCTAGCCCTAAACTAAGCATTTGTCTTATTTATTTAATTCTTTATTGCGAACTTACTACAATATGTACAAAAGGAAAAACCAACCAGCCATCCCCACAGTTTATAAGATGTAGTTGTAGGCGTGTATCAAAAAATAAAACACTAAAACGAATATATACATATATATAAATACAGCAAACAAATAAAAATGATATTACTTAATAAATAATAAAAAATAAATAATTAACCATTATCAATTATGTATAATTGATTTCTGATATATATATATATATAAATATGTACATCTTCGTCAAACGATGTATCGAGAGACAACATTAACCACTTGTTTAAAAAAATATACGCGAACGAGCCTTTTAAAAATAGATTTTGACTTCGTTTGCCGAATTTCAATCGGTAGCTCATTCCAACGCTGCACCGCTATAACTCTAACGGAATCGCCAACAAAATAAGTGGTCTTACCGTCTGTTCAAAACTTGATTCTAGTGTTTTTAGAGTGGATTCTTTTTATACACAGGACATGTTTTGTAACTTTAACATGTTGTACAAGTTCTAAGTACAAAAACTAAGTGCCCTAGATTTTGAACTACGAAAACCTGTATCGCAAAGTGCCTTCCGTTTAAATTTTTTTCATACAAGTAGGCTAGTATGCGTTTGTAGTCATGATAAGTATATCGTATGTAAAGATATAAGATTTCAATTCACATCATCAGCCATAGGACGTCCACTGCTGGACATAGGCCTTCTCCTGGGAGGGGTTTTGCCAATACTCGCCACGCTTGGCAGGCGGGTTGGCGAGCGCAGTTAGGTGTGATTGTTCAAGGAAGACGCTGCTGCCCATCTTCCGGATTTCATCCCTTAGCCGACTCTTACGGCAACCACGGGTAGAGAGGGTGGGGTACAATTCTTACGCCGGCACACGGCATATTTTAATTACTTTTATTTAACTAACATTTTGTATATTATTTTAATCTGTTTTGTTGTAGACTGATCCAACAGAGTCTGAAATATATCAAAACATATTATTAAACAAGTCGTCCGCCGCGTCTGTCTGTCTGTCTGTTCACGATAAACGTAAAAACTACTGAACGGATTATCATGCGAGTTTCATCAATAGATAGAGTGATTCATGAAGAAGGTTTAGGTATATAATTATTTTGTTAAGGTTTTGTATAAATTGGTTGAAATATGATGTTTAAAGGGCTGTTGAGATTAACCATCGAATGTTTCTAAGTACTAAGCGTGAAAGCGCAGATGCCCTGAACTTTGTTTTGTTACTCAAAATTCTGTGTAGGGCTACATGGACAAGCATTATTTCTTAGCATCAGAAGAGCGTCTAAATTAATTTTACATTGAAAAAATTGACACTATTAAATGATCTAACAGAAATAAACCTGCGCTATTACAGGTAAAGCCACAGGCGCAACCAGTTTACGCACAAAACACGCTCCTTGATGTTCCATCTCTTTCTATCTCGGACGGCGGTCAGCCAAATGAAGCAATCGCGTGCTCAGCGGCCATTCCTCAATACTGCGTACAGGATGTTAATAATGCAAGAGAGAACCAAGAGGCGGGTGAACTTGCTATACGTAAGTAGGCAAGCGTGGAGAGTGAGGAATAAATTTATTTTTATTGTCGACAGACTAGTTGTTTGACAACAGCTCATCTGATGTTAACTGACGGTGTGGTCGAAGATGATAAACACACCTAACCTGGAATGGAACTGGCTCTCAAATGAGAACAAACCAATCCCTGGATTTAAAGTTAACCTATCAACATAACTATGTTTAACCCTACCTCCCACGTCAGTATAATGACACACCCTGTACAGGATCCAGTAGCCCCCAGGTAGCGCTGACGTGCGACGGTTAAAAACGAATTACAGCGGAGCACCCTGTAGCTATTTGTCATACTGTATAGTCGAGGAGACAGCGCACTATTAATTAACACTACGATGCGAAAGGAATTGACAGGATATTAATTGTTACGATTTATGATTTGCAAGTCTGCGTTGACGTGTGAATTAGTGTGTGATGCTGTTGATTTATGTGTTGTTGAAATCATTACTTTTTCAATTTAATAGGAAAATTAAAATTGACTTTCAAGTGTTTTTTTAAATAAAAGTAATGAAGAGAACGATGGTAAGATATGATGCATGTTCATGACCATTGCAACGATACACAAAACTTTGAGTAATAAAACAAAGTCTACGGCATCGCTGCTTTGGCGCTCATTACTTTGAGACTTTCGATGGTTAGACTGAACAGTCCTGAAATTTTGCTTACTTTGAAACTTACTTTTACGGCCAACCATTTTTGATTACAGTAGGGACGCCTAACCTACTAAAGAGGTACTTAGAATTTACAAAGGTTTTTACCTTAGAAATGGTTTAGGAGATAAAAACAAAAATGTAGTAAAAAGCTGCTTTATTGAACTTTGAAACTTTAAATACACAGATAGAGCGTTAAATTTTGAACAAAACTGCATCATTAAGTATCAAGTTTTCGCCAAAAGTGACTTTTAAGGTATTTCTTTCCCGAAGTATAAAAATCGAATTAGCATAGCATATAGTACTTGGTGAACATAGAATCTTTGATACAGTGACCTCACAAAAAAAACATTGTACGTAGGAAAACATAATATTTGTAGCGATAATAGCTCAGTTAGCTAGGTTAGCGCGGTCGGTTCATACGCCAAAGGGTGTGGGTTCAAACCTCGTGAGGAAACCATAACATGGTGCTAGAGTATTTTTTTGGTACTGGGCTGGGTAGCTACCACTCTCAGGTCGAAATTAGCCACTAAGCACCTAACGGTATGTTTTGACAGCCTCACTTGAGAGCCAATTCCATACCAGGCCTGGTGTGCTTTACCATCTTCGACCAATTAAGCTGTGGTCATATACACAAAAAAGTTTTTTTTTGTATAGGTAGTCGTATAAAAACGTGCGACTAGCTCTTGTCACTAAATGAAATCCAGATGTTAGAAATTGCGTTTTTTTTCTAGTTTCGTGTTACGCCGCAGAACAAACACGGCGCTATCACCGCAATATCAGCTAAGTCATTTTTAATTACCGCCCTAATTGGTTTTTGTTTATTTAATCACAATTTATTATTACAATCGTGTTTTATGATAACTGGCAGTGCTACCCACGGTTATTTTGTGCACGAATGGGTACGCAGTTAATGTGGTTTTTATTATCCGACACCGCAAAAAATAAAGTTGATTTTTGGTGTCAGTTTTTCCCTTAGACTTTGTCCACGTTGTTTTCTAAGTATATGTCACTCGGAAATAAAATAGTTTGGTATCTACACTTCTGGATTACACTTTTTCATAAAAAAACGTTTTGGCTAAAGTTTAACACCAAGCGATATAGTTCAACTTGAACTGTGTTCTGAATAGGTACACTATCTTGTAAGCAATGGTAATCAAACAGTGATTTAGTGTCTAGAGTACACTCGCAATATGTCGCCTCTCGCTAGAGTAGTCCCTAGATTAAATGGTAACTCGCTTTTGACTACTCTGCTATTTGTTACTAGCATATATTCAATGCATATATATAATGTTTGTGCCGTGGTGGTGCCGGCGTAACAATAGTACCCCACCCTCTCTACCCGTGGTTGCCGTAAGAGTCGGCTAAGGGATGTCATCCGGAAGATGGGCAGCAGCGTCTTCCTTGAACAACCACACCTAACTGCGCTCGCCAACCCGCCTGCCAAGCGTGGCGAGTATTGGCAAACCTAGCTAGCATCGATAGTCAAAACATTAACATAGAGTTGAAAATTCATATAATCTGTACTAGATGTCGCCCCGAGTCTCTTGTTATTAGTTAAATCTTATCACTGATAACAGCCTCACAGACGCGCTATCACGACTGAGTGACGTCACACAGATAACATGCCAAGAATAAAATCAGATAAATTGTAGTCACGTCGTGTCTGTGTATGGAACAGAGGAAAAAATATTTTCGAGATCAAAAATCTTAGTCTTAATAATTTATTGATCCAGACGTTATTTTTGTGAAAGTTCATTTTGAATATTCAAGAGATATATTTTTAGTGTATTTCCGCTAAAAAGTCGTTTTGCTTATAACAGTGACGATGATTTAATTTACATATAATTTTAAATATTTATCTAACCTGCAGACAATTTTAAATATCTATCCGAAATTTCCTTAATATATAAAACTAAAATCTGACATAAACTTAAACTTTCAATATAAATAAATTAAAATTAATCACATGCGTTTATATCCTCTTCTCGCTGCAGTGACCAGTTGCCGACACGCGTTTTGCTTCTACGTGAGACATCTACATGAGAAATATTGTTAGGATACAGAACAATTATACTTTTTTTTCCTTTTTTTTCACTTTATTTTTTTTATATATAGTTTTTTTGTTTTTTTTTTTTAGTTTGCTTGCATAGAAATTTCATGAAAACCAGTTCAGATAAGTTTGTAAAGTTTTTAAACTGAAATATTTAACCCTAGCCGTGTTTGGGCTTGGAGCATGGAATCGGGTTTTTGAAAAAGGGAGATAATAATAATTATAAATTTATTCATTTGTTTTGAAAAATGTACTTGTGTTACATACGCAACATATACATTACATTTATAAGTTATTTGTAAAAAACATTTAAGTAGTTTTTTTAAGTAACTTTCCTTTAATTATTAAAAAATACAATAGTTTTAGTAACTCATTGGAGCTAGGGCCTCCAATGAGTTACTAAAACTAGGATTTAGAGGAGTATAGGACTAGGAGGATTATTAGGAGTTACAATAGGATACCCTGAGTTCATAGAGCAAGAGAACGCGGTGATGTTGACCAAGATATTAAAAATGTTGACGACCGTTATGAGTCTTATCGAGCTATTTTACAAGAAACTTTTTTGGTGGAATTGCTATTATTTTTCAAAACGATTTTGGTTGAATTGCAATTTTTTTTCAAACCGTTTTTGGTGGCACTGCTATTATCTTTTAAACCGTTTTTGGTTGCATTACTATTATCTTTCACACCGTTTTTGGTAGCACTGCTATTATCTTTCAAACCATTTTTGGTGGGATTGCTATTATCTTTCAAACCATTTTTGGTAGCACTGCTATTATCTTTCAAACCGTTTTTAATGGCATTATTATTATTTTTCACACCGTTTTTGGTGGCATTGCTATTATTTTTCAAACCGTTTTTGGTGGAACTGTTGTTACATTTTCGAAACGTTTTCCCTGAGATTCTATTGCACGCGTACGTTTAACGATTTCCGCAGTTCATTTATTTCGTCTGTTCTTACCTAAATAATTTCTTTACGCCATAAACCCGCGCCATTACCCGCGCCATAAAATGATGGAATTGCCCGTAACTCACGCCATGGAAGTAGCTGAATGCAATGGAATTAGGCTGCCGTATAGATTAATTATATGCCCTCTTTATAAATCAACTTCTTAACCAACTTCAAAAAATGAGAAGGTTCTCAATTCGATTGTTTTTTGTTTATTACTTAAGAACTCTGTAAATTATACACTGATTAAAAAAAATGTTTTACATAAAAAATATACTTACAGATTGTTTCTATAGAAATATCATTTTCATTCTATTCAAGGTATTTTCTAGTACTCGGCTCACTAGCAAACACCCTCAAGTTGAAAATCTGCCGCCAAGCACCTCACGATGTGTTCCGATAACCCCGATAACTTGAGAGCCAGTTCCATTTCAGGCTAGGTGTGATTTACCATCATCGACCACAGAGTTACTTAACATCAAGTGAGCTGTGGTCAAACACATAGCCAACCATAAAAAAATATTATATCAGTGTGATATTTTTTCGATTGTAGGTAGTTGTCAGGAGTCAGTCTTTGTGTACATTCTGTGGAATTTCCGACAGGGAATTCAACTGTTAAACAAAAAAGAGTTATATCTAACACCACAACATAAGATGCGGAGTAAATCCTACTTTATTATAAGTTTAAATAATATCTGCTATGTTCTATTAAAGTTCTTATGGGATAACGGGTAATGCAGTGGTGGTGCCGGCGTAAGAATTGTACCCCACTCTCTCTACCCGTGGTTGCCGTAAGAGTCGGCTAAGGGATGTAATCCGGAAGACGGGCAGCAGCGTCTTCCTTGAACAATCACATCTAACTGCGCTCGCCAACCCGTCTGCCAAGCGTGGCGAGTATTGGCAAAACCCCCCAGTAGGGAGGCCTATGTCCAACAGTGGACGTCCTATGGCTGATGATGTATGATGTAATGGGTAATGGGAAAGATAATTTAAAATCACAGAATGGTTTTCCAAAAAGACATTTCACACAGAGCGTTTTATTACAAAGTAAGTACTTACTTTATTCAGTCGCGTAGTACAAAGAAGTAAAAAAAATTAAACCCTCCGGTAACGCATGGGTGAAAAAACAATTTCCTCCGAGCCCTTGGGGCTTTTAAGCAGAGCACAAAGAAAGGATTTCTCGCTATATCTTACCGCTACAAGCAGGGCAGCAGTATGAGAGCTATGAGTTTTCTGTTTATTTTGCTGCAATGATAGCTCAGTGGTTACCGCGGTCGGTTCACACGCCGAAGGCCGTAGATTCAAACCCCAACAAAATACTTGAGCTACGGGTGAAGAAAAATATCGTGAGGAAACCACAGCATTGTGGTAGGGTACTTTCTAGTACTTGGCTCACTAGCTACCACCCACAAATTAAAAACTTGCTGCCAGCCGGGAGGAGACGACTGATATGTAAAGTCAAAGTCAAAGTCAAAGTTGATTTATTCATGAATTATTATTTAGGTATTGAGATGGTTGGGTAATATTTTCGAGAGCTTTTTCAAAGCTTACCATTACAGGCATATGAATAATATCAAATATTTTATATTTATATTTTTATTTTATTGTCATACCAACAAAGCAGCCACTAACACAGTTGATACAAATTAGATGCAAAGTTGCCAAAAATTAAGTGCTGCCTCAATTATAGGTTTAAACCTTAATCAATTACACAGTACAGGCATACTTTAAAAAAAAAAAAAGTTAGCTAAATAGATTGGAATTAATTATACAAATATAAATTAGTATTACATTTAATTTACATAGGATTTATATTTACTATTTATAAATGTAATTGAAATTTGAAATTAATAAATGGAATGT
The DNA here is from genome assembly GCA_950106695.1 of Biston stratarius. Classification (NCBI taxonomy): domain Eukaryota; kingdom Metazoa; phylum Arthropoda; class Insecta; order Lepidoptera; family Geometridae; genus Biston; species Biston stratarius. The sequence goes on along the minus strand of OX467110.1, from coordinate 13,707,472 downwards.
CAAGTGAATTACTATAAAGGATGTCAAAATATACAGAAATAATGTGAAGGTGATCATTGATAGAGCCGAAGCCACTGGGGAAAACACCACCTCAGTATGAAAGGAATCTGCCAGCGATTTCTGTCACAGGAAAGAGGAGAAAGAGAAAATATTAAATTATATTGTATAAGAGTATATAAATAAGGATTGTGTGCATGCCTCGAGCATTCATGTTCACCAGTGAAGGCTCCTTCTTGCGGCGGCGTCGTGTGTCGGGCGCATCCTTCCCTCAGATATGGTCGAGGAAAGCGATGGCGACATACCCATGCTCGGGTGCTGCTTTCAGGTCGCTGCTCTGCTCGCGGTATGCACACAAACTAGTCATAGATTAAACTGTATTTAAAAAAAAAAAAAAAAAATACGCAAATTTTTTTTTAAGAAAATGATTACGCTATACTCTAACAACACGAATGTGTACTTATGTTCCAGACCTTCATGATATACTGCTTACGTTCGGAAAAGAAAATCAATCAGACAGCTACCTACATGACGATTGTGAATGGTGCTACTCGGTCTTTTTTTCTAAATACTTTTATTTTAAATAGGTTCGCGTTTGCCGACACCCTGTCTGGTGTAAGCAGTAGTGCGGCTATGTTTATTCTCGATTTGAAGACATCCATATTGTACCTAACAGAAAACACAGACTCCGGCAGAGAGATCCATAAAGAAATTCGAAACAAAACGCTTTGTGCGTACGTGGGGAATATCCACCATGTACGGATGACGTATTGTCGAGTTTGTCTGGGCCTCTGCTAGTAGTAAGGTGCAGGAACCAAATTGTGCAGTTTAAGTGGACTCTCTGAAATGTATCCGGTAGAAAACCGACAAGCTAGCATATCCACGACGACGCTCAAGGCTTTAAAGCCGAGACTCCAGTAAAGTGTCGTTGCCAATTAGATTCCTGGCGCGTCTCTCTTTCGACTCCAATGCTTCAAGATGATACTTGACAGAGCCGCCCCATAGCCGAACAGTGTTCCATCTTACTTGTGCTTTGTGCAAGCTGAGCTGTTCTGGTGTGAAGTACTGTCTCACCTCAGTGAGGATGCCAAGCATATTAAGCCACAAGAGGCCCTAGAAAGAGAAATGTCTGATACGCCGTCCGTACTGACACAATAGGCGACGTGCTGCAATACCCTTTGTTTTACGTTTGTCGGCCCGCTGACGTATTGCGCGCTCTCCCCGCGGGACGGACGGAAGATCACTGTCTAACGTAAACAGGCTCTTTGCTTTGATATCACGTTTGGTTAAGTTTTCTGTACAAAGAGCGATCATAAATTTATAATTTTCACACGACCAGGTCACATTAGACAATGACCAAAGACCTACCTAGCAGCACCACCACATTACCTCTATTTTGTACCTATCCCTGATTTTTTTAAATTACTATTAGGCTTGCGCTTGACCGCCAACTCACCTGATGTTAAGCGAAGATGCGGTCTACGGTGGAGCACGCTCGCCTAGAAGAAACCGATCCACTCGCGCCTTGAAGGCACGCAGATTGTAACCATCTGGGAAGGCAAAAATTTACTTATTCTTTATGACTGACAGTTTAGGTTTATTTGATATTAGGTGACAATACAGTCGGAAATGATAAACACTTCTAGTTTGGAATGAGATGTGGATCTCAAGTGGCTACCTAGCCAGCCGAGTACTAGAATTGACTATACCTACCACTACCACAATGCTAGCTAACAACTGTAGAAAATTTCAATTAAGAATCACTCGTGCAATAGAGTACCTTAAGGTAAACACACAAGATCGAAATATTTATTATTTTATTTTCCTCAACTAATTAGCTGAGAATACCCATCTATTATTATTTCACGTTATATATATTATGTATACACTCACGTAAGTTCATAAGGTTTGTATCAATCTTATGATCATAATGTCAAGGTTCAAATTAGTTTAATGACAGAATAAGATGTTTGCATCAGTTTAATGTTGGAAGTTGTGAGTCAGTATCCACTCACATTCGCAAGCAGTAACATGTGCACAAAATATTTACGTGTGTGTGTATTATTGGCAATTGTGTACGGAGATAAAGATCAGCGCGGACAACATGAAAACACTAATAAAACAGGTAAGAATATAAAGTTATACAATGTTTAATAGAATAATATCCGACAAGTATATAGTATGTATTTACAAAAAAACAATACCTAACAATTGTCTGGTTCATATAGTACAAAGTTTGTTTAGTTTGGAGCTAGATGACGCTGTGTGAAATGCCCAATGATATGTAGATACTTATTTATATGTTTTATCGGTGAAAGAAATTATCTCTAGAAAATCTTCGCAAGGATATTCACGGAACAACTGACATTTAGCTGAGTTTTATTCAGAGTAATAATAATAATAATATATTTATATCTCAAAAGAATATTGGTCCTTCACTTATTAGTATACTTACAGAAAACAATGACGTTAAAGCAAAACCATGAGTTATTAGACGTTCCAGCGTGGCCCAAACTAGGTGCAACCTGTATCTTGCGCTGCCATATACATATGTATACTAGGTACAACCTGTTTCAAAGCGGTTTAATGTACACAATTGGGTATACGCTGCATAAATTCTAAAATGAGTTGGTAATGGGTAGGAAGGTACTATTAATTTACGTAATAAGAATGACTAGTTTTAATAATAATAATTATGAACTCCAACGTAATTTTATTTAAATTTTATTAGCAAGGTAAACTAACAGAATTAAAACAGTTAAAAATATATATACTTTGAGACTTTCGATGATTAGACACAACAGGCCTGTAATTTCGCTAGCTGCCCTTCAAACCGGAACACAGTAATGTTTACACACTATTGCTTGGCTGCAGAATATTTGATACTGCAGTGGTACCAACCTAGATGACCGCCTGCCACCAAATAAAAGTCAACTTTATTTATTACAGACTAACCGAGCATGTTCTCAGTACGAATTAAGAAGTAATAAAATTTAAACTTACAGCAGCAATTCAAAATATGACAAAAGTCAAAGTGGCGCAAGGTTGGCTGGAAGGGGAACTGCTGGAGCTGGTCACTGGAGACGGTCAGTACTACAGCTTCAAAGGGATTCCGTATGCAGCGCCACCTGTGGGGAACCTGCGATTTAAGGTACTAATAATATTAATTTACTTTGCGATGGCAATACAATGTAGGTACACTTTTTGTACTCAAAGCCTTTCAAGAACTAATTGTAAACGTCTAATTAGTAACATTTTATTCATTATAATCAGCCCATTACAGTTCACGCCACAGCCATGGCACGCCACTCAGTCCAATCTTCGGCTTTGACTACGTTCAGTCATTGTAGGTATAAGCCAGTTCTTTAAATTGAACTCTATTTCAGGCGCCTCAACCGGCTTTACCCTGGGATGGTGTCAGAAAAGCGACAAGTCATGGTCCTGAATGTACCCAAAAAGATGCATCCTCTAATGGAGCTCTTCAGAGTGAAGATTGCTTGTTCCTTAACGTATACACAAGAGTTCTGGCACCAAAAGCACCTTTACCGGTTATGGTCTTCATTCATGGAGGTGGTTTCCTCACTGGATCGGGCAATGATAAAGTTTATGGGCCAGACTTCATCATCAATCATGGAGTGCTACTGGTCACAATCAACTATAGACTTGATGCTCTTGGTTTTCTTTGTATGGATACTGAAGACGTCCCTGGTAACGCCGGTCTGAAAGATCAAGTAGCAGCGCTACGTTGGGTGAAAGAAAATATCAGACATTTCGGAGGCAATCCAGATGACATAACAATTTTTTGGGGAAAGTTCCGGAGGTGCTTCTACAGCTTACCATATTCTGTCACCCATGTCAAAAGGTTTATTTAAGAGAGCTATATCAATGAGTGGGGTTCCATTCTGCGATTGGGCACAACCCCACAAGCCGGTAAAACGAGCTTTTGTACTTGGAAAACTTCTAGGCATAGAAACCGAAGATCCTAGAGAGTTACTCGAATATTTGCAAAGTTTACCTGCGGATAAACTAGTTGGTGTCAATCCAACAGTATTTGCTGCAGAAGAACTGACAAGTAATATCTTCAAACTTTACCATTTTACTGCAGTCACCGAGAAAGATTTTGGACAGGAGCACTTTTTACCTGAAACCCCATTGGATATCCTCAAAAAAGGGAAAGTTAACGAAGTAGACGTATTGATTGGTCATACAAATGAAGAATCTTTGATAGACACGGACGACCTTGTCAATATTTATGCTAATAAATACAACCGTTACCCTGAGTTGCTAGTGCCTACAAAGCTGTTGGTTCAATGCACTCCAGATACAATCTTAGACGCTGCTGATAGCATTCGCAAATATTACTTTGGACAAAAAAAGATTGGCATAGAAACCATTAAAGAATTTTCCCGTTACATCACTGAATCAGGTTTCGTATACGATGTCCAAAATTTTGCATCTAAATTACCGAAAATAGAAAACTTTAAAAGGTTCTTCTATATCTTTTCGTGTTTTTCTGAGAGAAATGTTTATGGTAGCCGAGGATCAAAGTATGGAATACAAGGAGCGTCTCACTTGGATGATTTGTTTTATTTGTTTGATCCAAAAGAGCTTAACTGGAAAGTTGATAAAAGCAGTAGAGAATATCAGCTGGTTGAATTAGTCAACACTGTGTTCACCAACTTTGCCAAACACGGGTAAGTGACCTAATTTAAAATTACTAAACAGTTGAAATAATTATAGGATGTAAAGTTTCAAAACACTCAAAGATAAAATACTGGTTTCATCAAACATGTTTCGTCTACAAAAGTGTCCTTTTCATTGTATCTTATCAAAGAATAATTTGTATAATGAAACTAATGAATATTTACGCAATTTTTGAGAGAACATTGACTTTTTACATAAATTCTCATTTAAATTACGTCTTCAAGTTTTAATAAAATATATCGTACGATTTGAGATAAATATGACGGAATACTGGAACTGCTGTCTTTAGGATTAATCATCATCAGCTCATCGAAGTCCATAGCTGGACATGCCCTCTCCCAAGATACGCCACTCAGCCCAATCTTCGGTTTTTTGCTTCCATCCACCGTCAGCTGTCCTACGTATATTGTTACTCCATCGACTCTCAGGGCGGCCTACGCTAAGTTTATTAATTTAATATATATTAAGTTAATTTGCAGTCTCCACTCTAGCTCTACCCCAGCAGTTATCGGTTCTGCGACAGATGTGTCTTTATGATCATGTCAACTTAGGCAAACTAAAAATCTATGAGTAGTTACATAACTCAAGAAAAAATTAAATAGTCCCCAGACTGTCCTGGTGTTTTGACTCAAAACTTAATTTTTGAAACCTTTTCGTTTCCAGGACTCCGACCCCAGACAAGTCTCTGGGTATCACTTGGCCTGAGTTTGACAACACCAGCCGACAGTACGTAGAAATCGGAGACCAGCTGACGATTGGAACCAGCTACAAGGCCGAAGTGATACACTTCTGGAAATCTGTCTTTGAGAACGCTGATGTTGAATTTTAAGAACTCCATACAAATGTAATCAATAGGTTAAGCCAAAATCATTTTTTTACTGAGCAACTAAATAGGCTTTTTCTCACTTTTGAATAGAAAATCGTAACATCATAGCTTCCACTAGAATTTAGGATAGAGAAATTTAAAAAAAAGTTTAAGGTAGCTCTCCACATTCATATCGAAGATGTCGCGATTTACTAACACATAAAAGCGCAAATACACACAGATTAAATTTGATTATAAATTTATTATTAAATGTCTACCTGGCCAAAAATCAAACTCTGAAACTTAAGCTTAAAAAGCAAATTCATTTAACTGCCTTGTAAGGCCTTATTAACTCATTGCTTAGCAGCTGTATGGGTTTAATTCCCACCCATGATAAATATTTATACAACGAACATAGAGGTTTGTTCTGTGTCTGGATCTCCCTTATGTATCAGTTATCTAGGTCCTATAATACAAGCTTTGCTTAATTTGCAGCTAGATGTGTAAATAATCTCACGCTAATGTTTTTGAGTAGAATTAACACTAATATTCTAAAAATACACTAAAGCAATGACGGTCCCCTTTTGTATCTTCTGTCAAATATCAAGAGGCATCATGAATTACTTACATTACATTCACACATACATGCATACGTTTTACTACCCATTACGTTTTTACTATTCTATTAAACTCGGCTGGCTAGCTACGAATATCAAGTTAAAAATCTGTCTCCAAGCACTAAGCAGTGTTATCTGATAGCCTCACTTGAGAGCCAGTTCCACTCCAGGCTATCTATGTTTACCATCATCGACCATACCGTTAAATAAAATCAGATGAGCTGCGGTCTAACACCTAACCTGTCAACCATAAAAAAGTTATTCTTACAATTGATAGCAGGCATACTGTAAATAAAAAAGGCTAAAATATGTTTCTATTTGCATCATTAGTTTTATATTTATATTGCTACTAATTTGTGAACGATCATGCACTCGATACCACATTATCTCAACATCAATTTAAACGTGTTAATGATTTCAAGCGATAAGATATGTTCCTTACGATTGCGACTAAAATACAACAAAAGGCTTAAATAATCACAAAATAAGTAACGAGATAACGGCCGTTAGTGACCCAACGAGATTGTAACGACGATAAACGAAATAATCAACAACACGTTAATCTCCAATCGGGATCTTGGAAAGGCTATATAAAGGCTTTTTGCGGGATTTCGATTATTCTAGTCATTAAAGTCTTTAGGAGCTGCCAAAATGGTGTCCGACTTTAGAAAGAAGAAGCTCCTTCACGTTTTCAACGCCTTCATCGACACAGATAGAAGTGGATCCGTCGAGAAGAAGGACTTCGAACAAGCTGTTGATAATATTTCCAAACTGCGAGGATGGAAGGTCGGAGACGCTAACTACAACGAGGCAAAGGAAACCTTACTAAAGGTGTGGGAAGGTCTCCAGAGCCGTGCGGACGCTGACAACGACGGAGAAGTCTCGCAAGACGAATGGATAGCCCTCTGGGACAGCTACGCCAAGAACCCAGGATCAGCCCAGGAATGGCAGAACCTTTACTGTAAGTTCATCTTCCAACTAGAAGACGCCAGCAACGATGGAGCCATCGATGTGGATGAATTCGCCTCTGTGTACGTTTCTTTTGGACTGGACAAGGAAGAGTCAATTGAAGCTTTTCATAAAATAGCTAAGGGTAAGTCAACGGTTTCGTGGCCGGAGTTCCAGGAGCTATGGAAGGAGTACTTCTCCACTGAAGATCAGGAAGCGCCAGGCAATTTCATCTTTGGCTGCTACATCTGCAGTTTGTCGAAGCATTCTCACTCACACTCCCATTAAACGATTCTGATTACATTTTAAATAGAACCAATTGAAATAGAATTTCGTGAACATGTTGTAATATGAAGACTAGAATACACGTTATTGCTACAGAATGTACTGTAAACAAAAGTTCTATAAACATGCTTTTGCTTAAGAATATGCCCATGCGCTTGCGCCTCAGCAAACATCTTCACGAATTTTGTCTCATCGATTTTTATTACTGTGTCTCATTGCTCACAAGTTACGACGTTCGATCACGAACGAGTTCGACCTACGATTAAGTTCACATTGAAGATGAATATGCACAGCACTGAACGGGTCCACTGAGAATATTCCAGCAGTCATGTCTATCGTAAAATATACGTGAATATTTTTATCTCATGTAAATGCATGTGGTCAGCATGAAAATGTGTGTGTTTGTGGTCAATAACTATGAAAAAAAAAAAATGGTAGGATAATAATCAGCTGGTCCATGCATTCTGTTGAGTCGCATTCGACAATTTTTTTTTTCAATAATTTATTCCCATTGTTTCTACATCTGTCTGAATGTAATGACATCATCGCCCTTTATAATATATAAGATAACTTTCTTTACATCAAATTCACTTAAAGCCATATCAGATTCTATTAATTTTACTCATTTAGTTTGTACTCTGTATTAAATAATAAGTTTAATAATAAAGTTCAGTAATTATAAAACAACTACATCCTATTTTATTTTAAAAGTTAGAAACTAATTGTTATATTTTTCTTGTTTCATGACAAATAAAAAACAAAATCTCAAAACCAAATGAATCCAAGAAATGAATTAAACTAAGACTCCAGTAAGCCATGCACGCGAGGCTTGATAAAATCTTATCCACTCTTTTTATCCCGTGGAAACGCGGTAGATGTATCTATAGTTTAGTTTTGGCACGGTTACATGTGAGAGAAACAGAATTAACTTCGAACGAATCAGGTCAAAATCTGCCAAAAAGCACCTTATTATGCGTTTCAGCGCCTCACTTTAGAGCTAGCTCCCATGCCAGGATAGGTGTAGCGGTGATGGCTCGATGGTTAGCGCGGTAGGTTCGCATGACGATGGGCGTGGGTTCAAACCCCAAAAATGAGCTTGAGCTGCCGGTGAAGGAAAACATCGTGAGGAAACCATAGCGTAGGGTACTTGATAGTACTCTGCTGGCTCTATAGCCAGCAGAGTACAGCAGAGTAGGTGGTAGCTATACCTATGTATAGCTACCACCCTCAAGTTGAAAATCTGCCGCCAAGCATCTAACGGTGTGTTCCGGCAGCCTCACTTGAGAGCCAGTTCCATTCCAGGCTAGGCGTGCTTTACAATCTACGACCACACCGTCACTTAACATCAGGTGAGCTGTGGTCAAATACCTAGCCTGTGTAAAAAGGTGTAAATTGTGGTCCTAGGTAACTTTTTTTGTATTGTAGTAGCGGTAATGATAACGAATGACCCACAATTATTACAAGTACGTTTTGTGGTCGGTGGATCATTAGGCACTTCACCACTTACTGTCCATACCTATAATACAGTTTCTAGAAAATACATTCGCTATCATTACACAAACGTCAAGTTATAGGAACAAAAATAATCACTGAATTATAAAACCAAACAAGTGCTTAAGATAAGAAGCACTATTACGTCAGTCAGGTACATATCGAGTTTAGTAGATTGCAACAGAGATTAATATAAATTTATTTATTGCGTTTTATACAAAACTTATCAAGCAAATTTAATTTATTTTTTTCACTGGGACCTTGGAATTCGACTACGTTCTAGAAGGATTTTTTCCCATACATTTTTTTAGCTTGGTGGCTAAGGCAATGCATGTATTTGTTTAATGTTTGTTTTTCTCATGCTAGTGACGTTGCATTTTTATTACAAATAGGCTAGCGTTTGATCGCCAACTCGCCTGATGTTAAGCGAAGATGCAGTCTATTACGGTGGAGCACGCTCGCCTAGAAGAAACCGATTCACTCGCAACTTGAAGGCACCAAAATTTTATCTATTAGAAAACACCCACTCGGACAGTAAATTTCATTGTTTAGCGGTTCGTACAATGAAGGTAAATTGGTAGATTTAAATTTTTAGATATTTTTCTGATGATAATTACAGTTTTATTTGATTTTTACATAGAAAATCCTTATTTACGCGAAACTTCCCAGCGGTGTTGCCGGCGTAAGAATAGTACCCCACCCTCTCTACCCGTGGTTGCCGTAAGAGTCGGCTAAGGGATGTAATCCGGAAGATGGGCAGCAGCGTCTTCCTTGAACAATCACACTTAACTGCGCTCGCCAACCCGCCTGCCAAGCGTGGCGAGTATTATAAATCAACCCCCAAAGGAGGAGGCCTATGTCCAGCAGTGGACGTCCTATGGCTGATGATATGATATGATATATACACAATAAAAAGAATCTAAAGAGCATTAAGATCCTTTAACCACAGACTGGAATGAAATACGATCCTTAGCAATAACTATAAAATAAAATGTACCTTTCTGATCAGTCGGATAATATGCAAACGTTCAGACTACGAGTATATGCAATGCAATAAAAAATTCTACAATAATATCATTATATGAAATAAATCTTCCTTGCCCGTGTGGGGTTTCTAATGAATTCCCCGTTATCGCATTACGGAGGCCCAGATGTGGGTATGGTAGAGTCCAACATTTGCTATTAGAATTTGGGCAGGCGTTTGGAAAATATTTATAATTCGTTCTAAGAAAAGATCTCATATTTATTCCACAAAGGTTAACACTAACTTCTCCCAGGACCACGCAAGATTGAACGTGTTTTTAATTATAACTATTTATAAACATAGTGTGAATATACAAAGTGTGAAGATGAATCAATGGGTTCTCGTATCAACACACGATTCCAGAATTCCAAAATTCCTAAGTTTGACTGTTTTTTTTTTTTTAAATATATTTGACATTGAAAATTTAATTGATAAAAGAATAAGTGGTTGTTGTGCCGTTCTTATTATTGTAACAAATACACAAATAAAACAATGTAACATAGGTAGGAACTAAAAACAATGTAACATAATCATTTTGACATCTTTGAAATACGATCAAAAGGAAATAAATTCCTAAAATCATAAACCTCCTTTTTGTGTAACTGGGTAAAAACTAGACCACTGGTTTTATCGCAAGAAGCAGTTTTGTCGTAGTTAAAACCCCAACAATGAGCTTGAACGGGTGAAGGAAAACATCGTGAGGAAACCATAGCATGGTGGTATAGTATTTTCTAGTACTCGGCTATCTAGCTACCACCTTCAAGTTGAAAATTTGCCGCCACGCACCTAACGGTGTGTTCCGGCAGCCTCACTTGAGAGCCAGTTCCACTCCAGGCTTGTGCTTTACCATCTACGACTACACTGCCGCTTAATATAAGGTGAGCTGTAGTCAAACACCTAGCTTATCAACCATAAAAAAACCCTATTTTAGATTTTAAACTGTTTTTCTTATAACATGACCGAAACGTTGAAGTAACTATTTTCAAAGTATTTTGTACACGTTTATGAACAAAACCATTATTCCAAATATCATCCAAAGCCGTTACAGCGGAATAAGTAACAAATACGAACTTTCAAACTTATAATATTAGGTAGTAGTAGTTATGAGACACGAGTGTGCGCGACAGGCGGATGCGGAGCGATCCGCGCCGTCTGTCCCGACGCGACGGGCGCGCCATCTCGAGACTCCCCGCAATATACATCTACTGCGGGAAGATAAATAATCGCCCTAAAAATTCATTTTGAAATATGAAGGGTGAGATGTTAATAAATTTGATTTTTGAAAGATTCTACTTGTCGAGCGTATTAGTTTTAAATAAAAAGTACGTTGATGACCGAGCTTTGCTCGGTTTTTTTAAGAAACTTGAAAAAAAAAGAGAAAAAAATTATCATCTGAGCTCGAGTCGGGGTCTTCTGGATTCGGGACCGGCCGATTTCCCACCTGAGCTATTATAACCTTGTATAAGGTAGCGAAATTTACCTTCGTATTAATGATATTGTAGCAGTTTTTCATTGCCTGAAAACGTGGATAAAACGACGTTTTCTAAAAATTAAACCTAGCTAGATCGATTTATCGCCCCCGAAACCCCCTGTATACTACATTTCATGAAAATCTTTGGAGCCATTTCCGAGATTCAGACACAAGAATACAAGAATTGCTCGTAAAGGTAGTAGATTAGATAATGAGAAGAACAAAACGGTCTCCCGATGAGAAGAGGTAACAATATCCATGGTCACTGCAATTTAAATTTAATAAAATAAAAATTAGACCGTATTAAGTATATATAAACGTTCTACCCTTTTTTTTATGGTAGACAAGCTAGGTGTTTGACCACATCTCACCTGATGTCAAGTGGTCGAAGATGGTAAAGCACACCTATCTTGGAATGGATGCTGCCGGAACACACCGTTAAGTGCTTGGCAGCAGATTTTTAACTTGAGGTAGCCAGCCGAGTACTGGAAAAATACCCTACCATCACGCTATGGTTAGTCCTCACGATGTTTTCCTACACCGGTAGCTCATTGTTGGGATTTGAACCCACTCCTTTCGGCGTGTGAACCGTCCGCACTAACCACTGAATAACCATCACTATATAACCTATAAATATTATTACAAAACGACCTATTAAATAATAATAAATTTTCCTTTATGTCAATAATTAATATCTATCGAAAAATATACAATGGACTGCAACATGGCATGATAAAAACACTTGCATTTGCATAATAACGTCAAATGTGCAATTGCCTAAAAAATAATTACTTGTCACTTGATTGTATCTATAAGAAGAAATCCCTTGTAACGGTTTGCACAACAAAAATTAGATAAGATGTCGTGTGAAGTCCTTCAATTGCACTCTCCGACCGTCATCGTCAAACATGACCCACTTCTACTGAGTAAATACTAATTCATCATCACCTTCAGCCCGTTGCTTCCTGCTGAGCATAAGCCTCTCTTCTTGTACTCCACCTAACCATGGTACATGGTGGACGTTCCACATGTGCGCACTAAGCTTCAAATCCATACTTTTTATTCGCACAGCGAGGATGTAGAGCTCTTTGCCGGAGTCTGTGTTTCCTGAAAAGTACAACATAGGTTCACATCAAGAGTAAATTAGGTTCCTCCTAGGTAAGCGTGTTCCATCCCAGACCACATCGTTACTTAATATCAGGCAGAATGTGGTCAAAAGCGTATTTAAAAAAACTAATCAAATCTTGACCCAAAGAGCAGGTGGACGACCACAAATATGTTTGTCGTATCATGACCGCCAATCCGTAACTTTGGTACACATTAATAATCATCATCATAATCGGCCTGTCATATACCACTGCTGTACATAGGCCTCACCTAAGACACGCCACTCAGACCAATATTCGGCTTTCAGCCACCGCCAGTCGGTTGGAAGCAGCTCGCAGCGCGTTCTCGCGGTCTGCATTAGTTGGTCTGTCCACCTTGTGAGTGGACGTCCTACGCTGCGCTTGTCGGTCCTTGATCTCCATTTCAGAACTTTACAGCCCCATCGGCCATCAGTTTTGCGTGCTATGTGCCCTGCCCAATACCACTTCAACATGCTAATCCGTTGGGCTATGTCGGTAACTTTGGTTCGTCTACGGATCTTCTCATTTCTGATTTGATCTTGTAGGGATACTCCGAACATAACCCTCTCCATAGCTCGTTGTATTACTTTGAACTTACCAAGAAGTCACATAGTCAGAGGTGCTGTTTCAGAGCCATAGGTCATTACTGATAACACACACTGGTCAAAGACTTTCGACTTGAAGCGCTGAGGTAATTCGGACGAGAAAACGTTGCGCAGTTTCCCGAACGCTGCCCAGCTGAGTTGGAATCGACGACTGACCTCTTTCTGGAAGTTGGACCTACCGTTTTGGACTGCTTTGTACTCGTTTGTGCTACAGCCACAATTTTAACTCGGTTACGTAACGATGTTAGCTCAGTGGTTAGTGCGGTCGGTTCAAATCCCAACAATGAGCTGCCGGTGAAGGAAACCATAGCGAGATGGTAGAGTATCTTCTAGAACTTTGCTGGCTAGCTATCACCCTGAAGTTGAAAACCTGTCGACAAGCACCTAACGGTGCGTTCCGACAGCCTCACTTGAGAGCCAGTTTAATACCTGGCTAGGTGTTCTTTACCATCTTCAATCACACCGTCACTTTATATGAGGTGAGCTGTGGTCAGACACCTAAATAGTCAAACATAAAAAAATATATAAAAATTTATTCGTATAGTACCAGCCAGAATTCAACTATTGTATTTATATTAAACACACACAAAGACTACTCATATTTAAATAAAAAATTAACTGACAAAAAGATAATAGTAGCCAAGAGCTACAACGCGCCTACTATGACTGTTTGTCTGTAAATAATAAAAAACAGAGGCTGATAAAGATAACTGGGATTAGTCATGGAAGGACGCGCAATCTGCCAAAACTATGACAAACAACACTTTACGCCTAATTTTCCCTGCATTGCAGCTAGATAGCAACTTACCCGCGTCAGAATTAAGGGGATGACAGGTGCGAGCTACAGACAATAGTTACATAATGGCAATTACTATTAATTGTATAAAAAACTTCCGGTCGAAATAAAAATGCTACCTAATAGAAAATTTAAAAATAAACTAAATTCTTGGTTGTTGTGCAAATGCTATTACACAATACCAGAATATATGAATTATAAAAATATGTAAAATATAAATCACATTATTGTACACCTCTGAAAGAGGTAATTTGTACGGAACTATGTATATATATTTTTGTATAAGATCTTTACCACCCACATTTAACAATAAAAAATCTTGAATCTTGCATCTAGTGAAAGAACTCACATAATATTTCATTACATTTTCATCCTTACATTGTTATCTACATCCAGTTATTGACTTTAATTGCAAGACTATTTTTGTCCCTAATTTTTATTCTGTCATCAAATTCGACCAGTATGTGTTACCTGTGGTGACTTATGGTGCTGAAACGTGGTCTCTGACTATGTGCCTTCTTGATAAGCTCAAAGTCGCACGACGAGCTATGGAGAGGGCTATGCTCGGAGTTTCCCTACGAGATCGAATCAGAAATGAGGAGATCCGTAGACGAACTAAAGTAGCCGACATAGCCCAGCCGATTAGCAAGTTGAAGTGGCAGTTGGCAGGGCACATAGCACGCAGAACTGATGGCCGATGGGGCTGCAAAGTTCTGGAGTGGAGACCACTGAGCGGCAACCGCAGCGTAAGACGTCCACGCACAAGGTGGACAGACGATCTCGTAAAGACCGCAGGAACGCGCTGGATGCGCGCCGCTTCCAACCGGTCTTTATGGAAGTCAATGGGGGAGGCCTATGTCCAGCAGCGGATGTCCTACGGCTGACATGGTGACGATGAGTAACATTACATAATAAGAGAGACAGTAATAATTAATTTTACTGTAAAACTGACTCATGTATAATTAGACAGATAATTATTTTGACAAGCTGACAACGGGGCCTTAACTTATCAGTTAAGGCCACATAATATCTACAAATGCAGTATCATCGCTATATAAAAGAACCACAATCAAACACTCAATCACAGTTCGCAGCAATCAAAACACAAAATGGTGTCCGACTTCAGAAAGAAGAAGCTCCTTCACGTCTTCAACTCCTTCTTTGACACAAACGCAAGTGGATCTATAGATAAGAACGACTTCGATTTGGCGATTGAAAGGATTTCCAAGCTTCGAGGATGGAGCCCCTCCGACGCCCAGTACAAAGTTCTAGAAGAAACCTTGAACATCGTCTGGAACGGGCTCCAAAGCCGAGCAGACGTCGACAATGACGGCTCCGTATCTCAGGATGAATGGATCTCTATGTGGGATGACTTTGCCAAGAATCCCTCAGCCGCCAGCGACTGGCAGAACTTGTACTGCAAGTTCATCTTCCAGCTGGAAGACGCCAGCCACGATGGTTCCATTGACAGCGAAGAATTCTCCTCAGTCTACGCTTCTTTCGGATTGTATAAGGCTGAAGCGACTACTGCTTTCCAGAAAATGTCTAAAGGTAAAGCTTCAGTGTCGTGGGATGAGTTCCAGGAACTCTGGAAGGAGTACTTCACGACAGAGGATGCTAGCGCGCCCGGTAACTACATCTTCGGAAAGACCAGCTACTAATAAGATTATTGTGATTATAGACGATAAGTGATTGTGATAAGACTTGATTTGGAATGGCTGTATGTATCATGAAATTATTATGTTAATACTCGTAGTGAAATAAATTATTCTATTGCAAACACATAATTATCGTAGTTTTGTGATTGTTTTTAATTTACACCAAAAACAATGTGTTGTGTCGGTTGATCTATGAATAGGTTTTTTTTCCTAGTTTATCATTAATAAATGTAATAACTAAATTTAATAGTACTGGCTAAATCTAATTGTTTGTGTAAATACATAGGTAAATATAGTCGACTTTTTTAAACCAACTTTAAAAATGGAAGGTTCGATTCGATTTTCAATTCGAATTCGATTCTTTTTTTTTAATGATTGTTACTTCAGAACTTCGTCATTCATAAACCGATTTAGAGATGTATTATTTTATTTGAAAGGATATACTTACCAATTAATCCCATAGAAATTTCATGAAAATCGGTTTAGTAGTTTGATTTTTAAACCACACTATCTAAAACCTAGTTGGTTTGGGCTAAGAGGCACAGAGTTTGCTTTTTAAATTTGTGCTTGTTATATTTGACAGACAAGATGTTTGACCACAGCTCGCCTGATGTTAAGTGATGGTGTGGTCGAAGATGGAACAGCAGGAAAGAACTGGCTTTCAAGTGAGGCTGAGGAACACGCCGACAGGTAATTGGCGGCAGATTTTCAACTTGAGTGTGATAGCTAGCCAGCCGACTACTAGAAAGTAGTTTGAACGGGTGCAGTTTGAACTTTTTCTTGTGTATAATTATTGTTATTTCTAATCTCTGGTTGTCTAGTTCCCACAAGGTGTAAAAAAGCTGTAACAAGTGTAAAACAATCAAAAAGTGTAACAAGTGTAAAATAGACATTCATAAGTGGAAACATATAAATGGTGCATAGTTATCGCTCATGTTAATTTATTTAATCATAAGCACTGTATGTTTCCCTAAGAAAATAAAATAAATAAAATAAAATAAAAATAAAATACAATTTTTGAGGTGAACAACAGACATACGACGAAATTGTTGAACCATTTCAACAGAGCCATATTTAATTTTTTTAACATTTAATGTAATTCCTATTTTCTTGTGACTACTGCGGGCATGTTTCTGAAATAAATGAAAAAAATTATAAATTGTCGTGGTGGCGCCGGTGTAAGAATTGTACCCCACCCTCTCTACCCGTAGTTGCCGTAAGAGTCGGCTAAGGGATGTAATCCGGAAGATGAGCAGCAGCGTCTTCCTTGAACAATCACACCTAACTGGGCTCGCCAACCCGCCTGCCAAGCGCGGCGAGTATTGGCAACCCCAATCCCCCAAATGGGATATGCCTATGAGGCGATGGGGGAGGCCAATGTCCAGCAGTGGACATAGGCTGATGATGATAATTCATAATTAGCTGCGCCCCGCAATGTAACTCGCTGTAACCACGTGGGTTCGCTACATAGCCTGATTTATCCAGGGTGTCAGCTAACTCCATTAAAATTTTATCAAAATTGCTCCGGCCGTTTGAGAGTGAACAAGTAACAAACTTACAAAAAAAAAACAGTTAAGTACTTACAAGACAACATCTCAAACAATTTACCCGAAAAACTTTGTTTATAAACAGCTATAAACATGAGCTTCCACATCTAAAGTTCCCGCTAAATATTTTAACAACAGCCTCAGGTAACCCCTCGTACTGTTCCCGAGTATTAATAGGTAATTATTATAATTTATTCTCTGGAAATAAACTCCAGCGCAAGAATAACAGTGAGTATCGCTGTGGCGATTTTGCTGATGAGTTTATGTATTTTTAACAAACTTTTTGTTGTACGAAAAACTATGAACGAGCTTCGGGAAAGCAGCTGCGGACAAACATTGGTATCCTAGTATTCTTTGCCTTATATTATGTATGCTATAAAAGTAGTAATACAATATAAAAATAGACCTATTTTTGTAGATATAATCTTAATCCCACGGCGCTACAAGATTTCAATTTATTTCAATTGTTGTCGATGTTATTTATTAAACAAATTTTCGCATTTACATTTGTTGTACAGTACATGTCTAATTAAGAAACTAAAAAAAGATAGTTTATTATTTCAAAAATGTATATGTCAAGTATCACTCGAGATGTCGTAAGGACAATCCTAACTATAACTGATATTATAAATGCGAATATGAGGTTGTTCGTTACGCCTTCACGCGTAAACTACTCGACGGATCTGGGTGAAATTTTGCATCTAGGCACATTAGGTGCTGGAATAAGAAGAAAGATACTTTTCATCATCATCGCTAAGAGTCCAGACAACCAAGAATGGAAACACGATAAAGCTTAAGACGGTGTTTGTTGTTGTTGTTTTTGTTGGGATTGTTGTTGTCGTTATTGATGTTGTTAGACTGGGGTTTGTAGTAATAGTAAAAATAGTATCAGAGGTAAAAATTTCATTGAATATTTGTGAAGTCTTTATTAGGTATCTTTAACAAAAATAAGGTAATAAATATTAATATAATTTATACATTTCTGCTTCTTAATTGTAAACTAGTTCATAACCAATTAGTTGTAAAAATAACCTTAGACCTTACAACAGTCAAACATAAATACAGCTAAAAATTCTTAAATTAGTTAAAAATTGTGTAAACTTGTATTCAATCCTTCTCATCGATAAAATCCTTATTCTAAGAAAAAGGAACCCGAGTGGCCCGCAAACAAAACTGGGCCAAGCATTTGGAAATCATTAACATATTTTGTGTAACCTAATTACTTAGAAAGCCGGTCCCTTCCAGGAAAGCTATAAAATGACATTAACAAAGTTTTTATTACAATTTAACCTAGTTAAAATATCACATTTTAGGGTTCACCTGTGTAAACAGAAAATCCACGACAGAAAGGCAGTCAAAAAGATCTGTAGGGCGATTAAAATGGTGTAGCTATAAATAAGAATAATTTTACAAAACATTCTGGAATTAGAAAGGACATTTTTGTCGAAATACGAACAGTGCTAATTACAGCTAAATTATCGTGTTGAACCCAAAACGAGCGGGGCTCTGGTTGGTACAATACAAAAGTGTTAGCGAGTCCAATTTAATAAAATTCATAAAACACTTAATTCAAAATTGTTCTTTACGTGAAATTACTTTAGTGAAATCTTAGTAAGTTGGTTAGCGTGTTGGCTTATCCTGGCTAAGTATTCGATCATCGATGTTAATCAACGAGCGGTCCGGTCAGAATCCGGATGGGTGACCGTAAGTGGCATTTCTTTCTGTGCGCTAACGTGGATCGTAAGACACGTTAAATTTTAGCTCCCGATTGTTCATAAGTCATTGAATTATGTAGGAGGCCTTTGGTCGTTATTTATATTAGTAAAGTAGTTAAACTCTCGTAGCGATGATAGCGCCATTGATTCACACGTTGAAGAGCGTCAATTCAAATCCCAGCAATGAACTTAAGCTGCCGGTAAAAAAAAACATCGTATGGTGGTAAGGTACTTTCCAGTACTTCACTTTTACATGAAAGTTTTTTTTATTTATTTATCATGCTAGGTGTTTGACCACAGCTCACCTGATGTTAAGTGACGGTATGGTCGAAGATGGTAAAGTACACCGAGCCTGAAATGGTACTAGCTCTCAAGTGAGGCTGCCGGAACACACCGTTAGATACTTGACGGTACATTTTAAACTTGAAGGTGGTAGCTAGCAAGCCGAGTACTAGAAAGTACCCTACCACCATGCAAAGAGGACCATTCCAGTGACATTCCAAGCTGTGTGTTATATTGACCATCTTCATCAGGTGAGCTGTGGTTAAACAATTAGCCTGTCAACTATAAAAAATATCATTGAATGGTATTTGTACCTACAAATTGAAAAACACTCAAAAACTGTTTTTTGCAACCTATTGATCCGAGAAAATTTCTGTCCAGATAGTATGTCACTTAAAACATTATCATGTCTTTTTATGTTTGGTAATTTCGACGGAAATAATTCGGAACATACTAATACATATATATATTTAAAACCGCTTGGCGGTTGCATATCTAGAATGCGTGTTTTGTATATTATTTGATTAACTTCTTAATCCAATTGGCGTCACTGTATTGATAAAAAATAATCAACATTTTAATTATCAATATGGTTATCAGTCATGTTCAGAATTGGGGGGCCATTAATCTCCTACTTACCGTCATTGCAAGTATTTCAAATAAATTAAAAGTAAGTTAAGGTTTGTCTCTACCATAATCTTATTTTTATTTGTTTTTGTTCTGTATCAGACTTAAATTATTAATATATAAATGTATGATAAATAAATAAAATAACTCAGTCAGCCTAAGTGCTTATTGCATCTTAACCTTCATAATAAATCTTTAAAATATAATTGAAGATGAACAATTAAAATGTTTAGACGGGTTTAGCTTTTAGAACACTTAATATACTTAATATTACTTGACGATTATTTAAAAATAAGAGATTAATGTATTAATAGTATTCTTTTTAAAATTGACATATTTTATGTTTCAAATACTATTATATTGACATATGTTATGATTTTGATATTTTAATGTTATTTTTAAATATGAATAGAAAAATGACCTGTAGCTGGTGTTATCAATAAAATATTTATATTGATACTATTATGATTCTACGGCAATACAATGTGTTAGTCGACGCATTAAAATGTCGTTTTCAATGGCGTGTATCTTTAGCCAATATATTAAATTAAACAATATGGCAGTGAATACACAATCATGTTCAGAGATTGCTAAAACAAATACTTACTAGCAAAGCACGCTCACACAAACATAAACCTTTCAAAACAAATTATATCTTTCTTCTGAAATGATTATGATGTGATATTCATAAATGTTTATAACAGTAAAAATCGTATCAAAAGTTTAATTTTAAATGAACTAACCAAACAAACTTGAAATAAAAACTTTTAACACTTGAAATGAAATACACCCTACTGATATTATAAATATGATAGTTTGTATGTTTGTATGTGTGTTACTCAATCAAGTACCTACTCAAAAACGGTTGAACAGATTTGGATGAAACTTGGTACACATATAGTTTATTATCTGTATTAACATATAGAATACTTTTTATGTCAGAATCTCCTACTAATATTATAAATCTGAAAGTTTGTATGTTTTGAAGTTTGGGTGTTTATTATTGAATCACATAAAAACGGCTCAATGGATTTAGATGAAACTTGGCACATATATATTTCACCTGGATTAACATAATTATATGATATAGACACAACTGAAATATATATATATATATATATATATATATATATATAAATATATAAAACATTCCATTTCACGTCAGAAAAATGTTAGGTTCCAAAGGAATTACCAAAAATGTTCAAGGACACTACTACTCACCGCTAGATATCGCCAAGTGTCACAATTCACAATAGCAATGACTATTCTACTTATGACTTGTTAAATTATTCATCATCATCATCATCATCATCAGCCTCATGACGTCCACTGCTGGACATAGGCCTCCCCTATTGACTTCCATAAAGACCGGTTGGAAGCGGCTCGCATCCAGCGCGTTCCTGCGGTCTTTATTAGGTCGTCTGTCCACCTTGTGGGTGGACGTCCTACGCTGCGCTTGCCGGTCCGTGGTCTCCACTCTAGAACTTTGCAGCCCCATCGGCCATCGGTTCTGCGTGCTATGTGCCCTGCCCACTGCCACTTCAACTTGCTAATCCGCCGGGCTATGTCGGCTACTTTAGTTCGCCTACGGATCTCCTCATTTCTGATTCGATCTCGTAGGGAAACTCCGAGCATAGCCCTCTCCATAGCTCGTTGTGCTACTTTGAGCTTACTAAGAAGGCACATAGTCAGAGACCACGTTTCGGCGCCATAAGTCATCACTGGTAACACACACTGGTCGAAGACTTTCGACTTTCGTTAAATTATTAACTTTTCGTAAAGTCTGTGAACTGAACAAACATTTTTTTGTTAAATTCCACGTCTACGAAGTCGCTTGTTAGTTAGTAAATAAATAAATATCAAATGAAGAATTAATATAAAAATATAATAACAATGTCAAAAAAGTTTAGAGTTAAAATAATTTAGAGGTTTATTTAAAACACTGTCTGGAAGATAAAGTACCCGAAGGAAAAGTTTGGATCCTGTGGCTTGGACCACGCGAGCGCAAGGCAGCTCGAGGGTTCACCTGAAGTGGCTCAGCGATATTTATTGCGGCGTTATTACCCTAATCGCTGTTAAAATCGCCCGCTTTTATTACATGATCTCTACCTTATTAACCCCCAAATGAAAAGTTGCTCGAGTGACCTCGCTACTTTGCCAACATTTTTTGCCCAATAATTTGGGATAAAATATTTTTTTAGATAAAATTTTGGGCGAATTATGAGGAGCTTGTAAGATAAAATATTATTTTGGTAATGTAAGGGGTTTGAGATTATTAAATTAGTTTGTGGGCGGCTGCCCGTGTTTGAAGAGCTACGTGACGGGAATCAATTAAGCTAGAGTCTATCAGATTATTATTTTATTTATTTATAAAGGTAGCATTCAAACCCAATCCAAATCCAAAGCAGATGTATTTTCTTATAGCTATCTACAACAAATTATGAATGTTGTAAAAGTATCATATTTTTCTTTAATTTAATATATTTTTTTAATAATTATTTTGTATTTTTTTATTTATTTTATACACAAAAAACATAGGTACTTAAACAAAATAAACGTTTATATTTATTTAGCTGAAAATACAATAAATAAAACAATCTAGGGCATCCTACTAATCTTCTTCTTCTTCTTTTTATACACAAAAAAGAATCGCCGTTCGTTAGTCTCGGTAATACTAAAAAACGGCTTAACTGATTTGAATATATTGTTTTTGGTTTTTTCCCCTGTAGTTTAAAAGGAAAAATAATGGAGAAAAATCAAAAGAAAAGCTATAAAATAATAATGGTAATTTTGTACGGCAAATCGCCTAACTGACGTGCTATGCACAAGATAGACAATATAATAGACAATATTTTACAAGATGTCGTCAAGTGTCATAAACCGTGTAAAATTACTTTGTTTTCAAATCAATTTTAGGTGATACGAAGTTCATCGGGTCAGCTAGTATTAAATAAATAATATAGGACAGCGCCATCTGACTGAATTTATTTAAATTGTTGCAAAAGTTTGACGTCTCAATCTGTGTGTTTGTCTGTGGCATCGTAGCTCCTAAACGAATGGATCGATTTTGTGTTTTTTTTTTGTAAAGCTGCCATGATCGTGATGGTTTTTAGCTATAATTATAGCTAGAATTAAAAAATTATAGCTTTATATATTATAATTTATGAAGATAAACCAGCCTATGTAGTATAGTGGTCACGTATCAATTGCAAAGCCTAGAGCACAGGCGTAAAATCGCTTGTTATCGGTTTTTTACTGGATATAATAATATTTCGGTGCCGTGGTGGTGTCGGCGTAAGAATAGTACCCCACCTTCTCTGTCCGTGGTTGCCGTAAGGGATGTAATACGGAAGATGGGCAGCAGCGTCTTCCTTGAACAATCATACCTTACTGCGCTCGCCAACCCCCCTGCCAAGCGAGGCGAGTATTGGCAAAACCCCTCCCTAGGAGGAGGCCTATGTCCGGCAGTGGACGTCCTATGTCTGATGATGATATTTCGGAGATTGTATCCTGGAAATGTACAACTTGATTCCGCTTGCCTCTTTATATTAAAGAACGACTAGACAGAAGAGCCACCCGTACATGGTAGACGTTCCTCATGTACCCCCTAAGTGCTTTGATCCATAAAACATTATTATTAAATAAAACAATTATTATTAAATAATACATTATTATTAAATAAAACAATTATTAATAAATAAAACATTATTATTAAACAAAGAATTATGATAATTAACTTGTTCTGCAAAATTAGCCCTCAAATATCATTTTAGTTGGTTTGGTAGCATTCGCAAACCGAATCAATCCCCGAGCTAATTGATTCATCGCCGGGATAGTTTGTACGTGGGCCATATTTCCCCGTCCGGGCCACTATTCATCACGACTCGCGGCTATTGGCCCGTCGTCTGTCAGCTGCCGACTTGCGGTCGAAATGACGGCATTTCATATTTCATAAGCTTTTTCATTTTTGTTTAGCTCCGGCAATAAATCTTATCTTACTTTATAAGGTTACATAATTAAACTAAAATTTTATAACAGCAAAAAAATATGTCTGGAGAAGTATGTATGGTAGTTTTTTTTAATGTAAAAGTAAGGAAACGGTTTCCTGATGGTAAAAGATGACGCATGTCCATGACCATGACAACGACACACAGAACTTTGAGTAACAAAACAAACTCTATGACAACGCTGTTTTAACGCTCATTACTTGAGACATTCGATGGTTAGTCTCAACAGCCCTGTCACATCCTCAGCCATTGGTCGTCCACTGCTGGACATAGGCCTCCTCCTGGGGGGGTTTTGCCAATACTCAGAATACTCAGATACGATGCCATACTCAGAGTGCGATGCCAAGAAGAAAAAGAAAAAAAAAATGACAAGAATGAATGAAAAATGGCTTTACCGGTAGTGTTTGATCTGAGCTTTACCGTGTTTCCACCAAAGTAGTGTTTGATCTGAGCCGCCAAAACTGTATTTTTTCTTTTTCTGTTACAGGCATCGTACTTTGTGCATTTGACAAATATCACAATAATATTAATTAATTAATTAATTATTATAATAACATGTGCCTATGAGAGTAGAGAGAGAGAGAGAGAGAGAGAGAGAGTGTGTGCGCGAGTGAGTTTTGATTAGTGTTTCCAATGTATTTCAGTGTATGTGTGAATTAGACAGTAATTACGTATTTATTAATAACATGTGTATTTAATTCACTCAGTCATTTTAAAACTAAAACTACTTAAGAATTTATTATATACTTCTTTGATCCAAATCGTAAGCGTAAACTAATTTTGTTGTATTATTAATGATAGGAGATGTCATTGTATCTGAAATAAATGATTTTAATTTGAATTAATGAGACGACTTTGAAGACAAATTACTCAGACTTAGCCATCAAATAATAAATTGTGATCAAAAAGCTACAAAGCTATTTTAGGGCGAGCGACTGGCTTTAGTACTAGCTGGCTGGGTTTACTGAGCCCTACTTCATCCCAGATAATTTACTTTAATTTTGTGAATATCTGAAAAGGTCCGTTGGTACTTGTAGATATTTGGGTGAATATTTGAAGATAGACATAGGATATTTAAATTAAGTTCAAATAATGCTTCCAATCACATTTTTTATGGATTAAAAGTAAAGTTTATAGTGCAGATTAACGAAATAAATCAAATGTACAGTATTTGAACTGTTATATAGGTCTGAATCTGAAGCTAAAAATTTTCTTTGGCGGTGATGAGATATGAAACACACGGTAATTATCATTTAAAAAAATTGTAATTATGTTTCGTGAGTGTTATTTAGAAATAAAATGAATAATATACCTACTTGAATCACATATTTATTAATTATTTGGGTAACAATAGATTACTATACATCAAACTTAGCTATTATCGATGTGATTGTTTTTTTTTTTTTTAAATACTCGGAAATCAACCGGTTTTACTAAAAATCAACAGGTTTTGTGACAAAAAATTGTAAAGGTTTTTGATAGTATCTAACAACTGTTGCTTTCTTTCTTTCTTTCTTTTGTATAATAAATTATTGTTTGCATAAAGTCGCTTTAGAAATATCGTCGCGTTCAAAAAATATTTATATCTGGTTTTAGTTTCTCATGTTTGACATTCTTTCATAATTTTAAATATTTATCTATCTTGAGACAATTTTGAATATTTATTTGTACGAAACGATTTGATTCCACGTTCATTGTGCGGACTGCTAGACAGTGGAATGCGCTGACTGAGTGGTTGTTCCCCGTTGGATATAATCTGGGTGTCTTTAAGTCGAGAGTGAATCGGTATCTTCTAGGCAAGCGTGCTCCATCCTATACCGCATCATCACTTAACATCAGGTGAGATGGTGGTCAAACGTAAGCCTATTACTTGTTACAAAAACTTAAAATCTAAATAAATTAAAAATTTCTAATTAAAATAACCACAAGTCTTTATTTCTTCTTCTCGCTATAGAAACCAGTTGCCGACACGTGTTTCACCTCTACACGGGGCATCCTCAGGACGTGTTGACTCTTCGACCGCTTGACCGAGAATTCAAGAATTGTATTTATTTTGTGTAGTTGCCACATTTAGCTGAGGTCATCGATATGACCAGCTTTAACTTTCAAATAAACGACCCTCATCAAAAATATGCATAAACAGGGTATTTTTTCATAATAATCCCACAAACTTTTCAGAGCCTGTTCTAAGTGAAAATTTCCACCGAAGCGGGTAGTTAGAGCGGCGCCGAGTGTAATCAGCGCGGCCTTTGATCTCGCCGGCGGCGGCGCGCCTCAAAGGAACCGTGTCGATCGCTCAGGGCAGCTGATTAAAGATACCTGCTCGGATAGTTTGAAAATCATTTTCTGTGATTATGTTAGTTCAATCCGACTTGTTCGACTTGTTTGGCGCAAAATTTAATTTGAATTCGGTTAAATTCATTTTGATCATATTTTTACACGACTGCCAAAAAAAGTAGTGTGATCTTTTCAGTATCTATGTATAAATGTGAGTTTCTTTATTCCACCATAATACTATTAATTGAACATGATCGTATGTTGGTATGGTTATCGTTAGAATCTTAACGTTATCGAGAGTATTTTATTTTGACAAAATCTTTTTAATCAGACATACATAGTTTTAATTTTCTTAATTTAAGCTTTTTCTAAAATATGAAGCGTATACTTTATTCTTTATACATATAAACGCTACTTAGCAACGTTTTCTTCTTATAAGTGGAAATGCACTAAAGACGTAACTCATGCCAAGTTTTATGTCTCTATAATATACACTTTTCACGAGATGAGAAACTAGGTGTTTAACCACAGCTCACCTGATTTTAAATGACGGTATGGTCGAAGGTGGCAAACACCTAATCTTGAATGGAATTAGCTCTCAAGTAACGCTGACAGAACACGGTTTGGTGCCAAAAACAAAATAATATGATTGTTAAAACAGGAAGAACACACTTTATAAGTGTAAGGCATAGTTAGGATATTATTTTTTTACATTTATTGAAGTCGACGTTTTTTTTTGGATAAAATAAAGAGGTATACATGTAAATCTAAATATTATGTTATATTATATTTTAGTACATATTAGATACAATAAAATAAGCATCAAATTAAATTGAATTAACTACAATAATATATTAGGTAAATGATTACATGTGATACAATAAATAAAATTGTTAAAATAACTCCTATTACTTATGTTTTTATTGTCCAGTTCTATAACGCCGTAAAAAAATTGTAGATAAGTGTATAATTTATTGAATGCCACATTCCAACGCTTTGCTGCAGTGGTCATGTGAAATTTATGGTTAGACCAAATTGATAACAATCCGGGAAATTGCATGGAATAATGAATTATTCAGGCGCTAACAAATGAGGCAGCCTGCGACCTTTGCACGCATTAAATATTCGGTAATTGTTCATTATAAGTTAAGAAAAAGTTAGGTAAGCTTAAGTTGTAATGGGCTGGACATATCTGTCGCAGAACCGAGAACCGCTGGGGTAGACGGGAGATGTGACACCTAGAGTGGAGACCGGCAAACGTAGTGTAGGACTCCCTGAGACTCGATGGAGTGACGATATACGTAGGACAGCTGCCGGTGGAAGCGAAAAGCCGAAGATCGGACTGAGTGGCGTTGTCTTGAGACACTAATATTATTAAATAATTATAAATTTTTCGTTTTTTTATTAATCCTTCAGCAACGTAACATTTTTCTGATATTAAAAGTATCCTTTATGTTAATCCAAGTAATAAACTATATGTCTGCCATATTTCATTCAAATCCGTTCAGACGTTCCGTTTTTGCGTAATTTAATAACAAACATGCAAACTTATAAATTTATAATATTTAGTAGGCTGTTATTGTTAATACCTAATTTAACTATCGTTGAATTACAAAAATTAATTTGTCTACAACATTTCCAACGGTTCAATAATACCTCATATTGTATGAATGGATTAGCTACCGCATAATTAATAAATCGCATTAACCAAATGTTATGCTACATTATGTACCATAACTATGATATAGATTCTCAACCTTCGGTACGTGGACCCCTAGATCCGGTGGCACGACTTTAAAAGAGACATATGAAAGAAAAAAAAAAATTGTTTATTGCGGAAAAACTGATACACTCTGTGTCACCCAGTTACATTTACCTCACAATGTCAAATTTTAAAGCATGTCAGTGTTAATCAAACTGTCAAAATTTAAAGAACACTGCTACAGACTACATCAGATTAGATTAGATTAGATTTTTTTACGTTCCTTAGCCAATACAGTTGTCTAGGCTGGATTCATTATGGAAGAAGAATAATCGTATCTCTGTAAAATATTAGATCAAATTACAAAAGGTAATGGAGAGCCTACCGGCTCGTGGCAAGAGTAAAGTAGCTAGGCGATTGATGCAGGACCCCAGATTGCTCGTTAAGCCTGCTCTCTCACTCTCTCTTTCTCTTTCTATCTCTTTTGCATAGAAGGAGAAGGAATAAGAAAAAAAGCTTTGGTCGGAACTAACTACGAAGGAAGAATTATCATAATCTTTAGTTCACCATGTGCCATACTTCTTCTTTTATCTTTGGCAAAATAGTAGAATATTTCTTCTCGCCATAAGTGTTAGTATGCAATTTAGTTAATAATCAATAAACAAACGCAACTAGGTGCAACCTCGCGATAGGTAACGCTACCCACTATTTGAATAAGTTCGATTTTTTTAAGTGTCTACTGGTAATCACTAAGTTGGGCTCAATTCTATTTGTAGTTTATTGCCTTAAAAACATAAAGTTTTAGAACCGCTGTCCGTTGTTGTGCCGCTGAAAATGGCGCATGATAATCGCAAACAGTGCATTATTAGTGATTACACGTGACTGAACACCATGATTATTGCTTTTAAATTTTAATAACATTTGATTGTAGTTACTAACTGTTTAAATGTGTCATGTAGTTATTGCTACGTTTTATATCATCATCTCAGCCGCAGCACGTCCACCTCTCCCAATGATTTCCATGAAGACCGGTTGGAAGCAGTTCGCATCCAGCCCGTTTCAGCGGCCTTAGGTCGCCTGTCCACCTTGTGGGTAAAAATCCTACGTCCATTGCTGTAATCTATTAAATCAAATTAAATTACATCGTTCCGAATACGATTTCTCAGAGAAATACCCTTTAGGTTTTTTTTTACTCATATAATTGTTTGACTTCTTATCTGCCTGATGGTAAGTGATGACATCATCGCTCACCAGAATTCTACTTCTAATTCCATACCAAATTTCATCAAAATTGGTCCAGCCGTTTGAGCGTGAAGAACTAACAAACACACTCACAAACTTTCGCCTTTATAATATTAGTGTGATTCTATAACTTAGGTAACCAATTTAGCCGAATACGATCGTTGTTTTCGTTTGTGAAATATTTCCAAGAAATCGCGATCAGAACATTTTCAATTTGCAAATGGCCCGGAAAAGTGTATTTAATCAAACTTCCTTTGAAACTCGGGCATTTTGTTTTACTTGTATCGGTTGCGGCTGCGAAGCTCTGCTGGAAGCTGTTTGATGCCGATTTTATACTTAGTTCCTTTTAATTGGTGAAGTTGCTTTGATTTCGTGTGGCTTTGAAAGCTAACTTCTCGCTTTCCTAACGAAACCTAAGTCTAACGATTACAAATCTTTTTGAGGTTTTTCTTAATATAATTCAAAAAGTAAAAACTAAACCCAACTCAATCTGACAAGGTTCGTCAAACAATAACGTCTTAACATAATTGTACGGTACAAATAGGGTACTTACACAATATTAACATTTTTAATAGATAAGGTATTTGTTTTTTTTGTTTGTAATTCGCCATAGAACTAAAGTCCCCGACATAGCTCAGCGACCAGTGTGCAAGCTGAAGTGCCAACGGACTGCACATACCTATCTGTTGCAGAACCGATAACTGCCGGGGTAGACCTGTTCTAGAGTGGAGTGGAGTGGATTCTAGAGTGGAGTGGAGTGGAGTTTTGTAGCGATAGCTCAGTGGTTAGCGCGGTCGGTTCACATGCCGAAGGGCGTGGGTTCAAACCCCAACAATGAGCTTGAGCTGCTGGAGAAGGAAAACATCGTGAGGAAACCATAGCATGGTGGCAGGGTACTCTCTAGTACTCGTCTGGCTAGCAACCACCCTCAAATTGAAGATCTGCCTCCAAGCATCTAACGGTGTATTCCGGCAGCCTCACTTGAGAGCCAGTACCATTCCAGGCTAGGCTAGACTTCGACCACACCGTCACTTAACATCAGGTGAGCTATGTCAAACACAGAGCTTGTCAACCATAAAAAAAGTGGAGATCGCGAATTGGCAAACGTAGCGTAAGACGCCCTGAGACTTGATGGAGTGACGATATACGTAAGCCAGGTGACGCTGGAAGCAAAAGGCCGAAGGTCGGGCTGAGTGGCGTCTTGGGTGAGGGCTATGTCCAGTAATGAACTTCGATACGATTTTGACGACGATAATGATGATAAGATTTTTGCTACAAATATAATTACACAGTTATTACTTTTTCAGAATAAAACGACCAGACAGATTTAGATATAAACAGATAGGTAAGTCTTTATTATTCACACCAAAAATTACATTTAACATAAACGTTAGTTTATTTTTGATAATAAATTCAGTATACAAACATAAAAATACAAAATGACTTTATTTTTGGATATTACAGATAGCAATAAATGTTTTTAATTTGCTTCTAATCTGAAGTTCCTGGGTTGGAATCCCACGGTCTGCACCTTTGTCTTTTCTAAGATATGTGCGTATTAGCGCTGACTTCAAACGGTGAAGGAAAACATTGTGAGGCAACAGACATGTCTAAGAGTTTAAAAAAAAGTTATCGAATATCTGTGAGGTCTGCCAACTCGCACTTGGCTAGCGTAGTGGACTATGGCTTTACCCTTCTCACAATGAGAAGAGTAAAGTATATTTTGTTCAATTGAAAGTAAAAGAATCAATATTTTCCTCACAAACGTAATAAATTCAAATCAAAGAAATAAAGCCATTTCCCAAGTCACATGGTACGTAATCTCTAAATCCAATATCGTAACATTTGCATACTGCACCCTCCTACGTGAAACGCAATCAAGCTCCCCCTGCAACATATTCGACTGCTCCCGATGCGTGACGAATGATGACTGACATTATGACAGGGCGGGAGCAGCGAGGAAACCTCGGTTAGACACGGGGAGATCTGATTGGTTAAATTAAATTCTTGCCGGAATAATAAAGTTGTGAAGTGGATTTTTCACTTACAACGTTGTGTTTGAGTTTACGATTTGTTTTGAAAATTGTATTAATTAGAAGTTGTGTGTTTATGTTTTTGTTATGTTTATATCTAACCAGTAGCGCACGATTTAATTAACTCACTACTCCGTTGTAATAAGAGTGTTATGTTTTTTACTTAATATAGTAGAAAACAATTTTAATAATTTACCTTAACACCACCACTTTAATTCACCTTTATTTATAGCTGACAGGATAGGTGTCTGACCACGGTTCAGCTAAGAGACAGTGTGGTCGAAGATGGTAAATACACTTAGCTTGGAATCCTGGAATGGACTTGCTAATAAGATTCTTTTGTTTTCTGTAAAAAAAATAACTATACTTCTGATGTGCACAATAAATATTTATATATAATACATATAATAATTTTCCAATAGCAATAGGCACGTTAAATAAACATATCATTGTAGTAAACGTAGCTTGTAAGGTTGATTTGTTGATTGTTAAGGTTGTACGTGAGGTTAAAGCCGGTTTATGATTAAAATAATGTATTTTATTTTCAGCAATAAGAATACCTACACACTAGGTACCCTGTAACTTAATGATAATAAAGGAAAGAGTGCGTGCCGTGGGCTTCGAACCCAAGATTTGGCTGTCTCCCAGCAAAGCAAACCCAACGGTCTCTCAATTAGCCTTCCGAAACTTTTCTAAGATGCCTATTGCAGCTGACTTCAAACGGGTAAAGGAAACATCGTGAAGAAACATGTCTAAGAATTAAAAAGAACGTTCTTGAAGATGTGTAAATTCTGCCAATCCACACTTGGCCAGCGTGATGGACTACGGTCGCAACCTTCTCACAATGAAAAATAGACCCACGCCCAGCTGTGGGACAGTTTATAATAACAAGGCTGACTCAGACAGAAAAAAACTTAGACTTTTTTTTTATGGCTGACTGGCTAGGTGTTTGTCCATAACTAACCTGATGTTAAGTGACGGTGTGGGCGAAGATGCTAAAGCACACCTAGCCTGGAATGTAACTGGCTCTCAAGTGAGGCTGCCGGGACACACCGTTATATGCTTGGCGGCAGATTTTCAACTTGAGGGTGGTAGCTAGCCAGCCGAGTACTAGAAAGTACCCTACCACCATGCTATGGTTTCCTCACGATGTTTTCCTTCACCAGCAGCTCTGGGTCATTGTTGGGGTTTGATCCCACGCCCTTCGGCATGCGAACCAACCGCGCTAACCACTGTGCTATAATCGCTAACTATACAACGATGCTTACTATAGTAATGTTACTCTTCACTCGTTTTCCCTGTGTTAAAAACTTCCTCAATTCCCATAATACTTACTTTCAAAGCATGCATTGAGAACAAAATGCTGAATCAAAACGCACAACAGCATTAGCTGAAGTTTACGTTCCTATTGAAATTTAAGCTTTTAAACTCTGTATGACCGTGAGAGGTGCAGTTAAAGAGCAATATAGTAATAAGCTCGGGACCAGCCCCGGAGTTCTGAACTGAACGGGCAGTAAATCTCAATACAGACAAACGCGTTCAGACTGCTGGCGGACGTCCAATCCTGGAACACGGAAGCTCTGGATAAGGAATACAAAATTGAAATCAATTTAATTTTAATTTTTATGGCTGACAGTCTAGGTGTTTTGACCACAAATCACGATGTTAAGTGAAGTATGGTCGAAGATGGTAAAGCACACCTAGCTTGAAATGGAACTGGCTGGTAAGGGTGTACCCTACAACCATGCTATGGTTTCCTCACGATGTTTTCCTTCACCGGCATCTCAAGTTTATTGTCAGGGTTTGAACCCACGCCGTTCGGCATGCGAACCGACCGCGCTAAACACTGAGCCATCATCTACAAAAAATTTCGTAAAATTATAATGTAATTCGTCTCTCTTATTAATTGACAAAGCTAAGGTATATAAGGTGGCTCATTACGTGGAAGACAGGAATATATGGTTGTAGTAGCTTCTCTCTGCACTTGCATCCCCCTGGCTAAGTGACAATTGTAGTAAGCATAATGTATGTATTAATATTTATAACTGTAAACTGTAACCTAATATGAAAAGAAAGATCCACAAAAAAATGCCTTGCTGAGTTTCTTGCCGGAGTCTTCTCAGTTGAAGTGTAATTACGAGCCGGTGGTAGATTCAAACATGTAACTTAACGTTCATAAGTGCCTTACCAGGGCCTAAACTGAATAAATGACTTTTTGATTTTGATATTGATTTTTTGAATTTGACTTCTCGTTGACAGCTGCACTAGGTTTCTCTGTGTTAAGCTTTCAGACAATTTAACCTGCGGCTTGTTTTATTCTTGTTCATTTATGTGAAGAAAAATATGTGTTTTTATATATGTATTTCTTATGACAATCTATATTTCTTTTATGACACAGGCCAGGTGTTTGTTAGATATGTGTAAACTGATTATTTGTAGTGATGATAACTCAGTGGTTATAGCGAATGGATCACACGCCGGGGAGCGTGAGTTCTAATCCCAACAATGACCCAGAGCTGCAGGTGAAGGTATAGCTCGCGAGGGAATCGTCGCTTGGTGGTAAGGTACTTTCTGGCTAGCAAGTTGCCACTCTCAGGTTGATAATAGTGCCTGGGTGTTGCAGCATCGTTTAAGAGCCAGTTCTCATTCCAAGCAAGGTATTTTATCAGCTACTTCAACAACACGTGAGCTATGGTCAAACATCTATCCTGTCACCCGTAATAAGTAATCTATCTGGATTTGAAATTTCATCCAAGCCCGTTAAATCGTTACAACATGAAGGACAGTATTGAATACCTGTTTTATGTATAAACAGTTATTCAATACTCTAATAATTTTTATATAAGCGCGGGTGAATCCGGGCAGCACAGCTAGTCTTCATATCATCACATCATCATCATCAGCCATAGGTCCTCCTCTGCTGGACATAGGCCTCCTCCTGGGGGGTTTTGCCAACACTCGCCACGCTTGGCAGACGGGTTGGCGAGCGCAGTTAAGTGTGATTGTTCAAGGAAGACACTGCTGCCCATCTTCCGGATTACATCCCTTAGCCAACTCTTACGGCAACCACGGGTAGAGAGGGTGGGGTACTATTCTTACGCCGGCACCACCACGGCAATCTTCATATATCAAAGACTTCATATATAGATACATAATAAACAATACACACTGTGAATACCATCCAGCATTTTCCAATTCTGAAGTTAATCGAAGCCGAAACTCGATGGCGCTGAAATCTTATATCGAATGGATATATATAGTGGTATAGCGGTTTCCCGCCAATTCAACCAACAATAAACAAAATAAATGGATATATGGCAGAATAATTGGTACAGCAGTAGTAAGTACTACTTGCAATCTTCTTTGTTTTTATTATAAATGTTATTGATATTGCTGAAGTCTCACTGTTGACTAAACGTTGTCATTCGAATTTTCCAGTTTTCCAATTCCTTTAAATTTTAAACAAAGTATTTTTATAACAATCGGTTTGCTTACAGATTGATTTTAAGGTCTAAAGACAATCCAAATGCGGCAGCATTCGCTGCATTGCCTCGTGGGACACGTTATAAATTTAAGAAACGCCAGGTTAATCTCAAACCGTTTTTTTATTTCAATCACATCTCTCATAACTTAATATACCAGTTTTTTTTTTTTTGGTTGACAAGCTTGGTGTTTGACCACAGCTCACCTGATGTTAAGTGACGGTGTGGTCGAAGATGGTAAAGCACACCTAGCCTGGAATCGTACTGGCTCTCAAGTCCGGAACACACCGTTAAGTGCTTGGCAGCAGATTTAGCTTACTAACTTAATATTAAATTCACGCAAAAGTTCCTAATACGTAACATAATATACATATAATTTCTATCCTACGTAGCACACGTAATACTACCTCCTCATCCCTATCTACCACGATTAAATGTAGATATGTCTGTCGTCCATGTCATTAAACGAAGTTTGACCAACCGCAAGTCTAAAAACAAGAACTACTATAGAGTCTGGAGTAAGTATGACAATAATAAAGTGCAATGATAGAATGGTAGGTTGTAGGTAGTGTAATAAATCATTCCTCTCTGATCACCGCATGCTCGCATAAGACGCGTGCGGATCACGTCATACCGCGATAAACCCCAAGGAGGTTGTTACAACCTTACAGCGTACAACCAGTAACTCTATTATTAACAAAAAAAAAAACTATTTTAAAAACTTTCGAACCGCAAAATGGAGGCGCAGTAATGGCAAGAGAAGTAAAGCTGTGATAGAATAACCGCAGCAAGGTAAGCGAAATTTTTGCCATGATATTGTAAACGAACCATAATTAGAATCGTAGTAAAACTAAAATATGGAAACTGACGTGGTCTTGACACATTTTCGTTTTATTTATGCGGGATTACTCACGTTTAATTTTATCGGAAACTTCGACTATAGTTTCGGCCACATCCGGCGGCCTTCATCATGGGGACAAAGCTGAGACAACGCGCGCGCGACCTCATCTTGCTTCGCACTGCGGGCCGCCGCGCGCCTCGCACGTGAAGATAGCGGTTGGTTGTTAAACGTGAGTAATCCCGCATAAATAAAACAAAAACTAAAATATGTTATTTTTTAAACTTTTTTCTATCCATTGACAAGCAAAAAACACGATTGGATATCCTCGTTACTCGTCACCCCGTCTTTTTCTTCCTCTGATCCTTTCCATCTTAAGGTTGCATGGAAGAGATCACTTTTAGCGATAAGGTCGCCAGGTACACCTATTAACTAAGTTTATTTCTTCTGTATTATCTAATTTTTAGTGTGCACAATAAAGAGATTCATCATTCATTGATAGAGATTGATATAATTTATAGAGATGTCCTTTGTTATTCAAAGTTCTGAGTACCTCTGTAATGGTCATGGACATGCGTAAAGCATTTAAGATAAAAAAAAATCCCAAGATACTTTTACTACTTAAAAATAGTACCTTTTTCAGATATTTTAGCTTTTTTTCTAAAAAATAACATAAATTACACTAACTTAAAAAATATCATGTAACAAGCATACCATTCATTATCCGTTTATAAGAAAACCTTTTTTCTAGACCGATTACTGTACTCTTAATAAATTTAATTAGATATATAAGTTATGTTTGCGTACTTCCGAGTAACAAAACGGCAAGTAACAAGTTTTATAGCGATGATAGCTCAGTGGTTAGCGCGGTCGGTTCGCATGCCGAAGGGCGTGGGTTCAAACCCCAACAATGAGCTTGAGCTGCCGGTGAAAGAAAACATCGTGAGGAAACCATAGCATGGGGGTAGGGTACTTTCTAGTACTCGGCTGGTTAGCTACCACCCTCAAAGTTGAAAATCTGCCGCCAAGCATCTAACGGTGTGTTCCGGCAGCCTCACTTGAGAGTCAGTTCCATTCCAGGCTAGGTGTGTTTACTATCTTCAACCACACCGTCACTTTTACACAGGGTGAGCTGTGGTCAAACACCTAGTCCGTAAACAATAAAAAAAAAGTGGTAGATTCTTTTGAAACCCGTATTCTTTTAGAATTAGGGAATAGCTTGTTGGCGGAGCAAACGTGGGATTTATTTAGGGAGGCTGCAAGATGGATCGACGATATCGGCGTAAGGTACAGACTAAATAGCAGCAGGGTGCAAGGATACCGCCAACATCTGGTAATTTTAGTAATAGGTAAAACCTACTTTCTTTTTAAGGCCCAACTGACATTTTGTTCCATAGTAAGAGATAACTTTGTCGAAGTGGCGTAGTATGACGGTATAACAGAGCGTCACACCGTTTGCCGTCACGGCATACGAGTAAATTTTACTGCTAATAGATGTTCCATATCAAAATAGCAAGCGAAATTGATAATAAACACATATTCAGCTGTAGGAGACAGTTCGATGCAGTTGAGTCGCTGCCGTTTGTCGTAAGGCCGGGTAAAGCCGCTTGCTCACAGTTTGCGCCGGTATTATTTTTAATCCGGTACACAATGCCAAGCACGCCGTGCGCACGGCTAATCCGAGACACTAGGGCGCATATCCATTGTTCCAGAATACGAGAACTTACATACATAATTACTATAGTAAGAACTGTAGAGGGAACTACATGAAACACAAATGCAGTAAATTGTTTCGTTACTCTCTGTTATTGTATCGTAAGACTTTAATGACGCTAATAAAATATCGTAGGTCATTACGCACAGCGCTATCTGACCCCAAACTAAGCAATGCTTGTACTATGACACTCAAATAACTGATAGAATACATAGGTCATAGATACTTTTTTTTTTATATATACAGTACACCCAGACAGAACAAACATTTGTTTATACTACAAAATGTTTGTCCTGGTGGGAATCGAACCCAAGCCCTATAGCTCTTAAAGCAGATACATTATACTACCAATGAGCCAACAGGGCTGCTTTCTTCAACTTTTGTCTGGCTGGTCGCAGATCCTGTTTAATTTAGTACCTACTTTCTAGTACTCGACTGAAATGAGGCTGCCGGAACACACCGTTAGATGCTTGGCGGCAGATTTTCAACTTGAGGGTGGTAGCTAGCCAGCCGAGTACTAGAAAGTACCCACGCCATGTACCACCACGCCATGGTTTCCTCACGATGTTTTCCTTCACCGGCAGCTCAAGTTTATTGTTGGGGTTTGAACTCACGCCCTTCGGCATGCGAAGCTACCGCGCTAACCACTCAGCCATCATCGCTACAAACAAATATCGACATTTTCGGTGGGCAAGTCATTTTTAACGTAGAACCGTGGAACCAAACTCGACGGCCGCGTGTATCGCTCGGCTCGCGATCGTGTGCGAACAATGCTGCATCTTATTTGGTTCGTACATGTATCTGGAGTCATTGCAACGTTACCTCGCTCGGTTAAATCTTAGCCGAGCGCGCTACGGGTGAGTAATAACAGATGTATATTTACAAGGACGGCAAAATTATATCAATATATATAGTGATATATATAGCGACTAGCTGTGCCCCGCGGTTTCACCCGCGCTAGATGCCTACGTCATAGTAGCTCTATGCATGCAAAGTCTCAGCCCGATCGGTTTAAAATTGACAAAGTTTCATACAACATTTCATCCCCTAATTTATCCCCTTGGGGGTAGAATTGATCAAAATCCTTTCTTAGCGGATGCCTACGTCATAACATCTACCTGCATGCCAAATTTCAGCCCGATCCGTCCAGTGGTTTGGGCTGTGCGTTGATAGATCACTATGTCAGTCAGTCAGTCACCTTTGAGTTATATATGTTTAGATATCGCCCGCAACAATGACTAAGTTTTACTATGAATAATTAAACGTGAACGTAATCCCTCATAAGTAAAACAGTATGTCTACTTAAGTTATTATTAATATCACAATTGTTATTGTTAATACTTTATTACACATTTTTTTTATGGCTGACAGGCTAGGTGTTTGACCACAACTCACCTGATGTTAAGTGACGGTGTGGTCGATGATGGTAAAGGACACCTAGCCTGGAATAGAACTGGCTCTCAAGTGAGGCTGCTGGAACACACCGTTAGATGCTTGGCGGCAGATTTTCAAATTGAGGGTGGCTAGCCAACAGAGTACCCTACCACCATGCTATGGTTTCCTCACGATGTTTTCCTTCACCGGCAGCTCAAGCTCATTGTTGGGGTTTGAACCCACGCCTTTCGGCATGCGAACCGATCGCGCTAACCACTGAGCTATCATCGCTACAAAATTACATTACGCTACACATGGTATTACTTGGTACTACATGGCAAGCGTTATCCCTTTTGCTTCATATTAAAAGATTATGATATATCGCCAAAAGAAAATAATATGTTTAATACGTAGATTAAAAAATGCTGAAAAATACTCACGACGCTATAATCCTGGAGAAAAAAAATGTAGACTACAAGCTGTAGTCACCCGACGTCGCTCCGTCCATTAAGCGCGTCGCACACTGCAGCCATTCCAATAATCGGTGTAGTTTCCGCGTAATCGTCGTTTACAACTAAATGCTTCTGATGGCGTGCAGAGAGACTTGTACAATTTAGTGTTTTCAAACGTTATGGAAACGTAATTCATATTTCTCTACGGTAGGAAACAAAAACTTCCTTAGTATAAAGAGAAAGTAGTGCACGGAAATATTTTGGTCGGTGGCAGCGTTGCAAGACGTCCCGATTTTGGCGGGACATCCCGATTTTTAAATCAAAATTCAATGTCCCGCGCGGGACAAGCTCAGTCCCGCTTTTCGGGAATAACTCGACCGTGCGTGCAGCGTGCTGAGGAAACGCGGGCGGGTGGCACAGACAAGTGTGGACTGGCCGCCCGCCCGGCGCGTAATGAAGGTAAGCGCGCGGGAGAGAGAGGGGTTCGTCACGATAGGGTAAATCTGATTTAAAATATCATATTTTTATTAAAATACATTTTCTATGGCTATTTTTGCTATCTATTGTCACGTAAACGTAATTTGAACTCAAATAAAAAGATAAATATTTAAAAACTTCTGAATATATACGTTTTTTGACTATGTCCCGCTTTCGACGAAAGAATCCCGCTTTTTTCACTCAACAAGTACCAAAATCCCGACTTGGCAAAACAAATCTGGCAACGCTGGTCGGTGGTCATGAATAAGAATTGCCACCCCCTTTTATAATAAAACTACCGACCGTCTCTGGCTTTGCAAAGGTGTGCTTTAGCAAAAAAATAATAATGCGTTCTCTACGATAGTTCACATGACTATCCGCTGAGCTTATTTGAAGATTGTCTGAAAGTTTCATCAAAATTGGTCACGCTGTTATGAGTTCCACAGCGGACACACACACATCTATGTTTATACGTAGGTGTATATAAACAGATTCACTTACTTATTAGTAGGTGATAGTATATCCCTTTCTTGAAACCAATTTAGTGTCTTCGTGGTTATGTTACCAATATTGGGATAAACAAATTTCCACTAAAAAAACATATTTTCTACTAAACTAAAACACAATGTTTTTTTTTTGTTTGACCACAACTCACCTGATGTTAAGTGATGGTGTGGTCGAAGATGGTAAAACACACCTAGCCTGGAATGGAACTATTACACTAGAACTAACAAATATACGTTTTGCTGAAAATCGAGAAAAACCCATTTTTTTACCTTTGACCTCGAGTAATATTTTTTCCAGATACCGGATCTATGAGGACTTTTTCAAATTTATTTATAATTATGTTACAAATCAAACTACATAGAATTATAACTCTAAAAATATATTTCTTCATTATCATACTTTCATAATTATAATCTTTAATACATCATTAAATTATAAATAAGAATAATTAAATTATCATCGCAAACTATCCACGCCATTATATCATTAGCAATTATTATTTTTTTTAAATATATAATTGAGTCGGTACTCAAGAATTGAATATAATTTGACTTTAAATAATAATAAAATACATTACCATTATTTTAACTACATCAAATAATTTCAAAAGTTTTAAATCATTAAACACAAACTGAGTGTACAAAACCAGTGTACAAGTTTCGCAACTTGCATTTAAACAAAACTTGTAACACCGAAAAGTATGTCAATTACAACTTACACGACTTTATACGAGGCTGCGCAAAAAGGAAAACTTTACTTTATACTCAATTGGCAATAATCCTCGACGAATTTATTCGAACAACGAAGCTTTTTTTTTTATGTTATACAGGCTTGGTGTTTGACCACACCTCACCTGATGTTAAGTGACGGTGTGGTCGAAGATGGTAAAGCACACCTAGCCTGGAATGGAACTGGCTCTCAAGTGAGGCTGCCGGAACACACCGTTAGATGCTTGGCGGTAGATTTTCAACTTGAGGGTGGTAGCTAGCCAGCCGAGTACTAGAAAGTACCCTACCACCACGCTATGGTTTCTTCGCGATGTTTTCCTTCACCGGCAGCTCAAGCTCATTGTTGGGGTTTGAACCCACGCCCTTCGGCATGCGAACCGACCGCGCTAACCACTGAGCTATCATCGCTACAAAAAGCTTTCTGGATTTCAAGATCTTATAGCAACTGTTTTTTAAAACCATATGTAGAATGGGCCAATTCAGTTTTGTACTGGCGTTTTTGCGTAACCCTGATATTTACACATTGGAATACCTTATGCTTCAGTCCAAAACAGGACGATTTCTCACGCGTTTTCAGTACATCATATTATTTTAGATTTAACTATGATTGTAGGACTCAGGAAAAACTTTTTTTTTATAATTAATTCTTTTAAAAATGTATTGCCATTTTGGTTATTCGCTAAAGGCACGACACAATATAAAATCTAATTAGCAATTTATTATGTTTTATGCATTGTTATTTATATAAATTGATACCTATTCTATGGTAAAATAAATATCGTAGGACATTTCACACAGCGCCATCTAGCCTCAAACTAAGCAAAGCTTGTACAATGGGAACCAGAAAACTGATCAAATATATATTTATAATATGAACATAACACCCAGACACAGAACAAACATTTATCGTCACATAAATGTTTGAACTGAGAATTGAACCCACACATGAGTTGCATTAAAACTGGATTTGGCAATACAGAGAGTTATTAAACCACTCGATAGCTAAAATATAAAAGAATTCGTTACGTTATGATTAATAATTCAAATGATTACATTAATTTAGTATATTATAGTTCGTAGTTGTGTATTTATGTTGCGCACCTACATCTCT
Source organism: Biston stratarius (assembly GCA_950106695.1). Lineage (NCBI taxonomy): Eukaryota > Metazoa > Arthropoda > Insecta > Lepidoptera > Geometridae > Biston > Biston stratarius. Next base: position 13,665,829 of record OX467110.1, on the reverse strand, counting down.
ATTCACCATGGGGATGACTAGTAGAAAATACATTTATCATTAAGTCATCCTATTGTACATATTATTAAGTTGTAAGTGTGCTATAAGTTAAAAAACAAGCTTCGGCAAATTAAAATTCATTCTTGTAGATAGTTATCTATCGTTACAATTATTTAAAAAAAAAACTATTTGTTTATTAATGGCAAAACATTTGACAATATAACCAACAAATTATCATAAAGTGTAAAACAAATAACTTTTTACAATCATAAGTCCGCACTCATAACTTTCTGAAACGTGTATTTATATTTATTCATTCGTGCTTCTAAACTTTTATTATAACCTCAATATTGCAAAACATATATTCAGACATTTGAAGAATTACAATAAAAAAATGCCCTCAACGAGTAACGCCATCTACTGATTTGACGCTTCACTACTAAGAAGCGGCCGACGTAACGCGCGACACACGCACGGAAAGTGGTGCCATCAAGTCCCTCCACATGTCACTAAAAAATTTAAGTCGAAAAATAGGTCAATTTACTGTAGTACCGTCTTTGTATATGAGATGATGTATCAGTACTGGTGTTATATGACCTGAAATCATTCCATTGCATTATTAGTTTAGCGTCTCATATCAAGGTCTCGTATCTCCTAGCTGATGTAGACCTGCAGTTGGTCGGCGACCTGTAAGAGCACCTTCAGGCCGGGTAAGAAGGCAGCCGCGGCGGCGAAGTCCGCGCCGCCGGCTAGCGAGGTGACGGCCGCCACCGCCCCCGCGTAGTCGCGCGCTTGTATGTGCGCCACACACGAGTGCAGGGTCTGGAGCGCGGAGTCCGATAACTGGAAATTATACATTGAAAATGTTACGTGTCCAAACGTAACCGACAAAATTACAATGACACACGTCCGCTAAAGTGCCTGTCAAACGAGATGAGTGGCGGTTTACTATTGAACCGATCTTAGAGTCACTAAAATTTCGAAACCATTTTACATATAATGTGCGCCTCTGGCTTTTATTTCAAATACTATTAGGTACGTACTCGAAATACGTATCAATACGTACGCTCGTGATTTTTTTTTTTTGCTTTGGCAGCAATGCTTTTGGCTTTTCTTCAGTGATACACAGAACTTTGAGTAGCAAAACAAAGTACAAGGCGGCATCGCTGCTTCGGCGCTCGTTACTTTGAGAAATGTATAATCGACTAGCTGTGCCCTGCGGTTTCACCCGCGTTAGTTCAGATCCCGTGGGAATGTCGGGATTAAAATTAGCCTATGTTAATCAGGGATAATGTAGCTTTCTAATGGTGAAAGAATGTTTAAAATCGGTTCTGTAGTTTTGGTGCCTATTCAATGCAATCAAACAAACAAAAAATCAAATCTTTCCTCTTTTTAATATTAAGATGGATGATAGCTCAGTGGTTAGCGGTTAGTTCACACGCCCAAGGGCATGTGTTCAAGCCCCAACAATGAGCTTGAACTGCCAATAAAGGAAAACATCGTGAGGAAACCACAGCATGACGGCAGGGTACTTGCTAGTATCTATTGCCTACTAATCTGTTTAAAGTCGGTGCTTAGCCTAGCCTAGGTGCCGGTGCTTGGCACCGACTTCAAACAGATCAGTAGGTACCTAGCAGGTATAATAATACTTTGTAAAGTAAGTTTATTTTTCGCTTTTTAGTGCTGATGTTTTTTTCTGAAAGTCGGTTTTACTTTTCTTTTTAAGTTTGTTTATTTTTAAATTTTTAGTTAATTTATGATCACGCCAACAACACTTGAACAGTATGAGTCTAGCTAGACTAGATAAGATTCAAAAACGTCTTGCCAAAGACAATTACATCGTCTACGTAAACAAAAATTTTAATAAAATGAAAACAACTAGGCCAAACTATGTTAAATTTTTATGGGACCAAATGGCAACTGTTCCGCATCTAACTAAAGAAGAATCACGTAAATCGGATCATAAATATCAGCGTAATCGGCGTACATACGAGTACATAAAAAAAAACAAGTTGAGAACCTCCTCCTTTTTGGAGTCGGTTAATAACATAGATTCCATGTTACCTTGTATTCCCTCAGCATGTCATATAGCGTTTCTAGTCTTCGCTGAACATCTTCAAGTTTCCTCTTGACTTGCGGACTGGCAGCTCGCTCGGCACATTCTGCACGCATCCTGTCGAACGTCGCTTGCAGCACGGCGTGCTGCTCCGGGATGGGGGCTTTCTGCACCGGGGCCGGCTCCGGAGCCGGCGCAGGCTCCGCCTACACACAACGAATCCATGTGCAACAAATTACAATAGCCGTCGACTCTTCTGGTAACATGGTCAAAACATCGAGGTAAATAAAAAACATTTTCGGTTATACTTGTGCGAGATTTTTAGGTTTAATTATATCGAATAATCCGACTATAGTTTCGACCACATCCCGCACACATCCACATGAGTCAAAATTTAAAATTTAAAAATCCCCACGCTACCAAACTTAGCTAAGAACCACCGCAAAAAAACTGGCTTTCGAATGAAAAAAAAACGCATCGTAATCGATCCATCCGTTTGAGAGCTACGATGCCACAGACAGACAGACATCGACGTCAAACTTATAACAACTACTTTTTTTGCGTCGGGGGTTAAAAACCACGTCACTTTCTATAGTAAAACTAATACATCGTATATTCATGATAAAGTTACGACAGCCTAGATGGGAGACCGTATGGCTTTCAATCTGGAGGTCTTTTTTTTATGGCTGACAGTCTAGGTGTTTGACCACAACTCATCTTATGTTAAGTGACGGTGTGGTCGAAGATGGTAAAGCACACCAAGTCTGGAATGGAACTGGGTCTCAAGTGAGGCTGCCGGAAAGCACCGTTAGATGCTTGACGGTAGTCTTTCAACTTGAGGGTGGTAGCTAGCCAGCCAGCCGAGCACTAAGAAAGTACCCTACCACCACGCTATGGTTTCCTCACGAAGTTTTCCTTCACCGGCAGTTCAAGCTCATTGTTGGGGTTTGAACCCACGCCCTTCGGCATGCGAAACGACCGCGCTAACCACTCAGCTATCATCGCTACAAAAAAAAGATCTTAGGTACGCATCCCACGGCACGCACCTCTGTTCTTTCTAAGTAATGTACGTATTGTCGATTACTTCAAACGGTAAAGGAAAAACATCAAGACGAAACAGAAACATTAAAAAAAAAATCGTTCTCGATGATATGTGAAGTCCAATGGAAATCTTTGTTATGTAGATATGATTCTTAAAATCTTCTTTTTTTTTGTGGATTCGGGTAAAATTACTCACTTGTTGCTGGTAAGCTTGCTGCTGATATGGCTGTTGGTACTGCTGCTCGTACTGGTTTGGATACTGCTGCCCGGCGTACTGCTGCGCCTGATACTGGCCCTGGTACTGCTGCTGCCCCGGGTACTGTCCCGGGCCCGGCGCCAGCGGTATGTGCTGGGGAGGTTCCACGCCGTACAGCGGGTGGGTGATGGGAGCTTGAGAATGGACCTCTTGCTTTGGCTGAAATTCACATGTTTTATATTAAGATCAGAAAACTATTTACTCCTTAAATAAGGTGTTAAGTTAAAATGAACGTTGCGTGGATTTCATTTGGGCTAACTTTTAGTAGCTTCGTCAGAATAGCTACCAAAAGTTATTCTATCACGACCGAAGTGACATCGTTAATGTTGAATATACCCCACATCCGAATCAGCCCTGTATTTATAAACTGTCCCACTGCTGGGCGTGGACCTCTTCATATTGTGAGAAGGGTAAGGCCATAGTCCACCACGCTGGGCAAGTGCGAGTTGGCAGATTTCACACGTCTTCGAGAACTTTTTTATGAACTTTCGTTCTTTTACCGTTTCAAGACAGCGGCAATACGCACATAACTTAGAAAAGAGGTGTGTGCTCTGGGATTCGAACCCAGGGCCTACAAATTGGATGCTAGACGATCTCCCAACTAGGATGCGGAAACTTTTCTCCAAGTACGCACAAAGATTTCATTTATTTTATTAGGGATTCGAACCCAGGGCCTACAAATTGGATGCTAGACGATCTCCCAACTAGGATGCGGAAACTTTTCTCCAAGTACGCACAGAGATTTCATTTATTTTACTATGGTCACATGAGAACTATAAAGCGAAATATGTTTTTATTTAAAACTAGGTGACCCACGCCGCACTGGCAGTTCCACATACCAAGTTCAATTCCAAATCTAAATCATAAAGGGATCAACTCAAAAACACACACAAAAAAATCATCAAAATCGGTCGAACCATTTTCGAATTTTAGCGAGACTAACGTACGGCAATTGATGTTTATACATATAGAGAGATATTATTAGTGTAGGTGAATAGATTTTTTCAAGATTAGTCACAATAAAATTGATACATCCAAGAATCACTCAAACAAATCGTATGACGGTAATGGTCGTACGAAACTCAACACAAAACTTTTGAAGCAAGTCAGAAAAACGACTTAAAACTGCGACGAAGTTAAATGATGTTAGGGCTAGTGAACAGAAAAAAGGTTTTTTTTTTTTTAATGGAAATACAAGGAGCAATATAACAGGTTTTTTTTTTCAATTACACTAGAAAAAAAAACACTGTATTTTACAGCTGTCTGAATGTTTTACAGCTTAGAATGAGGGATTGGTTTTTACAACACGCTTTGAATGGATTGGGAAGCTGCGTGCCGACTTGAAAGAACACTTATTTTTTAGACACTACCAGAGCTATGTCTTTCGACCTTTGTAAATGTTAATTATTGGGTGGATATTTAAAACTAAGGAGATAATGATCTTTGGACAACTTTGGATGCTTTAGTCGGCAGATATACACTAACTAAAATGTTCTATGGTTATTAGCCATAGCAGGAGGTCGTTTAAGTACACCGCAGTACTAGATATTCTGCCGCCAAGCAGTAGTGTGTAAACATTACTGTGTTCCAGTTTGAAGAATACTGCAGCGAAATCACAGGGTTGTTGAGGTTAACTATCCAAAATCTCAAAGTAATGTACTCCAAAGCAACGATGCCCTTAACTTTGTTTTGTTAATCAAAGTTCTGAGTATCGCTGCAATTTTTGTCTCCTACGTAATCAGCAATTTTACATTTTTAGGGTTCCGTACCCAAAGGGTAAAAACGGGACCCTATTACTAAGACTTCGCTGTCTGTCCGTCCGTCTGTCTGTCTGTCACCAGGCTGTATCTCAAGAACCGCGATAGCTAGACAGTTGAAATTTTCACAAATATGCATTTCTGTTGCCGCGATAACAACAAATACTAAAAACAAAATAAAATAAATATTTAAGGGGGGCTCCCATACAACAAACGCGACTTTCTTGCTTTTTTCATGGTACGGAACCCTTCGTGCGCGAGTCCGACTCGCACTTGGCCGGTTTTTTTTGGGCCGTTTTAGATCTAGTTCAGTTAATTTTAGTTTAAAGTTGGTCTTCATGCCCATTATTTTTAACAAAAGCATTACAAAGTTTTTGATATTATTCTTAAGTCATACAGATAATATAAAAGCGAAAATTTGTATATATAAATTAACGATACATAATACAGTTTTTAGTATTATATCACATCATCAGCCATAGGAGGTCCTCTGCTGGACATAGGCCTCCTCCTGGGGGGGTTTTGCCAATACTCGCCACGCTTGGCAGGCGGGTTGGCGAGCGCAGTTAGGTGTGATTGTTCAAAGAAGACGCTGCTGCCCATCTTCCGGATTACATCCCATAGCCGACTCTTAAGGCAACCACGGGAAGAGAGGGTGGGGGTACTATTCTTACGCCGGCACCACCACGGCTTAATTATATCACGTCAAAGAAAAAAATTTAAATTAGTAATGTAGTTAAATAAATTATAATGTCTACATCTTTTTTTTTAACATCCTCCTTTTTTAATTTGGAAATTGTTAATGTGCGAAAAAGAATGGGAAAGAGATAGCTCAGGCGAGGTCAAGTTCATAACCGCTTCGATGCAAGTGGAACAGCAACACTGAAACATTTGTCGCAGGCAGTAAGTAACCTCGGCCGCGCCGCGCCGGGACTGCATCGCGAGCCCCCACCGCCGCGTACCCGCGTGCTGCGCCGACATGCCGCCAGGCGGCGCACATTCACCTATACACTGATATCGCTCTTTACTACACCGCTTTCAAATTTTGAAATCGTGGCTAACCAGCGAAAAAATATTCATACATACGTGCCTCGTCCTAGTGTCAGAAAAGGCCGGATTAGATTAATAAAGGCTTTTTTTTAATGGCTGACAGGCTAGGTGTTTGACCACAACTCACCTGATGTTAAGTGACGGTGTAGTCGAAGTTGGTAAAACACACCTGGCCTGGAATGGAACTGGCTCTCAAGTGAGGCTGCCGGAGCACACCGTTACATGCTTGGCGGCTGATTTTCAACTTGAGGGTGGTAGCTAGCCAGCCGAGTACTAGAAAGTACCGTACCACCACGCTATGGTTTCCTCACGATGTTTTCCTTCACCGGCAGCTCAAGCTCATTGTTGGGGTTAGAGCCCTTCGGCATGCGAACCGACCGCGCTAACCACTGAGCTATCATCGCTACAAAAGACTGTTGTTTTGGTTTTCGTGCTTTTGTGCTTTCCTCCGGCATTGCTGCGAGTAGCATGTTCTAATGCCGGAGCTATAGCACTTGACATTGATATCAAATTTAAAATAACCTCAGTTTTTGTTATACTCTGTTGTTTGTTCTATAAGAGTAACAAATGTAACAATCGTTTTTTTTTCTTTAAGAAGACTGTCGCGTCTTTCATTTGTGCTAATGTCGCGAATTTTGAATTATCAAGTACATATTATGAAGCAGATCTAATCCCCAATTTCATATGACGTCTTACTAATGGAGGCTTTTAATGGAGTTTAGGCTTTATCACTTGTGTACACTTTAACTTACGAGTAATAAAACAAATTAGCTACGCAAAACACTAAACCTTAGGCGACACCACAAAAGAAACACAACAGAAGTATACATCAAAGATAAACACAAAACAAACTTAATTAAGAAAATTAATAAAACCCGTACAACCCTTTTTTTTTTTAATATAGCCAATGTCTTTCGGGGTGATGTAAGGATTCTAACGATACTCCATACAACCAAATCTGTTCCCGCATTTAAGTTATGGAATAAGGAAACTCACATACATACATTAACCCTGAAAACATAACACTCCTTTTTTGGCAGTCGTGTAATTAAGTCTTATCAAAAAGAAAAAGAATTGCGAGCTCACCTTAGGTTTCCCAGAAGAAAGCATAGGTGGGTCGTTCCACCCGGCCTGTACAGGTTTGATTCCCGGATTCGCTTGCATCGCCGGCTCCACCGTCTGAGGCGTATAGTAGCTGCCGTTCACCGTAGGCATGAGGCCAGGATTTACTGGGTTTAGTCCCGGATTCACGGGGTTTGCGGGGTTCAGTCCCGGATTTAAGGGGTTTAGTCCATGGTTTACAGGGTTAAGTCCAGGGTTAACGGGGTTTAGTCCATGGTTCACAGGGTTAATAGGTGTGAATGTGTTGGGAACGCTCGTGTTCTGGTACTGGTCCGGCAGAGGGCTGTTGTAGCCGTAGCTGGGTTGTGAGGTGACGGGGTTGTTGAAACTGTAATTGTTGTAATGAGGGGCGGCTTGGACGGACGGGTCCACTTTGTACTTGGAACGGGAAGTGATGCCACCTGAAATGTGAAACTTTTGTTGCCTTATCCAGTTTTTACTACAACTTCATTTTTTCCAACTTCTCTTCAAGAAACAACTTTTATTAGGTGGTAGAATACTTAGCAGTATTAGATATTCTGATGCCAAGTTTTGTTACTTAAAGTCCTGGGTATCGTTGCAATGGTCATGGACTGGCATTATCTCTTACCATCGGGAGAGTGTTCCGTTCGTCTAATTACAATACTTTTACCTAAAGAACATAATATAATACACCAACCCGTACAAAAACACGATGCGATCTAAATCGGACTATTTTGAAGTCTATTCAGATCTTATGACAAAATCAGGCGATATAGTTCAGTATTGCAACTTATCTATCATCCACATCCAAAAATCACATCATCAGCCATAGGACGTCCACTGCTGGACATAGGCCTCCTCCTGGGGGGGTTTCGCCAATACTCGCCACGCTTGGCAGGCGGGTTGGCGAGCGCAGTTAAGTGTGATTGTTCAAGGAAAACGCTGCTGCCCATCTTCCGGATGACATCCCTTAGCCGACTCTTACGGCAACCACGGGTAGAGAGGGTGGGGTACTATTCTTATGCCGACACCACCACGGCAAAATGAATGCATCCAAAAATGGGTGTCTAAATGTATTTACAACAACAAAAAAAAGTATTCTATCAGTTACCTGGTTCCTATGATGTTTTGTTTATGAAGCTTTGTTTAGTTTGGGGCTAGATGGCGCTGTGTGAAATGTCTTAGAATATGTATTTATTTATAAAACATCAATAGACCAGCTTAGTTTAAAAACTTACCCTGTGGGCCGACGCTGCCGGGACGCGGCGGTTGCGGCATTTGAGTCTGCGGCGGTTGTAGAGGTTGCAGAGGTTGTATGGGCGGCAATGGCGCAGGTTGTAGCGGTTGCTGCGGCCACCCGGGCTGCGCAGGAGTCGTGGCTTTCATCCACGGCTGCTCGTACCCCGCCGCCGGTCCTGATCGCCATTCATACAATGTATTGACATATTTTTATGTTGAATTTTTTTTTTCATTGACATGTATTCAATGTTTTTGACATATTTAAAATAATATTACAAAAATTTGAGTTGGAGTTAAAAAATAAATAAATAAATAATAATAAATAAGTCATTGCGAGAGTAACGGATGCTAATTGTATTTTTTTTTAGATAAATTTGGTGAGATAATTCTAAGTCTAAGATAAGTTTTGTAGCGATGATAGCTCAGTGGTTAGCACGGTCGGTTCGCATGCCGAAGGGCGTGGGTTCATACCCCGACAATGAGCTTGAGCTGCCGGTGAAGGAAAACATCGTGAGGAAACCATAGCGTGGTGGTAGGGTATTTTCTAGTACTCGGCTGGCTAGCTACCACCCTCAAGTTGAAAATCTGCCACCAAGCATCTAACGGTGTGTTCCGGCAGACTCACTTGAGAGCCAGTCCCATACCAGGCTAGGTGTGCTTTACCATCTTCGACCACACCGTCACTTAACATCAGGAGAGTTGTAGTCAAAAACCTAGCCTGACAGCTATAAAAAAAAAGTCACACAAGCAAGTCATGGTAGAGTCCGGTCATGCCCTAGTAAAGAAATGGTGATTTGACCACAAGTTTCGAGGAAGTTTTAGAAGTGTCTACTTGTCATCTACTGTAACTCCCAGATATTTAAAGTTTCTACTAAAGTAAGATTGTTGCAGTTACATATGAACAGTTTTAGCATAATAGTAAGTAAGGGTTGTACCTTGGTTGTAGCTGGTTGTGGTATTGTAGTGCGCCTTTGGTTGCGAATGAGAGCTGAGGGTCCGCGCACGGTTGCCGTACTGTTGTGTCTGCTGTAAGAAAAGCCAATGTTACATTCAATTTTCTACTAACAAAAAGGTAAAGATGCACTTAATCATACAAATAAGTAACGTACCAGTACTTAATTAATACTTAATGTCTTAAGTTTAAAGTTGTAATTTGTATTAAAAACGATATTCTTTGTGCCTTTCATTAATGTTTTTTTTTAGTCACTGTTCAGTTGTATTTGATTGTGTGGTCGTTGTTTCAAATATTCAAAACTGTCAGGTCCAGGATTTTTATAATATATGATGAATGTCAATTTTCAAAAATCAAAATCAAAATCAAAAGTCATTTATTCAGTTTAGGCCCTGGTAAGGCACTTATGAACGTTAAGTTACATGTTTGAATCTACCACCGGCTCGTAATTACACTTCAACTGAGAAGACTCCGGCAAGAAACTCAGCAAGGCATTTTTTTGTGGATCTTTCTTTTCATATTAGGTTACAGTTTACAGTTATAAATATTAATACATACATTATGCTTACTACAATTGTCACTTAGCCAGAGGGATGCAAGTGCAGAGAGAAGCTACAACAACCATATATTCCTGGTAATTAGTTAGACCTAACGCCATTAGAGTTTGGCACAAAATTAGGGAATGCAAAACTGCCGTTAGCTTATTTGGTAGAATATCTGCTTCAAGAGCTGTAGGGTGTGGATTCGATTCCCACCAAGACAAACATTTAGGTGACGATAAATGTTTGTTCCGTGTTTATATGTACGTGAAAATCGATAAAATACACTTTTATTTGGCGGTAGATTTCCTTAGGTCGTATAGGTAGGTACCACCGCAGTACCAGATATTCTGCCGCCAAGCAGTAGTGTGTAAACATTACAGGGCTGTTAAGAATCACCATCGAAAGTGTCAAAGTATTGAGCGCCAAAGCAGCGATGCCCTGAATCTTGTTTTGTTACTCAAAGTTCTGTGTATCGCTGTAATGGTCATGGACAGACGTTATCTTTTACCATCAGGAAAGCGTCTCGTTCGTCTCATTACTTTTCTATAAAAAAAAATGATTCACACAAAAAAGTAAATATATGTATTCTATCATCGTTATTTCGTTCCCATAGTACAAACTTTGTTTAGTTTGGGCTAAATGTCCAATATCCTATGTTCAATGTCCTACGACATTTATTTATTGACGTAATGCATCAAACTGTTAAATACAAATATTTTATTGATAACACCAATGTTACAAGTCAATTCCGTAATATCATTACATTGAGTTTTAGAACACTGATTACATGTCAATGGAATAAAAACAAAATGTCAAAGTATATAAACATGTCAATATAAGAATATTGTCAATATAATAATACTGCCAATATAAAATACGTCAATACAAAAATACGTCGGCATAAAAATATGCCAATATAAAAAATATTGTCCATATAATAAAATGTCCAGAATTTACTTACTAGTAATTTAATAATCTTTTAATTTAAAATATTCATCAATGTCATAAAACATTGTCTCTAGCAGCCAAGATCTTAACTTGGTTCTGCGCGCGCGCGGTGGAAGGTGCATCCCGGACGGAGGCGGGTACACGGTTGTAGACCGCGGGCCCAGAATGTATACTGACATCTCCGACTTGACGAGCCGGTTGTCAGTTGATAGTGACGGTGTCAGGTGATATAATACGAGTACCTGAGGTCGGGGGTCGACGAGGCCCAGCGCGTGCGTGAGGCGGTCGCGTAGCTCGGCGTCGGCCACTCCCTCCAGCATGTGCAGCGCGCTGTGCAGGCAGCCCTGGGACGCCAGTCTCGACGCATACTCGTTCAGAATGCACTCCAGTTTACCGCCCGCCTGTAAACGTACAGAATTTTTACTTGTGACATGCTAGGTGTTTCACCACAGCTCATCTAATGTTAGGTGACGGCGTTAATCAAAAAACCGGTCAAGTGCGAGTCAACTTATGGTATTTTTTAAAATGGTAATTTATGCTTTTCGAATATTTTCCTTTATCTGTGTTATAAGACTTCGTATCAAATTTCAAGATTCTGAGTTCACGGGAAGTACCCTGTAGGTTTTGATTCCCTTGCGAGTGTCGAAAATGTACAGCATAAACGGCTGTATATTTTGATTGCGTTGACTTAGAAGTTTGATTTTTTCATAAGCTCCAAGGGACAGTAGACCTGAGTATTTGATATGAATTTCAGCTTGATACCTCCACGCGCGCCTAAGAAAAAGGGTCTTGACAGACAGACGGACGACAGAGTACAATACAATACAAAAATTAAAAACATTTAAAAAAAAAGAGAAAGTAACAAAACAAAAATACGAAATAGAAAAAACAAATAAATGGTGTACCAGGGCGGCCTTATCGCCTAGAGCGATTTCTTTTTTTTTATGGCTGACAGGTTAGTTGTTTGACCACAGCTCACTTGATGTTAAGTGACGGTGTAGTCGAAAATGGTAAACACACCTAGCCTGGAATGGAACTGGCTGTCACGTGAGGTTGCCCGAACACATAGATGCTTGGCGGTAGATTCCAGACATAATATAAGTAGAGTCGGGCCGGCCCCGCGACACGGTGCGAGGTGTACCTGCGTGCGCCTCCCGCGGTGGTGCGCCGCGCGGCGCGCCAGCAGCGCGAGCGACGTGTCGCGGGCGAGCGCGCGCACGTCGGCGGAGCACGCGCGGCCCCACCGCGACAGGAAGGCGTCCACCGCCGCGCCCACCAGGTAGCACACCGTGGCCGCCTCGCCCAGCGCCGGCTCACTCTCCTGGGATAGACGGTCGCCGAGGCATTCTGGAATAGTCACATGCTTCATGACGTCACAGCGAACCCATTATGATACATTTTACAATAATAAATATATCAATTTATTTCAGAACCAGTCCATATCAATTAGTAATTCAATGATATAAATTCTAGTAAAACTACAATAAATTCCAGAAATTCAATTCCAAGTGACAAAAATATCAAAAATTATATTATTTTTAAAAAAATATGTCAAATAATAGTAGTTTTTTTTTTTTAATACAGAATAAGTTCGCGTTTGACCACATCTTGTCTGATGTTAAGCAACGATGTGGCCTAGGATGGAACACGCTTACCTAGAAGGAATCTGTATACTCTTGATTTGAAGACACTCATATTGTACTTTTCGGGAAACACAGACTCCGGCAAAGAGTTCCACATCCTCGCTGTGCGAATAAAGAATGTGGATTCAAAGCGCTTAGTGCGCACATTAGAAATACATAGAATTGAGTAAGAATTTATGTTGATTTGTTTTCCAACCTTATTATTATCTAGTTGGGGGTAGGCCTTTGTCCAGCAGTGGAATTTATCGGGTTAAATGCAATACAATTTTTATTTTACACTACTAGGAGAGGAAACATTGATTACCCGCGGCGCCGGCTAGCGCTTCGCCTTCGCAGTGCGTGACGAGCGCTGCGAGGGTCTGCCGCCAGCAGCTCGGGGCTGCGCTGGCGGCCAGGGTTTCCCAGCGGGATTGCAGCAGGGCTCCGCTCAGTAGAGACACGGGGTCTGACGCCGTCACGTTCAGGTGATACTTTTGCACCTTGAGCAGGAGTTCTGGGCTACCTGTGGGGACAAATAAATTTAACACACCATGATGGCAATATATTTGCAGGACTCTTACACAATGCCTCTTAGAAAAGGAGGTCAAACACAGAATCGAACAATCTGATTGAGATTAACTACAAACATAAAAGAACATATTTAGCGATGATAGCTCAGTGATTAGCGCGCTAGGTTCGCATGCCGAAGGGCGTGGGTTCAAACCCCAACAATGAGCTTGAGCTGCCGGTGAAGGAATACATCGTGAGGAAACCATAGCGTGGTGGTAGGGTACTTTCTAGTACTCAGCTGGCTAGCTTCCACCCTCAAGTTGAAAATCTGGCGCCAAGCATCTAACGGTGTGTTCCGGCAGTCTCACTTGAGAGCCAGTTCCATTCCAGGCCAGGTGTGCTTTACCATCTTCGACCACACCGTCACTTAACATCAGGTGTGCTGTGGGTAAACACGTAGCCTGTCAGCGATAAAAAAAACATTTAAGAAAACATATTCTTAAGTATGTGGTAAGGACTCCAAAGCCTTGAACATCGACGCAAAGTTGCTTGTTTGTCGGATTTCTTCCGGATACACTCTGCATCGCCTAATACATACTACGCATTCTGTCAGACAGCCAAGAGATTTAAAAGCGACACTTCGTCATGGTAGTTAATCTCTCATCTCATTGGTATTCTCTTTCAAGTCATATTTCAAGTTAAAATATGAGGCTGAGGTTGTGAAGATACAGAGGTCGCGCTGTCACAGTTTGGGGCGAACAATACATTTTTAAAAAAGCTGTCCGTCACGGGACGCCCAGCAGATGTGAAACATTTAAACAGAACAGGGAAGCAACGAAGTGTATAGTATACGAGCATACACACACAAGGGAATTGAGAGCAGTTGCGTAAAGAAGGCATGACGGCATAAGAGCGTCATGTCGTTTACCGTCACGGCATACGTATCGGTTTTACTGCCAAGGCGAGCCAATAAATGTTTTACATTAAAACTCACCCAAAGAAGCTATAATAAGAGCATCGGCTATCCTTTTCCCTTCTATACAAAGCTCCACCGCCTCCTCGAGGTTACCGCACACTAGCGCGCGGCAAATCAAGCTTGTCGAATCTGAAATAGGTACTTAGATTAGGATATAGTTAATATGTATATATACTATAACTCCCCGCTTGTAATTATAGGTACAAGTGGGGAGTACAACTTTCCATTTGTAATTTAAGGTACAAGAGGGGAGTTTAGTATACAGCTTTCAATACTCAATGTTTTATTGCATATTGGAAGTTTACAGTACTTTTTCTGGGTAGTTTTGTAAAAAAAATGTTTTGTACCTTCTCCATTAGGGATGACGACGTTGGAAGCTATTGAATCTAAATCTAGATTCGACAACTTTCTTTCGATCAGTGTGTGCGCGTCCTGTGATGGAAAACAATCAATTATTGTTAACAGCTATTTTTGTCTGTAATTGCCGGAACAATATGAGATGATCTTGTTCACGTTCGCCGTCGAACCATCGTTGGCATCTACGGAAATTCTTCCTTGTCGCATTTCAGTTATCATGAATAGAATCAGTGGCGTAGCGTGCCTTGGATATCAAAATTAGTTGGGGGCCCTTCATTCACTTCATAGCTCCACGGGGGTCATGATTATTATTTTTTCACAAACTTGTTAACGAACATATAATCAAACGAAGCCGTTGTTGCCGCGGCCTGAAGGTTTACGAATCTTTGCTTATACATATTGGGACCCCAATATTCTAGGGGCCCCGTATCATTGATACAGCTGATACGGCGGTAGCTACTAGAATAGAATGTAGTTGTAGCGATAGTGGTGGTAATAATGTTTTTTTTTTAAATGTCTCCGTTTGGCCATGAACTCGCCTGATGGGTTAGTGACAGTAAGACTGAGGATGGAACAGACTGATAGCTCTCAGAGAAAAAGAAGGTTGCAGTTTTTCCACTTAAATGAAATCAATAACTTAAGATTATAAAAAAATTAGTAAAACCACCAATAATTTAAAAAAAAGAGTAATCTATCAAAGTTAGTTTGCCTGTCAATGTCAACTCACCGATAAGTCTGTGCTGGTGTCAGTGGACAGCTCGGCTTCAGTTTCGGTCGACTCGCCCTGATGCGGTTAGTGACAGACAGTCATGTGAGTGTTTACAGACAGAGAAATATAGGATTGTCAGTAAAGGCATAGATACAAAGTACTTTATCTATGGTAGAGGCAAGGATATACACCGTCAACACAAAGTAATAAGTCACAAGCACTGGAAACCCGATATATTATTATATTAATTTTTAATATAAACGTAACAGAATGCTAACGGCTATACAGCGATTTAAATTACTTTGTTACAGCATTTGTGTAGTAGTTTACACATGAAAGCAAGAGTTATGTTTTAAAGAGGCCATTACAAAATATTAAAAGGTAAGAAAAACACAAAGCAATGTTAACTTTGTGTTATACACTTGTCAGTGCTTAGCATTTTGGCTAAGCACGCCGATTAGTTGAAATCCTAAACAGCTTTTCCAACAGGTATTTTTTTTTAAAATGATTTAACTTTTAAATTTGTGTCGATAGATGGTGGCATAATCGTAATCTAATACATTTAAACGAGCAATTCTTGTATATAATTATGTATATATATAATCTGAATCTCGGAAACGGCTTCAACGATTTTTATGAAATTTAGTATGCAGGGGTTTTCGGGGGCGATAAATCGATCTAGCTAGGTTTCATTTTTAGAAAACGTCGTTTTATTCGTGTTTTCAGGCAAATAAAAACTGAGCTAAGCTTGGTCATCCAGGTACTAAGATATTATGTTGTGTGTTGTGTAAATTATCACAAAGTTTTAAATAGGAAATATTGACATTTTCTAATTTAGATATAAGAAACTATTGATTGATATTATTCCATAAATTACAAAATGCAATATAATGAATTATTAGCTGCGATTATAATTTTTACTTTTAAATTAAATTTTAATAAATAGTTGAATAAAGGCTAGAAAATTGTTGCATACCATGGCGCTATAGAATATAACATTATACAATAAATAATTAAGATAATAATATAGCGAAGACTATCGACCAACATCTAAAGAGATGGTTGGGTCAAGGGTCAGATCCAAAAGGCAGTGATCCTTGACACGGCGCGCATTGTGAGGAGGTTCCTCACTCCGCAGCCCAACCTCCGGCAGCTCGAGCCCTGCCCAGCTGCCGGAGGCACCCTAATCTTTAAGTTTTTATATTATTTATGTTTTTTTTTTGTATATTTAATATAAAAAAATCTCAAATTAAGAAAATAAATAAATAACTGCATACAAATAATCGTCATATATGACTTATAAACTGTATTATTATCGTAAATAACTAATGTCTTTGCAAAATAAATGATTTGAATTTGTGTTTTTGGGTTCCCTACTTAATAATTCTCAATGCTAGAAAGTGCAGTCTAGCTTTTTATAACATAAGAAATAAGTAGACATGACAACCTTTTTACCGTGTTATTGTTTATTATGGAACGGTAGAGCACCATCTAATAAAGTTTAGCGGAAGATGTCTCTGCGAAAAGCTCTCATTGGTTAGAAAGTAGCTGATATAACTCACTCGACTCAAACCAAGCGGGTCGGGCTGCGCTGGCGTATCGCCTGTGGCAGGGCTCTTGAATTTCGACGGGATTTCATCTTGTTTGAAACCTGAACACAAAGGACAAAGTAGTTTAGAATATTTTTTATATAAAAGTAATGAGATGAACGAGACGTTCTCCTGATGGTAAGAGATAACGCATATCCATGACCGTTGCAGCGATATACAGAACTTTGAGTAACAAAACATATACCTAGCTACAACCAAAAAGAAAATTCAAGACTGACCGAGTAGATTAAGGACTTCGGTCTTGAAGGCGGGTAGGAAGTTGGCACGTAGGAAGAACCACAAGTAGCGCTCGTGCTGGTCCTCAGCAGCCGCGCCGCGCGCCCCGCAGTACCTGCCGCCAGATAAACATTATTTATTTGAACAAAAAAACTATAACTATACTACAGCGAAGCTAGTAGGCACTTAAACTATTATTAAGTTTATAATAATAATACTCATTTATTTCAGGTTCCCATTGTGCCGTGATGGTGCCGGCGTAAGAATAGTACCCCACCCTCTCTACCCGTGGTTGCCGTAAGAGTCGGCTAAGGGATGTAATCCGGAAGATGGCAGCAGCGTCTTCCTTGAACAATCACACCTAACTGCGCTCGCCAACCCGCCTGCCAAGCGTGGCGAGTATTGGCAAATGTCCAACAGTGGACGTCCTATGGCTGTTGATGATGACTACACTACTATACATCCCAAACAAACTTGAGACTGACAGTAAATCAGCTTGTTTTTTATTTAACATCTACCAAGTAAACCATATCTGAGGGAAGAGAGCGACACACGACGCCGCCGTAAGAAGCCTTCTATGGCAAGAATGAATGCTCGAGGCATGCACACAATTCTTATTTTTAAACTCTAATACAATTTTTTTAATGTAAGAGCCATCGGTGGTATAGTCCCTCCGTACTGAAGTAAAACACTGTATCTTACTCAGCTAGCCTTGCCGCGGCGTCGCTATCCTGGCTGATGGCGGCTCCCAGCACGGCGTCCAGGTCGGTCGCAGCCTCTACTATATCCGGTTCACTCACCACCTGTGACGTGTTTTTTATTTTTATTATTATTATCAGCCTGTACTGTCCCACTGCAGGGCAAATGCCTCCCTTCCCATCTTTCTCTATCTCTTGCAATCTGAGTGCAGTCTTTCAAGCAGAAGTCAAGTTCGTCCCTCCAACTCCGTCTGGGCCGTCTAGGAGGTCGTTGAGACATTTCAAAATTCTAATAAAATTCGTTATGTACATCTTAAACAATAAACTATTTCTTTTCATGAACAGAATGAATAGGTATCTTTAAGTCTACGTGCTTCATCTTCGACCTCATCATCGCTCGTCATCAGGTGAGTTGGTGGGCAAGAGTGGACTTATATGAGTTAAAAAAAATACTTTAAAAATTAAGATCTTGGCTGCTAGAGGCCTTGTTTTATGACATTGGCATATATTTCAAATTAAATGATTATTAAATTACTAGTAAGTAATAATGTTTTTTTTTTTACCTTTTATTATATGGGCAATATTTTTTATATTGACACATTTTTATGCTGACATATTTTTATGTTGGCAGTATTTTTATTTTGACAATATTTATTTGTTGACATGTTTGTATACTTTGACATTTTGTTTTTATTTCATTGACATGTAATCACATCAGTGTTCTTAAATGATATAATGTAATGATATTACGGAATTGACTTGTAACATTGGTGTTGTCAATAAAATATTTGTATTTGTATACTAACCTGGCTAACATAGACTTGTTTCTGCGATCCGTCCTCCTGCGGGCATTTGTCGAACGTCACCAGCTTGCCGCCGAACTGGAAACACAAATAAGACAACTTGAAGCTGCACAAATACCACCTCTCCTGGAACTATTTACTAAGTGACACTTGGGTATTCGATGTGAACGTAACTTACTTTACTTGGTGGTAGATCTCCTTAACAGGAGGTCGCCCAGGTAGGTAAGCGATGATAGCTCAGTGGTTAGCGCGGTCGGTTCGCATACCGAAGAGCGTGGGTTCAAACCTCAACAATGAGCTTGAGCTGCCGGTGAAGGAAAACATCATGAGGAAACCATAGCGTGGTGGTAGGGTACTTTCTAAAACTCGGCTGGCTAGCTACCACCCTCAAGTTGAAAATCTGCCACCAAGCATCTAACGGTGTGTTCCGGCAGCCTCATTTGACAGTTAGTTCCATTCCAGGCTAGGTGTGCTTTACCATCTTCGACTACACCGTCACTTGACATCAGATGAGTTGTGGTCAAATATCTAGCCTGTCAGCCTTAAAAAAAAGGTACCACCACAG
Source organism: Biston stratarius (assembly GCA_950106695.1). Taxonomy (NCBI): domain Eukaryota; kingdom Metazoa; phylum Arthropoda; class Insecta; order Lepidoptera; family Geometridae; genus Biston; species Biston stratarius. Next base: position 13,646,860 of record OX467110.1, on the reverse strand, counting down.
TACCAGATATTCTGCTGCAAAGCAGTAGTATGTAAACATCAGCTAGCGAAATTACAAGGCAGCTGAAGCTATACATCAAGTCTCAAAGTAATGAGCTCCAAAACAGCGATGCCCTTGACTTTGCTTTGTTACTCAAAGTTATGTGTATCGCTGCAACATTTAAAAAAACTCACAGCGAATTTGGCAGCGACGGGTCGTTTGAGCCAGCGGGGAGGGCGGGGCAGCTGCGGCGCGCGGGGCCCGGCGGCCTCGGGCGCAGCGCGCGCCACGGCCGGCAGCTGGCTCAGCCCGTCCAAGCCACCGAACGAATCCATTATATTGCTCTGGTTTTGAGAACTCTACGGGCAGAAAAGGTAACATTAATAAAATAACAAGTTATAGGCTAGAAAAACATCGACAAGTCACGTGGCCAGATTATGTCAATCCCATACAACTTTAGACTCTCACAGACTCACTACAAAAGACAGATAAAACAGTGGTCCAACAAATGTTTAACTAAACACTGTCTAAAAGATAAACACATGTTTAACGCACGTTTATCTTTTGTTAAGTCTAGCGTTATCGAATTTCGAATATATCGAATGATACTTAATTCATTATTTAATTAATTAATTGACCCAATATGACATTCACGTGATATTTTATGACATTTTAATTGAATATTGAATTGACGTACATACCTAGTATAACGAAACTCTGTTATAAGGCAAATAAATAATCAGAATCTGAATCTACTTTGTCTAGGCCTTCAGGTATTGACAGTACATATTATTCTTATTCATTATTAGTACCCGGATGACCGAGCTTTGCTCGGCTGAAAACACGGATAAAATGATGTTTTCTAAAAATGAAACCTAGCTAGATCGATTTATCGCCCCCGAAACAGGACTAAATTTCATGAAAGCCGTTGGAGCATACATATATACAAGAATCGCTCGTTTAAAGGTATTATAAAGATAGATTTTTTTTAAACCAGTTTTACATAAAAACATAAAGTTGTAAAAGCTTTTAATAGAAACAGTAAGGACTGACCGTCTCCGGCTTGGATCCCCCGAGCAGTGAGTAAATGTTGACTTGCTGGTCGAAGGAGGTGGCGACCAGCAGCCCCGGGTCCCGCGGACACCACGACACGTCGAACACCCACTGCTGTTGCTGACACACTTCCGCTAGCATCTCCCCACCCTGCGGCACAGATGACAAACTTTAGATTGTTGGCTTAGCACTATTTGTATATTTAGTCCAAATTCGGTATGTAAAAAAAAAAAAACTTTATTGATTCCAAAACCATATCGAAATATTACATTCTTGTACATTATTTTTACGTTTAAAACTCTTTAAACTATGAGATGGGGTTTATTTTAATAAAATACGTAAAATAAACTTCTCTTTCAATTGATCTCTAATGACGTCACATAGTAAGCTGTATAGGGCTACTTTCAGGGCTTAAAAAAAGCAATGGCAAACGAAAACAAAATCTGTCAATGTCAAGTCAACGGCAGCCATAATAACCTCTTCCATACTTGTATGTCGAGTTGTTTTTCGCTTTATTGATACAAATATCTGGATTATTTTACTTTAAACGTTACTCGGACTATGATATCTATTTTAGGATGCGGTGATATAAGATTTGTTTACTTCATGTCAATTGTCAAAGTCAATAAAATTTGTAAAATAGCTATGTATAGCTTTGTTGTTCTACATGGCAAGGGCATATACGTATTCAGCCAACTTTATGACGTTATCACTATAAAAAGTTTGAAAACGTATTAGAAATCAACTACCGCATAGAAAGCTAAAATATTCAAATTAGTTTCATAAAATAACGTTTACTATCAGTTAAAAAAAAATATCCAAAAAAAACTTTACATACCGAATTATAGGAGGAATCAATAGCGACCAATACATGTTTCCTTAACATTATAATTAAAAAAACTTTGGACATTCACAATGAGGTATAAATAAGTAGCATCACTTAAAGAACCAGTTTAAAACAATACGCAATAAGATAGACTTTGTCACAAACCATAAAAACATTGACCAAAGATAAATATTTGCATAGCAATAGTTGAATTTACGGCGAAAAGAGAAAGAAAGAAAAAAGAAAGAGAGGTCATAAATGGTTACATGCTCAATTTATAAGCTGTGAAAGTGGGGCAAGAGGATTGCAAGCAAAATTAGATTCTGACCGTATTAGTTAGGTAGATGCGACATGTATTACTTGATATATATTATGACATTTTTAACTGTATTTTGACATTTATAATATGTAAATAGAATTTAAATTGACAAGTATATATCAATTTATATTTCAATAAATTACTTGTTAAAAAAAACTCTATAATCTACTAAAAGACTTTGACTTGCCAAGAACATGCATAAATTCATTGTTACAAAGAGTAAGTAGCGTAGGTAGGATCAGATCAAATTTTGTTACGCAGGGACGCTTTAGCATTAATATGTATTTTAAGGGGACCCTTAAACCAACACCTGGGTAGCAAGTCCTAGGAACTATACAGTTTCCCTGCAATGTGATACCATAGATTGCTAAGATGTTTTAGCCTCATTTATATGCATACAAACACACAAGTTGACATGAAACACATATACACAAAACTATCAGCTGATACTGCTAGAGGCCAATGGACGATTCATTAACCTCGACCGCCAGCTTTTTTTTTATTGTATCGTATCAGTAATGAGCAGATTATGTCTCTATGGTACTGTGACTATAGGGGAATGTTTAAGGACTTGAAGTTCTCCTTTCAGCATGTACATATAATTTATGTTGCAGCTCACCGGTTGCGTATTGTTCGGGTTCCAGCACAGCACGCGGCCATCCTTTCCCGCGGAGAGCAGCAGGTCGGGGTCCTGCCGGCACCACGACACGCCCATCACGCCCTTGTGGTGGCCCTCCAGCGTCGCCAGAGGAGATGCCGCAAGTCTGTACAAACGATGCCCTTTACAACCTAACACAACTCACATGCAGATGAACCTTGCTTTGTATAAATATACAGTACCTGGTTGACCGAGCTTTGCTAGGGTAAAAACACGCATAAAACGACGTTTTCTATAAATGAAACCTAGCTGGATCGATTTATCGGCCCCGAAACCCCCTGCATACTAAATTTCAAGAAAATCGTTGGAGCCGTTTCCGAGATTCAGACTATATATATTTATATGTGTGTGTATATATAGAAATTGCTCGTTTAAAGGTATTAGATACATTTATGAATAACAAACAAAAAATACTTAATTTGATTAATAAAAGCGAGTCACTGACTCAAATATTAAGCGTAAACTATCTTTCAAGTTTTAGTCTTACATTACTCCTAATTCAAAATGGAATCATAAATTAATTTGGTATGGTAAAATTATTATTAATGTCTATGTATATAAGGTAAGAGTGTAAGTGTATGTAAAGAAAGTCCTAAAAAATGTTACTATTTCATTCTGCCATTACATAATCTAGCAAAATGTCTAAATAATATTGCTCCACCATAGACCGCGTCTTTGCTCAATATCAGACGAGAAGACAGTAAAAAAAACTGAGGGTTTTGCAAAGTAAAACTAGTTAGGATAGTTTGGATTTCAGTGTTACCTCAAGTCCCAGAGCTGTATGACGGGCACCTGGTCATCTTCGGAGGCTATCGCAAGCTGCGTGGCGACGGAAGGGTGCCACGCCAGCGCGCGCCACCGCGTGCGGGACTGCGCATCGCTGAAAGATACCAAATAATGATTACCAAACTACGTTTAATTATATCGGATACTCCTACTATAGTTTCGGCCACATCCGGTGGCCTTCTTCATGGAGATAAAGCTGAGAACAACGCGCGCGCGGCTTCGTCTATCATCATTAATCTCGGATGAAGATCTCGTAAGTAATGCCACATAAGTAAAAGTAAAACAAAAATGTGTCAAAACCTTGTCAGTTTCCATAGTAAAATCACCAAACTACTTTATATAAATAAGAAATAAGGTGCCATCTAGCTCTAAATTAAGCAAAGCTTGTACTTCGGGAATCACATAACATTAGAATGTTCATCACCACGACTTGGTTACGCACAAAATACTATGAATTAATTTTGTTTCTTTACCTCGACGATAAAAACACTTATGTTCAAATAGCAAAAGTGTAAAAATTACAAAAATATGTTTTGTTTACTTCCAATAGAATTTTATTCAGATTAGACAGACGTTTGCGAATTAGCAATTCGCACGGCGTGACGTCACACTGTTTGCTGTTCACGGACATGTAACTGAATTCCTAATACTGTCGAATTTATTTTCCAAAAATATCTATAAAAGATATGTTTTATTAGGAACTTCTAATTCATCCGTTTCATTAATAGTGCACAAGCTTATTTGTATCAACAATCATGTATATCTGACATGCGAGGGATAAAGATAATAATAATGACTACCTTAGTTTCATGATAGGCTCATTTTTCCTCAAGTCCCAAACGACGCACCGTGTGGCGAATGTCGAACCAAGTATGTGCTGCACCTACAAACAAAAATAATGTTTTAAACTAAAATGATTATATTATATTATATTATTACTATTAGTATGTTATCTTGACTCAATTGTCAATTTTTTTTTCTATTGACAGGCTAGGTGTTTCACCCCAACTCACCAAATGACAGCTTAAAATAGTAAAAACACATAACTTGGAATGGGAACTTGATCACAGGAGAAATCAGAACCACACAGCTAGGTATTTGCCGGCAGATTTTCAACATGAAATGAACCACCGTAAAATAGCAAATATACAGCATGAACCAAATTGCCAACCTGTTGGTTCCACGCTAGGCCCTGCACGTGGTCGTAAGGCTGGCTCCTATTGCCGGGCGCCATTGGCTGGCTTGTGTTGTTCAAGTCCCAGATAAATATCTCACTCTCGGACGCGCCGGAAGCGAGTAAGTTCTTCTGGTATGGGTTGATGTCCAGGGAAGACACATGACCTGTGGAAAGAATATTATGTTATTTGTAGTAAGCCAAATTGTGTATCACCATTGATCAACTTCACATAAGCCCAGTACCATAATACCTAGCGAATTAGGGGAATGTTGCATAGACATGCCCTAAGGCTAAGCCTTTTGGGCCTATCTACCTATATGCTAGCTGCACCCTGTAGTTCCATGTAGATGTGTAGTAAGTAATGAACTAAGCAATAGAAATGGTAAGTTATTACTGGTCTTGGAGGCAATAAGACCCACCGTCTATTCTCCGTAAAACTAAAATAGTTTTATTTTACATCAAAGACAGACAGCTGCCAACAAGGTAAAAAAAACATTAATTCTACAGTATGAACAAACTTTTGGATAAATATAATATCTTATGCTGAATGGACTGATTGCCACAGAAAGCAGTTTTCAGACAAACCTTTTTTTTTAAATAAGTGATAAAAGGTAACTTTAACTGTAACTTTTGTGTAAGCTTGTATGATGGTTCATTCCAATACCAATGTGGAAATAGAAAGATGAATAGTAAATGGTAAACAACTTAATTTTTACAATTCCTATCTTCATAGAAATATTTTATAGTATCTAAAGCACATCTGTACAAATGGCTAATCTATTTAGAAGTCAAAAATGCAGTTACAATATTTGCAGACTTTATTAGGTCTTAGGGTAACTACACATGCAATTCACATTTGCATTTATAGTGCAATAATGCCAGATGCTCTTAATTCATTAGTTTATCAAGTGCCTTGCGGATTGTGTTTGTTACCACAAGTGTTTATAAATTGTTTTAAATTATATGTGTCTGGTGTAAAAATATCAGACAATCGAGTCACATCAATGAAACATGCAAGATGTTTTAATCCTAACCATCCTAACCAATATTACAAACGCGAATCCTAACCAATATTATAAACGCGAAAGTTTGTAAGAATGTATGGATGTCTGGATGTATGGATGTATGTTTGTTACTCTTTCACGCAAAAACTACTGAATGGATTTTGATGAAACTTTACATCCTAACCAATATTATAAACGCGAAAGTTTGTAAGAATGTAAGAATGTATCGATGTATGGATGTATGTTTGTTACTCCTTCACGCAAAAACTACTGAATGGATTTTGATGAAACTTTACAATAAAACAAAATTTGCCATCTGCGAGCTATTCTAGCGTGCGCCGCAAAAACCGTTGGAGTTACACGTATATAATGTAGAATGGAAATATTTATCCTAAACAGTCCTACAAAAAAGCCCGCGACAGTATATATCTATTTTTGATGTGTAAGACAGTATCGCCAAAATAGTGAACCATAAATACAATAAAAATTGTTAATTTATTTCTAGTGCACATTTGGTAGTAACAAATTGATCCTTATCTCTACATAGTATAAAACAAAGTTGTCTGCCACATCTGTCTGTCCCAATTCCACGTGGACGAAGTTGCACATAACAGCTAGTTGTATATCAGTCTGTACACTCATCATAGGAATACCATTGCTACATTGTCATCTCATACAGTAGGTATTATCCAGAATTTCATTGATAAGGCATTATCATAACTGTGTTCTATTATGAAAACATATTTTTTTATTATGTCTGAGATAAAGCTTATCATTTATTCAGTAAAAACTTAATGATGTGAGTGAAATAAGAAAAAAACCCATTTAGACAGATGTTTCGAAATACTTTGATGCCTGTTTTATTGATGTTCACCGCTTGCAAGTCTAATGACTAGAGTAGACACATGGCTACATTTTTTTTATTGCAAACAAAAATAGGTAATATTTGTTTAAAGTGACAACCAGATTGTTAACTCTCCTAGCCTATAATGAGCACTGGAAAGTGATGTTACCAGAACAGTCTGTTACTCACTTGGCAACAGATTTTTAACTTAGCTACCCAACCAAGTACTACCATGCAAACATACTAACTGGCATATGCCTATTCTCTAAATGTGATTGGGTCAATATGTACAGCTATCTGTACTGACAGATAGCTGTAGATACATATTTGCCATTGCGATAGTTCTCAGGACATTATTCAGTTTCCTTCACCAATAAACAAGCAGCATGATTTTTCAAGATATATAAAAATGTTAAAATAGTTTAAAAACAATATCACTATTTAAATTAAAAAATTTAAAATCCCCTATGCCATTACATCGTTTTGGAAAAGAGATGGTACTCTTACACTGCTGGACCGATATTAACCAAACATAGCTAAGAACCACCGTAAGAAAACTGGCTTTCAAATGAAAAAAAACCGCATCGAAATCGGTCCATCCGTTTGAGAGCTACCATGCCACAGACACACATCTGAGACACTGTGTGTGACACACACAGACAGACAGACATCTACCTCAAACTTATAACACCTCTCTTTTGCATCGGGGGTTAAAAACAAAGGCTAATAGTTATTATAATAAATATTTTGTAATTATGAGCAGTGCAATAAACAGTGGTACTAACCATTGTGTTTAGTGCTACTGCCAAGCAAGCAGTCGGGAGAGTTATTGAGCAATTTCTCTGAACTGTAGAACTGCAGTAGGCCTCCATCACAGCCACCAACTATCACTTCTGATCCTGACCACACTATCTTTTGAAACCTGAAAACATTGAGCAGAAATGGTCTTTGATTTGATATAAAATTATATGGGAAAGGTTATTGACCCTCATCTTCATATTAACATATAATAACAGTTTTGAATAGCATTTGATAGGTACAGGTAGCTTTATACAAGACATATACATTTTAACTTAGGAATATTTAAAAAATGGAATTACAAGAAAAAGATGTAGGCCCAAGCATAGCTAACATAGATAATCTAATTTCAGTTTTAGATGATGATAAACATTCATAAATAATCTGCTATAAAAAAAAAAACTAGGTCATACACAGATTAGATAAATGATACAGTTCAAACCTTACTAAACTGAGAACAGTAAATTCTCTAGTTAGCCAATAGCTCTAATAGTATAACACAAATAATACGGCTTATGTCCAAATCATATTAGCCACATCCCCACTACTCTGTTACTATTGTTTTTAAACAGTCCACATCACAAAGTACTCACATATTTTACGGTTCGTAGAGATTCAAGACAGAAACTTACTTTTGTTGTGTCTGGAAGCTGTTTTTAAGCTCCAAATCTGATCCAGGGTCGTCCAAATTCAAGGAATATAGTTCTAAGTATGAGCTAGAGCTAAATGACGCGTCTACTTGCTGTGCCGCCGAGCCGGCCGCTAGTGTCACCGGGTAGTGCTCCGCTGGTGACCAGCACACGTTCACCGTCCTCTTTAACTCTTTTAGCTTCATTTTCACGTCGCTATTTCACTACAATCACCAAACAACATTCAGAAACCGATCTATTTGCCCAATTATGTCACACTTTTGGAAAGCTTTTCGGTACGTATTTATGTGAAAAACTAGTGCAATAGTTGACTTAATCGATCGAATAGAATATTTAGAACAGTTTTGCGCAAGTTTTTATGGTATTTCAATAGAATTTTTCGAAATTTACCATAAAAACACCAACTTGGCACCTCCAACGTGGCTGACGTAAATATTATCGAATTGACAAGTTGACATCTGTCTGCCAAAAACATTGACAAATGACAAAATTGACATTCGTCATCGTGTGTAGTACGAAGTACAATGATAACACAAATAACGCTTATAAAAAACAACTCCACTAGACGGAAACTACATGAATATTGCGTTGGTTTTTATTCGCGCCATTGATGTTGTTGACACTGCTGAGATGTTATAATTATGGATTAGATAGTAATATATTTTGTTCAAAAACTTATGGACTAGTATTTAAAAATATTGAGTTATATCCATGGCAACTAGTTATATGTTTGGATTTCATAATATTATATTATGTTAAATTTCCTTTTAAGTTATTAGATTTTAATAGCATGAGCTCTCTGCATCTCTTAATTATTTACTTAATCATGGTCTTCTTTGGTCAATTATATTATATCTGGCCAATCTTTTTCCCTACACATTATCAGCAAGAACTTTTTGAATTGTAGTGTAAAAAAAGGTAAAAAAGAAAGTATTCTGTCACCAAGAAATCGTCAAGCAGTAGTCAAATAAAAAGCAAAAGACAAAGCTGTCACTTGAAAAAATAAATACATATAATATTATTTTTTAAATTAACATACTTGGATACCGAATAATGTGTTTAGGATAATTTACAAACATTTGGTTTTTGTCGTGCAGGTAAGTTATTTTTTTTTTACAAAAGTACAAATAATTATACTTACACTTAGGTACTTACCAATCTCTCACATCATAATCAGCCTGAACTTCCACTACTGAACCTCCCTCTGCCAAGACACGCCACTCCCGTTTTTTGATAGACAACCACATTCAAGTTAGAGCGGCCCTAACCGTTAGGCGATCACGAACAGGTATACAGCTGTTCGTGATTGCCTAACTTAAATGCCATAGTTATAAAGCTTATACGATACGACCCCTGTCCATGACAAGTGCAATCTAGGACTTAATTTTTTGTTATAGTTGACCTGCTAGGTGTTTTACCACAGCTCACCTGTTGTGAAGTGACGGTGTGGTCGAAGATAGTAAAGCACACCGACCCTGGAGTTGAACTGGTTCTCAGGTGATGCGCTGGAACACACCGTTAGGTGCTTGGCGGCAGATTTTCAACTCGAGGGTGGTAGCTAGCCAACCGAGTACCTACTATAGCACTACCAAAGTAATCACGGATCGGCCGCGGTATGAGGAGGTAGGTGAAGGCAGGCGTCAACAACGCAAGACACGTGATCAGTGCGCACGAGATATGTTGTGGGATAATTATCGATTGACGTAATAGATTTGCGTTGACTTAATGGTATTGCATGTATCAATGCATCTATGAACGGCTGATATTAAAAACTATTGATTTTTAAAATCGTATACTTAGATAAATAATTAAAGTCACGCTGCCCCATCTACCTCCTCATTCCGCGGGCGATCCGTGATTACTTTAGGAATGCTATAGAAAATACACTATTGCTATGGTTTCCTCAAGATGTTTTTCCTTTACCGGCAGCTCAAGCTCGATGTCGGGGTTTGAACCCACGTCCTTCGGGGTGTAAACTGACCGCGGTAACTACTGAGCAATCATCGCTATAACAAAACTAAGTCTAGGTATCGCTACATTGGCATCGATTCCTTTGAGAAATTTCAGCTATGGATACGAGTTGCTTGTTTTGTTCCAGTGCTATCTTCTAGCAGCAGAATGCCGATATTGATGAGCGCGGCTGAGCTGGCGCGTATCCAGCGCTGGACGGACACGGACCGCGAGGACCCGGAGGTGGCGCGCCGCCGCGAGCTCGTGCGCTACCAAGACGAGACCAGCAGGAACATGACCAAGACCTGGCCCAACTCGCTTGAGGTAGGATTTGTTAGCTCAATGAAGTAATGGCCAATACCTTTTTTTTTGCCTAGGTTAAATCCTTTATAGATACCATCGGCTTCGGGGGAAGCAAGGTGGTTGTGGGACTCACTGCCAAAGTGGCGGCCTACCCACTAAAAACCTTAGGGTGTTTCTGCCTGACGCCTATGTGCCGGTGCTACGGGAACACTTTCGCACTCGCGGTTCCGACATTAAATGTCCAATAGGTACCTGGTCAACAGGACATATTAAATCCTCCCTCCCCCAGTCATTTCCACATTTTCTCTTTTCAGCACCAGACTTGTCTACGAATTATTTATCAGTCTACGCCTTATCTTCTACAATAGTTTTTTTTTTTTTAATTAGAACGTGAACAAACGTAATGAAGAGCTCCGCCAGGCTCGCATCCACGTGGCGGAGCAAGCGAACGCGAATTTTTACAAGCGATACGTGAAGCGACGCAAGGAGGAGCGAGAACGAATGATGTACAGTGCCAGGGAAACTGTCTTCAAAAACAAGGACGCACCTAAACTCTTGCTCAGGTATTATATCGTCATGTTTTGTTCACATTTTTTTTAACTTGATATCTGCTTAACACTTCGCTTTGTGCGTATTTTACGGGGGAATGTCTACCATTTATGGATGACGTTTTGGTAGCAAGAACTTTTATTCAGGAATCACTTTAATAAAAAAATACAGGTCTAACTTTTTTTTTCTTTTTTAACTCTGACAGGCTAGGTGTTTGATCACAACTCACCTGATGTTAAGTGACGGTGTGGTCGAAGATGGTAAAGCACAACTAGCCTGGAATAGAACTGGCTCTCAAGTGAGGCTGCCGGAACACACCGTTTGATGCTTGGCGGCAGATTTTCAACTTGAGGGTAGCTAGCCAGCCGAGTACTAGAAAGTACCCTACCACCACGCTATGGTTTCCTCACGATGTTTTCCTTCACCGGCAGCTCAAGCTCATTGTTGGGGTTTGAACAACGCCCTTCGGCATGCGAACCGACCACGCTAACCACTGAGCTATCATCGCTACAAATTATAATTATATTCAATATTATATTAAATTATATTCTTATACTTTAATACATGTTTTTATTTGAAAATTCGTGTTTGAAAGTAATGCAATAGATGCACCATACTTACCTACTTTGTTTTGTTACTTGAACTAAGCCCTAGGCTTTTCTGCTTAATTTGAATTTTAATTGTTTTAGTAGTTTTTGATAACTACCAGTATAGGTACCTAATTGCCCTTTATGAACCCTTTAGGCCTAATAAACCTTATCATCATTATTTTAATTTCAAAATAACGTTCTTGTTTGCGAAACAATGACTAATGAAGTTTTAAAAATGAAGTATGATTATTAAAATATCTATATTGTTCTTACTACGGAAACTAGTGGTTTTGAAGACTCATTCTTGTTTTACTTAGGTATTACTCACATTTATCTCGACTGAGGTCTCGCGCACGTTGTTCCGTGAAGAAGCGAAGAAGAAAGAAAAAGCGAAACTATAGTCGCAATATCCGATATAATTATACGTCAGTAATCCCGTATAAGACAAACAAAAATGGACGTCTCGTTCGCATACCGTTAAAAATCTTCCTTATTATTTAAAAATCCTATTTCCCTCTAGCGCGGTGATAGAAACTTGCGTCCAAAAGGAACGCATCGAGCAGATAAAGTTCCTGAACGAGCGACGTCGCGAGGTAGCCCTGAAGAAACGGCAGGAGGACGACGACACCATACAGAAGGCCAAGGAGTGGAAGAAGATGCAGACCAACCAGAAGCGGCTCCGATACGAAGTTGATAAGAAGCACCAGAGGGAGATATTGGATCAGTGCGTAACTAAATTCCTTACCTAAGCGTATTTTTTATTTCATTTTAGTTAGTTTTTCCCGCTTATACATACACGAAGCCAATCTAGACAGGGTTATAAGCTTGGAGTGTACTGAGCCGAAAGGGGGTTATTGTCCTCATCATTATGGACAACTTTCATTATGGGCACAACACATTAGATCTCGAATGCCGTGTTGGCTCAATTGGTAGTTTATCTGCTTCAAGAGCTGTAAGACTAACTTTCGATTTCCACTCAAGATAAACATTTGACGAGCATAAAGCTTGGCTGCTAGAGACCGTGTTTGATGACATTGACGACTATTTCAAACTAAAAGATTATTAAATTACTAGTAAGTCATTATGATATTTTTACTTTCTATTATATTAGCAATATTTTTTTATATTGACATGCTTTATATCGTCAATATTTTTTTCTATTGACATGTTTGCATACCTATACCTATATATTGACACTTTGTTTTTTAATCATTGACATGTAATCAATGTTTTAAAACTCTTTTAATAATATATTTGAAATGATATTACGGAATAAATAATAAATTAATAAAAAAATGTATTTGTAATCTACAATTTCATTTTCTTGCTGCTTGCAAGAAAATGAAACTGTAGAGCATGTGCTTTTGCATTGCAAAGCCACAAAAGCCACTAGAATTGCTACTAGGCTGCATGAATCTGCTTCGCTATCACTCATGTCGCCGCAACACCTTGGCTGTTTCTCGTCATCAACGCCATCAAACTTTCCACCTAACTCACTGGAGCTACTATGCCAGCGCCCTAGAGCCTCGCTCCGATACTTCAAGGAGCTAGGTTGGCTCGGGTAGATGCTGGTAGGGGAAAATGCACAAAACACCCCAAGCGGGACGTCAGTGCAGGACTTATCGCCCCCACTTTGAATAAGAATAATAATGTATTTGTAATGTTTGTTCAGTGTCTGTGCGCTCTGTATATATGTATATTAAAAAAGGATCTAAGTATTATTTCAGTTACCTGGTGGCCATAACGTACAAGCTTTGCTTAGTTTGGGGCTGGATGGCGTTGTGTAAAATGTCATAAAATAAATGTTTTGATCTAGGGTCACCAGTTGTTTTTTTATGATGATAAGTATAATAACCCCCTTTCAGCTTAATGTACCCCAAGTTTATAACCCTGTAGAAGCTGAGTGTATTTCGAAGCTCGTTCCAGGGCGCACGAGATATCGGAGCGGAACCGCACGGAGCACGAGACGGAAGTGAACATGCAGAAGGTGGACAACATGAAGGCGGACCAGCAGATGAAAGCCATCAAGGAGTTTGAGGAAAACTTTGTAAGGATGCTTTGTGTTATTGTTGTCAGACAGTGACATAGCTAGGTATGCTAAGGCCCTGGAGCAGAAAAAACATATGTAAACAGGTTAAGTTTTATTAAGTAAATTACTTTTACATGGTGGTAAATTACTTTTTGCGTGGTGGTAGAGTACTTTCTAGTACTCGGCTGGCTAGCTACCACCCTCAAGTTGAAAATCTGCCGCCAAGCATATAACGGTGTGTTCCGGCAGCCTCACTTGAGAGCCAGTTCCATTCCAGGCTAGGTGTGCTTTACCATCTTCGACTACACCGTCACTTAAGATCAGATGAGTTGTGGTCAAACACCAAGCCTGTCAGCTAAAAAAAAATAAAAAATAAACTTGTTCTGTGTTGTATTACAGAAAGCGGCCGAAAAAGCCCGCATCTGGGCGGATATGGACCAGGCCAAACGCGAGGCAGACGCGCGTCGCGCCGAGCAAGCCGCCCGCGAAAAAATGGACGATAACCTCATCGACGTCCTCAACAAGTCTCGCGCCCGGGTCGAGCGCAGACGGAAGCGCACTGAAAAGGAGGTCAGACCTTTATGCGACTTATGACTCGTTATTTTCTATTAGTTCTTGTTCTCAAAAGATTAAAAAAAGATTTTTTTACCGCGAATGCAGATAATGTCCACGAAATTATAAAAATAAACCAATTTGAGAGCTGCTAGTTTTTCAAATGATATTATATTTGAACCTCATTAAAAAGTAATGAGACGAACGATGCGCTCTCCTAATGGTAAGAGATAACGGCTGCCCATGGCCATTGCAGCTATATAGAGAATTTTGAGTGGTAAAACATGTCCATGTCAATGTCCAGGGCATCGCTGCTTTGGTACTCATTACTTTGAAACTTTCGATGGTTAGTCTCAACAGTTCTGTAATTTCGCTAGCTGCAGTACCCTTCAAACCGGAACACACTACTGTTTGGCGGCAGAATAACTGGTACTGCGATGGTAACTACCTACCTAGACGACCTTCAGCTAAGGAGACTTACCACCAAGTAATTCAAAGTACCTGCCAAATTGTTAGGTCCCTAGAAAAACTTTCGATAAATCAAATAATGTCAATGGTTTTTGGTACACTCAGTAATGAAACAAAAAATCCTTAAGTATTATAAACCTTGCAGTGCTCTCACACAAACACTCGACAGATCTAAATATAAACAAGTTGAAACGTGTATAGGTACAAAGAAACAGATTAAATAATTATAATGTAACAGAACTTTTTCATAACTTAGTCACTGTCCATTATTTTTATTGGTGGTTATGACACATTTTTATTTTACTGTTACTCACGTTTAATTATGTCGGATATTCCGAGTACAGTTTCGGCGACATCCGGTGGCCTTCTTCAAGGATACTAAGCTGAGTACGTGATTAATCCCGTATAAGTAACACAAAAACTTGTCCGTCAGTGTTGGAGAAGCGAATGAGGAACATTTGCAATGAACGCCGATATTAACTATACGTACGGATCGTTTGTTTTAACAGATGAAGGAGGAGAAGCTGCGTGTTCTGGAGAAGATCAGCGCTCGGCTGGAGTCGGGCGATGCGGCGCGGGACGCCAAAGAGCAGGCCATGCTCGACAAGGCCAGGATGGAGAAGGAAGCTTCGTAACTATTTTTACATCTAATTTACACCCTGCGGCTTCACACGCTGCGATAATCCTAGGAAGAATAAAATAGAACTTTACTGTGTACCAACACATTATAACATACATATCTTAAAATAGATACATTAATTAGCAGTAGTACAACAGCGTCCTTATCGCCTAAAGCATGTTCTTCAAGGGAATCTTTGTATGAACACTTGGACAGGACAGAGGGTACAGCTAATATGGTTCTTTCTTTCCTCTTTACTTTCACCGGCACCTCAAGCTCACTGTTGGGGTTTGAACCCACGCCCCACCCGCGTGTTTGTACCGACCGCGCTTACCACTGAGCTATTATCTATAATCTCATAGTTTTAAATAATCATCAAAGTTATAAAACAAGGTCTCTAGTAGCTAAAATCTCAATTTGGATCTCTGGCGAAAGCGGTATGCTGTGTTAGATATTTGTTCTTCACATCATCAGCCATAGGATGTCCACTGCTGGGCATAGGCCTCCTCCTGAGGGCGTTTTGCCAATACTCGCCACGCTTGGCAGGCGGGTTGGCGAGTGCAGTTTTTTATTTTTAACGCTGACAGGCTAGGTGTTTGACCACAACTCACCTGATGTTAAGTGACGGTGTGATCGAAGATGGTAAAGCGCAACTAGCCTGGAATAGAACTGGCTCTCAAGTGAGTTAGGTGTGATTATTCAAGGAAGACGCTGCTGCCCATCTTCCGGATTACATTCCTTAGCCGACTCTTACGGCAACCACGGGTAGAGAGGGTGGGGTACTATTCTTACGCCGTGGCTATTCTTACGCCGGCCACGGCAAATTTGAAATTTGTTCTTGTCTTAATGTTATTTCAACACATATTCCAGCGACAAGAAACGTCGTGATCAGCAGAAGAAGAAAGAGGCAGATATTAAGGCGGAACGCATTGAACAGCGGCGCCAGTGGGAGCGAGACGAAGCACATCGCCTGCACTGCCTTGACACTCAGCTACAATGGGACATCATGAACAGGTCTTCTCACTTATCTGTAGTGTAACCGTGCAGGATAGCAATATTAAATTGAGGCAGGTTAGTTATACGACCTACCAGAACCTGCAGCGGCAGCGGATGATTTCTCTCGTCTTTCTTTCTATCGTCTCGCTCCCACTAGAGCGAGACGATAAATCATCCGGTGCATGTCTCGAAACTCAACTGGAATTGACATCAGAAATAAGTCCTTTAACTCATTCACCTGACCACTCACAGTAAACAAGCAGGACAGCAGTATTAGGGAAGAAACAAGAAACGCAAACCAATCAGTGACGCCAAGTGTCCCCCGGAACCAACATCCAAGTGAACTGTGGTAGGTACTTGGTGAGCATGCCTTATACGCATTGTAGGCTAGCCACCCGGTGTCTTGGAGAAAAGCAAGAATGTCGCTTACTTTTTTAAAAATTTCAAATAGTCTTTCGTTTGATCGCCATCTCGCCACGAAGATGCGGTCAATGACGGAGCACGCTTGCCTAGAAGAAACCGATTCACTCGCGACTTGAAGGCACCCAGATTGTATCTATCAGGGAACACCCACTCGGGCAGCAAATTCCATCATTTAACGGTTCGTACAATGAAGGTAGATTGGAACCGTCTAGTTCGAGTTTTTAGAATATCAATCATGAAGCGATGTCGCTTTATAGAACTCCAGGCTGTCCGGTAATAGAATAGGTCATACATTCTCAGGTGCAATTTTTGTTTTAATTATAAATTTTGAAAGGTCGTCTTAATTTCATCCAGATTTAAGAACGTAGAAGTAAACGAAGACTTCCAAGAGAAGCTGCGCCAGGAGAAGGCTCGGAAGATCAAGGAATATAGAGAGGAGATACTGCGACTATGGGTGAGTTCATCTTACAGCTTCCAGCAATTTTTAAACCTTTTGAGCGCTATACGTGACTAGCACTTGCGGGTCCTGTTCGCCAACGACGTCTATAGACGACAAAAAACCCGGCCCACAATAGTATGAAATAAAAATATTGAAAAATTATTACTGGTATTCTGATTCAACATTCCTCAAAATATAATATCTCAGCAACATATGAGTATAAAGAAACAATTCTCTAGAGTTACAAGTACTTAGAAATATTGAAATAAAAAACATGGATTCTTATTCAAGCAATTTGTTTACTTTGGGCCTTGGCGTACAGGACAAAGGATGCGTGGGTGGCGTGGCGCTCAAAAGGTTAAAGTTTCAGAAGGTTCTGGAAACAACAGTTACCACAGTTAACAGCTCTTTGTCGATGTTTTTAACTGACTTTATAAAGATTGAAAGTTTTCAGTTCAACCCGTATAAATTTTGGAAAACTGACAGGACTTTAACACATTTTGGTCATTATACGTATTTTGGAATAAAATTTAATTCAGTCGGACTGATTTAGTTACGATCACATCCGGTGACCATTTTCAAGGAATGAGAACAGAACACGGTGCTCGCCACCTCATTTTCTGCTGCGAACCTTCCGATACTATTGTAAACTAATGCATATTTTTATTGACAAAGCCTATACTATAAGGTGGCTCATTACGTGGAAGACAGGAATATATGGTTGTTGTAACTTCTCTCTGCACTTGCATCCCCCTGGCTAAGTGACAATTGTAGTAAGCATAATGTATGTATTAATATTTATTACTGTAAATTGTAAGATAATATGAAAAGAAAGATCCACAAAAAAAATGCCTTGCTGAGTTTCTTGCCGGAGTCTTCTCAGTTGAAGTGTAATTACGAACCGGTGGTAGATTCAAACATGTAACTTAACGTTCATAAGTGCCTTACCAGGGCCTAAACTGAATAAATGACTTTTGATTTTGATTTTGGTTTAGAAAGAACGCGAAGACCGCGAGGCCCGCGAGCGCGCCGAGAAGCGCTACTTCTACGGAGAACTAGCTCTCAAGAAGCTTCGGGACGCGGACAATAAACTGCTCATTCACGCCAAGGAGTTGATCGAGGAGGCGCGCGTTAATGGACGCCCCGACTACGCCCTACATCTGGCTGTCGATGTGAGACTGAAAATAAATATATAAATAAAAATTATAATTATCATAGAACACTCACACAGCGCCATCTAGCCTGAAAATAAGAAAAGCTTGTACTATGGGAATGAGATAACTGATATTTGAGTGGTCGTTTTTGGTGAAAGTCCTGTCCATAGTTTTTGAATTTATCGCCTTCAGACACACGCGGCAGGGAACTTATATACATACTATGTATAGAATAGACACGGAACAAACATTTAGGTTTTTCACACAATGATTATCCTGGGTGGGAATCGAACCTACAGTATGCTTAGTGCGAGTTTCCTAAACAAATCGAATTACCTAACTACAGCGTAAATCGAGCATCCGTTGGTCACGTTGTAAAGTGAGTAAGTCTGAGTGTGAGTGACAAACTAGTTATTCGATTCGAATGACGTTTGGTCACCGAGTACAGCGTTTATTTTATTTCGTATGTTGGTAGCGTGTGGCTTTTATGTGATAAGCCGACCAAATTAAATACAATGATTTTCTAACGCTACTTGTATGGAGGCGTTGTACTATCAAAAATAGTCGTGTTACACTTGGCGTCACATTGAATTTTATTATGTTAACAAACTGTGTGTGTATCTTTATGAGTCAAATTTAAATTATTCTTTAAAACTCGATTTAAAATAAAAGGAAAAATGAAAACAAGCCAGCATCAATTTGACTTGTTAGTAACTTTTATGGAAGAGTAAGTATCTAATAAAAATAAGATCAAGATCTTTACAATACCTATTTAATACGAGTTGTTGAATTGAACTTGTATTGTAATATACCTACCTATTTTGTACTTTTATTTTCTAGTTTTATTTTCATGGCGATCTTAGTAAGCCTATAACCAATGCCTATATCCCACCAGTGATATAAGGTCCTCCTAATGGTGGATGGTCCACCACCACCACCACCGCCACCGTTGGGAGGACCTTATATCACTGCTCAATAGTGATGGCAGTGGTGATACAAAATCCAGAGAGTAGTGAAAAAAGGTTAAAACGATATACATCATCATCATCATACATCATTTTACTAGTGTTTATTATCGGTTGAGGACTTGCTGTCCTTGCTTTTTGCCGTCGACCACATTCTCAAAGCAAAAAAGTCACGACCTGCCATTTTTTTCTCCAATTTAAAACACAAAAATAATTAATTTCTAAAAAGATATTCGTATTGTATCGTTTTCACTACCAAAAGCTTCGTGACAAAGTTAACTTGCTCGAAAGTGAAGAAGTTTACAATCTCACTGTCAAAATAGACTAATGTTGCAACTCGCACTCGCAAAAACATCATCCAAGCTCGTTAACGTGCTCACTTCGGTAAAGTTAGTCGATGGTCACGATCGTAAAGTTAACAATCAATCTCGCACTCACAAAATATGTTTTACGAACGTCACGCTAGGTGGCGCTGATCCAATTCCATACAAATTGGAGTTAACTTTAACGCTATCGAGTAGTTAAAAAAACTCGCACTAAGCATACAGATCTTATAGTATATATATTACGAAATAAGTAAGCAGGCCAAACTACTGTAGGTACACTTTGTCTTTTCTGTTTTGATAGTATCTACCGTCGAGCTGTAATATGCAAACACTGAATATAGTGTAAACTTGACATTTCTTTATCTAAAATAGATCTCCGTTTGGCCGCTAACTTGCCTGATGGACGAGGATGTACCATTTTTTGAACTACCTATATGCCATATTTCACAGTAAAACTTCGATTAATAACACACACACATCACATCATCAGCCATAGATCGTCCACTGCTGGACATAGGCCTCCTCCTTTGGGGGGCTTTGCCAATACTCGCCACGCTTGGCAGGCGGGTTGGCGAGCGCAGGTAGGTGTGATTGTTCAAGGAAGACGCTGCTGCCCATCTTCCGGATTACATCCCTTAGCCGACTCCTACGGCAACCACGGGTAGAGAGGGTGGGGTACGAGTACTATTCTTACGCCGGCACCACCACGGCATAACATCAACGATCAATAACATTATGAAAGAAATAACTATGTATAAGCGTCAATAGTCAATCGACACACAGATACTAAAAGCAAAGTTATATTGCAAAGTTTTCGGCTAAGGCTAATTGAGTTGAACCCAATAACGATATGGCGTGTGCAGCGGTACTGTCAGCTGTACCGGCTGTACCCGATGCCGCGGCTGCCGCGCTCGTTGGCGGAGCACTTCCAGCGATACTCGCCGCAGGACGGCTCCGAGCCCGACGCGACATACCGCCCGCCAACGCCCCCTCGCGACGCGCCCGAGGACGACGAACCAGCGCCCGGCACCAAGCGCTCTGGATTAGAGGAATCTCCCAAGGTAATTTGTCCACACAAAGGAAACTACTAATAAAATTCTTAACTATAGTACGAAAATAAAGATACCTAATTTATTGGGTCAAAACAAGAGTAAAATTATAGGTACCTAAAGGCTGTTTTTAATTTAATTTGGTGCGCACATAATTTCGCATAATGGACCTGTGAACTGGTCTCCACGATAGTGTGATCTCACGCCATTAGATTAGCCAGTATCATAGACATTAATAAGTTTTATTTCATTTTAAACTTGTAAGTACACCTCTAAAAAACACCCTTTACAACATATGTACAGATAAATTGCAGCTATGTTCTGTGCTTGTGTATTGTCCTTAGGCGTACAAATATGATGAGCAATAGCACGCCATTAAATAATAAATCCCCGTCAGTCATCAGTTCTGCGTGCTATGTGCCATGCCCACTGCCACTTCAATTTGCTTATCCGTTGGACTATGTCGGTAACTTTAGTTCGTCTACGGATCTCCTCATTTCTGATACGATCTCGTAGGGAAACCCCGAGCATAGCCCTCTCCATAGCTCGTTGTGCTACTTTGAGCTAAATAGCTCAGTGGTTAGCGTGAACGATTCACATGCACGCCGAAGGGTATGAGTTCAAACCTCAACGATGAGCTTGAGTTGCCGGAGAAGGAAAACATCGTAAGGAATTCAAAAATTATTTATTTGACATAAACGATACAACGCAGCAATAAAAACAAACACTATATACGTATAATATATCGATATGTCCTGGATCCCACACTAGGGTGACCTGTGGATGATACAATACAATTCTAGTGGTAGGATACTTTCTAGTATACGGCTGGTTACCAGCCTCAACTTAAAAATATGCCGCCAAACAGCGGTGGTGTTCTGGCAGCCTCTATGAAGAGCCAGTTCCATTCCAGGCTAGGTATGTTAACCATCTTCGGCCACGCCGTCGCTTTACATCAGTATGCTTAGTGCGAGTTTCTTAAACAAATCGAATTACTTAACTACAGCGTAAATCGAGCATCCGTTGGTCACGTTGTAAAGTGAGTAAGTCTGAGTGTGAGTGACAAACTAGTTATTCGATTCGAATGACGTTTGGTCACCGAGTACAGCGTTTATTTTATTTCGTATGTTGGTAGCACGTGGCTTTTATGTGATAAGCCGACCAAATTAAATACAATTATTATCTAACGCTATTTGTATGGAGGCGTTGTACTATCAAAAATAGTCGTGTTACACTTGGCGTCACTTATTGGATTTTATTATGTAAACAAACTGTGTATCTTTATAAGTGAGTCAAATTTAAATTATTCTTTATTACTCGATTTAAAATAAAAGGAAAAATGAAAACAAGCCAGCATCAATTTGGCTTGTTAGTATGCTATGCATTTATGGAAGAGTAAGTATCTAATAAGAATAAGATCAAGATCTTTACAATACCTATTTAATACGATTTGTTGAATTGAACTTGTAATATACCTATTTTGTACTTTTATTTTCTAGTCATGGAGATCTCAGTAAGCCTATAACTAATGCCTATTTCCCAGCAGTGATATAAGGTCCTTCTAATGGTGGATGGTCCACCACCACCACCACCGCCACCGTTGGGAGGACCTTATATCACTGCTGTGATGTAGTGATGGCAGTGGTGATTCAAAATCCAGAGAGTAGTGGAAAAAGGTTAAAACGATACCTATACATCATTTTATTAGTGTTTATTATCGGTTGAGGACTTGCTGTCCTTGCTTTTTGCCATCGACAACATCCTCCAAGCAAAAAAGTTACGATCTGCCATTTTTTTTCTCCAATTAAAACACAAAAATAATTATTTTCTAAAAAAGATATTCGTATTGTATCGGTTTCACTACCAAAAGCTTCGTGACAAAGTTAACTTGCTCTGAAGTGAAGAAGTTTACAATCTCACTGTCAAAATAGGCAAATGTTGCAACTCGCACTCGCAAAAACATCATCCAAGCTCGTTAACGTGCTCACTTCGGTAAAGTTAGTCGATGGTCACGATCGTAAAGTTAACAATCAATCTCGCACTCACAAAATATGTTTTACGAACGTCACGCTAGGTGGCGCTGATCCAATTCCATACAAATTGGAGTTAACTTTAACGCGATCGAGTAGTTAAAAAAACTCGCACTAAGCATACAGATGAGCTGTGGTCAAAGACTGAGCCAGTTAACCATAAAAAAGTTTTTTGTCACAAATTGACTACGTCACTTCATTTATTCCAGCCTTCGACTTCTAAGAAGAGTGATGAAAAGGTGATGATGAAAGAAATCGTTTCCGACTACAAGAGAGAGGGAAGAGCCGATGGTTTGCAGAGACGGAAAGCAGAGGTAATTATATTTTTAGTAGCAATTACAACAAGATCACACGCAGAGGCGGCGTAAGGCTTGAGCGACGTGGGCCGCTGCCTACGGCCTCGCGCCTCGAAGGCTTATACATTACCAAGCCGTGAACGTGACGAAAAAATTTTACTCGCTATAAAACGATAAATATTATTATTGACAATTTTATTTTTAATACATCTGCTGGCGTTGCTTCGCTTTTGCGGGGAATCCTGCCGACCAGAGCTGGAAATTCCTATTCTGTTTGTTTACGTTACTGTCACGTTTCTCAACGGCAACCTTTGATAGCTACTCTTCCATTTCCTGTTCGCTGTACGTTACTTGCTCATACCAGCCCATAGTCAAGATGATTACAAAATAAAAGCAAGGGACAGCAAACAATTAATGGAATGTAGTAACATACATGTTTGAAGAAGAGAAGAGGGCCTCGCGAAATTTACCCTGCTCACATCAAATTAAGGTCTTGCCCCGCCACTGATCACACGAGTGTGAATCCAATCCTAACAATGTAAAAGCCGAGCTGTGATAAAAATATCGTCATGAGTAATCTTGCGTGGTAGAACATAGGTCCAGTTTGTATCGAAAGTTTCAAATACTCTGCCACCCAGCAGTAGTGTGTAAACATAACTGTGTTCCGGTTTGAAGGGTAGGTACTGCAGCGAAATTACATGGCTGTTGTGACAATAATCTTCGTTTAAAGTAATGTGCAGTCATGCCCTGGACTATTTTGTTCTTGAAAGTTCTTTATAGCGCTGCAATGGTCACGGACATGCATTATCTTTTACTCGCTTGTTCGGAAAAGTCTCCAAAGCCTTGAACATCGTCGCAAAGTGGCTTATCTGTCGGTTTTCCACCGGATACACTTTGGAAAGTGCGCTTCTGATCTACATTACTTAATTACACCCTACTCATTTTATTATCAGACAGCGAAGAGCTTTTAAGAAGCGACACCGCTTCATGGTCAATATTCCAAAAACTCGAACTAAACGGTACGAATCTACTTTTATTGTACAACCCACTAGACAATGCAATTTGCTGCCCGAGTGGGTGTTCCCTGATAGATACAACCTGGGTGCCTTCAAGTCGCGAATGAATCGGTGTCTTCTATGCGTGTGTGCTCTACGGTAGTCTTTGCTTAACATCAGGCGAATTGGCGGTCAAACGCAAGCCTATACGTTATATTATTATAAAAAACAATTAGAAAAGAGACTCGTTCGTCTCATTACTTTTACTTTAACTTGTTGGTAGATTTCCTTAGCAGGAGGTCGTCTAGGTAGGTACCAACGCAATACCAGATATTCTGCCGCTAAACAGTAGTGTGTAAACATTACTGTGTTCCAGTTTGAAGGGTACTGCAGCTAGCGAAATTACAGGGCTATTGAGACTAACCATCTAGTCTCAAAGTAATGAGCGCCAAGGCAGCGATGCCCTGGACTTTGTTTTACCACTCAAAGTTCTGTGTATCGCTGCAATGGTCATGGACAGGCGTTATCTCTTAACATCAGGAGAGCGTTTCGTTCGTCTCATTACTGTTACATTTAAAAAAAAATGTTTTCGTATTTTTCCAGACTGATCTCACACTGCCGCATATCACTGTGGTCCCGTGCCAGAACGACGCGTGTTCTTGCATTCTGAAGAAATGCTACTGTGCACAGAAATAAAACAACACTTTACAAAATAATATTTATTTATTCTTTTACGTGTTTTGTTTATTTTAGATTTAGAGAGCGTGGTATGGCACCTGTGTGATTGTTGTGTACTTGTGACTAGAATGTGCTCCAAGTTTTTGTGACAAATATATATTTGAAATTGTATTTTGTGTTTTATTATTAAATACAATTTTGAACTAATTCTAGCACTTATTTTAAATAGATCTTTGGTCGAGATTGAGTGTAGTTACGGCTTAATAGTGCCGGTTTTGTATCGTCGCATGTTTGTTGATGACTTTAAATAAAGGTCGTGTTTCATATCTCTTGACTAAATTGTAACTCATAGATAAACACTCATCGATTTTGAATGCAAAGCTTATTTTTACTCATTTTTTTTTCGATAGTTTTATTTCTACTAGACCATAGTCACATCTTTTTAATAAAACATGAGAAATAGTGATTTATGTAGTAATGCTATATCGGCAAACTCGAACCCAAGCAGTGACAAATAATCAATGTCAATAAACGATACAAAACCAGACTTTACAATGCGTGAAACAAATATTGCATACAAAAGGATGTTTAGAGCGTTCACAAAAATATGGAATCATCGCACCTTAGCACATCTTTTGTAATACTGCGTTAGCTTTGGCTTGCAGAATATTGTCTATCGTATTATAACTATTTCTGTCTAAGCAGTTTGTTACTGATTTCTCAATATTTGATGATAAATCGTACGTAATTAACAGAAAAGTATATTTCTCGTTAAGTTTTTATCGAAAAAAAATCATAAATATATTGTAAATGTTATCACATGTAAGTTAACAGTAACAAACTGTTTAACAAACTACAAATATATTCCAAGCAGCCGTTGCAATATAGTATCTATTCTATAAAAAATACGGTACGATCCGACTGCTGGGAATATATCCGGAACGTTCGAATGTATCGGTCGGGACTCGGTCGTCACTTAACTATGTATATCAGAGTCTTCTGAAGTTCGAAATAAGAAATATCAACACAATTTCATAAACTGACACATAAATTATAACCAGAGGTTGTGAAACCTGTCGCAATATATGCAATTTACGTGGAATCGTTGGCACTGAGCTAAAGAGTGATTTTATGTAATTTTTACTTTGAACTACTTTTAGTATAACCGATACTGATTTTTGTATACGATGGCAGAATTTTTTACATTTACAGAAATAGTAATACTTGTTGATAGTGAAATACTAGCGCACAACCTCGTATTAAGACTCGGTGAAACAAAACAAGGTGAAATATATAAAACGTAACTTCCGAAGACTCTTTCACAAACATACTAAACACTAACTTGTACTTTGATGCATTCAGAATTAAAACTAAACTTATTCTGTGATTAGACGAAACTTAAAACTATTCTGTTACACTAAAATGGCATAGATTTGTGCTGGCAACGTCGGCCGATCTAAACAATAAAATATTTCCAATAGCAGGATGTAGGACTGAGGTATCTATCTATATGTTAAATAAAACGTAATAGTTAAAGCCAGTAACCTAACTAATAATTACAAGTCGCTTTATATAATACTGTAATTTTACTTAAGGGCAATACAGTCGTGTCTCAGTTGTATATCTCGTAAATTTACACATTTTTGTTCACAGTTTCGTTTTTAATTTTGTCCCGCAAAGAAACACTGGCCATAGTTCGTTGAGCGACTTTTAAGTTCGTGGAACAGGTTCACCATAAGCGTCCACGTTTCGGCGCCGTATGTCATGACGGGTAGAACATACTGATTGAAGACTTGTCTTCCCATTTTTGTACAGTTGTTTTGTTTGAGCTGTGTTTGTACATAAATGTTTTAAGTATACACCCTCTACCGTTAAACATCAACAAATCTGTTGCTATTTCGTTCCATTTCAATTACAAAGAGCGAGACAGTTTCACACATTACATTGACGTAAACTAAAAAAACTAGTCAAATAAAAAAAAACGTGATGCTTATAATTTTTTTAAGACATTCAATAATTTCATTAACAATAATGTGAAATGGTGCGACCTAGACAACTGCAAACGAGACTGAAGCCCTTAAACTGTCTAATCGAAATATTATACATACATTATAAATAAATTTCATTTCAAAAATACATCTATATAATTAAATAAATCTATAAGATCTACATTCAAAAACTTTCCCTCCTGAGCAGTCGATAAAAATGTACGCTTTATTTAAATCTAGCTCCGAGTGTTTTAACAAGGTATAAATAGAGTAAGGCAAGGTCCGGACGACTATTTTGAGTCGAAAATACGGAAAATGTATATCTATAGAACGCAGGTACCCAAATGGGTCAAGTAGGTATCTTACATTCAATCGCAATCACTCACAACAAAAAATAACACAAATAGGCGGAGTGAAATCAAAACAAATACCTACATGGAATTATATACTCCGACTTCGAATTTCAACCCTAAACCTAATCAATAAATTAAGTAACACAAACTAATTCGTTTTGGCACTAAAACCTAACCTAACCTATCTTGGCCAATTATTAGAAATGCATATAAAATTATGTTTTTGAAATGCATCAACGTCACACGATCATTTATCTTATAAAGGAGTTTAATTAATACGGTGGATAACAATTTTGGTGTCGATAATGCTAAGCCTATTTATATATTAACTCTATAACAGTGGTTGTAAAAACACGGTAACAATTAAGGCAGTTCATTAAATTCGATTCGACGAATCGGACTGTACGACACAATAGGGCAAATGACGTGTCATCTGACGCATACGAGCGCTCAGTTGTGAAGGCTACTCGCGGTCACCTGTATAGAAGTCTCGCATCGTCTTTAGCTTGAAGGGATCGCGTTGCGAACAAGAGTGATAGAAGTCAAATCTAAAGGCGAAATGTGAAATGCTTTTTAACTAGTGTACTATCAAATGATATACAATGAGAATAGAATTTAACCATAAATGTAGAATAAGTACACCCTGTTTTATTATTGCAAAGTTACGCAGGCGATTAGCGTGAACGAGACAAGTCTACCAAACGTCGGGTTAAGTAACGCAACCCGAGATAATGTCAGTAAATATATGTATGTAAGTTATTCCAGTTAAACGTAATTCCAGTGCAAGTGCACAAAATAGTCCACCAAATAACGTAATCTGAATCACCTACAATCCTATTGGTTAAGACTTCGCTCCGCTCCAGCGGAGTGTCGTCGATTGGTCGATTCCGCTGAAGTGGGAGTGGCTAGCGAGTGACTTCACGACGTCACGCGGCTCCCATTGGTCAAGGCACATCACGCGCAGATTCCATGGCATGCGACAGACAGCGGGATACTAACTCTAACTTGGTGAGGTAGGACGCCGCCGCCTCACCGCGAGGGGAACTGGAAACAAAAACATTAATTGTTAATTGTTTATTTTGTTGTTGTAATAATTGAACATTGATTATATTAACCATTTGAATGTTATACAACCAACTTTGGATGGTATGGTAGACAGATCGTGACTTACTATGTTCCATTAGCTATCATTTTCGTTGCATTTTGTTTTAAATTATTTCTCGTATTTTTTAAAATTGATTTTAACGAAACTTTTATGAAAAAATTCGAAGTATTATCTCAAATACCATATTTTTGTGCGAAAATTCGTAATAAAAAAGCGTATCTATAATTCAATAAATCCTTAACAAAAAATGTTTAGTAACTTTACAAGACTGCCGTGTTAGCACATTTGATAGAATTTCTGCTTCGGGAGCTGAAAGGCGTGGGTTTGATTCCCACTCAGGACTAACATTTGTGTGGCGAACCGTTTAATTTAATTGAATATTTGTCCTGTGTCTGGGTATTCTGTATGTATTAAAAGAATTAACGAAAAAAAATAGTATATAGGTATTCTATCAGCTATCTGGTTTCCATAATACAAGCTTTGTTTGGTTTGTGGCAGGACGGCGCTTTTATATTAAAAAAAAAAGAGATTAATGAGACTTTGTAGACCAAACTACGTAACGAAATAACATATTAAATGATATCTTTGATTTCTGATTCGTAACTTCGGTAAAAAATATTTGTGTATGTAAAGAACAAGAAAGTAAAAAAAAATAGTTATAATTCAGGCAATGAGACACTAAACATAGTAATTTAAAAGAGAGAAAAAATTAAGCTTAAAAATAAAAGTTAAGAAAAGCGTAAAGATAATAAATACTTTAAAAAACTGATTAGAGGTTTGATCAATGATTAAAGAATCTAAATACTAACTTCAAACAACCGATTTAAACTAAGAAGTTGTAGAAGTATCGCAAGAAGGGCATCGACGAGGCGACGCCGGTGCGTCCCACGACTCAATCTAGGCCAGCATTCGTCCAAAAAAAAGGTGTTTATTTAAAACTAAGACTTATTGGATTGGGTTTAAAACACAATCTGTATTTTACTATAGAAACTGACGTGGTAAACACAACATTGTTACAACATGTTTTTTTTTTTTTGTTTTACTTATGCGGTATTACTCACGTTTAATTATATCGGATATTCCGACTATAGTTTCGGCCACAGCCGAAAATCCACACGAAACTATAGTCGGAATATCCGATATAATGGAACGTGAGTAATCCCGCGTAAGTTAAACAATCTTTATTAGTTAAGGTTTTATTTGCCACTTACCTGAGAATGAAAGGTTCTTCTCGTGGTGAACTCGTGTTGTACGGCGATCGACGAACAAACTCTCCCACTAGAACGAAAAAATAAAATATTTTTTACAAAAAAAAAGCGACTCTTTTTCACTAAGTCTAAACACGGCTAGGTTACATTATAATATTACGAAGCACCGGTGCCTACCTTCCGGATTCATCATCATCTGACGATGGAAGGTGGGTAGTTCATTAGGATTATTTTATTGATTGTAAACAGGCTAGGTGTGCTTTACCATCTTCGACCACACCGTCACTTAACATCAGGTGAGTTGTGGTCAAAACACCTAGCCTGTAAGCCATAAAAAAAACACCAAAAAAATCACAATTAAATTAAAAATTTAAAAAAACCCTATGCAATAAACCAAACATAGCTAAGAACCACCGCAAGGAGTCTGGCTTTCAAATAAAAAAAACCGCATCGCAATCGGTCCATCCGTTTGAGAGCTACGATTCCATAGATAGACACACACACACGCAGACAGACAGACATCGACGTCAAACTTATAACATCCCACTTTTTGCGTCGGGGTTTAAAAAGCATAATGCGCAATTTCTTTTAAGACATTTTAATATGACACTATTAACCTTGAAATCGCAAAATAAAAATTCTCAAAACAGTTCTATATTTTTAACGAATACAAATTATATTAATGTATGGAGAAGCAAATCAGTTCGTGATTGTAGAGTCCTATAGAAAATTTGTTTGTATCTCACGTGCAGGTGAAGTGGGCAGGTTGAGTCTCATGTCATGGGTGAGCACGCGGCGCGCCAGGCTACCAGCCGGCACCGACCCGGCAACCGGCCCGGCGCGTGCCGGCGTCGGCCCGGCCCGGTCGCGCGACGGCGGCGACGTGCCCGTATATTGACTCATACTGAAATACATATCATTGTTGTTGTTAAGTCACTTTGTTTTATTGTTTTTTTGTTTGATTTTGGCATCGCACTTTGTGCATTTGCCAGTTATAGGTGACAGACTAATGCCCGGTTTCACCAACGGCTCCTAAACAAATCCCTACATAGGGATCTCTTAGCTTAAGGCATCCCCTAACTCGTCTCCTAACTCAAACTCAGTTTCACCACGCTAAGTAATACTTAGCTGGGAATACCTACGTAAGTGCCGGGTAGGGTGCTGCATAGAAATATCTTTTATCGATTTTTTTTCGATAAATTTCCGTTTAGTGTTTTTCCTTAGGTTTGTATATGTTAAGCATGATAAACATATTTTTTTTGTCACTTAATACAAATAAATGTGTTTTATATCTATATTTCTCCAATTATCACTATAATTTAAAGACCAAATGACATTATGGTAGATGTGTAAAGCCAAAAAAAGGATGACAGTGACTTGGTTTGCTTGTGACCTTGTGATGTCTCACTATTACCCTATTCTATCTGGTAGGCGGCAGTTCGTAGTAATTCACCGACTTCAAAAAGGAGGAGGTTCTCATTTTTTTAAATGTATGTACACCGAATACGCTGAGATTATTAATCTGATTTACGTGATTTTGATGAGGAATAGTTGCCACTGGGTCTCATAAAAATTTAACATAGTTTGGCCCAGTTGTTTTCATTTTATGAACATTTTTATAATGAACATATTTGTTTACGATGTAAGTAATTGTCTTTGGCATGACGTTTTTGAATCTTAGCGAGTCTAGCTAGACTCATACTGTTCAAGTGTTTCTTGGCGTGAACATTTAACTAAAAATTGAAAAATAAATAATCTTTAAAAAAATAAAGAAAAACCGACTTCAACAAAAAAAAAATCAGCAATAAAAAGCGAAAAATTAATTTTATAAGTTTATTTTTCGCTTTTTCTTGCTGATGTTTTTTCTTGAAGTCGGTTTAACATTTTTTTTAAGTTTGTTTTTTTAATTTTGTATTTGAGTTTTGCATTTCTTGCATTTATTACAAATTGGAATACGAAGGCCGAAAAAAGAAAACGTGGACAAAATTAAAAAAACAAACTTAAAAAAAAAAGTTAATAACTAACAAGTCCGATAACTAACAAAGCTATCCAAAAAATCACTTAGGACGTCTTCCATTTCAGATTATTTATTGAATGTTTGTCACAATATATTATTTCTTAGTTAGGAATTCGATAAGGGGCCGATACTCGGCCTCCTAAAATTTAGGGGTTCCCTTAGCGTTTAAGTGTTCCCTAAACATTGGTGAAAACCAAATCTCGGTTAAGTGACACCTAACTCACCTTAGGTGTTCCCTAAAATTTAGGAATCGTCGGTGAAAACGGGCATAAGTGTTTGAATACAGCTCATCTGATGTTAAGTGACGGTGTGGTCGAAGATCGTAAGTAAAAGGAACCGGCTCTCAAGTGAGGCACGAAACGGAGTGTCTATTTTGATATTTTCAAGTTTTTTTTATTGCTAATTAAAAAAGGAAATGATCTTAATCTGATCTTAGGGATCTTAATCCCAGTCAAAGTTTCACAAAATAAGTTAAGACCCAGTCCGGGTATACCCAAGTAAATAAATACATATAACAAATATATACTTTTAGAACGTTTCACACAGCGCCATCTAGCTCCAAACTAAGCAAAGCTTGTACTATGGGATCCAGATAACTGATAGAATACTTATATTCTTTTTGTAAATAATATACTAATGGCGGCGTACCCATTAAGAACCCGGAGGGATTCCTTCTTCGCATAGTACAAACTTTGCTGTGTGAAATATCCTAATATGAATGCAGAGTTATGTATTTAACTCACGGGGTGTTGGCGAGCTTGGTGTCGTCCCGGGGGCGCAGCAGGCAGGCGGTGGACACCGCCCGCACGTGCAGGCGCCTCCGCACCAGGAACCCCATGCGGAGAACCGCTATCACCACGCGGACCGCGCATCTAAACAACGCATAAAAAGCTACTTACTTGCTGGTAAGTTGCATGGAACATACTACTGTTATCGATGAGACAGTCAGTTTAATTGGTCGTAGATCTGTTTAGCGGGAGGTCTTATAGGTAGGTATAACTGCATTATCAAATATTCTGCCGTCAAGCAGTAGTGTGTAAACATTACTGTGTTCCGGTTTGAAGGATACTGCAGCTAGCGAAATTAAGGCTAGGGCTGTTGAAACTAAATCAAATGTTTCAAAGGAATGAGTGCCAAATGCCTTTAATTTAAATTTAATTATCTTAAAATAGAACATTCTGCACTCCCTAATTTTTGTCATACTCTAATGGGATCTAATGGGATATTATCATATTAAGCGGTGCAGCTGTACATCATCATCAGCCATAGGTCATCCACTGCTGGACACAGGCCTCCTCCTGCTGGGGGTTTGCCAATACTCGCCACGCTTGGCAGGCGGGTTGGCGAGCGCAGTTAGGTGTGATTGTTCAAGGAAGACGCTGCTGCCCATCTTCCGGATTACATCCCTTAGCCGACTCTTACGGCAACCACGGGTAGAGAGGGTGGGGTACTATTCTTACGACGGCACCACCATGGCAGCTTTACATATTACTGAAATAAAGTATTAAAACAAAGCTCCTAGGGCCTACAAAATAAGGAACCTTAAGAGGTTGTTAAATGGTTACCAATGAGGATGTATACTAACTTGAAACGTCCTTTGGCGTCAGGTTTGGGCTCGTGCACCCGCAGCGTCCGCTCGAGGGCTGCGTACCCAGCTAGCACGCGCTGCAAGTACCGCTTCTGCCACACCAGGGCCTTGCGGCAGCTCTCAAGCCGCAAGCAGCGCCCGTGCAAGTACCGGATCTAGAACAATATATAGTTGGCCCCTCATTTACTAGCTCACATGAGATTCCTTATCAAAAACACTTATAGCTTATAAGATATACCCTAGAACATTTTACACAGCGCCATCTAGCCCCAAACTAAGCAAAGCTTTTACTATAAAATCTTTTTGTAAATACATACTTGTAATACATACATAACATCCAGACAGAACAAACAATTATGTTTATCACACAAATGTTTGTCCTGAGTGGGATCCGAACCAAAGCCTTGAAGCAGATACACTATTAAATGAGCTAACTGGGCAGTCCAGTTCGTAACATTTTACTTCGAGAATTCAAAATAAGCGAGTAACATATATCGTCACGTTTTTAAATTCGACACTGGTATAACATTCCACGCAAATTTAATCCAAGTTTGGCCGCGTTATGTAAACATGGACGTGTTACGTATTCATAGTGATTTTTCTTTTGAGCAAAGAGAAGAAAACTTTTCATTCAAATTGAAACTTTTCAAAATCTGAACATGTCAAGGAAATAAAAACAATGACTTGTTTTGACGTTGTCAATTTGTCACGTAGCCGTGACAATAACCAGATTTTTGCTGTGTGCTATTTACATTTTTCTATGAATTTTTACTAATTGTTTACTGAAAATTTAGTATTATAATGCAATAAATAATTTATTTAGAGCAATGGAACCACCAAAAGGTGATCCGCCGAAATTGCCAGATATGGTGTAAGTAGGCGATTCATTTCTCTCTTGAAACAAGCACTCCGGGAATGATGCAAATCAGTACTGAAATCCATACAATTAAAAAAGTTTAATCCAGAGTTCAAGACGCCAATCTCTAATAGACACGTCATTTCTAACTTAATAATAAATAATTGCTGGTAAAAAGTCCTGATTAATTCTCTCCACCATTAAATTGGCACTAGGAACTATAGGGTTCCTAACGCAAATTTAATGGTTTGTCGATATTTTGCTACATCAACGCTTATTTATATCGTGTACCCGCATACAATTCCTTGGATAAGATGCATAGTATGATCCGCAGCATGTGCGGCGACCACCCATCCATTACGAAGACCGAGCTGAACATCAGAGACGATCGCCTCGATGAGAAGACTCTCGACAAAGACAAGAAAGAACGTCTACCAATGAGTTATGCCAGAATATCGCCATCGGTATGTGAAAGTCATAGTTTTTTCCAGAACTTCTTCTTAACGTGGCTGTTCTGTTTTGTATCGACCCGATTGTTCATCGCAGTTTTTTGTAGCAAAGGCATCTGTGGCATAATTTGTTTTGCTTTGAAACCAATGTTTGGAAGCTATCTTGAGGTTTTTTGTTAAACCTTTAGTCACTGTCTTGAAGAATTCTCTTTACATTTGAAAACATTTCCGTTTCCTAAAACGAAACTTGACTACCCAGGCTTATAACGCAAAAGTGCATAAGTTCGAACAATCTGTTTCTAGTTCACGCAGAACAATGCAGTTAACATCAAAATGTTTGCGTTAATACGACGATGTTTCTTTTCCAAATATAATACACCTTCATTGCTGTGAAATTCATACACTCAGGAATTTGTACTTCCCACTGGGGCTCGCGATCAGTTGCTTGTTCGTAGTCTAGCCATAACTAGTCCAATGTCAGATTCTATGGATCTCTTAAAGACCTTTGACGAGTACACTCGATGGAAAGATGAATACAAGCAATAAGAGCTGCTTGTTTATGTTTTCAGTCGTCTCGCACTGAGCGGCCGCTGGCGGAGCAGAAGTCGCGAGTGATGTCCGAGCATGCCATGCGACTCTTTGAGGCGAGAAGGCATGCCGTGCGCTCCGTGGATGTGGTCTCTAGGCATGAAGATATCAACGCGCCAGCGAACAGAGCTCTGGTTCAGGGTACGTTTTTTTTTCTGTTCAGTGTACAAGACAGAATTCCTTATTTCGATTAGATCCTTTGTGGTGGAAGAAAACTGACGATGTTTTCTGTTTACAATTAAGTATTTTTAGAAGATTGCTTGGATTGGGAATCCAACAATTACCTCAAATCATTAAAAGTTGTATATTCAATATAGCAAGATAAAATTGTAACTTAACCGAGAAAGTTTTTGCTTTATGAACCCTACGACTGCCTCAAAGTTGAGAGCCGCAGTTGATCGATGACGGTAGCAAATGCTCCTGCTTCCATATGTTTCACCAGCAATTTATGTACTGAGCAGGCAGTTTGATTGTTATTTTAAATCAAATGTTTTACTTCCTATTTTCTTTGTAAAAGCTAATGCACAAAATGTTGAGAAAACTGTTGTTGTTATGTAAGATGTATATTTGTCGTAGCCGCTCTGGGCAGTTTCCGCTGGCCGCCGTATCTGGTGGCGGTGTGGGTGGTGGTCCTTATCCTCACGCATGTGCTGCACTGCCTCGTCACCATGTTGGAGCGTGCACTGCCTTCCCTCAAGTTAGTACCTCTTAGACTTAGCAGTCAGACTGACTTACATTTTGTTATTAAACTTCGATTGTGGTCCCATTTCACGACGTTTATAATTTCATAATGCCTTAGACGTTAGACGAAGTAAGTGCCGAAATTTACTATAGTAATAGGGTAATTTTTATAACTGGACGTCAAAGCCACTACCGGCATATACAATCAATACAATTTTAGCAAATTATACCACTGCTAGCAGAAGAGCTCGTCCATTTTCTTACCATGGAATTTAAACATCTAATATACTAGAGACATAACAAATACGATATGGTCTATTTTGATATCTGCAACAGCTTTCATTTCACTCCATGCACATAGTTAAGTAAAACCTCATTTCAATATTTCTGTAGGGGCACAGTATTTGTTGAGAGTGACGCATTCCATAGCTTGGTCGCCACTGGTCAGTTGTCCCATAGCCGCGCTAGAGTGCACTCGCTTACAACCATGTAATCTTTACGGTTATGATCCAGGAGAAAATGCAGGTAATTTGGGAGTTGACGATAAATCTCATAGATGACGTCATAGGTAACCCAACTTTACCCCTACGTTTCAAAACAGTCCAGTAACAACCCATAACACATGTGATTCTAGAAAGTTCTGCATGTATTTCCGCACATGGGCCGAGTCGTCGTGGCATGGTGACACTGAAGTGAACCACCGACTGTTCCCGCTGGCCCTGGCGGTGGTCACGGCGCTCCTGTACGCGGCCTACGTGGGACTGTATGCGCTATATGCTGTAGCTCTGTGGGCAGTCGAGCCCCTTTGCAGTGAAGACTCGCGCGAGGACGAGACCAAAGTCACCGACTACGTCGTCGACGAGGTCAACAGCAAACACAACTCTAGTCTCAACAACAAATAGCGCGCTTTCAACTCTATATCCATTACAACAAAGTTCACTATGTTATCTATTTATAGTTCAATTTTATTCGTGTCTAATTTGACCTTTGACCTGACTAAAAAGAGGTTGTCGTAAATAAGGTAGTGATTCATCACCAATAAAGTACCAAAAAAATTAATAATTTAGTATCGACTGTTAAATTTATATACTTTCTGTTAAAATTGTAGTGCTGCATCGTGTACAATAAAAACAGTGTTGAAAATAAAAGTCGTTTTTATTAAGTTAGGTTTAAAGTTAAGTAATAAAACTAGACAATTCTTCAGATATTTCTAAGCTACTTTAGATATATAAAATTATCTATGCTCGAGTATCGCTTAGGTTCAAGAAGATTTCAGTTCGTAATTAGACCAGAGTTTCTTCAACTGCAGATGAAAAGAATAAGTGAATAGTTTTTACATCGTTAGGGCTGATTCAGCCGATATAAAAGTCAAAAAATAGTGTTTCTGAGAAGTGATCTAGAGGGGACTTGCAGATACTAAAGTCTACCACTACAGCAGTGGCGTAGCGCGGATTAATCGTGGGCAAAGTCGCATCAGCGAAACTATTTTTTTTGTTGTATAAACATATCTAGGTTAGACGATGTCCTACAATATTTATTAAGTGCGAGACCGTGGGCGAAATGCCACTTCTCTCACGCCTAGCTACGTCACCGCTCGCCAGAGGGCCTAGATAAATCTACATTCGAACTCCAACAATGAGCCTGAGCTTTCGGTGAATGAAAACATCGTAGCATGGTGGTAAGGTACTTTCTGTTACTCGACTGGCTAGCTACCACTCTCAACGTTTTTTAAGAATTGGTACAAAAGAAACGCTTTCCTGATGGTATACCAGTCCATGATTATTGCAGTGTACCCAGAACTTTAAGCATTGCATTAAACTGTCATCTTGCAAACGCTGTGTGTCACTCAATATTCAATTCTAACCTAAAACTATAATAAACGTGTAATTATAATCTCACCGTCTGATCCCTTTCGTCCGGAGACACGGCTTGCACGGCGTTTTTAGTTTGTAGATCCGCTTCAAGTTTCTGGACGCGCGCGGTGAGTATTTGCTTCTCGTTCCTCAGCGCGGTGAGTTCGGGCGCGGCGGTGGTTTCTGTCAAGCACTTCTTGAACGAAGCGATCTCTCGCGCAAGCTCGCTCTTGTGCCCTTCGATTTCAGTCTGTGTAAGATAAAAAAATATTTAACGAAAAATAATTTACTGAAATTATAAACTGATATATGATGATGATTTACTGATGATTGCCGTGGTGGTGCCGGCGTAAGAATAGTACCCCACCCTCTCTACCCGTTGTTGCCGTAAGAGTCGGCTAAGGGATGTAATCCGGAAGATGGGCAACAGCGTCTTCCTTGAACAATCACACCTAACTGCGCTCGCCAACCCGCCTGCCAAGCGTGGCGAGTATTGGCAAACCCCCCTAGGAGGAGGCCTATGTCCAGCGGTGGACGTCCTATGGCTGATGATGTGTGATGTGATGTGTGTTTGGGCTTACACAAAGTTACTTTTCAATAAAGAAGGTTATTGTTTGTAAAAATTATGAATATAAAAATATGACAACAGTATTGTTATCTGACCAGGGCTTCGTTGATGTCCGGCCGGTGCCTGGTGGAGGCCGCGGCGAGTCTTCGCTCCAGCTCCGCGATGGTGCCACTCTGCGTGTTCAGGAGTTCCTTGGCCCGAAGTAGTTCTACAGCGGCCTCGTGTTTCAACCTAAGACATAGGAGAATATTAGTAAACAAGGTTAGAGGTCCATGTCTATGACGTCATCTATATATCCGTCGCACCGGCTTGTAAGTCGGTCGGTATATATGTTGGGGCCCGAGGTCTACAACCGTGAACCCGCTTTCATTTGGGATGCGCCGCGCCACCGCGTGCTTCCGAATCGAGCTAATATTTTAGCTAGTAGAGACCTTTTTTAAAGACATTTAAAAGTTTTAAAAAAAAGATAGGGGAAGGGTCGGATTCCTCGGTCGGAGAGGAGGGTGCGTGGTGGTAGGGTACTTTATAGTACTTGACTGGCTTACAACCACCCTCAAGTTGAAAATCTGCTTTCAAGTATCTAAAGGCCCTAGCTCATAAGATTTTTTTGTGTCCTGTACTTTTTTTTTCTATGTTTGGTGTCTACAATAAAGAGATTCTATCTATCTATCTAAAGGTATGTTCCGGCAGCGTCACTTGAGAGCCAGTTTCATTCCAGGCTAGGTGCGTTTACCATCTTCGACCACACCGTCACTTAACATCGGGTGAGCTGTGGTCAAACACTTAGCTTGTCAAACAAAAAAAGTTTGTGGTTTTAATGGCGCTGTGTGATGTCCTAGAATATTTCTTAATAACAGTTGAGGACGGTATAGTTACCGTTTCACGTCAGCGAGTTCAGCTTTGAGCTGCGTGTTGAGCTCGTTCCTGGCGTCAAGCTCGCGGCGCGCCTGAGCGCGCGCGTGCTCCAGCATGCTCTGCAGGTCCTCGTACTTGCTCCGCTCCACTTCCAGCCGAGACTTCAGCAGCGACACCTCGCCTGACAGACGCGAGTTATTCTCCAGCTGTAAATAAATTATACCGAATTGAGTAATGAGAAGGGTTATGAATTTAGCAGTATGCATGAATAATAAATGAATAATAATAATAACGCTATAAGCATCTCGCTAGATGGTTAGGTCTTTTGAACATGTGCTTTTGCATTCACATCATCAGGTATAGGACGTCCACTGCTGGACAAAGGCCTCCCCCTGGGGTTTTGCCAATACTCGCCACGCTTGGCAGGCGGGTTGGCGAGCGCAGTTAGATGTGATTGTTAAAGGAAGACGCTGCTGCCCATCTTCCG
The DNA here is from genome assembly GCA_950106695.1 of Biston stratarius. NCBI lineage: Eukaryota > Metazoa > Arthropoda > Insecta > Lepidoptera > Geometridae > Biston > Biston stratarius. The sequence continues at coordinate 13,607,759 of OX467110.1, read as the reverse complement.
GATTACATCCCTTAGCCGACTCTTACGGCAACCACGGGTAGAGAGAGTGGGGTACTATTCTTACGCCGGCACCACCACGGCTCACGGCTCGGCTTTTGCATTATAAAGCCACAAAAGCCACATTACAATTGGCACAAGGATGTATGAAGCTGCTGCGCTATCATCCATCTCGCCGCAACACCTTGACTGTTTATCGTCATCAAAGTCAAAACGTTCCACCCAATTCACTGGAGCTGTTATTTAATCTGGGACCGCGCGCGACTACCATGTCATTTGCGATCCGCGTGATTTGAGTGTTCGTATTTTTGTGTTTGCTCAGGATAATTAGATAGATATCATATAGGACACCCAGACTCAGAACAAACATTTATCGTCACATAAATGTCCATTTTACCAAATGAGCTGACAGGAAAGTCAAATAAATAGGGTTGTCACCTCGTGTTGTAGCTGTCCCCTCAGGGGCTCGCTGTCCCCTCCCCTGGCGCTGAGGAGCTGTCTCTCCAGCAGAGCCGCCCGGGTCTTGTGTTGCTGTTCTCTCTGCTGCAGCTCTAGTTCCGATTGCATCGAGCTTTCCAGGCGTTTCTTGAGAATCTGTATCATGTTGGTGTCTTGATTCTAGAAAACATAAGATTGAATCTGAGCGGAAACAAAAATATACAGACATTTTTTTTAAAATTTTTATATTTTGCTTCTGTACGCTTTCGAGTTTCTTATTTTAGAAGCACTAACCTTACGTTTAACCTTCTCACAAGAGTGTCCAGACCGAAACTTGAGGAATATAGGTTTTTTTTATTGCTGTCAAGCTAAGTGTTTGACCACAGCTCACACAGTTAAGTGTCGGTGTGATCGAAGATGGTAAAGCACACCTAGCCTGGAATGGTACTTACTGCCTCTCAAATGAAGCTGCCGGAACACACCGTTAGATGCTTGGCGGCAGATTTTCAACTTGAGGGTGATACCTAGCCAGCCGAGTACGAGAAAGTACCCTACCACCACGCTATGGTTTCCTCAAGATGTTTTCCATCACCGGCAGCTCAAGCTCATTGTTGGGGTTTGAACCCACGCCCTTCGGCATGCGAACCGACCGCGCTTATCACTAAGCTATCATCGCTACAAAAATGCAGCAACGGATGGTGCAACAGTGAATAATCCTTTATCGGAAGAGGCCAGAATACTGACATATACAAGCATAATAGGATGTAAGTAAAATTGTACACATTTTGTAAGAGATCAATGAGAGTGACACTGTATGACTGAGACACTGAGAGTGAGTACTGCAAAAAAAACCCTTATGACAAAAATAAAGATTAAAAACAAAACCTTAGTAAACAGTTTATAAGAAAAAGCAGCTGATTCGGGATAGGATTAAACAATGATGGAACACCAGCTAACAGATTACGGCGAACATCGATGTCCTTTCTCTTAGATTAAGTGGCGCCCCCGGTATCGCAGGAGCGAAGTACAAACTAGCTGAACGGATATTTTGTGAATACCTGTAAGCTCTGGGACGTCTCCTTGTGGGTGTCGAGTAGCAGCGAGAGGCGGCCGCAATTCTCCCTCTCAGCTTCATAACGCAGCTTGCTGCTCTGCCAATCTTGGACTAGTTTGTCACGGACCCTGGACAAGGGAGGACGTGTTGGATGTGAAATCAATTTCTTGAATTGTTATGTCAATAAATTAAGTAGTGTAGTAGTGTTAGTTTTTGTAGCGATGATAGCTCAGTGGTTAGCGCGGTCGGTTCGCATGCCGAAGGGCGTGGATTCTAACCCCAACAATGAGCTTGAGCTGCCGGTGAAGGAAAACATCGTGAGGAAACCATAGCGTGGTGGTAGGGTACTTTCTAGTACTCAGCTGGCTAGCTACCACCTAGCTACATCAAGTTGAAAATCTGCCGCAAAAACATCTAATGGTGTGTTCCGGCAGCCTCACTTGAGAGCCAGTACCATTCCAGGCTAGGTGTGCTTTACCATCTTCGATCACACTGTCACCTAACATAAGGTGAGCCGTGGTCAAACACCTAGCCTGTCAAATATAAATAAATAAATGAGATCGAATCAGAAATGAGGAGACCCGTAGACGAACTAAAGTAGCCGACATAGCCCAGCGGATTAGCAAGTTGAAGTGGCAGTGGGCAGGGAACATAGCACGCAGAACCGATGGCCGATGGGCAAAGTTCTGGAGTGGAGACCACGGACCGGCAAGCGCAGCGTAGGACGTCCACCCACAAGGTGGACAGACGACCTAATAAAGGCCGCAGGAACGTGCTGGATGCGAACCACTTCCAACTGGTCTTTAAGGACGTCAATGGGGGAGGCCTATGTCCAGCAGTGGACGTCATACGGCTGATTATGATGATGATGACATACCTGTTCAACTCGGTTATAAGCGCGTCTTTATCCTTGAGCCTCGACTCGAGGTTGTTCACCTGCATCTGCAACTTCTCGTTGTCCGACCGCAGTCTGTGGATGCGGTCCGACGACGACGAGTGGATCGAACTGCTGGACCTGGAACCACAACTTGAGGACATTTATAACCATAAATAATAAACAAATATTTTAGGAAATTGTGCACAGCGCCATCTAGCCCCAAACTTCACACGCCGAAGGGCGTTGGTTCGAACCCCAACAATGAGTTTGACCTGCCGGTGAAGGAGAGCTTCGTGAGGAAACCTTAACACGGTGGTAGGGTACTTTCTAGTACTCGACTGGCTAGCTACCACCCTCAAGTTGAAAATCTGCCATCACGCACCTAACGATGTATTCCGGCAGCCTCACTTGAGAGTCAGTTTTATTCCAGACTAGGTGTGTTTACCATCTGCGACCACACCGTCACTTAACATCAAGTGAGTGGTGGTCAAACACGTAGGCAGTAAACCATAAAAAATACTAAGCAAAGCTATAGAACAAACATTTATCGTCACATAAAAAAGTTTGTCCTGGTGAGAATTGAACCCTATTTACTTTAGTCGAAGACCTTTGTAATTCAATAACAGGCTAACAAAGAATTGAATTGAATTGCGCATGCGTTATCTCTTACCATCAGGAGAGCGTCTTGTTCGTCTCATCACTTTCTTTTAAAATTATTCCGATGAAAGTATACAAAGCAAAGTTTGTACTATGGGGAACTAGATAACTAATGTAATGCATTTTTTTTAATGTAAATGTAATGAGACGAACGAGGCGTTCTCCTGATGGTAAGAGATAACGCCTGTCCATAACCATTGCAGCGATACACAGAACTTTGAGTAACAAAACAAAGTCCAGGGCATCGCTGCTTTGGCGCTCATTACTTTAAGACTCGTTGGTTAGTCTCAACATCCCTATAATTTCGCTAGCTGCAGTACCCTTCAAACCAGAACAAAGTAATGTTTACACACTACTGCTTGGCGGCAGAATATCTGGTACCGACCTAGACAACCTTGTGCTAAGGAGATCTACCACCAAGTAGAATATAAGAACACCCGTGCTGTCAAAAGTGTAAAAGAACACGCATGCTAAATATAACTCCGTTTCAAGCTGATAACATTTGCTAAATATCAATATGTACACATAACTGATGGCTGCCGACAGCAGACGAAAACTGACATTAGGTAAAAAGGACCAGAGCAGCTTACTTTGAAGAGTTCAAAGCGAGGCGCGGAATGTCTTCCCTTTCATCGCTGCTCGCAGACAGAATCTGTCGACAGAACATTTGAAATAGGTTAGGATTCTGACAAAATAACTTTGAAACGGCGAATATGTAAAATGTATTTCTTTATGACCATAACGTTATTCTTTAACGTTTTATAATTCACTCATAAAAATAAGCTGATGATTTTGTAGCGATGATGGCTCAGTGGTTAGCGCGGTAGGTTCGCATGCCGAAGGGCGTGGGTTCAAGCCCCAACAATGAGCTTGTGCTGCCGGTGAAGGAAAACATCGTGAGGAAACCATAGCATGGTGGTAGGGTACTTTCTAGTACTCGGCTGGCTAGCTACCACCCTCAAGTTGAAAATCTGCCACCAAGCATCTAACGGTGTGTTCCGGCAGCCTCACTTGAGAGACAATTCCTTTTCAGGCTAGGAGAGTTTACCATTTTCGACCACACCGTACTAAACATAAAGCTAAACGTAAATACTAAGCAAAGCTATAGAACAAACATTTATCGTCACATAAAAATGTTTATCCTGATGGGAATTGAACCCACACTCTATTTACTTTAGTCGAAGACCTTTGTAACTCAATAACAGGCAAATAAAGAATTTTATTTAATTGTACATGCGTTATGTATGTGGGTTCCGGCAGCCTCACTTGAGAGCCAGTTCCATTCCAGGCTAGGTGTGCTTTACCATCCTCGACCACACCGTCGCTTAACATCAGGTGAGCTGTGGTCAAACGCCAAGCCTGTCAGCCATAAAAAAAAAGCTCTTATAACCGAATTAACTGTGTACTTTTAATGGTCTATATTTTTACACGAAAAAGAGTGTACCTAATGTTTTCTGGGTTATATATTTATGTATGTATGAGAGTTCCTTTATTCCACCATAACTTTTAAATGCCTGAACAGGTTTGGATGTGATAAGAGTATCATTACGATTCTTTTATTATCCCGAGTGACGCTGGCTATTTTTTTTACTTGCATGTTTTTTTTAAATAATTTTATTGACAAATTTTTTTTCTAACCTTCGACTTCAACTGACTTGCTACCACTTGAAAATCTGCCGCTAAGCACCTAACGGTGTGTTCCGGCAAGCACATTTAAGAGACAGTTCCATTCCAGGCTAGGTGTGCTTTACCATAACTTAGCATCAAGTGTCCTGTGGTCAAAATACCCAGATTGTTGACCATAAAAAAATAGTAAGAGTTGTTCATAATGAAGAGTTTCCCAACCTCTTTTTGATTTGATACACCCGCAGGTATAACATACCTGTTCCATGATATCCTCATCGAGTGTATGCGAGTAGTTGAGCTGGTCTCTCAGCGCGCGCTCCAGCTCCGCCGTCGGAGACCTGACGGCCAGTGCGCGGGACTCCGTCGGTGACAGAGAGGTCTCCCGACGCGGGGTCGAACGGGCCCTGGAACGTGCCCTAGTGACAGCTTGACAGTTGACAATATGTCTTACGTAGAAAGTAAAGTAAAGCTGGTTTGCCTTGACACGAACGTAACAACAATTTTATAAAGTGGATTTGTATGATTTCTATAAACACATTTGGTACCTACAAACTTGATACGTTTACTAGATGGTAGATGTTCTTAGCAGTAGTTCATCTGGGTAAGTATCATCGCAGTATCAGATATTCTACTACCAAGCAGTAGTGTGTGTGTGTGTGTTGAGATATTTTATATTACAATACTTTACTTTGACATTTTTATTTTTTATTCATTGATATATAATCTAGTGTCCTTGACAGATTTAATGACATTACGGAATTTGACTTGTAATTTTGGTGTTAAATAATACTGAATGTTAATACTAAACTGCTTGATTGGTAAAGTTCTGGTTACCGATTCAATGGTCATAGACAGGCGTTATCTCTTACCACCAGGAGAGCGTTAACTTCGTCTTATTTCTTTTACATAAAATTAAATTGTTATGGGACCAGAAGGCAACTATTCCGCATCAAACTAAAAAAGAATCACGTAAATCGGATCATAAATCTCAGCGTAATCGGTGAAAATACATTTTTTTTAAACCCAATTACGTTGAGAACGTCCTCCTTTTTGAAGTCGGTTAAAAAGAGTACAAATAAGACTAAATCGAGCGTCAAATTTTTGTTCTTGTAGAAATTTTTAATAGAAGTTAGTCGAGGGGCAGATTCCTTCCACGGCATTTCATTTTATTAATGTAGTTGTTAAGATTGGTTTACCTATCGAGCAGTTCCTTCACGTCCTGCAGCTCGGCTTCCAACTCCTGACATCGCTGCACTCGGTCATTCAACTTGGCCTTTAGCTCAGTGATGTTGGATTCTTCTCGCAACCTGACCAAATATAATACACATAATAAGTTAACGTATGTTATAAGCTAAGTATTCTAAGTAAAAGTAAATAAGTTTGTATAGGCTAAGTAGCTAAAGTTTCGGCAGTCTAGTTAGGAGACAGCCTGGTTTCGAATCTAGAGGTCCTGGGTTTTTAGTTGATTTTGCAACGCCTGGTATGGATTAGTGGCAGCGTGTCTGCCTCTCAGATTTCGTGTACTGATACGATCGATGAATTCAAATATCACTGGGGGATTGTGGTTATCTTTGTGAGTTGTTTGTGTACCTAGCAAGGATCTATTAGTGTGATTGTTTTTTTTTTTACAGTGATATGATTGGCTTGCGTTTGACCGTCATTCTGCTAAACAACAACTAGTATTATTTGGACATTTTCTATATATTTTTGACATTCATTATAGTGATTCATTTATTTAAGCATTCCATTTAGTAAGGATAAATTATATTATAATATTCATACGCCTGCAATGGCAAGTTTTGGAAAAGCTCACGTAAATATTACCCAACCATATCGATGTACCTAAATATCATGAATAAGTCAATTTGAATTTGAAGAAACCGATTCACGCGTGACTTCAAAATTTCTCACCTAGCTACGACAGCTTCTAGATGTTGTTGAAGCTGCGTTTTCTCTCCCATCAGGACATCCACCTGGTTTTTCAGCGCTGTACTCTCCGCTTCCTTATCTGTTGCTAACTTCGTGGCCTGACTCAGGTTGTTCCGTAATTCTGTCACGTCTAGCTTTGCTTTTGCTAACTCGAAGGCCTGGAATGATTACGTCTTATGGTTCAAACTTATAAAAATAATTAACATTAGCATCTATCGTGGCAAAAACAAACAAGTTTCGGCAGCCTAGCTGGGAGACCGTCTAGCTTCCAATCTGGGGGTCCTGGGTTCGAATCCCACGGCACGCACCTCTGTTTTTTTATGTTATGTGCGCATTGCTGTTCACTTCAAAAGGTGAAGGATAACATCATGACGAAAGCTACATGTCCGAAAGTTCATAGCCAACCCGCACTTAGGCGACGTCGTGGACTAAGGCCTTACCATTCTCACAATGAGAAGAGGTACGTGCCCAGCAGTGGGACAGTTATCAAAAAAAGGGCTGATTCGATGGCAAAAACAGGTATATTTTAACAAATACATTGAGATGAAAGCATCGCTGTAACACAATTTGCAAATGAAACTTAATGTTGGACTAGGAACCTAAGCTTACTTGGGAGATCTCTTACAGACTATGTCTTATAAATGGGTCAAAAGCCCAGAAGCTCACACTTTTGATAAATGACAAGTTAATGTCGATAACAGGTAATCGCTTTGACCTATATTGCGAGTAACCAAAAATATAAAGGGAATTTTATTGTGCTAATAATACAATAATTTTAGCGTTGTCACTGCATATATCTATCGCCAAAATAAAAGTCACAAAAAGTTATGTTCACTTTACCTGATCATTGAGTTCCTTCTTGTTAAAGTCCAACTCATGCTGCAGCAGAGATATCTGTTTCCTTATCTTCACCAATTGTTTCTTGTCTCCACTCACTTGTCGATCTGCGCTCTTTCTGTCATCCCCACTTTTACTTCTCGGTGACGGGCTACGCGACACCATCTTTAATTGCTCCTTCAGAGACGCTATCTCTTCGTGGAACGAGCTTATGTCCTCTTGGAGAATCTCTATTTCAGTCTCCTTGTCTTTTAATTTATCTGTCAATAGTTTCAACTCTTCTATTTTTAAAGTCAATTCCATGTTCAGAGAGTTGAGTCTTTCTAGTTCACTTTCACTGTTCTGCAATTTGAGTGATGCGTTCTCTTGTTCTTTTTCTAGTTTGGTCAGTTTTAGTTTTAATTCGGTGTTATTTGAGTTTAAATTGTCATTGTTTTCGTTCAGTTTTGCAACGTCGCGATTGAGCGCCTCTACTGTATCTTGTATTTGGAAGAGCTCATTTGATTTCTCTTCAAACGCTTCTTTCAAATTGTCAAATTCTTCAGTTTTGTCATTAAGACATCGCTGTAAGTCGTCGAGTCTATCTAAGTGTTGGTTTAAACTGTCAATTTGTTGGTTCTTTTCAGTCACTAATTGTTCTAGTCGCTGTAAATCGGAAGCTTTCTCTCTCAATAGATGGTTTTCAGATTCACATTTCTCTAGATTAGTATTTCTGCTCTGCAGCTCGTCAATCTTAACTTCTAGTTCAGTCATTTTGTTAGTCAAGTTTCGTTTCTCTTTAGCTAATTCTAATATCATGTTTTCTCTTCTCAGAATGTCTTCTTTGAGCAAATGTAAATCTTTAGATTTATCAGCGACTTCTTGAGTCAGTTCTGTCAATCTTTGTTCAAGCAGTTTCTTGTTTGATGAGAAATTTTCCAACTGGTTCTCGTAGAATTTCTTGTCATTCTCCATTGTACCCATCGTGTTTTCTAGAAGGGTTTTCAGTTCTTCCACTTCTTCCTTCAGAGCGGGGAATTCACATAGTTGTTCCTCAGCGTTCTTAAGCTCAGATTTACAAAATCCCAGTTCAGTTCTTGATTTCTTTATCTCATGTTTGAGTTGAGTCAGTATGTCGGGGAAATTTTCTTGTTTAATATCTAGGGTTATTCCTAATTCCCTTAGAGATGTAAACTCTTCGTCATTACTCTTATTATCTATGGTTGGTTCTAACGAGAAGTTAATTTTCTTCGGCTCAACACTATTGTCTTTGCTTTCATCGACTTCTCTATTGGGGTACATTGAGCAATTATCTTGTATTTTTTGAGCAGTTGAAACTAACTCTTTCGGTCCGAACATTGTAGTTTCGTTAACGTTTCTTTTGTATTCTTTAAATACATCTTTGTTTTGGGTTGAAGTCAGATGCGCGGGGAGTGAGTCAGCTCGCGGCGTAAAAGCCGGAATTTCAAAGTGATCAGCGCATTCGATGTTCAATGAACTCATGTCAGGTCTCTGAACGTCTGGCGTCTGTGTTTTGTTTAGCTGAATTTTGTCCGCGGCAAAGGGCGTGCCACTCAAGTTCAGGGCCTTTAATTCAGCTCGACGCATTTGCAAATCCTGTTCATCAAACTCTGATATAGATACTATGTCACTTAGCGTTCTACCTGACGCTTTCGCTTCATACAGCTCACTTTTCTCGTCCTTGTTGTCATCGTCGAGTTTTAAAGCTGCGAAGTAAATAGCCATGAATCATAGCCGTTACACAGATCTGTCGTAGCCTACATTAGCGGTAGGAAGTTGGAGGAATTCCAAATCTATGTCTAGACGATGATGATAGGTCTCTAAACTAGTGTTTGGATAACAAAATGGATCTAACAACTGTTCGTTAGAAGATATATTCTCGTAAGTAGGACAAAACAAACATTTGGGGGATAAGTTTCAATGTTTTTACAAACACTGAATGGGTACTAAAAGTATTTCGATTGTTGGCAAGATGAAAATGGAAGCTGGCCAGGTAGCCAGATGCACATCAAACTTAATGGTTGATACAACACATTTGACATTGATTCGGTATGGTGTGGTTTTCGTGGACATTTGCGAAATTTCATTCAAACCATCATCATCAGCCATATTGAATATTTAGAAGATAAGTAACATCCGAACCTTCATTATTCAACCCGAGGTAATATAAATTGACACAAATATATAGGTACGTATTAAACTAAAATAATTTCATCAACCATACCAAAAAGTTTTGTTATCAGCGAAAAAGATTGAGACAGAGTGGACTGACTAGTTGTCCGATGAAGGATCAATCGTCTTACCCAACAACTCTTGTAGTTGGTCTTCTTTCTCCGCCAGGGCTCGCTGGTGGTCCCGGACGCTGATAAGCAGCTCGTCCTTGTCCTTTTCCAAGCTGGATGCTAGCTGTTCCAGCTGCACGATCCTCGTCTGAGCTGAGGATAGCTCGCGCTCTAAGATCACTACTTTGTCTTTGGGATTACCTATAAGGGATAGAAGTTTTCATGAGCTATTTGCTAGTTTCATTCCGTGCTGATTGTTTTTTTCATTAAATAATTGAACAACCAACCAACATTTCTTCAATTATTTATTGTTTTACTTGGTGGCAGATCTCCTTAACAGGGTGTCATCTAGATAGGTACCACAGCAGTACCAGATATTCTGCCATTGATTATTCTGTAAACATTACTCTGTTTTCCGTTTTGAATGGTACAGCAGCTAGCGACATTACAGGGCTGATGAGACTAAACATCGAAAGTCTCAAAGTAATGAACGCAAAAGCAGCGATTCCCTATACTTTGATTTGCTACTAAAGTTCTGTGTATGGTCATGGACTGGCACGTTCTTGTTTTTTTTTATCGCTGACAGCCTAGATGTTTGACCACAGCTCACCTGATGTTAAGTGACGATGTCGTCGAAGATGGTAAAGCACACCTAGCCTGGAATGGAACTGGCTCTCAAGTGAGGCTGCCGGAACACACCGTTAGATGCTCGGCGGCAGATTTTCAACTTGAGGGTGGTAGTTAGCCAGCCGAGTACTAGAAAGTACCCTACCACCACGCAAATTGATTACTTCTTCTTCTTCTTTGATTGATTTGATTCTTCTCATTACTTTTGCATTTAAAAACGTCTTTATGTGACTTTGAGACATTACAGTCCTATTTTACGTAATAACTTATTTATTGTCGATAAAAGCCGCTATTTCTGGCATTAGCTCTTAAGTATGTTGTCTGTGTTACATTTTTAATTTTTCAAATATTAACAGTTTTGGTGTTCACAATAAAGTATTTCTACCTATTTATCTAAAGTAAAATATTTTAAATAATATGGAAGTACTTCGTTAGTTCGCATCCCATTTTTTTTTTAATAATATATATAATAGCGTTTGCCCGCCATCTCGCCATGTTAAGCGAAGATGTGGTCTACGATGGAGCACGCTTGCCTATAAGAAACCGATTAACTCAGATTCAGACTATTAGAAGAAACAGATTCGATATGCTACATAAAGTAATCTAGAAAGTATTGTAAACGTTTTATTACATTAATGTTACTTACAAGAATTTCCGTAGATAGAATGATGCTGTTCATTTAACTTCTCTTTCTCGTCCAGATTATGTTTTATTCTCGTCAACTGTTTATCTTTTGACTCCAAATCTTCTTTTAGCCGTTGAACCTGCGAAAAAGAGTGGCATATCATTAGTTATACATAGGATTAAGTTCCTTTCGTGGTAAGAAGTGATAAAAAAACAAGACGCTTTTATGAAAGTAAGAGATATACATTGTAGCTGTACCCAAAACTTTGAATAACACAACAAATTGACTGCCTTGTTAGCTTATTTAATAGATCTGTTTCAAGAGCTGTAGGGTGTGGGTTCTATTCCCACTTAGGACAAAAAAACATGTTATGAGGAGTGTTTTCTTATAGTTGACAGTCTAGGTATTTGACCACAGCTCACCTGATGTTAAGTGTAGATGTGGTCGAATTTGATAAAGCACACCTAGCCTGGAATGGTACTGGCTCTCAAGCGAGGCTGCCGGAACACACCGTTAGATGCTTGGCGGTAGCTAGCCAGCCGAGTACTAGAAAGTACCCTACCACCACCATGCTATGGTTTCCTCGCAATGTTTTCTTTCACCGGCAGCTCAAGCTCATTATTGGGGTTTGAACCCACGCCCTTCGGCATGCTGCGACCGCGCTAATCACTGAGCTATCATCGCTTCGTTTATTCTGCGTCTGAATGTTTTGTACTAATTAAAACTACATATGCATTGGAAAAAAAATTAAGTATTCTTTTAGTTATCAAGTTCCCATAGTCCAAGCTTTGCTTGGTTTGGGGTTAATTAGTTGGTTATTAAATCTCATATTCGTTAAGGCAATTGGTGGCACCTCATTAGGCCTGTAGTTTCGCCAGCACCTCATTAATAACTGAACAGACACTATATAACGAAGTATGACCTCGGTTTATTAGAGTAAGTATCCACTGCAAATATTAATAAATTAGACGAAATTATACATGAATTATGCATGGAAAGTAGGTGATAAATTAAAATGTCTTTTTGAAATTTTTGACTATTGTTTACGTGCAACGGCAATCTTGCCAACTTTGTAGTGATGATAGCTCAATGGTAAGTGCAGTCGGTACACATAACGATACATTTTATCATTTAAGAGTTTTAGAACACTGATTGCATGTCAATGAAATTAAAACAAAATGTCAAAGTATACAAACATGTCAATATAAAAATACTGCCAATATAAAATATGTCAATATAAAAAAATGTCAATACAAAAATATGTCAGCATAAAAATATGCTAATATAAAAAAAATATTGTCCATATAATAAAATGTCCCAAAAAAACATAATTAGTTTAATTAACATAATTAGTTACTAGTAATTTAATAATCTTTTAATTTGAAATATTCATCAATGTCATAAAACAAGACCTGACTTGGTTAGGCCAAGCTGCCAAGATCTTAACTTGGTTCTGAAGTACGTGGTGGAAGGTGCATCCCGGATGGAAACGGGTACTTTGTAAGTTGGTCTTTCTTTTTATTGCTGCGAGATCTAACGAGCTGTGGACGCCCCTGCGTTGAAATTTATCAATGTTCGTGTGGGTGAATTGGGCTACCTGGTAAAGCGTGTGTTCATTGTGAAGCGTGATACCAGAAAATACTTCCGAAGCAAGATTACATGGTAGGTACACGTAGTAGTATAGTTATCTCAGCGAGCGCGTCGCTGAGCTGCGAATCGGTGTTGTGGGCCTCATCGCCTCAGCATCGACGTGGGAAGATGGCTAGTGGAAGACATCATCATCATCAGCCATAGAACGTGCACTGCTGGACATAGGCCTCCTCCTGGGGGGTTTTGCCAATACTCGCCACGCTTGGCAGGCGGGTTGGCGAGCACAGTTAGGTGTGATTGTTCAAGGAAGACGGTGCTGCCCATCTTCCAGATTACATCGCTTAGCCGACTCTTACGGCAACCACGGGTGGAACCTACGGGTGGCTAGTGGAAGGCTTTCCATGAATCACGCAAGGAATTTAAGGTACAAGTTACCTCAGCAAGCGCGTCATGCAGCTGCACACTGAGCTGCGAAGCCGCGTGGTGCGCCAGTGCCTCAGCGTCATTCCGCTGCTGTTGCAAGCGCGCCGACAGCGACGAGATGCGCAGCGCCTGCTCCGACATCCGCGCCTGGAGGACATCTCGTTCCGCTCGGACCTCCTAATCAAACAAACAACTATTTGGGTAAAGAGACAACCATACCTGAATTCAGTCAGCGTTTTATTTTTCATACAACGCCATCTAGCTTCCAAACTAAGCAAAGCTTGTATTATGGGAAGTAGATAACCGATAAAATACTTCAATACTTTAAAAAAAATGTTTATATACTACCAAATGACCAATCATTTGGTAGTACATCTGCTTATAGAGCCATATTTTTTGGGGCTGGTAATCTAAGTAAAAAGGCTACGCTAACGAACGCAGAGCAGACCACACCATCACTTAACACGAGGTGAGCTGTGGTCAAACACCTTGATTGGCAAACATTAAAAAAACCGGCTAAGTGCGAGTCAGACTCGCGCACGAAGGGTTTCCTACCATTATCTATAAAAATGGCAAAAAAATCATGTCTGTTGGTTGGGAGCCCCCTTAAATATTTATTTTATTCTGTTTTTTAGTATTTTTGTTTTGTTATCTGTGAAAATTTCAACTGTCTAACTATCACGGTTTATGAGGTACAGCCTGGTAACTGACAGACGGACAGACAGACGGACGGACAGCGGAGTCTTAGAGACAGACAGACAGACAGCGGAGTCTTAGTAATAGGGTCCCGTTTTACCCTTTGGGTACGGAACCCTAAAAAGCTACATTAAAGCCTGCCCATGACAGACGTGGTTTGGTGCGATATAAGCGCATAATAAGTAACGCAGCCACGTTCACGTAACGCGGCACAATCTGGATAAAATTCGCGTGGGATGGTTTTCTCTAGGCTAATGTCAAATTTAAGAACGAGATCAGCCGTCATATTCTGAAGTTCTTATGGCGATTCCTGTTAGGTGCTCACCAGAAAGCTACGCGACTGTGAACCTTACTGCGCAGGTATACGATATGCAGTCACGTAGCTTTGCGTGGCTAGCGGGAATCGCAATAAGACGTTAGAGTACGGAGGCAGGTGTTGCGCTCTTACGTTAAACTGTCGATTAACATTGAACAGCGGATTAGCAAGTTGAAGTGGCAGTGGGCAGGGCACATAGCACGCAGAACTGAAGGCCGATGGGGCTGCAAAGTTCTGGAGAGGAGACCACGGACCGGCAAGCGCAGCGTAGGACGTCCACCCACAAGGTGGACAGACGACCTCGTAAGAACCGCAGGTTCGCGCTGGATGCGAGCGGCTTCCAACAGGTCTTTATGGAAGTCAATAGGCGAGGCCTATGTCCAGCAGTGGACATCCTACGGCTGAAATGATGATGATGATGATGATGTTAAACTGTCGAAATAAACTTTATGGCTGTTATAAGAACGTTATAAGAAGTGTGAAGGCAAGAAATCTCATGTGTGTTCGAGACACAAGGATCAGTATCACAAACTACTTTAAAGTTAATGCGTTAGTCAATTGCGTATTTTTATCGTGACCCATTTGCGACTTGTTATGGAACAATAGGTCAATTACAGTCTGTTTATCGACAAGTTCAGAGGTTCTTATCCCGTGATACTGTCAGAACGGATGGTTCTGTAACATTTTTGTAGATAAATTTAAAAAAAATACTTTATCTACATGAACCTAATTACTATGTAATTAAGTTAAAATCAAGAAATAAAAGATATAGTACAGAAAAGTGCGAGTAGTAATACAAAAAACATATTCGAGTACTTCGAGAATGTTTTTTTAAATGTAGGTATATGTATTGAGACGAACGAGACGCTCTCCTGATGGTAAGACATAACGCATGTCCAAAACCATTACACAGAACTTTAAGTAACAAAACAAAGTCCAGGGCATCGCTGCTTTGGCGCTCATTACTTTGACTTTCAATGGTTAATCTCAATAGCTCTGTAATTTCGTTAGCTGCAGTGATTTTTTTCCCACAAGCAGTAGCATGGCGGCAAAATATCTGGTACTGCGGTGGCTGGTAGAGACTTTGTTTTATAAAGTTGAAGAGTATTTCAAACTAAAAAAAATACTAAATAACTAAGAAATAATGGTTTTTTTTTTTGACATTTTATTACATTGACAATATTTTTTACATCGACAGTATTTTATATTTACATTTTTTTTATTTAATTTATATGTTTCATACTTTATTTTGATATTTTGTTTTTTAATCATTGAATTACATGAAATTGTGTTTCAAAACTCTTTTAATGATAAATTTGAAATGATATTACGGAATTGACTTGTAACATTGGTGTTATCAATAAAATATTTGTATTTGACTTTCTGCTAAGGAAATCTACAACCAAGTTTTCTACTACAAAATTCTGGTAAACAGGACACGAAGATACTTAAATATGTAGCTTTCAATAGTTACTAGGTACGTACTGAAATCTATCCTTGCTATTCAATTGGCAATTCATAAAAAGTTATTTATATCAATTTAGTATATCATTGGCGTCTAGACTTTGACCCCCAATATACCCATCACGAAGATTTAACAACAGCAATAAAAGTGTCGAGTGAGTACATACATATTTCACTATCTATTATATTTGCAACAAGAGTCAATTGGATGTAATCTTGCAGAATTGTACGGCTAAAATGACATTGCAATTGATGACAACAAAAGTTGTCTCACTGCAGCTGCAATGTCGTTTTGGACATTATATAAATGCTCTGGCGCATTTGGCAACCAACCTGTGAGACTATATACGTTTAATTACAATACAAAACTACAACTGGCACTGTATTTAAGTATAATACCAAACAACAGCTCTTGTTCATTTTGACAGGCTAGGTGTTTGACCACAGCTCACCTGATGTTTAAGCGACGGTGTGGTCAAAGATTGTAAAGCACACCTAACTTATAATAGCTTTTAAGAGAGGCTGTCGAAACAGACTGTTATGAACTTAGCGATAGAGTTTCAACTTGACTGTCGTAGGTAGCCAGCCGAGTAGGTACTAAAAACACCCTATGTTGTGGTTTCCTTCACTGGCAACTCATTGTTCAGGAAGTCACGCCTTTCGGCGTGTGTGTCGACCACGCTAACCACTGAGCTACCGTAGTTACAAAAACTATATTGATATGACAAATGAAGGGTTATTACAAAAAGTTTAGGGATAGGAAAAAGCTACCATACTAAAGTGGGACTGGGCTGGACACGTCTGTCGAATGCCAGCAGAGCTATGGGCGAAAACATCACCTACTGGGTCTCGAAGGTTAAACTGCCACCAGACCGACCTAGAAGACGGTGGAAAGATGAGCTCGATGCTCATGAAAAGGATTGGACCTAAATGGCAACGAACAGAGAGGCATGAAAAAGGGGAAGGGAGCCATTGGCCCACCAGTGGAACAAGCTAGAACTTAAATTTAATTTAATTAGCACAAGTGAAAGTTTTTTAGGCTTTTGTATCATCATTTATCTCTTATTTATTTTATCGATTAGCAGATATTCGTTTTCCATGTAAAATAAAAATTAATAATTATAAAAACAATAGGTAACAACATACAAGGAACAGAATTAGAATTTTGGCTACATAAACGACACAAAACCACCATTGTACTTCCAGATAGTTTTTGCAAAAAAAGACCGATTTGATTTATCGTAGAGGATATTTATACTAACTTTTTGTGAAAAGACGGAAAGCAACGGAGTATCTTCTAGACACCTCCACTTATAGATTCTTATATATACTTTGATAGCTACGTATTGTAGGAAAACTTGCTCACGATTATATTCACTTCTTATAATATATTTTCTGTATTCTGTCAAAAAAACAGTATTCTTTATTAACTCCGCTCAAACTCAATGATAGTGACAATATTAATTTGAATAGATTTTTTTTTAATGGCCAATAGGCAAGCGGTAGTCTACTCTGGTGCGTGTCACTGGAAATCTCGGAGGCTTACGTCAAGCACCGGGGGAGGCCACTCAGGAGTTCAAATGGTGTACCCACTTAAACCCCCAAGTCGTACATATAGATGGTAAGTGATCACCGTCGCCTATGAATAACTACGACATCAGAAGCGCTGCCTACTTCAAGTTAAAAGGTAAAGAAAAAAAAGTAGATAAAATTGAATCAACTGCCAATAACACTCACCGTCAAGTCCGGCAGCCCCATCCTCAAGTGCCTCTTAAAAAAACTCCACACAAACATAACACACAATGAGCCACACACACATTCACAGTCCCTACATCTCGGATGAGGTAATTACATTTTTAATGGGAATTATGAATGAACTATAAAAACACTACGCTACGACGCAAGGGAGAGTAGGAGAGACCTTGCGACAGCAGAACACGCTTTGGAGCATCGGCGCTGACTGAGCCACAGTCTTTAAACTGAGATAATGTACCAAAACACGGATGTGCGAAATTTAGGCGGCTGGATGTTGGGCGGGAACGGATGTGGCAATTGTGGAGTGAGATGTGAGAGCATTCACCTTTAAACTGAGAGAGTGTTGAGTGATAACAAGCGGGTTTTGTCGGAAATTTGAGGTAAGCAATTTATTACACTTTATCAGAATTTGCGAAGATGTAGCGTAGCCTATGAAATATACTGATCAGATAAATAAAAAAATTTTTTTTTTTTATTATCTGTTTGTACACAAGTCGGCAAACAAATAACAGCTAAATTAAAATTAACATTAAAACTTAAAATTTGGTAATATAATATAAAATAAAAAAGTTAATGAATAGGATGGAAATTGATAATACATTTATAAATTATCGTGATAAAATTATAGAAATTAAAAAAAAAACAGGACGTTTCTGGAAGAATCTGTCCAAAACTTAATTTAAAATCATGTAAGCTGCCTGAATAACCATCAATTTCAAGATACCTCTTCAAACCACACTTATCAAATAAATCGATTTTCACATTATGAATCACGTAGTAATTTCTTAAGATCCTGTTTTAAACAAAAAAATGGCTTAAATTGGAACGAGCAATATGATAAAGAACTTGCGTTTTAAAATGCAAAATGTAGTAAAGTAAATCAAAAATTTAAATTTGCTCAACGTGCGTTACGAAGATGCAAAACAAAAATAATTTTCCCAAATGCCGATGTCAGATAATAATTCATTAAATAAACATTTAATGACATACAACGATAAACACATCAACTGCCTCCTCCGCGCATTCCCGGCTCTTATTCAATATCCCTATATTTATCCCTGTCACGCACACGACGACAGTCACGCACGCACGCACACCAGCGCGCTAAGTGCGTGTGACAGTAGGGTTGGCACTGGTCTATTTTTGTCCGCTTGTTTATCTTCCTGCTTGTGTAATACAGTGCGTAGTAAATAGGTTACAGCGTTGTTTTATTGTTCACATGGGAGGCGTGAAATTGTGACCCTTTTAATGGTTGAAAAATTGAAACAGTTTCGCGGTGATAAGTTTCGTAAATCGTAACGTAAATAAGCATTTTTTTTAGTTGACAAGCTAGAAGTGTGACCACAATTCACCTGATGTTAAGTAACAGTGTGGTCAATCATGGTAAAGCACACCTACCCAGAAATGGAACTGACTCTCAAGTGTGGCAGCCAAAACACACCGTTAGATGCTTGGTGGCAGATTTTCAACTTGACAGCTAGCCAGTCGAGTACTAGAAAACACCCTACCACCATGCCATGGTTCCCTCACGATGCAGCAGTTCGGTTAATGTTAACGTTACAAATAGATTTGTATCTCTCATAAAAAGGTGATGCGAGCCTTGAACCCAGAATACCATGTCATTAATAACACCAAACCCACAAGTCATATTCCATAAGTAACAAAATATATTTAAAATGACAAAATAACATGTCGATATAATGGTACGTCAATATACATCCGAGTTAATGTTAATTTACGTTAGTTTTAAATACTCATCAAAACAGCCTTCCACAGTCAGGAGCCTCTATTTTGAAATCGCTCCTATGGTATTCATGTTTCTTGTATTTGAAAAATCAAGCACTCAGAACGCGAATCAAAAGTAGTAACACTTTGAAGATAGTCTGACATCTCTAGTACAAAAAAAAAAACAGAGAAACACTGTAGTTCCTTTTCTATTTCTCTAATACGTTTATGTAAAATGGAAGATTTAGTCAAAAGGTAAATTAAAAAAATATCTGTGGATATTGGTGGTAGATCTCTTTTACAAGAAAGGTCGTCTCGGTAGGTACCACCGCAGATCAGATATTCTGCTTCCAAGCAGTAGCGTGTAAACATAACTGTGTTCCGGTTTGAAAGAAACTGCTGCTAGCGAAATTATAGGGCTGTTGAGACTAATGATCAAAAGCCTCAAAGTAATGAGCGCCAAGCAGTGAAGCCCTGGACTTTGTATTGTAACTCAAAGTTCTGTGCATCGCTGCAATGGTAATAGATATGCGCTATTACAATTGCAGCGATACACAGGAGGATTCATCAAGAGAGCGTCTCTTTCGTATCATGCTTTTTACATTTAAAAAAACATGCCACACTACGCCACCTAGCCCCAAACCAAGTAAAGCTTGTATGGAAAGTAGATAACTGATATGATACTTATATACATTTCCTTAAAATACATACTAAAAATATAAGTAAACATGTATTTGTTTTTCATAATATTAATTTGTGTGAGGCAACCCTAGAGCAAGGCCAATAAAAGTTCATAATGCAAATTGGAGAGCAGAGAGAGTTGATCCCGCATTAGGGTCATCGCAAATTACACCTACCGTCGAGTCTAGGCCGCGCGGTAGAACATGACTCACCAGGTTAAATGTCATTTACTAATGAGTAATCTGTCCTAGGTACTGCCCGCTAGCTCATATGCTTTATACAAATTTTTCGGGAAAAAACATTTACTATATTTTTATATTTTACTTTGTGTAACAAACACTTGTGGAGCAATTGTTAAGAATACGTGTTTTTATGTTTTTCATCATCATCATCATAATTTATTTATTTTTGTACAATAAAGATAATCAATCAATCATCCACAGACTTCTTTATCCCACTGCTGGGTATATGCCTCTTCCTCTCGCGCTACAAGGTAAATGTTTTTTTTTTTATATTTCCCATCCGTTTATTTTCTTCCCGCTACAGGGAGAGTTCAAAATTTATTTTGTAGGATGAATAAAAATTTAATTTGAATATTTTGAAGTGTACGTTGTATCAAACTTTGTTAATATATTGAAAGGGTAATCTGTTGTAGTCAGTCAGCTTGTCAGGAAAACTGACGCGGTTTTGAAAAATTTTGGTTTTATTTATGCGGGATTGATCATCCTCCACAGCCTTCTTTATCCCACTACTGGGTACAGTACAGTATGGTTCAATCTGTTTCGTTTCTATTTCATTGGCGCACAAAATATTTAAAAATGACTGAATGCTTTATAGATATTTTTTTCCTTTCATTTACTCGATTATAAAATACATTTCATAAATACAAACCGAATAGCTTCTGGAAGATAAGTTATGTCGTGACGCACGACATTATCAATTTAACATGTCATAATTACCGAAGTTCTATAAAATCTAAAATAGTTTGAAGATCGTAGAGAAAAAGCTTTTAAACGTACAGTAAACGCTCGATTAAGACATAAGCGCAGTTGGCAAGTGTTTAACGGTTCTAGGAAGCAGTTGGCAGAGGAAATCCAAATGCCACTGATACCTACCGGTTTAACTTTTCATTCGCAGAAAATGAAACAACGCCCTTTTAATTATAGTACTTTACATAATCCGATATATTAAAATAGAACCGAATAAAATAAAAAAAAATATCAATATTTTTTTACATTTTCAAATGGAACGATACTGCCGCCATATTGAGTTTTTTTTTTTTTATATGGCGATGATAGTTCAGTGGTAAGCGAGGTCGGTTCACACGCCCTTCGGCGCGGGTTCAACAATGAGCTTGAACTGCCGGTGAAGGAAAACATCGCGAGGAAATTACCAGTTAGCTACCACCCTTAAGTTGTAAATCTGTCGCCAAGCACCTGTGTGTTCCGACAGCCTCACTGAACAGCCAGTTCCATTCTAGGCTGCATGTGTTTATCAACATCGACCACAGCGTCACTTAACATCAGGTAAGCAGTGGGCAAACGCCTAGCCTGTCAACCATAAAAAATGACAAATCCTGTCTGCTATGAGAGCCCCCTTAAATATTTATTTTATTCTGTTTTTTTTTTATTATTTGTTGTTATAGCGGCAACAGAAATACATCATCTGTGAAAATTTCAACTGTCTAACTATCACGGTTCATGAGATACAACCAGCGGACAGCGGAGTCTTAGTAATAGGGTCCCGTTTTACCCTTTGGGTACGGAACCCTAAAAATAAACTCATTATTATATTCTTCGGGGGAGATAGGCAGAGCTCCTCAACCCAAAAACAGAATAGAATAATAATTTATTTTAAGCATCGCGTATCGTACTTCTCGTCAAACTTTGAAGATATTGAAGATACATTACACACTTCATGAGAAACCATTGTTGCAAAGCCCACAAATCCGTCGTTCCAGTCCACGAATGTATCCGCTGGTTGCGAAATATTCGAGATTAACGTTCTGATACTCGTAAACTGCGTCGGATCGTAGCAGAATGTTGGTTCATCGATCCGGAATAACATGCGCGGTTCTAGGAAAACTGTATGATAGATAGATTGATATAAATAAAGTAAGATTTGTGTTTTTGATCGAGGGTTGGACTTACATGATGTTTACATAAGTTTGTTACCAGATTTTATTTATGCAGGATTACTTTTGCTTAACATAAAAACTCTAGCGGGCAGATTTCATACATCCTAAACTTAAAACCACGTCTTTTAGCAGTTCTTCGTCTTTTCTTCTATGCAAAACAAAAATGTCCCATAAAAAAAAAAAAGTTAATGTAATGAAGAATTATATGCTCTTTTGATAGTAAGAGATAACGCATGTTCATGGCCATTGCAGTGGTACACAGAACTTAGAGTGGCAAAGTCCAAGGTATCGCTGCTTTGGCGCATTACTTCAAGACTTTGTTTGGTTAGCCTCAACAGCCTTGTAATTTCGCTAGCTGCAGTACCCTAAACCAAAACACTTAATAATTCACACACTACTGCTTGGCGACAGAATATCTTATACAGCGGTGGTTCCTACCAAAACGACCTCCTATCACCAAGTGAATCATTAACAGTTTGCTATACAGGGTTAAAAGTTTGAAATTCACCTGGGGCATAGCTACTGCCGTATTATGCGTATCAATGATGCGTTAGGTTGTTGATTGATTCAGGCGTTACTTTGCGGAAGTTCATTTTGAGTATTCAAGAGTTATATTTCCGCTTAAAAGTCGTTTTGGTTACAATAGTGACGATGATTCAATTTAAATATTTATCTAACTTGAAGACAATTCTAAATATCTATCCGAAATATTCCTTAACAATCTGACATAAACTTAAAATTTGCAGCTAGCGACAGCCTTCACTTACACATATTGAAATTTAGCAAATGTTATCAGCGTGAAACGGAGTTAAATTTAGCATTCTTTTATATATTTGACAGCAAGGGGTACTTAATATATGTATTTTACTTGGTGGTATATTTCCTTAGCACAAGATCGTCTAGGTCGGTACCACCGCAGTACCCGATATTCTGCCGCCAAGCAGTAGTGTGTAAACATTACTTTGTTCCGATTTGAAAGATACTGCAGCTAGCGAAATAACAGGGCTGTTGAGACTAACCATCGAAAGTCTCAAAGTACCAAAACAGCGATGCCTTGGACTTAACATTGCTACTCAAAGTTCTGTGTACCGCTGCAATGGTCATTGACATGCGCTATCTCTTACCATAAGGAGAGGGTCTCGTTCGCATTAAGTACATTTAAAAAAAGTAAAGCCTATATTTCACAACACCTAGCCACTCACTTGGAAATAAGAATATATATTACATAGATGTATTAGTATACTAATCACAGCTTTACTCTTATAAATTCGCTGAGAAAATAATCGTAGGCAGATTTCTGAGTAAACCCGTATGAAATGTGCATTAATTTCCTATTTTTTCCCAGTCAGCAGTACATGGCGTGAGATCATCGCATTTCTAGATCTAAATACACAGGATAGTTACGTTAGTCACGATTCATACGTTATTTTTAGAGCAAAAACATTGAGATGTTTTCGAATACCCATGACAATGAAAATATGAGAACGTGGCGTTTGAGTCCGCTTGGCAATGGGTGCAAATAGACGTGAATAAAGCGACTTAGTGTGCTGTTATTTAAAAAAAATATTGCAAATGTTCAGTGCAATTTGTAAAATTTATATGTCTGAGAGACTCGATGGAGCAACGATATATGCACGTAGATCGTTCCTATCATATCACATTAATATTATAAAGGCGAAAGTTTGTGAGTGTGTCTGTATGTTTGTTACTTCATCACGCTCTAACGGCTGGACCAATTTTGATGAAATTTGGTATAGGGGTAGCTGACACCCTAGATTAAAACATAGGTTTTTATCCCGAAAAAATGTAAAGGGTAACACTACGGGGCGCAGCTAGTAATAATGTTATAAATGTGAAAAAACTACTAAACGAATTTGGATAAAATTTGGCACACATATAGTTTATGGCCTAGATTAACATATAGGATACTTTTTATACTGAACAAATTGAACAAACTTATTGTTAAATCCACGCGGATACAGTCACGAGCAACAGCTAATGCATAGATAAAAGCAATCTTAGAATGGAGACGATTCAAAGAATATAATAGATATATTCTACTACTTCTAAAATATAATATATATTCTAGTACTTGTATCTACACATGTTATAACCACACTAATGTAATTCTTCTTTTTTTACTGTAAAGATATTTTTTTTCTATGTATTCTATTTGATGATATTAATTAATGAATTATTAAAAATTTAAAAATCCTGTCGTTTTTGCGGCGCTCATTACTTTGAGACTAGATGGTTAGTCTCTACAGCCCAGTAATTTCGCTAGCTGCAGTACCCTTCAAACCGGAACACAGTAATGTTTACACACTACTGCTTAGCGGCAGAATATCTGGTACTGCGGTGGTACCTACCTAGACGACCTCCTGCTAAGGAAATCTACCACCAAGTAAATTCCAAGTCATTCTATTAGCAATTTTTTTAATTAATTAAATTTTTTATAATTTTCGTCGTGTCATGATCACTTCACGTCGAATTTCCCCACAATTTCCCGGCAGTAAAGCATAATATTTGTCATACATGACAGCGATTGTGAAAGCGTGACGCGGTCAGGTTATCAAAATAAACACGCTGGACGCGCGCCAGCCGCAGCGCCCAGTGACGGCGCCAAGGTCTGCGCAATAGAATATATCCCATATTCTATTGAAATACGTTCATTAATACAATCCGTATTGAGATTCGCGCTGAACAGAGATAATTGGCGAATCGAGACGAGCTGTAGGCTGAATGTATATGAGGTACGAGGTTCAAGTATTACATAAGCACCAATTATGACATGGCGGGTGGGGGGATCTGAATGGTGTTAACGTCAGAAATCACACTAATATTATAAAGGCGAGAGTTTGCGAGTGTGTGTATTTGTATGCCTGTAAGAGATCGCTCTTAGCGATAAGGTCGCCACTTGTGGCACTAGCTCATAAGGTTTTTTTCAATATTATTATTAATACTCGAGTAATAAACTTTACAAGCGTAACGTACAGGTTATATACAGGTTATTAAAGGCTCCCTCTTTTTGTCGGCAAAAGTAAACAAAGCTCTTACTCCCGCCTCCTGTGCTTACTTACACATTTTTTTATATGGTTAGGCCAGGCCAGGTCTATGGCCACAGCTCACCTGATGTCAAGTGACGGTGAAGTCGAAGATAGTAAACACACCTCTCAGTTTATATTTAAACAAATGTAACTATAGTGTGATGAGACGACGCTATTTGCATCTAGTGCTAGCCTTATGGAGCAACTACTTCACAAAATGGAACGTGTGAGCCTAGGGATCAACCGCAGTAAAACCAAGATAATGATCATAGACCACGCAAACAATAACTCGCCAGAAATATCTGACATTGAAAACTGCGAAGTGAAAGTAGAAGCCTTAATCTCGAACGGTGGAGGCTGCGTAGAAGTGAATAGACGTATGGCATTAAAGAGAACTGCTATGGACAAGATGAGAATAATATGGAAGATCCACAATATTACAAAAGCCACTAAGATCCGGCTGGTACGAACATTCATTTTCCCCATATTTCTATGTATATGCCGCAGAAACTTGGACATTGGATAGATATCGAAAATAAAAAAATAGACGCTCTGGAAATGTGGTGTTGGCGAAGGATGCTTCGCGTGTCATGGACAGAGTTTCGTACCAATGCTTCCATATTAAATGAGCTCGGCATCAAACAGACTCGCATACTAAAGATATTTGGTCACATCTCGAGACGAAACCATGACTCAATTGCACGTCTTGTTGTCCAAGGCGAGGTGGAAGCATTAGGCCACGCAGAAGGTCCCCAATGCGGTGGGCTGACCAAGTAAAGTTACTGGTAGGCGGACCCATACACGAGTGCACTAGAATGACTTCTAGCAGGGAGAGATGGCGGGACATCGTACGGCGAACTATACCTGCCACTCGGAATCAAACAACATGAATATATAAGAATAAGAAGAAGAAGAAATCAAATAAAAATCAAATCAAAATATATTTATTTGCAAAGTATAGGTGTCGAGAAGTTGTTACATAAATTAATAAGTCACTTTGACCATACTTGACCCAGAACTGGGTGTGCAAAACTGGATGAAATGGAATTATTACTACATACTTGTTAAAGAATATCATTAGATTAATTAATAGATTTAGATAAGTCATAAGGTCATTATACAGTGCAAATCAAATTGTGTACTATAGTGAACTAACCTGAGCGACG
The DNA here is from genome assembly GCA_950106695.1 of Biston stratarius. Taxonomy (NCBI): domain Eukaryota; kingdom Metazoa; phylum Arthropoda; class Insecta; order Lepidoptera; family Geometridae; genus Biston; species Biston stratarius. The sequence goes on along the minus strand of OX467110.1, from coordinate 13,581,810 downwards.
TCTTTCAGCTGTGCGCGTTGCATCTCCAAGTCGGCGATCCTTTTCAAGGCAGCGTCTTCTGCCCGCGCGAGGCCGTCCAAGCACTCCCACACGCGCGCCAGCTCCGACATGCGTGTGAAACGTGGCGTACCCAAGCCTTCCGGAGATTTCGCCTAAGGAAAACGTCTAACATTATATTGATACATTTTTTATAGTTAACAGGTAGGTGTTAGACCACAGCTCACCTGATGTTCAGTGAAAGTGTGGTCAAATATGGTACAAGCACCTAGCCTGAAATGGAACTGACTTTCAAGTGAGGCTGTCGGAACACACCGTTAAGTGTTCGGTGGCAGATTTTCAACTTGCAGGTGGTATCTAGCTAGTAGAGTACTATAAAGTAGCAAGCAAATGTTTCATCATCATCATCATGATCATCATCAGCCGTAGGACGTCCACTGGTGGACATAGGCCTCCCCCATTGATTTCCATAAAGACCGGTTGGAAGCGGCCCGCATCTAGCGCGTTCCTGCGGTCTTTATGAGGTCGTCTGTCCACCTTGTGGGTGGACGTCCTACGCTGCGCTTGCCGGTTCGTGGTCTCCACTCCAGAACTTTGCAGCCCCATCGGCCATCAGTTCTACGTGCTATGTTCCCTGCCCACTGCCACTTCAACTTGGTAATCCGCTGGGCTATGTCGGCTACTTTAGTTCGTCTACGGATCGGATCTCCTCATTTCTGAATCGATCTCGTAGGGAAACTCCGAGCATAGCCCTCTCCATAGCTCGTTGTGGTACTTTAAGCTTAATAAGAAGGCCGACAGTCAGAAAATCAAATCTCTGAATATCTTCTATTTTCTCACCATTATCACGATCTCATCACGAAGAAACGAACACTCACTCAACAATCTAAAAAGTTTACAAAACTGTAATCCGACTACGGCAATCTGTGTGTCTTCAAGTCGCGAGTGAATCAGTATCTTCTAGGCAAGCGCGATCTATCGTAGAGCACATCATCACTTAAAATCAGGTGAGATAGCGATCAAACGCAAGCCTATAGAACATATTATAAAAAGCTCCAAGAATCCCTCATTTTGTTTTTTTTTATAATTTCAGTATGTCGGTAAGATTTATTTTATTCATGTTGTTTCAAAACCGATTAGGACCAATTTCACACAGCACCATAAATAGAATACTTACATTTTTTTTTGTAAATATATGTACTTATCACACATACAGAACACCTAGACACAGAACAAACATCTATTGTCTCATATATGTTTGTCCTGGATGGGAATAGAACCCACGCCTTACAGCTCTTTGAAAACATATTATCTAGCGTACTATAAGGTGTCTGACGTCACAGTAAGTTCAACATGGCGAAATGAAATTCGAAGTCTTTTTAATGTAAAAGTAAGGAGACAATTTAGGCGCTTTCCTGATGTTAAGAGATATTGATTGTCCATGACCATTGTTGCGATACACAGAACTTTGAATAACATAAAAACCAGGGCATCGTAACCAATAAACAATAAATAAATAAAATAAATCGTTACTTTGGCGCTTATTACTTTGAGACTTTAGATGGTTAGTCACAACAGTCCTGTAATTTAAATAAGGGTTGTGACCCCAGCTTAAGGTGTAAAACAATAAACCCGCAGCGTTACCTCGAGGTCGTGTTCTCGGTGGTCCCGGATGGATACGTCCTCGCTGGGCTCGCTGCACGACGCGGAGCACACCTCGTGTATCCTCTCCAGCCGTCGCGTGCGCCGGTCGATGCGCTCTTCCACGTGCCGACACTGGTATAACACAAACTTGTATAAATAAAGCTGTTTATACAGGTCTTTTGATAAGGAATCAGTATTCTGTAAGCGAAAAAAAGGGATATGGTGAATAAGTGTATTTTTAACCTTTTGAGCGCCACGCCACAAACGCATTCCCGTGTCCTGTACGCCAAGGCCCAAAGTAAACAAATTGCTTGAATAAGAATCCATGTTTTTTATTTCAATATTTCTAAGTACTTGTGGCTCTAGAGACTTGTTTCTTTATACTCATATGTTGCGGAGATATTCTATTTTGAGGAATGTTGAATTAGAATGCCAGTAATAATTTTTCAATATTTTTATTTCATACTATTGTGGGCCGGGTTTTTTGTCGTCTATAGACGTCGTTGGCGCACAGGACCCGCAAGTGCTGTCACGTATAGGTGACTTTGGCGCTCAAAAGGTTAAGGGATCGTATCCGGAATGAATTCGCAAGATAAGGCACTAAGTGCCTTATCTTATCTTTTTTTTTTTTGATGAAAAATTATAATTTGTTCCTATATTCTCACCTGTTCTTTAACCTTTTCCATTAGCTCAGTCACCCTGTCTTCCTCCTGCCCGCACTTCAGACAAACGATATCGCTTTGTCCCGTTCTCTCGCTCTTTATAGCTTCCAATTCCCCCAACAACGACCTCATCCTGCCATCTCTGTCTTCTATAGTTTGTTTCATTTGCTCCAACTGCTCTAGTATGTCCTTCTCGTGCGTTGTTTTTTGTTCTAGTTGTGATTCTAAGTTAGCTATGATATCTCGTAGAAGAGCTATTTTTTCTTCGGTCGCTTTGAGCTCGTCACAAGTGGAAGCTTTCTTCGTTTCTAGTTCGTTTATTATTTGGTTCATTTCACGAGTTTGAGCTTCTAGTTGTTCCACCTACGGAAATTATATTTTACTTAACCCAATAGGCAACCATCGAGTAACACTGAATTAGTACCTGTTTTTTAAAACTGGCCCACAGTTGGGCGTGGGCTCTCATTGTGAGAAGGGTAAGGCCATCCACCACGCTTGCCAAGTGCGGGATGACAAACTTTACACATCTTCGAGAACTTTTTTTTTAATGAACTTTCGGACATGTCGTTTCCTCGCGATGTTTTTCTTCGCCGTTTGAAGTCATTGACTATACGCATATAACTTAGAAAAGACAGAGGTGCCTCTCATGGGATTCGAACCAAGAACCTAGGCTGCCGAAACTTCTCGAGTAACTTATACTTCTATTTTTTAAATAAATAAATATCGTAGGACATTACATACAGGGCCATCTGACCCCAAACAAAGCAGAGCTTGTGTGATGGAAGTCAGATAACTGATGAAATACATAAATACTTTTTTTTGTTTCTAAATACATACTTATAATACACACAGAACACCCAGACACAGAACAAACATTTGTTTATACCATAAAAAGTTTGTCCTGGGCGGGAATCGAACCCACGGCCTACACAGCTCTTAAGGCAGACATATTAATGATGAAGGTTTTCATGGAACAGCGTCATCTAGTTTCAAACTAAGCAAAGCATGTACTATGGAAACCAGAAAACTAGTAGAATAATAATGTTTTTTTTTTTATTTGATATAAATAATCCTAAAGTCCACCATATACAGATTTAGAAAAATTAAATTGAACTTGTAGTTTTTTTCTTGTATAATATACGTCACACAAATGTTAGTCTTGAGTGGGAATCGAACCCACGTTCAGTTCTAGAAACAGAATTTGAACAAAATTAGCTAACATGGCAGTTATCTACTTACTTTATAAATCCAAGCATTTTTTGCTTATGTGTTTAAATCTTTTTTTTTCTCAAGTCCCTAATTATTAAGAATATTTAAATGGACGATAAACATGTCTCGGTACATATCTACATTACTGTTGAACATACAATATCATGCTGTTAGAGTGATATAAGGGCAATTTAAAAAAGCCACTATATACAATACAGGGTTACAAAATTTCGACCGATATTTATTGTACGTAAAAACAAGCAGTGACTTACATGTGCGTCGTGCTCGCGACAGTTGCAGTAGGAAAGGCGCAGGCAACGCATCTGTGACGTCACACCGACACACGCGGGTTAGTGGGGGGAGGGGGCAAGCGAGGGGACCAACACACACATTAGTGGGACATCTACTTGACTATGAAAACTGACGCGGTTTTGACATATTTTTGTTTTACTTATGTGGGATTACTCACGTTTAATTATATCGAATACTCAAACTAAAATTTTGGCCGCATCCGGTGGTCTTCTTCATGGAGACTAAGCTACAACGCGCGCGCGGCTTCGTCTTGCTTGTGCGAAGCATAAGTAAAACAAAAATGGGCCATCTATTTACGTTTGTTTTTGTTTGTTTTTTGTGTGATTTTAACTTACTTTCTTTCTTTCTTTCACTTCATTAGATTAAAAATTCAAATAGCCTTAATATTGGCACTCTAATTCGAATCTACCATCTTTATAGCGATGATAGCTCAGTGGTCAGCGCCATAGATTCCCGTGCCGGAGAGCATGGGTTCAAATCTCAACAATGAATTTGAGGCTAAGGAAACCACCATGAAGATAGAATCCTTTCTAGAACTCAGATAGCTACCACCAACAATTTAAAAATCCACCGCAAAGCAGCTACCCGGTTACCCAATTGAGAGCCAGTTGAATTCTATATAGGCTAGGTTTGTTTACACATAGTCACTTTCAGATCACATCAGATGAGCTGTGGTCAAACACCTAGCCTGTCAACTATGTGTATAAAAAAGTCGTTATAACGTTAGGGCCATCTATAAATAACATAACACATTTTCTTTATAATTCCCCTGTCCTAATCACTGGTGGTCTTATTTGTGAGACCTTCCTGCTTTGTATGTATATATTTTGTGAAATTAAAACAACAGTTGCAATGTTAATACATGTCATGTATGATTCATCCCCATTTTTGTCACTCGACGTCACACTTTGCTGTCCCTCCCTCTTTATAAGTGGTTAAATTTACAGATGGCCCCTTAGTAGATGGCCCAAAAAGATGTGAAACAAAACATTTAGCAATGCAGTGCAAAACAAAACTGGAACATAGTGCAGTGTTAAATATTGTTAAGAGTATTCAAGGAACGTTAAACTGCATCCACAACCAAGATAGATTAAGAGTACAATAACCAATGCTTCCCGATTAAAAGATTAAAGGGGTTAAATAGAATGCAGCATGAGCGCAATTTTTTTTTTTTTTTCTTTTTTGAGCTTGGGCCGAGAACATAACTCCAAAATCACCATCAACAGCAGCAAACTTCGCTAAATGGCGCTCTTTCTTCACACCAATTTATTTAGTTGAACCAATGTTCAATCAATTCCATACTATATAAACAAAACGTTTGTATCTCCGTCATCCTGTCTTTTTGTTGCCTTTTCACGCCTAAACGGCTGATCTATTTCGGTATAATTTAACAAGGAAATACTTTATATCATAAGGTTTAATATAGGCTACTATTTGTAGTTTTAAATACATATGTCCACGCGAACGAAGCCACGGGCAACGGGCAATTTTAATATATAATGTTCTTATTCTTATTCAAAGTGGGGGCGATAGGTCCTGCACTGACGTCCCGCTTGACGTGTTTTTTGCATTTCCCCCTACCAGCGTCTCCCGAGCCAACCCAGCTCCTTGAAGTATCGGAGCGAGGCTCTGGGCCGCTGGCATAGTAGCTCCAGTGAGATAGGTGAAAGCTCCAGTGAGATAGGTGGTAGCTCCAGTGAGATAGGTGGTAGCTCCAGTGAGATAGGTGAAGATAGGTAATATATAATGTTGTATAAATATATTTGTTGTCGTATTGTTGGACGAGTTCCTTATCGCACGTGATCGTTCTGATTTGTTTGCGGGCTGCGGGGCTAGACCAAAAAATATGTAACAATGAAAAACGACAATCGACATTGAGGCAGTTCCCGCTCACTTAGGAAACTAAAAATATATTCAATCGATTCAGCATGCCGTCAATTTTGAGAATATGCATGAATGTTTTATGATTTAAAAAAATAACTAAGCCTTTAAAGGAACTGTGCCAACCAACAGTACAAAAAATTGAGAGGTGTCTTAAGCCCTTAAGACACGTCTCAATTTTTTGTATTGTTTGTTGATTTCATGGTCAATTTATATGGAGTAGAAGTGAGAGTGAACGGAATTCCAGCAAAATATTTACCTTTTAGCATTTAATAAATTCATTGTTTTGGATTGAGTATACAAAGATTTTTATATTTTTTTTCTTCTTTAATATTTATTTTTGGCAACACTTTGGCAAATTAACAAAAATGCAATTTTTTTTTTTTAATTATTTCATTCGCAAAGCGATATACCCGATATGAATGTGCTACTCGCTGAATTTGGCAATTACTATTTTTATGATATACCAGCAACACCGCACGGTTTCTCCCGCGTTAATCGGTATAAATAAATGTTAATTTAAAGAATAATCTATCTACATTTCAATTTTATCCAAATCTATTTAACCGTTACAGCGAAGTAACAAATAGACAAACTTTGACATTTACAATATTAGTGCATCGACGCAGTGTTTCAGTGTTAAAGTTAAAAGAAGCGCCATCTAGTGTAGCTTACTGAAGATGGTTTACTATAAATTAAAGGTAAGGTTTACAATAAACTTGCATATGAACTCCATGCATACCTCGTTGAGTATCCTGGCATTATTCTGCAGCCTGGTGGTGAGACGAGTGATCTCGTCTCGCAACTCTTTCTCTCGGCGAGTGAACTCGTCTCGCTCGCTCTCTCTCTCGCTCGCCTGCTCTTCCACGAACTGGCGAGTTGAACGCAGCTGCCGGTTTGCAGCCTCCAACTGGAATAATGGAATATATCGTACGAGGTTTTTTTTTGGCTGGCAGTCCAGGTGTTTGACCACCTGATGTTAAGTGACGGTGTGGTCGTAGATGGTAGAGCACACCTAACCTGGAATGGAACTGGCTCTCAAGTGAGGCTGCCGGAACACACCGTTAGATGCTTGGCGGCAGATTTTCGACTTGAGGGTGGTAGCTAGCTAGACGAGTACTAGAAAGTACCGTACCACTATGGTTTCCTCACGATGTTTTCCTTCACCGGCAGCTCAAGCTCATTGTTGGGGTTTGAACCCACGCCCTTCGGCATGCAAACCTACCGCACTAACCACAGAGCCATCATCGCTACAAGAACAGAAACGGTTCGAAACAGACCAACAGTGCAAACGACACCAACAGCCCTAATGAGAACAAACACGACACAGAAGACATCTTACTGTTTTCAAGAATCAAGCTTTAGTTGCTGACGTCTCGGACATTGGATAAGAAAGAGCTAGGCTAATTATATTTATCATAATTATTTTCGACAGTTACGGAAAAAGAGTTCAAAAACGCATGCTTCGTACGCTTTTACTCTATACGTAAAATAAAAACTATTTTTGAAATAAACAAAATAACGCCACATTCTTAAAATTTAACATTGTACAAAAAAAGGTGCAAGCAGTTAAAATAATAGTATAGTTTCAAACTAGTCTCAAAGTATTGAGCGTCAAAGCAGCGATGCCCTGAACCTTGGTTACTCAAAGTTCTGTATATCGCTGCAATGGTCATGGCCATGCGTTATCCTTACCATCAGGAGAGAGTCTCGTTCGTCTCATTACTATAACGTCAAAAAAGTAATTTAAAATCAAGAGAAGATTCACAAAGCATTTCAATTTAAATCCAATTATTACACCCCAAATTTAGGTAACCTTCAGTGAATAAGGGAGATGTGACAAAAAGTATATATCAACAATTAAAAAAAAAAAAACGGCTCCGTTCTTTTAAGCCCAAGCACGGCTAGGGTTTAGGAGCTGAACCGATTTAAATAAAATATCTATAGGACTAATCTAAAACATACTTTTTTTTTCAATACTTATTATATACTGATTACTAAGGTAACAAATATTTAAAAAAAATACGACCTCTTTTTTGCAATGGGTTAAATTACCATACGCTTGCATGTAACGACAGCCACCCTGAATACCGAACCCTGAATAAGTGGAGTGTAATAAGAGTACACCATATTGAAATCAAAAGAATACACATTAGAAGGAATATATAGTAAGGAAGCCATGCGACGACGAGATAGTAGACCTTATTACCTTCTCACAGCATATCTTATGGACTGGCGAGTCTGACTTCCTTTTTACCTGACGTGTGCAGTGCAAAGTACAATGTATATTTATATTAATTATATATAAAAATTACATTTAAATATTATTATATAAATAAATTAAATAACAATTGGAGGATATTTAACACAGCTATGGGAGTCAGGTAACTGATATAATATTTAGATCTTTTTAGGGTTCCGTACATCAAAAGGTAGAAAAAGGAACCCTTATAAGATCACTCTCTTGTCCGTCTGTCTGTCTGTCCATGGGTCACTACCGAATTTCTCAGGACCTAGCAAGTTGAAATTTATACCTGAGGTCTATAGTATCTATTAGTATAAAATATATGTATAAAAATCAAGATCCTGAGTCAACACGATAAAAAGATATGGGCAAATATAGATATTCGCGAAAACTTAAAAGTACCAAAATTTTTAACTTTTTTTATTTTTCGGAATTTTCCCTTTTACTTGTGCCGTAAGACCTTGCCGTTAACCAAAATTGACAATTCTAGGTCAACCGTAAGTACTCTATAGGTTTTGGGTCGAAAAACCTACATGATAGTTCTCGTTGATCTAGAATCACGAAATTTGGAAAAAAGCAAGGTCAGCCAAGTAAAAAAAAATTCAAAAGAAAAATGTTGATTAAAAAAATTAATAAAAATGATGTCAATTTTATTATGGCGGTATAATGGGTAGGTACGGAACACTCAGCGCGCGAGTTCGACAAGCACTTGACCGGTTTTTTTAAATTTTGTATGTCTACAGAACACTTCGACACAAAACAAACATTTATCGCCACATAAATGTTTGTCTCGGTGGGAATCGAACCCATGCCCTATAGATTTGTAGCAAATATTCTAGCAAATGAGCTATCAGAGCAGTTTTTGCCCAGCAGTGGGACACAAAAAAGCTGAAATCAAATAAAATATAATCAGTTACCTGTTGATGCAAGTCATCCCTCTCCCGCTGTAGTGCGTCCAGGTCCTGGCGCATGTTGTCGGAGCGCGGGCTGAGGTCGGGGGACAGCGCCCCCGGTTCGGAACACGAGCGGCGCGGCCCCCGCGTCGATTCAGCTAAATGCAGCCCTGTGCCTGTGCCATACCTGGAAATACCATTTGGGCCGTATTTATTACCATCCTAACGACATTTATTGTTGTTGACGATGTTTGTACAATTTATACAATATGCGGTACATAGGTACAGCATACATCCATTCATTTATACAATATGCGCTTCATCGTACATTCATTAAATCATTCAATATGCGCTACAGCATATATTGATTAATTTATATAATATGCCGTACATACAGAATACATCCAATCAGTTATACAATATGCGCTATAACATACATCTATTCATTTATAGAATATAATAAAACTTTATTATACACTAAACCTACATACATTATAACATACAAAACTTTAAAAAAGAGCTAAAGTAACAAAACAAAAACAACATAAGACTAATAAATATATGGCGTACGACGGCGGCTTTATCGCCTAGAGATCCGCCAGGCAACCTCTGGATGGAAAAATTCAATAATGAATGCAATATGCGCTTCATCGTACATTCATTAAATCATACAATATGCGCTACATCGTACATTCATTAATTCATACAATATGCGCTACATCGTACATTCATTAATTCATACAATATGCGCTAGAGCATACATTAATTTAAGACCGAATGAATATTGTGAGGTTTTGTAAGAGGTAGGTACGCACCCTTCGGCGATGACGTCAGCACTGGTCATGAGTTGTGCGATCTTGATCATGGCGGCCTCGAGGTCCGAGCGAAGCAAGTTTTCTCGTTGAAGGCACTCAGCCATCGCCTCCTCCATGTTCTATAATTATATTATTACAAAGTATTAACGCTAATACTATAAAAATTAAAGTTTGTGAAACCATAGGGTTAACAAACCGTAATTAATTATGTGCAAAAGTGTTTTTTGATATTTTTTTATGTTGGCAAACAAGCAGACAGGTTGCCTGATGGTAAGCAATTATCATTTATTGAATAAACATTGGTTCTTTTCGATATTGTAAGTGTTGTTTTGTATATAATGATATTTACCTATATTCAAGATTGAAACAAAACTTTTTAAATAACACAAGTAAAATTTAAACAAAAAAACCGACTTCATGTGGTTTAATAAAAAAAAGAATCATCAAAATCGGTTCACCCAGTCGAACGTTCTGTGGTAACAAATATAAAAAAATACAGTCGAATTGCGAACCTCATCCTTTTTTGAAGTCGGTTAAAAATATAGAAAATATGCGCTACATGTATGTGTTGTTTACCTTCCGGTGCAGTTCGCAGTTCTCGCAGCGCCGATCCGCGTCCTCGACGAGCTCCGTGATGTGAACACTCGACTCCAACATCTTCGACTCTTTCTCTGAAAGCACACGTCAAAAACAATTCGTGGCGATGACAGCTCGGTAGTTAGCGCGGTCGGTTCACACGCCGCAGGGCGTGGATACAAACCCCAATAATGAGCTTGAGCTGTCGATGAAGGAAACCATAGTATAGTAGTAGGGTTTAGATACTAGATCTAGTACTCGACTGGCTAGCTTCTAACCTCAAATTGAAAAATCTAAGCTGTGTCTAACGGTGTGTTCCAGCAGCCTCACTTGAGAGCCAGTTCTATTCAAGGCTACGTGTGTTTACCATCTTCGAACACACCGTCTCTTAACATCAAGTGTACTGTGGACCTAGTTTGTCGACCTTAAAAAATAGTGGCTATGTTCTATTAAAATCAAAAAATATCAAAATTAAATAAGCTGTCAAAAACATTGCTGTCTCTGGTAATACAAGGCTCAAACGAAACTTTTTATTACAATTTGAAATATAAATTTTATATGTGTATCAATAGTTATGACTTTTGGAAGGAGATAAATCAAATCAGAGATTATCATATAGGCTACCGTAGCGTCGACTTCAAGTGTAGTCCAGCTATGACGTAACGCACGTCGGTTACGCATACATACCGCTGGTTACGCATACGTACTGCTGATTACGTATACGTACTGCTGATTATGCATACGTACGGCTGGTTACCCTTACGTACTGCTTGTTACGTATACGTACTGCTGGTTACCCTTACGTACTGTTGGTTATGCATACGTACTGCTCGTTACGCTTACGCACTGCTGGCTATATATACGTACTGCTGGTTACGCTTACGTACTGCTGGTTACGCAAACGCACTGCTAGCTAGATATACGTACTGCTGGCGAGCCGTTCAGACAGATCAAGCAGTGAGTGCGCCTCATGCCGCAGCCGGCGTAGAGAGTGCTCGAGCTCGCGCTTGATGTCGGCGCTCAGGTCTCGTTGCTGTTGCAGGAACCCGGCAATACCCTCCTGGACAATATTAGTAACGAACTGGTTACACGGTAATTAGTGGGAACAAGATGTAGCGATGATTGTTAAATGGATTTAATTCAATGTTAATAATGATTATGCTTCGACCTGATAGTAAAGAGTTTGAAAATTATACTTCGGTAGTAATGTACTAACTAGTTCACCGCGCGAGGAAAGACAATCATCTAGCAAGGAGGAGGCGTGTTATGCGAGTTATCTGGTGGTAACTCACACTACAATATGATTCACAATATGTCAAAAAATATGATAAAAGATGCTGGAAAAAAATTAAAAAATAAATAAATAGCAAATGATCAAATACTTAGTTTTTAAATCGTACAAAAAATTGCTCGAAGAGTCTCAAAGATAATGTTTTTAAGAATTGTTATTTTACAAAGTATTGGCTTAATAAGTTTTATAATAACTAAGTACTTTAGTGATATAGAATAATTAATGTATAATAACATTACCTACCTGTTTTGATTAGAGGTAAAATATTATGTACATGAGCAATGAGCATGCTTAAGCACTGTATAAGTAAATAAAAACAAAAGAACACTAAGCAAGAGTATTCCCGCGCAAAGAGCTCCGTCTTCCTATCAAAATAATCTCTTATTTTATTAGGAAGACTCTTATTTCTCGTCTAAGTGAGCTCGAAGGACCATAGACGTACCTCGTCCAAGTCGGCGAGTATGTTGTTGAGATCGGGCGCGAAGTGCACGTGCTTCCCCGTAGTGCGAGACACGGCGCTCGAGTTCAGTTCCACGGGCGCGTTTGGAGTGGACGGCCGCGACAGATCTTCCAGGAATGACGACCTAGAAGCACAACTCAAATACTATGGAAACTGATGTGGTTATGTTTAGTTTCGTACTATGCTTTGGTTCCTTGAAAAAAGTTACCAGATGTAACCGAAATTATTGTCAGGGTATTTGGCCTAATTAGACGTAAATAATCCTGTATAAGTTAAATGTATACGAGACAATTCAAATGGTAGTTTAAATCGATAGTACAAATATGGTCGGGAACCCCCATAAACTGTTGGACTGTTGTCTTTTTCGTCTTGTTTGAAATTTGGTAGAAACTTCTATTAAAGTTACCACTACTTTACTGGGGCATGACTGTGGCTTACTTCATACTCTGACTGCGACAAAGATTTGATTTGCTTGATTTTATCATCACATCATCAGCCATAGAACGTCCACTGCTGGACATAGGCCTCCTCCTGGGGGGGGGTTTTGCCAATAATCGCCACGCTTGGCAGGCGGGTTGGCGAGCGCAGTTAGGTGTAATTGTTCAAGGAAGATGCTGCTGCCCATCTTCCAGAGTACATCCCTTAGCCGACTCTTACAGCAACCACGGGTAGAGAGGGTGGGGTACAATTCTTACACCGGCACCACCACGGCAACTACACGGCAACAACAATTTTATCATAAGACACTGAAAATATGATTTACTTCAAATCAATTTATTACCAAGCGCCCAACGATGTGTTCCGGCAGCCTCATTTGAGACCCAGTTCCAATCCAGGTTAAGTGCGTTTATCATTTTCGACCACACCGTCACTAAACATCAGGTGAGCTGTGGTTAAACACCTAGCCTATCAACCATAAAAAAACATTCGATGGTTGATTTCAACAGCCCTGTAATTTCACTAGCTGCAGTAACCTTCAAACCGTAACGAAACACTACTGTTTGACGGTAGAGAATCTGGTGGCATCTACCCAGACAAGCTCCTGCTAAGGAGATCTACCACCAAATGAAGTGAATAGACCTTGTACTGGGTCTGCACTCAGATCACCCACCTGTCGCCAACATGTCTCCATGTTATCTAACTAGATACAGTATTCACATGATTCACTTTAGAGCATATTAATATCAAAAAGACCACAGTACCTGGCCGCGAGCCAACTCCGCAGGACGTCGTTTATTTCAAAACCTTTGCTGATATACATTCTATTCTAACTATAAGGGTAAGCGTACTATGTTTAGCAAGCGTATAGAATTGAGGTTTCCGTTTGAAGAGAGTAAATAAAGAAAATATAAAAAGTGAAGTTCTGAGTCAAGTTCAAGGAAATTCTAACTATGTGTTATTTCTTAATTCTACACAAGCACATGTGTGAGTGTGTGTGCACGCGCGCGTTTGTGTGTATGTTTGTGCGCGTGTGTGTGCGTGTGTGCGCGTGCATGTGTGTGTGTGAGAGAGAGAGTGTGTGTGTGTTTGTGTGTGTGTTTGTGTGTGTGTGTGTGTGTGAAAACATCACGAGGAAACCTACATGTCCGAATTCTTAAAAAAAAGTTTCTCGAAGATATGTGTCAACCAACCCGCACTTGGCCGGCGTGGTGGGCTATGGCCCATCCCTTCCCACAATGCGAAGAGGACCACGCCAAGCAGTGGACCAGTTTATAAAAACAGGGCTGATTTAAATTCGGCACTAGTGTTCCTATTTCTTCTCTTTTTATAGTTTCAAGATTGCAGCCATATTGATTCCATGATGATACTCACTCGTCAGCGTCGGGGAGCAGCCTGGCCAGCAGCTGCGCCAGCACGGTGCGGTTGAGCTCGTCCTCTGCGCTGGCGCAGTACGCCACCAGCTGCCCCACCACCGCGTGCAGGCTCACCGCCACGCGCCGCAACTCGTCTCTGCACACCAACACGCTTTAGCTCACACCCGGACGACCCCAGCGGCACCGAAGTGACGGCGGTATTACGTTTTTGGTATAAACGCCGGTTACCAATAGCACATTAACACATACTGACCTCGCCGGCGAGGTTGAGGAAATCCCAAATCTGTCTGAAGATCGATTAGAATAGACAAGGACGTACAAAAGGTTCATATAAGCGTAAAAACAACTTGGGGATTACTAGATCATTGACATGTAAATGGGGTTCACGGTATTAAATTGCATTTAAGCAGATATTTTTATACTGATAATAGCTGTGGTTAGCGCGGTTAGTTCACACGCCGAATGACATGGGTTTAAACCCCAACAATGAGCTTGAGCTGCCAGTGAAGAAAAACATCGTGACTATAGCTTTGAGAATCTTTCGCAAAACAAATAACGGTGTGTTGCGGCATCTCATTTGATAACCGGTTCCATCCCATGCTAATCGTGTTTAACGTCGTCGACCATACCGTTACTTAACATCAGGTGAGCTGTTGTCAAACACTTAACCTGTCAACCATAATAAAATCCGACTCCAGATCCTTTAAAATAAAAATTTATAAAACACAATATGCGTCTCTATAAAGTTTGAGGGTTGCCCTCTAATTTGCTGAGATCCGATCATCAGAAATTGACTTGGTGCCACCTGGGAAGTACACCCTTTTCAACTAAAAAGGAAATTATCGAATCGGTCTAGGCGTCTTCGAGTAATTGAGGAACATACATAAAGAAAAGTTTCAGACGAATTGAGAACCTTCTCCTTTTTTTGAAGTCGGTTAAAATAATAAGTTAAAAGAGTCCGACGCATTGAGAACCTCACCCTTTTTTGAAGTCGGTTACACGTGTTGTCATAAATGAAAATGGAAAGCGGAAGCTCACCTCTCCTTGGTGACTTCATCCAGATGTCTGTTTTGGTCGAAGCTAAGGTTGCGGCGCTGTCGCCACTTGTCTTCGCCGCCGCCGGCCGACAGTTCGTCCCGAAGGCTCGAGAACTGGAACATGGAGCACTAACGGTTAAGTTAACTGCAGTAACCGCGTATGGGACTACCTAGGCAGTTGACAAGGTTCATAGATAAGTCTTCGAACACGTGACACTGGACTCAATTTTAAGCTCAAATCTGCATTGCAAGCGGTACTAACTGTTCATCAACTAACTGTTTGTGGGTTCGATTCCCAACCAAGTCACATATTTTGTGGTATAAACAAATGTTTATTATGTGTCTGGTTGTTCTGTATGTATCAACAACAAAAAAGTATTTATGTATTCTATCAGTTATCCGACTTCCATCACACAAGCTCTGCTTAATTTGGGATCAGATGGCGCGTGGGTAATGTCCTACGATATTCATTTACTGATTTTATTTGGCAACCCTGCTTGTCATTTGCGACAATTACAATTGAGCAACCCTATTTTCCATCTATGACAAACATTGAAGGGAACAACAATGTATTAGTTTTATTCAGTTATTTATTTTGTCCTATTGTTTACTATAGAAATATTCCGTTGCCAGCCAGCATGATGGGGATCTTTGCATATGGTATAGTTACGGACGGGATGACTATAGAAATAATTATTTGTTTTTATGTAATACAAACATAATAATATTCTATTTAATAAATTAAATTACGTGTAATTTTACATTAACAGATATTATAAAAAACATAAACTTGCCGGCGACAGCGGCGCATGGCTCAAACTACCAATGGTTAGGGCTGCGGAGTGAGGAACCTCCTAACAATGCGCGCCGTGTCAAGGACCACTGCCTTTTGGATCTGACCCTTGACCCAACCGTCTAGCAATAATCTCTTAAGGTGTGGGACTCATGTATATTTGTCGTGTGTATTTTTTTTATAACAGCAAAAAATTGCCTGTGTTTGTTATTCATGCACATGAAAATCAAGGTCATTGACCTTGACCTGCCGGTCGTTGACCTTGACCTAAAGGTCATTGACATCGACCTCAATGTTTTTGAATTAGGTATTGTCGAGTTGTGTTCGTTAATCTCAACCTCAAGATCACTGAATTATTTTTTTTGGGATTTATTTTCTCGGAAACTATGGATTTCCAAGTTAAATGGTTTTCAAAAACACACTATACACACAATAATCTACCTAAAAAAAAATCTTATTTCAAAAGCGACGGGTCATGTTGTACAGTGCTTCCAACCCGCCTGCCAAGCGTGGCGAGTATTGGCATAACCCCCCCAGTAGGAGGCCTATGTCCAGCAGTGGACGACCTATGGCTGATGATGTGAGACGCTCTCCGGATGGTAAGAGATAACGGATGTTCATGGACTATTGCAGCGATACACAAAAATTTTGCAAATTCCGGGGCACCGCTGCTTTGGCGCTCATTACTTTTTCACATTAGATGGTTAGTCTCAGCCGCCCTGTAATTTCGCTAGCTGCGGTACCCTTCCATCCGGACTACAGTAATGTCTTGCTATCTCTTAGCAGTATCCCGTTTCATGTAAAAACGTTTTAGTTTTTTGCTTAATACGTACCATGAATCTCCTTATAATCACCATATTTCCATTGCATCATATCCAAACTAAGTCTTAAAACACATGCTGTCCCGAATCAATATTGACATTATATCATTTACGAGTATCACTTTCATTTTTATCTACCCTCACTTGCAAGCTTTTGACAAATAAAAACAAACTATTGTAGATGATTGGACGTTTTATCGGCCGATTACTTTGTAATTAATGTTTTAGTTGTTTTAATTAAAGTGGTATACACAATGTTTATTATTTAGATTTTTTAGTTTTAATATAAAATATCCTGTTTTTTTAATCTATACTATTATACATTGTTTAACCTAACTAATATTATAAATTCGAATGTGAGTTTGTTTGTTACGCCTTTACGCGTAAACTACTCAACGGATCCGGGTGAAATTTTGCATGTAGGTACTTTAGGCCCTGGAATAAGATATAGGATACTTTTCATCATCGTCATCCATCACCACGCGAGTAAAACCGCAGGGCGCAGTTAGTAATATAATAAAGCTAAAGTCTGTTTGTTTGAACGCGCTAATCTCTGGAAATACCAGTCGAATATGAAAAACTATTTTTTAATTAGATAGCTCATTTCTTGGAAGAAGGTTATAGGCTTTTTAACATCACGATACGACCCTTAGACGCTGATGGCAGATAAAACCGCCGGACACAGCTAGTAAATAACATATTGACATATACGAGGCATTGCGAGACAAAGGGTTTAAAATATATCTTTCTCTCTCGTCGGTTTAACTTTCTTCATTTATAGTAAATATGTTTTTGTTACTATTGATTCGCCGGTAGAAAATATCAAAATATTTGTACTAATATATAGTAGAAACTGATCAGTAGAAACGTACCACTGAGACAAATATCCTTCAATCACAAACGCCAACTAAAATCATATAAATATTAACACTACACGATCGAACAAGATCTAAAAACATAAATCATAGAATACGTCATCAATCCGCTTTCAAAATAACGAAGACTTTCCAGGAACACAGCACTAAACCACTTCAAGAAACTACAAACACGATACATTGGTGCGACTCGGAAATAAGTCGGAAAAAAAACATGAATTGACTGCTTCTACCCACAGTAGCGCAGACAAAACAAAACGCAGCTGCGTTCAGAAATAAATTAGAAAAAAGTTTACAGACCACGTGTGGCCCGATGCAATTGGTAAGGTTACAGAATAAAATATAGTACTATGGTATTCAATATTCAGTGAGGAGGGTAAAGGGATCGTCTTTTACTAACTTGCATAACTTTTATTAATGTTTGACAGGCTATGTATTTGTAATATGAGAAAATCCCTAAATATCTAACCTCAAAAATGTGCCAGTTTTCAAAAAGTAATTTATTCAGTTTAGGCCCTGGTAAGGCACTTATGAACGTTAAGTTACATGTTTGAATCTACCACCGGTATGAGAAGACTCCGGCACGAAACTCAGCAAGGCATTTTTTTGTGGATCTTTCTTTTCATATTAGGTTACCGTTTACAGTTATAAATATTAGTACATACATTATGCTTACTACAATTGTCACTTAGCCAGGGGGATGCAAGTGCAGAGAGAAGCTGCTACAACCATATATTCCTGTCTTCCACGTAATGAGCCACCTTATAGTAAGTAGGCTTTGTCAATTAACCTCTGCTTTATATAATCTTTGAATTTATTATAGGACATTTTAGTTACCTCAAGTGGGATTTTATTATAGAATCTAACCCAATTTCCGAGAAAAGACTTATTAGCTTTAGATAACCTGAATCTAGGTGTCGCAATTTTATCTTTATTTCTTGTATTTAAGTTATGGCGGCTACTAATAATTTCATATGAATTTAAATTATTCCGGACAACTTAATGTTAGACTGGTAATCGACAAACGAACCTGCAAATATAGGGTCATAATGAAACCTTACAAAAGCTTTAACAGTAAAAAACTTGGCGCAAAATAGAGAGAGAGAGATGGAAAGAAAAGGGACTACCTAAATGCAAAACTATTTTTTTATGGTTGACAAGTTAGGTGCTTGACCACAGCTCACCTGATATTAAATGACGGTGACCTAGCCAGTTGAGTACTAGAAAATACCCTACCACCACGGTTTCCTCACGATGTTTTCATAGAATTCATAGATATTCCTGGCAGGTTGCAGTCTATTAGGTTATGTTTATAGGTATATTGTCATACTTTATTTTGACATTTTGTTTTTTATTTATTGACATGTTACCAGTGTTTTAAAACTCTTTTAATGAATATATCATTAAAATGATATTACGGAATTCAAATTATTTTTATTGGTACAAGAGTGTTTTCAATAAAATATTTGTATTTGCTTGTATTTGATATACATATCTGTTTATTAAATTACATTTTTATCACAGACAAAATTACAGATTAAGTAATAGTACTAAAATTATTTTCTTTCTTACTTACGTAACAAAACGTAGAATTATAGGCTGTTAATGTTAAACAAATTACCTGTGTCGAAAAATCTTCCATTAAATAAACCATCAATAACAAACCAAACGCATCCGACAATGCATTTCCTATTTACTTGGCATATCCGTTATCACAAGCTTTCAGAACTACAGATATGATCAATGAGGACCATGTCACTATTAGAAATATCTTGTTATTTCTAAAATCCAACCGAAAATGCGGAAACTTTCTGTGATATGGTTCCAAACTGAAAGTGGTTTCTTTGCGCTGTAACATACTCATCAACAGTTGTTCTGGTTTCGAACAGTTAACGTTTCGCGAATGAAAATAGTCATTATTATCTATACCATAAAGTTTAACGGTAATGAACTTGCAACATTGTTAGGGGTGCCACTTCAGTCGATGTTAACACGTTTAGGGTTGTCAAGTTTGTTTATATTTCGGTAGAGTTTTGTATACTTTAAGTATCCTCCTTTAGACTTCCAAATGTCTCGTCGAAAATAACAGGCCACGCAGAAAGTAATGCGAAAAAAAAAACTTTTATATATGATACACTGGCCAGTCATAATTTATTTTAAAAACACGTTTATATACGTAAGTTTACACATTCTAATTTTAAAATTTTCCTTTACATTTTTTACGAGTTTTGATCTTGTTGAAAAATGAATTTGCATCGGCGATTTTTTATGATTTAAAAACCTGGCGAATCGTATTAAAGACTTCAAATCGCATTTATGGATGAAGGCCAGCTCGCCTATTAAAAGTGTCTGTCATGAATGACTGATGAAAACGAGATCAACTTCATAAATTTTAAGTTATTGAATGAGACCGCGTACTTATATTTATTCAGTTATTTTTTATTAGTTTTGTAGCGATGATAGCTCAGTGGTTAGCGCGGTCGCCTCACACGTGTAAGTTCGAACCCCAACAATGAACTTGAGCTACCGGTGAAGGAAAACATCGTGAGAAAACCATAGAATGGTAGTAGGGTACTTTCTAATACTCGACTGGTTCGCTACCATTCTCATTTGGAAAATTTGCCACCAGGCTGTGTATAACGGTGTGTTTCAGCAGCCTTACTTGAGAGCCAGTTCCATTACAGGCTAAGTGAGTTTACAATCTTCGACCACACTGTGTCTTAAAATCAGGTGAGATGTGGTTAAACACCTAGCCTGGCAACGATAATAAGAGAAAGTATTGTTCATTGCAGAATTTAAGAACGCACTTCGGTCATAGAAACTGTCTTTTTTTTTTAATTAATTCAACAATCGATAACTACTTTGTTATGAATGGCCCGTACGAATGCACTTGAACTGATGCGATGGTGTTTATGTGCTTATGGTTCAATGGATTCAATGAGAGGACCGTTGAACTTGCAACTACGGAACAAACTGCTAGTTGTACTGTGGCTGTCAACAGATGTGGACTAAGAGAAACTACATAATGCAACTAGTGAGGGTGGGAATAACTTATTTTTACGGAGACCTCCAAAGCTGCGAAACTTTATTATTAGATGCTTTAATATAGACCGCAAAATGGCTGAGTGAAGAAATAATTTATTTTTGTCGCGTAAAATACTTTAAACATTTAAAAAAAAAAATTAAAGAAAATCAAAAAAAAATATGAAACCGTTAATCTATACAACACAATTCGTGTTTGTTCTGATATGCTACAAAATATTATTGATACTCGACCTCAGCTTCAAAAGCTCCCTACAACATTCATTAGTTTATAAGGTTTCAAATTCAATTGTAGATTCAATTGACAATCAATGCTTGGAGGGTCATGTTATGACTGCCGTTTAATTGTTTAGTCGCGGTGGATTTAATGGTGTGTGTAACCTTGCCATTGTTAATGGGAAAAGGGGAATGATATTGGGACTGTGATTTTTTTGTCAACAAGTGGGTTATGTTATTTGTTTGCAAAATACAAGCCGGCCGACTTTGCAGAGTTTGGATCCCACTGCTATTTTACCCACCATTTTTTAACCCGCTGCTAATTTAGGTAAGGAGTAATCGGTGTACATACGTAAAAAACGGATTGAATTTGAAATTGACCGCCTTGTCATTTAGTTTAAGAGTTGTAGGGCGCGGGTTCGATTCCTACTCGGGACAAACATTTATGTGACGAGCATAAATGTTTGTTCTATGACTGGTGAATGTAAGAATGTTCCATGTTGTATTTCCAAAAAAAATAATTGCTTTCTAACATTTGTCTGGTTTCCACAGTACAAGCTTTACCTAGTTTTGGGCTAGATGGCGCCGGGTAAAAAGTCCTAGGATAAAAAAATATTAAAAACCTTCCACTTTTTTAAGTCGGTTAATATTATACATACTGAGTTCGTCGACATTACGTTTAGGCTGATTATTTGAAAAACCAAGCTCAGAGAACATATCATAAGCCTACGAAGAAGATAAATCAGTAACATTACTCCAACGTTAGAAGACAGAGATCAAAGCTGGCGCACAAAGGGTTCTTGTAAGATAACAAGATGCTGTAGAAACACTGCAGCTAAACGTGATCGGGTATTAATTATCTAATAAACAATAAACTAGCCGTAATGCGTTGGGGAACAACCGACTAACATAGTACTTTATCTCATTATAATATATTAGTGTTATCCCATCCCAATAATATTATAAATATGAAAGTTTGGATGGATGGATGTTTGTTACTCAATCACGCCAGAACGGCTGAACGGATCTGGATGAAATTTTTCATTTAGATACTTTAGGCCCTGGAATAAAACATAGGATACTTTTCATCATCATCATTATCCATCACCGCGCGGGTAAAACCGCGAGGCGCAGCTAGTACTGTAATACTTTTGAAATTCCGGTGTTGGCTATAAGCTTTCGCGAAGGATGTAGAATAGTAGACGCAGTAAACCTATACGCAAAACAAAATAGTGTTTTTTATGGTTCACAGGCTGACTGACCACAGCTGAAATTCATATCAAATACACAGGTCTACTGTCCCTTGGAGCTGTGAAAAAATCAAACTTCTAAGCCAACGCAATCAAAAGATACAGCCGTTTATGCTGCAAATTTTCGACACTCGCAAGGGAATCAAAACCTACAGGGTACTATATTTAAAACTTTCTAGTAAACACGGAAGAAAAACCTACACACACGAACAAAGTATCGTAAATTATTTCGGCCCATACATTTATCAAATACATAAACAGACAATTGTTTAAAATAGATATAGTTTGATCTATTTCTTGGAAATAGGTCGCAGCGGAATGACGCTACTCGTATTTATAAGTCAAACAAAACAAATAGATTTCAATTGAATACAAAGACGTTGAAAAGTACGAAGAAATATTTGGATTTGAAAGTGAAGAAAGAGTCATTACTACAGAATATTTCAAAGACTTGGTTTAAAACAACGATTTATTTTAAAAGTAAGGGCATGCTCTCTTGAAAATTTTGCGCGACAGTTTTTGTTACTACTTTAAAAAAAATGGGCCGTCTGTCAAAATACCGACGCTTGAATATCACAATCTATCTATCTACATACATATGTATGTAAAATGGAAGTTGGCTCATTGGTATTATCTGCTTTTGCTGTAGGGCGTGGGTTCGACTCCAACCCATAACTTTTTGTGGTATAAACAAATGTTTGTTCTGTGTCTGGGTGTCACAAAAAAGTATTTAAGTATTACATCAGTTAACTGACTCCCACAGTACAAGCTTGCTTAGTTTGAGTTCAAATTGCGTTGTGTGAAATTACCTCCGATATTAATGTTTATTAAAAAAAAAACTATGTAGTAGGTGGATATTCCCTATGGACTCCAAAACGGCGTGACCGATTTTGATAAAATTTTCAAGAAATCTCCAGATTAACCTAGCAGGTGTGATCCTTGGCAGCAATCGAATCAATAATCAAAATCAAAATAAAATCAGTAATTTGTATTTTTGATGTTTTTTTTTCCAAAATCGTAGCCAAGGCGGGCCACTGGTGACAGATAAAAAATACCCATTCTATAACTAAACCCTAAATAATAATAATAATATCGTAGGACATTACACAAAGCGACATCTGACCCCAAACTAAACAAAGCTGTACTATGGAAACTAGATAACTGATAGAATACTTTTTTGTAAATAGGTACATACTTATAATACATACAGAACACCCAGACACAGAACAAACATTTTGTTTATATCACAAAATGCTTGTCCTGAGTGGGAATCGAACCCAACGCTTACGGCTCTTGAAGCAGACATACTACCAATGAGCCGACAGGGCAGTCAAAAAAGTTAAGTAAAGCTAGGTAATTAGTATTTTAAAATTATTAATGAAGTCACACTGCTAGCGACAATTCATTTCGCTCCCACTGTATTATACTTTCCCAGAAAAACCACAAGCCCACGACAAACAGCAAAACAAAACTTATACAAATAGATGTCATAAAATCTGAAAATAGAAATGACCATTACACCAAGACCTAATCTCTGTTTGAATTAATAACGGTCAGTTTTGAATAAATATTAATTATTCGTCCAATCATCTATTAAAGCTCTAATATTTTAGACACTAAGCACTCATTACACTTTGGGATAAGGTTCTCAATTCACTGTATTTGAGTTTACATAAAGTTTATAATGCTCACGCGCACGTGTTCGATCTTTATATGACGTCACGGTCGCGCGAGTACGTCCGATGCGTAGCTCGTACGTCGCTACACTGAATAAACTGAATTCCAAATTCAAATTTTAAGATTTAAGCTTCGGAACTGGGATAAGGGTCACTCGGTTGATTGTTTACAGCCATGCTGTGGCTGATTGAACCGTAACATTTATATTCTATTGATAAAAGCTCAGCTTTATGATGGAGCCATATGGGGTATGCAGGATGGGTACGAGATAGGTACGGGATGTTGACCCCTCTTACAGTTTGGGAAAGTAAATCCGTGGCTTTTAAAGCAGATATAAAATCTTGTAGCGATGATAACTCGGTCAGTTTTATTTTGAATGAGCTTGAGCTGGCGGTGAAGGAAAATATCGTGAGGTAACTATAGCATGGTGGTTGTTTTCTAGTACATGGCTGGCTGGCTACCATCTTCAACTTGGAAATCTGCCTCCAAGCATCTAACGGTGTGTTCCGGTAGCCTCACTTGTGAGCCAAGGCTATATATGTTTACCATCTTTGACCACACGGTCACTCACACCAGGTGAGCTGTGATCAAACACCTAGCCTGTCAGACATAAAAAGTTCCCGTTTTATTGTCACTCAATCCCAGAGCCCGACTAATCCTAAAGGAAACTACCTGATACGGAAATTTGTTCTTTTCATTTGTTTAAGATAAAAAACAAATACTCCGTAAATACCAAACGATTAACATGATCAACTTACGTAATGGACCCGAATGTCATAGAAAAAATATTTAAGAGAGCTTTGGGACTTCTATATAAGTAAAAGAAACTAACTACTCAACTAAGTTTAAATTTTTCTAACTTTATGTTACAACATCTCAGTCTGTTCTTAAGACGTATCGTGTTTTCCATTCTCGTTTGCCTGGAAGAGATTGCTCTTAGCGATAAGGCCGCTTGTGGCACTAGCTCATAAGATCGTTAGATTCTTTTGTTTTCTGTGGTTTTTTTTTAACTTAAAAAAAGTACTAGTTCTTCAGTGTTTTATCTGCGCTTCCAAGATTTAATTGAGTATGTACCAATTACGGCGGAGCAAATTAAAAACTGTCCATAATGTCAGAAGACAGGATGTCGCCAGTTATATTTAGCTTCCCGCCGGTTCGAGAGCGACAGGACGAGAGTTATGTCATGGGGGTTCGCGGTGGAAGGAATTCAATTACACCATTATCTTTTGATTATAAAGACGAATCCATTTGCCATATATTTTCAAATCAATTCAAATATCTATCATTCGTTAAAAAAAAATAGATCAAAATCAGTATAATAGTTTGGGAGTTTTGTAGCGATGTTAAATCAGTGGTTAGCGCGGTCAGTTCACACGTGATGAAACTATAGCATGGTTGTAGTGTAGTACTCGGCGGGCTAGCTACCGAGTTGAAAATCTGCCGCCAAGCACCTGACGGCAACCACATTTGAGAGCCAATTTCATTCCTGGCTAGTGTGCTTTGCCATCTTCGACTACACCGTCACTTAACATCAGATGAGCAGTGGTCAAACACTAAGCTTGTCAAACATTTAAAAAAAAACAGACACACAGATAAACTTATAACATCTTCTTCATGAAAAACTTAAGTAAAATTTTTTTTTTCAGTATATCTGATTTTAAAAACATACCTATCTAAACGCGGTCAAGAATATATTTGGGAGTGTCATCGCTAACTGCAGGAGTCACGCGTCATGCCCACCATGTTTATGTATGACTCGCATTATTTCTGTTTTACGAGAATGACTATGCATATCTGACTATGTACACTTGCTATATGGAATGTCCAAGAAAACTTCAGAATAAAACGATTTTAGCACATGCTAACGACCCACCCCGGCTTCGCAAGGGTAGTTAAAATGGGTATAGTAAGCTATACCCATTAGCGGCATTTATTTGTATTGGCGGCCTTATCGCTCTTAGCGATAAGGCAGCCACTTGTGGCACTAGCTCATGAGATTCTTTTGTTTTCTGTATTCTTTTTCTTTTTCAGTGCGCACAATAAAGAGTTTCTATCTATCTATCTATCTATACTTAAAAGGTAGATATAAGCCACCGCGGACCTTTTTATACTCTATTTATTAGTAAAACACGCATGAAAATCTGTTCAGTAGTTTTTAAGTATCTCGCGAACAGACAGACAGACAAACAGACGCGGCGGACGTTTATGTATGTTTTATAATATATAGTGATATGACCCTACACAAATACAAATATTTTAAACACTAAAGTCACAGGTCGTTTTTCCATTCATATTAAAAAATAACATTAAAAATATCAAGATAACAGCCTGACAATGTGATTATATACATATTAATTAATTACAATTACTTACTAGTAATTCAATAATCTTTTAGATTACGAGTATAATTTTTAACAAAAAAAAACCGACTTCAAACATGTAACTAAAAAGTAAAATGTTCCCCTCGATTTCTCTGGTATGCCATCATCAGATCCTGGTTTCCTTATCATTGTACTACTACACTTGGGATATCTCTTTTCCAACAAAAAAATAATGATCAAAATCTGTTCATAAACGACGAAGTTATCCGCGAACACCACTCCTTTTTTTGAAGTCGATTAAAAATACTCTAAGTTTTTTTTCACGGTGTCTAGCTTCAATTCTTCAATAAAAGCAGGTTTTCAACTGGGTTCCAAGTACGCCTAACGGTTTGTTCCAGCAGCCCAACTAAAGAGCCAGTTCCATTCTAAACGAAGTGTGCTTTACCATCTTTGACCACACCGTCACTTAACATCAGCTGAGCTATGGTCTAATATCTAGCTTGTCAGCCATAAAAAAGCCCCGAACGACGCAAAAGCAAGTTAGTACTATATTGATGACGTTGCGGTGTTGCAAAAGACGTTCGTCCCCAAGAACTTTCGTCACACCTCCGAAAAACACGGAAGACGGCGCTTATGACCAACAGAACATAACAGATGCATCCAGATGGATGAAAGGTTGGTATGCATAAACATCGTAAACGGACCTCCTGCTCCGCATACTACGCGCTTCCATAAACGTTTATTTATAACACAACCATGATAGTTAACGTTTTACGGCAGTAAATGTTGTGCTGATTGTCCTATCAATCAATTGAAACGAATGATAAACACCTTGGTAAGTCTATATTAATGTAGTTTTACACTCATCATCTGATGCAGTTTTAAATCAAGAAAGTACTAAATAATGAGTAATTTTTTAGGGTTCCGTACCTCAACCGTTTTTCTTTGCCCCACCATAGTACCCCACCCTCTCTACCCGTGGTTGCCGTAAGAGTCGGCTAAGGGATGTAATCCGGAAGATGGGCAGCAGCGTCTTCCTTGAACAATCACACCTAACTGCGCTCGCCAACCCGCCTGCCAAGCGTGGCGAGTATTGGCAAACAAAAAGTTGTTCAAAACGGTCAGGTTTTGGCTTAGTAGATACACCCTCAGCTCATCATTCTGTATAGAAAAACTAAAGCAGACGTCACACGTGGTCTTTCTGGCCCAAATATGCGAGATAACACTAAATATAAACCCACATATACGCTGTCTAGCGTTAGATAAACACCACTGTGTACAAATAATCGAAGTGCTTTCGCGAGCGTGACCCAATTATTGCTCTTTATAATCGTAAACAACTAAACAGCAAGATTAATAAAAGCCAATATCCATTAGTTGTCTAGTAGATTGGTAGACCAATCGATCAGATATATCTAATGCTTCACATAAGGTATGTATAGGTTGAATAATTAGCACTAGTAGTCACTTTGGCCCTAACTTGAGAGCCAGTTCCATTTTGAGCTAGACGTGTTTACCACACCGTCACTTAACATCAGGTGAGCAGTGGTCAAACACCTAGCTTATCAATAATGAAAAGGCAAAGGCCTCCCACATACGATTAGACCGTTATGTTTGTTATAGAAACCTGCCGTGGTGGTGCTGGCGTAAGAATAGTACCCCACCCTCTCTACCCGTGGTTGCCGTAAGAGTCGGCTAAGGGATGTAATCCGGAAGATGGGCAGCAGCGTCTTCCTTGAACAATCACAACTAACTGCGCTCGCCAACCCGCCTGCCAAGCGTGGCGAGTATTGGCAAAACCCCCCCAGGAGGAGGCCTATGTCCAGCAGTGGACGTCCTATGATTGATGACGATGCTTCGGCCGTTTGGTAGATACGAGGTTACAAAGTTTACATACGTACATACAAGATACGCGCGAAAAACATAACCCTTCCTTGGCGGTCGGGTAAAAATTATGATGGAATAAAGAAACTCACATACATCATAAACTGAAAACATTACACTCCCTTTTTAGGCAGACGTGTAATAAAAAAAATAAGAATTGAAATCGAACAGAAAACAAAAGATAGGTTAAAAAAAAACTAGCATCAGGCTTGCTCAATAATCATGCGGCGTTACGTTGGACAGATAATATAATTATAGTTGCGTAACATCATAGCATCCAGCCGAGTGGTACATTAGCAGTGGTACAGTTCGCGGTAATGGACACGATAAGATCCGTGTTGGATGTCGGCCTGAATTCTCGAGCGTGTGGGGAGGCGCAAGAATTCTACCAAGTCTGCATTATGTCTGAGGATGATTCAGTCGCAGAACCCTTCATACACAACATACGTACTAACACATACACAAATTGATAACACAAAAGTTACAAGTCAAATTCCGTTGTTGTAAAGCTTATAGTATGGGAACTAGATAACCGATAGAATACTTATATACTTTTTCCTTCTAAATACATAATTGAGTATAAGTAAAAAATCTGACAGACTGATTCACTGACTGATCGATCAACGCGCAGCTGAAGCCGCAGGCTCTAGAAACATGAAATTTTGCACAAATGTTCCTTAAGTAACGTAAGTTTGCCTTAAGAAATGTTTTTTTAAATTCCACCCCTAAGGGTGCAAAATAGGGGTTGGAAATTCATATGAAACTTCGTTATTTTTTGGTATTAGCGTTTTCAAACTCACAGTAAATACTCTTTCTAAATTAATAAAAAAAGTTGCTAAGGGAACAGTTTTTTTTTAACATATTGATTCCGAACTCTTATTAAAATCGAAGAATGCAGACCGACACACTTCCAGACGAAATAATGAACGGGCGGCGACACATAAACTGTGTTTGTGTGCAAACATACGTAATAACCTCTTTACAAACAGCAACTAGTGCATCAGGAAATAATCCTAAGACGAGCGATGCCAGAAATTGATGATACGAATTTCAACTTTAGTAGTTCATAATAAGGCGTGTTTATGTTTGAATATGTTATTGCAGCGATATGTTGTTTTAATGCTTTATTCATATTATATCTAATTTTACATCTACAATATTTGTTCGCAGGGCTCTCAATTATATAGCTTATATATACATAATTATGTATATATGACAGTTACATAAAGAATTGCATATGATAAGCAGGTACATTAATTAAACATACAAATTTAAAAAAAAATATCATTCAGTTTTTTTTTTTTTAAAGTTAACTGTATTTGTTTGATTATAGGTGACCTGATGTTAAGTGACGATATGGTCAAAGATGATAAAAAATAAACAGATCTAGCCTGAAATGAAACTGGCTCTCAAGTGAGGCAGAAGTGAAGCTTTATTATATAAAACAATATAATTATTGTAACTTTTTATATTCTATTATATTCCCGAAGATGATAGTTTGAAAATTCTTAGCATAAATACCTATAACTTTCAAGGAGAGATAGACGAGATCTCCAACTTTAGATTCAGGAAACTATACACTTTCCTTTATCTTCTTTAATTGTTGACAGGCAACTTATTCGCAAACAGGTCACCTAAGGATAATTGGAATGTGAGCTAGCTTTCAAACGAGGTTAAAAACCACGTAGTAGCACGATAATTTATATATATAGATAGTCTTTTTTAATTTCGTAACAAAAAAAAAACACAAAAACAAATCAGGGTTAGTTACGAAATAGGGGCTCACCTCAGCATAATGCTGAGCATATTAAAAGGTCCAACGCTGGTCTTCCAGTGAGCCGTTATTGGTATGGCTAAACTACTCATAAACAACAACATAATACACGACAAAAATAACAAATATGTATATATTTCCCCTGAACAAATAAAAAACAACATACAAATACAATAAACAGACTCGCTTTTGACCACTAATCACCATGTTAAGTTGTCAACGGCCACCAATTGTTATTAAAACTATTTTTACCAATTATTATTGATGAGAACAAAAACGTTTGAGACGTTTTGCGAGCGTGGAACATTTTACGAATGAGACGTTTTGCGCCCATACGCATTCCACAACCAAAATATAAACACAACCCTTTCATTAAACCGAACAACAAAATCTATGAAACAAGAATTGAAAGACTGACAATAGAGTGACACTCCTGACAGGTACACCAAAGATCAGAAGAGGGGATACAATTGCCTGGCGCCAATCGCCGTCTTACAGAGCCACCTCAAGCCCATGGCATCCAGTAAAGGATAAATAAGTCAGTCGCTCGCCTATAAATACCACCCTCGCATGCCCCGCGCATGACTCTTATTTAAGCGTTTTTACTTTATTTCCCTCGTAAACCGAAACGGACGCTATGGCGTCTTTTATTTTATTGTGTTTCTCCTGTAAACATAAATGAACGGTAACCTATACCGTTTGTACGAGAACACGGCGCCTGTACAAATGGATGTTTCGGGGAAAGATCTAATTAAGCCGATGGAGCGCGGCCGTAGGTGAACTTTGGCTTTTTTTAATTTAAAAAGTACCTATGATACAAACGAGGCGCTCTCCTGGTGATAAAAAATAACGCTTATCCATGACCATTGCAGCGATACACAGAACTTTGAGTAACAAAACAAAATCCAGGGCATCGCTGCTTTGGCGCTCATTACTTTGAAACTTTCGATGGTTAGTCTCAACAGCCCTGTAATTTCGCTAGCTACAGTTACCCTTCAAACCGGAACACAGTGATGTTTACACACTACTGCTTGGCGGCAGAATATATGGTACCGCGGTGGTACCTACCTAAATGACCTGCTAAGGAAATCTACCACCAAGTAAAACAGCTTAACAGGATTTGGCTTAGATATTAATAGCTTCAAGAATGCCTGAATGTATGAAGAATGGTGATAAACAATTATTATTCGCAAGGTGACTGACTGGGTCAACCGTAGTGCAGTGTCGCAAACGAGTGCCCAGTAGTACTCATATCAATTGAGCACAGGTCATTGACCCGTCTAATTCTGCTCGTAGCATTTATGTACCAGCACGCGCCGTGTTAACTGGCCAATTAAATGTCATCTCTGATTTGTGGATGCGAGTTCCGTGTGTTAATTAGACGAGATAGTTAAAACAATCGGAGAACATGAGATTAGAAATATTAACCATAGCATGGTGGTAGGGTATTTTCTAGTAGGTACTCGGCTGCTGGCCAGTTTCAATTTGAAAATCTGTCGCCAAGCACCCAACGGTGTATTCCGGCAGCCATGTTCAGTTCATAGTAACAAATGTTTAATCGCGCAAACTCCTCTTAAGACTGTATAAAATGTATCAGGGAGATTCATGGAAATGGTACTCGGTACGACATAACTTTATGAAGAAACCAGCTTTCGAAATAACTACCCAACTAGCCGGATGCCTGTTAGTGGTTTTGTGGGTTAACTCGCCAGAGCTTGTAGACGTTCTGCACTGAATTACAAAATTAAGATTGGGATATAATGTATTAGACAAAATATGATACATGAAGTTGGACTAATAAGTTCGCATCTATAACCTGCTCCTAGTAAGTAGAGATTTCTAATTTTCTGCACAACCAATCAACCACCTTGTGAAGTGATAGCTCAGTGGTTAGCGCGGCCGAACAATGAGCTTGAACTGCCGGTAAAGGTAAACATCGGGAGGAAACCATAGCGTGGTGGTAGGGTACTCTTTGGTACTCGACTGTTTAGA
Organism: Biston stratarius; assembly: GCA_950106695.1. Lineage (NCBI taxonomy): Eukaryota > Metazoa > Arthropoda > Insecta > Lepidoptera > Geometridae > Biston > Biston stratarius. The sequence continues at coordinate 13,550,329 of OX467110.1, read as the reverse complement.
TACGAAGCACTTAACGATGTGTTCCGGCGTCCTCACTTGAGAACCATTTCCATTACAGGCTATGTGTGCTTTACCGTCCTCGACCAGACCGTCACTTTATAAAGGTCACAAAGTGGATATAAATTCACAGAACGCCACCTATCCGCAAACAAAGCAAAACTTTACTACGGCAATCAGATAACTGATAGAATACTTACAAACTTAAGAACTGCCCTGTTAGCTCATTTGGTAAAGTTCTGCTTCGAGGACTGAAGGGCGTGGATTCGATTCCCACTCGGGACTCACATTTGTGTGACTAACATAGATGTTTGTTCTGTGTCTGGGTGGTATTAAAAGTATGTATTTACAAAAAAAAAGTATTTAAGTATTCTGTCAGCTGTCTCGTTGCCATAGTACAAGCTTTGCTTAGTTTGGGGCTAGATGGCGCTGTGTGAAATTTCGTCTATTTATTTATATAAATATCTTGGTTAAGAATCGAACCCACAGCTCAGGAGGCAAAGATGCCAAATACCGACATAGTAGCAAGGCAGTCAAATATGTCTTAACTTACGCACAAAGCCTTTCGATCCCACATTTTTACAAAGTTGGTAAATCTCTACCGGGTCTGTGTTCTCCGAAATGTACTACTCGAATAATACAGATATCTATAAATCCAGAGTGATAAACGTGTTACATGTATATCGCACCATTACTTTACGTCGGACAGGTTGTGGTCAAACGCAAACCTATTCCAAACATACTTAAAGAAAACCATATTCAAGCCGCGCTCCCTAGAACACGCTTCAAAAGAATGACCAAAAGGCGAACTAGGTCACAGTAGGACGAGATCTGGTCTATTTATATGACGACAGGATAAACAACTCGTTCGCGCGTCGTCAACTTGTTGACGGCTTGCAGTGTAGCCATCTCTACACTTAACTGTAGATCAACAGCTTTTCGAGATCTTAGTTATTAGAATTACTAAAAAAAATAAGCCCAGCTTCATGATGTTTTATACAATGAGCGCGTTTCGTTTTATCGTCGTGTGAAATACGCAGCTAGCGAAATTACAGGGCTGTTGAGACTAACCATCTAATGTCTCAATGTAATGAACGGCAAAGCAGTATGTTTTGTTTTGTTACTCGAATTTCTATGTATCGCTGCAATGGTCATGGACAGGCGTTATCTCTTACCATCAGGAGCGCGTATCGTTCATCTCATTAATTTTACATTTAAAAAAAAAAGGTTATTTTTTTAAATAAGCTATTTGTTTGACCACAGCTGACCTGATGTTAAGTGACGATATGGTCAAAGATTATAAAAAATAAACAGATCTAGCCTGAAATGGAACTGGCTCTCAAGTGAGGCAGAAGTAAAGCTTTATTACATCACATCACATCATCAGCCATAGGAAGTCCACTGCTTGACACAGGCCTCCTCCTGGGGGGGTTTTGGCAATACTCACCACGCTTGGCAGGCGGGTTGGCGAGCGCAGTTAGGTGTGATTGTTCAAGGAAGACGCTGCTGCCCATCTTCCGGATTACATCCCTTAGCCGACTCTTACGGCAACCACGGGTAGAGAGGGTGGGGTACAATTCTTACGCCGGCACCACCACGGCAATTATTTCATAGTAGTGAATGATTAATTGGTAAGAAAGTTTGTTTTCAATATGATAATCGGAAAGTCACAAAATAAATTACATAATAGTCAGTATAAAGCATGTCATGGCTCACACGTGTTACCAACATGCATATCACACTGTTAAAAAAACAACTAAGTTAATTACAAGGGTTACAGAATTTAATTATATTAACAGATTAGAACTGTCACCTAAGTAGGCAGATGCTCTTTGAATTAGAGTTAATTACAATTTATGGCGGCTTTCTCTCGTGGTGACATTTTAAAGATACAAACTATGTATATAGTGACGCTGAAGGAACTGCGCATTTTCTGGCGTTATAGAGAAAGAAAAAAACCGGCCAAGTGCGAGTCGGACTCGCGCACGAAGGGTTCCGTACCATTATCTATAAAAACGGCAAAAAATCATGTCTGTTGTCTGGAGCCCTCCTTAAATATTTATTTTGTTTTGTTTTTATTATTTGTTGTTATAGCGGCAACAGAAATACATAATTTGTGAAAATATCAACTGTCTAGCTATCGCGATTCTTGATACAGCCTGGTGGCAGACAAACGGACGGACAAACAGACAGCGAAGTCTTAGTAATAGGGTCACGTTTTTCCCTAAAAAAGAATATTGTTTGTTGTTGTTTTACTGTTAGTACCTGGATGACCAAACTTTGCTCGGCAGAAAACACGGATAAAACGACGTTTTCTAAAAATGAAACCTAGCTAGATCGATTTATCGCCCCCCAAACTAAATTCTAAAACTAAATTTTCTGCATACTAAATTTCATGAAAATCGTTGGAGCCGTTTCCGAGATTCAGATTATATATATACATATATACAGAAATTGCTCGTTTAAAGGTATTAGATAGATAGATATAGCCTAATATAATAATAAAAAAGCATAATAACCTAACGACAGTTGCTAAACTGTCGTTAGGTTTAGCTTAAGGCAAACACGTGCAAGGTAATCATAACAAACGAAATAACGAATTTCTTATTATGGAATCTTCGGTACGTATGATGCCGGCAGTCGAGGTAAATACGGGCCAGACGATAAAACAACAAAATTGACAAACAAAAGAACGTACACAACTACAGTTATCAATTTCGGCAACTTAGAAAGTACCTATAAACAGTAGGTGTTTTTTATGTTGCCGGAATTACTTGCTTTATAATGCGATATAGTGGTATCATTCTACGGACGAGGCAAACCAAAGTCTAGTAATTTCGACGTTTTAGGGAGTTTGACGTGAAAGCCAGCCGAGATTATAAAGTACCGTACCAACAAGATATGGTTTCCTTCACCGGCACCTCAAACTCAATGTCGGGGGCTTGAAACTACGCCATATGGCGTGTGAACCGACCGCGGTTAACCACTGAGCTAAAGTCAAAGTATTTTATAATTAAAAATATGCGTAAATTTTCAAAAATCATACAAAATAAAATAACAATAATATATTTTTAAAAATCTAAATTCAGTATGATCGCTACAAACGTACATAAAACACTTACCTCTCTTTCTTGTTGTTTGTCGCCGTGTATCTTGTCTCGCAAGGCCACCAGCTCGAGCGGCCAACTGGACACCTCCGCGTCAGGGTCCGACAGAAGCACCTGCAGAAAATAACTCTTCAGCCAGTGGCAACTAATTCAATAGCTAACTTAGGCCAACTTAGGCAAAACACGATGCGTGAAGTAGGTACAAGTAACAAATATGTAGGTATAATATAGTAGTTAGAGATAAGCGCGGTGAACTTTCATCTCCCGTGTTAATTACTTATTTGTCAAAAATTGATCTTGAACATTAGAGTATGTACAGATATCGGGCGTCTAGTTTAATTAATTGTTCGTAGGCATTTTTTTTTAAATGTAAAAGTAATGAAACGAACGACACGCTATCCTGATGGTAAGAGATAACGCCTGTCCATGACCATTGTAGCGATACATAGAACTTTGTGTGACATAACATTCACTGCTTTGGCGCTCATTACTTTGAGACATTATAATAGATGGTTAGTCTCAACAGCCCTGTAATATCGCTAGCTGCAGAACCCTACAAAACGGAACACAGTAATAGTTACACACTACTGCTTGCAGGACATCTGGTATTGCGGTGGTAACTATCTAAACGACCTACAAGTACTTACATAAAGGTCTCCCATTATTTCCAATAATACACAAAACTGTCACAACTAGTTTCTTTTTGACAGCCTCTACACCAGTCACTTCACGAGATTCAACACTAAATTATTCCACAACAACATGAAGTAAAGCACACGACAGAATGCTTAATAAAATCAAGTAATAATTCCGACCCTTAGTTATCTTTCCCTTTCCATTCGCTGATAGCCTTATAACATCTACAGACTGCATAAAGTTAGTTCGTAACTTGTAAACAGTATAATTAAAAACACTAATTAGGGTATTTATAAACGAGCTTCAGCTATCTCACTCACACATTTACAAGTTTTTGTTTACAAAATTTAAATGTGTAAAAATAGCGTTCCCAAATTTTTCAATTTAGCGGACTACTTTTCTAATGTTTTCTTTCCCTAAACATATCAGCCTATATTAATTAAACATATTATAAAACAAATTCGTCCGCTGCGTCTGTCTGTCTGTTCGCGATAAACTTAAAAACTACTAAACAGATTATCATACGACTTATACCGTAAAGTGATTCATGAGGAAGGTTTAGGTATATAATTTCTCAAGGTTTTATGTAGTATCAATGTAAGCGTCACCCGTACATGGTGGACGTTCCCCATGTGCGCACTAAGCGCTTCGAATCCACATTCTTTATTCGCACAGCGAAGATGTGGAACTCTTTGCCGGAGTCTGTGTTTCCCGAAAAGTACAATATGAGTGTCTTCAAATCAAGAGTAAATAGGTTCCTTCTAGGTAAGCGTGTTCCATCCTAGGCCACATCGTTGCTTAACATCAGGCAGGATGTGGTCAAACGCGAACATATTCTGTATAAAAAAAAAAAAAAAACTACATTGCACCCGTGCGAAGCCGGCGCAGGTCGCTAGTATTAAATAAATAAATATCGTAGGACACACAGCGCCATCTGACCCCAAACTAAGCAAAGATTGTACTATGGAAGTCAGATAACTGATAAAATACATACATATACATACTTACATTACATATAGAACACCAAGACACAGAACAAACGTTTATATTACAAAATATTTGTCCTGGATGGGAATCGAATCGACGCCCTACAGCTCTCAAAGCAGATATACTACCAATGAGCCAACAGGGCTGTTATACTCGTCATTATACTTATTTCATCATCATCATCCACAGTCTTCTTTATGACGTGACTTGAGAATGTTGTCGAGCTTTTTGAATGCTACCCATCCAAGCTGTATACACTTGGTGATCTTCTTTTGATGTTCAATGCCAAAGGATAGAGATGACCAAGGTGCATTAATGTCATCATCATCATCATCATCTCAGCTGCAGGACGTCCACTGCTGGACATAGGCCTCCCCCATTGACTTCCATAAAGACCGGTTAGAAGCGGCTCGCATCCAGCGCGTTCCTGCTGTCTTTATGAGGTCGTCTGTCCACTTTGTGTGTGGACGTCCTACGCTGCGCTTGCCGGTTCGTGGTCTCCACTCCAGAACTTTGCAGCCCCATCGGCCATCAGTTCTGCGTGCTGTGCCCTGCCCACTGCCACTTCAACTTGCTAATCCGCTGGGCATACATTTATGTATGTACCAATATTAAATCGTCGCCAATGTCAAATAGTTTAAAAGTACCAAGATTATTTGAGGACGGTACAGGCTGTCTTTTTCTATTTTAAGAAAAAAATATTTTATAAGAAAAATTTGGTTTTACGAACTAAATCTATTTTGATTTTCAGAAAGTTTTGATTAGTGACAATCAAATGTGCGAGAGAGATAGCCACAGCTATCTATACGAGATTAGTAATCTCTTTAAGACTAATTAACTAATGTTATTTACTCATATAATGGGTTTTGAAAAGAAACTTTTCTAATATTATACACAATAGCATTAGAAATTTTACGAAAGTCATTAAGAATTAAAATACTATTTTTGTTACAAATATATACATTGCAGGATATCTTCACAGCGCCATTTAGCCCCAAACTACTCAAATCTTGTAATCTTGTAACCAGGAAATTTATCAAAAAATTATGTACTTTTTGTACATACTTGTAAATATTATATAATATTTAGAACACATCACAATACAATACAGATAGCTATGTATGATAATATATAATATAAACATGTGGGAATCGCACCCACGACCTACGGCTCAGGAGGTAAGGGTACTACCGACATAGTTTTAAGGCATCTTTTAGCTTTTTTTCTGTGAACAAGTTAGATGTTTGACCACAACTCACTTAATATAAATTGACGGTAATCGAAGATGATAAACAGACCTAGCTTGCAGTGGAACAACCTCTCAAGTGAGGCTGAGGGATTTTCGAAGTAGTAGCTAGCTAGTCAAGTACAAGTGCACTACTACCACACTATGGTTTCCTTCACCGGCAGCTCAAGATCATTGTCGGAATTTGAATCCACGCCTTTCGACGTGTGAACCGACCGCGCTAACCACTGAGCTGTATTCGATAGGGTAGCATGTATCTGATAAAATATACAAGTGATTAAATGTGAATTGTTCCGACGGCGTAGGGATCAAATTGGTTTATCGGTTCTCCCTTGAAGCTCTCATTCACTCAATGCACCTTTCATAAACTTTGTACTAGACCCCCAGATTCATTCAGTTCACAAACAGATCATTGACCTACAAATTAAGGCACAAAAAAATTAAACGAGACAGCGTGGAGAAAACTCCCACAAAAATCGGGTCAAATCCGCGAAAAACGTCGCCTACGAAGTTGGCGACAAGCCAACGTCACTAGCGACACGAAATGTCGCCCGGAGTGTCCCCTAAGGAATAAACTTGGGAACTATACCACAATAAAAGATGATCGACTTTCCCCAACAACTTAGTAATGATTGTATTTGTTCTCTTCGACAAAGTTCCACGTATATATGTGAGTGAGAAGCTGTAGTAAAATTAGATGCAGTGAGTAATTTTTTTAAATTCTATTTTGATAAGAAATCATTGAATGCATCGTTGCGAGTTGACAACAGGGAGTTTAGAAATAACTCGAAGGTCGTCACGAGTGATGCACACCTAGGGAAGATTTTTTATAGAATTTCTTTTCTTATATTGGTTGCCCGTACATTCTCTTTCTTGGATTCAAGAACGCTCAAAAGTTCTGCTGTTTTTCATATGTATGTATGTACGGTTAAAATTCATTAAAAAAGTGGACGTTTCCTGATAGATACAATCTTTGATGCCAAGTCGCGAATGAATCGGTTTCTTTTAAGGCAAACGTGTTCCATCTCAGACCGCACTTTCAATTAACACAAGGCGAGATGAAGGCCATCGAGCCTAATAGATATAAAAAAAAGTAAAAATCTAATTTAACCTAACTTCCTAACAATGTTTTAAACGAGAAAGTAACCCTGTAAGTATTAATTTAATCTCTTTTTCCGTCTCTCTGTCTTTTTTATAAGCGCCAGACATTTTTTTATATAATTCTACGGCAAATGGATACGGAGTCATTAATGCCTAATCTTCATATTTACTGCGGTTTTTGCAATGTATGTCTAACATCTTTAGCTACAGTCAAAGTCCAGTTTTAGTCAAGTCCAATCCGTGCCGGTCGAGTCCAGTGATGCCTTAGTAAGGTAGTGGCGACTTTACTATAAACTTAAATGGAGCTTTTGACTGAATGGCTTTTTTATTTGAGCAAAACGCGAATTGTTTTGTTTCACCACGTTAAAATAATACTTTCCCACACTTGCGCCTGTAATTCGGCACTTTATGAATAAAATACCACTATTTTTAAACAAAAACATTCAAAAACAAGTTTTTGAAAAAATATAATGGGCGTTACGACTCTTTCCGCTTTCCCGCCAAAACTCCAAATTGCAAAAATTCACTCTTTATAGACGCACAAATATTATTAGGTACCTACTATAAGACAACATGGTCACCGAACAGTTATATAAAAAAATCAAGGTCAAAATCAAAATCAACTTTTTTTTATGGCTGACAGGCTAGGTGTTTGACAACAACTCACCTGATGTTAAGTGACGTGTGGTCGAAGATGGTAAAACACACCTATCCTGGAATGGAACTGGCTCACAAGTGAGGCTGCCGGAACACACCGTTTAGATGCTTGGCGGCAGATACTATAATATCTTACTTGGCTTTCTTTTTGGCTTGGATTTATACTTTTTCTAAAATATAAATGCTTATAAAACTTTTGTGGGCTAAGAATGTTAATGGCTATTACATAGTACTATTTCATTTCTCTTTCTTTATTTTAATTTAATAGTTTTATATTTAATTATTTGTGTAAAATAAATAATATGCTTTTTTTTTAATTACAGGCTTTTTAAGACTAAACATCGAATGTCTTTTGTTAATGAGCGCCAAAGCAGCGATGTCCTGGACTTTGTTTTGCTACTCAAAGTTCTGTGTATCGCTGCAATGGTCATGGACAGGTGTTATCTCTTCCCATCAGGAGAGCGTCTTCTTTGTTTCATTACTATTACGCAAAAAATGTCATTCATATATTCACCCATGCCGGTGTCGGCATAATCTAGTTTGCAAGTGAAAACTTTTTTGGTTGTTATTTTATCACTTGTCTTTTATTTGCCTTGCAGTTGTTCGTTTTCATGTAAAACTAATTAAAACGATCTATCCGAATAGGCCACCCGAGGGAAGCGAGTATACTAGCGATGATGGCTCAGTGGTTAGCGTGGTAGGTTCGCACGCCGAAGGGCGTGGGTTCAAACCCCAGCAATAAGCTTGAGCTGCCGGAGAAGGAAAACATCGTGAGGAAACCATAGCGTGGTGGTAGGGCACTTTCTAGTACTCGGCTGGCTAGCTACCACCCTCAAGTTGAAAATCTGCCGCCAAGCATCTAACGGTGTGTTCCGGCAGCATCACTTGAGAGCCAGTTCCATTCCAGGCTAAGTGTGCTTTACCATCTTCGACCACACCGTCACTTAACATCGGGTGAGCTGTGATTAAACACCTAGCCTGTCAGCCATAAAAAAAATACTAATTTATCTTTGCAATAATGATAAAAAACAGTTAAAGTTGACGACAAAACTTACGGCACGCCTATAGTAGTGAAGATGGTTGCGATCCGGCATGCCTTTCACATTATGTCCAAAAACCCCCAACACGGCAAACACAACTAATTATTCACAAAACTTCCTGCTTTAAAAATGTTAACCCTTAAAAAATCCCAAGCAGTTCTTGTCTTTTACAAGTCTATATAAACTTTCACTTTAATTCACAAAAGTTCTTCACGTCACTTCACTTTTATTACCCTCTATACTGTCAATATAACCTCAAAATCGCACGGGTTTGGAACCAGTGTGGATTCTCAGGCTTGTAAGACAGCATTGAGGAGTCTTCAAGCCTTAATGGCGTGATGGCGCGGAGCCAAGATTCGAGTGCCGATGTGGAGTGTTTACTTTTAGTATTCTATGGCCTCATTTCTGAATGGGAGTACGTAAAACAAGTGATAGTTTTTTGTTTGGATATCAGAGGTTTGTATTTTCTTTTAATAAAAAATATCTGATTTTTATTTGTTTATAATTTTTTTTATTTTTCTTTATTTACCCATTAATAATTTAGGTTGATTTGATTTTGAAATGTCTTTCTTGTCATAAATAAATTTGTAAAACTCAGCATTCGTAAGCTTAAGTAACAATTTGTACTTATATAATAGGTCGTTTTGTAGGCTAGGAGCGCCTTTTAAAACATAGGTTGGTGTTCTTTTTTAGGCATGTATTGCCTGGGCCAGACGACACTGCTCTTCCAAGCTTACACATCAATTCATATAATTATAAGTAACTATTAATATTTGATACCGTTTACATCACACTATAATATTATAGAGGCGAAAGTTTGTGTGTTTGTATGTTTGTTACTTTTTATCACTCAAACAGCTGGACCAATTTTGATGAAATTTGATATAGAGGTAGCTGACGCCCTGGATTAACGCAGTAAATAGTAGCGGGTAAAACCGCGGGCGCATCTACTTGGAAATAAAAGAAATAAGCCTCACAATGCTGGCGGATAAGATGTTCATATTTGTGAGTTTCTTACCTATATTTAAAACTTGGTACATAAAACTCGCCGGAAACGGAACAACGTAACGTTTGAATCTTCACCTTGAGTAAACTAAAATAAATATGTAGGTATACGTCATTTTATCTGGCCGCTGACGTCGGCCTTCACCAGACCTTCAAACAATGGCCGGGTTGTACAGTTGACGTGGGATTTGGCAGAGCTTTCCCTAATAAATATCTAATAAAGTAAATACGGTTACTTGAATAAGCCAACAACTGCTGTACTCTTTTCTTTATTTTCTTCGAGAAAATACGATTACTATAAATAAAGATGTTCATTATGTAGACGCTATGTATGCAAGGGTCTTGCCAAATTTAGTGCGGCACGGGAGACCTACTGTCTCGCGGGCTTATTTTGTTTTTATTTACGCTAACAGAACGGGTTGTGGGCGTGGCGAAGTTCCTAGGGTGTTTGTACACAATCTTTTTTTTTTTTTACTTATGCGTGATTACAAAGCACGCGCGCGGTCTCTGTTTTGTCATTGACAACGAGATGACGCCGCGCGCGAATCGTGCTCTTCTTTGACTCCTTGAAGAAAGCCACAGGACGTGGCCACAACTGTAGTCGGAGTATCAGACGTAATTAAACGCGAGTAATCTCGTATAAGTAAAACAAAAATGTGTCAAAATCACGTCAGTTTTCATAGTAAAAGAGTAAAAATGTTTGTTTAATTGTTTGTTCTGCATCTAGGTGTTCTGTATGCATTTAAATATTTAAACTCATAAAATTTGATACCACTTAAAAAATTAAACATTACTATCTCAAAACCATGATTAAATTTCGAATTAAAGATGTCAAAGTCTGAGTAATTTAGAAAAACGTGAATTAATTTCCTTAAGTTAATTTCAAATTAAGTTAATTTCCTACGCAAGCGTGCTCCATTACAAAGCCACAGAAGCAACTAGGATCTTCACTAGACTGCATGAAGCAGCTTCCTCACTTTTCACGTCTAAATCACCGCAACAGATAGACTGCTTTTCGTCATCATGTATAACTCCATCTCACCCACTAGAGCTACTATGCCGGCGACCCAGAGCCTCGCTCCGATACTTCAAGGAGCTGGGCTGGCTCGGGTAGACGCTGGTAGGGGGAAATGCACAATACACCCCAAGCAGGACGTCAGTGCAGGCTTATCGCCCCCATCCCGAATAAGAATAATAATAAGAAGCGTGCTCAATCTTCGGCCGCATCATCGCTTTCCAATAGGTAAGATCGCGGCCAAACACATGCCTAGTCACATGTAAAAAATTACCTCGTCGAGTAGTCGACAAGCATTGTGACGATTTTTTTACTGTAAAAGTAATAAATCGAACGAGACGCTTCCCTGATGGTAAGAGATAACGCCTTCGATGACCATTGCACATGCAGAACTAAGTAGCAAAACAAAGTCAAGGGCATCGCTGCTTTGGCGCTCATTACTTTGAGACATTCGATGGTTAGTCTCGACAGTCCTGTAATTTCGCTAGTTGCAGTACCCTTTAAACCGGAACACAGTAATGTTTACACAATACTGCTTGGCGGGAGAGCATCTATTATTAAATCTGCTTTTTAAATCTGCGACACGCGAGCCGTAATAACAAACTTTCTAGTTACAAAAATTTGAGAGATCTGTTTATGAAGTAATTTTAAGTTTTTTTTTATATCAAAGTTGTTAAACGATCGAAACGCTCTCCTGATGGTAAGGGGTTATACCTGTCCATAATCATTTCAGTGGTACCCAGAAACTTGTGTAATAAAACCCTACTTTGAGACATTTGTTAGTAAGTCTCAATAACCCTCTAAGTTCGCTGGTTGCAGTACCCTTCAAACACACAGTTATGTTTACACACTACTACTAGGCAGTCGAATATCTAGTACCGCGGTGATACCTACATATACGACTTCCTGCTAAGGAGATTTACCACCAAGTAAAACAAATATTACCTTTCAAACTGGAAACCGATTGATTGATTTTTTTGTTTATTCCTTACATGCCACCATAATCCCATTAACATGTTTTTTTTTTTATGGTTGACAGACTAAGTGTTTGACCACAGCTCATCTGGTGTTAAGTAACGGTGTGGTCGAAGATGGTAAACACACTAAGCCTGGAACAGAACTGGCTCTCAAGTCAGGCTGCCAGAACACACCGTAAGGCGGCAGATTTCAACTTGAGTATGGTACCTATCCGAGTACTAGAAAGTACCCTACCACCATGCAAAACAAATGGACCACACTCTCCAAGGAGAAAACAAATAATTCAAGATTAAAAAAATTTAAACCCGATTACAAAACTATAAGGCAACTACTCAAACATACGGATAAATTACATTACTCGTAGAATGCAAAGAACTATCACCGTAAAGCTGAGAAGCGGATTAAATATATTGCATGAACGTTAGTTTGCAGGTAAATTTAAGGAGACATAAATCTGGTGTTAGTAACGAGTATTAAGGACAAAGAAAGCTTTCTTTAGCGTTTGACACGTTTATATTTACATGTAGTATGTACACTATGCAATCATGTTTTTTTATAGCTGACAGGCTAGGTGTTTGACCACAGCTCACCTGATGTTAAGTGACGGTGTGGTCGAAGATGGCAAAGCACACCTAGCCTCGAATGAAACTGGCTCTCAAGTGAGGATGCCGGAAAACACCGTTAGATGCTTGGCGGCAGATTTTCAACTTGAGGGTGGTAGCTAGCCAGCCGAGTACTAGAAAGTACCCTACCACCACGCTATGGTTTCCTCACGATGTTTTCCTTCACCGGCAGCTCAAGCTCATTGTTGGAGTTTCGCCCTTCGGCATGCGAACCTACCGCGCTAACCACTGAAACATCATCGCTACAAAAATGTTTAGCGAAATTGTGACACGCCAAGATCGAATTCACAATGTATTATGTTTTTATTTACAAAATCTAATTTGTTGCGTTTTAATCCCAATGGCAAACTATTTTTAGTACCAGCTGAAAATATAAAGTGTAATTTGGCTGATACGCAATATTGTTATATTATTCCTTACAATGTTTTTTTTTTTTGTTTTTATGCTTGATAGTCTAGGTTATTTCACCACAACTTTTAAGTGACTATGTCGTAGATGGTAACCACACCTAGCCTGGCGTGGAACTGGCACTCAAATGAGGCTACCGGACATCGTTAGGTGCTTGGCGGCAGATTTACAACTTGAGGGTGATAGCCAACCAGCCAACTATACCCTACAACCACGCTATGGTTTCCTTAAGATGTTATTCTTTACCGTTAGCTCAAGCTTAATGTTGGGATTTGAATTGACGCCCTTTGGCGTGTAAACCGACCACACTAACCACTAAAACAAAATATCCCAAATTATATATTTATCACTGGGTCTTAATCGCACACAAATGAATATGAAATTAGTTTTATTTATTTACCTGGAATATTCGGCCTTCTTCAGTTGACTGGAGAGTTAAGAGGTGATAAACATGATTATGTCTTCAAGTCGGGAAAGTTTAAAAATCACAGAAAATACTTATATGCAAAAGCCACAACTATGATCAAAAGTGGATTACATGGCTTGCACATTACGGCCAAAACAAACCATGAAATATAGGACCAGAATGATTACTTGTCATATTTGTCAAACACACCTTTTCTTCCCAATACCCCCATCATAACTACATCCAAGAATAAGCTGCCTTACCTGCAACTGTTCCTGCAAATGATTGGCGACGTCTTGCCTCACTTGTTCCTTTACTTCTTCCAACCTCTGCGCCAATTGAGCCTCCATCTTCTGCCGCCATATTGTGACGTCACCGTCGCCATATTGTGACGTCATCGTTGCCATGTCGTGACGTCGGCGTCGCCATATTTAGTCACACACGAGCGTGTTAGTCGCATTCCATGCATGCAGGAGAGAGAGGTATGTATTAGACAGATATTTACAGGTGCCGTTGAAATGATTCATAATGTGGATAACATAGAGGCGTTTGTCGTTTGACTTGTGATTGAATTGGAAAAATACTCTACAGTGATTAAAGTATACCGATTATGAGTTATGTCCAAATGATAAGATGTTTTTCTTTTATCTTGGTCTTGTCATATTTTATTATAAACATAATAAGTCATCATATCATAAGTCAGGTAAACATCATCCGTCTTACCACAAACAAGTTAAACATCTGTTGAACACGTGTTTAAAAAAAGTGTTACCAGAAAACTTCGTTTTACGATTGTCTAGAGTTAGACACGACTTAAACACTGTCTAAATTTAAACAACGGGCATAGCTAATTTAACCGATGTCTAAGTTCTAATGTCAACCAAACAACTGTCAACAGAGAATTGACCATTACTACTTTTTGCTGCAAACATTGTGATCGTGGTGAAATTAGCAGTATCTTCTTCGTATTTCTTTTGAATAATAGTTGTGAATACGATTACGAATACGATACCTATGGATATTATAGAAATCATTGATTTTATCGACGATATGGATTTAGAGGACCTTGAATTCATGGATCGCTTTCGCTTTTTCTTTATTTACTGTTTTATTATTCATATTGACTTTTTAACTTCGTGTTAAAATAAAATAATTATGATTCAAGACCGGTACAATACAAACAGCAACAGGCTTCAATCCAAATCCCAGTAGATGTCATGGCTGTCATTAGTCAGTTTTTTTTTTAACTTTTGAGCGATACGTTCCATTTCTTTCCATGAGATCAATTCACTATAGCGTTACATTACGTTTTTGTTTGAACTTAACTTAATAGCATTAATTCAATAATTAAAATAGTATTTAATTTCATTATTAACTATATTTTCACTTACATACTAACAGTTGTAATGTAATAATTGTTCAGGAAATCATGTACCTAATCTCACGCGATCTGCGTAAAATGGAAGCGAAAGAACGGAACTACCTGAACTAAAAAAAAGGTTGAACGAATGTTTTATGGTGTTGCCAAGATTTATGAGTTAGACATTGTTTAGAAAGACACTTGCTAAACACAGTTTTGTGGTAACAAAAGTTAAACGTGCGTTAAACATGTGTTTATCTTTTAGACAGTGTTTAGCTAAACATTTGTTGGACCACTGTTTTATCTGTCTTTTGTAGTAAGACTGCATAAGTCGATGTTTACCGTTGTAGGATTTTCTAATAAAATATAATCATAATGCCCGTAAAAGAGTAAAAAATGACCTCAAGCAACCGTAAGCTTTGAAATGGGTACCATATGAAGCTTATATGATTTAACTCTATCCCCTGCATGCAAAAAAGTTATACACACCGAAAATACATATGTATATATTTAAATAAATGTACAATTTTACAATATTAACTTGAAAATATGGTTACACTGTATCATCGCTAAATATAAACAATTTTTTTTCTATTCTGATACTTACCTACAAATATGAACTTGAGCAGTTTTTGTATCGTAATAACGAATATATTTACAAAAAACATTGTGATATTGAATTTCTACCACATCTTCAGGCTGTTAATATCACAACATCAAAGGCTTTTATATTAATAGTGCTTAAGATTATTTTGCTATAACATTTTGTGTTACAAAATATTTTTATGCAAATAACTTATCTACTAACCTTTTCTAACTCAGAATCGATGTCTTGTGGATAAAGCACATTTGATTCCGAGTTCTGAATGTGAGACTTCAACTGTGATATCTGGAATATATGAAAATATTACTTTAAAGTGTGGACACTCACAGCGGGAATGGTCCGTAAGTTCAAAGGCACTCAGCGAGCTATGGAAAGAGCTATGCTTGGCATTTCTCTGAGGGATCGCATCCGGAGCGAAGTATTTCGCCAGAGAACTAATGACACAAACATAGCTCACCGTATTAGCAAGCTGAAGTGGCAATGGGCTGGACATATCTGTCGCAGAACCGATAACCGCTGGGGTACACGTGTTCTGGAATGGAGACCGAGAATTGGCAAACGTAGCGTAGGACGCCCTGAGACTCGATGGAATGACGATATACGTAGGACAGCTAGCGGTAGATGGAAGCGAAAAGCCGAAGATAGGGGTAACTGGCGTGTCTTAGGAGAAGCTTATGTCCAGCAGTGGACTTCGATAGGCTGATGATGATGACCCCTAAATATTAAACCCGTAGGGTTTCTAGCGATTTCTTGATATGCCCGGCCACAGCCAGCCCTTATACAGATCCTATTAATACGCCTTATTTTATGGTTGACAAACTAGGTGTTTGACCACAGTCCATCTAATGTTAAATGATGGTGTGGTTGTAGATGGTAAAGCACAACTAGCCTAGAAGAAACAGTTTCATCCAGATGAAGAATCCAGATTGTATCTAACGGGGAACACAGTCAGGCAGCAAATTTATTTGGCTGACTTATGACTAGTTAACTCAGTAGTGTATCTGCTTCAAGAACTGCAGGGCATGGATTCGAATTCTACTCGGGACAAACATTTGTGTGACGAACATAAATGTTTGTTTTGTACCTGGGTGACAAAAATGTATACAAGTATTCTATCAGTTATCTGGTTCTTATAGTATAAGCTTTGCTTAGTTTGGGGTTAGAGGGCGCTGTGTGAAATGTCCTAGTCTATAAAAAAATCTTTTACAATGAAAGTGGAATTGAACCTTTTAGTTATAATTTTTGGAACATCAACAATGATACGTTGTCACTTTTTAGAGTTCTTGGCTTTTACCTGGTGCTGCAGTGCGGTTACGGCCTCCCGCTGCCGCGCCTGCAGCTCCTCCACGTACGCCACATGCGAGCACTGCATCTCCTCGATCTGGTGCTCGTACTTCCTGCTGAGCTGCTTCAAAGCTTGATCCACCGGTGCGCACTGGAATCATTAGTAATGAAAATTTCTAGAGTTCTGCGAGTCATGTTACCAGTCAAGAGAATATGAGTAACAATCTTGACTTATTTTATGGTTGACAGGATTTGACCACAGCTCTCTCGATATTAAGTTATAAACACACCTGGACTGGAATGGAACTAGCTCTCATGTAAGGCTGTCGACACATGGTTAGGTGCTTGACGCAGATTTTCAACCTGAGGGTGGTAGCCAGCCAGTCGAATACTAGAAAGTAACCAAATACCACGCTATGGTTTCTTCACCGGCAGCTGAAGCTTATTATTGAAGTTTGAACCCACGCCCTTCAGCGCGTTAACCGACCACGCTAACCACTGGGCTATCAATAACATAAATAATTTCCATTGAAACCTTTAAATTCAGATTTAAAAATCTCACACTGGCTCCTAATTGAAGAATAACATAAGAAAACCATTGATTTTTATCGAGGATATACCAAAAGTTGAAAAAAGACAATAACAAAAAGTCGAAAACAGAGTACAAGTTGCGTTGTCTGCCCCACGGATGCGCATTCAACCGATACCGCAGGCAGCGTCTTGCCTCAGCAAGACCTCTTCCTCAGAAGGTAACTTAAGCTTCACATATGTAGATCTACCTCTAGCGAGAGGGAAGGCAGGTCTGCGCTCCTTGTGCGGCGGCGCGCGTGGTCTCCGGCCGCGTCTGGTCCTTCGAGCGAGGACGCCGAGCCGGCAGACGCGCATCGACCACGCCACACTTCCTCCGAGTAACTGAAACCACACATTATTTGTCACTATCACACTTAGACTGGCTTTGTATGCTATTATGTTGCATCTGCTATACCATCATAATAAGTAGGTTAGATTTATTTATTCAACTACACAGCATTATTGTGGAATGCGAATCTATGTTCATGTGATTTCTTGTTCCAAAAGTTGTTTTTTTAAAGACTAAAAAAGGAGGAGGTTGTGTATTTTTTTTACATTTTACAGTGGTACTATGTTATTTGAATAGGAAAGTCGAGCTAGGGTATTAGTTCTTAAAACTTGAATAAAAATAAATTAACCAAAGAAGGATCGGATTCAGTACATTTATTCTTTTGCTCCTTCTTGCTTACTCAATTGCTTGTGTATTTTCCATTATATAGAAAAGAAAAACGTAGAAATTACAGACATTAATAAGACAAAAAAACGAACGAAGAGAATACTTACGTTTTCTGAGACCTTGTTAGCAAAAAATAAAATAATTTTGTCATTAGTCAACTAGGTAACAAACATTAGTTGAAAACACAAGGCTGGCAAAGCAATAGAATATACCTTCTGGAGTTATATCATTAGTGTATTTCCGCTTATAAGTTGTTTTAAAAGTTCATGAATGAGACTTTTCTCATTCCATGCTGAGCACTCAAAGAGTTAACACATCCTAAGAATGCCTCGTGTACAGGCGAAACACGTGTCGGCAATTGGTTACAGCAGCGAATAGGGGAGTTAAAAACGAATAGTATTGTATATTCTTAAACTTATTTTAGTTTAAGATGTTAAGATTTTTATTTTATCATATATTTTATTCAAATTTTAGTTTTATGTTTTAAGTTAATTTCGCATAAATATTTAAAATTGTTATAAGTTACATTAAATACTCATATTTGTTGTAGCCAAAACGACTTATAAGCGGCAATGCACTAAGGACAAAACTCCGAAATACCTTAAAATGAACTTCTGCAAAGTAATTAAGTTACAAAGTTTGCTCTTTAAAGGAAATACAAGGGAGTTACCTTCTTTCCATGTCAGAGCATTTCTTCTCAAAATATGTCCTTAGATTCTCCATCTCTTTCTCATGTTTGATGCCGAGCTCGTTTCTTAGCTCTTCTATGTTCACACTGCCAGCTTTAACCGATGCTAGCAATTCTCTAAGCCGTCTCGTCTCTATGGTGTATGCCTGCTTATCTTGACTCAACTGGCTCTCCAACTCCTTAATTTCAGTATCAAATTCGATCCTCATCTTACCTATTTCATCGCACAGAACTTGTATTAAACTCTCTCGAAGCTTATTCCTTAAATTCTCTTCGATACACTCATCAAATTTGTTAATAATCATTCCTATTTTATTCTCAAATCCCGTTTGGAATTCATCTGATGCTTCGGACGATTTGAGATCTGATCTGGAATAATTGACGGTGATTTCCTCACGATCATTGTCTTTTTCTCCATTAGAGCTTTGTATTGAAGAGCCTCCGCTCATGACGGCAGAGTAAAACTTAGTGCTTTCATCTTTTATAAGACTTTGATATTTGAACAAATCTGATAGTTGTGCTTTGATCGTGTCGTGCCCCGACGGGGTGCTTGTTTGCTGCCTATGGCATAGTTCGTTGGTAAGGTGTTGATTCTCATATTTGAGGTTGTCCCGTTCCTGGACGGATCGCTGTAAGGAGACGGTCAGTTCTTCGATTAGATCATCACGTTGCGTGATAGCAGCCTCCAAGTGCACAAGCTGAAAGGACAGGAAAGCGTAAATAGACATAAAAGCGTTGCAACGCAATCGATGTAATGGTCTTGGAAGCAACATTAGATCATCGAAACAGATATCTAATTATATGTAATAAAAAAATTACTGTTTAGTAAAATTTTGCAAATGAAATAAAGTGAAAATTTTTCATTAAGCGGACAGTAATTTTCTGAGCACCGACGAATCTTATCGTCGGTCCACTGTCGTCGAGCGCATTTCGAGAGGCGATCGCCGTGTGTGCCTTATTTGTGCGAAAAGCATTATCCATATTAGCAGTAGCGCATTCACTGCATGCACGCAACGAACTTTTAATGGCACAGTAACAAAACGGAGGCGAAAAAAGTTTAATTTTTTACTTCAGAGATGTTTTATAAAAAACATGAAGTCGGTTAAAAAGCAACTCAAACAAAGCATGCACGTTGGAATGAAACATAGAATTTATATCCTCTTATATCGCAGTGTTGCAGCAAGCTAGTTACAAGCAAAGCACATTCACCAATCGCCCCACCGGTGCCACCACAGCAAATCCGGTCACAGAATGGCAGTGTAATAAAACTCTTAAGATCATAAAATGTTTGTTTTTTTAGACAAAATATTTTACATACAGATTTGTCTAACCTGAGGCAGTGAAAATATTGTAAAGATTTAATTATATTAGTGATCAATAGACTAATGTCAAAGTCATGAAATATGAGTGCTTTTGTCATTTCCTGTTTCTTATAATATTTTCACAACAAAGTGGCCGAGCTTAACTAACAAAATTTGTCATAGAAATGCATTATGAAAACTTTCATAAATAATCATTTTATCCTAGCGAAAAAAGAAAAACTGAAAAACTAGCTAACTCTATAGCAACAAGAGAATAAAGAGCAACAACCCTTACAATACCATGCTGAATTGTACAATGTATGTGTATACATAATTTAAGGCCATAAAGACTAGGAAAATCTGAAATTAACGCTCCTGTGAAATGCCTACTGACCTAGCCATTAGAATCTTACAACACACAGTGGAGTATTTTTTTTGTGGGTAATTTCTTTTACGTTGGATACATCTTTCATGCCACAACAAAAACTGGTCAGTGTTATATTTAGTAAGTCAAGGTTACCTCTTCTAACCAGAAGTGGGCCATAAACTGATGATGTAAGTATCTATACTGTTTATGTTTGGTACAGAATTAGATGTTAAAATTAATTTTACAGGTTATTTTATCAATTTTTTTTTCACATAAATATGTCTTCAAAACTAACACCAATTAAAGGAGTAAATAACCCAAAATAATATTTATTGAAAAAATTAACTAGATACAAAATACATTTAGCAGAACTTAACAGAAAAATATGTAGAAAGATTTTCATAGATTAGAAAGTGCAACCGGTAATATGTTAGTATGTAGCATGCCATAGGTGTTACAAGCAATATTAGAATGCTAAGCAGCAGCACACAGAGCAGGCAAATGCATAACACCACACTTGAGAATAATACCTTTGCATGGTATTCCTCGCAGATAGTTTTATAATCTGTGGTCATAGTACTGAAAGACATGGTCTCTTCAGCTGGTATAGATTTAGGAGGCAATGACCCATGTTCTACATTATCTCTTTCTTTGATTTCCTCGCCAACTGACAACTCTTCTACTAATAAATCACTTTGCTCAATTTTATTACTCAAACTGTCTTTAGAGCTGTCACTACTTCCAATTTTATCACTCAGACTGTTATTGGAGTTTTCACTGTTCTCACTGTCATCATTTAAACTTTTAAGAGAGATAGAAGTTTCTATCTTCTCTATTGAAGTTTTTTCCACATCTTCAGTACCATCAAAATTCACAGTAGAAGCATCTTCAGGCAAGTTTACTTCTTCGACTTTAACACTATCATTACCACCAACAAGGAAAGGGGATAGTAAATTAGAGTACACAGGAATTGGCTTCATACTTGGCTCGAAAATTGTACTCCCCTCAGGGGGAGGTCCAAAGATTATTTTGGAAGAAGGGAACTTTGGAATACCTTGCCCTCTAATATCTAGCTTTATAATCTCTTCGGATCCAGAACTGTCTTTTGGAGAGTCATCATTTTTTTCAGTTTTGGTAAACTTTTCTGCTGATCTATCTGATGGTTCAGATTTAGTGGACTCCAGAGAGTCGAGATAGTCACTTCTAGGAGATTCAATAGGAGACTCGTGTATTGGTTTAGGCGATGATGGTTGTGATCTGTCTTGTGTTGCTTCTTTGGATATATCTGATACTAAATTAACTGGACTCTCTTCACTGATATGAACATCTGAAACTGCATTCACATCTAAGGGCCAGGATGTGCTCAGTTTGCTAAAGTCCTGTGTGGCAGGATTGTCACTTACTGGAGAATGAGGTAAAGCAGGGTTCACTGAATTAGTGACAGAAACTTTCTCCTGCTCTACCTCAACTCTGAAGTCGCCATTCCCAGCATTCTCAGAATCTGTTGAGTACTCTGCTTTGGAGGCAATGTGCTCTGATATAGACTCTGTGTGACTGTCGTCCACATCGTGAGCGGTGTCCTCAATACGAGCAGCGACGGGGTTGGAGCCTGCTTCTGCCTCGTCTATTACGACCTCTCCTATAGCGGGTATCTGTTGAGAATGCACGACATCCGGAAGAATGTTCTAAAAATAAATAAAAACCATAAATAAATCCCAAATTATGAAGAGATCGCGCTTTCGATGGGCACGAATATGCGACCAAATTACATATGTTATCTTCTTATTTACACTTTGTCATCAAATAGTAGGGCACAGGTGAGCTCTACTGAACCTGGTGACAAGCTGCAGCAATGCATTTCAAAACTATTTTTAACGCAGCGACGAATAAAAATATCTTGCAACCACAATTAATTAAGAATGAAAAATGTGATTAGCGTACCTTAGTTTCTGCTGCTTGCGGTAAATAATTGTGAGGGTCATCCATAATTTAATAAACACATAGTAAAATCAACCGAATATTCCTTACAAAAACCACTAAATTCGTTGTCAAGACGACGTTTTTCACATTCAAACAAAATACAAACGCCATCCATACTGTGTTGCCAGCCCTTCATTAAGAAAAACTGTAATACTAATACCTACCTAGCTACCTACCAAAAGCACACTACAGTTTTTGCTTGACATGATATTTTCAGTGGTAAAAAACAAATAAGAAAAATTAAATATTAAAAGAAAAGATTTTGTATTAAATAGCAAGTAAATTAGTAGTATTGAAAAACAATCTGAATACCATTCATTTAAATAAGTTCTAATACCGTTATGGTATCAAAATAATTTGAATTTGAAAACTTCTTACGACTATTTTCGATTTTTTACATTTTTGAGATATCTCCAGTTTTTTCGGACCGAAGAATTTCAGTTTCATCTGAAAATCGAGAATCGTAATACCCTTTTGAGTACCAAAAAAAGGCATCACCAGACAATTTTTGGAGTAAAACGGAAAACTTTTTAAGCACTCAACCGTCCATGGTTACTGTGTCAACCAGTTTGAAATTCCGGTCTTACGTCCATGGTTAAAACAGTAACAAATCGCTCTCGTTTCAAATAATTCTGAAAAGTAGCACCTAGCGAAATACTTTTGTTTTGAATTAAATCACAATATATATCGATAGTCTATGAAATAGTTTACTAGAAAATACAAAGATGTCATTGTCGAAGTAATTTATTAAAGAGAGTAAATTTTTCGAAACTCAGTTTGTTGGTATATGCGCGTGCAAATTTTGGTTTGGCAAATATGTCGTTAGTTTTTTAAATATATTATGTATTTTAACAATTGTATTATATTTAAATTATGTTGAGGATCTTTACTGTAGGATTAAGTTAATTTATCAGTGTTTGAAGTGGTATATAATTAACGAGATCAACCTTAAAATGGTACGCGCTCGGAAACGATAGTTGGTTAGCGCTTTTTTGTCAATTTTTTGTGATAATTGCTTTATTTTAGTAAAATATTAAATAATGTTTCATAAATATTGTCCTGATTTACTTTTCGAATCGTATTATTAAAAGATTTACAAAAAAATTAAGGAAATATCGACGCGTTCTACAGACTTTTCTTCCGTACGACTTCAATATCATACCAACAGAATGTTATGACTATGTCTAAAGATTTGATTAATTTACTTCTTTTAAGAAAATAAAACATAAACATCATAGTACCATTAGAAATGTAGAATCCTCTTCTTTACATTTTAACAAGCACATTTAAAAAATAAGGTTTAATAATAACATTATTCTATAAATAAAAAAAATATTACGTGTTTTTTATCAAATCCGCATGTTTTACTCAGTTTTTAAGGCTTAAGATTAAAATCCAAGAGTAATTTTAATATAAAGTTTGAATCTGCGTTTTTTGTAGAGTTTTTACATATTTTTTTATATTCTGTAGCTACTATAGTTTAGCCATAATCACGGGTTTTGTTGACAAGGTTATGCATAGCAGCAAAGAGTAATGTAATATAGGGGGAACATAGCAGGCAACGGCGCTCGCGCGCGAAACCGCTGGACGTATGACGGTAAAGTCGATTTAGAAGTCGGACGGCCAAGTGGTTAAAAGCTGTAGATATAATAATAAACCTGTAGAGTTGGGTATTCTGTATCCATACTATGGCTATTCTGAACTATGGTTATAGGTTTTAGAGAGGACGCGGACAAAGTCGTGTCGCCCCAAGATATTTTTTCAAAGTTTGTGTTTTTTTGAGTTTAAAAACGTTTAAAAATAGTAGTCTTTTATTCATAAAGTGCCGACTTACAAGTGCGAGTAATAAAAGAAAGTAATAAAATATGGTGAAACATGACTTTTCGTGTTGTTTCCAAAACTCCATCGAAGCTTATAGTAAAGTCACCACTACTTTACTAAGGCATGACTAGACTCAACCAACACGGACTTTGACTGTAATTAAATATATGTTAAACTTAGATAGCAAAAATTAAAGTACATAAATAAAGATTAGGCATAAAGGACGCTGTATTTATTTGCCGATTAATTATTGAAAAAACTACTGGTACGTTCCGTTCTTCCCTACTTGTTCTAGCTGAAAAATGTCACTAACCTGTTTTATAAAAAATGTCAGTGGATTACTGTACACTAAATTAATCTTGCAAAGAAATGCATTATAAACTTTATCGTGAGATAAAAGTTTTATAGCAAGAATGCATACTTCTATTAGTTTGTCGATAAGCTATAATTTTTATCATAATTGTGGGCTGTTGTAAATAAAGTGCATATAACGGAACGCAAATAAAATACCAAAAAGACCGCACGTACTATATTGTCTAATGTCTATAAATTTTCTTTGAAGAAAGGTATAGTATCACATAGGACGAGGCAGTATGGCTTTAAAGCTTAAGCCTGCCCGAAAGGGCAAATTTAAAATAAAAAAACCAAAAGACCGCGTGAAAGAGGAGTTTTGGCGGGAATGCAGAAGGGTTATGTTATTTTCCAAAACTTGTTTCTCGAGTGTTTATGCATAAAAATAGTGGTGTTGTATTTATAAAGTGTCTAATTAAAAGTGCGAGTGTGGACAGGTCAGATAATGTGGTGAAGCATTATTTTTCGCGTTGCTTGCAAAACTCCATTGAAGCTTGTAGCAAAGTCTTCGATACTTTACTAAGCATGACCAGACTTGATTTGACTTACTTTGTGTGACTAGAACTAGACATGCGTTTGGCCACGATCTCACCTGCGATGTGGCTGATGGAGTACGCTTGCCTAGAAAATACTTATTCCCGTTTTTTTTTAACAACCCCGGGTTTTTTTCTCTTTCTTCTTGGCATCGCACTCTGTGCATTCTGCCAGTTTCAATGTTTCTATATTTTGTGAGTAGTCTTAATTTTTCAGCTTCTTTATCATCTATAGTTACAGTCAAAGTCTAGTCTTGATCAAGTCCAGTCGGACCCAGTCAAATCAAGTCATGCCTTAGTAAAGTAGTGGCGACTTTACTATTAGCTTCTGGATGGAGTTTTGGAAGAGGCACGAAAAGTTATGTTTAACCACATTATATTATTCTCCCACACTCGCGCTTGTAATTCGGCACTTTATAAATAAAACACCACTATTTTTATGTATAAAAACTCGAAAAAACACTAAATTTTAGAGAAAAATACAATGGGGCGACACGACGCTCACCGCGTTCCCGCCAAAACTCCAACCCCGGGTTGTACTTTGTTGGAAACACAGAGGCTGACAATGAGTTCCACACATCAGCAGTTCTTATAAAAAGGGATCACGAATGATCTTTTGTGACAAAGCTAGGATAAGAATATATACCAACATACATCCGCCTCGTTTTCGCGATTAAATGGCTTTTATCACAGGTCGCGTACTAGAAGCTGCGATTATAACAATCATTAACGCTGTGATGCTTTTATAATAGCCATGCTTATTTATTTTTCTTAGTCCATAACTAAGCATCAAGTAAGTCCTATGCAAGTGAGAATGAAGTACCTAATAAAACACCATAAATCGAGATAATTTATAATCTTTATTATTATTTACACATATATTTTAGGAAAAGCCGCATTATTCTGTACATCGCCTAAATGCAAAAACTTAAGTCCGAATAAGGCCAATACACGGTTCACACAACACAATTGGTTTACAAGTTCACATCTAACTATAAGGGCCTATTCAAATATAAGCGATTTGTATTGCCGTTGTAACGATAACAATTTCGCTTGTAAACCATCCGCGTGGTGGCCAAAAATAGTACTTGATCTAAATATTACATTACACCACACTTTAATTTCGCTACTTCCAACAACAAATACCGCGTATATCTGAGTAGACTTGTATATACAACCTCTAAATAGTTTAAAACAAAGTATTTACTGCCATTTAGGTTTATTTTATGGAAGGCTGATTAACAAATACAAACTATTTTATATTTTACTATGGAAACTGACGAGGTTTTGACACATTTTTGTTTTACGTATGTGGAATTACTCACGTTTAATAAAATAATAACGATATTAATAAATATCGTAGGGCAATACATACAGCGCCATCTGACTTCAAACTAAGCAAAGTCTGGAAAGTTGTGCTATGGAAGTCAGATAACTGATAGAATGTATAAAAACGTTTTTTGTAGGTAAATACATATAGAACACCCAGACACAGAACAAACATTTATTTAAACCACACAATGTTTGTCCTGGGTGGGGATCGACACCACGACCTACAGCTCTTTAAATCAGATACACTACCAATGAGCCAACAGGGCTGTCAATTACTTTCGGACACGTCCGGTGGCCTTTTTCATGGAGAAAAAGCTGATAACGCGCACGTCCTCGTCATGCTTCGCACTAATAATACGTATTGTATAATTAAATTAAACGTGAGTAATTCTGCATAAGTAGAACAAAAACTTTTGTATGTGGGAATTCGTAATTGAAATAAAAACGCCAAAACAAATAAATTGCATCCGTGAGAAGCCGGGGCAGGTCTCAAGTATTTAAAATTGCTTTATCTGCTTAGAAATATTACTGGTAAGCAATTTGATTTTCAACTACCATTGGTTACCGCGATTTCATTACGTCGGTAAGGCCGAATAGAAACATCGCAAAAAATCTAAGAAATAAAAATGTTATAAATACCACTCACATATTAATACA
Organism: Biston stratarius; assembly: GCA_950106695.1. Classification (NCBI taxonomy): domain Eukaryota; kingdom Metazoa; phylum Arthropoda; class Insecta; order Lepidoptera; family Geometridae; genus Biston; species Biston stratarius. Next base: position 13,523,599 of record OX467110.1, on the reverse strand, counting down.
AACGATCCATTTATCTGCGCCTTTGAAACAATAAAGTTGCGATTTGTGAAATAACATAAAAGCAATCAGTAAACACGTGGGTGAAGTTGACAAAAGCTAGCCACAATAATTACAAACATTAAATAATATTAAACAATGGCTCGCACCCGTAGTAGATTAAGCACTTTAACTGCCGAGGTGTTTATTGTCAAATTCAAAAACTACGAAAATTACACGCTAGGCCGTGCCGTAGCACTGGCGTCGAGTAATGCGGCGGCCGAGTAACGCGAGTGCGGGATTATACGCAGAGCGTGTTTACGAGTAGGTATACGCGAGGCGCGTAAAGCCGCACTACCGTTGGATTACATACCTGTTGTTTCTTCGCACTGGCGTGAAGTTCGGTATGCCACTGTAATAGATACGAGAAGGCATTGTCTCTTACAATCAGGAGAGCGAAAAGCTTCTTTAAAAAAAAATACAAACACTCGACGCTTGTTATTCAGCACATTTACTTCTGAAAAAACGCCGAGTGTGTTTTGCGCACAGTTGTTTTGATAGTAGGCTTGACGCGCCTGGCGTACGTGTCGCACGCACTACGAACCCATTAGAAAAAACACAACGCGAGTGTTTCCAGCAGGTAATGTGTTAAGCAAATGCTGGCCTACACTTGTTTGTAGATTTGCGGAAAATTCGTCGAATAACAACGTACTCCAATTTCGTATAGTCACCTATATTTTTATATAATACGTTAGCGTATGTAATAAATGAGTGAATCTACTATAATTGTAGGCATACGGGACGTGCTGCCCCTCGTAATATCTTCAATTTTCTTTCTGGCTCTTCGCCAGCCGCTGCCGATGCACCTGGTCTTTGGGCCCACACGTGTTGAATTTTCTTTCCTTTTTTCCGCCTAGCGTCAGATATGTAGTTAATATCGACTAAGATTAAATTACTTTCTACATTGTAACCCACTCAACACATTAGTCGCAGAGTTAGTCATCGAAGAGGTAACGTTAAGTGGTCTCTCTCAACGTCAAAATTTGGTAACTTACCACATTCTCATTTATTAATTTTTTTCTCGTTTATTTTCGAATCTGAAAAAATGACTTTTGATTTTGATTTTGAATCATTTCTTTTATTGTGACATTCCGCACTATTTGTGACGAATTGTTGTTTCGACAAATTGTTTTCGCGAATTGTGATTCGACGAGTTTTCCGCAGCCGTTGTTTGTACGCCTCGGTTCAAATAGTCCAGTCAGTGGAGACAAAAAAGACCTTTGCCCTACAAAAGGTTGTGTAAAAACAATTTTGAAAATGTCGTTTAGGTTTGTATTGTAATGAAAAATCCAAGAAGGAAGCGTGGTCGCCCGGGCCGCCATCTTGCATGAAAGGTGCTAAAATCAGTTTTTTTCTTCAATATAATACCCAACGGTTGATTCACGACCAAAAAAAGGTTAAATGCAAACTTGAAGAGAACAAAATTTCACACGTATTTTATTTCAATTTTTTTTTTTGTAGTTTCACATGTGTCGAATTATATAGCAGCGTAAATATGAAAAACTTTGTAAAAATCCTCACTGACTGGACTAAAATACATAATACTTAAATGTCATCTAACGCATTATTTAATAACAAATATAATTTGAATAAAAGATACAAAATAGTATACTGTCATGCTGATTTGGTTCGCGCTGATACAGACGAATCTCTCCGATGCGATGCGACGTCGTAGAAGATAAATTTATTTTCCTAAAGTCCATCCAGTCGGTATCCCATTCTGCATAGGTAAAGAATGCTACTTGCGAACGCCGCTATAAAAAACAGCAATAATCGAGTTTACATTTGCTGCATTTAAGTCCTTTTTATACTAAGCTCATAACATTTGAAACCATTACTATTATATCTTGTAACGCGTGCGCTTTGATAAAATTATACATATTTTAAAAATAAAATATATTCCTAGAAACACATTCCTAATCTAATTAATCTTATAGATCAAAAGTGTTGATAGTCTTCAAGTGGTTAATTAGATATTGAAAGTAAAAATAAATATAAATTACTCGAAATTAAGAGATTTTTATTTATAGCTACGGGTGCGAATAAAATTTTATTTATTAACAATTAGAAAAAATATTACATTTTTACAATCCATTATAATTATTTATTTCGGCAGATTGACTGGGTCTTTCTACAGTAACAAGTACATCTATGTAGAAAATAATTTCATATTGAATCGACTTAAAATCTGGGAAATTACAAAAATAGGTAAATAAAATTTAATATTAAATAATTTGTTGCATACTTACGTACATATGTACTTAATAGGCTATGACAATAACACCTAAAAGGGGTATACAAGGTTATAATACTAGAGTGAACTAAGCCAAAAAAAGAACCAAAGTAAAAGTTGTTTACAGTCATAATCTCAATCATTTACATCATAGTAAACAACTGTTACAAAAGCACAACACTGGAACAGAGAGAAAAAAACCTGTTTTATAAAAAAAGTTTGTTGTTCCTTGGCCAGCTGCTTGGTGTAGCCGTTTTTTTTTCGATTTCAGTATTGTGTCCATAGTATTAGTTGTTCACAATAATGTGACCAATGACCCCCTTTCGGGGTTACTATACCCCAAGCTTATAGCCCTGTATACAATTAATAAGTATATTTTTACTGCTCTTTACTATAAAGACTGAGAGCAAGATGTTGGTAACCCTACCTCCAGTACCAGTAGAGGAAGTACAGACGATAGCACTCACCGATTAGTGCAGCAAAAATTAGGGTTGTCTCATTGTATCCCAGATCTTTCGAATATCAGCCAGGATAAGGAGTTTGGAAACATTCAGTTGGTTTACCTCAATTAAGTATGGTATCGATATTCTATATCTAAGAATTCATTTGCATTTTTTTTTCAACCGAGTTTTAATTTCCGATTAGTTTTTTTTACATTAAATGATCGAAATTCTACCAGCCGATCGAATTCTACTATTTTGGGGCGCTCGGGATCGTGTCTGATTCTCATTGTTTAAGCCTTGAAATCCTTAAAGTGTACAATTCGAAAAGCTTCCGCATAGGATCAGGCAACCCTATTTTTTTTGTACTACTCTAAGAGTGTTATCGAATGTACTAAGAGTATCTACTAGGCACACGATGACTTAGACTTAGAGACATCTCGTTCTCAGCTTAACCGAATTATAGGTTTTACTTATAAACATCGCTTAAAATCAATCCATTCCTAAAGTAACCTGACCCATTTTCACGTCGGCGAGAAGTTGACAGAGTATTTTTAGCATCAGTTGCCTTTAAGCAGCGTTTATAAGTTTACCATTAAAACCCAAATGGCAGTATTAGTATGCCGCCGAAATAAATTATTGATACTCATATAATCCACGCTACATTTCTAAATGTTTTTACTACACATAAATATGTTCAAGTTTTTATAGTTTATTTGAATACTTTTTTAACACTACTGAACTAAGCCGAGTCAATCCGCCATAAAATCTACGCCTACTTTTGCACTACGCGAACGCCCTGTAATCAAAGAAGCGCTTCCCTAAATTCATTGTTCTATCCAATCACAATAACTTTATTATCTTTAAAAATATGTAATACTCTCACTCCAAATAACATAACTATTATATTTTATTATCTGTATCATAACTTTTTTGTTACAGCACAGGGTTGTGAGCTTGGGGTGTTCAATACGAAAGGGGGTCATTGTTATTATCGTTATGAACAACTGAAATCGTAGTACACCCCAAGCTTTATATATATATATTAATTTAATAATGTTCATTTCTAATATATAATTATGTAGGCTCCTTAAGCTAATTGAACATGGCAAATGCTCATCTCCCAATATTGTAGGCAGTTGAACGTTAACTACACTGCTGGCTAGCATCTAACAGCTAAAAATCTGTATGTTATCAATGTGATCTTCGTCATATAACCCCAGTAAACAATACACAATATTACCATACAACTCTGTATGGTTATAAACTAGAGTTCTATCTGGGGCTTTAGAGTGGCCTTGGTAATTTCATACCATACATAAGCAGTGGTAAAAATAGCTATCGTAATCCCGTGGCACATACAGCAGAATACTAATATTGTGGTAAAGAATTAAATTACGAAGGTCACCTGTATAATATCACTAGTGACATCACCATCGAGCATTAGTGTGCATTTTAAGGCAACATAGAACTTTACTATGCTTTCGGTTTATTTGTTTTATGACTGCCCAAAAAAAGGAATGAATGTTATCAGGTTTTATGTGTGTAAGTATGTGAGTTTTTGTTTCCATGATAACTTTTATATGCCTGAACAGATTTAGATTTATGGGGTATTGCTAGAATCTTTACATCATCCAGAGTGACACAGGCTATAATAGTAAAGAAAAAATGAAAAAATGAAAAAAATGACCTAATGGTCATACTATAGATATATTGTAATTTTTTAGCACAGTCATGTTTTTTTTTTCATTCTACAATCATTCTTGTTTAATTTTTATATAAGCCCAAATGTTACAGGAGACTACATAATAGAAACAGCCCCATAATCTATTTAGTTGATTGTAAGAAAAACCGCGCATTCAAAAATAGTTGAAGGCAACTTTGTTTAAGTCAGATGTTAAGGAGAGCTCTAGTGTGAAATATCTGGCATCCGTGTGTCATTGATACAGTCGTGCCTCACACCATGTGTAAGAATTAATGAATGCGCCATTTTATGTAGGAACATTTATCTAATATTACAATCATTTCAATTCAAAGATATCAAAAATAATAGCAGACTATGTCATCATTATTCATAAAACACTTTATATAATTTATACAATATACTTTTATTTAATCATTTCTCTCATAATTACGTTTTAGAATATAATATTGAAGTTTGTGCAAAATTTTTTGAATACATAATGATGTTATTGGCACTTAATATGTGAAACATTACCATGAAATGCCCAAAAATTAAATAAGCGTTATTAAATTACAAAATGGAAGCCTATAAGTATACAAAAAAAGTAAAAAAAAATGCAAAGAGTAGAATATTTCAAAATAATGAAATAGTACATCAAATTTTAGAAAGTTGTTGCAAAAAGTTTTTTATTACAGTACTTTCAAGCAATGTCATATCAGCCAGTATTTGGAGTATGTGTTTTACAATACATATTTGTAAATTAATTTTGTTATATTCCTATGTAACTATTTGAAGTCATACTCAAAATAACTGGGACACTACAAGAGGTAGGATTCCACCAAGCTTCACTTTGGCCACATTGATTAAATGTACTGTATGTAACACTTCACACAGCGCCACATACTGGTAAAATCCTTACCACCTATAAAGATGTCATTCCAATATCGGACGGAAATCACCAAATAGCACAACTGCGATTTCTCTACACTCTTGCTTGTGAACACTCCATGCTCCTTAAAATAAAGTAACATTCTGCTTTCTGTGTTTTAAAATACAATAAGAGAGAAGCAAGAGAACACAGAATATGCTACCTTAGTGAAGTGTAGTATTAGTGTGTGTGTGATTAGATATTTGCTTGTGGACAAAGAGTGACCGGGTCGCCTAAATTGAAATGACACATTTACAGTACTGTTTACTAGAGAAAAAAAAGAATAGATAGGGTCTGTGTGTTTCCAAGTCGCAAAGTTTTTTGTTTTTTTTTTCCTAAGGAATCATGAAAACCATACTTCTTCACTTTACATCATGCAAGATGGCAATAAAATGCAATCGTGTTTCAAAATTTTAAAAAAAACATGGCGCATATGAAAATATCCCAGTTTAAAATAAATAGCATTCCTAACCTAGAAAACTGTTTGTTTAAAAAAATATAATAAGTATTAAAAATTATAATATGTTAATTGCTCCAGTATATAAGTGAATAAAAATAATTACACTGGCTTTTAGACAAAACTACACAATGTTACACCTTTGATCCTTAATGTCTTGTCATAAATATTTTTTTGTTACAAACAACCAAATCATATACCTAGTTTTATTCATTTTAAGCATGTTCTATACTGGAACACAGTGGTGCTACAATCATGTGTCAGTTAACTGACTTCACAAAGAAGTTCTTCAATTCACCTCATATTTTGTAATATACGGCAAATACTCTACCATTTAAGACACTTAGTTCTTTCGTTAATTATGATGCAGTAATTAGTAGTTATTAAAGTTTTAATTAAATGAATAGGTTTGGACATCTACTAATTTAAAGTAGAATTTATAAAGGTAAAATATTACTTATATTTATAATTTGAACATACAGCCAAAATAAGGAACACAAAAATAGCAGATGGCAACCTTTCCAGTACCTCTGTGGTACTCTTTGGATGACCTGTTTCTTTTTACAGTAGCAGAGCTGAGGCAACCAATAAAATTTCACAAAACAAGTATGAATAATATGTATCATTTCATGTGATTCTATTGATTTAAACTAGTACAAGCTTAACAGTGTGTTAATGTCACTGTTTATAAAGATTTTGTGCCTTTCAACTTCAAAATTGTCCGTGGTTGTTTTTTTTTAATACATTCAGTTTGCCATGTTTTCTCAATGTATTTTTCCTGGCAGCCTAAAAAAATTAAAGGCATTGAACATTGAGAACAGCTCTATAAGCATATTTATTTCATTATTTTGAACTATGTTCACATATTATCCATATTCAGACTGCTACTTGCTTAGGAAAACAAATAGACTTCAGTTGTAGTGGCAGGACTATGAACTGTACATCAATAGTGTCACAGTATTCTATATTTCACTAGTATCTGCCACTTAAACCTGTCTGCTTACCACATTTCCATCTGGAAGACATTATGACTTCTCCCCTTTATCATCTTCATCTTCTTGTGCCATTAATTTTCTTGCTAGTTGTAAAGCCTGCAACATTATGAAAGATAAGTGAAACTGCAGTGCTTAACATTGTAAGATTTCTTGTATTTATATAGCTTTCTAATAAGATTAGAGAGTCAGATATAATTAAATTACATTTTAAACCTATGGAATGCTTAAATTATATTATACAATCTTTATAGTCAGACAAGCGGAACTGCTGGAGCAACTCCTGAGTTTAGCGAGATCTTGCATTACATCAATCAATAGAACCTTGACTCTATAAAAGCAGACTTGAGAGCAAAGTGTTAAAGAGATATTAATTATATGGCAAGTGTATACTAAAAGACCTTGGGAACCAGGATTACTAATTGGTGGCCAGTAGATGATTTTCTGCCTTATCTTCCTATAACAATACCATGCCCACGAATACTACCTACTATTTACATATTTACTTAGTATGCTTTGCACTGTAACCATGGCCAAACCACACATAACTATTTAAATAAATATGAATGAAGTTGATATAGCTGAATATAACTGATGCCGCTTCAACAAGCAATGCATGATCCTTCATAATAATATAGTCTCTTAAATGAATATTCTAATCAGCATTCAAGTCATTTTCTTTCCACTTCAAGAAAACAATGCTCCATTAGCAAGAATTAATAGTAGTAACTACATTAAATTACCTACATATAGTTCTAAAGATTCCCTTATAGGTAACTTTTTGCAAAACCAGTTTGGAGCAAGCAAAACTATTAGGAACAATATAGCCATCAATGGTCCAATGTCTATAAATAGTAAACCTGAAAGAAGTCCGGTTTCGCGACCGCCTCCCTAAGCCAATGATCTAATCCCTTTGGGTAATGAGTCACTACATGGAACTCACCTGGAACTCATTATAATGCATTTTCCGCTTCTTTTCGAAATCGAGCCGTCGCTGACGTGCTTCGTCCGTTTCGTCAGAGTCCTCGTCGCTGCACACTTCTTCAGTACAGCGCGGTGGTTTGTTCATACTTGCCGCGAGCTTCGCCGCTAATATATTTGCGTCCAGCTCGTCCGTCGGTACTAGATCCCCATCCGCTGCTTCTGAAAATGGCGTTTTCGGCTCATCCACCTTCATATGCCCGTAATCTTTATCAGCCGGATGAAAAGTCTCAATAATATTCATCTCGTCAAATCTTTGCTCTTTCGGCCGCTTGCTCGTGGACGCCGACGGTGTCCCGTCTTGCCCGTCGATGCTGCGGGTCGTCTTTAGTATACCCTTGGAGGGCTTCTTCTGTAAGTTCTGCGCCATAATGGATATATCAGAGCAGCATTTTATAAGTATTGGAATTTGGAATTAAAAATTCGGCTGATGATTCTATTTTATTTTTCGATGTATTTTAATAAAATTAAGTCTGACAATAGTGACAATGACAATTGACAGCTCAATTTGACAATCGCAGATTTTTCTTAACTCTCTTTCTTCTTGGCATCGCACTCTGTGCATTCTGCCAGTTTCAATGTTTCTATATTTTGTGAGTAGTCTTCATTTTTCAGCGTCTTTATCATCTATAATTACAGTCAAAGTCTAGTCTTGATCAAGTCCAGTCGGTTCCAGTTAAAGTCATGCCTTAGTAAAGTAGTGGCGACTTTACTATAAGTTTCTGGATGGAGTTTTGGAAGCAACACGAAAAGTTATGTTTAACCACATTATAACATTCTCCCACACTCGCGCTTGTAATTCGCCAAAATAAAGACGTAAACTATAATAAAATAGCTTATTAAGATGTGATCGACTTTGACATAATTATATTGATTTATTTTAATAATAAAATAGAATATAATGTGCATCGAAATTATTGACACTGGCTGTGTCGCAAAACTCACAAAGTGTGATGCCAAAAGCAAAAAAAGATTTATTTTAAAACTTTCAGTGATATAAATTTTATTATTGTAATGAAAAATATTAAATAATAATGCTTATTTAGTTATGTAGCTGATTTTCTAGTTAATGTTATTTTTGTCATATCGGTGGATATTATTCCAAAATGGTAGAAGAGTCTAATTCGAATTCCACTAAACCAAAGGTAAGTTCCAATAAAAGTAAAACGGGTAATGCATTATCTTATGCTAAACTAACAAAAGAATTAAGTCTGATAATAACATTCTTGGATTTTTAGACGAAAACCGCCCGTCCTAAAGCCGTTTATTTGTGGACGGAAGCAGATGTGCAGAAATGGCTCCGAAGACATTGTAGTGATTACTATAACTTGTACTGGGAAAGGTTTCATGAGGTATTCTACATATTTTTCTTATTTATTCTACACAAATGCACATGTTTCGTCAATGTTTTATTTAAAAAAAGTTTAATTTTGTAGTATTCATACCAATTATGTTTTTAGCATGATATAACCGGCAGAGCCTTAGTGCGAATCAATGACAATACACTGCTTCGAATGGGTATCACCAATAAGGAGCACCGAGAGGCAATCTGGCGAGAAATCCTTAAGCTGAGACTCAAAGCAGACATTGTCGAAATCAGGGATCTTGAAAGAAGACACAACTATTTCAATTATGATTTGTGACAGTTCAATAAAACAAATGATCAACACTATCAATTAGTAATGTATCATCTTACAAAAGTAGATTTAAATTCGTTGAATTTCTTTTAAGTGCCTTGAGTATATTGTTCTGAGTATTAGTATATACACCTTGAGGAAATTGTCAAGAGACCTAGAGTTATGTCTTAAACTAAATGTATGACTGGTATCAGCGTGATTACCTATTCTATACAAAATAAAGCAGTAAATATTTGGTTGCTGAATTGCAATACCTTCTGTTTCAACTGGGTGGTACTGAATCAAAATGTTTAATTATCACGAGCAAGTTTGCTTGTTTGGTGGTTTGTAGCTTACAACATGAAATTACTGAATTATATAGTAGATAACAATGACTATAAACTTAGTCTTGAAATATTTTAAGAACAGACTTCCCAAGAAAATATAACACACACATTGACCACAGCTCACCTGAAGTTAAGTGAACATTGTGGTCGAAGATGGTTGGATAAACACACCTAGCCTGGAATGGAACTGGCCCTCAAGTGAGGCTGCCGGAACTAGCTCTCAATTGAGGCTGCCGGAACACACCGTTACATGCTTGGTGACAGATTTTCAACTTGAGGGTGGAGAAAGCCAGCCGAGTACTAGAAAATACCATACCACCATGCAGATAAATAAGTAGAATTGTTTTAGACTTAGTTGTATAAGGTGTTTGATGTTGCTTTGAACTTTGTTGTAGGTTTTGTACTACTATTATATAATAATTCCGTTTGGCAAGTATTCATTTACTAAAGGAATGAAGCATGCAATGTTTTGAATAAAATTATTCTTTTTAATAAAAATACCCAAAATTCAAACATACTTAGGAACTATTTTATTTTACAACAGTGAAAAATGATATCTGTATGAAAAATATAAACTTTATTAAAATCTTTAAAAATTTCAACACAATAAAATAACCATTCATGAATTTTGTTACATTTTCACTAGCCTTAAATTAGATTAATATAAATAATATTTATTATTATAAAACTATTATTTTATTAACATAAAACTATTATTTCTTATTATCTTATTTACATTTGCATAAAATAAATTATTTGTTAGTATACAAATAATTTGCTAAGTATTTCCCTATAATTATAATAGTCTCAATTCTATTTTATGATTACCCAAATTTAGTACTTCTAATATTGTTGTTTATTTCTCTTTCTCACATATCTAACTAAAAAGAGATAGCTAATTATAGTACTGTCAGATAATGGCATAACAGAATCGTCACAACACATCACTTAGAAAAGTGACATAGAGAAAAAAAATCTACAAAAGCTCAGGTGGGTTTTGGCAACATAGATATTTTGTAATCAACAAAATTAGTATGTTATTTATATTTTTATACATATACGTATGTCCTAACTGGGTTGACAGGAGGGAACTTCCTCACCCCTCCCTATTTAGGTAAGCTACTATAGATCTAGCGCATAACGGTATAAGTTCCAGTGATAGTGCAGAGGTGATTTTTTTTTATTTTTAACAATACAGTCGAATTGGGAACCTCCGTCTTTTTTGAAGTCGGTTAAAGAGCGGACGGTTTGCCTAATTTTAAGCTCATCGTCACCTATGGACACATACAACATTAGGGATTAATTTATTTATTTTTGGTCATAAGATACCCAACATTAGGTGTGTTGTCGATGTGTTGCCAGCTCAGAGTGGTTTATAAACGGCCTTTTTAGAACGCTTCATATTTTCATTTCGAGGAAAGAACTTTGAGAGGACATGACGATGTGGTCGAAGATGGTGAACACACCTAGCCTGGAGTTTGACGTAGAAATGTAGTCTCACGTCAATCGATGTAACGAAAACTCTCACAGCGCGCCAATATTACAATGCAACAACAAGCTCTGGACCCAATCAAGTAGCATTCGTATAAGTCATGCTATCAATGGATCTAGCATATTAATTTGCGATAACGTATTATGTACGTAAACGATAGTTATCCAATAAAGTAATTACCATACTCCCGCGACGGGCGCTGCGCTGTCCCGTAAATACGTAATATTGCAAATTTATATGCTAGCGCCTCCGTGCTTACAAAGTGCGACAGACTTTTATGGAAAGTCATTTAGTGCGCGCTATACAATTTTTTTTTAATTCATTAAATGTCACGTTTTAATCATATTTCAATCACGTAAATAAAGTTGGCTACTTGCACACATAGTTTTTTAGCCGTCTCAGTTTGATTTGTTTCATCAAAAACCTCATTTGCGAAAATTGGTAGGTTTCACAGATTTTTAGCGCTAATCTTCAGTTTTTCTTTAATCACGGTTTGGCAACACTGCTTAGATACGTCAATCCCATTTTCCATTGCACTTGTCGAGATGTATAGTCTCGCACTTTTTTTTTAATTTTGTTCTTGACCTAGTCTCGCAATGATGTTACAGTATTGCCATAAGCAAACGAGAACGCTTCAAAATAAGTCGTCTTCCTCGTCGAAAGCAGACATCGCGTACCAGTCTCGCGCCACGTCCTCATAAATTACCCTGGGGACAAAAAATAGTAGGTAAGTTGTATATATAAGTAGGATTTACTATTATAGTTAGTTTCACTCGCTTGGACGATAGGAAGTGTTTATTTTCAGAGATAAATATATTCCACCTAGTGGCTGACATGGCTTGGCGGTTATAGAATTATAATTTATGAAAAAGTTTCGACAGCCTAGTTGGGAGACCGTCTGGTTTTCAATCTGGAGGACCTGGGTTCATTTCCCACGGCACGCACCTCTGTCTTTTCCAAGTTATATGCGTATTGACGCTGACTTATTAACGGTGAAGGAATACAGCGTGAAAAAACCTAATGTTCGAGAATATATAATAATACTTGGCCAGCGTAGTGGATTAGGACCTTACTCTTCTCACAATGAGAATAAGCTTGCGGCCAGCGGTGGGACGGTTTATAAATACAGGGCTGATTCGAAATTATTGACTATACAAACGGGGGCTACAGTTTAACGTGCAGTTCAAACTACGACCCTATCTTCCGTCTGTGATCTTTTATGAATACCTAATCAGCGTTGGTGCTTAATACGCTTTTGTCGTTCACTGGCCGTGAGAAGCCCGACACGTGTTTATTAGAAGTACCTATGTAATACATACACATTATTATCATTCATAAAACATACATATTGTTATTGTTTAATTATACACGTGTGTCGAAGAATTTTCCCGATGCTTTGACACAAGAAAGATAAAAGAAAGGAAGGGAAATTCGGCCTATAGGAATATTTTACAATGATGCCATTATTTGATTAGTTTATTTTTTATGGCTAACAGGCTATGTGCTTAACCACAACTCACCTGATGTGGTCGAAGATGGTAAAGTACGCCTAGCCTGGAATGGAACTGGCTCTCAAGTGAGGCTGTCGGAACACACCGTTAGATGCTTGGCGGCAGATTTTCAACATGAGGGTGGTAGCTAGCTAGCCGAGTACTAGAAAGTACCCTACCACCACGCTATGGTGTCCTCACGATGTTTTCCTTCACCGGCAGTTCAAGCTCATTGTTGGGCATCGTTGTTCAACTACGAACTAGTTTTAAAACAAGTTTAAAACTAGTTCGTAGTACATAGATGTCATATAACAATTCAAATGTAATACGCTGGATATGTTAAACGGTAACGGTCCACCCATTTATTTAATTTTGTCCGAAGTGTCTCTACCTTTTAATTTCTTCGTCGTACTGAGGGCGCAGTATCCTAGGGCTCCTGGCGCGGAACTCGACCGGCACGTCGTAGCAGCGACAGGTGCAGCAGGCGGGGAACCGGAACCAGTCCGCGAAGATGCCACGGCACTCGTTGCGCGGGTCATATGCCAGCAGTCGGTGCAGACGGTACTGTTGCTCACATCTGCAAGTTTATTTAAAAAAAAAAAACATTAAGCCGAATCTGTCAATCCGAACGTCGATCGATATCGAAATGTTCGAATGCCGAAGCAAGTCTATCAATTATCTACAGGATTCATTTCGGAGAATGTGTTAGGTACTGAGCTGTATTTTGTACTTCCTTCAGTTTTTTACAACAGAACAGGTAGATATGTACATAGTGGAATATCCTTGGGTACGTCCAAACGACTTGACTACGTTTCTCATCCAAGCGGCCAAGGAATGGAACAAACAGCCGGCTTTCTTGTTTCTTGAGAAATATACCTAGTCAATACTTAAAATGGCATGTTAAGTTCTCGTGGACACGAAAATTTCACGAACATTTTAATCTTACATATATTTTAACCATCGCGTAATTAAAGTGTATTTAAAACAAAGTATAAACCAATATCACCCAAGTCACTCTCTCTAGTCATATAAATCACTAGTCATAATAATATCATGTGAGAGGATGTGATTGTGTAATAACGCATGTACAGTCAAATACGGAATAAACAAGGATGTTAGGCTAAAACGTATCTAATACGCATTCGGCTACTTAGCTATCGTAATCTAGGATTTTTAAAAGTGTATAAGTAAGTATCTTATAACTCTGCGTGCTTTATCTTCGACCACATCATCGCTTAGCATAAGGCGATTTGGTGGTCAAACGCGGTCAGTACTTGTTAAAATAAAAGAAAAGCTTTCTTTCTTGCCCAAAAAAACGAACGCAAGTTTGCGTAAAAAAATCATCAATTTTTATTCACTGTGACGGCATATATTCTATGTGGCACACGTATTGCTAAGATACTTCATCGTCATTTATTAAAATATATTTACATTGTAGTATGTCTAGCTAGGAAATGTGAACAGACATAGCTACGTACGTATATATACTGCTAAAATCATTACCCTCTTTTATGTATGTAGTCGAGCAAAAATAAAACGTCGCGACGGGTTCTAGTTTTTCAACTTGCATCGTGGCTACTTGTAACCTGATACTTCTCCAATGCTGATTTTTTTTCTATCATGCATTAAGCTTGTCCCAAAATATTTATACCAACCTGCATCCCTCCCGGCAGTACATCTGCTTGCGCTCGTGCACGCACATCTCCTGGTGGATGAACTGCTCGTAGGGCCACATGTTGAGCAACACCAACACCTCTCCGCGAGTACTGTTTGCCCAGAACGGTGCGTCGATAATCTCGCGTGACTCGCACGCATTTCTGGAAAGAAGTACATTCAATACAGAATGAGTGAGTGCTTCAGATCTGCATGATCTTATTCCCCTGCACATTCTACTGTCGGACAGCTAAGAGTTTGTTTCAAAATAACAAACAAATTTTTGTCTGATAGATCTTTTTGATCGTTGGTTCTTTTCTTTCTAGACTCTTCTTGATTCACGAAGTTTCGGAGAGCATTGTGCAAAAAGAAATATATTTAAAAAAAAATATTCCAAAAACTTGAACTAAACAGTTTGAATCTACCTACTTTCATTGTACAAACAGCTAAACAATGGATTTTGCTGCCCCAGTGGGTGTTCCGTGACAGATACAATCTGGGTGCCTTCAAGTCGCGAGTGAATAGTTTTTTTATAGGCGAGCGTGCTCTACCATAGACCGCATCTTCGCTTAACATCAGGCGAGATGGAGGTCAAACGCAAGCGTATCTAATATGAAAAAAAAAACTTACGCGCCACTCAGCTTTATTACAGACGGCTTTTGCGATTCTTGGTGATGAGGCTTCTGATAGAATTCTTCCTTCTTTTCGATCACCTTTGGTGGCGTAGTGTCTACTCTGTCTATATTTGGTTTATCATGCTCGGAGAACAGAAGCGATGGCGGTAGCGTTGAAGAATCACCAATTTTCCAAGCTTCCTTTCCAGATTCCGTAGTCGAGTCAGGATAGTCTGTTGTAGTTTCAGTACTATTGACGTTCTCAGTTGTCGTTGTTAGGTTCTTCTCAGCAACACTGTTGTTTTTGCTATCAACCTTCGCCTCTAGCTTTGCGTCATTAGACTTGGGGTAGATGCTGTTAGTCTCTATACTCTGTTTAATAACTGCATCAAGTGTTATGACTTCCGGATCAAGATGATTAATTTCAATATTCGCAATACTTTCTAACTTTGTTTTGTATGTGATTCCTTTGTTGTCATTTATAGTTTCATTGCTCATTTCTGTTGTATTTCGACTATCTGTATTGTTTGCTTTAGTTTGGTCTTTGTTATCTAAAGGCTTGACTTTTAAAGTGTCGTTGTTTTTGTTCTTATCCTGAATTGGCCGAAAGTGCGGTCGGTCTTTCATAGCACGTCCGCTGTTCGCCTTGCTGTACATGAGGGTTGCCTTCATGATGTCTTCCTCTTCTTGTTCAATGTAGTTGTCTAGCTCAGCTTTCAACACTGATATGTGACGCTCGTTACCATACATTCGTCTCATGAGACCCTGAAATAAAAACATAGTTTATGTATCATAATACCATTACAATATGTTCGATATTTATATCTTAATCATAGCCATTTTTAACCCGTAATCAACAGATAGTGTTACTAATCTTGCATGCCTCTTGGTCTGGTATTGATTTTATAAATCGTGTCCATGTTCGACCCTTTTGCAAGGTAATTGATTTTTCTGAGACTGCTGTCTGAAGGTACCTGGTTCTCCTTGACGAATCTCCGTATAGCGTGCCAGGGGTAGTTGTTCCCGGGCGTGTTGCAGTAGGGGTGCTTGGAGAGGTCGCACGGCGCCTCGTGCCCGCGGCGCCCGGAGCGCTGCGTGCGCGCACACGACGACGCATGGTCGAACCCCAGCGCGCCGCCGCCGTCGGACCATGCCACCTACTTGCGGAAAACATGCTACGTGTTAGCTGAGGATTGTCTCACAATTACAGTTAATACAAAGCTATAGCAGCTGACGATTCATATTTATTCGACTTTAAAGTTGGACAGCTGCAGTTTAGCTTGGTATGAACATGTACCTGATGAGGACCTTTAGAAATGATTGTAAGCGGTGAACCTATCCACAACTTATAGAATTCTTTTTCATTTTGTTTAACTATTAAGGTTTGAGATTGTTGCTCGACTAACAGTGCATTCAAAAGCATTTTTCTTGAGCCAGATTCCAATGAATGCACTGGGTATCAAATCCAAATATTTTATTGATAACACCAAAGTTACAGGTAATTTTTTCATTCATATTTATAATGTCAAATTCATAACATACATATGTCAATATAACGAAAATGATAATGTACCAATATGTCAAATATGTTAATAAAACAAAATGTCAATAAAAAATATAATTACTTACTAGTAATTTAATAATCTCTTATTTTTAAATAATCGTCAAAGTCATAGAACAAGGTCTCTTGAAGCCAAGATCATAGCTTGCTTCTGAAGCATGCGATGGAAGGTGCATCCCGAATAGGTTTTCAGTTTTCAATCTAAGTCTATTCACAAGATCTTCCTTTTATAAGAAAAAAATTAAGAGCGATAATAGACACTGTATTTTTTTAAATGAATTTGAGCTTGACTTGTGACCCAAATTCCAACGTTAAAGTTCATAGTCCTTACTCGATTAGTAAAACAACCAACACTAAGTATCGTTGTAGTAGATAATTAGAAGAGCCTGTCATCAAATCACCAAATAATTTAAAAACATATTTAAAGATCACCTCGACACTGACCCCGTCTTCATAAAATTAATCATTCGAAACAAAACTAATCGACATCTAGCCATAAACCCACATAATCAGACAATCGGTGCCAATCGGCTTCCTCGGGATCATAAACTGCGTATCATTAGCCAGCAATAATGTTTTACGGCCACTATAAAGTCATTGAATCCATCTTAATTTCTCCGGTGAGTCGCGAGACGCTCGGAAGTGGGACAACTGTGCCAATGGTAGAGCCACTGAGTATAAAATCCACAGATAAATAGTGTTTAAAGGCAAGCAATTGTAGGGTCTGTTTTATAGATATTC
Source organism: Biston stratarius (assembly GCA_950106695.1). Classification (NCBI taxonomy): domain Eukaryota; kingdom Metazoa; phylum Arthropoda; class Insecta; order Lepidoptera; family Geometridae; genus Biston; species Biston stratarius. The sequence goes on along the minus strand of OX467110.1, from coordinate 13,506,334 downwards.
TAGGTCTGTTTTCTGTGTTCCAGTTTGAAGGGTACTGGGTAACCAATCAAAATCTCAAAGTAATGAGCGACAAATCAGCGATGCTCTGGACTTTGTTTCTACTCAAAGTTCTGTGCATCGCTAAAATGATCATGGACAGGCATTATCTCTTACCACCAGGAGAACATCTCGTTCGTCTCATTACTTTTATTTAACATGACGTACTCGTTATCATTGTTCTGTTTTAACCGACTTCAAAAATAAGAGGAGGTTTTCAATTCGGTTGTAATTTATTTAATGTTTGTTAACTCAGAACTCCGTCATTTATAAATCACTTTGGAAAGTTATCTTTTTATTTGAAAAGATATACTTTTAGATTATAAAAGAAAAAATTCAGAGTCGGTATATTTCTTTGCTTTTAAAACTAAAACAATTGGGAAAAAAATTCAAGAAAACGTAATTGCGTTTTTTACTTTATTGGAACTTTCCAGTGGTATTTACGGTCACTAGAATATTACCAATAAAACTAGAAAAAACTACCTACCGGATCTCCGTGATAAAAAGAATTAACCTAGCCGTGTTGGGGCTTTTTTAATAAAAATTATACTTGTTCTCGTTTTTTTTGTATCGTCGTTATTTTGAATGCTTACCTCTCAAGAAAATCACGCTAAATGATATCATAATTTATCATATCATATTATACTGATAATCATATTAGTATAACAACATTCTTATTCATTTAACACTACAAGTGTATAACAGTGACGTATTGTTCAAATCTTTTTCTCTGTAGATTTCCTAATCCGCGGCAGATCATTGTTTCACCTGCGCTCGCGACTCTGGTTTCGTGAACTGTTCAATGAAAGTGACGCCTACTGATCTGTGTACTCTTAGATTATTTAGTTAACAGCTTCATTTTATGATTCTCAGAACACACTCGTGGGTGTGGCGGTCGTGACAAGCTAGACAAGCTTAATTACAGCGTGATTAAGAATTACTTAGCGGCCTTAGCACTTGAGTTTCGGGAAATAGCCCGCCCACTGAGTCTTGCAAATCCAGTATATTTCACTTGAAATCGTTTGCATCTCTCGGTACGTTCTTGTATTTATCTGTTGCCTTTGGTTGAACTGAATCTCTTTATACATTGTATATTGTAGCGTGGGTTTAAACCCCAGCAATGAGCTTGAGTTGTCGGTGAATGAAAATATCGTGAAGAAACCATAGCGCGGTGATAGGTTACTTTCGAGTACTCGACTAGCAAGCTATCACCATCAAGTCGCCAAGCACTTAACGGGATGTTCTGGCAGCCTCACTTGAGAGCCAGTTCCATTCCAGGCTAGGTGTGTTTACTATCTTTGACGACACCGTCACTTAACATCAGGTGAGCTGTGGTCAAACACCTAGCCTGTGAAACATAAAAAAAAAACATAAATTATTATAAACAGCCAGTCGATCAGTCCCCGATTTATAGAACATCGTAAATCGAATTGTTACTTGAAAACTAGTTGATTTATTTAAATGAAACTTTTAGGCGCATTTGCAAAACTATTCAATACGCATACTCTTATACGGAAACATTAGCATTTCGTATAATATTATTAATCCGTTTTAATATTAATAATATATTCGTGAGGCAAACATTAAATTCTCTCCGTAGGGGGCAAAGATAACATTTTAAATTATTTATTATCTTTCCTTTAATAATTTTTATTTATTTTTTATTATTGTTTATTACCGATGTCATTTACACCTACGTAGGTAAACTTTAAAACTCACTAGTCCTGCTATAACTACTTAATTAGTGGAAAATCTTTCAAATAACATTTGTCCAAAACAAAAACAGTTTAATCAAATTCTGCAAAACGATACCTCTAGTATTACTTTTGCAAATTCTGGTATATCGTACAAAAATTAAGAACTGCCAAATACAAATACAAATAATTTTATTGTTAACACCAATGTTACAAGTCAATTCCGTAATATCATTACAATATATCGACATAAGAGTTTTACAACACTGATACACGTCAATTAATAAAAACAAAATGTCAAAGTATACAGACATGCCAATTTAAAAAATATATATTGTCAGTATAAAAAGTCAATATAAAAATATGTCATAAAAAATTATTGTCCATATAGTAAAATGTCAGAACCACACAAATGAAATGCTACAAAGAGGACTACTATTTGACTTAGACCCCAAGTCAGAGGCCTCCAAGGAATATGCTCAACTGGCTGCGCCCCGCGATGTTACCCGTTGTTCCCGCTACATTTTTCTGGATAAAAAGCAGCCTATCTGTTAGTCCAGGGTGTCAGCTACCTCCGTACCAAATTTTATCAAAGTTTGTCCAACCGTTTGAGCGTGAAGAAGTAACAAACATACAAACACACTTACACACTCAAACTTTCGCATTTGTAATATGAGTGTGATTTGTTATTAGGGCTCAGCCTAAATAAAATTACCTACAAAGTGGTCTAAAAACAAACAAAAATAACAAAAAAATATATTATCAGAGCTTATTAGGCCTTATTTAGGTCGCTGTGCGAATAATGTTGAACGCTGTAGGTATACGGTAGGTATGAAAATCGCATTCGTTCCACCGAATGCGTGACAGTGGGTGGCGCCTGATGGAGATCCTCGCGGTTTCACTTTTACTACTTTCTACTCTCCTTCGAGAAAAAGTTGTCTGATGCAACGCACATACGGAAAAACAACATTGGGACGGCACCTTATCAGTTAGGTTGGCAGTCATTACGCTGGTTGTAAAACCATTCTAACTATAATACTGTACCTAATACCTATTATAATCCATATCTTTAAACGAGCAATTCTTGTATATATATATATATTTATTCTGAATCTCGGAAACGGCACCAACGATTTTCATGAAATTTTGTATCCAGGGGGTTTCGGGGGCGAAAAATCGATCTAGCTAGGTTTCATTTTCAGAAAACGTCGTTTTATCCATGTTTTCAGCCGAGCAATGCTCGGTCAACCAGGTACTAATAATAAAGCCCGTTAATTTCCAATTCTTCAATTAAGTTTAACAAACATGTATACTTACTTAATTGATATAGGTATACTAGCAGACCCAGCCATGCGTTGCTGTGGCTAAATTGAACACACATTGTAGCGCATATGAAACGTTTGTACTTTTAACGTAGCGCCATCTATTGGATACTTACTCAATCCAGTTAATAAATTACCTTACACCGCCATCTATTAGAATTTTATGGAACTCACAGATAATTATATCTGTTTGTCGTATAATAAACAAATAATTAGCAATAAAAAAAAATTGCGATTATAAATTGAGATATAAACTATCCTATCTCTCAAATTGGATCAAACTACACACAGTGTGCAAGATTTGGTTAAAATCGGTTCAGTAGTTGAGGAGTTCATCGCGGACAAACAACATGACACGAATTTTTTATATATATAGAGATATACGTAGGTATATACCATAATAGTAAATTAAAAAATAATAATAATAATATTTTTATCATTAATTATTATAATTATTTTCTATGATCGGAACCCCTTCTCAGGTATGAGCCTCATCCAGCTTTCTCAGCTGTTCCAGATCTCTCTGTGTTTTGCTATCGTTCGCAATCGGAAGGAAAAAGAAGAAAAAGGTGTCCTAGAAAAAGGTAAATAGAATGCATAAAAGCAATAGCGGGAAGTGAATGGAGCTAAAAAACTATCTCTGACTAATCGACCTTTTCACTATTAAAAGGTTCAGCTGTATTCATCCCTGTTATCAAATTGCTAGTAAAAACCATTTGACTGCAGGCGTGTGCTCGAAAATATTGTCCTAGCATTAGGTTAAGGCTAACTCTTCTTATAAATTTCATTGGACAATAATAAACTTAAGCAAAGATGATCCTGGAAAATAAATAAAATAGACGTGTGGCACTGTTGATAAACCGGCTACATTCAAGGCATCAACAAAATACCTTCATCAATGATACCGAGACCATAAGGATGCCCGTGTTAGGATCGTTTTCACTTGTACTTTCTACTCCTTGCGGAGGCCACGTTGTCCAAACAGCGGCAACGTTGCGCAAACGTAACTGAAGCAGGATTATAAGCTCGCTTATGGGTGTGTGAGTAATCCGACTGCTATGCTATCCATTAGGAATTAATTTGCATTTATTATGTTGTGCAAGTTTGGACACGTCCGTGTTTATGAATTGACAATTTTATGGCAATTCTCGCGAGATAAGTTTGTGAATCGACAATATTATTTAAAATTTCAAATAAAAGGCTTTTGCGAAACTGACTATAAAACATACATTGTGAGCTTGTCCGATGACTCGTGTGGACACTTCTTGGGCTTGCTATATTGATGTATGACAATAGATTTCGTCCACTCGTTCCTTAACATACTAGTCCAGTCATTGAAGACTTAGAAAAGGGCTTTCGCTACGAAAGGTCAAAGAGTGTTCTAATTTGGCAGAGAGTTACAGTTAGGGTCCTAATTAAATATTCCGAATTTGTGACCCCGAGCAACCGCCATCTTGGAAAAAAAAGAATGAGGTAAAGGAAAATCAGTTTTTCGATATCTTCTCTCCAACATGATCCAGGTTTAATGGTCAATGCAAAAATTAAATATAAAAGAACATTAAATTTTCTACATCTTTTTAACTACATTTTGTGATCAGATAAATAAATAGTCGACAAGTTACAGCAAAATCAACTCGGAAACCTTTTCAGTTCGCAAAATCTTTCCTTGAATTTTGTGTATCCATCCGATTCATCCATCCAACCGATTACTTAATCCGTACTACTGTTTCTGATTATTGCATTACGACATTTTGCAAGTCAGAACCTAACCAGTAACTATACTTATATCAGAGTGTCATAAATCTACTGAAAAGTAGATATTAACCAAGTGCAAGTAAGAACCTCTGCTTGTATGACGTCGTTATTAAAGTTACTGATTCAGAAAAAACATAATGTAAGATATCTAAAATAATACATGTTTACTACAACAAAATTTACTAGCTAATATAGAAGGCCACTATATGTATATGGGAATAGTTCCCAAAACGATGGCCTTATTGCCACGTTGTATGGCAGTGCACAAAGATTAGGTATCTTTGTGCAAAATAGAGGTTAACGATTTGTTTACGTCACGTTGTAACATCTCAGCTAAGTATTATGTTATTTATGGTAGTAAGAAATAAGTTTCCTGGAATTACTCATCATAAATGTAATACAAGCTTTTGATACACGAACAAAGATATTGAAAGGATGTGTTTATTAATCAGTATTTAGAGAAATTTTAATTAATACACAGGAATATCTACGTCAGGCTGACATCCAATATAATAAAGATAAGATTGTGTGTTTGTACCATAACAAATTACACAACACTATTATTAAATAAATTTTACTTATATTTTGACATTCAGCGAGCGAGCATGCAAAATTGGGGAAGGACATAATACAGCGGAATCATAAGAGGAAACAAGTCGTCATTTTCTTCATACAAACGTTTTCCCCATTTTCCTTCCAGGATTTTAATACTAGAGCAATAATTTTTAGATAGGAAGTAGATACTTGCTAGTTTCATGCCTCTCTGTTTTGATTTTTTGATATATATTTTTTTTATAAGAGCTAGGAATCTTCAAAAATCTTAAAATTTACCTAGATTCAACGCTGTGTTTCAACGTCCAAGTTCCCATTCTCATAAACATAATCTTAAAAAATAAAACGCACAGGCAAAGAAAACATTCTTCTTATTTACTTGTTAAAAAAATACTAAAATCGGTCTAAATTTGGAGGAAGAAACAGAGGAATACGAAACCTCGATTTTGCTCATTTTATTTCGGGTTAATGAGCCCGAGGTGCAGTTGTCCCTTTCGCTCAGTGTGTACGCGGGTGCTGCGTGCGGCGCGACAGAAATAGCTTGGTGAAATACCTAATTTTCAAATGTCTCAGCCAACTGCTTTCCTCCCAAGCTGTAGATGTGGTTTTCAGCCCATAAGCAATTCAAAGCCATTAGCATAAGAAAGGAATTATTATCTTTTTTTATGCCATTAACTTTTGAAGCGCGACCACCACTGACCCACATAACCTCATCCTCACGTTTCAAGGTCTCGAACGAAAATGTTTACGACATGGTCATGACCAAAACAGCACGTGTGGGCTCGCTGGTACCGTTACTCCGTGTTTTGGGATAGAGTTACTTCTCCAAAGAGAACCGCCATGTAAGTTGTCACATTTATTGCTACGCAAGCCTAGAGATTGCATGTCTGATGCTATGAAAGTAACTTTTGTGATATATGGATGTGCATACGTTTATATAAACATAATAACGGATATTTATCATAATATACATGAGTTGTAACTGATTTATTACGGGGCATCATAAAGGCAAACTATCGACTTCCATCCAACTGTAGAGATTAGTTATGCTATCCAATAAGCATGAAGTGAACTGCGGAAAATCCCCAACATATTTGGACACAATATCATCATTTTTAAATACGTTACACAGAAGTTTAAAAAAAAAAATGACAAAGAACAGTCTCTGTAAAACCTTCTTACTGTTAAAAATCTTACATTAAATGTATCAAAGGTTGTTTTTGGAAAGAAATGATAACCATTATAGGCGGTAACAAATTGTCACAAACAACCTTTAACCTGATCCAGGTTTCGGGTTACGGTTCTGCCTAACGCTGCTCATTGTTCAGTCATCGAAAAATACAAATCAGAACAATAGATGAACGATGAGAGATAAAGAATTGGAAGCAAACCAGCAAGTTCTGAAAACTTGACCATTGGTTAGAGTTGTGCCACTGGCTTGGCATCTTGCCAGGATTTCGTGAGACAAAAGGACTCTGAATAACTTATAGAATAAATTTAAGAACAATTTTTGCTGTATCAAAAATATAACTTAAGCTAACGACTCATTTTTCAAAATGTAAATGTAATGAGACAAATGAAATGTTCTCTGGATTCGAAGAAATAATACCTACCCATGGCCATTGCATCAGTACCGAGAGCTCTAAGTAACATAACAAAGTTAAGAGCTTCTTTGGCTGTCGTGAAGTGTCGTGCACCTTGACGATAGCAAGTCCTATTAGTCCTATAATTTCGCAAACTACCCTTACAATCTGAATACACTAATGCTTGGCGGCAGAATGTATGATACCATGGTGGTACGTAATCGACCTCCTGCTAAGAAGGTCCACCCAGTAATATACATACATCACAATCTTAAATTTCATCTTTATTTATTTTAGGTTGCCTGGAAAAGATCTGCTGATTGTTGCACTTCATTTGAATGTTAAATGATTTTATTAGTTTTGTTATTTAATCTTCTTACACTGTGTAGTGTCAACAAAAACATTAATATGACTTCAATATGGCAAGTATCTTAGAAACAAAATTGTAACTTAACATACTTAACCTAGGATTTATGAATAAACTGAATGAATAAATGAACGTGAACATAGAATAAAGAGTTGCCGGTCTATCATTATCAAAATCTAAGTCTACATGTATTTCAGAAATCACGCTGTTCAGCCCGATCTTTGTCATCTCAATAACTGCATGTACATACAATCATAATTTCAAAGACAAATAAAACAAAATCTCTTTTATGCGACCACTTACCAATAGCATTCAGTTATGTTGCACAAGTTAAATCAATTCAACCAAACAACTGACTATAGATAATTTTAATGCGCTTTGATTCATGACGATATAACTAATGAAGTAAATACATTGAAGACATTGTAAGCCCTCAAACATCAAATCTCACAAGTGATCTGTATGAACTGTGTTCACTTTCGAGATAATTTATCACCCTCATAGACGAAATGAAAGTAACAATCGAGCAAACCAAACAAAACTAAGTGCACACATGATTAGTTTCGAGTGTTTCGACGGACAGACGGACAGGCATGCGAGTGAAAGTGACTGACGGCAGGTTTGGGAGCAGGTGTGACGTCAGCGGGCTGATAATAATCATCTCCTTGTTACCTGTGTGATGTAAGATGGAAATCAAGTTTCCACGGAGGGCGCGCTCGACGCTCACAGTTCACACATAAACAATTGTTCTCGTCTTAAAATACTCACATGCCTTGGTTTCTTTTTTCTAGATTTATTACATTGAAACAAATTTATATAAATCATATCTATTTTTAATGGTTGACAAGCTAAGTGTTTGACTACAGCTCACCTGATCGTGTGTGGTTTGAACCTACTCTCTTCGGTGTCTGAACTGACCGCACTAACAACTGAGCTATCATCGCTTCGTAATATTATACTTATTATTTTACTATGATAGTTTAGAATATTTAATTTCATTTAATTTATTCAAAACAATTTATATCTTTCATTACAGGTTTTTAACCATACAAAACATAATTATACTTAGGTACTGACGCGCACACACACACACACACAATACACTCGCACACACACACAGCATATGTATATACACATACATAGGTCTATGTCATTTTTTTGTTTTTAAATCTGTTTATGGCATTTTGTTATTAAACAAGACATTGGAAGAAGCCATTGGTTTCCAAAATACAGTTATTACTAGTTCGGAGTCAATGAGTTCATATTAATGTGTCCAGAATGGATGCCAAATAAATTGTTTTAATTTTCATAAACTTAGAAGCCTGAACACGAAGAGTAGGTATTATCATACTAGTTTAAATTATACAAGCTATTTATCAGCTATTCTGTTGATTGGTACTCCACAAAATGTTTAAACCTTGTAAGTCGGCAAAATAATACTTGTTATAATTCGCTACAAATTTCGTTTACTATCTGCGTTTTGAGACAGCTTAATTACTATAGTTTTAACGTGTACATACCCAAAATTCACACTTTTACTTGTTTACTTGGTGGTAGATCTACTTAGCATGAAGTCTTCTACCTAAACGACTTCTACTCAGTAAGGTACCACCGTAGTACCAGATATTCTGCCGCCAAGCAGTAGTGTGTAAACATTATTGTGTTCCGGTTTTAAGTTTACTGCAGCTAGCGAAATTACTGGGCTGTTGAGACTAACCATCTTTTTTCTCAAAGTAATGAGCGTCAAATCAGCGAGAAGCGCACTTCCCTACAGTATCCCTAATTTTGTGGGAAATATCCGATTCCGTAGGTATACCCATTGTGACCTAACGAGCACTTGTAAAACTTAATGTCTCGATGCATTGCGAAAACAATCACGACTAGATGGCCGATGAGACACTAAATGTAGTTATTTTGTAAATCTTTACAATTCCTGGGAGATGAGATTCAATTGATTGAAGGTTAATAAAATAATCGTTAAAATTGAGATTTGGTATGTATCCTTGTTTTTCTGAGAAACTAATTCATTAACAAAAAAAGTTACATTTAACATTATGCAAAATTGCATTTGTAAGCTTGAAAATTGATCTTGAAATGGTTTTTTTTCCTCGATTTTGCTCGTCTAACAACACTTTCATGTTTAACTGTTTATTTTACAATCTTATTAATATTTATTTAAATTTAAATTTATTTAGATGGTTCTTTTGACTTTGTTTTGATGCATTGCTTTTACAATTTTTTTTAATGTTATTGTAATTGGCGTGTTGTACTGTTTTAGTCTATAAACAATAAGTCTTATTTATTATATTAAATTTAAACTTAATATATGTTATTCTTATTGTATAGTCACTACCTCAAATTTCAATCTAACACTAATTTAGCTAGTCTATTTTTTCAACACTTACTAAGAATATTTTATCTTCGATAAGTCAACCTAATCTATTGATGGATGCTTCAATTCATTCTCTGTTCAAGATGTTATCGTTGATTATGTCCAAGTCTTGCCACTTGCATAAATTAGTGTCAAGAAGTGATGACTAAATCTATGCTATCAGACATTTTTGAGTGGGTACGTCGGAAGGAGGTTATAACTCAAGTGTAGCCGATACCTCGGGCGATGTCGGTGAAATCAACCGTCGTCGAACTTTCGCTTCAAACTAGGGCTCCGGCACAGGCTGTGATGTAAATCACGTTTTTCCTATTTCACACTGCGGTTATGCTCAAGTTATGTCATATTTTGTAAGTTTTGACCTGCGGATAGAGCTTCTTACAGCTATTACTGCGGATTATCCGATTTGGCTTCATCATTCGAGAGACACCTCAGTTCAGGTTTTAAAATTTGTTTTATAGCTGGTTTATTTGCTTATTTCATATTCTGAACCGGTTGAAAGTTGCAAATGGTATGCTAAAATAAGCGATAGAAAATTTTGTTAGGAAAACATTGAAATTGTAAGAAATAAATATTAAAAACAGTTTTTAAAATGTGAAATTATTTTCGTTGATCATATACGACAAAAAAATAATAGATAGGGAATGTCTAGTATGGCTATTATATATTTTTACCTCTTTACAAATGTTTGTAGTCGACTATTTCTTAATTAACTTAGTTAAATAATCTCATATTAATTGTTTTTATTTCTATTTTATCATACCAGGTTTTTAAATCATCAAGCTTGTTCTTTAAGTAACGCTTTGTCACTACACAATCTATATTTAAAACAACAGTAAAAGACGTGATTTCATATTCATTCAACTTAGCATTCATTCAAGACAAATATATTTTTACGTCATACATCAAGATTGTATAAATTTTAAGCTATAGGGACACAAAGTACGCTCGGAAATACATATAACCTTTATTCTTGACTATTCGGGTAAAAGTGTGTATAGATTTTGGAATTGTAATCTATATGTAGCTGATCCTCATTTATTAAAATAAGTGTAACGTCTCGGAGTTCATGGGATAGTTAACAGATAAGTACTTCCTAATTTTTGCAATCACAATCAAAATCGCATATAGTACGGTCAGTGTAAAAAGCAATTAAAAGTGGGTAAAGTGCACGACCCGCTTCCCACGCCAGTGCTACTGTTGTCAGTACCGCTCGCTCCAATTCTACCTTTGGTGCAATCTAGTTTTTACTTATAATGTCTCCATTTGAACTTGACTTTTCAAACATGGACTTCTTTAAAAAAACTGAATCTCCTGATTTTAAATTGTAATTGACAATATCTCAAGATATTATTTGTTGCTTCTATATCGTGACCATTTTTGTTGTAGCTGCTTTCTAGTTCAAGTTAATTAAAAGTGGTACGGACCCATTACTTACTTTGTGAATATTAATTTAGATTATATATATAAATACATATTCAAAGCCATGGAAATCAACGTCATTCTTTCGTTTTTGGCTAATCGTTATTTTCATGAATAATGATAATATTTATTCTTGGCCTTTGCGTAATTGTGTTCTCTCACTGTGAAGAGCCTTCTCCACCTCCCATGTCTATATGGTAATTACACGCTTTTCCTATACCTAATAGCCCAACTCATTACATATACTCATAGCTCATTTCTACGGTATGTCATTTGACAATAGGTATTTCAATATGATAAGTTCACTGACCCTAATTCTCGGTAGACGTTAAACAATGGGTGTTATTCTTATCTTATGTGAGAAAGCTGTAATTATATGCTGTAATGACCACTTCAGTCAACTTTCGAATTCTATTATATAGCTTAATGCAATTTAATTTGATAGATTCTTCATATAGTAATCAAACAATCGTAATAAATCAGAGTTAAGTAATGTATACAACCTGCATCCAAAATCAAAGACTAAGTCCACGAATGGCAATACAGGAGATGAAGAGAGAGCACCCTCTATTAACACTTTTAACGTGATTAGCACTCACCACAAACATAAACGTGATTGCGAGCATCGCTAAGGAACTTTCACTGCGCGCGGACTTGTAGAGAGCATTGTGGCGCGTCAGTCGCGCGCCGCGGTTGGGGGCCTACTGCCGGTAAAGGCCTCGTCATCCGCAAACTTGGCATTGGCACTGACTTTCGCAATGCCAAAGACTGGCTGGTCGCGGTGCAATCTGATGCACTTCTTATTAAGATCACATGCACCTTAAAGGAAAAGTTGCCAGTGCGTCGGATGAAGGTGATTGTGTCTATTTGGATCATTACTGTTCGTATTGATTGGAATTCTATCTAGATTTGGGAGCGGCGTTTTATTGTTTATCGACTGCCGGAGAATGCCGTGACTGTGGTCAGGAGCTCTATTTTACGATCTGACCCGACAAAATTCGCAATCGGGTGTACCACAAGGCGTTGTAATAATGCTAATTTCAAGTAACGTTTTAGCGAAACCTTTTGATCTTGCATGTTAGATTCTTTAATCACCCGTTAAGTGTTTATATTTTCTTTAACGTTATGTCCAATCATACTAAATGTCTGGTTTACCGTAACTTCAATGTAAGCGAATTGTAAGTACAATTAACTAAACTTTAGTATTCACCGAGAAACGATATTCATCCAAATAATGCCAGTAATTTCCAATTTGTCGGACTTCTTGTTAAAGACTACAATCTAATCCAATATGCTATTCATCATGTCCAATTTGGTTGTTAAATCTAGACGCGGGCGAGTATTAAGCAAGCTGGGTAGTCTCGCTTACGCCCAAGAATCCGTGGCGGTTGATCATCAATCATTATAATTTCAGTTATTTCACGCTATTAGCACGAGAGCATCGCATTGCGAATTCACACGATATAAAAATTAGGTTCCGCTCGACGCGAAGAAAGAGTGTGTGCTATTGAGTAGGTCAGTCGAGTAATCGGTTGCTGGCCGCCGTCTGTCGGCCGTCTCTCTCTGCGATGACAGAGGCGGGTACGTCGGAGCGGGACGGGGAGAGCCGCGTGCGACCACACCGTTATCCCGCTACGATATCTTCAATGAAGAAGGTGTTTTCTCCCGCGCCAAAACAATGGCGCCCGCGGATCGACCTGCCACTTAAAAATCGAAAGGCTCGTTAATTAAGCTCATTGTTTGCATTTCGTTTGAACCGTAAGCTTTGTATGCAATCCTCGAACCGGGTGGTCACTTCAGACGCGTTTAAGGGCTTCGTTGAAAGTTCTGAATTTTAATTTTGATGGCACTTGCATATTTAGTAGAGCGGAAAGACGTTTGCCCATTGTTCTTTCTGTGTCATTATTATCATCAAGCGTAGGTATTTTAAACTTATTTTACTTCTTATTAGCCGAAACATGAATAACTCGGAATTTTTGAATGTTTAACAAATTTAATGTAATAAATATACATGTTTATAATTTTTTTACTTGTTTGGGCCAACTTGCTTGTTGCCGAGATTCTATGTAAGATGCGCGCTAAGTAGAATTAACGTTTGAAGCGATTGTGGTTTTCCCATGAGTATTGTTAACCAAGGTGTGTCTATTTCGTTACAAAGTAAGCGTAGAAACTATTTACCTAGCAAGCGTTAGTCTGGACATAACGAGCGCTCGAAGATTCGCCCAGCCATAAAATTTCCAAGCATTTACCTACTCAGACTTTAACCTATTGGCTTGTGAGGTTAGTAAATATTGTAAACTAGTTTGTTAGATGCTAGCGTATCCACATCAATTTAAAACAAAAATTACTTGGAGGTCGTCTAGGTAGGTACCACCACAGTACAAGATATTCTGCCGCCAAGCAGTAGTGTGTAAACATTACTGTGTGCCGGTTTGAAAGGCTAACGAAATTACAGGGCTTTGGAGACCAAATTAGGGTTTAGACGGATTTGTCCACTGATATTTATTATTATTGTTCCATTTCACAGACAGTCAGATATACTTTTAACGTAATCTTTCTAACTGCTCTGTTCTTTTTGTTTCGAGAGTTGAAGGCCGTGAGTTCGATTCCCACTCGGTAATATTTGTACACTAATATTTGTTTGACTAACATAGATGTTTGTTCTTTGTTCTGTGGTATTCTGTCGCCTATCTGATTCCTATAGTACAAGCTTTGCTTAGTTTGGTGCTAGATGGCGCTGAGTGAAAATGTCCTCCAATATTTATTTATTTATTATTTAATAGTAATTAGTATCACCGAGTATCAAAGTGATAACTAAGTTGCAAGAAATTGATCACATTTTCCCTCACTTGCATCTCATCTAGAAAGTGTCGGTGAAACCCTGTTTAAGAGATGAGATAAATATTAACTTTATGCACTTTCGTTTTACGATATTAACTTAAAGGAAATCGCAACTTTCGACTGTTCATTGATAACACTTGTGAAATAAATGTGGGCGTTGAAGAAAAAGTTCCTATAGATGAATATAATTCTTTATTATGTACAGAAATCAAATAGAATGTAGAAGCATAATAGGTAAACAAATGTCTTAAAGTATTGATCATATATGATGGCAGCGATGCCCTGGATTTTTGTTATTCAGCGCGCTGTAAGAGCGCTGTAATGATCACGGATAGGCGTTATTGTTTACCTTCAGGAAAATTTTGACTTTGACTTCCACAAAGACCGGTTTGAAGGGGCAATAAATTTACAAGAGGAATATACAAAAGACACTTAAATACTTATTACTGAGTAATATTTAGATAAACCGCAAGCATTCTTGCTCCCGCAAGCAGCATCCTTTCATGAGTTGATACATGTGAGAAGGGAATCCGCCATTCTGTCCGTCTGCTCTGCGTATATATACACGCAATACTTACCACAATCTTGTTCTATAACATTCAAAGCAAACCTTTGCACCACGATTTAAAAAATTGGCACAATACAATCAACTCTTGCATACTTACATTGTCGAAACATTGTCTATTAAACTGTTGAATTTTCTTTTCCTATTAAGTACTATATATAATAATAGACATTCGTATTGACATTGCCAATCATAACTCATAATTAAAATTAGGTATATTCCATATTATGTATATGAAAATAATGCCCTGTGAGTCATTTTAATACCTCATTACGCAAACTTACATAATAAATCGAAATTCAGCCTGAATTTGACTTTTGCACTAGATTTATTTTTCAGACAGCGTAAACTGGAAACCGATTCAATTTTAACTTGAATACACATCCACAAGTCTATGCATAGTTTAAAGCACATCTCGAACCTGTGTTTTGACACTAGTGTAGACGACGTGACTGGAGATGTCAGTTCTACGTTATAGCTAAATGCAAACTGGCATAAATTAGGAAATTCTGTTGTTTAGTTAGAATTGTGAGAGCAGCTAGTTGTAAACTGTGTCATGTTTCTATACGTCTACATGTGTGAGACAGTCTAGAATTGTATTTGAATCTCTTAGATCTATTTGAAGTTATACGTATAATTGTGTAGTTACAGAAATTGAAGTGTAACTTTAGTGTTTTCAATAAAATTTTGTATTGTGTTGTGTTGCGTTAACTCTATATTGACTGCCCTTTTAGCTCATTTAGTATCTGCCTTATGAGCTGTAGGGCGTGGATTCGATTCCCACTCGGGCCAAACATTTGTGTGACGAGCATAATTGCTCTATGTTCTGTATGTATTTACAAAAAAAGAAGTACAGAGTATTCTTTTAGTATCTGGTAGTACAAGCTTTGCTTAGTTTGGTGCTAGATGGCGCTGTGAAATCTCCTAGGATATTTATTTATGTTCAAACAATTAAAAAAATAATTTTTTCAAACCTTCCGAGCCCTTCTCAAGTGATGCTTCGTCATACCATAATTCATAGTTCTTAATTAATTCTTCTTAATTCATAATTCATAATTCTTAATTCATAATCATAGGTAATTGATTTTTTAAAATTTATATTTGTGATACAATTAACCTGGTAATGCTTTAACCCATTTTAAATTTTTGTCCTGAGTGGGGATTTAATCCACGCCTTACAGCTCTTAAAGCAAATTCATCCCCAAATGAGTTAACAGAGCATGACTGCTTTTTTAACAGAGATTTTCATGCAAGAAAACGTTTGAAAATTCCACAGGAAAAGTTGGAAATTTGAATGGTATTGTTGCCAAAAAAGTGCACCCGTGCGATGCCGGGACGGGTCGCTAGTATATATTAGTTTTTCTTATTTCTCAAAACATGACGGACGGAGCTCGTTCTCAACTACTTTAAAATATTTGTTTAGGCATCAGGTAATTAGGCCACGAATACCCAAGCTAAGAAGCGAAGCAAATTGATTGAGTCTACTGAATTTATTTACGTAGTTGGCTGGCGCTTAGCATACCAAACATGTTCCTCACTTTAAATCTTCGTGACCAGAAATAAGAAAGCTGTTTTTAGAAAAAAATAAGTTTATTTCACTCAATTCTTCTTAGTTAAAACATTTCGGAGTTTCCTCCAAAATTCGTCTGGATTCCTGTCGTCCCAAGTATGATATATCTTCGTCTTTAACAAATACTTTAGTGTCGTCGTCAGATACTTACTATGAACTTCGCCTATTCTTACTAACACTAGTGGATCATAGGAGGTCCCGTCTTCAAGAAATATTCTATGATATTCCGCTAACTGGGTTTCCCACCGACACCACTGAGATTTTGCAAAACTATTACTAATAATTAAGACTACGTATTTACTCTCATTAATACTGTTTTGTACTGCATCGGATATGAATGCTCCTATTTCGAAATCTCTCTCATATACGCAAAGCTTCAAATAGGGTGGCTGGGTTTCTAATTGAGCAATCAAGTTAGAAATAAATTCCCTATCTTCATTACAATAGGAAACGAAAGCGTCATATTTGTATCCTTTCGATTCAGCTTCTTTTTGATCAGAAGCGTTCTTCTTTGCGTTTCTTCCTAATGCTAACTTAGCTAAAAACATCCAATATCGTATGTACATCCTGTATTTATATATTATGAACACTATGATGAGCACTAGAGCTATCGTGACTAACGACGGTGCCGTCCATACGAGCACCATCGCGTTGGATATTTTCTCGTACATGAGGCAGTGTAGCGTCTTTATCGACCAGAGATAGTCAGCCACTCTCCTGTCCTCCCACAGATCAGGGCTGCTACACTGGAACTTCGACGTATAGAAATATCGTTTCAGGCTTTCTGTCCCATTCACTTGCAACCAACGGTACGTTTTGTACATAGCGCTGCAGTCACAAATAAATATATTATCCATCAGATCAATGTCGATCGCGTTATTGCTTCTATTTTCTAGCAAATAGCTAATATCTTGAATCATGCTGAGTGAAAAATGAGATATCTTATTGTTTGTCAAATATATGTGTAGTGGTCTCACTCCAGACGATAAAAATAACGGTTTCCACCAGGATATCAATAAGTTTTGACTCAGATCCAAGACGTGTAGATTCTTTAATGGTTTTATCGTTTCTGCTGTTATGTACATAAGCTGATTGTTCCTCAATATCAAGTGTGTTAAATTGGGCATAGTTTCAAATAAATTATCGTCATCGTAAAATTTTTTGATACCACAGTTTTCTAGTGTTAATATCTTTAATTCATTTAGTCCTTCGAACATAGAGGTTGTTAAATTTTCATTTGCTTCAAGAGGATTATTGGCTAAATTCAACATTTCTAGTTTCTTGAGGGGCCTAAAACTACCATTTCCAATGTGATATATAGTTCCGTTTTCCAAATTGAGTATCTTTAAGTTATCCAAACCTTTAAAAGTATAATCAAATATGGATCTTATTCTGTTGAAGGCGATGTTTAATATTCTTAATTCTTTGCTGTTAAGAAAAGTATCTCTATCTATTTCGTAGTACATAGGATTGGTAACGCTTCCTTTGTTGTCTGATAAATCTAAAAGCAACAGCTGATTGGATAAAGGTGTCTTGTGGATACCAGGTAGATTATTGCCACTCAATAGTAGAACTTTGAGATTTGGAAATTTCGTAGGATTAAACACGTTAGGTCCAATAGAAATTGCAAGAACTTTCCTCAAATCGATCAATTCAATATTTTTCATTTCTGGAAAAGTATCATCGTTTATTATTTCAAATTGGTTTCTAGCCAAGATCAGTGTTTTAACTGAAGTGTTACTTATTATATTCATCAGTTGTCTTGGCGGCTCTTTACGAAATCCCATTCCGGATAAATCCAAAAATAGAAGATGAATGTTAGCATTTATCAATGCCAACAAAAACTCGCCTATTATTGTTGAGTTCAAATCATTATCACCAATATTTAACTCTTTTAAATGTTTGAAGACAACTAAACTGTTCGAATGAATATAATCAAGTCTACAAAGATTAATATCAAGCCGTTTCAATGTAGTGCCTTGCATTGGTAAAAAAGCATTTTCCGGTATTGTTTCAAAGGCATTTTCTGATATATCTAATCCTCTCAATGATGGTAGAATGCTAGGTTTGAACGCTGGAGTCAAATGTCTGACGCTTAGGAAGTTGTTATTTACTAAAGTCAGGTTGTGAAGATTTACTAATCCTTCAAATGTCTCTTCGTGTATTCCTTGGAGTAAGGTGTTGTATGAGATGGACAGCTGCTCCAAGTTAGTTAGATTTTTGAAGGCTCCCGGCTCTATATACTGTAGCTTGTGATTGGATTCTATTTCCAGCGCTTTTAAGTAGTAGTACGCATCTAATTCACCTTTCATGATTCTATCTATTACTGACGTCCTCACTCTCAATCTGTCGCTTCGAAAGGTCACCTGAAAATACAAAACCATTTCTTAAGTTTGAATATTTTAAATTTGAGTTCCGAAATTACTGTTTGATTAGCGTTATCTCTATAGTCGTACGTAACATCCTTATTACGTTACTACATTTTACGTAGTCACACATATGAATACAAGTCTTCGACAATTGTAGGTACTTAAGTGTCTATTATCATGTGATTGTTTAGTAACCTGCGCTTACATATTGTTTGATTTTTGATAATTTTGTTCTTTATACAAGAGACCAAATGTGATAACAATAATAAACGACTCAAAATATGTGTATTTTGCTTTGATTGGCAACGTGTGGGAAAAAAAACAAAATTTCTAGTCCGAAGAGTACAATTTCTTCTATTTAATATTTACAATCTACAAGTATAATCTGCTTCGCCTCAAATTTTCGCCTCTTTGGACAGTGTAAAAGAGTTTTGAGTTAATCTATTTTAATTTATTACAAACCACACGATAACAAAGTATCAGAATGGCATATAACGAACCGAAACTATCCCGCAAATATTTACCTTGGGAAACTTCATGCATTCATAGTTTCCGAAGCAGACCACGACCTTGTGGTTGATGCTAGCCCTGCAGATGCAGCCAGAACTCCGATCCTTGCCGAGCTCGATGGGCAGAGGCTCATTCTGGTCGTCCCGAGGATGCAGGATCTGCTCAGAGAGAGCTTTGTATTCTTCCACGAGATTAGAGCGCGCATACTGGGCATAACAGAGCAGTAGCCACAAATAGCGAGCTAATAGCATGGCTTGATCTGGAATTGAAATATGAAGTTCAGTTACTATCACAATCTCAATTTACTAATGGAATATTTGAGGATAGAAACGTGCCGTCACTAATTTGATCGTTAGTCTTTCTTTATCATCTCGCTGATCACGGACATCTTTCTAAAGACCTTACACCTTGTAATTTTAATACTTTTCTATAGCATGTTATATTCATAGAGCGAGGATGTGCTCTCTTTGCTGGAATCTGTTTCCCTTAAAGTGCAATATTAGTCTCTTTAAATCTAAATTAAACGGGTTCTTTCTGAGTAAGCATGCCCTGTCCTAGAACCGTTGCTTAACATCAGACAGGATGTGGTCAAATGCTAAATGCAAACCTATTGAGAATTAAAAAAAAATAGAGTTAAGTACGTACACTACATGTACTATCATGATACTACTACCCCTACTACTACTAATACTCTACTTGTACTTATTCATGATTGCGATTTCCATCTCAGCTGAACTGATTTCTAAAAGTTGAGATTGAAAAGTAACTAAGTATCACTACTACTCCATTACTACTCTACATGTTCTTATTCATGATGTACTAACAATAACAACTAATTAGTTGAGACTGAAATCATTTTAGTTGAGATCGAAATCGGTTTAATTAGTTGATCAGTTTAGTTGAGATTGAAATCAGTATCACAAATAAGTACAAGTAGGTAGAATATCGTAAACCTGTTTGAAAATTTTAAAAATTAAAAACAAATTTACTTACGATGATAATACTTTTCATTTTACACAACATAAATAAATGAATCTAGTAAAGAGTCTGCGTAAAAAGTTTCATACGTCACTAATGATTAAAAAAATATCTGATAACGTCAATTCGTATTCTAAAATAGACAGCGCCTATTATTGGAGTCATGAAAGTGTTACACGCGCGTGGAAAACATTTAAATATTTGTTGCTTGTAAAATTTAACTATGTAAACTGAATCTATTATCTCGGAATCTCTACATGTTAATCTATCGTAACAAGTTGATAAGGGCTGTATAGAGAAGGTATACAAGCTACGTCATACTCAAACAAGACTTACCAAGACATGACTTCAATGAAGCCCGTAGTATATAGTTATTGCAATCAATCTGGTCTATATGTTATTTTCTAAGAATGTTTCATTGTAATAAGTCTTATGAAATAGGTAACTGTGATATACACTTGAATCTTGAGCTGCTAGTCTAGAAAACCATAGGATGGTGGTAAGGTATTTTCTACTCGACTGGCTAGTGGCTATCACCCTCGAGTTGAAAGTCTACCGCCAAGCACTTTTCGGTGTATCCCGGCAGCCTTACTTGAGAGCCAGTTTCATTTCAGCCTAGGTGTGCTTTACCACCTTCGGCCACAGCTGTGGTCAAACACCTAGCTTGTCAACTATCATGTTTTTACCATACCTTCAAATTCAATGTTTAATTTGAAGGAATAACCTAAATATTAGTATCCTTGACTTCATTTGTTAATTTACTTAATATATTTGTTCAAATAATTCATATTTGTAATGACACATTACTAATAAATTCGAGTTAAATTATCGTATGTGCGGTATTGCAAGGTTACGTAACTACAAAATGTAATATATTAAAAATAAATATGAATGACCATAGGCGGAATTATTTATCAAACTCTAAAAGGTAATTCTTACATTTCACGTTAGGAAGTTGTAGCGGGTATTCTTTTTTTTTATGGCTGACAGGCTATTTGTTTGACCACAGCTCACCTGATGTTAAGTAACGGTGTGGTCGAAGATGGTGAAGCACACTTAGCCTGGAATGGAACTGGCTCTCAAGTGAGGTTGCCGGAACACAACGTTAGATGCTTGGCGGCAGATTTTCAACTTGAGGGTGTTAGCTAGCCAGCCGATTACCTACTAGAAAGTATCCTACCACAAAATTATTTTAAATTATAAATTATATTATTTCAATATTATTGAACTTCTTGTACTATCCAAGTATAACAAACCTTACATATAGACGCAAGAATACGCAGACGCGGCAAAATTAGCCAAATCAATTTTAAAGATTCGGTTTTACCTACTACATAACCCTAAAATATCTTCGGCAAATGTGACAGATCCATATGCTGTGTAGACGGAGACGAGAGGGGTGAGCGTTTCCACTGAAGCGGAGCGGAATAGAGCGTAGCGGAATGGAGTGGTGCGGCGTTGACCGGAGCCTTTCGGAGCGACGATCAGTTCCATACAAAAGAAAAAACCTAGCAAATTTTTCAATACGTTTTGCTCTGCTCTGTTCTTTATGATATTTCGTATATGAAGTCCACTTAGCTCCGCTCTACTCCGTTTATACTGTTTCCGAAGCTTTACAAAGACTTCGAGCATTATGATTGGTCAATTCATGCCGCTAAACTCCGTTCCGCTTAGCTCCGCCTCAGCGGAAGCGCAACCTTAAAAGTTCGTTGATTCGCCCAATTCCAAATGGTACACGTGTTATTAATAGTGGGAAGTGAAGTGTAATATCACAC
Source organism: Biston stratarius (assembly GCA_950106695.1). Classification (NCBI taxonomy): domain Eukaryota; kingdom Metazoa; phylum Arthropoda; class Insecta; order Lepidoptera; family Geometridae; genus Biston; species Biston stratarius. The sequence continues at coordinate 13,484,606 of OX467110.1, read as the reverse complement.
CCAATTCTGTTTACATGCATCATTAGCATTATCGTGATTATTAGTATCACGCGGGAAAACGATGAACTGAAAAGCAAGTCTAGTAGATCCTGTTTAAAGTCGTCTGAAGGTAATAAGTGTTAGTATTCTCTATGGGCAATAGACAATATAATGTAACCTAACATTCTGAATATCGAGATCCATCATAATCAGCCTAACCACCGGTAGACATAGGCCTCTTTTAAGAAACGCCACTCTTCCGATCGGCATTTCGTTTCCAGCCACTGTCTACAGTCCTACGTGTATCGTCACTCCATCGAGTATCATTTCCCGATGCGTGGTCTCCGCTCTAGAACATATCTACCCCAGCCTCTAGTTAACTAATTATATAGATATAGTAAAATGTTTTTTTTTTTTTTAATTTAAAATATACGCTCCGCATACGCCTGAGTCCATGTCCTTTGTCAACTTTGAATTACACTGTTTTTTATTTTTTTCCAATACAGGGAGAGGAAAGTTAGTTATATTAATCTTAATCTAGGGTTAAAGTACTAGTTTATGTGTATACAGTGTATGTAATATAATAATATTACCTGCCCTTACTTATTACAAGCAGTGAAGTAAAAATGTTATCGGAAACTCGAAGCTTGAAGATGAAACGGAGGGAAATCCGTAAGTATTTTTCTTCATAGATGAAATAAACATTAGTAGATTTTCAAGCTAATGTATACCTATTCTTTTATTGTGCTATTCTAAAATCTTGGACATAAAACGACACGACCAGAAATTATTGGTATAGACCAGAATAATAGTCAAGTCATGTTCTGTGTGCATCACATTTGGTGAACATATAAAACTTCAGCTGAACATTCCAAGGACCGCAGCGAACAAGTTTCGTTCCTTAACTTGTGTCGAACAAAGCTTATGACCTTTATATGCAGTAAAGACAGTTAATAGATACTTTTGGTGAAGCATTATGTCGGCAAGTTCGTAGGTACGGCGCCTACGAGAGCAAAGAGTCACTTATCCTCCGACTAGATACCGTTATCTATTGACCGCGCCAAACAATTAACAGCCTGCTGATAAGAAATCTGTTTTGATGAAAAATCTCCTTTATTTTTACTGTATTTCGCAACGGAAGTTTAAATTTTTTCAGATTATGCAAATCATAAAAAATATTCTATATTGCTATTAAATACATAGTACCTGGATGACCAAGCTTTGCTCGGCTGAAAACACGGATAAAACGACGTTTTCTAAAAATGAAACCTAGCTAGATCGATTTATCGCCCCCGAAACACCCAGCATACTAAATTTTATGAAAATCGTTGGAGCCGTTTCCGAGATTCAGATTATATATATATATATATATATACAAGAATTGCTAGTTTAAAGGTATTAGATATTAGATAGATAGATTAGATAGATAGATATTAATTTCATCAATTCATTTAGATACCTACATTTTATGGGATAGTTGTTGAGAGCGTTACAACTCTATTAGTCTGGACGATGTTTTTTACTGATCTGTGACAATTATTTTTATTTATTATTATTGACACGAGATAAATATTTGACATAGTTTTTTTTTCTTATTATTATTTAGCTTTTTTTAATTGTGAATTTTGAGTTTTTTTAAACATATCTTTAATGATTTTGTGTAAATGTGTATTGTTTTTATGTCAATAAAATAATTTTAATTAATATAAGTATATTACTTAAGACTTTATGAACTTTTTCTTTATTAAAATGTTGATATAACAATAAACTTACACCTAACAAATTCATACCTTACTACTTTTTTTTCATGTTTACTGTTTTTTTTTAACTATGATATAAATCTGATTAATTAAGTACAACAACGCTCTGAAGGGTCGACCCGTTAGTTCTTTACTCCGAGGCGATTTCTGATAAAGTTCAAGTATATAATTTCAATGATATAAATAATTTAAAAAAGCTATGTACCTAATGTTCAAAACTTATTATCCTTCTACGTAAAAAGTATTTTACTTACAGTTTATATTCACCCAACATACGACAACTTCAATTCGTGACAAGACACAGAAGTGATAACTTGAAAGATGTAACCAACCTTTGAATCCAGTTGCAATGATCCGCCTGGCGCGAAAAACGCTCAATCTATTTTACAGATCGCTAAGTAATATCGTAAACACACTCCGTCGGATGAACGCCGACAACGACGCCATTTCACATCCCACACTCCACAGTACACCAAAATTGATATCTAAAAAACAGTATATTCAAGGCATCGCATCAATATTGCGGGTAAAACAGTAAAATCTAGTCTTTTCTAGTCACTATGAGCCGTGAAAACGTAACCTTCGCGCGAAGTCTCGACGAAGACTCCGCGGTTATTTGGCGAAGGATTTCGCGTAGCTGTTATTGGTCGGCGCTATTTGTGAGTGATAACTAGGTGTGATAACATGGCATCTTGTCGACAGCCTAATTAGGATGATTGTCGAGAAATGTTGGGAGATACTACCGAAATGAAGAAGTGCCGTATATGTCAAGTTTGTTTCATACTGACGATGAATCTGCAGTTGTTTTGGTGCTTATGTTTATATACCTATACGTTTCATGATTCAATATCCAGTACAAACTTGATGTCTTTATAGACTAAGTAGTCTGATTGAAGACCTGTCTGTTAAATATTTTAAGTACGTATGTTATTGCTACAATCATTATTACACAATGTGGCTCCGAAGTTGTCACTAGTGATTGAAGATCACGATGAAATTTATTTGGTCATTTTGCAACTGTAATAAAATTTTCTTTGTAACAAATTTACTTTACTCCAAATTAACTGGTTTATTCCATTTGTATTGTGTCAACCCTCCATTATTGTGTTTCAAAGCAAGTAGTCCACGTCCAAACACTTTAAAAAGTTAATCCTTTTCACATGAATTACGCCATTTTGTGTACAAACATCTGATTGACGCAATCGCCTGGCTGCTAAGCAAACTGAAGGCGCCAGACGCGCCCGCTCACTTCCATAAACTTAGTGTCAATAGCGACTGGTTGAGGATCTCGCTGTGAGGTACCTTTAGAGCCGTAAACAAGCAGACGGTGTAATGATGGGAAACTGCCTCTTAAGTACTCATGAAACGGTAGCGGTGTTGTTTATTCCACACTAACGAAAGAAGTCCCTGTTTAAAACCCTCCAAGTTGTACTGTGCGGAATAATCATCAGAAGACATTCTTTATCTTGGAATAATAAGGAGATTACAAAATATATGTGATATTTATAGGCAATGAATTCGCTTCACGAACTGATTGGCAGATATATTTTGTTTTGTTTTATCTTCTAGTAGGGTCATTTTCTAATGCCTGACCTCTATGTTGAAAATCTGTCGCCATGCACATAGAATGTATTTATTTATATTGGAGCCAATTCACATTATTGGCTAGGCGCGCCAACCCAATCTCGTCCATCATCTCATATGTTAAACAAAGCTAACCAACCTAGCAAGACTTTTTTCCCTCAAGGAAAAACCGGCCACTTGGGTGGCAAGGTATTTATGTGGGACTTTTCGTCAATATGACGGTCAACCCACTAAAACCCTGGGGTGTTTCATCTCAGCGTTTTAAGTTCGGGTATCAGGCACGTTTGCGCATTCATCCGCTACCTTGACAGTGCTAGTCGCAACAAGACTCCAGATAACCTAGCACGCCTAGTCAACGTTAAATAAAAAGAAAAGATCCTCCAAAAAGATTTGTAGGATCCCAGATTTCTCCACAGGCTCCATATAATATTTGACTGGCTTCGATCTGGTCGCTATCTGATGACGTGTTCCGAGATGCTCGAACTGTTTTGACATCCCACGCACGTCCTCGTGTTGTCTACAGCTATCAACATCAGTAAAAGTTAATCCGGGCAATTTGGCCAGGTCTTGACACGTGTATATTACACATTTTTGTTTATATGAGGATTTTCGCTTTACTACGTCGTGTTGGCGAAAACTTTCGTATCTGGTTCCGACGAGCACCAGAGGGCGACATCACACTGAACATTACTGATATTGGGTCTCGAATCATCTCTGGTAGCACGGGAGTGGCTGTAGTGACTGTTACCGTTAGTCAAATCAGCACAACATTTTGGGAATCTTTCTATTTTTTATGTATTTAATAAACTGGCATTTGATCGCCATCTCGCCCGATGTTGTGTGACGATGAGGTCTACCATGGAGCATCAAATAATCTGAACAAGCGTGCTCCATGTGCACCGATTTACACGCAACTCAAAGAAATAATAGTAATCAAACAAACGCGACCTATGTATGTGCCATCCGTAAGTGTCTCGATTCTAATTTATTCTACTAAAAGCATTTTTTTTTTACGTAAAAGTGATGAGACGAATGTCTGCCCATGACCATTGCAACGATACAGAAAACTTTGAGTAGTAAAACAAAGTCTAGGGTATCGCTGATTTGGCGCTCATTACTTTAAGACTTTCAATGGGTAGCCTCAGTAAGTAGTACCCTTTAAACGGGAAAACTGTAATGTTTACACACAACTGCTTGGTGGCAGAATATCTGGCAATTCGGTGGTTCCTACCTAACGACGCGACGTCCACTTGAAACTGTTTTGTGCCCCGTGGGGCGTACCCTGGCATCCGAGCCATGGCATTATCGGCAGTTCGGCCGTCACGAATAGCAGCATTGCGCCGCTTCCACATATTATCCACAATTGCATATTTATTTATTCCTCAAATAGCACGATTGCTTCAACGTCCTGATAAGGAGATCTACCACCAAGTAAAATGAACGCCTAGTTCTTCATATCCGGCGCAGTAATGCTTGCGCTTATACTTATAGACCTCATTCGCAGTATCATGATCTTTTTGAAAAATAATCAGCTAAATCGGTTCAGCTGTTCTCAAGTTATGCGCTTACCATGAACATCATTTGATTTTTTTACTAACGAGTATCAATTGCCAAATAGTAATAGAAGTATCGATATTCCAATAGTAAATCAACTCTATGAAAGAGATTTTTTTACTAATTTGTTCTCTAAGGGGGCTAAAATAGCTAATCGACACCTGGGAAGCGGTACTGCCGGTGAAGGAAAACATCAGAAGGAAACCATAAAGCATGGTAGTAGGGTATTTAGTCTGTAGTAGGAACTAGGTTGGCTAGCCTAAAGTTGAAAAACAGTCACCAAGGACCTCGTCCGCCAGCCTCACTAGAAAGCCAGTTCAATTTCGGGAAAGGTGTACTTACCATCTTCAACCAGACTATCACTTATCAAGAGGTGAGCTGTGGTCCAACGCCTAGCCTGTCACCCACAAAAAATAAAATTAAAAAACAACATGTGTTAGTTATATCTAGTAAGTTATCGCTCAAAATACTGTGACGTGGCTCACGCTGTGTTACAAGGCCTGTCATTTAGCTGGCGTCTTATAAAATACTAGCTGTGCCCCGCGGTTTCACCCGCGCTAGATGACTACGTCATAGTAGCTTTATGCATGCAAAGTCTCAGTCCGATCGGTTTAAAATTGACAAAGTTTCATACAAACTTTCATCCCCTATTTTATCCCCTTGGGGGTAGAATTAATCAAAATCCTTTCTTAGCGGATGCCTACGTCATAACATCTACCTGCATGCCAAATTTCAGCACGATCCGTCCAGTGGTTTGGGCTGTGCGTTGATAGATCACTATGTCAGTCAGTCAGTCACCTTTGAGTTATATATATTTAGAAGATAATCTACCAATAACTTAGTCGTCCATATACTTCAAATATTATTCACATAAATATAACTTTCAAAACAAGATAATATGAATAAACCTACAGTAATAAAGAAAGCCGTTTTAACGTTACTTACTTATAATCTTATAAGTATCCAAAAATAAAACTAATGGATTAACTTCTAAAGGTAAATAAAATACACTTAATGGCCAACTACGGTGAAAGTGGGTTAAAATCGCAAGTGCGTGCAACGACGACGGGGAGAAAAAAATAACCGTATTTATTGGTGGGGTCTCGGCTAGTGCAGCGAAAGCTTCCCTTGATACTATAGCTCAGTGGTTAGCGCGGTCGGTTCACACGCCGAAGAGTGTGAGTTAAATCCCCAACAATAATCTTGAGTTGCCAGTGAAGGGAAACATCGTGAGGAAACTATAGCGTGGTGTTAAGTTACTTTGTAGTACTCTGCTGGCTAGCTATCACCCTCAAGTAGAAAATCTGCCGTCAAGCATTTAACGGTGTGTTCCAGCAGCCTCACTTGAGAGCCAGTTCCATTCCAGGCAGGTGTCTTTACCATTTTCGTTACGCCGTCACTTAACATCAGGTGAGCTGTAGTCAAACATGTCAAACATAAAAAAAGGTAATATCTGACCTAAATCACATAAATAAAAGTTGAAGGTAGACAGCGTCAACTTCTGTACAAAATCTCATCTTCTCTATTCAGCAAAAAAACTTTTGTTTCAATATATTACTTCTAGCGAGGAAAAAGAAATTCTACATAAAATGTTCATTTGCTCTCGTACTCAGTGCAATGAATAGCACCGAGTCATAGAACAAAGGTTGTTTGTTATGCTGTACGGAAGTTAAATCTGTTAGTTGCTTACTAATGACCTCGTGTACCTACCAGGCAGCTTGTCTCTACAAACATTTAGACTGTTATAGACATTATGCAGTTAACGTCAAGTTTTTGGTCAAAATATTAGCCTTTGCGTTAATCCTTGGACATTTAACTTCATATATTCAGCCATCTTTTTCAAGTTAAATGAAAACATACTTTCGCATCTATAAAACTTTCTTTCGCTGTGATATTATTATGACTAAAACACTTTCACTTTGATTTACATATACTTATTATCATTTGATTTACAACAAAACTTATGTTTTAATTTAATGCTTATGTATGGACGTAACTGACTGGATATATCGCACACCTAGATCAAAACTAAGACAACTCAAAAAACATCAATTCTGAGATAACCTTATATTCGATAATTTTATAACTAAACGCTACTAACCACGAAGACAGGTTTAATAAAAGCTTTATAAATCACTCAATAGATGGTGCTAACTTTGTCTTGGTAAATGAACGATGTTCATCCCTCCCCACCTAAACAGGTTTATTGTCAGTTGCACGTGAAAAGTCAGCGCTATAGTGTCTGCGAGTTTTGTAGTAAACTAGGTTATTTTGAGTTGTTTTGGTTTTGTTGAATAGATTTGCAATTTTACTTAGAGATAATTTGAGTTGTTATAGTATTGGTGAATCAACTTCGAAAATAGTAATGGGACATTTTAAATTGTCCCAGTTTTGATTGATGAGGTAACTACATATTTTTTTATTAAATTGAGTTGACTTTGTTTTGTTGAACAATAATGCATGTTGCGAGATGTCTTACTTTTGTCGGTGAGAATTTATTTGAGCTTTATTAGTTTTATAAAACCTTAGATTTTACTTAATTAATTTTATCATCATTTAGGGCTAAGTGTACAATTGTGTAAAATACCGATTTTAATCAAACTATGCACCTGTTATTTTTTATGAGTTTCTTTGAGTTGACTTTCTTTTGATGATTGAATGCGAAAATCTAATTCACTGTCTTTTTTTAGGAAAATGTACAAACGATGCCTTCATCTTGTTAATTTAGTACAAAAAACAGACCATGTGTTAAAATGCCACCACACCACATTTTAATTTCAAATTGATGACTAAATACTATTTTTAATAAAAGTATTTTTTTGCTTTAATAATATTTCGCCTTGTCCACGTTATGATGTCGTGGACGCAGTGTTCGAATCGATGAAAGGTGACAGAAAGGGATCTGTCTTATTGGGTCAGCTTCGAGGAATTGCAGGTGGTTCGCGGTATTCGACTTGGTACTGTCTACTGCGGATATGATGTACTGCCTTCTACTCAAGTAGGAACTCTTTAGGAATTGGTTCAATTTCGACTTTCTTCTTGATTTTTGTGGTGTTGCAATTTTCTATTTGGTGGTAGATCTTCGTCGCTAGAATTCGTGACATACTGCTGCCAAGCAGTAGTGTTTAAACGTTACTGTGTCCTGGTTTGAAGGGAACTGCAGCTAGTAAAATTACAGGACTGTTGAGACTAACCATCGAAAGTTTCAAAGTAATGAGCGCCAAAGCAGCGATGCCCTGGGCTTTGTTTTGTTACTCAAAGTTCTGTGAATCGCTGCAGTGGTCATGGGCAGGCGCTATCGCCATCGCATATCTCCCATCAGGAGAGTGTCTCGTTTATCTCAAGTCTTCTGTTCAAGCAATTGTATTTTGAAATAGACAATGAACATTTATAACTGGGCGCTGTCATTTCGATGATACTTACAATTGCCGATCTCGATTGAACCTTCAGCCTATATGATTTATTTTACTAACAAATCTTCGCATTTGTAATATTAGCAAGAACTACCTCATAAAAACTCAAGTTTTTTTACCTGACTATACATAAAAAACAGAATTATGATTTCAACAGTAATGTATGTTTGTATATTCAAGTATTCCTTCGTATATCCTAAACTACTTATCATATTTCACCAATGTGTCAATCGACATGTCTTAACAATATACCATGATGGCAAAGTAAATCCAATGTCGGTTTATAATTTAAATTAGTAGCACAACATTTTTGGTGAATTTAACTTTTCAAATTAAAGGAATGGATGTCTTCAATAAAGAAAAGCGATATTTGGGGATATAATGAATGAGTGTGTTTGTGTGCATGTGTGCATGTGTGTGTGTGTGCACGCATGTATGTGGTGTATGTGTGTACGCATAGTGTGTGTGTGCGCGTTTGTTTGTGTGTTTGCGTATGCATGTGTGTATGTATGTGGGTGGTTGGTGCATGTCTCTATGTAGTTTAAGTAAGTTTAATGTAAATGTCTGTAAGTATTTGAAACCCTTGTAGTCTATATAAATGAAAGGATACAATAATCACATTTTAAATAAATATATTTTCACACTAGAAAAAAGTGGTGCCTCTTATGAAAGTATTGGCGGGTTTTACTTTTCCAACCTTGTTACAGCCGTCGGCATTACTATATTGGTATTTAGAGCGGGGAGGGCAGCGCCGCGGAGAGATTGCGAATCAACGCGTCCAGCTCGAGTAAGTTGGTGCGCGCCTGCCGCGAGACACGTCCCTCCGGCAACTCGGGAGGCTCATGCCGGAGCAGTGTAGCTGACTCCGACAGGATCTTCCGGGACTCCTGGAAATGGAACCACTTTCAATTGTATCTACGATAACTGGACCGCGCAGACATCACAAGAGGCAAGTTGTTTGCCAATCGTTTAACTAACTACAACACTAACTCGCCTAATAGCAGCGATGATATGGACGAAAATAGTGAGCGACAATGTAATCAGGTTAGGACGGTACTCTACAGGACGTTGGCTTAAATCCTTACAGTATGCCTATGCTGCGAGGCTGACAAATATAAAGTACTTAAGAGATATATTTTAAGTATATTTCTCGCTTAAGTCGGTTTGGTTACAGTAGTGACGAGGATTAAATTTATATATTTATCTAATTTGATGCCAATTGCCGTGCCAAGTGCCGTGGTGGTGCCGGCGTAAGAATAGTGCCCCACCCTCTCTACCCGTGGTTGCCGTAAGAGTCGGCTAATGGATGTAATCCGGAAGATGGGCAGCAGCGTTTTCTTTAAGCAATCACACCTAACTGCGCTCGCCAACCCGCCTGCCAAGCGTGGCTAGTATTGGCAAAACCCCCCAGGAGGAGGCCTATGTCCAGCAGTGGACGTTCTATGGCTGATGATGATGACGCCAATTTTCAAATATCTATCTGAATATCAAAAACTACAATTTGACATAAACATTAAATAAATTAATGATAACCTGTTGTCTTTGTCTTTATATCATCTTCTCGTTGCAATAACCAGTTGCCGACACGTGTTGTTGTCATTTTTGTACCAAAAACGACTTTTAAGCCGAAATAAACTAAAAATACATATATCTCTTATATAGTCAAAATAAACTTACGCAAAGTAACGCCTGAATCAATCAAGTATGAAGTACTGCGTACTTCATATTTGAAGATTGTACTTTCTAACTCTTATTTAGACCTTGAAAAAAAAAATTATAAATCAAATCAAAATCAAATCACAAAGTCATTTATTCAGTTTAGGCCCTTATGAACAACTTATGAAACTTGTAAGGCACTTATGAACGTTAAGTTACATGTTTGAATCTACCACCGGCAGTTACAGTTTATACAGTATACAGTTATATTAACAAAATGCTTACTACAATTGTCACTTAGCCAGGGGGATGCAAGTGCAGAGAGAAGCTACTACAACCATATATTCCTGTCTTCCACGTAATGAGCCACCTTATAGTAGGCTTTGTCAATTAACCTCTGCTTTATAAAATCTTTGAATTTATTATAGGACATTTTAGTTACCTCAAGTGGGATTTTATTATAGAATCTAACTCAATTCCCGAGAAAAAACTTATTAGCTTTAGATAACCTGAAACTAGGTGTCACAAAATAAACTAAAAATATATGTCCTAAATACTCAAATAAACTTACGCAAAGTAACATCTGAATCAATCAATTATTAAGTATTGAGTACTTCATATTTGAAGATTGTTCTTTCTAACCCTTATATCTCTAAGGCTGCAGGCTTACCGTGATGTAACCCAACATGACCACGGGCCCTTCAGTGAGCGACTTCCTCCGCCCCGTCTCCGCCACGGCCGCGTGTAATTCGAACAGCAACATGCCACGCAGACGAGTTTCCGCTGGGAATACAGAACACATAATATCCAGAGACTATAGGTATTATCCGATTGGCACGTACAGACCGACATAACGAGTCCAGTTTCAAAAGCAGCGAGAGTAGCTACGAAAGCTATTCTACACAAACTTTGACCATCTGTTTCACCTGTAACATTGCGAAATCGCTTTAAGCAATAAGGCCGCCATTCGTGGCACTTTTTTAATTCTTCTAATATTAAGAATTCTGGTAAGTCATTTAATTTCTTATCACATCATATAACTTTTATACGAACTATTTTATATGATTTGTAGCGATGATAGCTCAGTGGTTAGCGCAGTCGGTTCGCACGCCGAAGGGTGTGGGTTCAAACCCCAACTGAGCTTGAGCTGCCGGTGAAGGAAAACATCATGAGGAAACCATAGCGTGGTAGCAGGGTACTTTCTAGTACCCAGCTAGCTACCACCCTCAAGTTGTTAATCTGCCGCCTAGCATCTAACGGTGTGTTCCGGCAGCCTCACTTGAGAACTAGTTCTATTCCAGGTTAGGTGTGTTTACCATCTTCAACCACACCGTCACTTAACATCAGGTGAGCTGTGGTCAAACACCTAGCCTGTAAGCCTAAAAAAAATATGTTTTCTTTCACCAGAAATGTAGGTAGGTAAGAACGGTACGATATATAGCCAATCACCATTGTATGGCGCGTTTTCTTCTTATTCTATGTATTATACGTATTCTTTCCGAATAAACTACCATAACTTCAATCTGCCAATCAGTATTCATTACTAGATTCACGACGCTACTAGATTGATTTGTTCCTCGACTATAAACAGTATGCAAAAATACGTAGAAAGTACTAATACGATTTAAAAAAATTATGAAAATTCTGACTCTTCTTTAAATGTTAACTACTTTTTAGACAGTTATGTACGTAATCTATTGTTGTACATACAACAAAATACATTTTCCTCCTGTTTAAGTAGCTACTAAGTTCTAGAGCGTTAAGTCGGAAAGTATACCTGGTGCTAGAACCTCCAGCAGGTCAGCTATCTTCCTGCAGAGTTGCGTCTTGAGCAGCAAGCGGTCCTCGCAGACGGCGGCCAGGCCGAGCTCCGAGTCCTGCCCCACCATTTGTGCCAGCGCGAGGGACACGTCCGTCATGTAGTAGTGTGACGGGTGCAAGTAACTGCTGCAGTGGTTTATGAACCTGCACAAATAAGTCCGTGACAATAACGTATAGTACGTTGAATACTATCTGAAACTCGATGGAGTAATGATTTTTATTCGAAATGGAGGCGATGAAATGATGATGAAGTCCAGCATCTATTTAGGAAAACCCAGCTTCTTAAAGTATCGTAGCGAGGCTTTGGGTTGCCGGCATACTAGTTTCAGTTAATGATAATAATGAGTAGCAGTACAGTGATGATATAAGCAGAAGACAGTTGAAGGTGGCTGGCTGTGGAAGGCCGAAGATTGTGCTGAGTAACGAGTCTTGGGAGATTTCAATGTGGATTATGATAAATGCTACGGTGTCGGTATCTCAACGGTACCTCTCACAAGCTTCAGGGTCCTCCTTCGGCATAATACTGAGCTCTCTCCCTATATCCTGTAGGAGCTGCTGTATGATAGAGTCTGCCACGGCGTCTTGGCACACTCTGCACACCCAGGACTTATCGTCCAGATTGCGGGTCTCGGGGTCGGGAGACTTGGTCTTGTGGAGGATGGGTAGAACAAATGTGTGGGGAAGGAGGTAGCCGCGGCAGTTTCTGTAACGAGTACACGATATTTATTTTATGGTAATAAGTAATGAGACGAACGAGATGCTCTCGAGATGGTAAGAAATAATACCTATTCTTGGCTGATGCTGATAGTTTTAACGTCTCATTCTGTTTAGAATATACATCTGATACTTTTATCGAGCCAGTTCAGAAGTAATCGAAAAGAAATCAACTATCTCATAGAAAAATATAATACGCAAGAAATCAATCGAAATCATAAACGTAATATACGGAACTGTTGTCAAAGTAATTCACAATAGCGAGCATAATCTTGAACCTTCTAACAGTACAATGAACTTTTTTTTGGTTCAGCAACGTATAACCCTGAATGAATATGTGTTCTTTATTGAAGGGAACTTACTTTTTCTTGCACTTGACAGCGCTATACATGGTCCCGAACTCGGTAGAGTCGCTGCACCGCTCGCAGGCGCATTCGAAGAACTTGGAGTCAGCCAGATGGTGGCGCCGCGCCTCCGTGCCCCACAGCGGATCCGTGTAGCACACCGAGATGTGAGACCCCGCGGGGATCCCTGAACCAGCGCACAAAATCTGGAAACATGTGGAAACCCACCAGGAACTGAATCATTCTATTTACTGTCGTTACTGTAGAGTAACTAGGAACTCAACGTTTCTGAACAAAATTAAACACATTTTTGATTACTTATGTACGAGCTCTATGAAGACAATGTCCTTGTCTTGAGCTCGCCAGAGTGTCCGCTGATCTGAAGACGTCGCAGTGATCTATGTTTTTTTTTTATATCTGACAGGTTTGGTGTTTGACCACAACTCACCTGATGTTAAGTGACGGTGTGGTCGAAAATGGTAAAGCACACCTAGCCTGGAATGGAACTGGCTCTCAAGTGAGGCTGCCGGAACACACAGTTAGATGCTTGGCGGCAGATTTCCAACTTTCAACTTGAGGGTGGTAGCTAGCCAGTCGAGTACTAGAAAATACTCTACCACCACGCTATGGTTTCCTCACGATGTTTTCCTTCACCGACAGCTCAAGCACATTGTTGGGGTTTGAACCCACGCTCTTCGGCATGCGAACCGACCAAGCTAACCACTGAGCTATCATCGCTATATGTGCTGAAATATTCCTGACACCGTAAAGAAGGACTACAATATACAATATAAATCCTTATTAAACTTTTGTGTAGGTATAGAAATTAGTCAAGTCACCAAAATTGTATCCGAGTGAAGCCGGGAAGGATCGCTTGTAAACAGTAAAAGCTAAGAAGGCATTAACTACAATACTGTATAGGTATGCGCGCTTCTTAAAATCCGCAACCGTTATGTCTGAGGCTTTCTGACGGCACTAAAACTCTAACACTAGGCCAGGCCACTCATCCTATATTGACTTAGCTACTTAATTTTTACTTCAGTGAAAGTTAATGTCACACAACGGCAATCAAAATACTAAAATTAGCAAGTTTCAAGTTTCTTCTAGACAACCGTGCTCCATCGTAGACCGCATCATCGTTTAACATCAGGCAAAATGGCGGGCAAACGCAAGCTTATTTGTAATAAAAAATATTTGTGAATTTTGACGGGTCTTTCTAAATGCCAACAATGTTTTTTTATGTAAAAGTGATGAGACAAACGAGACGCATTCCTGATGGTAAGAGATAACGCTTGTCCATGACCATTGCAGCGATACATAGAACTTTGAGTAGCAAAACGAACAGGATATTGCTGCTTTGGCGCTCATTACTTTATTAAGACTTTCGATGGTTAATCTCAACAGCCCTGTCATTTTGCTAGCTGCAGTACCCTTCAAACCGGAACACAGTAATGTTTACACTGCTTGGCGGCAGAATATGTGGTACAACGCTGGTACCTAGCTAGATGACCTTCTGCTGAGGAGATGTACCACCAAATAAATCTAGCTTCCTTCATCCCTATCCTTGTTTATTCCTTCAGTTCTTGCTGACAATAAATGTTTTACGTTTTAGTGTATAAAAATCAGGCCTCTAGACTCACAATTTCTCCATCTGAAGTAAAACTCTTGTTGCAGTTGGCCTTGCAGTTATGCTCTACCATGGACACGCGATCAAACACTGCCATATATTCTGGTTCCACTAGAGGCACCTCGTGTCCATTTATCTGGAAAATTAAACAATTTTATTTTATTTTTTTACCATTTCATCATATAGAGCAGCCTTTCCCAAAGTGGGCGATAACGCCCCCTTGTGGGCGCTGCAGGCCTAAAGGAGGGCGGTAAGAGACCCAGAAAAAAATGGGGGCGTTGTGTAGAGGCTTGGGGGGTGATTTAGTTATAGTGGTTTTTATGTAGGTGAAAAAATTGGGGCGCTAAAAAATAATTTATTCTCAAAGTGGGCTGTAGACAAAATAAGTTTGGGAACCCCTGATATAGAGGCTACTTACAAAAAAGTTCATAAATATTCTATCAGTTATCTGGTTCCCATAGTACAAGCTTTGCTAAGTTTGGGGATAGTTGGCGCTGTGTGAAATGTCCTACGATATTTATTTATTGTACTTATAATACCTGCAGAATACCGCAGCACCTCATAATTTCCTCCTCATTGAAGATCCCGGCCAGTTTAAAGAACTTCCATATAAAGTCAGCGACCATCTTTTTATCGTTGTCCCATTTCTCGGTCCCGCGGCGGTCCTCGCAGTGCGACTCCAGGGCTTGCAGCTTGCTCCAGAGCGGCGGGTCGTGGTCGCGCTGGTACAAGCACCGGAGCACCGTGATGCACTGATAGTTCGGGTGCGGGACGCCGAAAGTTGAGATGTTAACCTGCAATATTTAGTAACAAATCTTAACATTTTCAGTCAGGAATGGGTGGCTCTTGGAGTTTCTTAAGAAATAAAGAAGAAAATAAGTAATTCTACAATTTCTTCCACTGGCAGTAGACCTTCGCAGCGCTCGGTCGACTTAAGTAACATTGTACTTCCATCGCTTTTCGTCAGTTAAGCTGCCCTATTTTTATTTTGGCGACACAAAGGATATAGACTTGTTACTACAATTCGGATGTTCTTAGTGGCACGCATTTGTTTCCCTCACCTTTTCTCCCCGTTTCTGCGTATAGTGACACTCGGGGATATGGTCGTCCCGAGCGGTGCATTCGCGGGAACAGAACGGCCAGCCGCACTTCTCGCAGCTCACAGTCTTACCCTGCTCCAGGAGGTTGTAGCAGCCCAGACACACTGGCGGAGTCACCTGAAGCATTCGCAGTGCTGTATGTAGTATTGCTATCAGTGAAGTAGCTTGTCCTAGATGGGCCCTGTATCAAATTTCGTCGGGGGGCGCTTCTACCTGACTTTCAATTCATAATCCCACGGGGGCTATGTATATTATTCTTCTGTTGATGATATATTATTATATTAATATGACCCGTATTATTGACACGGCTGATACAGCGGTTGCTACGCCCCAGATTGTTATTCTCAGTTTGTTCATTGTAAATATAGTTTTGAAACTGTTCAGACATACAATCAAAGCAAACTTTTGTTTTGTCTGTCACTCGTACCTAACCAGCCGCCACTTCGTGCTTTTTCACTCGAGATTTTTTTTTTACATTCTGTGTAATGTGATTTTGCATCTTTTGACCTTTTAGAACCCATGGTTGGTTATGGTTGTTGAACCCATTTTATGTACCCCATATTTGTTTCGAAATTATACTAATACTAAAGATGGAACTGTCTTGGTAAAAATTTTATGGCAAATCATTGTCAAAATGTGTGTGTTGTCACTCGTGTTGACTATCAAAAGCTCCGAAATATTTAGATACTAAATCCCACTGCCAGAATGCACAAACTGAAATGCTTTGGCATTACACTTGTAGTTGTGTAGATGATTGACTAATACTTGTTGTAAAATAAAATAAGAAAAGTCCGTGTGTCTTGCAAAGGTACACACACACTACAAACCAAGTGATAATAAAAATGACTTTTAATATTTTAAAAGTAACTATTTTTGTCACAGTATGCACAAACCATATGTCATTCAGTTATTCATCTTCTTCAATACGAATTGATTTCTCACCTGTGCAGGTCCAGTAATTAAAGGTTTCTCTCTCATAATAATATCTCCCGACTTGATATCCCTAGTAGCTTCCAGATACCTCCCGAACTGAGGATCTTCCTTGACCCTGGCCGGTACGCAGACCTGCTTGTGCTGCTTCCAGTGCTGTTTCTGGTGCTCCTTGCTGCAGTAGTGCACAGCCTGGCAGCCGGAGCACTTCTGCACAGCTGGAGCTAGGCATATAGCGCAGATGCTCTGCTCTGGCATTGTTGGTGGATTTAGAAATTCTGTAAGAGTGTAAAAAGTTAAAACTATAGTTGAACATTTAATCACTAAAAATACCTACTTAAGTACTTGTAGCTACTGACGAACATTAGAAATCAATAGAAATCAATTAGAAAACAAGTAACAAAATTAAAAAACCCACGACCCCAGCAGCGCCCCCTTGTGAGTTGTCACCGTAATACCTATCTAAGCACATGCACCAATCAAACCCGAACCCATAACTGAAAACTGCATCAAAATCGGACTAGTAGTTTTGAAGAAAAATATAAAAATGGATTTGCACAAACATCCTCTCACCCCAAACGCATATATATACCGTCTCCGTTCAGTCGTGAGTAAAAAGATTTATTGCAGTTCTTACGAAATAGGTACTTATCGTTTACGTGCTTATACTCGTAGTGTTTAATGTTTATATTTGTGATTGGTCTTTGAAACTAAACATTAGCTAAGGAAGTTGTGATATCAGTTGGGAGTAGAAGTGTTTCATTGCGGCTCCGGGTCCCTAATAGCTTCTTGAAAATCTATGTATGGTATGGTCTATCTATCTATGGTTCTTTCTAAAAAAACATTTTGTATAGTCTGACATGTCCTTTATTTTTATTCTAAATAAGTTTTGACCACACTCCTGCCTGATACTAAGCAGTAGTGCGGTCTATGATAGAGCACCCTTAGAAGAAACCTTATTTACTCTTTTGAAAACATATTGTACTTTATATGAAACACAGATTCCGGCAGAGAGTTCCACAACCTTGCTGTGCGAATGAAAAATGTGGAATCACATCGTTTTGTGCTTGCGTACGTTTGTCTGGCCGTCTGGTGGAATCAAATTGCGCAGTTCAAGTGCACACTTTCCAAAATTTATTCGGGAAAAAACCGAAAAGCTAGCAACTCAATGATGTTCAAAACTTTGAAGCCGAGACTCTAGTAAAGTGTCTCAAGAAGTAATTCGATAGGGATTAGAATTTGCTAACCCGCAAATGGATATGCCCAAACACCTCAGGACAGGCACAGCAATGGGATGCAATAATAAATTTACTGGCAGCTATTAACTGATCTAGTAAGACACACAGGAATCAAGAAGTGTAAGGATTTTACTACAATTTCAATATTTAGCAGATTTTGCTTTATTGCAAACTACAGTGTATTTCATTCGTGACATAAATCACTTCTATTTAAAGACTTTAAATGCACGAGTGTTTGACGTTTTGCCAAATGCATATTGCTGTAAAATTAATACCATATTGGTCCAGAAATATATAAGTCGGCTCACATTCTTTAAACAGTTCATTACACAAGACAAAAATCAAAACATCGCAACAGGTTTCTACAGTAGATAATTATAATTACCACTTATACCTACATAATTATGTTTAGTCAAAATCAATGTAAAAGGAAATATAACCAAATGATAATAATACTCATCTTTTGATATTTAAGTACTTTTAACGGGATCTTATAAAAATAAGAATTCTCTTTTATTCAATTTTAATATATCACTAAGGGGAAAGATGAATTCGTACTCACCCTTTCAAATTATTTGTTTATGTCTGACACACATTCAGATGAAATAAAAAAATTTCACAAACAATTTCGTATTAAAACGAGCAGCAGTGCCGGCGGGCGCGCGTTGTGGTGTAAAAATAGCCGACGATTCCGCGCATGCGTTGAAACTTTATACTGCACGGAGTCCCGGCGCGCCTTCAGCTTTTGAAAGAGCCATTGTCTTGAAAGACATTGCTTATGCGTTTTTGAAGCGATAATTACTCAGTGGTTAACACGGTCGGGTCGCACGCCGAAGGATGCGGGTTCAACTTCAACAATGACTTGAACAACTTAAATTGCCGGTGAAGGAAAACATCGTGAGGGAAGCATAGCGTGGTGGTAGAGTATTTTCTAGTTCTCGGCTGGCTAGCTACCACCCTCAAGTAGAAAATCTCCCGCCAAGCAAGTGTTCCGGCAGCCACAATTGAGAGCCAGTTCCATTCCAGGCTAAGTGTGCTTTACCATCTTCGACCACACCGTCACATAACATCAGTTGAGCTGTAGTCAAACATCTAGCATGACCATTAAAAAAGATTTAGCTAGACTTTTAAGTAATACCGTAGGTTAGATAATTATGCTTGTATTACATTCATAGCTCATGCCTGCTGGGGTAGCATATCTATTTATGCTATCTACGTAAACATATTTCTTTTAAGTAAGCGTGCTCATCTAGACTGAATTCTTATCTAAGTATCTAATTGTTGTCTAGGTAGGTACCACCACAGTAGCAGATACAATCTGCCGCCAATAAGTAGTGTGTAAACATTACTGTGTTCCGGTTTGAAGGGTACTGCAGCTAGCGAAATTACAGGGCTGTTGAGACTAACCATCGAAAGTATCAAAGTAATAAGCGCTTAAGCAGCGATGCGAGTTAGTTTTGTTACTAAAAGTTCTGGGTACGGCTGCAATGTTCATGGATAACCATATCTCGCCACTCGGAGAGCGTTTCGCTTATGTCGTTACTTATATATAAATATATTTGCACATCGAGCTGTAATACATATTTGTGTATATATTTTTTCTGAAAACTCGAAAACGGCTGTAACGATTTCGGTAAAATTTACTATACAAGGGTTTTTGGGGGCGAAATATAGATCTAGTTATGTCTCAAAACGCATTATTCCGAACTTTCATTAGACAATGAATTTTGCATACACCGAGAGAAGCTTGGTCGCCCGGGTATTGAAATTTGAAATAAAAAATCTTTGGTTTCAAAATTTTATTAAAAATTAGTTCACTTAAAGTAATATTAATAAAGGCAATATAAAAATAATGAACGCCGTAATTGTCTTTTAGTGAAAGGAATGAATAAACAATAAAGATCACGAAGAAGAATTAATAATATTAAAT
Source organism: Biston stratarius (assembly GCA_950106695.1). Taxonomy (NCBI): domain Eukaryota; kingdom Metazoa; phylum Arthropoda; class Insecta; order Lepidoptera; family Geometridae; genus Biston; species Biston stratarius. The sequence goes on along the minus strand of OX467110.1, from coordinate 13,464,956 downwards.
AATGAAGATGGCAACAAGGGAATACAATAATAAGTAATAAGAAAATAATTTAGTTTTAAATTTAAGAAGATCACAAAACTTATGAGATTTAGAAAACAAGTAAGTATACATATATACATAAATATAGTCCATTGAAAAGTTACATTTTGTGTTGCATATTTCAGAGGACGCAATTTAATTTATTTGATGTGTAGGGGGGTTAGTATAAGCTTAATTTCAAGTTTGTGGGGTCATCACCTTTGTCCCCCAGCCGCCATCTTAGAAAAAGGGGTGCAAAATGTTTTCGCCCCTATTCTCGTAAACTAGCAACCCTACAGAAAATTTTATAAGATATTATTGGTAGCAAATTAAATTGTCTACAACTTGATTCCTAATACTTTTTATCGTTAAATGGAAAATAAAAAAGTTATAAACAAATGTAACTGAAAATTTTTGAACAAAATAATGTCTTATAAAATTTTCTGTAGGATTGCTAGTTTACGAGATACAGCGATAAAACCTTTTGCACCCCTGTTTCCACGATGGTGGCTGGGGGACAAGAGTGGTGACCCCACAAACTTGAACTTAAGCTTATACTAATCACACATCAAAAAAATAAAATTGCGTCATCTGAAAAATGCATGCTAAGGCCTAAAAAAATTAACATTTTAATGGACTAATAGGCAGTCCACGCGGAACGCTATCGCGACGACAGATATTTATCCGAAAGTGCAAAAATCTATTTTTATATAATATTACTTGTTACTTTGTACTTTAAATAAAAAGATGCAATATCTTAAGTACAAAATAAAATGTTCAGCTCTGCCTTAAGCGGAGATCCAAAAGCGAACGGACTATAAGCAATTAAACAGTTAACTATAAATGTTGTTACAGAGTTTTAATAAAGTAAGTACAATAAAAAATAATACTTAGTTGGTTTACATTACTTTTTCCTAACCGTATACAAGAGAGAGTAATTTAAAAACTAAAAACTAATCAATGTACATTTTAAAACATTCCAAAAAGTTGGAACCTTCACAAAAAACATAATTTATAATAGCAACCAATGAGCATATGTAATTATACAATTTTGCTCAAACCATTTAGAAAAAAATACTAAAATCCATTGCTGAAAAAAAAACGGGTCGGATTGAGAACCGTCTTTTTGTAGTCGGTTAACAAAATCTCCGAAAATCTCTATTACTCGCTGTTTCTGTGAAATGGAACCAGATGGCGCTGACCAGGCTTAAAACACACATACACTTAACTTATACGCTTCCCATTTTTTCCACCCATTTCTTAGCAAACTACCTTCAAAAAACCACTTTGATTTCCACATTAGTTAACAATAAAAAATCAAGTTTCTCACAAGCAATCTCCCAACTGTCATTACCGAAGTTCATGAAATCTTGCCAATAATTTGTTCCCAGGTCTTTATCTTCTTCAAGGCCTCCCTGGCCGCAGATGCCATGAGGCCTTCAGACGACTGGCGCGGCTCGAAGCCCAAGATAAGTGCTGATTCAGTTAGGTAGCTCACGATCTGGAGGCAATGGAAGATTCTTTAATATAAAAAAAATGTCTTTGACAAAGATTTCATAAGTAAAGAAGATCCGTTCAAATATTTACTACCCACGTCAAGTATGGAAACTGACGTGGTTTTGTCACGTTTTTGTTTTACTTACTCACGTTTAAATATATCGGATACTCCGACTATAGTTTCGGCCACACACGGCCTTCATCATGGAGACAAAGCTGTAATATTATATAAAGAATATACTTATAATAATTTTCACTACGTTTCACTCCTTAACTACGGTGGCTGTTTCCAAAAAAGTTTACGTGCGTTTGATTTCCCACTAGAGAGGTGTATTTGCGCACACTACTGGTAGGATTGCCTCCTTGCCTCTTTTAGCCAATAACGGTGTGTTCCGGCAGCCTCACTTGAGAGCCAGTTCCATTCCAGGCTAGGTGTGCTTTACCATCTTCGACCACACCGTCACTTAACATCAGGTGAGTTGTGGTCAAACACCAAGCCTGTCAGCTATAAAAAAATAAAAATAAAAATTACTGAGGCAATTCTTTTTCCGGCCAAGCGTGGAATGGGGAACGGCTCTCTTCACTTTATAATTAACACCAGGTGCCAATCGACCATTAAGAACCTTGAAAGTAAAATCCCCTTGCGTACCTCTTTGAGCCTGGTCCGCAAGTTTTCCTTGGAAATGGCTTTCTTCTCGAAATCCCTCGTGGTGAGGATCATGAGCGGCGCGTGCAGCTCATATAGCGTGACTCCTGGAACACGCGACAACAAAGATACATTCACAAATAGTAAAAATGACTTTGCTTAAAAAAAGATCTTATTTTGGGAGAAAACGACCTACTGTTAAACGCGTTTTTTATGGTTGACAGGCAAGGTATTTAACCACAGGCCAACTGATGTTACGTAACGGTGTGGTCGAAGATAGTAAATACCTAACCTGGAATGGAACTAGCTATCAAATGAGGCTGCCGGAACACGTTATTATAGCTAGTCAGTCAAGTACTAGAAAGTGCCTTAACATCACGTTATGATTTCCCCATGATGGTTTTCCTTCACCGGCAGCTAAAGCTCATTGTCAGAATTTAAACTCATACCAAAAATGGGGAAAAAACTGATTTTGAAAGAAAAAAATTTTAATTTTAAAATTTGGCGACTTGAACACATAATTACGTTTATCATCGGGTCTTAATCGCGCACAAAAACAAAACTTTTTCATAGCATTTTGTGTGCGATTAATACCCGGTGCTAAACATAAATAAACGTATATCTGTTATATTAAAAACATGATTTTTACGCTTTAGCACGATAATTCTGTTTCATTTAGTTCTGACGATATCGCTTACTCTATTGCTCAGACAAACTTACCTCTGAGTCTGGAATATCCCGGTTCAATAACGTCAAACACTTTCATCAGATCCCGACAGATCTCTATCTTCCTGTTGAGCTGGTGGTCCGGCATTTCGTGTATCATGTACCTGGAACCAGTCCATATTCATGAATCTCAGAGTAACGAGCGCAATCCATTGCCACACGTGACTACAAACTGTTAAAGTTACAAATGTATTGGTATTGTACTCGTAAAAATCTAACTGGCTTTCAACTAGGCTCCGTAGATACAAGGCAATAAATGTAAGAAAGACACACTGGCAGAATAGGGTTCCCTAGCAAGCCTGCCACCGCCACAAAAATCTACTCTACTTCTTTTCTTCTTTTTCATATAAAAGTAATGAGACGAACGAGACGCTCTCCTCGTGGCAAGAGAGAACGTCTGTCCAAGGCCATTGCAGAGATACACAGTATTTTGAGTAACAAAACAAAGTCCAGGACACCGATAATAATTTGACGCTCATTACTTTAAGACTTTCGTTGGTTAGTCTCATCAGCCCTGTAATTTCGCTACCTTCAAACCGGAACACAGTAATGTTTACACACTACTGCTTGGCGGTAGAATATCTGGTCCTGCGTTGGTACCTGCCTAGACGACCTTTTGTTAAGGAGATCCAGTTAAGTGAAACCACCTACTAAAGAGACAAAGCTATGAATATGTTGATCAAGCTGTAAATCTGACTTTAAGGGGCAACTAATGATAACGTTTTAGGAATGGGACGCCTAATAACTAAAGCTTTCAATAAGATAAGAATGGGGAATGAGGTTCACCTGTGTGACACCAGCTTGAAGTACCAGTTTGACGCCCTAGTTCAGTCTAGAGGCGCGCTTGGAGGTTTACAGGCAATGACACTTTGGTCAAGTCTCTTCTGCAAAGCCTTGAGCATCGACGTAAGGTTCCCTTTCTATCGGTTTTCTACTGCACAGCGAGGACGTGGTACTCTTTGTCGGATTCTGTGTTTCCCGAAAAGTATAATATAGATGTATTTAAATCAAGACTAAGCATGTTTCTTCTAGATAATCCATCCTAGACAACATCGTTGAGTAACACCAGGCACTTGAACTTGAACTTGCTATGCTTGCATGAGAGCGTCTCGTTTGTGTCATTACTTTACCATAAAAAATTGTTACGTACTGCGTGACTTTTCCGTAGAGCTGGCTGAGCGAGTGCTTGGCGGAGAGACACAGGTAATGTCCGGCGTGAAGCACGTTGCGGTACTTGTACAGGAAGTCCTCGAACCCGCGCACGTCGTTCGCGTCGATCTGATCGTACTCCTCCGTCAGCCTGCGCCAATTAAATATAGATACATAATGTCAGAGGTCACCACAACCGTTAGGTCCTCGTTGTCAGTTAGCTTCGGCAGTCCATCATTCCGAATAGTCATGACTCTCATTCGTGAACAGCTGAATATAAAACAGCTTAAAGAGAGAGTAACTTCATGCTCACCAACAACTCTTATCTTTGCTTGGAATTTTCTGATGTTAGGCGAAAATGTAGAATTGTACAGTGCCAATGCATCATCCACATCAGCTTCTTGGAAATAAGCGTGCTCTTATATCCTAGAAGCTGATGCGCATACGACTTAAGAATTCCAATTCACCTGAATTCTCAAAAACTCAAAAAGGTAGTTAGCCGGCTTAGTCTAGTTTTAGAGAAATTATATCGCTTTTTCAACTCCTGGCCGTTCCATAAGTATGATCCGTAAGTAAAACAAAACCTACAAAAGGCAAAGAAGGTCACCCTGAACACAGTAATGAAATGAGTAAAATCCCACCTACCATCTGCTTTGCCGATGACTATACAGTAAAACAATTTTTTTGTTTTTGGGTAAAGAACATCTGATCTGTTACTAATATTGTTCTTCAACATTGTTAGCGCCAAGTGACGCATTGTTCACCTGATGTAGCTGATACATACAGGGGAGATTTCAGTCTCCTTAAGAGCTGGAAGGTTCACCTCTTGAGCAGCAGCTGTACGGCCGCGGCCGGCATGGTGTACCCGCAGACGCCGTCGATGCAGCGCCAGGCGGCGTCGCTGTCGAGCGGCGCGGTCGACAGCACGCGCCCGCCGCACTTGGGGCAGCGGAACGCAGACGCGACCGTGCCCAGCTCCGTGGGATCGGAACACCGGGCGCACGCGCACTCGAAGAACTTGCTGTGCTTTATGTGCTCGCGTCGTTTTAGGGTACCCTGCGAAAACGAATCACATCACACAATTTTTAATATTATAAAGGCGAGAGTCTGTGTCTGGTACGTATATTACTTTGAGCTGTCTTAGCTCACTGAATTTGTGTGTGGGAATGGAGCTTATTCCTTTTTTGCCAAGAAAAACCCTTCATGAATACCACTGGCTCCGGCGGAAGTAAGGAGGTTATGTGGAACTGTTCAAAGTGACGGCTTACCCACTAACCTTGGGGTATTTTTGCTTGGCCCCTATATGTCTGGGCTACTGGAACGCTTTTTGCGTCGTCCGTGAGATAGATTATAACCTGGATTAATACATAGTAGACTATTTTTTTTTTCTGAATAAAAGATATATCCTGCAGGATATCAGCTGAAACCGCGGAGCGCAGAAGATCGAGTTCATTAACGTACATGTCTTTTCTTACAAATGAAAGCAACTGCTATAAAACTTGCAGTGTGTACAGCAGAGCGATATAAGGCGTTCCTGCTGGAGCGTCAGTAAGTATCTCTCACCTGCAGTGTGTACGCGTAGCAGAGTGATATCAGGTCTCCCTGCCGATGCGGCACGGAGGCGCGTATGACGAGAGGGCGGCCCGGCGCGCGCTCCGCGTCCGTATGCGTGGTCGACGGCGTGCAGTCGTGCGCCAAGAGATAAGCGACGTCGTACAGTGCGCGAGCGTTTGCGCCGCTCCCACCTACTTCGAACGCGTTCACCTAGAGTAACACTTTTTAATAAATAAAGTGCATTTGGTACGAATATAAGCAGCCTATACAAAATAAAAAAACGAAATCAAGCGCGCCGATGCGTTCTTACAGCTGAACACTGAAGACTGTATCTAAATAGTGTAAACGCAATAGTAATACAAAGTCGCTGTCCGCATCTGTCTGTCTCTCCGCTGTCCTAATAATTTATGTGCATATACGCCCGCATTCGTGCTACTTGTGAAAATGTTGACGCTCCTATTCATATCAACTCTGTCAGTGGGGATCGATCTATATTCACGTCTTTTTCTTGTTGGGATAGCTGAGGAATCATGTCTGATACAGATCTTTCTCTTGAGAGTTTTCCTAGATGCTCTTTGATTACGAGTCAACTATCTTAACTCAAAGAGCTCGTATATCATTCATATCTCTGATAAAAATAATATAGTTTACCTCCAAGATCCCGCAAACAGTGTGTATTTCATCGGTCTGGTAGTCCAAGTTCCACTTCTTCATCCGCTGCACGACGTGTTTCTCGTTGATGGGCCAGATGTCGCCTCGAGCGCGCCGCAGCGCGTTGTGCGCTTCCATCGCAGACAGGGCTGCCCATTTCTTGGGGTTGCACTTCTTTAGGAGTAAGCATCTGGCACAAAATAACCAATGGTTCAACAAGCAAATTAAGACTTTTTAAGATGTTTGCAGTTGGTTTAGATCAATTTTCATTATGATTCACGGGCTAGATGTTTGACTACATAACTCGGTATGGTCGAAGATAGTAAGTATATATTCTCATGTCGGCCACAGGACTAAATAATAAACATCGAGAAGAAACCGTAGCATGATGATAAGGTACTTTCTAGTACCTACTCGGGTGACTAGCTACCACCCTCAACTTGAAATTCTGCCGCCAACACCCAGGCTAGGTGTGTTTACAATCTTTGACCACACCTATAATTAACATCAAATGAGCTGTGGTCATACACAAAACCCCATTTTAAGAAACGGCATGAGCGAATTTGTTCGACGATACTGTTGTTCTGAGCTTCGTGTAACTTGATAGCATTATAAATTCAATACAAACCGAATATGAACAAATCCAAGTGTTATTTAAATGTGGGAATCGCGAGCCACCATTTGAGGCAGACTATTAGTAGTACAAACATATTAGACCCTTTAGAAAACGCCCCAAAATAAATTACCAACAGCGGGTTTAATAAGTATGGTAGATGTAAGATTTATTGCCCGATTAACGAGGAGCGGTTCTACGATGTGTTTTGATAGTATTCCTGGTATTATTAACAAAGTAATATACTTTATCTGAAGGCAAACGTAAATATGTCTCAATCTGACTAATACAATATAGTAAGAACATAAATCTATTGGCAGTTCTATTTTTGGAAGCTGATAAAGCCGAGAGGGGGCTCAGCATCTGTGAGTAGTTCTCAGAAATTTCAAATCCATGCTGTAAAACGTATTGTAAGCGTATTGGTAATCCCATGAAAATCTCTGGGATTTAGCGTGTGTCGTACATGTTTTGAGATCAGTTACCGGTATGTTATAATTATTCATGATTAAACTAAAAAGAACCAGACTTCAAGATAAACAAATTAATGTTTATGAAAAATTTTCGTTTTATTTATGCGGGATTACTCACGTTTAATTTTATCGGAAACTCCGACTATAGTTTCGGCCACATCCGGTGGCCTTCGTCATGGGGACAAAGCTGAGACAACGCGCGCGCGGCCTCGTCTTACTTCAGCGTGCGTAGCAAGCGTGCGTGCGTTTAGGGTGCGAAGCTAGACGAGGCCGCGCGCGCGTTGTCTCAGCTTTGTCCCCATGATGAAGGCCACCGTATGTGGCCGAAACTATAATCGGAGTTTCCGATCAAATTAAACGTGAGTAATCCCGCATAAATAAAACGAAAATGTGTCAAGACCACGTCAGTTTCCATAATAGTTTATGAAAAAGTTATGAGATCAGCAAAACACTCTGCCGATCGTAACATAGTCTTTGTTATGCTGAAACGAGCCATTGGTGCCACATGCTGGGTTCAGGACGACGTCTTATGCGTGGAGCTACCGGGGAAGAAAACATCGTGAGGAAACTATAGCAAGGTGGTAGGGTACTCTCTAATACTTCCATTCCAAGCTATGTGTGTCTCATTTTCGACCACACCGTCTCATAACATCAGATGAGCAGTGGTAAAACACCTAGCATGTAAACCATTAAAAAGTTGACATTTCAACATATCGAGGCCGTTTTTGTTTCGCGAACAAAATTTTGTCCGCATGCCAAAAAACATAGTTTACTTACAATACGCATACTACTGTGCTCTGTTACGATTATTTGTAACGTTTACGAAGACGGTGACGGTCACTACAAATAATATATTACTGACCTAATGGATAATCTCTTAGAAATCATACATTTTGTCTATATTCTAAGTAAACCTTACCCGAATCTGAATCAGACCTGCTTTCACAAACTGTCCCACTGCTGCGCGCGGGTCTCTTCTCATTGTGAGTTGAGCAAAGCCGTAGACTACCACGCTGGCCAAATGCAGGTAAGCAGACTTCACACATCTACGAAATATTTTTTCCTCACGATGTTTTCCTTCACCGTTTGAACTCAGCAGCAATAAGTACATAAAATAGCTTAGCTTAGTCCTCTAGATCGTAGTATTCATCTAAAGTATCTAATACCTACAACTTTTTGTGTTTTCCTTAATACAAAATATAAGAAAAAAAACCTAACCGTAACGGCATCAAAGCTTGATAGGAGTCTCTCAAATCTTCCAAGTTAGAGTAGTCAGGCGGAACGGCTTTCAGAGTGTCGCACTCTTGGGTCGAATGGCCTGTGGCGGAGCCCTGCCCGGGGCACGACGTGCTGCACATCGGCCATTTGCAGCTTGAACACCTGTGGATGCCACAAACGTGACGGCTGGTGGTACAGTAATGTAGGTAACTATTTATGTAAATGTAACGCCTGTCCATGACCATAGCAGCGATACACAGAACTTTGAGCAACAAAACAAAATGTACAAAACCACGTCAGTTTCCATTGTAAAGTATACACAATCGGACGGTAATGACGCTTATTCGCTAAAGCTTGAGAGTCAATTCGACTAGTTAGCAATAGCAGGCGATTAGAAAGTTGGACGAATAAAGCTCAATCGACTCATTCAAACAAAAAACAGGATAATAATAACTATACTGATTACTCTTCTTCTTTTTTCTAAAAAATAATCAAACGGACTATATGACACCACAAAAAAATTACGAATACTTATGTTTTTGTATGATGCTTACTTGGCCAAGTTAGTGTCGTCTAATTCTCGATAGCACCCGAGGCAGATGATGACGCAGCCAGAGCACGGCCCCACGGCTATCGCAGGCTCTTCCACAATCACCTCGCCTGCCCTGATATCTCTGGCTGCTACCAGATACCTGAAGTGGCAGCAAATTGTGAAATGAGTGATCGAAATACAATCTTGTCACGAAAGAATCCGATAATGGGAGCTCTTATTTGGAAAACAGTCTGACCATGTTTACGCCAAGAAGAGCTTAAAAATGGTCATGATGAAAAGAGATATCTTTGAGTATAATAAAGTGCTTTAGAGATACATAACCTAAGTAGGTAACTAGTGACTGATATTAACATCTAAAATAAAATCTAACTTATCGGTGAAACTGCGAACGGTGACACTAACCTGCCCATAACCTCAGAATGCTTTACTTCGTAACATTGCTTTTTCTCTACAAGCTCCGGAACGGGAACTTCTGTGTCTTTCACTTCCGGTGCATCTTCGATGATGTTCTCCTTGTTCCGCCCACCTTCCCCTTTCCCTTTCTTCTTTTGCTTTAAACAAAGAAAATCTTTATCACTTCACAGAAACACAAATCTCATCGAAAGTGTCTCCGGAACAGAGAGGCAGAAAGCAGCTTACACAAAATATACATCGTAACATGGGCGTCCCTCGCGCGTGGCTGGAAGCCACCTCGGAGACAGTTTTTATGAATGGGGAGACGCCTCTTCCGAATAAACGGGAAATGTACACTGAGGTGACGTGTGAATTATTATGAATGGATGTTCGGCCGGTAGGCGGTGCCGGAGTCTAGGATTATTTCTGTGCGCCACTTGACGCGCTGTGCCAATGGCTCGCTGTAAAAATCCGTTTCATAACCCTGCCAATGATTTATACGACCGTGAAATCACAAATGGCATAGGTTAAGGCTAGACCACACCAGCTAACAGTAATGACGAGCTTTTTTAAGTCCAACCCTTTTTATACATCCGAGTGACTCATTCTTGAGCTGCGGGAAGCTCTCTACGTTTATTAACATGATCTCCATCGAAGTCGTTGCTCATTGCCCATTTTATAGAATCGAATATATCAAACAATAGATTTATAATCATAATATTTATCAAAAATCGAAAACACTCATAGAACTCAGAATTTATCGCATCGACGTCTACGTGCGTTTAGAGAAGACATAATCGTTAGAATTTATATTGCGCGTAAGCTTGAAATCATTCCATCTAGTCCAGTCTTAACCTTACTGAATTCCTATGAGATTGGAGCGGCTATCGTTATTTTATATCACCACTATTTCGATTCGAACCGATTCCACTTCGGCGAATATCTTAATCAAAAATAGTATCTATAGATGACCAGATACTAAGCCACGGATAGAGATGAACGTACCTATTTAGTACGTACTGCAGTTAAAAGGTATTATTTCTATCAAGCACGTAATCTGGGAACCGTCAGAGCCGAGGGTTCCAACGAGGTCGAGAGAGCACTTGTGGTAATAAACGGAGAGTTATATCCCAACATATCAACAGTATAAACAATACTCCGCGCACAGACATTAACGGAATTTAGATGAACTCTGTAATCTACGACAACATGCAAAAATAACTATGAACGATACTAAAAAGCGCTCTCAGATCGATTTAATGTGTTATATTTTGGGGTAACCAGAAACCATTTTTAAAGGTCAAAAAAATGTGTCAGGTCAGTAGGGACCTATACGTCATTTAAAAATGAGAGATTCTTGTAAGCCATATTTTATGAAATTGAAAATATTGACATGTCAAAGTCTGTACATACATGAGATAGAGCTTTATTCATGATGAAAAATTTACATATGTTTAAATACATGTCGTCTAAACGTCATCATAATGTCAGAATGCCGTACATAGCACCGCACTGTACAATAAAAGTGTATTTGGAATGAGACCAGTATATTTGAAGTGTATTTGGAAGGTGGAAAATTTATAACCATTTGCTAAAATCAGTGGTGAATTTGAAGAGCTTTAAGGGAAAATTATTTTCGACTACAAAAAAAAAATGAAAAAAGTAATAATTGAAAATCTTAATTATAAAATTGAATACTTTTTAATGAACTAAAATTATTTTGTAAAATAGAATCTGTATTGATATATGACATGATATTATTTCAAATTAAATTAAAATATTATATGCCTTTAAAAGGCGAGACTGTTTTGTACTTTACATGTATAATTATTTTAATATTTTAATGTGTTTCGCGGTTTATGATAAATGTTTCTGATTTCTGAACGTGTATTGTGTGTATTTCGAAAAGCAATTCCTAACAAATATATACATGGATAATTGTAATAGAGTTAGTCTGGTTTTAGATATAGCCCAGATTTTAGATCATAATTCTATCACATTTCAAATGCAGCAAAATCATTTACGCAAAACTAAGATCTATTCAATTTGAAAATAAATAGCTTTTCGATCAACAAAATAATAAACGGCTGTAATCAAAAATATTTCAAATCTGAGCGTTCTAGAGAGTTTGTCGTCGTATTACTAATGTTTAATTTATTTCCGTTGATTCATTCCACATTTTAGAATGAATATTTTATTTCACAGTTAGTTTCATTCCGTCAAAAATTCTTTAAGCAACAGGCTATTTTTGTCTTGGTATCTGACAAAAAATACACAATCGAAATGTTGGTCTCTGGGCTGGTTATTTCTGTTGGTATCATTGCGATCGTCCGCATCATTTTGTATTATTGTTGGCGGACATTTGTTTTAACTGATGTTATAAAATATCCTCAGCTAACCCGGAGATTCTCTATGTTGTCTAGTTCTCTAGTTTATTGTTGTTATAGTTCGTTCTAGACGTTTGGACGGAGATCAAATTGTGTTTTTTGTAAGAGTTAGCGTATCGTCATTCATTTTAGAATGGGTAACCGTTTGATCTTTGTTTATGATTTTCAATTTTGGTTATATTTGGTACTTGACCTACATATTTTACATATATATCAAATAAAACCATAATTTCGACGACCTTTGTAATGCGACGATAGTGCATCTGCAGCCCCGATATCGATTCCTGATCGGGTATATGTTTTAATTGTGCTTGTGACATTTGTTTTGATATGTTCCATGGTATCTTCAACGACGGTATGTTTTTAGGGCAGAAAATAGTTATTACAAGGCTGATGCCTTTAATTTCAATTTTAATTAACGGAAAAACATTTTACGAGTTTTGATGTCTGATATTACGTTGTTTGACTACATTACATTTCTCATAAAATGTCATCTTACGCGCAGTTTTCATAATTTTTATTTTAACTCTCAAACAAATATGATGGGCTCTATTAATTTTTATGGGCTTTAAAATTACTGTCACATATCCCATCAAGCTTTTATTTATCACAACTGTATATCTACGTCGCTTGGCACAGGATCATAGTCCGCATTGGCACACTTATCATTGCTATCTTCCGTTACGCCGTAAACGCCCTTTCACAGTCTATAAAGCATCAAAACTCGTATTGAAAGCATCATGCTTGTCTGCTTCGTGTTATTCGCAAACGCCACTTGTTTCTGTGATTTTCTTGTTGATTGCCTGTTAAACACTCCAAGTGCTGACAACGAGGCTTAAAACAAACTGTGTATCCGACATTTCGTGAAACCTTCTAAAAGACGTAATTAGAAAAGAGTTACGAGGCTCTTCCCGGATTATGGAATGGGCGTGCGTAAAGAATATTTTTTTCACTCATTAAAGTGTTTAGCGAAAGATCAGACGTATGATTGATTTACAAGCTTCATAACGAATATACGATAACACCTGTACGAGCAGTGAGTAGCTAGATTTCCAAGCAAAGTTTACATATTATGTACTAACGTAAACAAACGTTTCCGAAATATTATAGAGAAGGGCTGTCAAAAGTGTTTCATCTTTCAGCCCATGTGATAGACTTCATAATATTTATGCTGTTCTGTCGTCAATATAATACAAGATTGATTTTATCAAACAAACTATTAAACTATGACATTTTATTTAGACACATTTTGACATCTTGAAGACGAGAAGACAGGCTTAAAAGTGTAGGTGTAGCTATTGATTGTGTTTGGCTCCCCGGATTAGCCCTGTTTTATAAGCCGTCCCCAGCTGGGCAGGGACTTCTTCCCATTGTGAGAAAGATAAGGCGACAGTTCACTACCCTGGCCAAGTGTGGGTTGGTAGACTTAATTCATCACGATGTTTTCCTTCACAGTTTGAAGTCAGCAGCAATAATTGCATAGAAATTAAATTAATAAATCAACCCTGGCTTCCAATATGGAGGCATATTGGAAGCCAGACCGTGCCGCAACTAGGTTCGGTTACCTAGTTGGGGCACCATCTGGCTTCAGCTTTTGGGCCCTAACAACTTTAAATGTTGTTCTATTTTTTTGGGTTTCAACGTAATTTTTGTATAAACGAATATGTTTATATATATGTATATGTTTATTAGGTTATAAAACTAATGAGACAAACGAAACGCGATAGTAAGAGATAGCGCATGTCCACGATCATTGCAGCGATACACAGAACTATGAGTATCAAAATAAAGTCCAGAGTATCACTGCTTTGGCGCTCTTTACTTTCGAGACTTTGATGGTTAGTCTCTACAGTCCTGTAATTTCGCTAGCTGCGGTACCCTTCAAATCGGCACACTGTAATGTTTACAATCTGTACAATTTTGTTGGTATTTTCTGTGTATAGTTTCATTCTTATAAGTTTAGGTTGCATAAAGTTTGTAGGTATATTTTTTTCGGTAGTGACCGACCCGACTGTCTGAGCTGTCACCACCAGCTAACGTCCATCGACAGATCGGTCGAGCTCGGCCCCCACTCTAATAATACATCCACTACCACATTATAAGAGCGTTTACACAAAGGCGATATTCGAGCATATTCCGGGACTTCCCTTTCTTATGGTTATCAAATTATAATCAAACTAAATTTGAATTGTATAAACTGCATTGAATTGATATTGTACCCGTTCCTATCATTTATTTTAGACTTTTTAAACAAAGGTGGACTCTTTTTAAGTTGGACAGACGATCTAATAAAGACCGCAGGAACGCGCTGGATGCGAGCCGCTTCCAACGGGTATTTATGGAAGTCAATGGGAGAGGCCTATGTCCAGCAGTTGACATCCTACGGCTGATATGATGATGATGATGACGAACTTATTAACTGTAAAGATGAATAGTTTGTTTGATGCTTTTGTCACTATATAGACAAATGGTTGTCAAACCATACCTTGATTATTTAAATTTCTGAAAATTGTTAACTAATACGCACATATTCGAACCGAGCGTTAAGTCAGATTTGTGTGATGGGAGATACGTTGATACAGATTGGGATGTTGGCAAATTGACGACGGTAGTTTAATCCAAAACACTATAAGGTTATACACCATACAATTCGTTTCAGAGCACCTCTACATCACACATCACCAGCCGTAGGACGTTTAGCCAATACTCGCCACGTTTGGCATGCAGGTTGGCGAGCGCAGTTAGGTGTGATTGTTCAAGGAAAACGCTGCTGCTCATCTTCCGGATTACATCCCTTCGCCGACTCTTACGGCAACCACGGGTAGAGAGGGTGGGGTACTATTCTTACGCTGGCACCACCACGCCAGAGCACTACTATCTGACAAATATTGAAAATTCTTAAACGTATTTATCTGTTTTATATTTATTTTATGCACTATTCATACCAGTTGAAAAACATGCAAACACAAATTTAAATAAACCCAAACTGGACAATTTAGCTTATAAATAAATATAGTAGGACATTAAACACAGCGCCATCTGACCCCAAATTAAGCAAAACTCGCAAATAAATGATAGAATATTTAAATCCTTTAAAAAAAAAAAAAAAACATATAATATAAACAGAACATCCGCAGACACAGAACAAACATTTGTTTATATGACAAAATGTTTCTTTTACAGCTCTTACAATACAATATAACTTTATTATACACTATACATATTATAACATAATATATATATATATATATATATATACATATTATAACATAATATATATATATATTATGTTTAATGTTATTAATTTTTATAAAATATAAAAATTAAAAACAAAAAAAAATTAAAAAATACAACAGAAATAAATAAATGGTGTACAAGAGCGGCCTTATCGCCTAGAGCGATTTCTTCCAGACATCTCAAAGTAATGAGCGCCAATTTGGCGATACCCTGGACTTTGTTTTGTTACTCAAAGTTTTGCGTATCGCTACAATGCTCATGGATAATTGGACAGGCGTTATCTATTACCATCAGGAGAACGCAACGGCCCGATCGTCTCATCACTTTTACATTAAAAAAAGTAATAGAAGTACCTACTTCGCGGATTTTTTTATAGTCTTTAGCTTCTTTAATATTTTGTGTGAGTTTTATATCTCTAACGTCAGCATCTGCATCACATCCTGTGACATTCCTGACAGTAAACGCGGTGTAAACCGCTACCACCTCTGCAGAACGACTGCAATAAATGTATATCTGGACCAGAATGCGACATCAAACAAATGAAGAATGGAGAAAACGTTAAACTACAGTCAGAATACAGCGACAGTATTTGCGTCACATTTAGATTTTTATAAAAGAACTACAAGAATAAATTTAATATCTTACAACGGTTTGAATTAAACCTAACTAAAAATGGAGAACAAAATATGAATGTCAAAGTGCTTCATAAATGTCTAAATCATGCTATGCCGTACCACGTTGTAGTATGATGTAAATTGAAGTGAAGTGTAAAATGGGGTTGGAACACCGGACGGCGACAAAGGTTTTTTTTTAAATATTTTATAAAGAGCAGTATACAGGTAAATGGTAAGCCTGATGATATGCTCACCACTACCGATATCTTTACGTTGTTACTCCGCGGAAAAACTTCCGCAGGAAGGTCCCCCATATAAATATTGCCCTGGTTGTGCCGGCGTAAGAATAGTACTCCACCCTCTCTACCCGTGGTTGCCGTAAGATTCGGCTAAGGGATGTAATCCGGAAGATGGGCAGCAGCGTCTTACTTGAACAATCACACCTAACTGCGCTCGCCAACCCGCCTGCCAAACATGGCGAGTATTGGCAAAACCCCTCCAGGAGGAGGCCTATACCCAGCAGTGGATGTCCTATAACTGATGATGTAATTAAAATATCAACCCACAAGTAGGAATATGCATTGTTTTATTTGTTATTTACGACATTTGCGTAGAAGATGCATCGCATTGCCAACTTCGTCCACGACATAAATAGCTGAACTTGTCATTTCTCCCAGCCTCAAGGGCTCAAAATTCAGCCGCACGGTTAGTTATATTCCGCCTAATTATGACTAATGATCTCTCGTGTGTTATGAGCTTTAATTTGTCTTGTCGCTGGATAGTAAATACAACGGGACAGTCATGTTTCTCTTACATACAAACTGACGCTACTAAACAGATTTTGTTTCAGAATGATAAACCAAAAATTGTGTTTATATAGCGCAGGTGAGCTGTAGTCTACCACCTAGCCTCTCAACCATCAAAAAGTTTTTGATTTCTACATTTTGCTCGGACTAATAGATCAATCAACTCAACCAAAACCTTAAACCAATCAACGCCTATAGGTGTTAATTGCACAATGCGTCAAAATAAATAAATACAGCCGCGGCATACGGCATGGCCCTTGCCAAATTTACTACGGTGGCATCTTGGCAACGGGCGGTATCTTGGCAGCTATCGGATTGGCAGGAACCCTCCAAGGTACGCGGATTGATAACGCTATGTTATTGCAGCTCAAACGGCGCCAGATTGATTGGTTCTTTAACCTGATGTAGAAAATGAAAGTTGTTTAAGGTAGACCAAAGAATAATCTAGAGCTTATTGGTGGTTTCATATAAAATTAATTTGAAGCCAGTTTCATACATGGATGATTTCATTTTATTTTTATTTTTGACAGGCTAGATGTTTGGCCACAGCTCGCCTGATGTTAAGTGACGGTGTGATCAAAGATGGCAAACACAGCCTCACTTAAGAACCAGTTCCATTCCAGGCTAAGTGTATTTACCATCTTCGACCACACCGTCACTTAACATCAGGTGAGCTGTGGTTAAGCACCTAGCCTATCAGCCATTAAAAAAAGGTTTCAGTGCAACAACTATAAGTCTTAAAGAGTATTACATCATCATCAGATCTTTGCTGTCCACTGTTGCACGTAGGCCTCGCCTAATGTACGCCACTGAGCTCGGTTGACAACTTTCTGTGTCCAGGTTTTGGCCGCTACTTTAAGCAAGTTGTCATTCCACCTGACCACATTGTGGTCTCCACTGTAGAACTCACTACCGGTTATCGGTCCACTACCACTCCAGCTTACTAATTCTTTGAGCTATGTCGGTGACTTTAGTTCTATGTCAGATGACTTCGTTATATGTATTAGGTATTATGTGAGCATAATTTATTATTTAAAGCGGTCTGCTTCTCTAAAATTAAGTAATTTATTGTGTAAGTCTTCTGTTTTGTCTTATTTAGTTTTGTTGTTGGTGATTATGTGTTTTTATTGAATGCATTTTTTAGACCTACTAGGGCTCACCGGAAGACCAGCGCTGGTCATACCACCTAGTATGGCCAGCATTATGCTGAGGTGAGTCCTATTTTGTATGTAACTGTTAGTCTTTTGTTTGTTTGTTTGTTTTATGTTTTTTCGGTGTTATGTACAAAATAAAATTATTTTCTTTCTTTCTTTCTTTCTTTCTTTCTAAAAGTAACAAAATAATAAAAAAATAAGTAGAGCCTTTTCGGGCGGCACATTGAGAGCTCTGCCTCATTAAGACGCCGTGGCGACGTATCCAAGCAGTTAATATTGAAATGTATGGTACCTAACTCACTTGGTGACGGTTTGGCAACGTCGCAAGCAAGTTGGAAGCGTGGCCTCGAGCTACAGCTCCCTACGTGGCTTCTGGATACTCTGGCGGCCTGGCTACGTTGCCATTATAATGTACACGGTAAACTGAACCTCGCTCACTCAGTCGCAAAAAGTAAAAAAAAGACCACTTCGGCTTCGATCTGATATAAAAGAATGAACCCATAGTTTCTTTTTACTTCATGTCTTTTTCCATTTTTCTGCGACGTAGATAACAAAGAAGTGCAATTTCTTCTACATCCATTCCTGACGACGTAAACGAACTGACTGTCGAGACGCCATCGCCACTCGACTTGGCGACCTTCGGATGCCAGAAGTAGCCAGACCTGCGCCGCTGGTGACGCCGCCATGGCGTCTTAATGAGGCAGAGCTCTGACTTTTATCACAAGGGCTGGCTATTAAGCCTATACGACCTTAATCAAAAACTACTTTTTTCTCGTATTCGATATCAAAACAATGCGTTTACTAATAATACATTTCCGGAAATGTTTCATACCTTCTTTTTATGATTTTTCTTATTCATCTCGCCAAGATCGTGCTCCCGTTCTGTAACAAAGACGTCGAGTTAATTTTGGACGAGAAATAAAGATAATGGGTGCAGCTGTGTGACGCGAATCGCAAGAGCGCAGCGGCGAGATTACCATCCAACAACCACACAACATAAACCCAGTTCCAGCGCATCGCCATGTCGAATTTCTATCCGTATAGAAGAATACAATAGAACATAACTTTAGTGAAGAGAAGAACAAGGCCATAGAGAAAGAGACTAGGTAGATACCACCGCATAACCAGATATTCTGCCGCCAAGCAGTAGTGTGCAATCTTTTACTGTGTTCCAGTTTGAAGAGTACTGCAGCTAGCAAATTTACTGGGCTGTTCAGACTTAACCATCGAAAGTCTCAAAGTAGTAAGCGCCAAAGTAGCGATGCCCTGAAGTTTATTTTGCTACTCAAAGGCCTGTGTATCGCTGCAATGGTCATGGACAGGCGTTATCTCTTACCATCAGGAGAGCGTCTCGTTCGTCTGATTGCTTTTACATTAAAAAAAAACTTACTATACTCAGATAATTAACTTATTTATTCATCAAAAGTGTCAAAGTAATGAGCGTCAAAGCAGCGATGGCTTGAACTTTGTTTTGCTATTCAAAATTATGTGTATCGCTATGGTCATGGACAATGGACATGCGTTATCTTACAATCAGAAGAGCGTCTCGTTCGTCTCAATACTTATAGATAAAAAAAGTACAAAATGAAAATGCCGAATGGGCCAATGCGACATCGTCTATCAATTGCTCTTTCAGTCTTCTTAATAGATACGTGGTCAAATACCTAGCCTGCCAAACACAAATTAAAAAAATATACATATTTAGTCTTTTTAAGGCTGTATCTTTTAAAACATAATTGTATAGCTGGTCAAAATATTTACAAGAGGATTGTGATACAGGTAAGTATGCCCGCTTACCTAACAACGGTAGCAATGATAGCTCAGTGGTTAGCGCGGTCGGTTCGCATGCCGAAGGGCGTGGGTTCAAACCCCAACAATGAACTTGAGCTTCCGGTGGAGGAAAACATCGCGAGGAAACTATTGCGTGGTGTTAGGGTACTTTCTAGTACTCGGCTGGCTAGCTACCACCCTCAAGTTGAAAATCTGCCGCCAAGCATCTAACGGTGTGTTCCGGCAGCTTCACTTGAGAGCCAGGTCCATTCCAGGCTAGGTGTGCTTTACCATCTTCGACCACAGCGTCACTTAACATCAGGTGAGCTGTGGTCACAGATATAGCCTGTCAGAAAAAAAAAACTTGATTATACCGTCACCTAACATCAAGAGAGGGGTGATAAAAAAAAATTTACTTGTCAACCATAAAATAAACATATTTTGAAAAGCTTGAATTTTTTTAATTTATAAGAACTAAGACGTCTTATGAAATCAGCAGAAGTGAACCGTTTTTACATATTGGAACTGTTTCCATGAAATCATATTTATCTCAAGGAAATGTTTATTTGTTTTGAAGAGCACGCAGATGGAAAGCTATGACTTACAAATCGGTTTTCGAGTGAAAATACTTTTTGGACTTCGGACTTTTGATTTGATATTCCAAAAACTCGAACTAAACGGTTTAAATCTACCTTCATTGTGCGAACCGCTAGACAATGAAATTTGCTGGGTGTTCCCTAATAGATAGGTACAATCTGGGTGCCTTCAAGTCACGAGTAAATTGTTTTTTTTTCTAGGCGAGCGTACTCCACCGTAGACCGCATCTTCGCTTAACATCAAACGAGATCACAGCCAAACGCAAGCCCGTTAGTAAAAAAAAAAACAAATTGAGAAAATGAGGCAACAATATTAAATACATTCCCGAATGATTCGAATTAATTCTTTGGCTAAGAAACTATGTGGGTATTTTTAAATGTCTTTTGATTTCGCAACACAATGCATTATGATGTATATATACGTATAATCATGTAGTAAGTACCTACAGTTCGCACATGGTGTTATTTTAGTTTTACAATTCACACAATGTGCCAAAATACGAACGCATTCGTTCTCGGAAATCTTATTAAAATGAATGTCGCTTTGAGATGAGATCTGGCTCAGATTGTTACGTGATGTTGGGATGCATAATCTATGTTGGACATCCATCTAAAATACTTTTAAGATGGCTCTTTTAACTTTGTAATCATTATTATGACTATCACTAAAGATTATAATAATATGTAGTCGCATTTTCAGCATTTCTGTTTGGAGTGGTTTTGTACTACGAAACGAATTTTGATGTGGTATTCATATCTCTTTATCTATCTACTAGCGACCCGCCCCAGCTGCGCACTGGTTAAGGTAGACGAAGCTTTTGTTCTATCTCAAAGGGACTAGGCAGTGTTTGCGATGATTCTTCCGACACTTCCAACAATTATCATCATATTTCAACCAATTTACGCGAAACCTTGACAAATTATATACCTAAACCTTCCTCATGAATCATTCTATCTAATTGGTGAAACTAGCATGATAATCCGTTCAGTAGTTTTTAAGTTTATCGTGAACAGACAGACAGTTGCGGTGGACAACTTTGGTTTATAATATGAAGCGATTATTCAAAGATATTCTTCCCATAAGTAGTCTTCCGTTTATAGACAGTGCGAATCGCTAATACAAAATAAGACAAACATTTATGTGACAAATATATATCTTTGTACTATGTCTTGTCTGGGTGTTGTTGAGTGTTTATGTGTGTATTATAAGTATGTATCTCTAAATATTATAACACAAAGCCGCGTCTGGCTCTTTCTCCGCTTACTTCTAATAAACCACGCAACGGATTTTCATATGGCTAGATATATTTTTTCCAAAGGTTTGTGTATAAAATATAATAAATATAAATAAATAAATATCGTAGGACGTTACACACAGCGCCATCTGACCCCAAACTAAGCAAAGCTTGTACTATGGAAGTCAGGTAGCCGATAGAATACTTTTTTTTGTTGTTGTTAATACATACTTATAATATACGCATACACAGAACAACCAGGCACAGAGCAAACATTTCTGATTATACCACAAAATGCTTTTCCAGAGTGGGAAATTGGGAATCGAACCCAAGCTCTTAAAGCAGACATTCTACCAATGAGCCAAAAGGCCAATCTTATATCCTTAAATAAATATATCCAAATATATCCTTAGCAGGAGTTTGTTCAGGTGGGCGATGCAGTACCAGATAAAATATGCTGCCTCCAAGCAATAGTGTGTAAACATTACTTGAAGGGTTCTATTCCAGGCAAGGTGTGCTTTACCATCTTCGACCACACCGTCACTTAACATCAGGTGAGTTGTGGTCAAACACCTAGCCTGTCAGCTATTAAAAAAAAAAAAGGGTACTGAAGCTGATTCAATAACAGGTCTGTTGAGACTAACCATCGAAAATCTTTGCTACTTCAAGTTTTGGGTTAATCGCTGCAACGGTCGTGGACATGCATTTTCTCTTACCATCAGGGGAGCCTTTCGTTCCTAAAAAAATGTATATATCCTAATATTTTTTGTCTAAGTAGAGAAATATTAGTTTTGCCATCAAGTCACCAAAATTTCAAACAAAATAGGATACAGGTATGTCTATCAGTTATCTGGTTCATAGCTTTGGCTAGTTTGGGACTGATTGGTTTTATGTTCACCGATATTTATTTATTAAGTCATTCCCCTGATAAAAAAACGAGGCAACTACAGTTGGAAATTGTTTCCCAACACTGTAAAACAGAAAAGTTCAAACTATCGTTATTTCGCAACAACCTTTTAGCGGGCAAATGAGGAAAGTGAAGATCATAGGGTTGCCAGTTTACGATCTCGTAAATATCGTAAAATGCAGAACAAAGAGTCGGCGCCTCGTACATCATTTGCTCCTCCGCCTATTGGCGCCTCCGGGGACAGCGCTTAGTCGGCGTGTTTACGACGCTCTTAGATAACATTTTAAAAGCTTTTTAGCAAATTCTATGCTTCTTTTAAATTCAACATAGGTTCGCGGGTAACCACGCTAAAGTTAAGAAGAAGATCAATCTTTTTTAGGGTTAAAAACGGAAAAAACTGAACCTTTATAGGATTTATTGACTTTGTTGACCGTCTGTCTGTCTGTCAAGACCCTTTTTCTCAGGAACGCGTGGATGTATCAAGCTGAAATTCATATCAAATACTCAGGTTTACTGTCTCTCAGAGCTGTGAAAAAATCAAACTTCTTAGCCAACACAATCAAAAGATACAGCCGTTTATGCTGCAAATTTTCGACACTCGCAATGGAATCAAAATCCACACGGTACTTCCTGTGAACTCAGAATCTTGAAATTTGGTACGAAGCAACGTCTTATAGCATAGATAAAGGAAAAATTGCGAAAAGCATAAATTACCATAACTTTTACTTATATACCTACAGGTTTGTACGGAACCCTCGGTGCGTGAGCCCGACTCGCACTTGGCCGGTTTTTACTTTATTTTAATTCTTTGTCAACACACCCCGTCCGTAATTTAGTAGAATCCTTGCCATACTAAGGTTGCCTGGAAGAGAGCGCTCTTAGCGATAAGGCCGCCTATTGTTCCACAAGTGTTAAGTTTATATTGTTATAATTGTTTTATTATTACCCAAAATAAAAGTAATAATTTCTCGTATTAGCTGCCATTGTCCACGACTCTACAGTTTTCTTAAAGTCGACATACCATTCCACTTTTTCATCATACATGCCTCATAAAAATTGTTTACATGAAACTGATTCACGATGTCTTAAAACTCTCATTTTGTTTATCGCAGACATTTGTCGGTTATCTCAACATCACGTTAATTTTAAATCAAATTTTGACGTTGAACGGTTGCCAATCGTTGCGGTAAAATGATGTAGGGAATCCGAGATGGTCGGTGTCCGCTTCTGGCAGCGAGGTCTCAGATGGAGAGCAACTGTAGCGTCACATGTCAAATGAGTGACGAATGGAAAGCTGAAAATTAGTAACTGAAACCACGGAATATTTATTATTCGACAGCCGCGTAATAGGAATAGCAAGATATTTATAATCGGCTAAAGGATGCGCCTCACGGCAATCATTCAAACTACGGACCAAGAAGTGGCTTGTGGAGCAAGCATTCTACAAAGTATATGAATTTCTACCACAAGTAATGTCCTAATAATTATAATTCTGTTATTTATGAATTATTCAATTTAATTTAATTAATTTTTAACTTTTATTTAATTTTTGAATCGTTTAATGGTTGTGATTGGTTAGTATAATGAAGGACGTTTAATTTTTCTGCGTCGTATACAATGGTACAGTGGGTTTCGGATGGAAAGAAGACTTTTCAATTTTTAGATTTTTGTTTAACTTATATTTGTAGAAAATACGTATATTTAAATTTGAAAAAAAAAAACAACGGCGACAGTATCTAGCATAATTAAATACAAGACGTTTAAAAGAAATGTCGGCACAAAAGTACCCGCAATCGACGAGCATGTACACTTTTGATATAGTAGCGAAAGCTGCTAAAGAAAATATGCCAGGCTCGTAACAAGTGGAAAATATATTTAGTATATGCGTACTCTTACGGGAAAAGACGTGACTGTATGTATGTAATAATACTTAGGGTCGTAGGATTTGGAATCGCTTTTATGGCCATTACCGATGACCTAGCTCACACGCCGTGGGTTCATACCCCAACAATGAGCTTGAGCTGTCGTTGAAGGAAAACATCATGAGGAAACCATAGCATGATAGTAGGGTAATTTCTAGTACTCGGCTGCCTTGCTAACATCCTAATTTTTTTTTAAATTAAATTCTTAGCGTGATTTGCCATCTTGTGTACAACGTCGCTTAACATCGTGTGAGACGTGGTCAAACACCTAGTTTGTCAACCTTACAAAAAGTATGATGACATAGGCAGTGACTTTATATAACAAACTCCGTATGCGGGTAGGTTAGGTACAATACTAAGCGGAAGCAGACCAGCAGACTGTAGCAGAACAAACTCGTAAATATGCTGGTCTTCTGTTACCAGCCGAGCTGCCGACAGTTATGCAATACGCAGAAATTGTTTTCCAGAACCCGTACCGAGTGTCAAACAAACTGTGAATTAATCACAGATGTTTATAATTAGGGTGTAGAGGTATGATCGGAAGCCAGTGTGTTGTGCCTAAAGCGTCTCAACATTATTTATGGCGTACTGGCTATCGCCGATGGATTTCTTCGTGTTTCTTGGTATTTATAGTGAAGATAGTTTAGTGGTTAGCGCGGTCTGTTTGCACGTCAAAGGGCGTGGGTTCAAATACCAGCAATGAACTTGAACTGCCGGTGAAGGAAAACATCGAAACCATAGCATTGTGGTAGGGTACTTTCTAATACTCGGCTGGCTAGCTACCATCAAGTTGAAAATCTGCCGCCAAGCATCTAACAAATCTAATGTGTCACTTAACATCAGGTGAGCTGTAATCAAAAACCTAGCCAGTCCACAGTAAAAAAACAGTGTTGGTGAAGAATGGGGCATGGGGGCCATTGCTCAGGTTAATGATAAATTATCAAGAAATAATCGTCAAGAATAATAATAATAAGCAATGTCAAGCCAAGCGTGGCGAGTATTGGCAATACCCCCAACCAGAAGGAGGCCTATGTCCAGCAGTGGACGTCCTATGGCTGATGATGATGTGAAACAATGTCAATCAAATATGTCAAAAGCTAGTTTTTTTTTTTATATAATAGTAATGAGACGAACGAGACGGTCTCCTGATGGTAAGAGATAACGCCTGACCATGGTCATCGCATCGATAAACAGAACTTTAAGTGACAAAACAAAGTCTAAGGCATCGCTGGCTTTAGCGCTCATTACTTTGAGACATTAGATGGTTAGTCTCAACAGCCCATTTCGCTAGCTGTAGTACCCTTCAAACCGGAACACAGTAATGTTTACACACTACTGCTTGGCGGCAGAATATACTGTAGTGGTACCTACCTATACGACCTCCTGCTAACGAAATATACCACCAAGTGAAATTCGGCACATTTCGGTGAATCGGTCACTCTCATGAGGTATCTCAAGTTGTTTGATAGAATGTGTCCGGACCGAAATCTGATCATCAGTCCAGGCTAGGTGTGTTGACCATCTTACATCCGCTTAAATCAGGAGAGCTGTGGTCAAACACCTAGCCTGTCAGCTATAGATAAAAAAATCAATACATCTTTTCTATTCAAATTTACGTCAACTACGGGAGGCAGACTTTGAATTGTCGTATGCCAAATTTCTTTTATAAGTGGGAATAACTCTAGAAAGTTTCTTGCTGACACCTTTCAGTGCTGTTAGAAAATGTGTAGGCTACTTCAAAGCGAAGGAGCTGTGTAACTTTAGCAACTAAACCAAATCTTACATGACCCTGTTACTATCACTATGCAATCTTTGTAAGCTATGCCTAGGCGGCACTACTTGCTCCGTAAAGCTCAGTAAATAACTAGACTAACAGACAAACATTCTGACGTACCTGCCCACGCGCATTTACTCGGAAGCCCATGTTACTCACTCGCCAGGTGAGCTCTTGAATCTTGAATGAAACGACTTTAGATGCCTCAACGTCTGTCGTATTTTTGTTGCTCATTATTAGTCTTGCGTTTGATAGGTTACCGGTAGCACTACGTCATCTATTCTAGGTTAATTAACCCAAAATCTCTCGCAAACAGATTCCTAACATCATTTAATAACAATTTTAACATCATTAGCAGGTCATCTAATTTTTTTTATTTTTTTAAGGTTCGCGTTTGACCACATCCTGTCTGATGTTAAGCAACGATGTGGTCTAGGATGGAACATGTTTACCTAGAAGAAACCTGTTTACTCATGATTTGAAGACTCATATTGTACTTTTCGGGAAACACAGGCTCACCATACGAGATTTTAAACATTTTGTAGCGATGATGGCTCAGTAGTTAGCGCGGTAGGTTCGCATGCCAAAGGGCGTGGGTTCAAACCCCAACAATGAGCTTGAGCTGCCGGTGAAGGAAAACATCGTGAGGAAACCATAGCGTGGTGGTAGGGTACTTTCTAGTACTCGGCTGGCTAGCTACCACCCTCAAGTTGAAAATCTGCCGCCAAGCATTTAACGGTGTGTTCCGGCAGCCTCACTTGAGAGCCAGTTCTATTCCAGGCTAGGTGTGCTTTACCATCTTCAACCACACCGTCACTTAACATCAGGTGAGCTGTGGTCAAACACCTAGCCTCACAGACATAAAAAAATCTTTTTCGCTTACATCCACACCCATTTATTGTCCTATGTATATCGTCACTCGATCAACTCTCAGGGCGTCCAACGCTACGTTTGCCAATTAGCGGTCATAGAAGTCATATAAAAAAAGATTGAAGTCTTAATTTCACGGCTGGTACTTATTATTATGAAAGAAGCTGAGGCAATTTAGATGATAAATTAATTAACCGTCACCCAACAATAGCATCGTAAACCAAGTCCGACAATTTAGAGCGTGCCATAAATCTTGACCGGGTCGCGATGCATGCCTCTGGCAATTTGGCAGATAGCGAGCGTAGTTGTGCTCTGTGCATGCCTGGCTTTATTGTACGCATTGCATTGTGGTAGGAAAGTAAGCTAGGTCTTCTCCAGGGATATTGAGTCTAATCATCATTGAATGTCCTTAAGTAATGAGATCTATTGTCGTAAATATTATCGCTGACTTCAAACGGTGAAGGAGAACATCGTGAAGAAACCTCCATGTCAGAGAATACATTAAAAAATAAAAATAAAAACTTAAAAAAAAGAAGTAAAACCGACTTCAAGAAGAAAACATCAGCACTAAGAAGCGAAAAATAAATTTACTTTACAAAGTATTATTATACCTGCTAGGTACCTACTTATCTGTTTGAAGTCGGTGCCACTCAAAACTTCAAACAGATCAATAGGTACCTAGCAGGTATAATAATACTTTGTAAAGTAAGTTTATTTTGCGCTTTTTAGTGCTGATGTTTTTTTCTTGAAGTCGGTTCTACATTTTCTTGAAAGTTTGTTTATTTTTAATTTTTAGTTAATTTATGTTCACGCCAAGAAACACTTGAACAGTATCTAGCTAGACTCGCTAAGATTCAAAAACGTCTTGCCAAAGACAATTACATCGCCCACGTAAACAAAAAAAAATCATTAAAAAAAAATCTTAAAATGAAAACAACTGGGCCAAACTATGTAAAAATTTTATGGGATCAAATGGCAACTATTCCACATCAAACTAAAGAAGAATCGCGTAAATCGGATCATAAATCTCAGCGTAATCGGTGTACATACAAAAAAAAAACGATCAAGTTGAGAACCTCCTCCCTTTTGAAGTCGGTTAAAAACTCAAAGATATGTGAAGTGCGCCAGCTCGCTCTTGGTAAGCGTGATGGACTTCCCCTTCTCACAATGAGAAGAGGCTCGCCCAGCAGTGGGACCAGTTTAAAAAACAGGGCTGCAACGCAAAAAGCAACGACGCCCTGGACTTTGATTTGTTACTAGGTTTGGGCAAATGTCATGGACAGTCGTCATTTCTACGAATTAGTAATTAAAGAGTATTTTAAATGTAATAATAATAATTGGTGTAAACAATAAAAAGTTGATATTATTAAGAAGAGCATTTCGTACGTCCCTATTACGAGTAGATTCAAAAAAAGTAGATGTATTCAAATCAAATCTTTAATTTGCTAACCATCTAAGCGTATGGCATGATCTAGGATCGTTGATCTTATTTTCGTGAAAATTTGCATGCAATCATATGGCATTTTTTAACAATTTGGAGTATGAGCGTTGGTGTGTATATGGTTCGGGAGGGCACAGTTTGGGGCGAATAACTAGTTATTTATAACAAATAAATATATAGAACATGTCATATAGCGCTATCTAGCCCCAAACTTAGCA
Source organism: Biston stratarius (assembly GCA_950106695.1). Lineage (NCBI taxonomy): Eukaryota > Metazoa > Arthropoda > Insecta > Lepidoptera > Geometridae > Biston > Biston stratarius. The sequence continues at coordinate 13,436,537 of OX467110.1, read as the reverse complement.
AGCTATGAGAACCAGATAACTGATAAAATACTTAATACTAACATACAAAACACCCAGGCACAGAACAAAAATCTATGTTCGTAACATGAATGTTTGTCCCGGGGAAAAAGTACACACACCCTACAGCTTTAGAACCAGAGATACAACCAAATGAGCTAAGAGGACAGTCAAATTATCTAATACCTTTAAACAAGCAATTCGTGTATATATGTATAATTGTATATACATATATAATCTGAAACTCGAAAACGGCTCCAACGATTTTCATGAAATTTAGTATGCAGGGGTTTCGGAGGCGATAAATCAATCAAGCTAAGTTTCATTTTTAGAAAACATCGTTTTATCCGTGTTTTCACCCGAGAAAAGCTCGGTCATCCAGGTACTTAGTATTTAGACGTCGATGTTCTGTACTAACCTGTACCTAAGTAAGATTTATTGCTTAAGCCACCGCTATCGGTTCAAGTTTTTTAATTGCCACTCGAGTATACTCGCAGTTATAAGTAGCTTTAAAAGATATTTTTCTGGGTGAATGTATCTTTTAAATTTGTGTCTAAATATAACTAACTAATACAAGATACGGATATGGTGGCAAGATATATAATGTCACTATGAGTTATTAATGATTGGTAAGAAAATCGTTTTTATATACAATTTTCTTATGAAAGTGATTATATAGGGATAAATAATAAATATATAGGGATAAATAATAACAATAAATATCGCCTGACATTTTACACAACGAAATCTAGTCCCAAACTATTGTACTATGGGTGCCAGATAACTGATATAATACCTACTTATACACTTTTTTTTAATGCATAATTATAATACATACAGTACACCTAGAAACAGAACAAACATTTATCGTCACATAAATGTTTGTTCTGGTGGGAATCGAACCCACGCCCTGCAACTCTTGAAGCTGATATTCTACCAAATGCTAACAGGGCAGTCGATATGACGATGAAGTAAGTTTTCCTACATACATATCTACTTGAACACAACAGTAAAAAATTCTTAAGTAAGTTTTCCTACATACATATCTACTTGAACACAACAGTAAAAAATTGAACATATTATTTCGAAATAAAAAATCTGGTAGGTAGGTAATTCCACAGAAAGCATCAAAATTTCTATAAAAATAGTTCGTTACTTACCTATTTTAACTTTCTATAAGTATTATTTTAGTGCAAACTGACCACAGTAAAAACTGAAAATATTTCTAATTAACTGTAATTAAGGATTTAAAAATACTTTAAACTAAAAATAACTATTTATAAATCTATACAAACCTCACAAACAAATTATATAACACCAATCTTAATTAAAATCACATCACAGATTAAAAAACTTAATTGCCGCCAAAACTCAGGCGGGAAACCGTCCGCGGCTGACGTCAGTGTTGCCACCTCGAACATCGGCCCAACACTGACACTTGACACAGTAACAGCATTTACACTGATCCACACTTTTGTAAACCATACAAGATTATACGCGACGCAATGAAGGGCAATGCTTATTCTGGCGTAGATTATTTGGCAGCAGCATCTATACCAATCTACTAATGGTTTGTGACGTTTACGCGAGTAGAAAACCTAGAAGTATATATTATGCTTTAATTTACAAGTAGGTAAGTAAGTATTTATATTTATAAGGGTTCACTGTCATCCTGTGATGCATATAATTTTCTCCCCTCAGAGGTTCTTCTCAAGTAAATCGTATGCACTGAGTAGCATTTGTTCTTTTTTGAGCGCAAAAATGGTAGCCAACGTGGAACACTGACTTCTTGGAAACTCTGCTGAATGTTGTATGTTTCTGTATAAAAAAGTAATATAACCTTTTTGGTCTCAGTCATAGCCATAAAAAGATCATCCGCAACCTTAGAAAATTGAATCAATTGTGAGGTCGCTAAGTATCGATTTTCTGATTAATATAATCTAAAGCAGGGATTCCCAAATTGGTCGGATTCCCAAGGGTATAACGAACGGCATAAACGAAAACTAATTTTGGGCTTCGACAAATTCTGAAAATCGACCGCTATTAATTAGCACTAGTTCTAATCTGAAACTTTCAAGATACTGTATTAAGTTGTGTTACGTGTACCAACTTGTTATAAGAATGACTAATAATTTTATTATTTTAATAATATATATATGAGTATATTATTAAAATTATAAAAATATTACTTAACCAACCGCAAAGTTTTTATATTGGTCAGTATTTTATATCAATAGGAAAAAACTAGAGATAGGATTTTTAAAGTAATTTGGCTATGGTGGTCTGAGGTATCAGTTCATTTTGGAAAAGAGGTCTCTGGCCCAAAATAGTTTGGGAAGCCCTGGTCTAAACGGTCGTTATGGCAGCAAGCGGCACTGGCCATCAGGCGCGAGTATTGCTCGTAAGACTCAGAAATGTGATTTAAGAATGGAAGTAATAGGAAGCGTATATTTTTACGGGCGTTCGTTTGGATGATAGTGTTAATCTAAACACGCATTAAAATACACCGTCGAGTAACTTTATTTATTTACAGGAGAGCTGCTGACGTAGCGGAATTTATTATCGTGTTTTAATTATTTTTCGTCTAAAATTATCTTTCATGAAATAATGTAAGTAGGCACAACAATATGTATATTATACATCCTTAACTACTTTCTTACTCGAAAGCATTGTGCACCACCGGCAATTCATATTTACGTTTATGTGATATGGAAATTCCATATAAACATTATTTAGAATCCAATCGCTTTGGTATGAATTGGACTTGGCTTTGATCTGCCGGCCTCGACGGAAGACAGCGCCGGCTGGGTGCAATCCGCATTATGCTGAGTTGACGTTAGTTTGTGACATAAAAATATGTTTATTTTTTTTGTTTTCTTTATAAAAATATTCATGTTTTTTGTTTTCTTTATGTTTGTATATTACTTTTATATCACAAATAAAGTGTTGTCTATTGCTAATTGGCTAAATGTGTTTATAAGTACAAAATTTGTATATTTTATAAATACTTACAAGAGTCTGGTAGTCCAGGCGGGAGAAGACGAGTTTTAGAATCGTGAGGTTTCATTGTTGCTTTGATCTCGCGCCTGCACTAATGTCTTCTTCAAAATGTGCGTTCCAAAAGTCATAAACCACACAAACAAGTCACAAAAAGTCTTAAAATCATTAGCTGTTCTGTGGAGAAGACTTACCTACCCATGTCCAGAGTAGAAATAATGCACGTGAAATGCGCCAGGATGGTGTAACAGGGCGTAATCGCCTTTTGAGAGGATATAGGTGGACTTATATTGTTTTACACACCCTGGCTAGACAATTTTTTAACTGGTAACTTTTGAATTTTTTGAAATAATAAATCATATAAATATGAGTGGCATCTCATCTTATACCTATGTCAGTTCATCCAGACTAAATATTATAAAAACGTTTGTAAAAAAACTCTGTCTGTTTTTACCTTTTCACGCCTAAACGGCTGATCTAATCTTCCTATAATTTAACAAGATTTTTTAAATATTGATATGTTTATTTATATAGGCTGCTTCTGTATAATTTTATATACTTACTAACTGCGCCGCACGGTGTTACCCGCTACATCTTTTCGAGATAAAAAGTAGCCTATGTGTTAATCCAGGGTGTCAGCTACCTCTATACCAAATTTCAACAAAATTGAGCGTGAGGAACAAACACACTTACACACTTTCGCCTTTATAATATTAGTGTGATGTCCACAAGGGAACTCGCGGGAAACAGCTAGTAATTTATAAAAAGGCGGTGCCTCCAAACACTTGAATCATAATAATCGAGAATATTGATTTACTGGAAGATGAATTGTTGCAGATTCTAATCCGACGTAATAAAGCCGTGTCAGCCGGGGCGTATAAACAAAGGGGATCATTAAAATTGCTATTTCGGAGCGTCTGCCGCGAGTTACTGGGGACCCGCCACCGTCTACAACGGGTGTGGGACACGCGATGAGATTTAAGCGACTTATTTTATATAACAAAACCAATTTGGGGTTTCGCTGCCTTATTAGCTCAGCAAAGCAGCTTATCTACATATTTCAAGAGCTGTAGGGCGTGGGTTCGATTTCCACTCAGGACAAACATTTGTATGACAAGCATAAATATTTGTTCACTGTCTGGATGTTATGTATGTATTTACAAAAAAAAGTATGTAAGTATTCTGTATGCCGTGGTGGTGCCGGCGTAAGAATTGTACCCCACCCTCTCTACCCGTGGTTGCCGTAAGAGTCGGCTAAGGGATGTAATCCGGAGGATGGGCAGCAGCGTCTTCCTTGAACAATCACACCTAACTGCGCTCGCCAACCCGCATGCCAAGCGTGGCGAGTATTGGCAAAAGCCCAGAAGGAGGCCTATGTCCAGCAGTGGACGTCCTATGGCTGATATGATGTGAAGTATTCTGTATGAAGCTTGGTATGTTTCTGACTTTTCTCAATGTATATTATAGTCAATGTATTCTATCAGTTATCTGATCTAAACAGCCAGACACAGATCAAACTTCACTTTCGTCCTCGATGGGAATTGATACCACGCCCTGTAGCTCAAGAGCCAAAGCTGAAAGTTTGAAAATTGAAAAGTTTGACAGTTCTAAGATATGTACCAGTGTACCTACATGCCACCTACGGTCACCCACACGAAGTCTCACCGGATCGACCGTTTAATATTGGTAATCTTTTGAAAACACGTAGTCAAGCATCGCCATTAATACAAATAATTGTGCTAAATACTTTAACTGCCGAGTTGTTTATTGTGAAATTCTAAAACTACGAAAATTGCACGCTAGGCTGTGCCGCAGCACTAACGTCTAGTATTGCGGCGGTCGAGTAACGCGAGTGCGAGATTACACACAGAGCGTGTTTACGAGTAAGTACACGCGAGGCGCGTAAAGCCGCACTACCGTTGGATTACACACCTGTTATGTTTCTTCGCACTGGCGTGAAGTTCGGTATGCCACTGCAATAGTTATGAGAAGGCATTGTCTCTTACCATCAGGAGAGCGACAAGGTTCTTTAAAAAAAAACACTGACTAACATTTGGCGCTTGTTATTCAGCACTGGCGTTACTTCTGAAATAACACCGCGTGTGAGTTTTGCGCACAGTTTTTTTGAAAGTAGGCTTGACGCGCCTGGCGTGTCGCACGCACTGCAAACCCATTAAAAGAAACACAACGTGAGTGTTTTCAGTAGGTAGTGTGTACAGTGTTCACGAGTTTTAATTGCAATCTCTTGACTTGGAGCAAATAATTTCTGGCACGACAAAAAGATCGATATGTACACACGATGTGTGTACATTATGTTGTGAAGTAATTTATAATGTTCACAGAAATCGCAATAATAGTAATCTGTGTTATAGAATGAAACATGAAATAATCAAAGAGGTAAGAGAAATGCACAAAAATAGAAGAGCTAGCATATATTTGCGAGTAATACGCGCCGCATTTTGTGAACGATTGAAAATTGTATAAATAACTTGGGTCAACACCTAAATCGGGCGTAAATAAAAACTGCTCAGGTTTTGTTTCAAATTTTAGTACGTACTAGCGACCCACCCCTGCTTCGCATGGGTAGTAAGAATGGGTATAGTAAGCTATCCTTAAAAGGTAGATATATGCCACCGCGGACTTTTTTGTAGATCTATAAGAGAGAAATATCCCACCATGCATTGTTTTGTTATATCTCAAAGGGATCAGGCAGCGTTTTTCATGAAAGCTACCAGGTGGCTTGACTTTTTCCGACACTCCCAACAATCATCAGCATATTTCAACCAATTTACACAAAACCTTGACAAATTATATACTTAAACCTTCCTTATGGATCACTCTATCTATTAGTGAATTTCGCATGATAATCCGTTCAGTAGTTTTTAAGTTTATCGCGAACAGACAGACAGACACGGCGGACGACTTTGTTTTATAATATGTAGTGATAAGTCCGCGTTTGACCACCAACTCTGAGCGATGACGTGTTCGAAGATGGAGCACCCACTCTGACCTTGAAAACATCTAGATTATATATCTCAGAAAACAAGGAAGCCGGCGACATGTTCCATTCCGTGGGCGTACGGATGAGAAACGTAGAGTCAAAATGTTTGATTGATACGTACCTACCCAAGAAAATTCCACTATGTACGGGTGGTAATGGGCAGTCTTTTTACTTATCCTGTAGTAAAAAGGGGGTGGAAGTACAAGGTCGCACAGCTCAGTAGCATATACTCCGAAATGAATCCTGTAGAAAATTGACAAACTTACTACCTTCCGGCGGTGTCTAACTTTTCATCACCAATGAGTCGAACTGCACGCCGCTCTACCTCGCTCTGCCTCTCGTCAATTTATTCTACACGTCGTACTATGTAAATATTTTTCACAAATATAATTATACTTATGCTACACTATCACTAGTTTAATCCTGTAATTAAAGTTGGCTATATCATCCCGCCCCAAGAGTACCTACCATTATTATTTTATTTGATATAGGTAACCCTGACATACTTTAAAGTATAAAAGTAATGAGACAAACGAAACGCTTTCCTGATGGTAAGAGATAACACCTGTCCATGACCATTGCAGTGGTACACAGATCTTTGCGTTAAAAAAAAACAAAGTCCACGGTATCGCTGCTTTGGCGCTCATCAGGCGCGCGTATAAGCTTTGCTTAGTTTGCGACTAGATGGCGCTGTGAGAAATGTAAAAAAAAATATACACACTATATCTATTATTAACTTATTAAATAATAACGTATACTTCCATTACAGATAAGTACTAGGGCGACCGAGCTCAGTGGCGTGCATTAGGAGAGGCTTACGTTCAGTAGTGGACAGCAAAAGGCTGATGATGATGATGATGATGATGACTAGGGCGACCGAGCTTCGCTCGGTGTATACAAAATGTATTGTCTAAAAACTCGGGAAACCCGGAGATGAGATCTAGCTAGATCGATTATATTATTCGCCCACAAAAATCCTATAGGAAATTTTATAAAAATCATAACAGCCGTCCTCGATAAGTCATGTCATCACATCATCATCAGCCATAGGACGTCCACTGCTGGACATAGGCCTCCTCCTGTTGGGTTTGCCAATACTTGCCACGCTTGGCGGGTTGGCGAGCGCAGTTAGGTGTGATTGTTCAAGGAAGACGCTGCTGCCCATCTTCCGGATTATATCCCTTAGCCGACTCTTACGGCAACCACGGGTAGAGAGGGTGGGGTACTATTCTTACGCCGGCACCACCACGGATTATAAGTTATGTATTTAATGTCAATTAAAGTTAAATTCAAATCGAGCGGATATTTGGTTTTTATTAAAAGTGTAACTCAATAGAAAATAATCTTTATCTATCCTATGTATTTTTTCCCCCGATAAGCGCGCCCCCTTGCACCCGCTGGCGGCGCCCATTTGTCTGCTCGAGAGATCTGCCACCAAAGAACAAAGTAGGTACACTCGAGGAAGTTTACCACCAAGTAAACAGGAAAAACAGAAGCCGTGCACGATCAATTACTGCACTGACACGGAAGCATGAACAAACATAATTATTTACCTACTACTTACTAGATGACGTGATCAGAGTAGGTACCTGCTTGGTTCAGCTCAATTGCAGAGCAGTGTATACACCTTGTTCCACAAAATAAATAAATATGAAATTGATTTGGTCAAAAATATGTTTTACGATTGTACAAAAAACGTCACGAATGGGTACACACTATCACGCAGATTGGTTGAGCGTTTTGCATAGATTTCTTTGTGTTGAAGTTCTTTTCTAGGTAAATAGAATTTATTTTAGCGAGCGGGCTATACTTGTCTTCTAATAGTATATAGCGCCAGTGTTTGTAGTCGAAGATGGTAAGGCACACCTAAGCTGGAATAGAACTGGCTCTCAAGTGAGGCAGCCGGAACGCGCTGTTAGGTGCTTGGCGGCAGATTTTCAACTTGAGGGTAGTGGCTAGCCAGCCCTGTACTTTACTAGAAAGTACCTTACCACCATGGTTTCCTCACAATGTTTTCCTTCTTTGGGAGCTCTAACCACGCACGTCAAATATCTGGTGTGGTGCGGTATATACGGGCTGACAGTTTGAACATTAGCAATATTCAAAGACATGTTAGTTAGTGATCATATGAAATCAATAAAGAAATAAAACCGAAACAAATACAAAAAAAAATCTAAGAACGCCTTGGTTAAAGATTTTCCCAAGACTCCAGAATGTACGGACAACGCGCAGCCTTACGCACCGAGCTAGTGCAAGACATAACTACCATACGTAGACTACGCAGTAACTGTTATCTAATCTGGGACCGCGCGCGACTACCATGTCTTTTTCGGTGCGCGTGATTTGATTATCCTTATTTTTGTGTTTGCTGTGGATAATTAGGTCATATATTAACCACCTATTTTTTTATTATTTGGAACGACAATCGAGTACTGAACCCCCCGCATCAATATTGCTAATGTTCAAACTCTCACGGTGTACTTATATTTATATTCACATATCATTATAAAAACTACAAAAATTAAAAGCAATATTTAAATTTTTATTTTTATTATTACAATAAATGTAACACTAAAATAAGATTTTAAATCACAAAACAACACATCAACTATTTTTTTCCATATAGGTACACAAATAAGGTTTCTACTAAGGAAACGTGGTTTTGACACAAATGTGTTTTACTCATGCGTAAAACGTGAGTAATCCCGCATAAGTAAAACAAAAATAAGATTTGTTTGAAATTAGCCAGTTTTGCTTAGAAATAGAAATACATATATTGTGACAATGATGTTCACAAAAATACTCGTTATTGTTTATATACAATAAGTATCTCCCCTCTTTGCAAAAATTTAATTGTTTGGAACCTATACATACTCGTATAAATAATATTTTCGGCTTTTTCATAGTTGTGTTTTACACTAAAGCTAGTAAGGCTATACTTTTAATACGAGGAATCAATTTCTATTTAAGAAACCGAATAATCGAAACAGTTATGATCGTTTCCCACGGCGTGACGTCATTCAAACATCATAACCGTCTTGGCCGTTTGAGAGAAAAACCATTTTTTTTTAAACACTAGGTAAACTGTATATCAAGAGTGCTCAAGAAAGGCGTCCATACGCGAAGAATGGCAACGATTGTCAGGCGAGCCACCACCGACCACCGAAACCTGAATTGATGACCACGACCACTCTGTCAAGAGTGTAAACGACTAAGAAGAAGAAACTGTATATCAGGCTACAGTTTATTTTTTTAAATTAAATCAACTAGCCTACGAAACAGCATAAAAGCGATTACTCTATAATAAAATAGAACTTCGTTCAATTGAAATAAAATACTTCAGAGGTACATTTTGTACTCGTTTCCTATTTTAGTTTTATATATATGTACCTATAACTATAATATATAATTTAGAAATGAGGATAGAATATCCCATAAAAATGTTAGTATATCGCGGTCAAATAGCACCATGCATAAGACTAAAAATATTTTATTTATACTTATATCACCCAGGATAATTAAGCGAATGCTACACTGTAGAATTTTTATAAGCTTACCAAAGTGACCTTTGTAACTTTTTACCGTATAGATACACACCTATATTTATGTTTGTTTAACGAATTTAGATATAATTTGAAAGTTGGTAATAGAATACATAATTGATTATTTATGTTTGTAAATTAAAATAATTATGTCTGTCACCGGATGATCCAGATGATGATTTGAAAACATAATTATGTTTTTCACCGGATGATCCACATGATAATATGAACACATAAATATGTTTATCACGGGCTGTTCCAGATGATGATATGAATACATAATTATGTTTATCACTGGATGAGTCAGATGATTATTTGAACACATAATTATATTTATCACAAGATGAGCAAGTTTTACCGCTATGTTTACCTAGTTAAAAATTACCAAGGGCATTTTGTAAGTATGCTTATAGCTTGCTACTATCTAACACCCACTTTAAATATTCTAGAGAACCTGAACTAATTTAGTATCTAGTACCGTACCTAAATTGGTTCAGGCTTTTACAAGTTATAGTGGAATGAAATACCTCTAAGAATCTTTGAAATAAAACGCTTTTGTTATGTAAACACTAAAAAAATATTTTCTTTGGTCTCAAATAGTAATATTTTCAATCTGTTGAATTCTAATTTGACATTTTAATAAATGCAATAAAATGTAATTTCAAAGCATATATTCGTATATAATATTTTTTAGAACAAAGGGCAAACGAACAATGTCCGCATGATAGTTTTTTTTTGTCGCTGTCAGGCTATGTGCTTGACCACAACTCACCTGATGTTAAGTGACGGTGTGGTCGAAGATGGTAAAACTCACCTAGCCTGGAATGGAACTGGCTCTCAAGTGAGGCTGCCGGAACACACCATTAGATACTTGGCGGCAGATTTTCAACTTGAGGGTGGTAGCTAGCCAGCCGAGTACTAGAAAGTACCCTACCATCACGCTATGGTGTCCTCACGATGTTTTCCTTCACCCGCAGTTCAAGCTTATTGTCGGGGTTTGAACCCACGCCCTTCGGCATGCGAACCGACCGCGCTAACCACTGAGCTATCATCGCTACAAAAGCGGCCTCCGTCTATAATGGTAATGAGCTACGTGTTAATAAAAGCTAACAACTAAAAATCATAACATCTTACAATATTTTACATAGCACGAACAATTTATCCGCACAGTTAAATTCAGTAAAGTTTTATGGAAACAGATTGGGGGAGCCATCATCGCATTTAAGAACAAATAGCTTCGTATAACTTAATAAATCCTTTTATTTAGTCAACTGTACAGATAAATTGATGTGGTCATGCTAGAATTTACATTTTATGTAAATTCAACAATGATCATAAAGATATTATATATACATTAAAAATAAAATCACCTCTATTCTTAACACTTAAATATAGTGTAAGGATATAGTTATTACGCTTTCATAGATGTCCATAACAGCAACAAAACAGAACAGAAAATTAGATCCACTAACAACGGATATGGTACGTTTTGTAGTTTGACAGTTGTATGATTGTTTTCAGTATTGTTTTAATAATTTCGGGTTTATTGACAAGATAGATCGGAAGCTAGATTATCAATATTATATCGGTAAATATTGCATTTATAACCGTATTAACTGTGATAGATTAAGATACACAAATAAATAAAATAAAACAGTGAATTGGTAGTTTTACGTATTATGGGAATTGAAGGATAGAAAATTGAGATATACATATATGTATTTATAGAGTATGTTAACAATAGAAATATATAGTACAGAATAAAAGCAGATCTATTTATTCTCGCCAATTACGCAGTTTTCATAAATTTTTCAACCAAACTAGTTTATATATTACGATGTATTAATACGAAAGTCGGATCACAGCGCGTCGCCACTTATCAGAACATAATAATTTAGCAACATAGGTACATAACAAAGAAAAACGCGTATTAAACTTTAAATATGTCAATTTAGAATCAACTGTCAGCAGCTGTGATCGTGTTAACTGGATTAATGGACGATGACCTCTATGGCAACATTTGCTTACCTGCCCTTTAAAGGTTAGGCATACCGTGGTCTAAAATTATTTCCGTTGCTCCTGAGGCTCCTGACTCGCGCTGACGTGGCCATAACTGCCTCCATGCGCGGCAACGCAGGCGCCGTGAACTGTAAAGGCTCATTGAATTTAATCCTCTTCCTCTTCTTTTTCCGAGTTTTTCTCTCTTGGGCCTCGTTTTCGATTTCCAGATATTTTTTGCCTTTGAGTTTATTTTTGTCTACGTTTTTAGATGTAGTCGGTTTCATAGATCTTCTTTTCTTTCTTGCAGGTTCCTCGTGGTCATCAACTGATAATTCACTTTCAGTTTTCTTGTCTCTATTTCGTTTATTTGCGACTTTCTGCTCTTGGTTATCGTGAAATAGTTCAGTTTCAGTGTAGTTCTCTGGCGGCGAAGAAAATTCTCGACTCTTATCTTTTCTCCGTTTATTTTTCTTCGTCTTTGTATCTTTTTCTTGTTTAACGTCAGGACTGTTTTCTGCTGAAGGTATAACTTCAGAATAGGAAGATATAACTTTTTGTATTTTGCTTCTCTTTACCGTTGTAATTTTCTTATCTCGGTTAAAGTCAGAATCGTCGTTTTGTTCATCATTTTCAGGTAATGGGATTTCAAGATTCTCTACTTTTTTCTTTTTCTTAGTGAATTTTTTGGTCTCAGTCTCTTGGTTATCATCGAGTTGTTCAATGTCACTATTGTTTTGTGCAGAGTTTTCGTATCTTTTCTTTCTTCCAGGTTGCTCTTGGTCACCGTGTGATAATTCACTTTCAGTTTTCTTGTCTCTTTTTCGTCTGTTCATTGCGTCTTGCTCTTGTTTATCGTGAAATAGTTCAGGTTCAGTGTCGTACTCTGGCGGCGACAAAAATTCGCTATTCTTTTCTTTCTTCCGTTTGTTTTTCTTTGTCTTCGAATCATTTTGCTCTTGTTTAACGTCAAGACTGTTTTCTGCTGAAGATTGAATTAATTGGTTATTATCGAGTTGTTCAATGTCAGTATTATTTTGTGCAGAGTTTTTACATCTTTTCTTTTTGTTTTCAATGCTATTTGCGATCTTTTCCTCTTGGTTGTTATTACGTTGTTCGTTGTCAGCATCGCTTTCTATCGGTAGCGCTACTTCTGAACTCTCGTCTCTTTTTTTCTTTCTTTTCTTGACCTTGGTATATCCTTGCACTTGGTTCTCTCCTAGTTGTTTGCTCTGGGCAATAATTTCATCAGTTACATCTTTGGAAATTTTACCTTTTTTCTTTTTATTTTTCTTGCTCTTTGTGAATATCTGCTCTTTGTCGTAGTCAAGTTGTTCACTGTTAATATATTTTTCTACTGGTAGAACAATTTCAGGATTCCCGTGTCTTTTTTTCTTGGTTCTCTTGTTTGTCTGTTCTTGGTTGTCATGAAATTGTTCACTCTCTGCATCATTTTCTACAATCGGTGCATCATCGCCTTTTTTATTTTTGTTTTGTTTGGTTTTCTTGACCTTTGTGGCTTTCTCCTCTTTGTTTACATTGACTTGGTCAGTCTCAGTAGCAGTTCCTTCTAATGGCGCCTCTTCAGGAATTTTACCTGTATTTTTCTTGTTTTTCTTAGTTTTTACGAATTCCTGTTCTTGGTCATTATTGAATTGTTCGCTTTGAGTATCATTTTCGGCTAATAATGAATTTTTAGATTTTTTATTTTTGTTCTTCTTAACCTTTGTGACTTTCGGTTCTTGGTCGTCTTCAAGTTTTTGTCCAATTTCAGCATATTTTTCTGACAGTGATATTATTTCAGGGGTTTTATATTTAGTCTTCTTGTTCTTCGCAACTTTTTGCTTTTGATTTATATCTAATTCACTCATACTATCGCTTTCTATTAATGATGTGATTTCAGAATCTTTTAATCGTTTTATTTCATTATTTTTCACTAATTTCTCTAAATTGATGATTGATTTTTTTTCGCTCTCACTCTCACTTTCTGATAGATCTATAATTTCCGGGTTTTTGTCTTCGTCAGTTTGAGGTTTCTTATTCGCTGTGTCTGCTTGCCTTTGGTTCACTTTCATTCCAAGCTGACAATCTATAAGTATGATTTTTAAAGTTTTTGGCAGTTGAGCTTTTGTGTTCGTTTTTGCTTCAAGCGTATTTAGTGCTTCAGTCGATTTTCGTTCCTTGCTAGCTACGCTCTGTTCTACGCTTTCTTTCAATACTGCGGGTTTACTACCTTCATTGATGTCTTCATGTGTCGACCGTTGGTTGGTAGCTGCTGGTTCCATATTGTTAGTTGTTGTAAACTCTAGTTTGCTGCTCCTGGTCTTGCCCATACTAGCGAGATAAGTTTCGAATATTTTACGACATTGTGTATAGTCCGGTTGATCTTTTTGCTCTAGTGTTTTTATATATTCAAAGAATTTTATTAGTTCATCTGAAAATAAAAAATGCTTCATATTCATAATAAGTAAAGGATATTTAATGCTTACAAATTGCAACTATTTTAATTGTATACTAGCTATAACCTGCGTTTAAAGTCGTGTTTTTTTAAAAATAAAGCTTACGTGTTAATCCAGTATAAGCTGTCTACATTCCAAATTTAATTAATTTTCAAGCTAGTACCGTAGAGAAGTAACAAACATACATGTATGTTAATATCATATAATTATACAATCTTCCACATTTATTTTAGTGAGATTAAGTACCAAGACAGTAATAAGATTTTTTTTGAATTCAATGATATTGTTGTTCACATGCCGAGTTTATTAAGTTGCAGAGACAACACCCTTTTACCACCTATACTGCGCGTGTTCCCATCCCTGCCTAGCCAAATTTGATAACAAAACTGTTTTAACTAAGCTATCACACTAATATTATAATTTGATGTAATTGTAATTTGTGTGTATTTAAATTTAAGCTGGCATATTATATTATTATATAGATTTATTTTATTAGGATTGTATTATTATGGGATTATTATTTATTGTACTGACAAGCTATTTTGTAATTATGTAGTTATGTAGTCATGACTTGCTTTGTGAACTAAAAGTGTTAAAGGGCAATAAATTCTAATTCTATTATAATGGCGAAAGTTTGTGAGTGTGCAAGTGAGTTTGTTATTTCTTCACACTCAACGGGAGAACTAATTTTGATTAAATTTGGTATGGAGGTAGCTGACACCCTGTATTAACACACAGGCTACAATTGTAGTGTTCACATAGCTAGTATCTAATATAACATAAAATCATAAAACATTTTAGCCCAGTAATTAATACGGGAGATTTACCTAATAGATAATATAGATATACCTAAATGTACATTAACATTTTATTTGTTAATATCCACTGTACATTACACATTCAACATTGTTTTTCGATGGTCAATCTGACTATGCGACATGGGTGGAATTATAGAACTATTATGCAGAAACCAATAATCAAGAGTTGAAGTTGAACAACAGGCACACAATAACACAGATCACATGCATTTTTTTTTTTTTGAAAAATCTTAGAAATTAACAGTAATTCTTACCAGGAACATTAGGATAGTCAGTTTTGATCCTGGTACGGACATTATTTAAGAAGTCGGTTTTCATTTTGTGGACCTTCTTTGGATCTTCTATAACTTTCTCCCAGGGCAACTCGCCGACCAGCCATTGCAGCAGATTATAGCCCAAGATTTCGAGGTCACCGCGCATAGTTTTTGCTGTAAAAGACTAACTGAATAAGTATTATAGTAAAAATTTTAAACTACAACATTTTTTACAACAATCGAAAAAGCATTTTGGTTCATCTCAGTACAGAATACACTGCGTTAACAAAAAATATTATTATAGTACATGCAATATCAATTGAATTTTAATGCTATTATTATTTACACCATTCTACATCAAATCCAAAGTGAAGTCACATAAAAATGTTTTTACTTTGGATCCATATCAGTTATATCTCCATGTTAATTTGGGTATTTATGTATGTAAAATTATAGTAGTGATATAATTGATATCATGAATGTATTAGTGTGACCCACCTCCTATATGCCTATCTGTGCTTGTATACTGAATTGTGCCTTCGTGTGCACTTTTGGGGTCCGGTTTGTAATTGTCCTCTACAATCCTGTAAGCGAGTCCAAAGTCCAAGAGGTATGCTTGGTTCTCTGCTCCTTCTTTTATGCCCATTAAAATGTTTGCGCCTTTTATGTCGGCGTGTATGTAACTTCTGCTGTGAATGTAGTCGAGGACATCAAGCTGAAAGTAATTAAAGTCTAATATCATATTTAATACATATCACTTTAATAAATACCTAACCATTAATCATTAAATTCATATAACCTATTATATGAATTTAATGATTATTGAATTCATAGACGCTTCAATAATCATAAATTTATAGAGTCAAGTTCATTTCTGTGGGTGGAAGATTTCATTATAACAGCCTTACTGATGAATAGTTATGATTCATATTGAGTAATACTATTTTTTTTAAATTTAAAATAGATTCGCGTTTGACCACATCCTGCATGATGTTGAGCAGTAGTACGGTCTAAGATCGAGCACGCTTACCTAGACGAGAACCATTTACTTTAGATTTGATGACACCCATATTGTACCTAACAGGGAACACTGACTCTGGAAGTCCCACAACCTCGCTGTACGCATAAAAAATATGGAATTAAAACACACACATGAGGAATATCCACCATGTACGGATGACGTTTTGGTCGCGTTTTACTGGCCGTCCGGTAGTAGAAGGGTGCAGGGGAACCGAATTTCTTGATGCCTTGCACATTTCTACTATTGACTTCTAAGTTTTTATGACTTTCTTGTTTAATCTGATAGAGCTCAAATATATTCTCTTAAATATATCCTCAATTCTTGAAAACAGCAGGAATTATCATTTTACAAGCTTTTATTTAACTTGCAATGTACCTATGTATGTTTGTTCGGGTGAAATCTTGCAAGTTAAATTTGACCCACTTCCCGATGTCCGATTGAACTCAAATTTGATGTACTTATTAATCATGCTTTGAAGTGCAAAAACCACTGTTTTTGTTTTACTTATGCGGGATTTCTCACTGTTAATTATGTTGGATACTCTGACTATAGACGGATCTGTGCATGCATTGTACTCTTATATCCATGAAGAATGCCACTGGATATGATCGAAACTACATATAGTAGGAGTAACCGATATAAATAAATGTGAGTAATCCCAAAATGTATCACAACCATGTTAGTTTCCATAGTATAACCATTGTGTTGTTTGCTTGGAGCAGATAAGGTGTTGTCATATACCTATCCTGACAGTTATAAAAAAAGAAATTTGTAGATACCATTTGCAAGCCTAACTGAAAAACTGTGGGGGCCGGGAATTTACAGCCAACCTCATTGAACGTTTTCCAGAGATCTTTCCCATAGCGTTCCAGGACCAGGAAACGTAGTTCGTCATCTCGAAACATGTGGGTGCCACTACCACAGTATGTGGGCATGCCCAGCTGTGAGAGGTTTTTAGATTTCATGAAATGCTCAACTGAAATAAAATGTAACCAAATTTAATAAAACAAAAATTTAACTAATTTATAATACTACATAATATGTACATGTAATCTAGACTTAGTTATGGGAGGTTTGTGGCCATAGTCGCCACGCTGGGTATTCGGTTTGGTGACCGCAGTAGGTCGTAGGTTCTCACATGGATAACTCCTGCTCGTTACCATAGTTTGGAATTTAGCTACACCTTGGCCGTGATGATTATCCTGCCATCAATCAGTGCCCTTTAAGTAGACTTCTATTAGAAGCAAGTACCAATGCTGTATTCTAATCGCCTCGGCACAAGGGCTTTACGAAAAGCCGAAGTTCAGACTAAAGTGGCATATCTTGGGAGTGGTTTATGTCGAGCAGTGGACTTTGATAGACTGATGATGATGTAAGCTAGACCTGATGCAAAGGCAACTCAGCAAAGCGACTAGTATTTTCGGCGACTTTGCACTGAGAACAGTTAGGGTCGGGTTATTTAAAAAAGTTTTTTTCTCATTAATTTATATTTTTATTTTGTTTTGTGTAACATCTAATGACCTGTTTTAATATGATTAAAAGTCAAAAAGAAAAAATAACATCTAGAGCTATGTGTTATGTAAAGTATATTCACTTAGTACTATTTCACACTTTTTTATAACACATATGAATATGTTTGAACTAGGTACTTATGTATGCTGTTTAAGTATTTAATAAACTCAATAAAAACAGAATTTCCTTTTATTACCTACACACAACTAGGCATAAATATAACAACATCAAGTAGGCATAATTGATAAAGTATTCCTTGTCAAATACTGCCATGCTAAATTCCAATTTACTAATAATTACATATTCAGGAAACCCATAGACAGAGTAATTTTACACATTTTTTTTAAATCATATTTATAAGATTTTTTCGCTGAGGTCAATATGTCACTGTAACATTGCTCCTATATTATAATTAAATTTATATGAATTATACAAAAATTAAATTCTATGGCTTAGATTATAAAGCATTCTGGCTGCATCCGAGAGAGGCTAATCCAAAATGCTATTACAGTAACCAACTTGTAGTCCTGATAAGTGGCTGTTTAGGACAGTTGACCTAATTGATTAATTCCGAGCACACTCCATGATAATGTGGTATATGTATGCGCTATCATCTATAGTGTTACAGAATAGGCAGTTGGGAGTAATGAATTATTCGAATAAACAGGAAAATGTATTACATGTAATGCACATATTGTAATAATAGTGAGATGAATTAATATTAGTACCTGGTTGACCGAGCATTGCTCGGCTGAAAACATGGATAAAACGACGTTTTCTGAAAATGAAACCTAGCTAGATCGATTTTTCGCCTCCGAAACCCCCTGGATACAAAATTTCATGGAAATCGTTGGAGCCGTTTCCGAGATTCAAAATATATATATATATATACAAGAATTGCTCATTTAAAGATATAGATAATACTTTTGTTACATTTTTAAAGATTGCAAACATATATCTTTAATTACTATAATTATAAAAAAGTAATGTAGGTAACATATGCAAAAGTAAATAAGAATTATTTATCACAACTAGTGTAATAGCTAAATGGTTTTTTTTTTTAATATGTTATATTTGGTCCACAGACCCTGGGATCCGTAACCTTTGTTAACTTTTTTACTTTGTATATGATACAGAGATGTAAAAAAAATGTACTAAAACTATTTACTTACTATCATTTCTATCACCGTTTCTGTTGTAAAAGTGCATCTCTACAAACAAAGGTCCATTTTCAATTGGTTCCTGAGGACAAACATCATTAAGTACTAATTCAGCCCACATAAACAATTTCTTATCTATGAATAAACTGTTAGGTATACTTTATCATCATTATTTAGTCTTTCTCGCACATGACTTTAAGTAATCTGCATTGTTCCTATATTAATCCGGTCCAGGTTTTGCCTCCACAGCAGTTATTAAGACTTAGTTCATAACTTCTGTTATTTTGAAAATGCTGCTGCACAATATATAATTACTGAAGATTCCTGAATTGTCATCACACTAAAACTGAAGCTACATGAAGCAAGGTTGTTTTAGGACAAGAAATAAATGACAAAATCTAGAAAATACTTACAATTTTGACTACATACGGATAACCCGATACGTCATCAGGGGGCGATTCACCCTCCTTAAACTCATATGCGGAGTATATCTCTCCGAAGCCTCCAACTCCTATAGATGGACCGATCTTCCACTTTCTGTGCCTGTCGTGAATAATCTCGCCAGGCGGGATAGGAGGTGGCCTTTTATATCCATTGGCTTTTTTCTTTGGAGAAGATGCTTTTCTTCCTTTCTTGACCATTTTATTATTATTATAGAGGCAGATAAAATGGCAAGGTTTTAAACACGAGCATCAACAGACACGACTCAAGCGATGCGAAATTATAATGATCATCAATGATGGTTTTTATTTCGACAAGTCTAAACCGAACTGCTGATAACACTTCACCACGTTTTATTTGTCAAAAATAAAGTTCAAATAAAGATTCTAACAAGTCCGAGCCGTAATTTGAATTTATTATTTTCAAAATAAACAAACGTCAGTGCGCTTCTTTTTCTTGTTTGTATTTGGCGTTACACTTTGTGTTGGTCTACAATACAGTTGTTTTCTATTCCATTTTATCCCATCTTTTTCTATTACTTTCCCACACTTGTGTACATAATTTAACACTATACGAATAAAATGCCACTATTTTTGTACATAAGCACGAAAGCATATAAATTTTGTAAAATAATAATTATAATAATGTGACAAGAAGACCTTTCCACGTTCCCGCCAAAACTCGTCAGCTTTATTTCATCGTCAGTTAGAAATACAGGCAAAAATAATAATAAGGTTTGAATTGAATATAGCTTTTTAGATTAGATAGATACATTTTATTCTAGTAAGTATCTTAGGCAATAAATTACTTATTTGCAATATAATTTTTTTATCACGCTTGTTAGAGCAAGTTCAAATAAAAACCATTGCAATACTAACTTTGTTTGAGTGTACGTTGGTTTTCCATTGGGTTTATGGTAACGTGAATTTTTGATCGCATTCAAACATTATCCTTTGAGTATGAGAAATTGATACAATATGTCGAAATAGACAAGTCTTTTAGATTGCTTCCAAAACTTCGATAAGCTTCAAACTTTGATTATATCATAGCTTTGAAAAATTACAGTTTTTATACGTATCATATCAATCCAATCGCCACTACTTTACTGAGGCATGACTTGATTTGACTGACACGCACTAGACTTGAGCAAGACTGGATTTTGACTGTAACTATAGATGTGAGACAAAAATTGCAAAAACGGAAGACAAGTGAAGTGCTGTAATTCCAAATAGAGACATGGTTCAAAGACCTCTGTGCAGGGTTGGATTTCGTACTATAATTATAGTATTTGTACTACTATTTCATGCTCCGTACTAGATACTATCCATATCTAAGGATAGTACGGAAAAATACTATAATTTCGTTACTTCACTTTTAAAATACCAAAATAGGTAAATATGACAACCGTTCATTGCCAAATCATCTGTAAAAAATAGTTCATTGGGTTGTTTCTTTTTCTTTTTGGCATCGCACTCTGTGCATTCTGCCAATTTCAATGTTTCCGTATTTTGTGTGCAGTTTACGGTTTTCATCTTCTTTATCTTTATAGTCAAAGTCCAGTCTGGGTCAAGTCCAGTCCGTGCCAGTCAAATCTAGTCATGCTTTTGTAAAGTAGTGGCGACTTTACTATAAGCTTCGACGCAGTTTTGGAAGTAACACAAAAAGTCATCTTTCATCACATTATATCACTTTCCCACACTCGCGCTTGTAATTCGGCAATTTTGAATAAAACACCAACATTTTTATACATAAACACTAAAAGTTTTGGAAAAAATAATACAATTGAGCGACACGACTCTTTTTGCGTTCCCGCCAAAAACAACAGAAGACATGTTGATAAGATTTGATGCTAAGGATGAAGAAAATAATATTCAAGCACTGATTAATTTAGATGAGTAGTAGTAAATTTTGCATAAACGTGTTGATTCGACTAATAAATCATTATTTATTAATTATTTAGATTTACAAAAAAAATGTACGATCGGCGTACTATAATTTTTAAAATTTTGTACTATAATTTTCAACGTACCTAAATCCAACCCAGCCTCTGTGGCTGGCTACACCAAAAAAAAGTGGAGTCGTTGAATTTGTTGACATTCGTAACATTCGTTATTCGTTAAACTTAGTTGTTATAATAGTTTGTTATTGATTCCATCTTGAGTTTAGATCAAAACGTGTTGTTTAGATAACATTATTTGCCGTAATTATATGTAGTTGTAACTTGTATCGGATAGTCTTGGACTTACCAGTCCTGTCCTCTAGCCTTACGAATTTATTTTCTTGTTCATAACCTCATAAAAAATGGCTGCAAGGGGTAAAAAGGCAGCTCCGAAAAAGAAAGCCAATGGTTATAAAATGCCGCCACCAATTCCATTGGGAGAAGTGATTCACGACACCACTGGGAAGAAGAAATGGAGGATCGGTCCGTCCATAGGAGTGGGCGGTTTCGGAGAAATATACATCGCCTGCGACGACAACAGTCCGCCTAGAAAGGGATGCGACTATCCTTTTGTTATTAAAATTGTAAGAACATATACAATACAAAGTTTCCCGTGTTCCACTTTACATGTTAGTAATGACGTATGTACTGTTTTGGATGCACTTTACAGTATAATAATGATGTTTGTCCTCAGGAACCACATGAGAATGGGCCCCTGTTTGTAGAAAAGCATTTTTATGTGAGAAATGCTAATAAAGATGATAGTGAGTATGACCTTTAGCATACCAATGAATTGTAAACACTTCTAATAAATTATCTCCCAACAACATTTTAAATAAATATAGTCAATATTTCTATGTACCATTCACAATTTAGGGGCCGTTCAAGTATTACGTAAGCACTAAAGGGGGGTGGGGGAGTCTTTACTTTGCTTATTTTTGACAACATTGGGGATGAGGTGATCTAAATGGTCAAAATATCAGCAAAGTCGTATAAATTATGCTGATTGTTTGGTTTCCTTGTTATCGACACATCACGTTTTAGCGAAATGGCTGCTAATTAAACCAATATTTACTTAAGCATAGGAGAGGGAAGTAAAAGCTTTGCTTACTTTTGCTGACAAGGGGGAGGGAGGGGTTAATAATTACTAAAATTCTGCTTATGTAATACATACTTGAATGGTCCCTTAGTAATGTAGAAAAAACTTAAACAGCATTGTTGCCACTAGAAACTTATGGATCTTTTGTTTTAAATGTGTTGACATTATATGTATTCAGGATAGTTTTATTAATTGGTTGCAGTTCAAAATTTCATGAAGTCCAGAAAGCTATCAAGCCTTGGTATGCCAGGGTTTTATGGTAGCGGTTCCCACGAGTTCAGAGGAGAGAAGTTCCGATATTTGGTGCTTGAGCGCTATGGCACCGACATTTGGAAAATATTCATGGAAGCTGGGAGAGTATTCCCGGCACCAATAGTATTCCAACTAGGCTTGCAGATGGTAACTACTTAATGAGTACTTACTGGTCAGGTCTTTTCTCTGACAGATTTCTGGGTCTTGTGCCTAGGCCTAGTGCAGCCAGTCTAGTACTACAAGCATACTATAATTTATTTGTCACAAATGGTAGTAGAAATACTAAACTGGTGTTACCATTTTATACCTAAAACAATCTTTATAAAATTTGTCTGTTATTTGGCTTTAAATTAGGCGACTGTGTATTCTCCACAGGACAGACATGACATTCAGAACTTTTTAGCATTTTATGGTATCACTGAGTGGGTGACATGTCCATTGTGCTGTAGGGACACGGAATCCCATGTAGGTTTAAGGAGCCCCTTTAAATACCATAACCTTCACAAGTAAGATAAAGCTAAGTGTTTTCAATACTGTGATATTGACGCATTAGCTTCGTTGCTCATTTAACATCAAAATTAATTCTTTTTTGCCAGTTAGATGTCATAGAGTACATCCACAGTCGTGGCTACATTCATGCAGATTTAAAAGGCTCAAACATTTTGATGGGCATAAGGAAAGGGACTGAAAACCAGGCATTTCTGCTGGACTTTGGGCTGGCTCAGAGAGTGACAGAGAAGGAATTCAAACCAAACCCCAAGAACGCTCACAATGGAACTATTGAGTATACAAGCAGAGATGCTCATTTAGGAAGTAAGTATATGTTTACACTTTCAGTTTGAAATAACTCTTCTTCAAAATGAGCTTGACAACATTCTTGAAATGTTGATTAGTACAGAACATGCATGCCTATCTTAAAGAAAATTAAAGTTTTCAACATTCTGGAAATTATATGGGCTTAGTTTAGAACATGTTAACAGAATCTGATTAAATACCTATTTTTATTCTTATTCGGACATTCTACTGCTACTGAGTAACATAACCAAACTGTGTGTCCAGTGGCGACAATGCGCGGTGACCTCGAAATCCTAGCCTACAACCTGCTGCAGTGGCTGGTGGGCGAGCTGCCCTGGGAGAAGTTCCTGACCAACCAAAAGAAAGTGCAGGAAATGAAGGAGGAGCTCCTTGATAATGTGCGGGCTACAATCAGTAAGAAGTACAGCAAAGTGCCCGGTAAGATCCACAATACAGTTATGATATACGAAAATACTTATTTTGTGATATTTCAAAGGCTTCAAAGTTTGAGATACATTTGTGGCTTTCAAAATACAAATATTTTATTGAAACCACCAATGTTACAAGTCAATTCTGTTTCTGCTGTGTCCTAGCTAAAGCTAGGTAGATATAATATCATCATAAATTTATCTGATTTTATTAACTACTATAACTTTATAATTAGAAACAGTAAATTTTTCCAGACTCCGACACCAAAAACTCTTCAAAACTTTTGCGATAATGTAATAATCAGACATGATATTGTCCATATCCATTGCTCCATTGCTGCTTAGAACAAACATTTATAATATTATTTTTACACTTTTTAACCAGGTAATGTAAGAAAACTGAAAAATCGCTATTAATATCTGTTTTTGAGTTGTGTTTCGAGGTATAAAGAGTACCTTAGGGGCAATAGAAAACAAAACACACAAAAACGATGGTCTCATTAGATCTTCTCCACCATAGGTTTTGTGCCATGTGATTTATCATATGCTTTATCATTTTCAGATGCACTCATAAAATTCTTCGAGTACATCAACACGTTGCAACCAAAGGATCAACCAGACTACACAAAATGCCGTCAGATATTCGAGAGCTACCTAAAAAGTGTTGGCAAGACTAGGAATAGCAAACTAGAGTTCACAGCCACCAAAGCAAAGAAGACTAAAATGGCTGTAGACTACAATTCAGATCATGACAAACCGAAACAAAACGGTGATACACCGAAAGCCAAAACAGTTAGAAAACCTAAAGCAAAAACTGTCAAAAGTGATAGCGAACACGAATCTGATAGTGACGACTTGCCATTGAAACGTAGCCGTGATACGTCTAAAGTGAGGCGCCGAAAAGTAAAATCGAAACCAATGGAAAGTGACGATGAAAACGAACCTGAAAACATTGTTATGAAAACAAAGAGGAAACCTCTAGAACCCTCGGTAGTCATTAAGGTGAAAAAAGCAAAAATAACACCCAAGGTCACACCGCCAGTGAAAAAAAACCACACAAATACAGCGACTCAAACTTCAGAACCAAAACAGACTCGTCAGAACACAAGACGTGTAACAAATCCAAATAGTACTCCGCAACTACCTAATAATAATTTAAATTCAAGCGTTGATATTTTTGATGACTCGTATGATGATCATAAAGTAAAGCCGAAAAGGAAATTGCTTGCAGAGGAAGAAATAATACAAACGAGGGTAGTCAAGAAAAAAGTGACCACTGTGGAAAAAGGCCAGTCGTGGAAAGATATATCTACAGGTGTAAACGGACAATCACCTCCCAAATAGTATTTAGTGGTGTGATTTTCTCAATCATATAACAGATACTAAAAAACTGTGGTAGGAAATGTGTACACATGCGTGTTATTTCTGAGCCCAGACAAGCAAACCTTGTCTTTATTTGTAACTGTATTTTTAAATAGTGCTATCGTAAATAAAAAAAATGTATACAGAATAATTTTTAGTTTATGAGTGTATTCTGGTGCGTTGAATGTTATTAGACTTAGTGCACCAAAATAGTGTCAGTGCAGCAAGTGTATGCAAGTGTGTAGTTTTACTTGATGATAAAATTTTTTTTATCATCAAGTCAAACAAGAACAATAGAAAATATGGTGTTCATATTCCATAGTAAATAATAATTTTATTTTTTATGAATCTGTTTCAAACTCAAACTTAGAAACTTATATTTTTGTCCGTATACAACATCGCTGATTTGGCGCTCATTACTTTGAGACATCGAATGGTTAGTCCCTACAGGCTTGTAATTTCACTAGCTGCAGTACCTTTTAAACCGGAACACAGTGCTGTTTGCACACTACTGCTTGGCGGCATCTCTAATCTCTAAATAGTATAAAACAAAGTCTCACTGTCTGTTTACTTCTAAACGGTTACACGTGTTACGGTTTTCACTGTCATTGTAGATTTGTTTTAGGGAAACCTCCTAATTGAACTAAAATAAAAAAATCATGTAAGAAGCCGTTCAAGTATTACGTAAGCACCAAAAGGGTATGCTTTGCTTATTTTTGATGACATGGCACGGCATGGCATTTGATGATTGACGTTTTTGATGGAGCATCTGAATGGTGATAACGTCACCAATGTCATATAAATTTGCTGATTGATCCGAAAGGCTTGGGTTCTAACCCCAATAATGAGCTTGAGGTGCCGGTGAAGAAAACCATAGCATGTTGGTAGAGTACTTTATAGTACTCGGCGGGCTAGCTACCACCGTCATGTTCAAAATCTGCCGCAAAACATCTTGAAACGGTGTGTTCCGGCAGTCTCGCTAGAGAACCAGTTCCATTCCAGGCTAGGTGTGCTTTTACCATCTTCGACCATATCGTCACTTAATGTCGGGTAAGCTTTGGTCAAACATCAAGCCAGTAAAACATAAAAAACATAATGTAATCTAAGTATTTTCTAACATTTAAATTAGTTAGGTACATAATAATTTATGTATAATATTGACTCCCGTCTTCTTAGTTCGAGATTGGATGGGAGCGTGATGAATTTCTTGTTTGTATGTTTGCTAATTGAATTTAACGTTGAAAGTGTTTTTATTTGAAATGTATTATAATATGATATTTTTATGATTCATGTTGTTTTTTTTCTTAACGCACTTGCAATATAGTTAAGGGTCGACTCGGACGAAATAAATCGTCACGACAGTCACTGGACCACCAAAGCCGAAGACCGCGCAGTCTGGAAGTAGAAAGGGGAGGCCTTAGCCCAGCAGAAGGGCACTAGAGGCTGAATAAAGAACCTTACAAGCTCTTAATAGGCCAAACTGCAGCAGCAAAATTATAAATTTACAAAATCTATAATTTTTTTAAAAACATTTTTTTTTTTCTGTTTCTTCTTGGCATCGCACTCTGTGCATTCTGCCAGTTTCAATGTTTCTGTATTTTGTTTGCAGTTTTCATTTTTCAGCTTCTATATCTTTACAGTCAAAGTCCAGTCTTGGTCAAGTCCAATCTGTCTCATTCAAATCCAGTCATGCCTCAATAAAGTAATAAATCAACACAAAAAGTCATGATTCACCAGATTAAAAGTCGGGGAAGTCTGTGTACATCGCAGGCCCGCGGTATACGACAGGCTGCCCGCCCACGTACGTGATGCACCTTCCGCCGCCTCGTTCAAGGCCAAGCTGAAGACTTGGCTTCTAGATCAGCTGTTTTACGACTATAATACATTTTTTGAGCTGCCCGAGGTCTGTATGTAGACTTTATAATAATTGTTTAAATGTAAAGTAATTTTGATGTTTGATTTTTATACAAGGATATTTTTTATTTAATTTTGGACATGTAACCACGGAGTTATCAATAAATTATTGTATTGTATTGTATTGCATTATACCACTTCCCACACTCGTGCTTGTAATTCGGCACTTTATGAATAAAACACCACTATTTTTATACATAAAGAATCGAAAAAAAAACACTAGTTTTGGAAAAAAGATACAATGGGGCGACACGACTCCGTATTCCCGCTAAAATTAATTACTTAAGGTTATTGGTACTAAAATATAGCAAATATAAAAGTGTATGTAACATAATTTAAAAAAAACCAACTAAGTACGTTCCAATAAGCCCAAACACGGCTAGGCTACATTATCTTATTACGAAGTTCCGGTGCATCAGATGATGATGAAGCCGGAAGGTAGGTAGTTCATTGGGACTGTTCTAGTGGCCGTAACACCACTGAAAAGTCACAGGAGAGCAATATATGCAATTTCGTGTACTTGGACGACATATTTTTTAAACACCACTAAACCGAGTTTGATGAAATTTCTGTGACCAACGAAAAAAAATCCTTACCAAATAATCATTATTTTTTTTACCAAATCTGCTTAGACGGGGTTCTGAGGTAACACATAAAAATCCCTTCCTTTTTGCATTTGAATAAAAAGTGTCGATTATATACAGATCCCACAG
Source organism: Biston stratarius (assembly GCA_950106695.1). Lineage (NCBI taxonomy): Eukaryota > Metazoa > Arthropoda > Insecta > Lepidoptera > Geometridae > Biston > Biston stratarius. The sequence continues at coordinate 13,408,835 of OX467110.1, read as the reverse complement.
ATGGAATGTTTAAAGGTACCCAAATCAAGAATGCTATTTAGTGTGTGGTACATAAGCACTTCAGTTGAATATATACAAAAAATTTTTTTAACGCTGACAGTCTAGGTGTTTCACCACAACTCACCTGATGTTAAGTGACGGTGTGGTCGAAGATGGTAAAGCACACCTAGCCTGGAATAGAACTGGCTCTCAAGTGAGGCTGCCGGAACACGCCAAATAATAAAAGCAGAGACGATCTGCCGCCGTACTTAGAGCTGCTCTAGCAATACCTGTTAGACAATCAGGAAATAGCTACGCGACCTCATATCGTGTGTCTGCGCAATAAGGTTTGCAATCGCGTAGCTTTTTCGTGAGCGCCTCAAAAATCAAAATCAAAAAGTCATTTATTCAGTTTAGGCCCTGGTAAGGCACTTATGAACGTTAAGTTACATGTTTGAATCTACCACCGGCTCGTAATTACACTTCAACTGAGAAGACTCCGGCCAGAAACTCAGCAAGGATAACAGATATCACCATGACAAGTTCAGAGCACAAGGGTTGGACTTTGTTTTGTTGCCCAAAGTTCTGGATAGCTACCGTTGCGGTTGATTATGACATACTATTTTAATGAATTATAAATATCGTGGAAAATTTGATTTTACACAGCGCTTCTAGCTCCAGACTAAGCAAAGCTTGTACTATAGGAACCAGATAACTGATATGATAACGATGATAGCTCAGTGGTTAGCGCGGTCGGTTCACACGCCGAAGGGCGTGGTTTCAAGCCCCAACAATGATCTTAAGCTGCCGGTGAAAGAAAACATCAGGTTAGGAAACCATAGCGTGGTGGTAGGGTACTTTCTAGTACTCGGCTGGGTAGCTAGAAAAGTAGAAAATCTGCCGCCAAGCACTTAATGGTGTATTCCGGCAGCCTCACTTGAGAGCCACTATCATCTTCGACCACACCGTCACTTAACATCAGGTGAGTGGTGGTGGTCAAACAATCACAAAAAAAAAGAAGAATACGTATATCAATTCTTTTTTCAAAGATATAACAGAACACCCAGACACAAAATACATAGGTATGTTGGTCATATAAATATTTGTCCTGGGTGGGAATCGAACCAACGTCCCTCAGCTCTTAAAGTAGTTACAACCAAATGAGCTAATAGGGCAGGCTATGAACTTTCCGTTCGTCTCATTACTAGATATAACCTTGTTTGGTACGAAATGAAAGGACTCAAGCAAATATCACTTATGTATTACAATATTACTTATAGGTATATATCTATAATCTCGATGTGCTAAATAGTACCTACGAGTATGTTAATTAGGTAGTGGTACGTCAATCAATGGGGTACGTATGAAAATAAATATCTAACACTGTTCGAGTCAGGAAAGGGATTTAGTAAAATCGCATCTCCGGAACGCACAGATATTTATTACGTCACAAATTTTTACTTTTACTTTACGGCAGAAAAAGTCACCATCGCGAGCTAACTCGCTGCCAGCGCTGTCTATTTTAAACAGGAGTAAACTACTTTTACAATTTATACATAAAACACTCCTTATCAGGAACACAAGGACCGTTGGCTTTTATTCTATTGTGTCCATCGTTACAGACGCATACATTAGAGTTACATTCCTAGGTACAATCGTTATCCTTATACTCGTAGTCGTCACAATTATACTGACAGCTGACGCTGCAACCGATTCCCTTATGCTCATTTTCCGGACAAGCATCTGAAATGAGGTAGGTTTTGTAAACAATTTTTACTATTAACGTAACTCTGAATTTAGTGATAATAGATAGGCAATCCAGAAATATTTATGTTATTATTTAAATTCTGTTTATGAATTTTAAATATATTTTTATTTTATTTTGTTTAACTTATTAAATTGTGTAATCTGGAGTTGTATTAGATATAAGACCAAATGGTCAGCATTCTGGCCACATTCCCTTCCTCTCATGGACTCTTTTGTAAATAGTGTAGGTAGTAGATATTAATTTTAAGTTATTATTTGTATGTTATAATTTTATTAAAAAATATCAAAAGTTACTGTACCAATGTAGGTATAATACTTACATATCTGTCTAATCTAATACCTTTGAACGAGCAATTCTTGTATATATATAGTAACATGGATGTTTTTGTTATTCGTTTTCTAAAAATTAAACCTAGCTAAATCGATTTATCGCCCCCTACACCGCCTGCATACTAAATTTCATGAAAATCGTTGGAGCCGTTTCCGAGATTCAGATTATTTTAAATGTAATTATTTTTTTCAAGTTCAAGTTCAAGTTCAAGTGTTTTATTCGCTAAAGATGTGGTTACATTTTAGATCTTAAATATATATTAGTACAGCACATCTTACCCTAATTGGCATGCGAATTTACAATATAAAGCTTAGACTAGATTATTTTTATTATTATACTTCTCACAATAATGTATAATAATAATGTATGTACAATTGTAACAAGAATCGTCACGAAAAATATTAACAACTATCAAAATAATAACTACTTAATTATACAAAAAGAAATAATAAAAACATAAGACATTTCTATCATGAGATCAATAATGACTACAATATTACTATTTAAAATGATAATTATGACTATTTTTTGGTAGAACTGTATGAGTGATCATTGTATTCGAGGAAGTGTTTGATGTTGTAGAAACAGCGTTCAGTTAGCCACCTATACAGCTTAACTCTGAATTGTTGAGACGGAAGTTTTTTTAAAGTTTCTGGGATTTTATTATATATTCTTAGAGCCATAACATAACAATTTCTGCGGTATAGCTCATTATTACACTGCGGAAATACTAATCTGTTTGGGTACCTTGTGTAATAACTACGATTATCTCCCAATTTATTAAATTTGTCGGGATGCTTTTTGACAAACATACACATTTCAAAAATATACATGGATGGAAGCGTAAGGAGCTTTAATTCTTTGAAAAGGGGTTGGCACGATTCTAATGGGCCAGCACAGCAGACTGCCCGAAGGCATCGCTTCTGTGCTATGAATGCTCTCTCTATTTCTACTGAGTTACCCCATATTATAAGACCATATCTTAGGACTGAGGCTACATATCCATGATAAGCCGTGAGTGATGTTTTTCTTGAAGCTACTAAGGACAGCCTACGAAGCGCAAATGCAAATCTGCCAAGTTTGGAACACACTAGGTCAATGTGAGACTTCCAGTTGCAATGGCTATCAATAGTGATTCCTAGAAATGTCGCTATATTGGTTTCTTTTATCGGTTTATTTTTAAATACTATTTGAAGGTTTTGCGGTTTGGATTTTATATTGTAGAATTGCATGTATTTTGTTTTATCAATGTTAACCTTTAAATTATTTTTATTTAACCAAGCTACTACCTTTGCTATAGTTTCATTTATACTAAGCTCATAATTGACATTACTTTGTTTTGGAACGATAATGGCAATATCATCTGCAAAAAGGACACATCTAAAAGAGGTAATATTGGGTAAATCATTTATGTACAATAAAAATAAGAGAGGCCCTAATACACTGCCTTGGGGAACACCAGAAGCATTGCACATGCAATTAGACAGAAAACTGGTCATAAGGTTATGTTCATCAATGTTTTTTATTTCAACGCATTGTTTTCTATTATTCAGATAGCTTTCAATCCAATTGTAAGCATTACCTCGAATCCCATAATTTTCCAGTTTTTTAAGCAAAGTCTTGTGGCAAACAAAATCGAAAGCTTTGCTCATATCAAAGTATATAACTGAAACTGGATTATTTTTGTTAATATGGTCTGTAATGTTCTTAATTAGAGTGAAGCTTGCTAAGGTAGTTGATTTATTCTTTTGAAAGCCATTTTGCTCGCTTTTTAAGATATCATTTTTTGTTACGAACTCATGTAATCTTTGATGCATTACTTTCTCAAATATTTTGGATAAAATAGGTATTAATGTAATAGGCCGGTAATTGCTTAAGTTGTTTTTGTTCCCTTTCTTGAAAACGGGCTTGACAATAGAATTTTTTAGAGCTTCAGGGAAAACACCATGCTCAAAGGACATATTAATAAGATAGCTAATGATTTCCGCAATTTCATCGCAACAAGCTTTGACTACATGTGTACAAATTTCATCATATCCTACAGATTTTGTATTACTAAGTGATTTTATTAGAGTTTTAACTTCGTGAGGACTAGTAGGCTTTAAAAATATACTGGATGTAGAATTAATATTTATATTTGAATAGGAATCTAAATTTTGCTTAGTTATATTATCTATATTTGTTGTATTTATGAAGTAGTCATTGAATGCATTTGCTATTTTGATAGGATTTTCTATACATAAGCCATTAATTTTTATCTTTTCTATGTTTGTAGTTTTAATTTCTCCACTATTTTTTATGATGCTCCATGTTGCTTTACATTTATTTTTAGAGTTACATATAATACTATTATTTACTTTTTTTTGAGATAAACGCATACAAGTTTTAAGACATTCCGTATATATCCTATAACGATTTTTTGCACATTCGGTTTTGTTTTTGTAATATTCATACCTTAATCGTCTCTTTGTACTACAGGATTTCCTAATACCTTTTGTGATCCAATTATTTATTTTTTCTTTGTTTGATATTCGTATTCTCATAATAGGAAAGCATAGTTTATATAAAAGAATAAAGGTATCATGAAATGTACTAAATGCAGTATTAAAGTTATTACTATTGTACATATCTTCAAATAATATGCTAATGAGGTGTTTTCTGAAAATTTCAACATAGTCTTTTCCGTAGTCCCGTCTCTCAATATAGAAAAATCTAGGCTTAGCTTTAGTCGTGTTTATTGAAAAGCTTAATGATTGTCCTGTATGATCGGACAGCCCTGTGAAGTGCACTTTTTCTTTAGCGTCAGATATGTTACTTATTATATTATCTATACATGTTTTTAACCGTGTTGGTTCATTAATGTGCATTTTAAATCCATAGTTAGTCAATGTTTCTTGTAATTCTATTGTTTTCTTATTTGTTTCCAGAGTGTTAATGTTAAAATCTCCTAGAAGTACGATTTTATTTTTCTTAGATTTTTTATGTAATTTGTGAAGTAAGGTTTCTATTTTTTGTAGAAAGACATTTATCTCTATGGTACGGTAGATACAAATTATAGTGCATTTATACGCTGGCAATTCAATTCCACAGCACTCAAAACTATGTTCAATTGAGAGTTCATTAAAGAGAGGTATTTCCTTATATTCTATGTCATTTCTGAGGAGAATACAGACACCTCCACGCCTTTTATGTTTTCTGAAGTAATGAGTAGCTAGTTTATATCCTTTAACTTTTATATTACTTTCATCTCCTCGTTTAGCTAGAACCTCTGAAATACATACAGCATCTACAGGCTTTCCGTTATTAGCGAGATCTAGAAGAGATACTTCTAGAAGATCTAATTTAGCGACTAATCCAGCGATGTTCTGATGAAAGACCTTGAACTGTATTAAGTCTTGATAACTATCATATGGTACGAAAAAACTGTTCAGGGGCTTTATCGTCTGACTTGTTATTTTCTTTTTTTGACAAGAAATAAAATGGGATGGTGCCTGGTTTAGGAACTCCACTATATGCCCTATTATTATTATTGCTTAGAGTATTTACAGATGTAGAGTCATTTACTGCAGGGGGTAAGTACTTTAAGTCTTTTTCTTTGTTGATTTTGTTAAATATGTATGGTATAGTTCCAGGTTTTAAGGTAGATTCACAGTTTTGGCTATTTTTTTGTGTTATATTTTTATCTAAATAACAAGATTTGTAGTCTTCTGTATCGATCATATTGTTAAGTAGTTTGCTGCGCATGCGCTGTGATGAATTAGGATGACTGGGAATTTGAAGAAATTTACTATTACTAATGTCACTAATCATATGTCTCAGTTTTCTGTTAACTTTACCTAGATTCAAATAATTATTGTTCATAACACTCGCTACAATTATATTTGGAGTTGTGATTATTTCCAAAATTGACGAAATCGCATTAAGGAATCGGTTTTCATTTCTATCATTTGATCCTACCGAGAGAAAAAGCCAATCACCTTTCTGAAATTTACTGTCATTAATTTCACAGTTACGTAAAATATGGTCTGTAGAGGCATCGGGGTAGGAGAAATTTACTATATTATATTCTTTAGCATTTTTATACTTAGATCGGAGGTCAATAAGTTGGGTAGACAGATTTTTGCAACTTTGGTCAGATACTATAAATATTTTAGGCTTACTTACGCAACCATTCTGTTTTTTAATAGTATTGCTATTTTTATTGACGTTACAATAAGTCGGACAAGTAATTTTGTTATTTTGGTTTTGGTCCGTTGCTTTGCGTTGTGGCTTCAGTTGTCTTCTTGTTAAATTTGTCACTGGATAGTTGTTATGGTTTTCATCTTGTGAGTTCATTTGGATGTTCTGCTTTTTAGATTCAACTTTCTTTTTTAGCACAGTTGCATATGATGTTTTACCTTCAGAACCTATAGATAATTTTTCTCTCATATTAAATCCAGGTGGTGTCTCAGTTACTTTGTATTTAATCTGTGTTGTTTTTCCACTAATATTTTTGGTTATGTCTTTTATTTGCTCTTTTAGGTTTTGGATTTCTACTTTTAATACATCAATTTCAGCTGCGTGTTTTTCATTTTGTTTCTCTAACTGCTTCCTTAGTTCTGTATTTTCAGTTTCTAGCTTCGTTATACTTTCTTTAACTTTCATTAACTTTCCAGTACATTCATCGTTTAGTTTCATTTCGGACTTATCATATAGTGTCATGTCTGAAAAGTCATTGAATTGGGGACAAAAAGTTGCATCCTCAAAACTTTCATCGATTGTGTTACTTGATAACATGGAGCTGGACAAGGAACGGTTTTCCAAAGATAGTCGACGACGTAGTGTTTTTGGTCTCCGAATAGTTATGTTTTTCACACTGCTATTTAATTCTAACTCTTGAATTATGTTGTGAGTGCCGACAGGAGTGTTTGTATTATCTCCTTTGGGCTTTTTAGAATAGCACGGTGTACATTTCCACGCATCTTTTTTGTCCTTGTCCATTATTTGAAATCGCGTCAATGAAACGTTTGCACAGATAAGATCATAGGTGCATAGACAAGATGAACATGTCATATATTGACGATTGATAATTTTATTTGGGCACCCAGCGCAGTCTAAATTAATAACAGTCGGTGCGTAGTTATTTCTTAAAAGCGCCATTTTTGTAATTTAAATTAAGCGCTTTATACTTAAACGCATGCAAAGCAAGCCAGGTACAAAACTGATTTGTATCTAGCAAGATTTCTAGCCGTTAAATCGCTTTATCAGCTAAGTTGCTGTTTGTAATAATATTCATTCACTGCGCAACGTAGCATGCATTCTTCCAAGTTCGTTAAAAAGCGTTTCAAAATCAGCACACTCGCGAAAAGAAGGTCATAAGCGCCATGAAATCCGAGTCGCTTACGCGTTCGCAACGATGTAGAGATATAAAAGTCAGCGTCCGTTAAATTTTTTGAACTATAATGTTGTTTTTGTTATATACCATTATTTACCTATTGTTTTTCACAATAAAACCACTTTTTATGAATCACTATATATATAACAAAGTTAATACATGCACTAGTTTTGTTGAAATTTAGTTTTTTACCACAAAATTAATTAATTTTAGGGAGCACATAGTAAACGTGTCAACGCACGCAGCGACCTGTCAACGCACGCAGCGACTGTTGTTGTATTTGTTTTGTGATTATGTTATGTAATTACAGGCCTATTTCTCTTGCCACCGTAACGGCTAAAGTTTTTGACGGTCTTCTTAACGCACAGTTAAATAGATATGTATCACTGCATGATAACCAGTTCGGGTTTCGTCCTCGGCTGTCCACTGAAAGTGCTATACTGTGCCTTAAGAATACTGTCAAATACTACACTGACCGTAAGACTCCCGTGTACGCGAGCTTCCTCGACCTATCCAAGGCCTTCGACCTCGTGTCGTATGACCTTCTATGGAACATGCTGAGGAGCATTGACCTGCCTCATGAACTCATCAGCATGTTCCAGTACTGGTATGCGCACCAGTTTAACAGTGTCCGATGGGCGGGTGTAATGTCAAGTCCGTACCGGCTCGAGTGTGGGGTAAGACAGGGTGGGTTAACATCTCCAACCCTGTTCAACTTATATATAAACGGGTTAATAGTCGAGCTCAGCGGTCAGCATGTTGGTTGTCATATTGACGGCGTATGCGTTAACAATCTGAGTTACGCAGACGACATGGTGCTGCTGAGCGCGTCTGTCTGTGGGTTGAGGAGACTACTGCAGACTTGTGAGAAGTACGCCTGTGACCATGGATTAAAATATAATGTGACAAAGAGTCAATTCATGGTCTTTGAGACCGGCCGTGCAAAGTGCCCCCAGAACATACCACCTGTCCGGCTCAATGATGTTCCCCTCGAAAGAGTGAAACAGTTTAAATACCTGGGGCATGTAGTGACGGCTGATCTCAGGGATCATGCAGACATGGAGCGGGAGCGGAGGGCTCTGTCCGTGAGAGCTAACATGATAGCTCGCAGGTTTGCACGGTGTTCTAATGAGGTCAAAATTACGCTCTTTCGAGCGTATTGTACATCGCTCTATACGTGCAGCCTGTGGGCTAATTACACAAATAAGGACTGCAGCGCCCTCCGCGTCCAATATAATAACGCATTCAGGGCGGTGATGGGGCTGCCCCGGTACTGCAGCGCCTCGGGTATGTTCGCGGAAGCACGAACTGACTGCTTTCACGCGACTATGCGCAAACGGGGCGCGTCCTTGGTGCGGAGAGTGCGGGCCAGCTCCAACACCGTCCTGATGATGATTGCCGACAGACTAGATTGCCCTTTCCTTCGGCATTGCTGCAACAGGCATGTTGCAGTTCCAATGTCGAAGAGAATATATAATTGATTATCTTATTTTATTGTTATTTTTGTTGACTTTGAATTAATTATTTCTGACATGATTTATACTTATGTATTTTTGACATTTTATTTTGTAATGATTGTAATTTTAATATTATGGGTTAAAAGGCCTGAAATAAATTAATTTTAATTTTTAATTTTTTTTTTAACTATTTGTTGTAAGGTATAAACTAATCTTTACGTGGCTACATACGGAGGCCGTCTAGGAAGGTTCCTCCGCAGAACCAGATATTCTACCACTATGCAATAGTGTGTACACATTGTGTTAGGGTTTGAATTTTCACTTTGCTACAAATAAAATTATAGCGATTATAGCTCAGTAACTCAATAAGACCGCACGCCAAGGAGCGTAGATTCAAATCATAAAGTATTAAGTAACATTTTTAACTTAAATATTAATTAAAATGTTACTCGACAAATACTATTATAATATTGACAGATTCATAAATGATAAACAATAAATCTTCGACTTTCCCGCCACTTAACATCAGGTGAGTTGTGATCAAACACCTAGCCTGTCACTCATAAAAAAATTACTTTTGTTAATAAATACCTTCTGCGTACACGCAGATGACGAGACCGAAGAGAAGAGCAACTAGAGCGAACTGCGACATCGTGTCAATTGTGCGAGGCAAGCAGCGTGCGACACTCTTTATACCAGACATTTAACTATTGCAATGACGTCACTTCTCGGTTCAGTTTAATTCGCTTAACTAAGCATACTTATTTGTATAGCACTTTTGTTTTCAGATATTAATTTAGACAGGCGTAGATAATGTTAACAATTCTCTGGTATTGCCATAAGACTTCGTATGGACAGGATTATTGGAACATTCTCAATTGTACCGATTTGATTCCACTTTTTTATTTGTATGGTGAGGATGTGGAACTCCGTGGAAGTCTTGCAGCGAGCTATGGAAAGAACTGTGCTTGGCATTTCTCTGAAGGATCGTAGCCCGATCAAAGTAGAACGACCGAACTCGCCAGAGAACAAAGCTACAGACATAGCTCAGTGTATTAGCAAGCTGAAGTGGCAGTGGGCTGGACATATCTGTCGCAGAACCGATAACCGCTGGGGTAGACGTGTTCTAGAGTGTAGACCGCGAATTTTGAAACGTAATTTAGGACGCCCTGAGAATTGATGAGTGACGATATACGTAGGACACCTGGAGGCCTATGTCCAGCAGTGGACTTCGATAGGCTGCTGATGATGAAGAGTGGTAGGGTACTTTCTAGTATTCGGCTGGCTAGCTACCACACTCAAGTAGAAAATCTGCCGCCAAGCATCTAACGATGTGTTCCGGCAGCCTCACTTGAGAGCCAGTTCCATTCCAGGCTAGGTGTGACTACCATCTTCGACCACACCATCACTTAACATCAGGTGAGCTGTGGCCAAACAATCACAAAAAAAAGAACACGTAAGTATCTATTCTTTTTTTTTTGAGATATGTACAAAACACCCAGACACAAAATAAACATCTTTGTTGGTCACACAAATGTTTATCCTGGGATAGAATCGAACCAACGCCCCTCAGCTCAACCAAATGAGCGAGGGCAATCAATTTATAAGAAGAACGTTTGGTTCGTCTTATTGCTTTTAAACTTAAATAAACCTTGTTCGGAATGAAATCAAAGGACTCAAGCAAACATCAAACATGTATTTCAATATTATATATACCTGTGTATCTATAATCTCGATATGCTGATCCCTTATTTACTAATAAAACACATCAATCAAAACACTTTTCACTCGATATTCTGGACACAAGAGTCGTCGGTATCACTTCTAGCGTATCCATCGTCACAATCGCATATCGTTGTAGATTTACATTCTTGCATGCAATTGGATCGCGGAGATTCATCGTCAGCGATTTCACAATTAATAATGCAGGTGTGTACGCTTTCTGTATCCTTATGCTCATTTTCTGGACAAGTATCTGAAATGAGGACAATGATATACCAGCCTATAAGCTTTGGCTGTACTAACACGTATGGGGGTCATTGTATTCGCTATTGTAAACAACTTTTACTATTAACGTATCTCTTAATTAAATTAGAATGGAAGGTACAGTTAAAGCAATCCACAAATATTTATGTTATAGTATAAATTCTGTTTATAAATTTTAAACATGTTTTTATTTTACTTCATGTTAAACTTATTAAATTGTGTAATCTGTCGTCGTATTACATTAATAAAGATTAAAGATTACATTATTAAAGATTTCGCCTGCTTAGTAAAGATTAAATTGTGTTGTACTTATAACGCCAATGAGCGTAGATTCAAATCATAAAGTATTAAGTAACATTATAACTTAAATATTTATTAAAATGTTATTTGAAAATACTATTATAATATTGACAAATTCTTAAATGATAAACAACTTGACATTCCTATTTAATGATACTATGACATTAATAATTTTCTTTGACTTTAATAATAATTTTATGACATTTAAAATCTACTACGACAAGGCGAATTATTATGCTATTTGCTAATTAAATAAAAATGTATTTTTTTTTGACAAATGTTATTATACTATATAATGATTAATTGGTATTTAAGACAACCAATAAGTATAGTATGCCCGAAAGGGTAGCTGTTGATACCTATTTGATGACACCGACATGTAAAACACAGCATACAATAAAAGATTTTGAATTTTGAAAGGGAAACATGTTGAGGAAGCCATAGCCATGGTGGTGAAGTGCTCTATAGTACTCGGCTGGCTAGCTACCATCCTCAAATTGAAAATCAGCCACCGAGCGCTGGGTTCAGGTATCCTTATTTAACGGATAATTGCATTGCATTACAGGCTTCTAGATAAGCATGCTCCATCTTAGACCGCATCATCACTTAACATCAGGTAAGATGGCGGTCAAACGTAAGACTATTTCTAATTTAAAAATAAGACTAGGTGCGTTTATCTTGGTGGTAGATTTCCTTAGCAGGAGGTCGTCTAGGTAGGTACCACCGCAGTACCAGATATTCTGCCAAAAACAGTAGTGTGTAAACATTACTGTGTTCCGGTTTGAAGGGTACTGCAGCTAGCGAAATTACAGGGCTATTGAGACTAACCATCTAGTCTCAAAGTAATGAGCGCCAAGGCAGCGATGCCCTGGACTTTGTTTTACTACTCAAAGTTCTGTGTATCGCTGCAATGGTCATGGACAGGCGTTATCTCTTAACATCAGGAGAGCGTCTCGTTCGTCTCATTACTGTTACATAAAAAAAAAAAAAAACCTTCTTGACTTTCCCGCCACTTATCATCAGGTGAGTTGTAATTAAACACCTAGCCTGTCACTCAAGGAAAAAAACCTTTTGATAATAAATACCTTCTGCGTACACGCAGATGACGAGCCCGAAGAGAAGAGCAACTAGAGCGAACTGCGACATCGTGTCAATTGTGCGAGGCAAGCAGCGTGCGACACTCTTTATACCAGACATTTAACTATTGCAATGACGTCACTTCTCGGTTCAGTTTAATTCGCTTAACTAAGCATACTTATTTGTATAGCACTTTTGTTTTCAGATATTAATTTAGACAGGCGTAGATAATGTTAACAATTCTCTGGCATTGCCATAAGACTTCGTATGGACAGGATTATTGGAACATTCTCAATTGTACCGATTTGATTCCACTTTTTTATTTGTATGGTGAGGATGTGGAACTCTGTAGAAGTCTTGCAGCGAGCTATGGAAAAGCTGTGTTTGGCATTTCTCTGAAGGATCGTAGCCCGATCAAAGTAGAACGACCGAACTCGCCAGAGAACAAAGCTACAGACATAGTTCAGTGTATTAGCAAGCTGAAGTGGCAGTGGGCTGGACATATCTGTCGCAGAACCGATAACCGCTGGGGTAGACGTGTTCTAGAGTGTAGACCGCGAATTTTGAAACGTAATTTAGGACGCCCTGAGATTTGATGAGTGACGATATACGTAGGACACCTGGAGGCCTATGTCCAGTAGTGGACTTCGATAGGCTGCAGATGATGAAGAGGTGCTTACAAATTCAAAGCAAACAGGTTCCTTCTTACCTGCTACGTCTTAGACCGTATTAGACATCGTTACTTAACTTTTCTTAATAACCACAATGCTTACTTATATAAAGTATTAGGTATATTGTTTTATCCTACGGCGCATGTCTGCCCCGCATCATTTTTTGATACAACTTTTAAATTTTTTTTATATTTAGAGTAGTGAACAAGACTTCGTCTTCCTTGGTCCCAGTGAAGAGAGGTGTATCTGCATCGTTCTCTGCGGAAACACTCACTACTTTACAAAGCTAAAAGAATTATGCAAACGCTGATATGGCCCTAGAGAATAAATGTCAAAAATGTCCTATGGAATATTCAGATGGAACGAAACGAAAAAGTGCTATAACGTGGTGAAACATGACTTTTCGTTTTGCTTTCTAAAACTCCATCGAAGCTCGTAGTAAAGTCGTTATACTACTTTACTAAGGCATGACTGGACTTGACCAGCACGTACTGGACTTGACCAAGACTGGAGTTTGACTGTAACCAAAGATGTTTGACATAATTTGTAAAAACTGAAGTAGATACGTATGTGTATATATCCATATACTGATGAATAGTATGAAATTAAATATCTAATAATGATTTTTCAAAAATACATTGTGTAAGGACACTTTTTGGTCACGTTAAAATCACAATTGCGAAGACATGAGCCATGATGGGGCGTATCTGCGTCTAATGGCACGGGCAAAAGAATAAAAACAGCCAAACTATTATATTGCACGCAGTCGTTCAGAAAATCATAAAGTTTGCATAAATTCGTACAAAATTAGTTAAATTTAATGTAAAGTAATCTGTACGTGTACGTTTGTCTAATTAGGTTACAGTTTAGAGTTTTCTCGAGTGGTTTTCTATTCTGTGGCACAGCTACACGTGACTGTATTCTTTCTTCATTTCTTTCGAGTGTTTTTTTTCTAACAAGTACCTATTTATTGGGACAAACAAAATGCGAACTTAATAATAAACCCATGAACATTGTACATGAAATAAACTTTGGATAGCGGAACTGGCGCTCTTTATTCTGTAGTAGTTTTATTAGCGATGATAGCTCAGTGGTTAGCGCGGTTGGTTCCCATGCTGAAGGGCGTGGGTTCAAACCCCAACAATGAGCTTGAGCTGCCGGCGAAGGAAAACATCGTGAGGAAACCATAGCGTGGTGGTAGGGTACTTTCTAGTACTCGGCTGGGTAGCCACCTTTAAGTTGCAAATCTACCACCAAGCATCTAACGGTGTGTTCCGGCAGCCTCATTTGAGAGCCAGTGCCATTGTAGGCTAGGTGTGCTTTACCATCTTTGACCACACCGTCACTTAACATCGGGTGAGCAGTGGTCAAAAACCTATATAGCCTGTAAGGTTTTGATTGATAGTTAATTGAAATAAATCATTAGTAAAAGAAGTACTCATCGTTTTATTCCTAAAACCAACATTTACCAACCGTCATTGGTAAAACCTAGTATGTACAAAATTCCAATGGTAAAAAGCCCTAAAAAATCCTTCTTTTTTTACAAATTTATCTATTACTTCTGTACCCTGACTTTAAAATCCATGTAAAATATTTTCTTTGTAAGGCACATATCGATAATCTCTTGGAATTCTGTAAATTTTTTGAAGTTTTTTCGACCATTAATTTATTAGGGTCGGTATTTGAAAGCAATTTTTCTTTTCTGTTCACGACAACTACTCCACATACTTACGTGCCGTTTTTGGAACATGTTTAGTGGAGCCCTATGCAACATTCATTATTTTTCAGGTCTATGTCTGCCGAATGATGAAGGACGCAACAATGTTGCCCGTCAAATGCCCCTATTTAGAGGCATCACAACGTCGCATTTTTATAAATAAATAAATATTGTAGGACACATTACAAACAGCGCCATCTGACCCCTAACTAAGCAGAGCTTGTGTGATGGAAGTCAGATAACTGATAGAATACATGAATACTTTTTTTTTTTCATACTTATAATACATACAGAACACCCAGACACAGAACAAACATTTGTTTATACCAAACAAACATCTGTCCTTGGCGGGAATCGAACCCACGCCCTACAGCTCAGGCAGGCATACTCCCAATGAGCCAACAGGGCTGTCAAAATTTGGCAAACGCGCAGAGTCGGACACCGCGGTATTACTGTCAAATGTAACTAAGATAGGTAGGTACGGCTAAACGATATACGTGCCACAGCATCAACATTCAGAGAAGGCTTCAAAGCCTAAAGTAGTTTTCTCTCAGTTTTTTATCGGATACACTTTAGAACCACTCAGGATGATGTAAGAATTCTAACGATACATCCAAATCTGTGGACGTTAAACACAGACAAAGTAACATTTGATTATCGATAACGCTATTAGAAACGTAAAAAAATGTAAGAGATTGACATAAGCTGTCGATGTCACATTGTGTAACGTTTCTATTAGCGTTATCAAATGTCAAATATATCGAATCTCCTTGCGCACTTTAAAATATCTGTTTAGTTCAGGAGCAAAAATATGACAATGACTATGATATATAAATGTGTATTTGTAATAGTTGTATTTTTTGTTTGTAATGTATTTTTATTTTTTCGTTCGTTAAATGACATTTAGGTAGGTAATTATTCTTTGTTATTATGATTATTCTATTTAATTATTAGATTGACATTGTTTTTATTTAATTTTCGTATTACAGTGTTTAATTATTATTATTTTTTGTGAGATAAATGTATGTGCTATTTGTTGTTTTTATTTCAATAAAAGAATTTAATTCAATAAAATAATTTAATTTAATCGAATGCTACTTCTAGGCCCTCAGTTTAGGCATTTGAAAACACTAAACTCATTTTTTGCAGTCGTGTAAAAAAGCGTGGTACAACTAGATAGGTACACTAAGTTTTCGAGATAGAATAAAACATGATTTCAAATCCAAAGCTTTTATTTCTTTTTTATTTACAATAATAATATGAAAGTAAACAAAATGTAACGTACTAAAACATTAGATTTAGAAATAGTAACAATGAACCGCCGGAGCGGCTGCACTCGCGAGCCGACGAGCGAGTCGCAAGACTAACTCTCCTGGCATCGGAGTGAGTGTGCTATCCTACCCGGCGCGACGTGGGCGCTCCGAGCGCCGCGCCGCGGGTACAGCGGTGAGCTATCGACAACACAAAACAATAGCACCATTTGTGAAAAAATACAATTTTTTTTTTTCATTATTTTCCATTACGATTAGGTCCGGAACCGTCGGCGGCAGCTGCGAGGCGCGCGTTGCAGCGCGGGACCACTTCCATACAATGTACTAATACGCTATCTTAGACTGCTCTACACATTGTTAGTTAAAACTTATAATTACAAAAACCACTATTTACGCCTTTACAGGAACATTTTTATGCAATCTGTTTAATTTGCAATGGGACTAGTATAGATTTTATAAACTCCATTTTGTCACGTCACCACACGGAGTTCGGTAAATTGTTTCTCGTATATTAACATTATACAATAATAAATATGAATACAATAATATAAGGCCGCATTCACACTAGCTTTCGATGTCGCACAACACAAGTCTCACCAATGTAAATGAAGCCGAAAACTCCTTTTAGAATATGCTTTCTTTTTTCTGCGATTTTATTTGATTCTGTTTTGTGACCTTTGAAAAAGAAAATCGGTAAAACTAGTATTTAGTATAAACATTCACTGTCGATGCGTATCTGTGCATATTATAAAAGGAGGATTCACCCGTCCTCGACCGTATCAAATACATCTATTCTCTTAATCCGTACCCGTCTATGCTTATATCTAGAGTAAAAACTCAACACTTCTTATCCTAAGTGGAATAAAATTAAGTGTAAATGTATACTTAAATGATAGTTACTTAAACAGTTGCGAGGTTGCGCTAGCTAGCTCCGTCGGCTAATATAAACTGCCCGAGGCCGGTGTCAACATTTTGAGACACAAAGAAACACACTGGTTTGAGTAGAAAAAAATACTTAGGTCACCTATCATAACAAAAGCATCGGCAAATTTTATTTACAGCTATATGCGGATTAATGTTTATTGAAGGTTGTAAGGCTGGGTGTTTGACCCACGCCGAACACGTCTAGCCTGCAATGAAAACTGAGGCTGAAACGAGGCTGTGGTAACACACCATTAGGGGGCTTACTTATAAAAGTTACAAGTTAATTTATCTTGAAGCAACGTTTTAAGTAAGGCCCTTTGTCATTAGAAGTACAATTTGAGACATTTAAAACATTAAAGAAAAATAAAGGAGCTTTGATTAGTTTGGGTTAGATAGATTTTATGTAGTGTATAATATTTATATGGCCCGTGTAAAAATATCATAAAACTATTATTTCTGTATATCAATTTCTGCATTATTTACATATCGGACAGTAACCCTGGTGGTAGATTTTATTAAAATTAAGATAGAGGTTTCAGTGCTTTTAAAAATATCATCAATATTTTCATGATGCAACGAAACCCTAGCTCCGTCACTCTTGCTTATACAAAACAGAGCAGAGAAGTATATTGTTTGTGAATATAACCGCTTATGATACATTACTATCAGACATCCAGGAGCTCCAAAAAAAACCGGCCATGTGCGAATCGGACTCGCGCACGAAGGGTTCCGTACCATTATCTACAAAAAAAAAGCAAAAACGACCAAAAAAATCATGTTTGTTGTTTAAATATTAAATATTTATTTCATTCTGTTTTCTAGTATTTGTTGTTATAGCGGCAACAGAAATACATCATCTGTGAAAATTTCAACTAACTATCACGGTTCATGGGATACAGCCTGGTGACAGACGGACGGATGGACAGACAGACAGCGAAGTCTTAGTAATGGGGTCCGTTTTTCCAGTGGACTGGATGATATTGAAAAAAAACTGTGTCTTTAACCCTCTCTATTATATTACCTCAGTGCATATAGCACAATTTCAAATTCCAAACTTGCCCATGACGCGATTAGAAAAACTTTTTCGATTTTGTACTAATTTGAAATATGCTGCATATAGCATATAATCCTCACATAGCAAGATCAACATCACGCGATCAGTAGAGTTCGAATGGTTAGCAATTATTTGAAAATGTGGCGACTTTTAAAGTCAAATAATTACGCTAAATCGATGATAGAATACAAAAAATATCGATCTACATATAAGCCTACATTTTATATGATCAAAACCGTAACAAGTTTTAATATTAATTCTGAAATATAATAATACGCTAATTATAATTATTAAACATAAAAACATGGTAATTTTGCAAAATTTCTAAATAGTATCTAATACATTTATTTTTCTATTTATCTGATTGTGATGATTCTTTTATAAGACAACACGAATATGATACAGTCAGCGACACTTCTATATTACCGGATAAACAATACCTAATTATTATTTTTTTTATGCCAGATAAGAATATATTGTTGTAAGTAATTAACATTTACTTAGTGGTAGATTTCCTTAGCAGGTCGTCTAGGTAAGAGATAATATTCTGCGGTAAGAGCAGTAGCGTATAAACATTACTTTTTGTAGCGATGATGGTTCAGTGGTTAGCGCGAATAAATAGTACACACAGGGACGAAAATACATTATTTATCGTCTACAGTAGATAAACTAATACTTTTGGGCTTATATGTTACCGACCGATTTGTACATAAGTACGTCATTTATAAATAATGCATTCTTGATCACACTGTATATGTCCTAATTACATATAATAGGATAATCAATAGGCTTAGTGATGATATAAAAGTTTGTTTAAAAAAAAAAAACTTGTTATTAAAACTGTGAAATAAAAAAAATGTAAGTAAGTTTTGGTGGGGTTTAAGATGGGATATGTTATTTCGTAAAGTATGACGTCACTTCTTTCTACAGCGCACTGTCTAGCATGAAATTAAAATACTCGTAACTTTTAAAATTTCATTTACGATATTTTCAATGAGAATAAATACTTAGTCAACCAGCCCATTACCTAGGGTTTGCACGGAATGCAAAATATATTTTTATTCAACATAAACCTCTTTTAAAATGTGTAAAAGCAAGATTGTTTAAAACTTTCAATAGAAGGATGTCATCAAAACGTTCACTTTTTTTTAATTTAACCGTTGAACTACAAACCCATTTTTTGAACTGCAAACCCATTCTTTGAACTACAAACCCATTTTTGAATTACAAACCCATTTTTTGTACTACAAACCCATACTATGAACTATAAGCCCATTTTTTGAACTACAAACTCATTTTTTTAACTTCAAACCTTTTTTGCTCGTAAAATCGTTGTGAAAACAGTAATATCACTTATAATTATGTTTTTTTTTGTTTTTTTCATGGCAAAGAAAATAGTAAACAGCAAATTCAATTATCAAGGTTTAGTTGTTGTGAGAGTCTTCAATTGACAACGTCACTAACTTAGAATCGTATTTCAAAGTTTACCTGGAGTAGATTACCCGTTTGTAGTTTTAGGGTTAATACCGTTGAACAGACTTACATATTACAGTAGTAATCATTTGTCTATCTAGTCATCAGTATGCGCAAGCCATAAGAACTATTCAGTAATAGAGCCCCTGGTCGCCTACATTAGAATGACACCTAAAGCCTAGTATCCACTATTCCATCAAACTAGAAGAGTTTTAGATTGAACTATCCCCAAAAAATACGACGAAATAAGTGAATTTTCCAGAAAAAAATCCCAGTTTCAATTGTTTACTTTTGTATTTATTTACTTAGATCTACATTATATTTGCTTTGTTCAAACTTTTAGGGCGGTTGGATGACTGAGCGACTAAGCCCCCTATATCATTAACAAATTAAATTTAATAAATATCACCTAGTGAATACACAGTGGTTTTACACCTGGTTTTGTTTTATCTACTAATGTAGCCGCAACATTTACGTAAAATGGGCAAAGATATTAAACACTATAGATTCCGTTTAAAAATATTTGAATTTAAAGTTGTATACCCACATTTTTATTTATTTTTAATTTTTTTGAAATGTAAATGTAATTAGACGAACGAAACGATGTCCTGGTGGTAAGAGATAACACCATTGAAACGATACCCAGAACTTTGAGTGACAAAACAAGGTCTAGGGCATCGATACTTTGAGACATTAGAAAGTGTGGTGGAACCTACCTAGACGACCTCCTGCAAAGGAGATCTACCACCAAGTAAATTCATTCTGGTTACCAATGTGACAATCTAAATCAGACGCTGTGATGGCGACGAAAAATACAAATAAGTTTCTCGCCCTCAATAGATCTGTATTTATGTAGATGTACAACAGTTATTAGAGAATGTATTAGAACCGACATCCATTGTTTTTAATATCTTTGAACATAAGTAATAATTATGTGATATATATGATATAATTAGTTTTATACACAATTCGTTTTTTTGCATAGTCAATCAGCGTGCAATAACATTAAATACCTTACTTAAAAACACCTCAAGTGACATTAATGATTAATCAAAAGGCGTTTGTAGGTAAGACGGTAAATAATTAACAATAATTAATTAATTATTACGTCATTCAATACGATATAAACAATAAACAAAGAAATATAATAATATAGACCTATGTGTTTATAAATGTTAACATCATGCAAAATAGATAATTATATTTCTATTATAAATAATTTTGGATGTAAACATTAAAGATAAAACAGATTCATTTTACTTGAACACATAGTTTACTATATGAGAGTGTCATTTAGAAGAACGGTACGAGTCAAAAACATTATTCCATTATTACAATAAACAATTAATAAAACTAGAAAAAAAAAACAGTTTAAAGTAATATTGAAATAAAAAGTTTTTGAAATATCGCACAATCGCAACGAAATATGTATTATATAGATAACACAAAATATATTTAATTATAAATATAATTATTTGGAAGCAAATATAGTCATTTAAAATATCTAAATGACACTCGGCACGACTCGTTTAATGAAGTTTGTTATATCTTGTTCTAATAAGAAATCGCCGTTTTTGATAATTATATATGACGATTAGTTATCAGCTCGGTCGGTCTGTCTGCGCCTTCACTGCAGAAAGGCACGTACATATTTGTAATTTTCTTTCAATAGAATTGAATACTAATGTTCCATTATTGATTAATTTAAAACTGGCGTAATGAAGAACGTAAGTTATAATTTTAACAAAAAAAAGTTTTTCGACAACCTAGCTGGGAGACCGTCTGGCTTCCAATCTGGAGGCTCTAGGTTCGAATCTCACGGCACGCACTTGTCTTTTCTGTCATGAGCGTATTGTAACCTACATTTGCGAAAGTTTTAAAAAAAAGTTTTCATAGATATGTGAAGTCTGCCAACTCGAACTTGGCCATTGGACGTACTTGGTGGACTATGGCCTTACTCTTCTCACAACGAAAAGAGGTCTGCGCCCAGCAGTGGGACATTTTATGAATAACAGGGGTGATTCGGATTCCACTAAGCCCCAACATTGTTTTTAAATTGTTTTTTTACGGAGTTCCAATATCTACCATCAGATGATGATAGTGCCTTTTTTTATGGCTGTCAGGCTAGTTGTTTGACCACATCTCACCTTATGTTAAGTGGTGTGGTCGAAGATGGTAAAGCACATCTAGCCTGGAATGGAACTGGGTCTCAAGTGAGGCTGCCGGAACACACCGTTAGATGCTTGGCGGCAGATTTTTCAACTTGATGTAGGTGGTAGTAGCTAGCCAGCCGGAAGTTAGGCAGTTCATAAGAACTATAGACCGTAAATACATTTGAAAAGTCACTGGAAAGCGAAATACGCATTATCGTTTAGCTGACTGACATATTTTTTCTAGTTATTTTGATTTTTAATCGAAAAAACTGACTGGTTTACATGAAGTTTCTAAATAACCAAAATGAAACCATATCCTTTCAAATAAATATATTTTTCAAATCTGTCCAGCCGTCTTTCAATAACATATACATAAAAAGTCACAAAATTATGAAGAATTAAGAATTTCCTTTTTTGAAGTCGTTTAAAACATATTTTTTTAAACTCGTGTTCTTTTCGAGTGTTTATACATATAACTATTAGTGTTTTATTCATAAAGTGTCGAGTTATAAGTGCAAGTGTGAGAAAGTGATATAATGCGATAAAATATGACTTTTCGTGTTACTTTCTAAACACCATAGACGCTTGTAGTGAAGTCGCGTGATTTTTGATTGTGACTGTGACTTTATTTACTAGATTTATCTTAAAATAATTGAAAATTTCGGAACACTT
Source organism: Biston stratarius (assembly GCA_950106695.1). Taxonomy (NCBI): domain Eukaryota; kingdom Metazoa; phylum Arthropoda; class Insecta; order Lepidoptera; family Geometridae; genus Biston; species Biston stratarius. Next base: position 13,386,629 of record OX467110.1, on the reverse strand, counting down.
GACACTGCTAAATACAAAAAGTGCGATGCCAAAAACAAAAAATACTATTCCACCCGTTTATGCTATAGCTGTCATTCGTGACAGCGTAGCGAGATTTTGACATATCAATGACATTGATAAAACAAGAATAATTTTCTTAAACTTTGTTCAGTTTTTGATCTCAAGTTACTTATAAAAAAAAATTGTAAGTTGCGTGAGCGGCGCAGACAGAATTCATTACAAACAATAACATTGTAGACATAGCTTTACATTCCGTGGGTAACTGCACAATATCGAACAGAGTATGCTAAGAACACAATAGGTAGTACATTATTAGGGAACATAAATCTGTTTGAACTACTTTAGGCCTCTCTCACAACCGTGGCGTTAATATTTTCTATATATATATTTTTTTATCATTAATTTTTAAACGTACATCTGACATCACAAAGCATGTATGTATATTTCGATTCACGAAGGCACAGTAACGGCCTTTTTTTTGTACGATTGGACAATGAGAGTTTGTCAAACTGACAATTTAAAAAAAAACTGCTTTTTTATAATTATTATTTGTGGTTATTCGTATTTTTTTCTTCTTAATAAAGCTTGTTTGTAAATATGTCTACCAAAATTTTTTGGTTAGAAGTGCATTTTGAAAGATCAACCTGAATCTTTAGTACCTGAATGACCGAGCTTTGCTCGGCCGAAAACACGGACAAAACGACGTTTTCTAAAAATTAAACCTAGCTAGATTGATTTATTGCCCCCGAAACCCCCTGCATAATAATGGAAAATCATGAAAATCTTTGTAGCCATTTCCGAGATTCAGATTATATGCATATACACAAGAATTGCTCGTTTAAAGGTATTTAGATTAGATAGATTAGAGAGATAGATAGATAGATTAGATTAGATAAATAAGAGCGTTAGAACGCAATCGACGTGCCTTCGTGAAAAGAACGATCTATACATCTTTTTACGAGTGTTACATTCGGTCTATCCAGCAACAGAATACCTTCGAACGCGGACCTAAACCAATCGATACGACAAAACCAACATGAAATATCAATTTAGACAAACAAATTTTTCGAAGTTACGACTTAGCATATTTCATTAGCACAGTCGTTATAACGTCCATTCGCTTCCGAAAGTGCAATAACATTAATAACAAGACGCGCACAGATGGGCTTTCGACACGATTGCAAAGAGCCACTTGACTGCTAATGCTAATTAACATTAATAGCAGTAATTATCACTAGCGTTCGCACACGCGGCTTAGCAGAAAGTCACGCGTATTTCGACACAAGACGGTTATTTTTAGTGCCGTTACGTTTCACTCACACGAACACTGACGTGATGCAGTTCCAGATATGACGTGACGTGACGTAACGTGTCGTGACGTTTGGTCTACGTGGCGTCAGCGGCGTGCAATTTCTCCGAACGTGCGAAGTCTATTTGTGTGTATGTGCGCGTTTGTGGTGCCTGGAAAAATATAAATATTATCATTTCTATAGCCAAGGTTTCAACTTTTTTATGGTTAATAGATTAGGTGTTTGACCACAGCTCACCCGATGTTAAGTGACAATGAGGTCGAAGATGGTATACACACCTAGCTTGGAATTCAACTTGCTCTCGAGTGAGGCTACCGGAAAGTTAGGTGCTCGACGACAGATTTTCAATTTGAGAGTGGTAGCTAGCCAGCCGAGATTAGGAAGTATGCCACCATGCTTTGGTTTCCTCACGATGTTTTCCTTCACCGGCAACTCAGGCTCATTGTTAGGGTTTGAACCAATCCCCTTGGCGTGCGAACCGACCGCGATAACCACTGAGCTATCATCGTTACAAACTCACATAACATGACCATTAACCTCTAGCGAGGATCAAGTGATAATTTATGCCTATAATTATTTAGCTTTATTTTACGTAATAATAATAATAATAAAACATCTTCAATTTGATTATGCAACGGTCACCTATGACCCTTAACAAATTCACAATTACATTCTCCTTATAAATCTGTATTATCAGTCTTCTCTATATGTCAGAACAAACTATACATCCCTTTCCGTATAAAAAAAGTTGAATGTACCGCTGTAATGGTCACGGACAATTCAATTAAGATTTATTAGTGGTATTTGACTAGAGATGAAATTTGTCATTACAATTCAAAGTACACACTTAGAAACTTCAGTGTACAAGATTGTGTCATGTTAAAAATTGTATTTAAATATATAATATTGTTAACAAATTAATTACACTAATATTATAAAGGCGAAAATATATAAAGTTTGTGATTTATTTTTTATTTTTATGTAACAGTAATGAGATGAACGAGACGCTCTCCTGATGTTAAGAGATAACGCTGCAATGGTCATATTGCAGCTATACACAGAACTTTGAATAGTAAAACAAAGTCCAGGGCATCGCTGCTTCGGCGCTCATTACTTTGAGACTAGATGGTTAGTCTCAATAGCCCTGTAATTTCGCTAGCTGCAGTACCCTTGAAACCGGAACACAGTTATGTTTACACACTACTGCTTGGCGGCAGAATATCTGGTACTGCGGTGGTACCTACCTTGACGACCTCCTGCTAAGGAAATCTACCACCAAGTAATTATGTTTGTTACGTTCAAACGGCTGGACCAAATTCGTTGAAATTTGGTAACTGACACTCTGGATTAACAAATAGGCTAGCGGGTAACAGCGCGGGTATATAATACAAAAAAAAATATAGTGTCTCTGTCTACCCCAATGGGGAAAAGGTATATATATATAGATACATATAAACTCTTTATTGTGTACATCAAAAATAAAAAAGAGTACAGAAAACAAAAGAATCTTATGAGCTACTGCCACAAGTGGCGGCCTTATCGCTATCTCTACCAGGCAACCAAGGATGGGAAAACACGATACACATAAATATATTACAAGCTGCGCCCCGCGGTTTTACCCGCTTGGTGATGAATGATGATGATGATAAAAAGTATCCTATGTTTTATTCCAGGGCCTAAAGTATCTACATGCTAAATTTCATTCAGATCCGTTCAGCCGTTCAGCCGCGATTGAGTAACAAACATCCATCCATCCAAACTTTCACATTTATAATATTAGTGGGATTGATATTTATTGATGTATACAGGTTTTATTGTGATCGGTGAGTAGTAAACTAGTCGTCGAGTGGTACCTGTGGCGCGCGTCTCGGCTCGAGGTCGAGTGCGGCGTAGTTGAGAGGCGCGCACGTGAACGAGGGCGAGGGCGGCGCGCCCCCGCCCCCACCCCCGCCCGCGCCCGCGCCGCTGGCCGTCACCGCGAATCGCGCGCCGCCCGCCCAGCCCGCGCCCGCCACCACCACCGGTGCGCCGAAAGTGCACTCGCCTGCGACAAACAATACATCAAGCCAAGCACTTAACGGCCTCACTTGAGAGCCAGTTCCATTCCAGCCTAGGTGTGTTTGCCATCTCGACAACACTTAACATCAGGTGAGCTGGGGTCCAACACAATAAAACTAAAAATAATAATAAAAATAGCACGTAGCAGCGCTTTACTACTTAAAACCTCACTTAAAAACACATTTAAAGTTGTTTTTTTTAACATCTTTATATTTTTTGTTATTAAAGATTTAACTTTGGTTTCTTCGGAAAATTGTTCATGAACATGATTTTTTTTCTCAGTTTCCTCACTATGTTTTCCTTCACCTTTTGAAGTTTTCGACAATACTCGAATAACCTAGAAAATACAGAGGTGCGTGCCACAGGATTCGAACCCAGGAGCTCCAGATCGGAAGTCAGACGGTCTCCGGACGAAACGTCTCTCTCACACTCGTGTAACTGACCCGTGATGTCGTCTCCGTCGGGCGGGGGCCGCGCGGGGTGCGGGGGCGGCGGCGGCGCGGGCTCGCCCGGCTTCAGGGTCACGTACTGCGGCGAGCACGACGCGGCGACCGCGTCCCACTCGCGAGCGCCCCCCAACTTCTCGTTCACACACTCTGCCCACAAAACACACGTATAACTAACATACACCGATCAGATGGCCTAGGTCAGCGGTTCTCAAACTTTTTAGCAACGGAGCCTTTTTTGAAAGCGAAATATTTGACGGAGCTCTAAAACAATCAAAAACTGTTTAATGTGTATTTTTCATTGTCAATTGAGTCAGTATTGAACTGTTGACTATGCTCCTGGCTGAAATGTCGCGCTTATGCATTCCACTATTACTCTTTTACACTTATAGTTATTTTTAAACTTTATATTGGAATATTTACATGTAGTTTTTTCCATTATGTCCAGTATTTTCGAAGAGTCCTCACATAGGCTTTGTTCCGCGGAGCACACTTTGAGTACGGCGGGCCTAGGTAAAGTAACTACATTTTGTACTTGTACTTGTTTTTGTACGGGATTGACATAAGCCGATATGTCACGTGGACAGCTTATGTCAATCCTGTACATTTGTGGGGTTTCTATTGACATAGTCACTAATCAAGTGTTATTTTGTCTGGGCCAGAGATCCTTAAACTTTTTTGTCACATAGATCACTTGCTTGTTTTCTCGATTCTGGGTACTCCCCTGCTTAACCAATATTGCATTTTTTACATTTTTTTGTCTGATTTCTCTCCGTGCGTACAGTGATAATGATGTAACATGATGATACCCGGTGTCATAACACAAGTTTTTACAAGTTTAAAGTGTATTGCGACCACAATGCGGATATCCTACAAATTAGTCCAATTTTTGAGATACAGTATTTCACTACTAATATTTTAAGATTGCGAATTTTCACAAAACTTATTTAAGTTTATTTACAAAACCTACGATAGTACCATACTACCATAGTACTATCGTCGTTGATCTATTTGCCACGTGTTCAGGTTAAAACTAAGCAACAAATCATCTCTCTCTCTCTGTGTGTGTGTGTGTGTGTGTGTGTGTGTGTGTGTGTGTGTGTGTGTGTGTGTGTGTGGTTTTCCATCAATGGAAAGTCAAAATTTCATATATCAATATAGACCAGGGATCCCAAACTATTTTGGGCAAGGACCCCTTTTCCAAAATGAACTGATATGACTGGGATGCTATGACATGGGATGCTAATTGACAGAATTAAAATTGACAACTAATATTATTTTGACATTCATTATAGTAATTCATTTGACATTCAATTTAGTAAAAATAAATTATATTATAATATTCATACGCCTGCAATGGCAAGTTTTGGAAAAGCTCACGTAAATATTACCCAACCATCTCGATGTACATAAAACTCATGAATAAATCAATTAGAATTTGAACTGATACATAAGACCCCCATAGACAAATTACTTAAAATATCCTATCTCTAGTTTAGATACAAAAGATAGATTACAAAACTTTTTGAAATATTAGTCATTAATTTTACAATGTATTATTTTACCATGGATATTTATTAGATCTATAATCTTTCGTGATTCGTAAAAACGACACTGCAGATTCTTATAACAAGTTGGTACACGTAACACAACTTATACAGTATCTTGAAAGTTTCAAATAAGAACTTGTGTTAATTAATAGGGGTCGATATCGGTCGACCACTTTGGGAATCCCTGGTCTTTTGAAGATTCTTTGGTGTACACAATTAAAGAGTTTCTAATATGTATAATGTATATATTTGTGATTGTTTCTGTGCAATAAATCTTTTTTGGTTACCTTTATGCCGCGGGTCCTCGGCCGCCTCGCGCACGGTGGCGAGGTGGCGCGGCTCCTCGTCCGCCGCGGGAGACGCCGGGGACTCCAGCGACCCGGAGAACTCGAATATCTGCGACCCGTGCGACGGCCGCGACTCCAGCATGCGCCGGAACCTGGAAAAAGTTAATATAAACAAGACGCTCTTCTGATGGTAAGAGATAACGCGTGCCCATGAGCATTGCAGCGATACATAGAACTTTGAGTAACAAAACAGAGTACAGAACATCGTCGCTTTGAAACTCATTACTTTCGAGACTTTTGATGGTTAATCTCAACAGTCCTGTAATTTCGCTAGCTGCAGTACCCTTCAAACCTGAACACAGTAATGTTTACACACTACTGCTTAACGGCAGAATATCTGGTACTGCGGCGGTACCCACCTAGGCGACCTCCTGCTAAGGAAATATACCCCTTAGAAAAAAATACAAGTTTTTTTTATGGCTGACAGACTAGGTCTTTGACCACAGCTCACCTGATGTTATGTGACGGTGTGGTCGAAGATGGTAAACGCATTTGGAATAGAACTGACTCTCAAGTGAGGCTGCCGGAACACATCGTTAGATGTTTGGCAGCAGATTCAACTTGAGGGCGATAGTTAGCCGAGTAATAGAAGGTACCTTACCACCAAGCTATGGTTTCCTTCACCGACAGCTCAAGCTCATTGTTGGGGTTTGATCCCACGCTCTTCGGCGTACGAACCGTTCACGCTAACCACTGAGCTATCATAGTTACAGCTAAGTGTTATCACTTATCTCCCGTGTATTTTATTGATTAGCAGCTGTTCGTTTTACATGTAAAATACAAGTAAAATTTTAACAAAAAACAGGCTTTATATGGTTTTCTCATGGATACCATTGTTAGAACTGGACTAAATTGAAATGGTACCACAAGGGAAGCATCAACTTTCAAATAAAAAATAATCATCAAAATTTGAAAGTTCTGAGGTAACAAACTTTTTTTTTTCTATTTATTATCTTGCAATCAGTCATTTTCGACTATAAGCAGATGGGATGTGTGCTGTTTGGCGTGTAGGGCGCTGTTCCAGTGGAGCCAGCCCTTTATTTCAATTAGTTATTGATCAAAAATATCTCGCCGCTTCTTAAGACGACGTATGGTTTCAGGGATGGTCAAGGTAACAAACATTAAAAAAATACTGTCGAATTGAGAACCTCCTCCTTTATTGAAGTCGGTTAAAAATAAAAATGGATAACTTTCTAAATCACGTAGTCGGATAGAAAAGATTCGTAAGATACCTTTCATCGGGCGAGGCGGCGGCGGGCGGCGGCGGAGCTCGCGCGGCTGCTATCGCGATCGGGCGCGACTTGCCGTACGTCATCTCGACGTAGCCGTCGGCGGCGGGCGTGGCGGGCGCGGCGGGCGCCGCCAGCTCGCCGAGCCGCATCTCCACGTAGCCCGCGTTCCGCGGCGACATGTCCACGTACTCGTCGGTCGAGCGCGCGTGCGACGTCGGCGGAGTGCGCGACACGACGCCCGTCGGCGTCGGCGTCGCGATCGGTGTCGACTGCTGGAAACGTCATTCAATATTTTTTTATTATTTTCTTGTTTTTCTTTTTCATTATTTTAATTTTCTAATTATGTTTTTTTTTTTATGGCTGACAGGCTAGTTGTTTGACCACAACTCACCTGATGTTAAGTGACGGTGTGGTCGAAGATGGTAAAGCACACCTAGCCTGGAATGGAATTGGCTCTCAAGTGAGGCTGCCGGAACACACCGTTAGATGCTTGGCGGCAGATTTTCAACTTGAGGGTGGTAGCTAGCCAGCTGAGTACTAGAAAGTACCCTACCACCACGCTAAGGATTCCTCACGATGTTTTACTTCACCGACAGCTCAAGCTCATTGTTGGGGTTTGAATCCACGCCTGTACGTACCTTGGTGACCGGTGTGAAGTCGAGCAGCATGAGGTCGTCGTGCGAGGCGCGCGCGCGGGGCGGCGCGTGCGCGGGCGGCGGCGGGCGGCCGCGCGCGCCCACGCTGTACGCGCGGTGGCGCGACTCCACGCGCGGAGCGGGCCGCGACCCCACGCTGTACGCACGCGGGGGCCGCGACTCGCACGCGATGTGCATCGTCGCCGGCTCCAGCTGGTACTCGCTGCCCGACAATACACACATACATCAACAAAAGATATATATTAAGCTACCATATACCTAAACACATACTCCTTGAACGATAGACAATGTTTAAAAAGTTTTGATTACCGCAATGATAAAAAACCGGCCAAGTGCGAGTCGGTCTCGCGCACGAACGGTTCCGTACCATCATCTATAAAAACGGCAAAAAAATCATGTCTGTTGTATGGGAGCCTCCATAAATATTTGTTTTTTTTTTTCTGTTTTTTAGTATTTGTTGTTATAGCGGCAACAGAAATATATCATTTGTAAAAATCACGGTTCATGAGATACAGCCTGGTGACAGAGGGACAGACGGCCAGCGGAATCTTAAATAAATAATAAATATACTTTTTTTTGTAAATACATACTCATAATACAACGCTTAAAACGCTATACAAAAATCTCATCAAATAATAATGCTTTTAATCTTCTTTCTCACCTGAACCTCGGGTCGGTGGAAGGAGTGCCGCTGCAGACGGAGCCGCTGGAGGCGGACACTAGCCCGCCCAGGGAGTCATGAGGCACCATGGGGAGGTAGCCGTCCGGCGGCTCGTGGGGCGCCATAGCGAGGTACCCGTCGGCATCGACGTCCTCCACCCCGAGGGAAGACGTACGCGAATGTTGGTACGAACCTCCGCCGCGTATCGACATGCTAGATAACACAAACAAGAAGCACATCATCACACTTATGAATGCGAAGACCACTCTTATTCCTTTTATGTTTTGTAGCGATTATAACTCAGTGATTATCGCGGTCTGTTAATCCACATAGAACTGTTCGAGAAACAGAGACCGGTAAACTTACACATCTTCGCTATGCGAATAAAAATTTAAAGTCTAAGCGTATAGAGCGCAAAATTTCCTATAATAATAAATTCAAAGATTTTATAAAGCAGAGGTTAATTGACAAAGCCTACTATAAGGTGGCTCATTACGTGGAAGGCAGGAATATATGGTTGTAGTAGCTTCTCTCTGCACTTGCATCCCCCTAGCTAAGTGACACTTGTATAAGTAATCATAATTTATTAATATCTATAACTGTACCTACCTAATATGAAAAGAAAGATCCACAAATAATTGCCTTGCTGAGTTTCTTGCCGGAGTCTTAGTTGTAGTGTAATTACGAGCCGGTGGTAGATTCAAAAATGTAACTTAATGTTCATAAGTGCCTTATCAGGGCCTAAACTGAATAAATGACTTTTTGATTTTAGATTTTATGGGAAATGTCCAAGCGTACGGGTGATGCTTCGGTCGTTTGACAAGCCGCCTGATAATAAAAAGAGCGGGGGGAACCAAATCGTGCAACACCAAGATACAATCTCCAAAAGGTTTCCAGTAGAAAACCGATAGACATGAGATCTTACAGGATTTGCTGCTGAAACCTGACCAGTGTCATACGCCTCTCGACTGGCTGCAGGACCTCAAGCTAGTAAGCCGAGCCGTCTCACAGATGAGAACAGATATAATAGATATTGTAGCGATGATGGCTCAGTGGTTAGTGCGGTAGGTCCGCATGCCGAAGGGCGTGGGTTCAAACCCCAACAATGAGCTTGAACTGCCGGTGAAGGAAAACATCGTGAGGAAACCATAGCGTCGTGGTAGGGTACTTTCTAGTACTCGGCTGGCTAGCTACCACCCTCAAGTTGAAAATCTGCCGCCAAGCATCTAACGGTGTGTTCCGGCAGCCTCACTTGAAAGCCAGTTCCATTCCAGGCTAGGTGTGCTTTACTATCTTCGACCACACCGTTACTTAACATCAGGTGAGCTGTGGACAAACACCTAGCCTGACAACCATAAAAAAAAAGATATCAAGCAGATTTAGTCTTTAGGTCAGCAACGACTCCAAGTGCTTAAGAGCTTACTTGTTCAACTCCTTGTTGATATCACACACGTCGGGTTCTTCAGGTATACGCGGCGTGCGAAGCCACTCCGCGATGGCATCAGTTTCGTCACGAGATACATCCACACCTATCGATGAACATAATATATGACGCAATTTTTGTAAAATTACAAATTGGTTTGTAAATGATCGCCATCTCGCCCGATGTTAAGCGAAGATGCGGTCTACGGTGGAGCACGCTCGCCTAGAAAAAACCGATTTACTCGCGACTTGAAAGCACCCAGATTGTAATACAGACGACTTGGTCCGTGGTTCTTACAATGTAGAAGTATTTAGTATATCTACCATCAAGCGGTGCTGCTTTTTAGAGCTACTGGCTGTCCGATGGTAGCACGCGGTAGTGTATTATAATTACTGTTTAAAGGGTACTGCAGCTAGCGAAGTTAAAGGGCTGTTGAGACTAACCATAGATAGTCTCAAAGTAAGGAGCGCCAAAGCAGCGAAACCCTCGCCTTTGTTTTGTTACTAAAATTTTAGTATTTCACTAATATGGTCATGACCTTGCCGTGGTGGTGCCGGCGTAAGAATAGTACCCCACCCTCTCTACCCTTGGTTGCCGTAAGAGTCGGCTAAGGGATGTAATCCGGTAGATGGGCAGCAGCGTCTTCCTTGAACAATCACACCTAACTGCGCTCGCCAACCCGCCAAGCGTGGCAAGTATTGGCAAACCCAACAGGAGGAGGCCTATGTCCAGCAGTGGACGTCCTATGGCTGATGATGTGCAAATGCATTACCTTTTACCATTTGGAGAGCGACTGGTTACGTCTCATGACTTTTACATTAGGCCAACCAACTACTACCAACCTTCGAGATCGTTATGCCTCGCTTGGGGTCGCTCTATTTCAAACGAAGATACTGTTCGCGACGGCATACTGTCGCAGCGGTTACGCAGCGTACCCGCATCTGTAATCAACATTCACTCTTAATTCTACATACACAAAAAAAAACTTACTACATTTTTAAAAATAATTACACTAAATTGAACTAAAATAACTCCAAATTTTTAATTGTTTTTTTTTTATAGCGATGACAGCTCAATGATTAGCGCGCCCGGTTGATACGCATGGGTTCAAACCCCGAACAATGAGCTTAAGCTACCGGTTAACGAAAACATCCCAAGGAAACCATAGTGTAGTGGCAAAAACAAGTAAAAAAATTGACACGGTGTTCCCTCTCGCTTCAGAGCCAGTTCCATTCCATGCTGTGGGTTTACCACCTTTTACAACACCGCCACTTAACATCAGGTGAGCTGTAGAAACACCATAGAAAAAATCCATTCAGACAGTTTAGTCCAATATGTGTAACTATATGTATTTAAATTCAAATTACAGTAAATATATACATGTATAAAATAGGTATTTATAATCAGCTTGAGCAAATCAGTAGGTATTACAGAAAATGGTACTTGCTAGCTTGAAAAATCATACGCAAAGCACATATTCACAGAGCGAAGAAAAGCAGTGAGATTTTATAGCTCTGATACATTACAAAGTAACGGATAAAAATAGTATGCAAAAATAAAAACAGAATATACCTTAAGCAACATGCAACATTATATTTTCAACAAGTAGGTGATCAAACGATAAAAAGAATGTTGCCAGATATTATAAAACTACCATCACGCCAGGAAATAAATAATACAAATTTAAATTGTAGACTTTGTCGCAAAAGTTTTAATTACATTTTAAAAGCGAGCGATGTCGTCGTGCAATAAAGGAGAGAAAATTATAAAATGCCAATAAAAACATACAGGACAACAGTGGAACAAATAGGTATTTTACAATTGTTAGTAATGTGCGATTGTGGACCTTAAATGTATGTCGTGAGGGTACAAGCGAATCATGCATAACCGTTGTTGGGTTGATTCGGTGGCTGCGTAACACTATTACAGTTTTGATTTTAATTTCTACTGATTTAACATTAAGGCGTATTTCTGAAACTAGTACAAAAATAAAAATTCTGTAACAACTTAAGGCTAGCTAGACGATAGGACATATTCAACACTACAAATTGATATAAATTTATTTGCAACACTGCAGTGAGATTAAACGTTGTAGACTTTATAAGACCATAGTATAAGAACAATTAGGAAGTAAGGTATAAGATTAAACTTTACTAAACTAAACTAGCTTTATTCATACTAAATACTGAATAATATAATCTTTCGTACCATTCCTGATATTCCACTCTGTCACTTAAACTTCCATATACTTTCCCATCTAGCACTACTCGCTCACAAATTTTCTACATACACTCACACGCACTCACTCACCTACACACTCATACTCACACACACACACACACACACTATCTCTCACACACACACCCACGCACTAAGACATACACAGCCTTCTTTATCCCATTGCTGGGTATAACCCTCTGTCTTGTTATGCCATCTGCCTCGGTCCAGTGCCAATCTGATCCACGTTCGATTCGCGACGGTGACGATATCGTCGCCCCATCTTGCGTCTGGACGACCAACGCTCCGCTTACCTTGCCTAGGCCACCACTCTGTTGCATATCATATATCATTATATCGTATTGTAATATGTAAATAAATCTGTTCAGTAAAAATATGACTTACTGTTCTTAGTGTACTGTGTGTACGCCCCTTTAAATATATATTAGCGCATAAGTAATTGAGTCGAATCGTCTAGCTAGAAATTTCTGTTCTACCTAAAAATTCTAAACAATTAAACAAAACAATCTTGTGTAACGAAATATACTTTTAAATAAGTCCTAAATCACAGCGTTGCCATCTATATCGACAGTGAAGTAGGACTCATTTTCACAAAATCATCTGTAATACATAACAATAAAGATATTGGGTAGGTATTTATAACATGTATCGAGCGATAGGCTGGCATCCACTGAAACCAAGCTTCACGGTGTCGCAATTTTGATATTCATAGGCCAACAATCAATATAATTAGGCACACGTTAATTTATAAGACAAAATTATATTATACAAGCGGTCGAATCAAGACATGGCAGTAGGTCTTCTTATTGGGATGTCGTCTAGTTAGGTGCCACTGCAGTAGTAACGCCAAGCAGTAGTGTGTAAACATTACTATGTTCCGATTTGGAGAGTACAGTTGCTCATGTAATTACAGGGCTTTTTACACTAATCATCGAAAGTGTCAAAGTAATAAGCGCCAAAGCAGCGATGCCGTGGACTTTGTTTTGTAGGGATTGAATACCGGGATCCCGGGATTCCGAAAACCGGGATACCGGACCGATTTTTCTCCGGTATTACAATACCGGTATTAGTAGACAATACCGAAATTTCGGTATTTAAGAAAAAAGGTTTCACAGACAGATTTCACCTTTTTTGTTTCATTCAAGTCTCGACAAATGAACTTTCATTCATGTATTGTTTTCTAAACTCGACGAAGTTAATCTCATTGCTTTAAAAATAACTTCACTCAATTAGGGATTCAAATTTTCGATAACATAACAAATTTTAGAAAAGATATATAATCTTTTCGGAATAACTCGAACATAATTCGGGGGTTTTTCTTCAGTTTTGAAATTGATTTCAGAAATTTTAATCCCTAAATTGAATTGACTATTATGTTATTTTTAGAACAATGAGATTAACTTCATCGTAGAGATCAGAAAACAAAAAAATAAAAAGAAGACCTTTTTTTAAGACTCGAATGACATAAAATTGATGTCATGTGAAACTTTTTTTTTGCCTGTAAATACCAATATTTTGGTATTGATTAATTGTTGACTTGTTACACTCGATGCGTATTGTGCCATTTGTAATTGATAATTAAAACAATTTTTTATTGTTATCATAATACCGGTATCCCGGTATAGTTTAGGTACAATACCGAAATACCGGTATTGAAAAATACCTCCGGTATTGCAATCTCTAGTTTTGCTACTCAAAGTTCTGTGTATCGCTGCAATGGTTCGGTGATGCGATTGGTTCAGCAGATGCCGTCCTACGTAGCGGTACGCAGCCAACGAGTGGAACCGCCATACGTACTCTTGGAATGCGCCGGCGATAGTTTGGACAACCTCATGCCGGTGCTAGCGCGCCGGTTGGGCGTCTTGCGCGGCGGTTCGCTGTCTAGCGGCTCTCTCGCGCGGGCCAGCACCGTGTGGAGCTCCTCGCCGGTCAGGGGTGCCGACCGCGTTCGGCCGTGCACCACCCGGAGCGGCGATGAAGCGGGCAAGGTAGCGCCCAGAGACACCGTGCGCTGGTGACCGGGCGCCACCCTCCCCTCGCCCTCTGTTAGTGTGTTATTCGATTCCGCTGCAATATATGATCACCCGTGAATGAGACGACGCCCGGCGCTGGCGCTGTTCCATGGAGTTAGTCGTGGTTGATTAACGTCGTGTCAGAGAGAATACTACCTCACCCGTTTGTGAATAGAGTTTGTCTTTTAATGAATATGGCGAGATTTGAGTTGAAGTTATAAAAACTCTACTGATATAAATAGTTTTTTTTTTTAAATTCATGATGCGACTTGGTTGTTGATCAAATATAAAACATGATCTAGGGTCTTTAAAAAACTACATCGATAAACGACTTTGTAAACATACTGTAAACATATATTATAATATATGGGTTATAATCTTTTATATTGACAATATTTTCAAATTGTTTTTTTTTTCCATTGAAAAGTACCTAATCATTGTTTTTGATCTAAAAAAATGAATTTGTAAGTTTAGGGTTATTAAGCATGGTAGTCACAATTCCGAAATCGCGTAAAAGATCAACTGTTCTATAGAAAAAGTTTGTTGACCTATGTATGTAACAAACTAATTCAGTTATCATCATAACCTCCTTTCGGGTCAATACATCTCAAGCTTATAACCCTATATTAACTATATGCTTATATTTGATCGCAAACGGTTTTGTATTTTTCTCTCAACGCTAAAGAAAATGAAACTCAAATTTGTTAACAATATCTCGCCATATGTATGACAATGTTCACTGTATGGTAATGTATGTATGAAAGTAAGAACACACAAAACACAATATTAAAAACCAAACCACTACCGAAACCCAATCATGCAAACGATTATCATACTTAAAACAATACATATAATGCTAAAAATGCTCGACGACATCGACATGCTTAGCTTTGAATGAATGTATACCTACTTTTTAGTTATGTACCATACCTGCGTGTGAGAAAGGGACGCAATGTTAAGAGCTAAGCGCAACGGAGGCATACGATGCATTTAAATTTTTTTTTATATAGAAATGGTAGTTTTACATGACAATTCCAGAAAGAATATGAGTGTTGTAAATAATTTTTATAGTTGTATAGAATAGAGAAGTTAGAATAGTCGTTACGTGAGCGATGCGTTTTGTAAAAGGGCGTGGCAGCAAAGCTATTTATATATGCGCATTTTTTATAGTTCGCCCAAATAAAGGATCAATAATGTACTGTATGAACAATTACAAGATTAAAAGTAGTTGTTACTACAATTCGTATGACTTTTAATATAATTTATTATTCGCAAATGCCGCTTTAAAAAACAAGTTATATATACATATAATTGTAATTACCGTTACTTCCGTCCGTTACTAATGGCGCTCATTATCGATAAAAAAAAAACAGATAATTCCGGTTTTTGGTAGCATGTCTATTTATTAATTAAAAAAACCAATCTTTCTACATCCTTTACTAGATGGCGCTTTAGCTTATCAACTGAAACTACGATATAAAACTGTATTTACATAGTTCTCACGCGAAATTCAGTGATTTATAGTAGATTCTATGAAAGTGACATTGACAATAGTTGGTTTTGTGACGCCCAGTCCTCGTATAAGTCAAATGAAAAAAAAAAACCTGCTTGTAACAGTTTCAACAAATTCTGTCTATTGAAATATTCAGACTATTTACATAAGTGAAAATGTTATTACGATGAAAATTGTGACATATAAATAAATAAAAAAGTATAAATTCTTACTAGAGAAATTATAGCCAAATAACAATCATACGTCAAAGCAATTACTGATCCTTTACGCACATACAATTAGTACATTTAATTAGCGTTTCCGAGGCATATACGAATCCAGAATATATTCTTTTAAATTTAGAACAAGGGACGATGCGGTTGAATCTACCCTCTTTTATTTACATGGAAACTATAGCTTTATGGCTCTTTTACTATAGATTCCAAGATATTTTTTTACTAAATATTATAAGTTGAAATCAAACTAATATACTAATTATTTTAATTATTATTTCTAATATTTTATTTGTTACCCAACTGCCACAGCAAGAGGGTAATGTTTTATCAAATCACTTCCAACGATCAAATTTTAATCGAGAATTACATTATTTACACTAACCATTGTAATAATAATGGTGGGAAAGTATTATTCTGACTTCTACAGCCGATAGAAATAACAAAAGCATTAAAATTCAGTTTTTTTTTTTCTTCTAACAACTGAAGCTTTTGCCTCTCCGATTACACAACAGTTTTGATACAATCAAGTTTAACTAAGGACTCTTATGTTTATATGACAGTGATAAGGCCTTAGCATTAAAGAGATAAAGCGTATTTTCTGAATCAATTTAGCCACTGCGAATATCAAGCGTATCATAGAAAACAATACAATTTCTTTATCGTTTATGTATTTCACATAAATGTTTGATGGCATTGCGTACAAAACGTATTCTTCAATACTAGCGGGCCAGTAACAAGTAAATTTGAAATTAAAGTTTGAAAATAAAAAGAGGGTAGATGGTCCGCGTTTCCCGGCAGTACCGTGCAGCGCTAGCGGCGCGAGCGCGGCTCCCGACTCGTCTATCGAAACAGTGCCGGCGCAGACGCACTGCCTAATGCACGCGCCCACGCACAGTCCCGACTCTGTAATACATTATGCCAATTCAGCCCGTATTCGTAACGGGGTAAAGTACAAATTTCCGTGACAAAATTTTGATGTATAGTTGATTTTAGCGTAGCGTCGTTTGAAGATTAGAACGCAAAGGTCATGTAAGCCGATTAAATAAAAAAATATAACTTAAATTGGAAATATAAAAAGCGGTTGATATTTTAAAGTTTTTTTTGTAACAATGCGTCAACGCCGTCAACGAGTATTTTTAATACATCGTCTGTGTGTTGTTTTACAATTAGATATGCGAGAAATTGATTTAAAAAAAAGAAAAATATTAAAAACGTGCTTTTCAAAAATATGAGCTTATAAAATAGCTAGCACAAAAGTAATTCATTTTTAATTATTCACGTGTTTTGTTAGACTATCCCCCTTACATATAAAAGTTACTTAGCTTACATAATTTATTACTTGCCTAGTTTTTTGTTTTCTTCTGTCAAATATGACCTTTGTCAATTTTTTATGAAGTTTATAAGAAAGATAGGGAAACACTATTTCATTTAAGCGTTGATTAATTTTTTTATAAGTAAGGGCGAATATGTCTATGCTAGGGTTAAGAGGCTAAACCGTCTCAACAATATAGACTAATACATCTCAATTTTTTTGTCACAGTAATAAAGTAGTATTTATTACGGGCCACATACAACAGATAGCTTGAAACGACTACATGCAATAATCAGCCGAAAGTTATGGGAGACTGCCAATCTGGAGGTCATGGGTTCTAATCCAACGGCGCACCTACCCTTTTTCATGGTTCCGTTCCCAAAGGGTGAAACGGGACTCTATTACTAAGAATCCGCTGTCCGTCCGTCTGTCTGCACTTTCCGGTTTTTAATTAATGTGCGTATTGTCTGCTTCAAACGGCGAAGGAAAACATCATGATAATGTTCTCAAAGATGTGGTAAGTATGCCAACAGATATGTGGCACCATTTTACCCCTCTTACAATGAGAAGAGGTTTTTTAAAATATTAAAGTAATGCCCATGACCATTGCAGCGATATACAGAACTTTGAGTAGCAAAACAAAGTCCAGGCAATCGCTGTCTTGGCGCTCATTACTTTGTGACTAACGATGGTGTCTCAACAGCCCTGTTATTTCGCTAGCTGCAGTACCCGTCAAATCGGAACACGATGATGATTTGTAGCGATGATAGCTCAGTGGTTAGCGCGGTCGGTTCGCATGCCGAAGGGCGTGGGTTCAAACCCCAACAATGAGCTTGAGCTGCCGTTGAAGGAAAAACATCGTGAGGAAACCATAGCGTGGTGGTAGGGTACTTTCCAGTACACGGCTGGCTAGCTACCACCCTAAAGTTGAAAATCTGCCGCCATGCATCTAACGGTGTGTTCCGGCAGCCTCACTTGAGAGCCAGTTCCATTCGAGGCCAGGTGTGCTTTACCATCTTCGACCACACCGTCACTTAACATCAGGTGAGTTGTGGTCAAGCACCTAGCCTGTCAGCGATAAAAAAAAAACAGTAATGTTTACATGCGCAGTAGCATGTAAACATTACTGGTTTTTTTTGGCGGCAAAATATCTGGTACTGCGGTGGTACCTACGTAGACAACCTCTTGCTAAGGAGAACTACCACCAAATCCACAAGGTCCACACCCAGTCGTGGGACAGATAATAGAATCGAAACCAATCGGGATGTCAAAATCATCTCCGATTTTTACACGAAGCTACCAACCATATCAGCATTTTATGAAAATTCTTTCGCTGATTTTCAAACCGCAAACAAATCACGAATATGATAATTTTATGACTACATGCGACAATTTACACGGACATATAAGGGCTGACTGTTTGAACATTGGCAATATTCAAAGACATGTTATTTAGTGGTAATATGAAACGTATAAAGAAATAAAATCGAAACAAACACAAAAAACTAAGAAAACCTTCGTCAAAGTTTTTCCCACGACTCCAAAATTTATGGACAGCGCGCAGCCTTACGCACCGAGCTAGCTCAATCCATAACTACAATACTTTTGATTATTGCATGTAGTTGTCTCAAGTGCGCGGTTGTATATGGGCCTTCTTTATTTTTGTATCTCTGTATTTTTTTTATCCTTAGTCCAACTTTTTTTGTTATATAAATTTACTACTGAATTCATAATTGTTGTTAGTCACAACTACCTTTCTACTCTACTTTCAAGCAAAAAACTACTCTCAACTACTGTGATTATGATGTAGTTTGGAAAGTGTGCGTGGTATAAGCGGATTGAAATAGGCACTCTACAAGTCTATAGTGACTAAAAAGATATGTGAACGCTTCGGTATCGCCTTAACATAAAATTATTCACTAGAGCAAAAAAGAGGGAAATATTTAATTAATATAACTTTATATTTTTTACTGATAGTAAACTATAATTTATGAAACAAATTTGAATATTTTGGCTTTCTATGCGGTAGTTGATTTTCAATACGTTGTCGAACTTTTTATAGCGGTGATGTTTCAAAGTAGGCTGAATAGTATATGCCCTTGCCATGTAAAATAAAAAACACAATTGTCACATTTGATTAACTTTGACAATGGACATAAAGTAAATAAATCTTATAGCATAGCCTCATAATATCGATATCAGAGTCCTAGTAATTTTTAAAGTAAAATAATCCAGATATTTGTATCAATAAAGCGAAAAACAACGCGACGTTATGGAAGAGGTTATTATGGCTGCCGTTGACTTGACATTGACATAACTATATTGTTTTGGTTTGCCATTGCTTCTTTTAGGCACTGAAAGTAGCCCTATACAGCCTACAATATGACGTCATAAGAAGTCAATTAAAAGTCTAAAAGTTCCATCTCATAATTTAAAGAGTTTTAAACGTGAAAATAATGTACAGGAATGTAATATTTCAAAATGGTTATGTAATCAGTAAAGTATTCATTTTTTACATACCGTATTGTATTGTTTAGTTGCTATTAAAATCTATGCAAAGTTAAGACGATACCAAAGCACTAGAGTTTGAAATTATTTTTTAAAGTTTATCTTAATGGAAGAATGATAAAAACTAACTACATTTTTGCCATGAAAGAATTGTTCTCCTTACTTTAGTACTGTATTAAATATTAATGTCAGAGTTTCTAAGGCAACTATAACAGCTGTCATTTACTTAATGTACTTAAAATGTAAGTTACCTACTTTTATTAAATGCTTGTCAGCATCAGGCAAATATATTTAATTAATTTGTTGCTCAATTAAATAAAAATCAGTCAAATGCAAGTCGTACTTGCGCATCTGTTTTGCGGCGATGTTAGCTCAGTGGTTACCGCAGCCGGTTCGCACGCCGAAGGGCGTGGGTTTAAGAGCAACAATGAGTTTGAGCTGCCTGTGAAGGAAAACATCGTGAGGAAAACCATACGTCCTAGTACTTGGTTGGCTAGCTACCACCCTCAAGAAGAAACTCTGCCGCCAAGCATCTAACGGTGTGTTCCGGCAGCCCAGCTTGAGAGCCAGTTCCATTCCAGGCTGGGTCTGTTTACCATCTTCAATCACACCGTCACTTAACATCAAGTGAGCTGTGGTCAAACACCAAGCCTGTTAACCAAAAAAAAAATACCGTGTCTCCACAAATTATAACTATAATCACACTAAATATATTAATTGTATGTAATATTCCTTTTTATAAGATACAAGTAAACAGAAAAATATATTTTTTTCCATTCGATTCAATACACCAAAAAATATTTCTGCGTTCAAACAAAAAATAAAAAGTTTTAAAAACCATAACTCGACTACGAAAAACTATAAAAAGGTTCAAATGTCATCCGAACCATTAAAAAGAATCGATTCATTAAAATTGGATAAGCAGTTCAGCTGCCACGATGACTTACATACGTACACTGCTAAAAACATAACCCTTCTTTTGGGCGTTAGTCGAGTAAAAAAAAAATCGATCTAATTATTTCAATCTTTGAGATCACGTTTAGCGATAACTTAAACTATATATTATTATATTTCTCGTGTGCAAGATAAAGATTTTGTATCTATTTTTATTTGTACAAAAGTGCGAAAGACCTCTTACTTATAGGCCTTACTTGAAAACGTTGCGTAGAAATTTAATCAATGCTGTAAATGGCATGACAACTTCACGCTGACGTGAAAATGACACAGGTCACATAAGCATTTATAATACTAACTAAAACTATAGCCGATTTATAAGTAAAGCCGTAAGTTCTTAGTTTGGTGCGTTTGTCAAACGCCCGGTGAGGTTGTAAAGGATTGCCTTACGACGGTTAAAACCAACAAAGAAAGGTAGTTAGTTGGAACCCGTTGACTTTGCAATTAGGCGCTGCACAAAAATATAAGCGCGCGCTGCCATACTAAGTCAGTACTAAGTTCGGTAAACTTAAATCGATTTATCTTGGTTTCCCATTAGCCCCTACGTACCGTTGGTGAGTCCCGCACGCCCCCGGCCGTCGTTGTAGGTCTGGCGCACTATGAAAAACAGCAGAACAATGGCATATCAAAAATAGTTTTTACAGATGTCTTAAATGAGATAGGTACTTTTTATTTTATTTTAAGTTCCACACTCTCCGGAATCCGTGACCTTTTTCAAATTAACACATTTTTTAGGTTTAAATAAACTTCACACATCACATCATCAGCTATAGGACGTCTACTGCTGGACATAGGTCTCCTCCTGGGGGGGTTTTGCCAATACTCGCCACGCTTGGCAGGCGGGTTGGCGAGGGCAGATAGATGTGATTGTTCAAGGAAGACGCTGCTGCCCATCTCCCGGATTACATCCCTTAGCCGACTCTTACGGCAAGCACCGGTAGAGAGGGTGCGGTACAATTCTTATGCCGCACCACCACGGCAAATAAACTTCAATTATATGCAATACAGGGAGAGGTAACGTAATCTATCACTGGTTTTATGTGCAGACTAGCGACTCGCAAGCAGTACCCGATCATGAGTAGGTATGACGTATGTGCCAGCCATAGCCCTTCTCAACCAAATCTGAGGGAAGAGAGCGACACGACACACGACACCGCCGCAAGGAGTCTTCGATTGTGAGGATGAATGTTTGAGGCATGCACACAATCAACCAATTAATTTAATTCTTTCTCCCATTCCCTTCCGTTTCTCCTGTGATCGCTTCCTTTCATACTGAGGTGGTGTGTTTCCCACGGGTTTCGCTCCATCAGTGAACACTTACCATCGTCCCTTTTAATTTTATTCGATAGTTTAAATAAAAAAATCATAGTTTAATATACTGTTGATAGTCTAAATACAAATATTTTCTTGATAACATCAAAGTTACAAGTGATTTTTCCATTCACATTTAAAATTATTAAAATATAACATATGTCAATATAATCAAAATGTCAATATGTCACCTACTAATATGTCAAATATAAAATATGTCAATATGATTAAATGTCAATAAAAAAATATAATTACTTACTAGTAATTCAATAATCTTATTGTTAAATAATTATTTTTTAAATTACATGAAATAGTTTTACGTGTTATGTCTTTTTTAGGCATTTTTTAAATGATTGTCAAGCCATGTGTTTGACCGGTTTCCTGATGTTAAGTGACGGTGTAGACGAAGACGATAAAGCACAACTAGCCTGGAATGGAACTAGCTCTCAAGTGACGCTGCCAGAACACATGTTTAGGTGTTTGACGGCACATTTTCAACTTGAGGGTAGCTAGCCAGCCGAGTACTAAAACGTACCCTAGTACCATGTATGGTTTCCTCACTATGTTTTCCTTCACCGGCAGCTCAAACTTATTGTTGGGGTTTGAGTCCACACTCTTAGGCGTGGGAACCGACCGTGCTAACCACTGAGCTATCATCGCTATTTACATTGATTTTACAAGTACCCTGATTGGCCGCGTAATTTTGTTATTATTCAGACTCAGTTTTCGTACTAACTTTGTCAGATAGCCATTAATAACATTATATAAGAGTATAGTTAAAAGCATATCTTTATTATTTTAATTTATGTATGTTTAATGTGTATACATATAAGTTGTGATTAGAATTAAGCATGTAATTGAAAAGTTGGATTTTTTTGTAATCGAATTCTCATTTGTAGGTTGGTAACAATTTCGTTTTAAAACGTAATATTTAGTTAATTTATATTAACGATGTAATTATTCATGATTTTTTTCTTCTAATATTTGGAAGTCGCAAATTTATAGAAAAAAATACATGGGAACTAAAATATCTGTACCTGTTTTGTATTTACCTACAAAGCCCAGATAGAAGTTACTAGCTGTTACTCGCGACTTAATCCGTGCGGAATTTAACAAAAAGTTTGTTCAGTTTGCAGTATAAAAAGTATCCTATATAAATTAGTAATATTTATTGGCCGTAACAAGTACCTGGATGACCGAGCTATGCTTGGTATTTTTAAAGAACTTGAAACAAAAGGGGGGGGGGGAAGTAATCATCTGGACTCGAACCGGGGTCTTCTGGATTCGGGACCGCCCGATTTCCCACCTGAGCTATTGTAACCTTGTAGAAGGTAGCGAAATTTACCTTCGTATTCTAATGATATTGTAGCAGTTTTTCATTGCCTGAAAACACGGATAATACGACGTTTTCTAAAAATGAAACCAAGCTAGATCGATTTATCGCCCCCGATTTCATAAAAATCGTTGGAGCCGTTTCCGAGTATCAGATTATATTATTATATATACAAGAATTGCTGGTTTAAAGGTATTAGATAGATTATAATGATACAGGCAAGTCACTTGTACTAAAAAATCTTACAAGTACACTTTAATGAATGAAGCATTTAATCCAGGTCATAAACTATCATCATCATCATCATCCACAGCCTTCTTTATCCCACTGCTGGGTATAGGACTCTTGTTATGCTATTTGCCTCGGTTCTTTGCCAATCTGGTCCAGGTTCGACCCGCGACAGCGACAATATCGTTGACCTACCTTGCGGCTGGACGACCAACGCTCCGTCATCATCAAATCATAAACTACATATATGTGCGCCTAATTTCATCTAAATCCATTCAGTAGTTTTTGCGTGAAAGAGTATAATATCTATACTGTTTTAGTGTGGGTAATTTTTTAGTTATGTTTCTTTAGCTGAAATCGCGAAAAAAATGCTCCATACATTCTGGGGTTAGTAAACTCTTTTTATGGAAGTTGTTTTTTTTAAATATGATATCAAAGTCATGTTCATGCTACTAATATTATAAAAGTGAAAGTTTTTATATTTGTTACTCCATCACGCAAAAACGGCTGAACGGATTTGGATGAAATATGGCATACATATAGTTTAGTACTTGAATTAACATATAGGATACTTTTATATCAGAAAAATGTTAAGCTCCTGTGAGATTACTAAAAATATTCAAGAGCACTACCACTACCCACCACCAGAAGTCGTCAAGTTTCACAATAGACAATAGTAATAATTATTCTACTTATAAATTACGACATCGGTGGCGGTCGTGACAGCTAGTAGTAAGTAAATTATAAGGAAAAATATTATACAAAAAAAGATTTTTGTAAAAAAAATAGGTATATATATTTTTTTTAAAATGTGCAATGGACATTACTCGTGATAATCAAAAATTATAGCCCAAATTAGACTGTGCTGCCATTTGCTATCAATGAGTTCCAATCTCTACATCTTGAATCATCAGATCAGGATGGATTCTATGGTATGGTATCTTGTCTTCAAGATACCTCGTTTTAAGACTTTGATGATTATTGCAAAATTACTAGTAAGAAATTATCATTTTTATTGACATATTATATTATTGTGTTGACTGAGATGTGTTAATATTGACATTTTAAATATGTATGGAAAAGTTGTTTTTAACTATCTTAGCTTGCTTCTGAAGCCCGCGATGGAAGGTGCATCCCGGACGAAGGCGGGTACGCGATTGTAGATCGCGGGCCCCAGAATGTATACCGACCATTCGGACTTGACATTTAACTTTACACAAAAAAATAAAGGTGTATCTCAAAATACAAAATTTTACACTTTTTTGAATTGTACATAACTGACCTTTATTTTCCATAGTGTGACGGCGCGCCGGCAACCCGCTCTCGTTCTTTGGGATAACGATGTGGTCGCGCTCGTTCTCAGATTCCTTTGCACAGTTGCGCATCGCACTAGAAAAAGTGTAACAAACCACAAGTTAATATAAATAACATACAATAAACATTTATTCAAAACAAATTATAAGCAAAACGACATACATACGTAGGTATATATAAGATTTATTCAAAACAAATTATTATTTCATCATCATCATCATCATCATCATCATCTCAGCCGTAGGACGTCCACATAGGCCATTGACTTCTATGAAGACCGGATGGAAGCGGCTCGCATCCAGCGCGTTCCTGCGGTCTTTATAAGGTCGTCTGTCTACCTTGTGGGTGGGTGGACGTCCTACGCTGCGCTTGCCGGTCCGTGGTCTCCACTCCAGAACTTTGCAGCCCCATCGGCCATCAATTCTGCGTGCTATGTTCCCTGCCTACTGCTACTTCAAGTTGCTAATCCGTTGGGTTATGTCGGTAACTTTAGTTCGTCTTCGGATCTCCTCATTTCTGATTCGATCTCGTAGGGAAACTCCGGGCATAGCCCTCTCCATAGCTCGTTGTATCAAGAAGGCACATAGTCAGAGTATTATGATTTATTACTGATATAAATAAAACTACATACATATATATAAGAAACTAGCAGCGCTTGGGGGTTTCACTCGCCATCGGTTTCTAAGATATACTGCCGCCAAGCAGTAGTGTGTAAACATTACTGAGTTACCGGTTTAAAGGGTACTGCAGCTAGCAACATTACAGGGATATTGAGACTAACCATCGAATATCTCAAAGCAATGTACGCCTGGGCATCGCTACGGCCTTCATTACTAGTTAGTCTCAAAATCTCTATAATGGTCATGGACATGCGTTATCTTTTACCATCAGGAATGCGCATCGTTTGTCTCATTACTTTTATATTAAAAAAAAGAAATATGAAATGCAAATCTATAATATATCTCTATACCTTCGGTTGACGCATAGGATACTTTTTTACAAACAGGAACAAATGTTCGTATGTATAATATTACTAGCGGCCTGCTAAGGCTTCGCACGTGAATATTTTATAAAAAAAACTCTCGATCTGATCGCTGCCAAACTTGACAGAATCACCCACTGGGCGAATATAAAGATTATTTTTAACCCCCGACGCAAAAACGACGGGGTGTTATAAGTTTGAAGTATGTGTGTGTGTGTGTGTGTGTGTGTGTGTGTGTGTGTGTGTGTGTGTGTGTGTGTGTGTGTGTGTGTGTGTGTGTGTGTATGTTTGTGTATCTGTCTGTGGCATCGTAGCTCACGAACGGATCAAGCGATTTTGATTTTATTTTTTTGGTTTGAAGTTTTAAGGTGAAATAGTCGGGAGTGTTCTTAACTGTTTGATTTCGAGAGTTTTAAAAAAATTTAATAATTTACTTGTTTAATTAATTGGTTGATTTAGGCGTTACTTTGCGGAAGTTCATTTTGAGTGTTCATGATATATATTTAGTGTATTTCCGCTTAAAAGTCGTTTTGGTTATAACTAATGAGGATTTGATTTAAAATTTATCTAACTAACTTAACGACAATATTTAAATATCTATACGAATTTTTTAATTATTTTTTTTACTTAATATCTAAAGTTAATATTCTTTTTATCCCCTTCTCGCTGCAGTAACCACTTGCCTTTTTTAATTACCTAATTAATATTTTATTTTGACACATAAAAAATAATTACAAAAATATGCACAACAATTATGCTATAAATTTTAGAAGTTATGTACCTACTACATCCAATTAAATATAATTTTTAACACATGTTACAAACGTATTTAAAAATTGTTATGCTTAGGTCAAATGAATATTCCGTCACCAGCCATCGCCGTAGGATTCCTGTGTTGCAATGACGAGTACTTTTCTATTAAGATCTAAAATAATATAATTTATTTTCCGGTATTCCATATTCTATAAGAGTGGTTAAAAAAAAACCTACTTTTTCTTTTTTTCTTCTCTTGTATATTGTTGATAGATAATTTGTTTTTTTAAATGTTATATTAATGAGACGGACAAGACGTTCGCCTGATGGTAAGAGATAACGCATGCCCGTGACCATTGCAGCGATACAGAGAACTTTGAGTAGCAAAACAACATCCAGGGCATTACTGCTTTGGCGCTCATTACTTTGAGACTTTCGATGGTTGGTCTCGACAGCCCAGTAATTTCGCTAACTGCAATACCCTTCAAACTAGAACACAGTAATGTTTACACACTACTGCTTGCAGAACATCTGGCACAAGTAATTACATACGATACAAAATAGATACATAATAATATGTTATGTGACTAATGTACATGCATAAAAAACTCTTCTAGTTGACGATGCAAAACCACTCCTCAGTTTCTTCTCCTTGCTCAAAAACTTCATCAAAATTGGTCACGCCGTTTTGTAGTTCATACGGAATATAGACACATCGGTTTCTATATACATACATATGTATATTGTGATATAGATAGCGTGATTAACCTTCGATGATAGGTCTATGACATACTGTCCCGACCTGGGGCGACATGGCGATCGCAAATTTAGCCGATATCGCCACGTACCATTTTGTGGATCAGGGTGGATCCTAGGATACCTAAGGGTGCATTTATATGATACGAATTATTTCCGCAGTGCCGTCTGGTGACCGCGCAGCGGATCTGCCGATATTGTAAAATAAACTCTAATCTCAACGTTCAAAGTTGATTTATCAAAGAACCCCTTTACGCCACCACTGCGACCCCGATTAATACAGATGCTTTTTTGAAATTTATACGTTTTCGTTATTCGTTATGCGTAATTTGACTAAAAAGAAAAAATCGCGATTGCATATTACTTATAGTCTTATACGGTCAATGCAAAACTGTTGAAAAGAAGAAATCGCGCTGCCGCCGCGCGGCCTCCGAGCGGTTAGAATTGCGAAGAATTGAATATTGTGGCCCAGTCAATAGTTTTAATTAGCTTTGAACGATCAATTTGATAAAATCATGCTTTGATATTTCGCGCCGTCTAACTGCAGCCTAAAAGCAACTTACAGCAGGATGGTAGAGTGCATGCTCTGCGCGATGTTACTGTCTTCAGAGTGCATCCACAGCTCGCCCGCGCCCGTCGTTGTCTGCCGTCCTACTTCCATGTAGAAAAAACACTCCGAGTCTCCACATCTGGAATTAAGCACAAATCCTGTTATTATTACAAGTTTTCTGAAATGAAAGCAGAGTTGAGCGTTTTTTTTTTTTTGTTTGGGCAATACTTTTGGTTTCGTTAATGTGACGTGTTTAAGTGTTCACTACCATCGGCAGTCCCCGTGAATGTCTTTTTTTTAAATCTATCCCAAATACAAAAGCGCATCACCGAGAAGATATATGCGAATAAAACTCTTATTATTGGTCATTATCTATATTCTATATTTATATAATAAAAATTTACACTTAAAAAAAACCGACTCCATGACACTTAGGCCAACTAAACGCACTGCTCCTATGTTACAGCGAGGTTTCGCAGTAAACGAAAAGTCCTCATGAAAAATGTTGCTGAAGGGAACCACAAACCAAAACATTATATGGGACTACCTCTAAAATATGATCTATATACCAAACAAAAAAGTAAAATTTTAACAAAAATAAAACTGACTTCATATGGTTTTGTAATGGATGCCATTGTCAGAACTGAACCAAATTGAAATGGAACCACACGGGAAGCACCAGCTTTCAAATAAAAAAGAATTATCAAAATCGGTTCACCCAGTCGAAAGCTCTGAGGGAACAAACATAAAAAAACAAGTCGAATTGAGTACCTCCTCCTTTTTTAAAGTGGGTTAAAAAAGAATCATCAAAATCGATTCATAATTGGCGGACTGATCGCGTAACATATATACAAAAAAAAAACATGCAGTCGAATTGAGGATCTCCTCTTTTTTGAAATCGGTTAAAAATTAACCCACGTTTCTCTTGGTTACGCCATAACTCGAGAAGGACTTTACCGATTTCATTTTTCTTTCACCATTATTTTATTTTAACAGGTGAGAAGCGACAATTAGCGTGATAACGAAAAAAAAATTTTTTGATTTGCTTGACCCTACCTACTCTTAAAAATGTCCAGTCTGACTGCCTTTACAGTGAAAGAGGTTTTCTGCTGCGTATGGTTCATAATACCATAAATAGGAACAGGTACTTTACTCATTAAACTCGCGACGGCCTTTATAAATTTACTCAATTGAGGAAAAAGTAAGAGGAAAAAGGCTGTTACACACGTGTTACATGTTTGTTTTCGTCTGCGAGTCAATATCAAGGGCAAACATAGCTCCGCTTTGGGTCTGATAGGCCTCGCAGTGTTGAGGAAAATAAATGCGCGTATTTTGTCACCTATTATTACACTCGTAATCCAGCGTTTTTAGGGTTGACACTATACAATAGTCCCATACCATCCCACTAATATTATAAATGTCAAAGTTTGGATGGATGGATGTTTGTTACTCAATAAAGCCAGAACGGCTGAACGGATCTGGATGAAATTTTGCATGTAGATACTTTTTTTTTAACGCTGACAGGCTTGGTGTTTGACCACAACTCACCTGATGTTAAGTGACGGTGTGGTCGAAGATGGTGAAGCACACCTAGCTTGGAATAGAACTGGCTCTCAAGTGAGGCTGCCGGAACACACCGTTAGATGCTTGGCGGCAGATTTTCAACTTGAGGGTAGTAGCTAGCAAGCCGAGTACCAGAAAGTACCCTACCACCACGCTATGGTTTCCTTCACCGGCAGCTCAAGCTCATTGATGGGGTTTGAACCCACGCCCTTCGGCATGCGTACCGACCGCGCTAACCACTGAGCTATCATCGCTACAAAACATAGGAAATACTTTAGGCCCTGGAATAAAACATAGGATACTTCTCATCTTCATCCATCACCACGCAGGTAACACCGCGGGGCGCAGCTAGTATTAATATACATAGTACTATAAGGAATCCTCAGTTGTTCATCCGAATCAGTCCTGTTTTTATAAATTATCCCCCTGCTGGATTATGGTCTTCTAGGTTCCTTGTAAGGCCATAGTTCACCACGCTGGCCATGTGCGGATTGTAAGACTACTTTTTTTAAAAATACTACACGATGATTTTCTTCACCTATTCAAGCCAGCGACAATAGACACATAACTTAGAAAAGACACGAGATGCGTGCGTGCCGTGGGATTCGAACTCAGGACGTCCAGATAGGAAGCCAGACGGTTTTCCAACTGGGATGATGAAACTTCCCTTATTCCTTATTCGTTTAGTTCTAAAAACAAAGTCATTTGTTTTGCATTGAATTGAAAGTAAGTGTATATAGGTACATTGTACGATTTTTTATAATTGACAGGCTAGGTGTTTCATCACAGCTCACCTGATGTTAAGTGATGGTGTGGTTGAAGATGTTAACCACACTTAACCTGGAATGAAACTGGCTCTCAAGCAAGGCTGCCAGATGCTTAGCGGCAGATTTTCAACTTGAGGATAGCTAGCCAGCCGAGTACTAGAAAGTACCCTTCTACCACGCTATGGTTTCCTCACGATGTTTTCCTTCAACGACAGCTCCAGCTCATTGTTGGGTAGAACCGACGCCCTTCGTCGTGTGATCCAACTGCGTTAACCACTGAGCTATTATCGTTACAAAACAACTGCATCAGATAAATCGCAACAAGCATTCGCTAACGCAATATTTACTGTCAGGCTGTCGTTTAACGCGTCCGATCTACTATCTCATAAAATAATTAAAATAAAAAAGCCTGATTTTAAATTTTTAAGTCTACTAAGTATTTTAGTAAAAGCTCTTAGCATAAGATACTTCATTATAATAAATCGATTTTAAATTCCTAATTAAAAAATTAATTAATTAATTTTCTTATGCAGATGTTATCTATATCTATAATCTAAATCTTGGCCATATTTTTTTTTACTTTATTTCTGGCATCGTACTTTGTGCATATTGCCAGTGTCAAATAGGTAGTTTATATGTGCTAATAGGTATCTGATGATAATATCTAAATAAATTATAACACAAAGTCGGGTTAATTACATCATTTATAACTCAAGACGGCTAGACCGATTTTAATGATCTTTTATTTATTGGATTCGTATCCGCCCTGAATAGCAGAATAATTATTAAAATATCAGAAAAAATTATGGAAAACAAAATATACCTACAGAAATTTAATTTTTAATTAGGTTGTAAATATTTTTAAACTTAAATAGAAGTGTAAAAAATGTAGAGAAGAAATGACAACATTTTTTTTAACTTATTTTAATTACAAGTTTTTAGTTCTTATTTCGTTACTTAATATTTCTCATTTATTTAGTATTCAAGCCTTTTCATTTGATACCCATGTCTAGAGAGTTGTGAAAAAAAATATGTAATCCGCCATTTTGATTTTGATTGGATTTGTATTTTTTTTACGTATACTCTATTCTACTGGTCAAAGCCTGACACTTGATACCCACATTGAGGGTGTGAAAAAAATGTAATCCGCCATTTTGTGGCGGCGACCATCTTGAATTTACAATGATACTGAATATATTCATTTGTATTGTCATCAGAACTAAAGGTGTGTACCAAATATCAGTTCAATCTGTTAATAGGAAGGGGGTAAAATTTCAATTACTAAATTTGACCCAAAACAACAACAAACAGGGCAAGCGCCACCTTAGGGGCAAATATTGTCGAGTATATATATATTGTCAGACTCCCCCGAATCCGCTGGCCCTGGGGCGGGCAGGGTGGTTATGTGGGACTCTCCATCTTAGCGACGGCCTACCCACTAAAAACCCTGGAGTGTTCCATCTCGGCGCTTTGTGTCGAGGCTGCGGGCACGTTTTCGCACTCTTTCGCGGCCTCGACAGCGCTTGCCCTCGCGGACCCGCCTCGGGGAGCCCAAGCTCACCCCGCAACGATTACAATGTGTCAGGACACCAGACACATCGTTGTTCACCTCCGAGATCTAGCCTTTTTATAACTAACCTAGCCTAACCGTTTTATTTAGAATTTCACACGCTAAAAATTCTTGCATTTCCGTTGAGACACTTTCCTGTTGTTCAGTTTTAAGTGCGTCAATGAAGGACTTTGTATTTCCCAATATAAATATAACTTAGGCGGTAAATCCCACTGCTTTAGGCTTTTCCATCTCCTCGATAACTTGGCGTAAACAAAACCTAAATACTATAATTAATTATGTTTATGCATTGTGGTACACATTATAATGGAGTTATATCTTTGCGGAAGTTCATCTTATATTATAGTATTCTGGAGTTATCTTTACAAAAGGTCATCTTATAGTATTCTAGAGTTATATCTTTGCGGCAGTTCATTTTATAGTATTCTGGAGTTCGGCTAGCTAGCTACCACCCACCCATAAGTTGAGAATCTGTCGCCAAGAACCTAACGATGTATTTCAGCAGCCTCACTTAAGAGACGATTCCATTCCAGGCTAGATTTGCTCTACCATCTTCGATCACACCGTCACTTAACATCAGTTGAGTTGTGGTCAAACACCTAGCTTGTCAACGAAAAAAAGTTTTAAAAAACGATCTAAACATATATGTATTTCTTTAGTTTTTGTTTTAAAGTATGAGATGAATGAGACGCTCTCCTGATAGTAAGAGACTTGTCCATGACCATTGCAGCGATACACAGAACTTTGAATAACAAATCAAAGTCCAGGGCATCGCTGATTTGACGCTCATTACTTTGAGACATTAGATAGTCACAGCCCAGTAATTTTGGTTAGCTTCAAACCGAAATATAACAATGTTTACACACTACTGCTTGGCGCAGAATATCTGGTACTGCGGTGGTACCTACCTAGACGACCTCCTGCTAAGAAGATCTACCAGCACATACTCAAGTAGTTTACAAAGTGATATAAGCATAAGTCAATGGCTACCTTCTGATATTCTTCAAAGAGTATTCAATCCGTTCGGGGATGCCCAGTTCGCTGATAACGTTGTTGTGACTCTTGATCTTCACCAGCGACAAAGTCTTGTCTGTCAAGCACAGGTTGTAGAGGCCGTGGATATTCTTCACTGCTCCCAGACCCTTCTTCTGTACGTTCACCTGCCACACATGCTCTGTGAATAAAAGAAGAGTCAAGGTCAGATCAAAGATAACATTACCCTTTCTGATGTCGGACAAAAACGCAAAACAACACTGAAATATTCGTACCTATTATGCAACGATATGTAGGTACATAACTAAAGGCGGCTAATATACTAAATGTGATGACTAATTCTCATGGAGTTTTTCCTGTTTATCTGGAGGCGAATTGTTGAGTGTATTTCTCACTAATTTATGCAACTCTTGTTGACTCAGCCAAAAAACCACTTGCGTTTTTTTTTCGTTTAATGGTCAGCAGGTACATAGACAAGGTTATGCAACGGATGTCTTCGCAAACAAGCGCTTTAGCCGAGTCAACGACTCGTTTGTTACCGATTTATAAAAACCTGTCAGGCGCGAGTCTGTCGCACGTCCTGGTTCCGTACCAATACACCAGGGGTGCCAGACTGGTAATTTTTAAAGTGCCATTTACAAAACTTAACTACATACTAGATTTTTTTAATCTTTAATTAATCAATGTTTTTTTCAATTATTGTTGACAACCTAGGTGTTTGACCACATCTCATCTCAAGTGACGGTATGGTCGAAGATGGTAAAGCCTTAGCCTGGAATGGAACTGGCTCTCAAGTGAGGCTGCCGGATCACACCGTTACGTGCTTGGCGGCGGATCTTCAACTTGAAGGTGGTAGCTAGCCAGCCGAGTACTGGAAAATACCCTACATACACCATGCTATGCGATGTTTTCCTTCACCGGTAGCTTAAGCTCATTGTTGGGGTTTGAATCCACGCCTTTCAGCGTGTGAACCGACCGCGGCAACCACTGACCTATCATCGCTTGTTTGGTCCTTACGCTAGGTAACTAACGTAGATATCTTTATCATCTATAATAAAAAGGGTAAGTAAATTCTAGGATCCAAAGACTTCTCTTGTTCATAAGATGAAAGACATAAGTTGAGACTGGTAAGAACCTACATAAACAGTCCACACGCAGAAGGTCCTGGTACTGAACAGGTTTGGATGTATGGGCTATCGTTAGAATTCTTACATCATCCTGAATGACGCTGGCTATATATTTTTAGTAACGTTATTTATTTGTGGGCGATCGTGTTTTTTTAAATTTAAAATTACGCTTATTAAGACATTTTTTTTTGTAATTCGGTATAAAATAAAGTAACATTCTATTATATTCTCCGAAAGATTCGAACAGCAACTTCGGCTCAAAATATACTAGCAAATACAGGTATAATATTAATATTATTATATACTAGCGACCCCCGCTTCGCACGGGTGCAATGTAGATATTAATGTGGTGCATATGCATGTATTATACATATAAACCTTCCTCTTCAATCACTCTATCTATTAAAAAAACCGCATCAAAATCCGTTGCGTAGTTTTAAAGATTTAAGCATACATAGGGATATAGGGACAGAGAAAGCGACTTTGTTTTATACTATGTAGTGATACAAAAATCTATGAAGGATTAACATAACGGCCCCGTTTGAGGCGGGTACGCAACCCTAACAACTTAGGACTTTAACCCGCAGACGAAATGGTTTGTTTTTCGGCGCAGTTAGTCTGTTTTAATTTTGATTTAAATGGCAGTTAAGCGTGAATTTGACGGAACATGAAATTAATAGTATTCGCAAAGGGCTGCACACTGCACATTTATTAGTACATATATTTGTGTAAATATTTTTTTTTATTACTTACGTCTTAAGTCTCGGGTTTAATACGGATGTTTTAATTGAACCAAAACCAATACCATAATTTACCATAAACTATTTTTTTTTACATTTTTTTTTTTTTGTGTAAATGACTATTAATTAATGTAACTGGCTTTTAGCCGTTTTGATTATGTAATTAAACTAAATTAATATTATACCTACCTGTAACATATAGTAAAATAGAACGGTATTGCACGATGCTTGTTTCACATTTTGTAGCGATGATAGCTCAGTGGCTAGCGCGGTCGGTTCGCATGCCGAAGGGCGTGGGTTCAAACCCCAACAATGAGCTTGAGCTGCCGGTGAAGGAAAACATCGTGAGGAAACCATAGCGTGGTGGTAGGGTACTTTCTAGTACTCGGCTGGCTACCACCCTCAAGTTGAAAATCCGCCGCCAAGCATCTAACGGTGTGTTCCGGCAGCCTCACTTGAGAGCCAGTTCCATTCCAGGCTAGGGGTGCTTTACCATCTTCGACCACACTGTCACTTAACATCAAGTGAGTTGTGGTCAAATATCTAGCCTGTCAGCCATAAAAAAAAAACATTGATGCTCTTGTGGCAAGGGCAAAAGTAAGGTAAGTAAGGGCCCCTAATTTAGCAGCTGCCGCGCAAACCAAGAGAGTGTATGCAGGCCTAGGTATTTTACTAGGTTTTTGTTACAATAAGCTTATCTGTTTGGAGTAAATTTAAAGTTGACAGAATGGTTTCGTACAGTGAGCAGATACCTAAGCTAGACAAACAAATGTCTGGGTCAGTGCTTTGATAGACTAATGCCCGTTTTCACCGACGATTCCTAAATTTTAGGGAACACCTAAGGTGAGTTAGGTGTCACTTAACCGAGATTTGGTTTTCACCAATGTTTAGGGAACACTTAAACGCTAAGGGAACCCCTAAATTTTAGGAGGCCGAGTATCGGCCCCTTATCGAATTCCTAACTAAGAAAGAATATATTGTGACAAACATTCAATAAATAATCTGAAATGGAAGACGTCCTAAGTGATTTTTTGGATAGTTTTGTTAGTTATCGGAATTGTTAGTTATTAACTTTTTTTTTAAGTTTGTTTTTTTAATTTTGTCCACGTTTTCTTTTTTCGGCCTTCGTATTCCAATTTGTAATAGATGCAAGAAATGCGAAACTCAAATACAAAATTAAAAAAACAAACCTAAAAAAAATGTTAAACCGACTTCAAGAAAAAACATCAGAACGAAAAAGCGAAAAATAAACTTATAAAATTTATTTTTCGCTTTTTATTGCTGATGTTTTTTTTTTGTTGAAGTCGGTTTTTCTTTTTTTTTTTAAAGATTGTTTATTTTTCAATTTTTAGTTAAATGTTCACGCCAAGAAACACTTGAACAGTATGAGTCTAGCTAGACTCGCTAAGATTCAAAAACGTCTTGCCAAAGACAATTACATCGTAAACAAATATGTTCATTATAAAAATGTTCATAAAATTAAAACAACTGGGCCAAACTATGTTAAATTTTTATGGGACCAAGTAGCAACTATTCCGCATCAAAATAACGTAAATCAGATCAATAATCTCAGCGTAATCGGTGTACATAACTACATTAAAAAAATGAGAACCTCCTCCTTTTTGAAGTCGGTGAATTACTACGAACTGCCGCCTGCCAGATAGAATAGGGTAATAGTGACATCACAAGGTCACAAGCAAACCAAGTCACTGTCATCCTTTTTTTGGCTTTACACATCTACCATAATGTCATTTGGTCTTTAAATTATAGTGATAATTGGAGAAATATAGATATAAAACACATTTATTTGTATTAAGTGACAAAAAAAATATGTTTATCATGCTTAACATACACAAACCTAAGGAAAAACACGAAACGGAAATTTATCGAACAAAAATCGATAAAAGATATTTCTATGCAGCACCCTACCCGGCACTTACGTAGGTATTCCCAGCTAAGTATTACTTAGCGTGGTGAAACTGAGTTTGAGTTAGAAGACGAGTTAGGGGATGCCTTAAGCTAAGAGATCCCTATGTAGGGATTTGTTTAGGAACCGTTGGTGAAACCGGGCATAAGCATAGCCATTGTTCTGTGTCTGGATGTCCTGTATGTTTTATAAGTACCTATGTATTTATACAAAAAGTATTTAAGTATTCTATCAGTTATCTAATTTCATAATACAAGCTTTGCTTGGTTTGGGGTCAGATGGCGCTGTGTGAATTGTCCTAAGATATTTTTTTAAACGAACTGATTTTATTATATATTATATTTATTTATTTAATATAATAATTTTTTTGTGTTGCATATTTTTCCATTTTCTGAAGGGGCTGAGCACTACTGTGAGGGTTAGAATTTCTTGATCCCGTAATTAAGCCTACACAAAAACGTTAATTTTCAGCGCTCTATCTAGTTCTAGATACCATATTTTTATTTATTTAGGGACTAAACTAATAACTGTGGTTAAATGTGTGTGTTCTGGGCCACCAAGATGGAAGCTTTGCCGTTTGGGTCAAGTCAACTTCATTTAGACGGCACAATATTTTTCCTTACATACCTAACATGTACCTAAGGAAAAATGTTCTCAAAAAGTTAGTTCCCTTAGTTAAAAAGCCGATATGATTTTGTTGTTTACAAGATAGTCATAAGTATGTGCAATAAAATTTCTTATTATTTATAAGATGTCCTCCAATTATTATTTAAGATCCGATCACTTAAAAATATCATAAAAAATCAAGAATTTAACTACATCATCAAATTGGTACTGACTGTTAAGGTGATGTAAAATAAATAAATATCATAGGACACATTACACACAGCGCCATCTGACCCCAAACTAAGCAAGCTTGTGTGATGGAAGTCAGATAACTGATAGAATACATACCTAAATACTTTTTTTTTGTAAGTACATACTTATAATACATACAGGACACCCAGACACAGACCAAACATGTGTTTATACTATAAAATGTTTGTCCTTGGCGGGAATCGAACCCACGCCCTACACCTCAGGCAGACATACTACCAATGAGCCAACAGGGCTGTCAATGTGTATGTGTTATAACAATAATAAGAAATATATATATTTTTTAAATGTTATTTATAAATTTTAACTATTTGTTTGTTTATTTGTCTGATTAGCTTTATTTCTGTATAATAGAGATGATTGACTTTGTGGCGCTTACTGTTATGTTCCTCCTGGTTATGGCTTCAAGTTAGAAGCGCGAACTAGTTTAAATATTTGTATGTATAGTAAACCACGAGATTTTTATGTAAAGCTAACTGAGGTCACTGAAACGCGTTTATAATACAACGCCCAAGGGGATAATACCCTAATTCATCATCATCTCAGCCGTAGTACGTCCACTGTTGGACATAGGCCTCCCCCAACGATTTTAATGAAGACCGGTTGGAAGTGGCTCGCATCCAGCGCGTTCCTGCGGTCATTATAAGGTCTGTCCACCTTGTGGGTGGACGTCCTACGCTTCGCTTGCCGGTGCGTAGCCTCAGCTCCAGAACTTAACAGCTCTATAGGCTTTGGGATACCCTAATTACATTACGACAAACATTCCAATAAATAGGAATAATAAAGGATCGAGGTCCGTTTCGAAGGAACGCAAGTCATATAAATGCATTTTAACGACCGTATTCTTAGGTACGTAAGGCGGATTTTCATGTGAGAGCAAGTAGCGCGGCCACGCTCGCGTGACCTTGTTCCACGTCAAACGGCACCTACATACATATAAATATCCTTTCTATAAAAATATAGTGTCATAATTTATGTATTGTCATTATTTATAAAGCTGTCTGATTATTGCCATTAAAAAAACGTTAAAAATATTACAAAATTTACTTGCAATAAAACCTAATAACTCTTGTTTTTAACATATAAGTAGTTATTATTAGAAGTCAATTAATTTTAATGCTCGATGCGAGGCTATCCAATTTGCATTGTTAAATTATTGCTCTAATGGTAAACAAACAAAAAATATTCAATTAGAATCAGCTAGGAATGCATAATATGTGCGTCACAGCTAAAATGTGAAATACAGGGAAACCTGTATAACTGGGATCTCAATGGATCTAAGATTATATCAAGCTTTTATTTAACTTGCAATGTATGTACGGGTCAAATCTTTCATGTTAAATTTGACCCACTTCCCGATGTCCGATTGGAGTCTTTGGTGTACTTATGTGACAATACGATGATATGGTACCATGGAGCTGGTCTGATGATGGAGACGGAAGATGGACTCGGGAACTTCTGAACTAAACAAGATACACCCATCAAGTTTGGGCTCGATTGATTCGTTTTGAGAAGCAATCTCTAAAATACTTATAAACTTATATATACTAATAAGTTTTTAACTGGTACAATAAACTCGAACTTTAAAAATAAATTCTAGTATGTATTTGGCGTGTAGGTACTTACCTATATACTTGAAAGCTTGAGGCACTACCCGTTACAGGTTACAGTTTGGTACTTACTATACTTCTTTGCCTCAAGCTTTTATTACTTATGGAGGCTTTTTATTTACCTAGTTTCACAAGAGGCAGGTTTGAAATTACCGTTCTTTTATTTATAGAGGTTCTGTAAAGCACGTACGAAAGAAATTCGAATGTTTGGAAACAAACGTGTCTTAACGTCCCCAATCCTAATAAATAGTCTTACTTATACAGGCTATTGAGCTACAAAGTCCCAATTATAGAGGTAAACACAGATAAAATAAAATAAAAAACAAATTTCAATCAGAAAGGCTTGAAAATTCCCAGTAACACAGGTATTTTGATGCGAAAGTGTCGAGTTCTTATTGTTATTATCAGTAGCAGAGGTTTCTCAGATATCCAGGGCCCACTTAACCAGGTTTAACTGTAGATACATAATAAGTGTTTTTTTACTTACGGCTCGAATGTAGAATGTATTAGATAAACATTTTTTTCTGCGAAATTAAGCAGTTGAATTTAATATACAAACGTACATTATTTTATTTTCTGCTAACTTCGGAGTATTTAGAAATTGCTGGGGACGTGTTTATTATTACCATAAAATGGCAACAAGTTTTTATAAAAGTTGCAATTTATCTACATAAAAATGTCGCAAAACACTTCCTGATCCCAAATAGGCTCTGGTTAGAGGTCGCGAGTGCTTCATCTTAGATCGTACTACTCTTTAACATATAACCGTGCTCAAACGCTAGCCTATTC
This sequence comes from Biston stratarius, assembly GCA_950106695.1. NCBI lineage: Eukaryota > Metazoa > Arthropoda > Insecta > Lepidoptera > Geometridae > Biston > Biston stratarius. Next base: position 13,347,005 of record OX467110.1, on the reverse strand, counting down.
AAAGCATAAAATATAAAAATATTCTATCCACGATTTTGAAGGACAGAACTTGAGGGTGGTAGCTAGCCAGCAGAGTACTAGAAAGTACCCTACCACCATGCTATAGTTTCCTCGCGAGTTGTAAGCTGATTGTTTGTGACAACTTTAGTTAGAAATAATAAATTTTGTTTAACGAGATTTTTTCCTTTAATTATAGTTTTTTTAATCGCAGTCGGGTTATAGATTTTTTAATTCTTCAGTTTGTTTCATAGTTCTAATATATAAGAAAAATCAATTCGAAATTCGAACCAAGTGTAAAGCTAGACGGTAGCAGATGAAACTACAAGGCGTAGCTAGCCCTCTTCTATTTATAAAAGTGAAACTCTATCTGTTTGTGACCATTTCACGATTGAGTAAATGGCTAAATTGATGTTTATGAAATTTACAATTTGGAAACTGAATTGTGCAACACAAAGCGATAGGACACAATGACATTATCTCTTGTTTTTTCGATTACAGCGAAGCAAACGAAAAGGCCGGTTATGTTTTTAATCGGTTTGTGTGGATGTATAATATAATCTTCTGTTCCCTCATAACTTCTAAACTACTTATCATATGTAGTTCGACAAATGAGGTGTTGTTGCAACGTGCAACATGAAGCGATATGACACGATGACATTTTCTCTTTAAAATGCGGAAAATAGCATGTAATTTATTATTACATGCAAGTTGTTTATTTAGTACACTATACAAATCAAATAGTTATTGTAGTGTATATAACAATTTCAGAGAATATTGCCTTGTTTCATACTTTTTCAAGGGTGATTTTTCAGTAGTCGTGTTTTAGTTTTTGAACTTATTTTGTGACAATATATTTATAGAAAAGTGCCGTGTGCCGTGGTGGTGCCGGCGTAAGAATTGTACTCCACCGTCTCTACCCGTGGTTGCCGTAAGAGTCGGCTAAGGGATGTAATCCGGAAGATGGGCAGCAGCGTCTTCCTTGAACAATCACACCTAACTGCGCTCGCCAACCCGCCTGCCAAGCATGGCGAGTATGGCAAAACCCCCCCAGGAGGAGGCCTATGTCCAGCAGTGGACGTCCTATGGCTGATGATGTGATATTTATAGAAAATATACTTATAAATAAGCTGAAAAATAGCAGGTAAACTACGGGTCGCAGCTAATAACTAAATGTAACGTATTTGTCTCAAACCCTTAATTCAGCCGAGTAAGTTAGTCATACATTAACCTAACATACATTCATGTCCCTCACAAACACTTCAGGTAACAAAACATTTCCAAGAAAAACATAATGAAGTCAGCCTAAGCAGCCGCTACAAGGCAGTCAGTATTTATCTAATCTAGCAATAAACTAACGGTCTGAAAAACAACCAATGCTGGATAATGTTTGTGTTGCGAAACTTGCGAATGATAAGTTATTTACACTTTAATATTTACCTGTATAGAGTAGGTAAATGTACAATATTTTTTATTAATTAGGTAAAGGTAAATAAATTTGCCGTTTAGAGAACTCTTCATATTACAAATACAAATATTTTTATAGATAAAACCAAAGTTACAAACACAATACAAAAAGAGTAAACAGGTTCCTTCTAGCTAAGCGTGTTCCACCCTAGACCACATCTTTGCTTAACGTCAGGCAAGATGTGGTAAACACGAACCTATTACGTATTTACTAAACCGGCCAAGTGCGAGTCGGACTCGCGCACGAAGGGTTCCGTACCATTATCTATGAAAAAGACAAAAAAATCGCGTTTGTTGTATGGGAGCCCCCTTAAATATTTATTTTATTTTGTTTTTAGTATTTGTTATTATAGCGGCAACATACATAATTTGTGAAAATTTCAACTGTTTAGCTATCGCGGTTCTTGAGATACAGCCTGGTGACAGACAGACGGACGGACAGACAGACAGCGAATTCTTAGTAATAGGGTCCCGTTTTTACCCTTTGGATACGGAACCCTAACAACGTACGAACCGCTAAACAATGGAATTTGCTGCCTGAGTGGGTGTTCCCCCATAGATACAATCTTGGGTGCCTTCAATTCGCGACTGAATCGGTTTCTTCTAGGCAAGCGTGTGCATGGTAGACCGCATCTTCGCTTAACACCCGGCAAGACAGGGGCCAAAATAAAAGCAACCCATTTTGTAATTAAAAAAAAAAACTAATATTGTTATACATTAAATTGTGCTGGTTTAAAGTTTTTTTTTTTAATTTAGCAGTAATAAGACGAACGAGACCTCCTAAAAGTAAGAGATAATGCCTGTCCGTGACCATTGCATATACTCGCCCCAAACTAAGCAAAGCTTGTACTATGGGAACCAGACAGCTAACAGAATACTTATATACATTTGTAAATACATACTTATGATACATACAGAACAAACATTTATCATCGCATAAATGTTTGTCCTGGTGGGAATCGAACCCACGCCCTACAGCTCTTGAAGCAGATATTTCATCAAATAAGCTAATAGGGCAGTCAATCAGCAGTAATCTCACAGATTGGTCAGTTTTACGGTGATTTTCCGCAGCTGTTTGGTTACGATTATAATTCATATATATATATATATATATATACGTAGTATATACAAATAATCAAATATGTAATGCCCACATAATAATAAAGTTGAGTCATCGTTAATCAAATAGCAAACAAAATTGTAAGTACATCATTATAGTCAATACAAACAAAATACTTATTTTGCACTGATGGCTCACTGATAAAGGTAAATTCATATCGTTAGCCTGTATGCAATGAAGATAAAGCTCAATATGCTATGGATGGATGTCAAACCACAAACAAATATTATCTTCACTAGCTAAATACTTAAATATCAAATCTAGAATGGTGTTGTGACCACAACATGAATTAATACCTATGCCTCATTCCCTACTGCAATGTAACAATAGTTACTCGTTTATTATTGTGTTTATTGAAATAGCAAGTAGTACCAAAGCCATGCAAGGTGTTATTTCCTCATGTTGTACATTTTAAAGTATGTGTGTAGTAAAAAATATAGTAAGAATATTGATTAAAACATTGGTTTTCATAATTCATATTTTATTGATAACAAAGTTACACGTCAAAAATAATACTATTAAATAATAATTATCAAAATTAATGAATATTAAAATAATAATCTTAAAAAACTATACTACTTTTAAAGTCATAATGTCATCGAACTTATAGAATGCCTGCACGACAATAATAATTTATATAAATAATTTATTTAATCCGCATAAGAAACTCAGTACTGCGCTCTAAAACCCAGATCCAAAAGCCATGTCACAAGTACCCACAATTGACGCAACCGAAGACGCTAATGAAAGTGGAAGTGGGCCAGAGGGCTTAGACATAGTAATATAATATAAAGTAATATTCAATAACACTAATAGAAAAGTCCAAGAAAGTACAGGATTGACATGACCTACCCGCGTGACACATCGACAACTCACGCCAATCCTGTACATTTTTGTCTATTCTATTAGCGTTATCGCTAAACGAATGTTACTATATTCTCCGCTCAACTTTATGAAAAGGCGTAATCGTGTGGATGTATTATTTTAGTTTTATTAATACTATTTCCACAAATCATGCTCCAAGATCTATATCTTTTCTCCCTATAGGCCTTAAGATGAGCATATCAAAGAATAAAGTTGTATAGAGCGTCGCTGGTGTCTCAAATCTAAACATAATAAATGGAAATTAAAAACTTGTGATGGCCATGACATATGGGGCCGAGACATGGATGCTTACAGATGAGACATAAAATGCAAGTGGCGCAGAGAGCCATGGAGCGCGGCATGCTCAATACCAAACTTGAAGACCGAGTGAGAAATGTCGAGATCCGACGCCGAACTAAGGTGCGTAATATCGATAGTCACGAAACGCAAATAGAGACGGGCAGGATATGTCGCCAGGCAGGGTGATGGCAGGTGGACTAAGGTGTAGGCGAATTAGTGGCCGCGAACTGGTAAACGGAGCGTTGGTCGTCCACCAGCTCGTCGAACCTGGACAAGATCGGCACAGGAGCGGGACAAGTGGCCTCAGCAGTGAGCGATTATAGGCTGATGATGATGAATACTACGTATAAATCATCTATAACGAAACAAAACTAATCTTTATGAACTCTATTAAAAGTTACTCGAAATTCAATTATTTTTTCCATAACCAGTTTGTAAGGAAACTAGAGGCCATATTTTGATGACATCATCTTCCATCATTATCTATATACTTTCACTAATTTATTGACATCTCATTCATTAATATCAATAGAAGTTCCGAGACAGTGGTAAAATAAAGACTGACATATTATCACAAGACAGAATAAATAAATAATAGATTATGACATAAGATATATGATGCTTATCCTTTTGATTTTATAGTGGTCTGTAAAAAATACTGAGCACCAAAATAATATACCCTAAAAAATTATTCTCTATAGTAGACAAATTCATTATAGGTATAGATGGACATTACTCAGTCACTTCCCACTCATACTATATGATGTAACCGCTATCCATACATTAAAAACAAATCCTAATAAATTCATGAATGAATGAATACCACAACGATGTCATTTTTAAATCAACTTCTTAAATGGCGCCATAGACATAAATCTACAACTATTTGACATGTCCATGTGTGGGTAACACTTACACGTGTAATGGTGATTGATGATGGTGGCAATATTTTGGTCTAATCTATAGGATATAGGGTCATTGACTCGAGCCTTGAACTGAGTGTATGTTTCCACAGTGAAGCCATATGAGTTCACACAGGGTTTTTAGACTGTTTTGATCTTTTCAGGGCTACTATACTGTCATCTATTCTGTGGTTGTGCTAAAACTGTATTTATGCTTAATTATTTACTAGCTATGTAATATGAATGATAGCATACTATTTATTGTACACCAAAATATGTAGGTATATATTCACAAAAACGTAAGTACTTATAACAAACTATGGCAGGATACTTTTTTGGTTTACTTTTGTGGGACTACTCACATTTATTTATATTGAATAGATTATTCCAAGATATATATCACAGAGCTAACACGGTTGGTGGTGTAAAAGCATAGCATATTGAAAATAAAACAAAAATTGTAATTGCATATTCATAGAGTAACTTATGTTTTTGTTTAAATTCATTGGCAAATGGATATGGAGTCCTTAATGCCTAATGCAATTTATGGCTAACATGTTGTCTCTCAAGTCTAGTCATGCCTTAGAATGCAGTGGAGACTTTACCATATACTTTAATAGAGTTTTGGAAGCAACACATTAAGTTTCACCACATTACACTTGTAATTCCTCACTTTATGAATAAGAAATCACCATTTTTATATGTAAACACTCGCAAAAACACATTTTTGGAAAAAATATACAAAAGGTCGACTCAACTCTTTCTGCATTTCCAACAAAACTCATATTTATATTTTATACAAGGGTACAATATTGCCAGCTCACAGTGTGTAGGTAGTATATGTACAAACCTAAATGTCTTCCTCCATTCTTTTGAATTTCCATTTTTGTATTGATATGTATAAACAAGCAAACAATTCACATTTATAATAAAAGAGAGCAAAGATATGGACAATTTTATTTCTAGCTATTATTTCAAAAAACAAATAAGTAGCATGCATAAGTTTTTGAAATTGGTTTGGTTAGTCTCATAGCCCTATAATTTTGCTAGCTGCAATATCTTTCAAATCGGAACACAGTAATATTTACACTCTACTATTTGGGGGCAGAATATTTGGTACTATGGTGGTACCTAGACAACCTCCTGCTAAAGAGGTCTACCACCAAGTAAAATCATCACGTTGAGTTGTAACATAACAAGGGCTATGAGGTTAGCTAATATGAAAGTAAGAATAATTGTAGTGAAGCTTTCTGCTATTGCTCGTCACAAAATCATTAATTATAAAGTAGAAAAGGAAATAATACCATAATAACCAATTAATATTTTTGTAGAAGCACCAAGTAGGTATAAATAAAATATAATATCAACTCATAAACTATTCCATCTAATAATTAATCTATAGTTGAGGAAAATGTTCATTAATCTTAATATTTAAATTCTTCTGTAAGTGTGTTTGTCACTTAACTCCACCTAAACGGCTGGACTGATTTGGATGAAATTTTGTGTGTATTATTTCAATGGGTTCCTGGATGGTATGAAAATACAATTGGACCCGGTAGGTGACACTGCTGTCAGTATGTCTGTTGACTGTTAGGCAATATGAAGTTTGCCGGGTCAGCTAGTTTATTATAAAATCATACAACATTATTATAATTATCAATTATAAAGTACTCATATATATGACAGGATAAAGGATTATATTCAGCAAGCTCCATTCATATTCTATCTCGGGTTATATTATTAATAAAATTCCAAACATGTCTATGCACACAGATTACTATTTATACTAAGATACTTATTAGAATTTATAATTTGAGTAACTCAAACTATTTACTAAGTACATGTTTCATTTATTTAAAATATTTTAATTACTACAGTTTAAAACTTACTGAATATAATTATCTCACACTTATTTAGAAGAATCTGTGAACATGTTTAGATTGTAGGTACCTACCTAATAAATAGCCATGTAAGTAAATGTATATTGGATTGGGTTTTACCCAAATTGATTAATCAAGTCTTCCTAGCTGACACTAGCAGCACAGCTTGAGCTGTGTATTCCCAGTTTATTCAATGATGAATGGGCTTGTGTCACTGTTGTCTTGCAAGTTATTAAGAGAAAATGTGGTTGAATGGGACACTATTTGTTTATGAGATACTAATTGATTGTAGACTCAAAAACTTGGGTCACATTCATAGAAAAACATCTAGTTATGCAGTTAATTTGCTTATGTGTATATTTGCAACAATCACAAATATGCTCAGAGCACTTGAGCAGAGCAGTCCAATGATAGAGTAGTTTGTGCAGCGAGGACTACTTTATACCTTGAATCACAAAACATGGAGACCCACAGTTGGTGATTTGACCAGTAGAAATACTAATAAAAGGCTAAAAAGGAGCAGACTGCTAAAAACACTAATGTGAGTATGCAAATCTACCTATCAATCCAGGTGAGTAAATAGGTCCTATTGTCAGTTTTTGGTCCTCACTTCATAATAACAGTTTCTGGAAATTTGTTGTTACATCATTCTCATATGATTAACTAGGTTACAGGAGAAATTGTATGTATTGTCACTGAATTTTTATTAGTCTAGAGGTAATTCAGTTGTTTTAAAGGTGAATTAAGTAGTTAAATATCTACACAAAAACCCAGAAAAATACAGATAACCATTTGCAAGTTAAACTATCTGGTAATACCTTAACAGATTAACCATGAGTAATGTACATTAAAAGGACAGATTAGTTTTTTCTAAAAACCTTAAAATCATCCAAAAAAGCCAAGGAACACAACTAGTAAAGACCAAAGAGCAGCCTCGTACAAATTGACAGGTAGACAGAACGGTAATTATGATGCAATAGCAAAATACATTACAGACAGGAATGCACAGAGGCCGGCCACTTGGTATGTTTACAAACAAATGATATGCAACATTGTCAGTGGCAAGCATAATATCTTTATGCAAGAAGCATGTTTCCTACAAGAAGTTTGTTGTTCTATAAGATAATTACACCCCAAAACAAAGCACTCAATCTACTATTGATTTGTTTCACTCTTGTTTTATTAATTTGATTTTACGTTTTATTTAAATATTAAATAAATATAAAATTTAAATATTAACTTGGTAACTAACTGTTCAAGTAGGTATTAACTTTTTTATGTATATTGTAAAGTTTAGATTAATTAACCTCTTGCAAATGATTAAATAAAGCTAGTAGTGGAAGTAATAAAAAGTGAATGTTTAGTAATTCTACTTATATGAAGGAATATGGGTACTCACGTATAGGATGTAGCAGGTCCTCACTGGTGGTAGAGTTGTCTCCTTGATGCAGTTTGAGCAACTGTGCCAGCCACGCATGCAGTTCATGCTCGTTTTCAGCCACCACACAGAACTGTTCGTCACTAGTAAACAGCGCGATCACGTGCTTCTGCTTCAGATCCAGCCGGCGCATGATATTGTAGCAGCTGTTCAGAGGCAGCACGCGTCTCGGCGCGGCCCCGGCGCGGCACTTCTTCTCCGACTCGTAGTACTCTAGCCGCGCGCCACAGTCGGCAGACTCTGCGCGCAACACGAAATATTTCTTCTTCATCGTCTTTAGCTTCCGCAGGTGGCCCTGGCGCACCGCCGCGCCCGCGCCTCCGCCCGCCGTGCCCGACATCACTCCACCATCACACTCCCGGTCCCGCTAACAAGTCTGCCGCATGCCCGCCGATAACCTTGAAGTTGTTTACTCCGACGATGAAAGTCACCCGCGAACGCTAGCACACACACTAAAAATACGTACTATCTTCTTCACCATATAGTGCGTAAATAGTACCTCGCACTCGCATGATAAATCGAAACGCGTAACGAATCCTCCGACGTAGTTCCATATGACGATTTATTCCGTGGGCCGCTCCGTGCCGATTCCGAACTAGCGATAACGCCGACCGCAAAAAATCTTATCTTCGCGAAATATTCAAAATACATCAACAACAAACACTATTCGATCCATAATTTGGTACGCTCGCTGTTACACTCGGTCATTCACAGACACTCGAGTTTAGAAAGAGATAAAATCATTCATAGTAAACGTAATCCGCACTGCACGCTCTTTCGTAGGTACGCAGGGCATGGAAGTCATGCCGTGGTCATGCTTTGCGACACCAAAACATTCGCTTTTGCTGCGTGAACTGCGCTTTCAGAAAACTCGTCGTTTTTAGATATTATCGCCAATTATTTACTTATTTTGTTTAGACGTTCAGACACTCAAATAACAAAAACCATGAATATGCGCCTCGTTTTTTATTGGCTCTCCGCTATTGCGTGTCATTTATTTGTACGACGAAGTAGTACTCTCTACTCTACTCCCCTATTCTATCTACACAAAAACAAGATATAATATCTATACAAATGTGGATTGTAACAATCGACCAATAAAAGAGTCGTATTTCGCTACGTCGGATTCCTAGTTGTCCAATCCCATTATTTTTTTTGTATTTAAAGTTCTTATCCAATCAAAAGCGTCTATTCTTTTTTGTACATCAATCGATTGCGTGGCTGCGTTCAAAAAAATAAAAATCACAGCCTACAAAATTTGTAAAGCTTGCCACAAATAGATGTGATTTGCGACACCGGCGGCACACTGGCACAGCTTATGGCGATGGCAGAATGAAAACGCAGTGTCGTAGCTTGTAAGTGTTGTTTAAAGACTTCATGGTCTAACAATTCAATCCTTCATGGTGTACTTATATAGAGTTTTCAAAAGAGTCGTGCCAAAAATACTGGCACGACTCTTTTGTTTTCTAGTTGAATCTCTGTTTTACACGTTAAAAGAAAATACAAATTATTTTAAAGTTAATACTATTTATTATTTCTTAAATAGATAATGCATAGAATATAGAATTCCAATACGATAAGCTCTCGCTATCAGTAAGTAATAAGCACAGAAATAAAATATATATCTACTCTATAAAACATGTGTCAGTGTCTGGAAGTTTAGAACTAGGCTTAGTGAAGTTAAAATTATAAATGTTAATAACTATAACGATTCAACAAAATAAATATTAAAAACATAAAATCAAATTGACTAGTTCATTTAGATTTTTTTACTGCAAATGTTAAACAAATCAAGAACATTTATTTGCGTCTTAACTCTTTGCGTATGAATTATCCTTACAAAATAGGTGGTTTAGTGTTCAAATTCAATTGGAAAAGTACTACTTATCCACGAATTCCAAAAATGGTTATTTTTGTTCATACATAGAATATAGAAATCAACCGTTATCAATCAAATGTTGAATTTTCGATATCACCAATTTTGACATAAGCAGTAAACAGTCATCCATCCTAGAATACATGGATCAGATCCAATATATTTTGTGTTACACAAACGCACGTTTGGCTTTATTATGGTATTTATCGAACGAAATCATGGCAATGTACAACGTGGTGCGCGATTGCCTTAACTTTTAACTCGTAAAGGCGGAGTAGGTAATAATTATTGACGGTAAGGTTGCGTGACCAATATTTTGATAAAAACTTTGAATCTTTATTGCTCAAAAAGGTTAGGTTTTTTGAAAAGCCTAAAACAAAAGTAGTTTTAGAATTATACAAAGTTATATGTGTTTGTGGTTTCTATATGAAACCATAACCTGATATAGTCAAAATATGTTATTATTTTGAGGTAACGTTTACTGAAACAAACCTTAATTTTTGTAATATGTATTGCCAAAAATCTAATGTATATTATTGGACCTTTATACAATGTTTATAGCAGACTGAAACAGAACGAAAAGTAGTTAAGGAGTGAACCAGCCGAAGCATTGAAATAGCAGAACTAAATTGCGTTTGAAGTTGCGATAAGTTCTAATATAATAGAGAAGTAATAAAATTTTGTGATTTAGATGTAACACAACATATGTGTTTTTGGTTTGTGTCCGTTGTGAACATGCCTAGCCACTGAAGATTGCATCAGTGTGGGATAGGTTTTATGTTTCTGGCATCGTATGATCTTTTGCCTGATATGATATTTCCTAATGAATACTTATGTATATATCTAAAATGCTTACACTTGGAGTGTAAGTTAGGCATCTGATTAAGCTGTTATTTAAGGGTTTATCAGCAGCCTATTTAAAAAAGTGCTCAAAATCATCCGGTACTGCTGGTATGATTCGGAACGCGACATAAAAGTACAACAAAGACAATATTTTTTTTTCTCTTTTAGTCTGTGGTAGTAGTCAAAAACTCCTCAGTGCTTCCACTTTTAGAAATTTCCTTATTTCTAAGCTAAGATGAAATAACATATTATAAATACGAACCTCGAAAAATAACGATTAAAAACGCTAATATTTTGTGAAAATGTGAAGGATAGAAAATGTTACTTTGCTTGTTCTTCTTCGAAATGTAAACTTAAACTTTAAAAACTTTTATAATTTTTCTGTGGGTAAGAACTTAGCTCTTTCATGTCATCATTTGCAATCACTGTGATTTTGGTGGTTTAGAACCACCAAACTTTGGTTAACTTTGGAAATAAACTTAAGTGTAAGATTGCGTGCTTAGGTGTAGAAAAGTAATATATTGTTGTAAAACATAATTTCTCATGCTACTCTGTTGTAGCATGTCACCACTACTTAAGACGGCATACGCATGATCAAACTTGACTTTAACCTATTGTGTCATTTTGGCTTATTTACTTTGATTTTATTATAAAATACCTTATAATATCAAAATACTACCAAATGCATACCAAATATAGTAAATATAAATGCATAGTGCGATACCAAAAAGAAAGATGAATACGATGCCAAAAACTTGTTTAGTTTATTTATAATATTTTTATTACAAATATTTTTAAATAGCCATAATATTCATGTAAATAAACGATGATGTAAAAATTATTTTTCTAATAGAACTCTCACATAACTTGTTAATATTTCCATTAAGCAAAAAAATGTAGCTTCATAAGTGGCGCATTCATAATGCTCTGAATATTATACATAATTATGTTTTATACATAGTCCAAATAGTATAAGTTTTCTTAATAATTTAGTCTTGTAATCGGTTCCAGCCTAGTGCGGGGACTATTATAATACCATTATGTTTGTAAATAAATATTTTTGTATTTGTATTTTGTACATAGTAGCATCCAAATTTCTGTTTTTCGTTTAATATAAGTATATTTCTTTGTATGAAATATACAATCTGCGAAATCTGCACTAAAACTTTTCAAAGTTACTGAAGCATTAAATAATAGCAAAATGTAAGGAAAACAAAAAAAAAACTGGAAGCACAGACTGATCCAATATGTCTGCCTTCAACGTCCGTCATCACCATCATTCATTCATATAAAAAAAAGGTACATAATTTGTGCGGACTGAAACAAGAAAATGTTGGCATTAGCAAATTGGTGACAATAATACGTGTTATTTTTCACAATTTGACGCGATTATGATATAATGCTATGATTATATACATAGTGAGAATATTGCAGTGTCAGAATTGTTGATTACAAGGGACTTCGGTAATAATCAATCTGTTACTGTTTACATTGTGAAATACTGTATTATATGGTTCCGCCACTGCAACCTGCAAGACTGTACCTGAAAATTAAACTAGAGTTCCGTTTAGTGTGCGATTTCGACGTTGATGGATCGTGTAGGTGGATTGTGTGGTGATGTAGATGTATTGTCAGATGAGAAGCTAGTGTGTTTTATCAATCGCTCCGAGTCATTGCAACAGCCTACGCCAGCGGTACAGTTTTGTAACAGTCGTCAGACCGTAGAAATTGTGTCAAGTAGATCGAAGTCTCTGTGTTTTGGTTGCATTGTTACTAACAGTTCTAAACACGAACTTTTGTAACTTTCAGGTGTTTTCGTGAGTCAGAGGAAACTTACCATGGAAATAGTCTGTAATCAATAACATTGGTAAAGTATAAGTTTGTGTTGTATAGTAAATTTTTTGTCAATAGTCATAATGTTTTTATGTTTATTTCAGTATTGAATGTTATAAAAATGTTTTAGATATATTATGGCATCTGGCACATCATCTTTGGAGAGCAATGGCAGCAATGGTATGTCTTATTTTGTTTATAAACAATGAATTAATTGTTAACAAAATGATATAGTGATTATATCACAACTGCAACTCCATTTTAATATACTTATGCACAGTTGCACACTATCCTGACTAGCAGCCAGTCTATGAGTTTAAGTGTATTGGAGAGAAATATTCTCAAGATTAATATGAAACTAATATTACTACACAGGTTTGCCATTATTTGCTATGTGAAATGAATGACTTTCCTTAAAATACTTCCACTATTTAAGGGGAACTTTTCTGATTCCCCGTGAAGTAATGTTACCTTTCAGTCTTGTGACAGTGTACTTCTTGGTCGTTATGTGACATATGTAGGTACTTGATATCGTTGCAATGGTCAAAGACAGGCTTTATCTCTTATCATTAGGAGTGTTACATGTGTTGGATTACTTTAAAATAAATAACTCTCAAAAATACATAGCTGAAGAGCTATGTATTTTTAAAATATACACAAAAATACATAGCTCTTCAGCTATGTATTTTTGTTTTGTTTTTTGTTTTGAGGTTTTAATATTCTAACCAATCCTTTAGTTTCTCCATGTGCATCTTTATAGCATTCTCCCATAATATAAATAAGCTTATAGTGCTAAAATATATTTTATATTATAGTGAAATATAATTATACCCACTACTTTAGTAAGTATTGACATTTATGTTATACTTATTTGTGATTACACACATTTAATTATGTCGGATACTGTGATTGTATTGATTTTAAATAATTTAAGAAATAATTATATTAATAAATATTTTTCAATTTTCTATTTTCACTGAAGATATTCTAGGGACAATTTATTTTTTAAGTATTTTTTATTGAGATATAGAAACAATATGGTTATAGGTAAAAATTACATATCGTTGAAACTTAGTATTTATCTGTTAAGATTATCACTTTATCTAGTTTTTTTTTAAATATTATAACCACCAGTTACTCCTTATCGCCAACAATGAACTTTTATTTGACAACTGGAGACCAATTATAATTGCATCTTTCCAAATATATTGTGAAAATTTAACTGAACAGTGGGATCGATGCAATAACACTAATCCACGCTCTGATGCCATTTTAGTTGTTTGTTTTTCGTACATTTGTAATTATTTTTATTATTGTATCATTTAATTTTACATCTTAATTTATATATTTTTTTATTTTTTTTATATATTTTTGTTATTAATGTTTTTTTTGTAATTTTTTTATTTAATGTTAATGTATTTGACTTGGCCATGTTCAATCTCAATAAATAAAATTTAATTTAATTTAATTTAATAATAATATGGTTGCAGAGTCAATACCTCACAGTTATGTGAGTACGGAGCACAGAACAGCCAACCTGCCCCCCATTCCCATCCCCCTTGAGTATGAGACGTCAGGCCAGTGCTTCGAGCAGCAGAACTACGGCATGAGTGGGCCGTATGATTCACTGCAATATGACAACACAAGTGACTTCAAACAGCAATGTGAGAAGGCGTTGCATGACTTGAGTCAACTGAGACGACAGCACACTGAGACTTCAAGGCGATGTGAACATGTTATGAAAGTAGGTTGGGTCTTTTAAGTTGTAAGTTTTAATTGGTAGGGTGTAGTGCTCATGGCAAAGCTTGATTAATTATTCTCATAAGATTCTATAAAGATTACTTAACTAAAGCCATGGACAATGTTTGGATGAGAGACGGAGAGGCTTTGTAAATTGTTTTTATTTTTAAATGTCTGACAGGCTGTTTGACCACAGCTCATCTGATGTTAACTAACGGTGTGGTCGAAGATGGTAAAGCACACCTATCCTGGAATGGAACTGGCTCTCAAGTGAGGCTGCCGGAACACACCGTTAGATGCTTGGCGGCAGATTTTCAACTTGAGGATGGTAGCTAGCCAGCCGAGTACTAGAAAGTACCCTACCACCATGCTATGGTTTCGTCACGATGTTTTCCTTCACCGGCAGCTCAAGCTCATTGTTGGGGTTTGAACCCACGCCCTTCGGCATGCGAACCTACCGCGCTAACCACTGAGCCATCATCGCTACAAATGCTACCATGTGTCGCATGACGCTGATGGTTCCCGCTATTTGTTCCAGTTAATTCTTTCCATACCTACACTAACTGTGGAAAATATTACAACCCTAGCAACAGTGTGAAGTGTTCTTATTTGGGGTGAGAGAGTATTAATCCTTGTGTAGACTGAATTTTTAGGTTTTAATGTTTTTGACATATGGTTTTTGATTTTAATAATTTTGACAGAATATTTGATTATAATGCATGCCGTCTTCACCTATAATTGCTGTGGCACTTAACTTGACATTTTTAGACTTGTTTGGGATAAATTGTGTTTTCACCTATCAGTGTACTTGAAGAACCGGAGTGAATCTCTGGATGGCATAGGATAAACCATAAAGCCAGTTTAATATCATTCCTGTCACTAACAATTTTGGCAATTTTTCCATCAGTCGGTGCATGCCGGAGGGTGTAAGTTTAAATCCTAATAATGAGCTGCAAGTTCAAGAAAATATCACGAGGAAAACAGAGTGGTGGTAGCTAGCCGGTCGAGTACTAGGAATAACCCTACCACCATACTATGGTTTCCTCACGATGTTTTCTTTCACCCGCATCAAGCGCATTGGGGTTTAAACCCATAGTCTTTCGGCGTGTGAACCGACCGTGCTAACCACTGAGCTAAACACACTAGTTTTAGAGAAGCTCTCTAGTACACTGCTGGTAAGCTACCACCCTCAAGTTGAAAAATCTGCTACCAAACACCCAAAGGTGTTCCGACAGCCTCACTTGAGAACCAGTTCCATTTCAGGTTAGGTTTCCATTTTAGGTGTGTTTACCATCTTGGACTACACCATCACTTAATATCAGGTGAATTGTGGTCAAACAATTAGCTCAATCGAAAAAAAAAACTGCCTTTATCAAAGTGTAAGTACATCATACTCCATTATAGTTGTTGTACTTGAAAAAAATATCGGAACTGGTTATTACATTTTATTAATTTTGAACACGTTTTGGTACAGGAGCTAGAGTATTTCCGGGGACAGCATAGAGCCGCCATGAACCAGCTGGAAGTATCAGCTCAGGAGGCTAGTGGCCTCCAGAGGAAATATGGAGATCTACTCAATGATAATCAGAGGTATTATACACACAAATGAAAGCATACACCATAAAATTAATATAATAATTTTACTAACTTTCCAAGTGCAAACCAAAATGTTGCCCAGGCTATTCATAATATGTTGGGGGAGGGAAGGAGTCAACACTCAACAGTGTGAAGTCATGTGGCAAGAGTAAGAACAAAGTCCGAGTGTTGTGATGTCACATGTATGCATATTGACACTTCTGTCTACTGCTCTCATCATCAGCCATAGGACGTCCACTGCTGGACATAGGCTTCCTCCTGGGGGGGTTTTGCCAATACTCGCCACGCTTGGCAGGCGGGTTGTCGAGCGCAGTTAGGTGTGATTGTTCAAGGAAGACGTTGCTGCCCATCTTCCGGATTACATCCCTTAGCCGACTCTAACGGCAACCACTTAGACTTGATAAGTACGTATGGGTAGTAAGAATGGGTATAGTAAGCTATCCTTAAAAGGTAGATATATACCACCGTGGCCTTTTTTGTAGATCTATAAAAGAGTAATATCCCACCATGCATTGTTTTGTTATATCTTAAAGGGATTAGGCAGCGTTTTCGATGAAAGCTCCCAGGTGCCTTGACTTTTTCCGACACCAACAATCATACAAGTAATATTTCAACCAATTTACACAAATCCTTTACAAATGATATACCTAAACCTACCACATTAATCACACTATCTATTGGCATGATAATCCGTTCAGTAGGTTTTAAGTTTATTGCGAACAGACAGACAGACGCGGCGGACGACTTTGTTTTATAATATGTAGTGACAAGAAATTGAATTAAATAAGTTATATGTAAAGTATCTCTATACTCCACAAGTTTCCTGTTCCAGGTAAGTATGTACTAATACTTATTCTGTATTTTAGACTAGAGCGAGAGGTGCAGCATTTCCAACAAGGCAGTAACCCTGAGAGCGGTTCTGACGCCCTCGTCCACACTCTGCGGAAATATGAAGCGCTGAAGGAGGAACTTGAATGCTTCCAAAAAAGGTAAATACCTATGTTAGATCTTCTAAACCATGTTACTGATTTTGATAGTTCTTAGGTTAATAATAATAATAATTTGTTTATTGTATTAAATAATGTAAAAAGGTTAGGTCTATCATTTGATAAACTTCTTCCCAAGAGTTCCTAAATTGCTAGTCACATACGTACATATAACTTAAGGCGAATGGTTCGGGAAAATTACAATTCATGGCATTATTAATTTCAAGTTTTTTCTATGAATTTTTTTGTCATATACTTTGGGTAAACTATTATTAATTAAACCTAGCTAAATATTTGAACTAAGTTAACCCGATTGAAGTATTGAAAAGATATATTTTTAGTGTCCTAAAAGTTGTTTTGGTTACAAAAGCGACTAGGATTTAATTTAATTTAAATATTTATCTAACTTGAAACAATATTTAAATATCTGTCCGAAATATTTCATTATTATACGTATGAAGTTAAAATCCGACAAACTTAAAATCTACATAAATTAAAAATAATCATAAGTCTTTAACCTCGCTGCAGTAACCAGTTGCCAACACGTGTTTTACCTCTACACGAGGCATCTGTAGGACGTGTTGACTCTTTGAGCGCTTGGCCGAGAATAAGAAAGGATCCTCATTCTCTTCGCCAAGCACTTAATACTCAAAATGAACTTCCGCAAAGTAAAGTCAATGAATCAATTTCTATATTTAGTTATGTAATAAAATATATAATTATTAGTTAATATGTTATTCAAAATCTTTTATTATAAACTTTTCCAAGTAATTTACTTGTATGTCACATCACACATCACATCATCAGCCATAGGACTCCCACTGCTGGTCATAGGCCTCCTCCTGGGGGGGTTTTGCCAATACTTGCCACGCTTGGCAGGCGGGTTGGCGAGCGCAGTTAGGTGTGATTGTTCAAGGAAGACGCTGCTGCCCATCTTCCGGATTACATCCCTTAGCCGACTCTTACGGCAACCACGGGTTGAGAGGGCGGGGTACTATTCTTTCGCCGGCAACATCACGACAGGGCACAATTGTTTGAAAAAAAAAAAAAGTTTAAACTCTTGCCGATTTGGTTTCAGATATGACGATATGATAGAAAATCACAATACAACATTAGAAAAACTGAGGATAGTCCAAGAAGAAAACAGCCGACTCAAGACCCAGTGTCACGAGTTGACACAAGAAAGAAATTCACTGGTACGTTTTCATTATATTATTAGAATCTGTCAAAATCAAACTACGATACCGGATTAGCAGTTGCATAGATTTGAACTATATCTAAACTTACCATCTTTAGCTCTTTACACGGAGTCTCATCGTACAGAAAGGAATATTCACTTGAAATAAGGCGCCATCTACTTGACGCTTCATGACTACGAAGTGGTCATAAATTGCCCGAAACACATACAGACTCCCAGTATGACACTAGATAATATCTTAAAGGATAAACCGATTTACAGTAGTAACGGTTTCTGTTTATGACAATAAAGAAATTTTAAAATCAAACACACAAAAATTGCAATTCTTAACCAATTCTTAATAATAATTAATTCAATTCAACTCTTACATAATAATTCTTAATTTCTTATATATTATATATATTAATAAAAACAACATAGACTAATATATATATATATATGTATATGTTGTTTTTATTTTGTTATTATCTTTTTTTTAAGGTTCCGTAACCGAAAGGGTAAAAGCAGGACCCTATTACTAAGATTGTCTGTCTGTCCGTCCGTCTGCCTGTCACAAATACAAAAGAAAATAATAAAATAAATATTTAAGGGGGCTCCCATACAACAAACGCGTTTTTTTGCCTTTTTCATAGATAATGGTACGAAACCCTTCGTGCGCGAGTCCGACTCGCACATGGCCGGTTTTTCTTGTCTTCTGTTCTATTCTAAATCGGGTTGGATGTCTGATGTTTGTATGATTGTGTTTGCGTAGGTGCGCGAGCGGAACACACTGAAGCAGCAAGTGGCGCACGTGTTGCGGCAGTGGGAGGGCGGCGCCCGCGAGCGGCAGGACATGAAGCGGCTCGCGGACGAGCGGAACGCCGCCATGGCCGAGTATACTCTCATCATGAGCGAGCGGTGAGTCACGTGACGTGCATACCGGAGAGGCCAGTTTACTGACTTCTTCCGTCCCTCATCCCGTTATTTGGGGTCGGGTCTTCTCATTTTACAAGACAAGCGGTCTTGGGTTGTCGCGTCAGGCAACTGGGCTTTTTTGAGGTCCCTTGCGATTCTGGACCACCAGGTTATTGGCGGGCGGCCTCTACCTCCAGTTTACTGACCTCATTAAAAATATATGTAAAGTAATTAGACGAACGAGACGCTCTCTTGATGGTAAGGTATGGTGTCCATTACCATTGCAGCAATACACTTTTTTTTTAAATGTTTGACAGGCTAGGTGTTTTGACCACAGCTCACCTGATGTTAAGTGACGGTGTGGTCGAAGATGGTAAAGCACACCTAGCCTGAAATGGAACTACCTATATAGTATATGTATGTACTATACCTATTATACGTTTGTAAGCAACACGAAAAGTCATGTTTCACCGCACTATATCATTTTCACACACTCCCACTTGAATAAAACACCACTGTTTTTAGACATAAACACTCGTAAAAATACTAGTTTTGGAAAAAAAATACAATGGGGCGACACAACTCTTTCCGTGTGCCCGTCAAAACTCCTGTAATGTCCTATATCCCACTAATATTATAAATGTGAAAGTTTGGATGGACGGATGTTTGTTACTTAATCACGCCAGAACGGCTGAACGGATCTGGATGAAATTTTGCATGTAGATACTTTAGATCCTGGAATAAAACATAGGATACTTTTCATCATCATCATCATCCGTCACCACGCGGGTAAAACCGCGGGTCGCAGCTAGTTTATAATAAAGGCATGTTAAAATCGTTATTGCAGGGACACGGTCCACAAGGAGATGGAGAAGCTATCAGACGACCTTCAAGCGGCGCTGAAGCGTGTGGCGGCCCTGGAGTCTGCGCTGCAGGCTTCTAGGGAGGAGCAGCGGACTACTGCTTTACAGGTGAAAAACTAGTAGCGATGATAGCTCAGTGGTTAGCGCGGTCGGTTCGTATGCCGAAGGGCGTGGGTTCAAACCCCAACAATGAGCTTGAGCTGCCGGTGAAGGAAAACATCGTGAGGAAGCCATAGCATGATGGTAGGGTACTTTCTAGTACTAGACTGGTTAGCTACCACCCTCAAGTTGAAAATCTGCCACCAAGCATCTAACGGTGTGTTCCGGCAGTGTCACTTGAGAGTCAGTTCCATTCCAGGCTAGTTGTGCTTTACCATCTTCGACCACACCATCACTTAACATCAGGTGAGCTGTGGTCAAATACCAAGAATGTCAGCCATAAAAAAAAAAGTAAAAGTAATGAGACTTGCAAGACGCTCTATCTGATGGTAAGAGATTACACATGTCCAATTGTCCATGACCGTCAATTTCATGATATGTAATGTGCAGAAGTATAGTGTGTGTGTGAGGTATGCTAGTGTACCTTTTATATATAGATGTTTTTATGTGGGTGCCATTATTTGCCTTAACGAATAAAAACATAGTTGAAAGTTGATTTATATGAAACAACTGTTTTGACCAAGTCAAGAAGGTGATTATTTACAGATTTTTTTACTATTAGATAGTGCCCCTTTGGGATTAGTTTACTCTAAGCTTATCGCTTTGTATGATCTGTGCTGTTCTGACCAAAACTAGCAGTAAATTTTTTTAAGACCTTTACATAATTACGAAGAGTCTTTTAGATTTATGTACACTGAGTACAAAACAATAAAAATTATATACATATATTATATTTTTAGTTATTCTAGTTAATCTTATATATATATGCATATCATTGTTATTGACACACCCCGTCTTTTTCTTCCTCTGATCCTTTCCATTCTAAGGTTGCCTGGAAGAGATCGCTTTTAGCGATAAGGTCGCCAGTTGTTACACATGTTAACTAAGTTTATTTCTTCTGTATTGTATAATATTTTTTGTGTGTGTACAATGAAGAGTCAATCTGTCAATCAATCAATCAATCAATCAATCGATCAGTCAGTCAATGCATCAATGAATCAATCAATCAACCAACTAATCAATCCATCAACCAATCAATCAATCAATCAGTCAGTCAATGAATCAATGAATCGTACAACTTTGTATTATCTGTGTTCTGGGTATATTTGTAAAGTGTTGACCGTTTTCCAGGCGGAGAGCCTCCGACGCGAGATCGAGTCTGCGCTCGTGGACCGCGACCGCGCAATCAAAGAGTGCACCGACCTCAAGACTCCTCAAAACACCAACACATTGGGCAAGTCGAGGTGCGTACCAAAACAGTGATTGACGGAACCTTGTTTTTTTTAATGTAAAAAGTAATGAGACGAAACGAAACATCGTGAGGAAGCCATAGCATGATGGTAGGGTACTTTCTAGTACTAGACTGGTTAGCTACCACCCTCAAGTTGAAAATCTGCCACCAAGCATCTAACGGTGTGTTCCGGCAGTGTCACTTGAGAGTCAGTTCCATTCCAGGCTGGGTGTGCTTTACCATCTTCGACCACACGGTAACTTAACATCAGGTGAGTTGTGGTCAAAGACCTAGACTGCCAGACATAAAAAATAAAAAAAAATGTCAATACGAGTGAAGCTGCCGTTCACAGCTAGTTACCAATAAATTGAAGTACAAACAGTTCCCTTTGCCTTTTACAATATTTCAATATCATATTTTTAAATGTTATGTTATACACCGTGAAATTTTGATTTCAGCAATATAGATGCAGGGGGTTCAGTACTCGATAGTCGTTCCAAATTAAAAAAAAAAAAATTAATATTTGACCTAATTATCCTGAGCAAACACAAAAATACGGACACTCAAATCACGCGCACCGAAAATGACATGGTAGTCGCGCGCGGTCCCAGATTAGATAACAGTTACTACGCAGTCTACTTATGGTAGTTATGTCTTGCGTTAGCTCGGCGCGTAAGGCTGCGCGCTGTCCATACATTCTGGAGTCTTGGGGAAAACTTTAACCAAGGTTTTCTTAATTTTTGTTTTGTATTTGTTTCAATTTTATTTCTTTATACGTTTCATATGACCAATAACTAACATGTCTTTGATTTATTGCTTATGTTCAAACTGTCAGCCCGTATAAGTAGTGCAATATACGTGATGTTTCCTATTCTTTTTACAGGCAAGACAACTCGGCGTACCACCACTTGGGCACAAGTGGCGTGGGCAATGACGGGTTCCTCAACGGGCAGCACTCCAACGACCCTTCCCTGGACAAGTTACAAGGTTGATTGATTAACTCTTTATTGTCCACATCAAAAATTATACAGTTCTAAGTTTCCAGTTTCAAAATGAAAAGCGTTCATAATTTTTTTAAGTATTTGATCTTTACAGTCAAAGTCCAGTCTTCGTCAAGTCCAATCCGTGTCAGTCAAATCCAGTCATGCCTTAGTAAAGTAGTGGCGACTCTACTATAAGTTTCGATGGAATTTTGAAAGTAACGCGAAAGTCATGTTTCACCGAATTTTAGCATTTTCCCACACTCGCGCTTGTAATTCGGCACTTTATGAATAAAACACCACCATTTTTATACATAAAGCTTGAAAAAAAAAAAAACACTAGTTTTGGAAAATTATATAATGGGCTGACACGACTCTTTCCGCGTTTCCGCCAAATAACTTATAATTGGCTTGTGTGGCAGGCGCGCTGTGCTCGGCGGAGGGCGCGGACAAGGAGCGCGTCGACAACCTGGAGCAAGCCAACCAGGAGCTGCAGCGCCTGCGCGCGCGCAACGAGCGGCTGCACGCCGAGCGCAGCGACGCGCTGCGGGAAGCTGAGGTAATTTATTTCTTCATTAGCTGCGCCCCGCGATTTTACCCGCTTGGTGATGGATGATGATGATGATGAAAACTATCCTATGTTTTATTCCAGGGCCTAAAGTATCTACATGCAAAATTTCATCGTGATCAGTTGAGCCGTTCTGGCATGATTGATTAACAAACATCCATTCAAACTTTCACATTTATAAAATTAGTGGGATGGGATTTTCGAACCTAATCATCTAATTTCCTTGTTTGATGAAGATGAATGAATGAATGAGTGAATAACTCTTTATAAACTCTATAACTCTGTAAGTCTCAATAGCCCTGTAATTTCGCTAGCAGGCTAGGTGTTTGACCACAACTCATCTGATGTTAAGAGACGGTGTAGTTGATGATGGTAAAGCACACCTAGCTTTGAATTGGAAATGAACTGGCTCTCAAGTGAGGCTGCCGGAACACCGTTAGATGCTTGGCGGCAGATTTTCAACTTGAGGGTAGTAGTTAGCCAGCCGAGTACTAGAAAGTATCCTACCACCACGCTATGGTTTCCTCACGTTGTTTTCCTTCACCGGCAGCTCAAGCTCATTGTTGGGGTTTGAACCCACACCCTTCGGCGTGCGAACCGACCGCGCTAACCGCTGAGCTATTATCGCTAGTTTTGTTCTGTCTGGATGTTCTGTATTACAAGTATGTATTTACAAAAAAAGTTTACAAGTATTCTATCAGTTATTTGGTTCCTGATGCTTCCAATAGTTTCTTTTTGTGTATGATGACGTCATTCCTTGTTATTCCTAGGTTTCCAAACGCAGAAGAGACTGGGCGTTCTCCGAAAGAGACAAACTATTGCAAGAGCGAGAGAGCGTCAAAGCGCTGTGCAACAGACTCAGAAAGGTAAACTATTTTATTACACGACTGCCCAAAAAAAGAGTAACGTTTTCAGGGTTTGTGTATGTATAAGTGCGAGTTTTTTTATTGTATGATTTTTAAATGTCTGAAGTGATTTGGATGGGGTAACGCTACATCATTCAGAGTGACACTGGCTATAAATAATTTGAAAAAATAACTTTTATTAGTTGGCATATGTCACAGACTTGGTCTTTGACAAAAGATCAGAAGGTCGCATTCGGGGTTAGACAGCGAGCGATGGAGCGTCGTATCTTGGGGGTCAAAATTAACAGACCATGTAAGGAACATACTCCAAAACCAAAATCGCTGATGTCAGCCACAAAGCCGGACGACTGAAGTGGGGCTGGGCGGGCCACGTTTGTCGCATGTCAAACGATCGCTGGGCAAAAGTCACCTCAGATTGGACGCCACAATTTAAGTGACCTCAGGGTCGACCCACACGAAGATGGTGTCACGAACTAAATTGTCACATTAATTTACAGTAAAAAAAAAACTTAAATTTGACATAAACGTAAAATCCAAAATAAATTATAATAAAATACCGGCCAAGTGCGAGTCGGACTCGTGCACCGAGGGTTCCGTACAAACCTGTAAGTATATTTTTTTAATGGTAATTTATGCTTTTCGCAGTTTTTCCTTTATCTGTGCTATAAAACATTGCTTCGTACCACAAATTTCAAGATCTGATCTGATGTCTGATCTGATTGTGATCTGTTTGCGGGTGAATGGAGGAATGTCATGTCTGCGTGTCTGAAGTATTGTGAGATGAAGGCGTGCAAGGAGAAGGAGATGGATAATAGTGAATATGATCTATTTGATTGATTATCGTGATAAAATCATTTTTTAATGTTTTGAGTTTGTGTATTTATAATTTTATGATTTGTTCAATTAATTTATTTTAATAATTTTTTGACATTTTGATATTTTTTATTTTGACTTTGTTTAGACTCTTTGCTTATACAATTTTAATTTTAATTCGATATTTTTAAGGACTATTGTAATTGGCGCTTTATGCCGTTTTAGTCAATAAACAATAAACAATAAGATTCTGAGTTCACGGCAAGTACCCTGTAGGTTTTGATTCCCTTGCGAGTGTCGAAAATTTGCAGCATAAACGGCTGTATCTTTTGATTGCTTTGGTTTAGGTGTTTGATTTTTTCACAGCTCCAAGGGACAGTAGACCTGAGTATTTGATATGAATTTCAGCTTGATACCTCCACGGGTTCCTGAGAAAAAGGGTCTTGACAGACAGACGGACAACAAAATGATCCTATAAGGGTTCCGTTTTTTTCCTTTTGAGGTACGGAACCTTAAAAAAGAAGTCATCATTTAAAAAAAGTCTGGTCTCTAGTCTCTAATAAAAAAAATTAAAGATATATGATACATAACTAATTAAAATAACTATTTCTTATTATCTCCTCATCGTTGTGCAATAGGTTTTAGGCTTTAATAATATTAACGCAAGGTTGTTATTACAGGAGCGTGATCAAATGGTAGGCGAGCTAGCGGAAGCTCGTCGCCAGAACAAGAAGCAAGCGGAAAGCAAAGAGATGAAAGGCGTCCGCGCGAGCATGGCGTCTGACGACGACTGCCGGCATTCCGTCGACAGCTGCAGGCATTCCATCGACAGCTGTCGACACTCGGTGCAGCGGGACGACACCATCGATACTGATGTTCAGGTAATAATAATTTATAATATTTTTTTAATTCATAAACTTTTAAAATTAGTATACATATTGACTTTTACATAAAAATTTTGGCACTTTTCATATACAAATGAATCGCTAATACCGAACTAGGATTAACTCCTGTATAACGGCAGACAGCATTACTTAACAAAAGCTTCAAGAGACAATGGATATAATTTTTAACAAAAGTTTTGTATATTTGTAAATTTGACAGCCCTGTTGGCTCATTGGTAGTATGCCTGCCTGGGCGTGGGTTCGATTCCCGCCAAGGACAAAACATTTTATGGTATAAACAAATGTTTGTTCTGTGTCTTCACTTCAGCTCTCGAAGCAAAACTTTACCGAATGAGCTAACAGGGCTGTCATAATTATGAGAAGGCCCCGTATACGTGTTGATAGCGTTGCGTGCCTGTGCAGGAGTTCGAATACGACTACATAGAGGTGGAGCTGAGCAGCGTGGGCGTGGTGGGCGAGCTCGGCTTCGAGCTGAGCGGCGGCCGCGACGAGCCCTACTACCCCAACGACGCCGGCATATACGTCACCAGCGTCAAGAAGGGCGCCGCCGCCGAGGGGAAAATCAAGTGAGTGCGCGGGCGCCGGACCCACCCGCCCTAGTGCTGGACTTGCTCTTTATCGCTCTATGCCGCTTGGTGTGTAGCGACGCGTTTAGTCAGTTAGTCCTGCGTTACGCAGACATGTGTCTGCATTAGAAATTGCAAGAGTAACCTAAGTCTGAAGCCAATATATCCTAGGTTGTGCATCTCCAAAAAATCTCCGATGTGCATGGGTCAACAACTATATAATAAGCTCCCAGATAGAATTCTAAACACTGCTAGTGACAAAGTGTTTAATAGTAACTGCTGGACAAGACAATATAATATATACAATTAAGGAATTTTTGGACAACAAGTACACGCAATACCCATGTTCTACACCTACCTAGCAATATATACGACGATGCCCCTTTACAGCATTAATAATATTATTTGAGTACTATTTACTAACTATTTTTATTATATTATACAAGGAAATTGTGAATTAATTTAGTTTTTTTCTTGACGAAATATGTATGATGCGCAACTCTTATTATATATCATAGGATGATTGTAAATCTACTTATTAATAAAATTATCTTATCTTATGCACAACTTGTGAAAGGTTTTTGTGTTACTTATGTGGGACACGTTTAATTCCGACTATATTGTGTCAAAACCACGTCAGTTTCCATAGTATTGTGAAAGATTTGTCGCTGCGTTTCGTTTCGACTTTGCCTCGATGAGATTGATTCCAATAACATGAATTAAATTTAAAATTTTAATAATCTCCGACACTGGGAACTCTCCCTACTAATTCACATTTCAAACAAAACAAAAAATCTAAATCGGTTTATCCGTTCGGGAGCTACGATGCCACTGACAGACACACACAGACACGTCAAACTTATTCCCGTCGTTTTTGCGTCGGGGGTTAAAACGATGAACAGTGGCGTGATGTTGTGAGTGTTTGCACGTGCAGGGTGCTGGACCGTGTCACGGAGGCGTGCGGCGTGTGCGTGTGGGCGAGCGGCGCGGCGGCGGCGGCGGCGCTGCGGGCCGCGCTGCCGCACGGCGCCGCCACACTGCGCCTGCAGCGCGCGCGCGCCTCCCGCGCCCGCGTGCACCTGCCCGACGGCAGGGGCGTCGCACTGCAACACGGTAATTACTATAAATCAGGGTTTTTTTTTCTCTTTCTTTTTGGCATTGCACTGCCAGTTTCAATGTTTTGTGTGTAGTGTTCAGTTGTCAGCTCCTTTATCTTCAAAGTCCAGTCTTGGTCAAGCCCAGTCCTTACCAGTCAAATCTAGTCACGCTTTAGTAAAGTAATGGCGACTTTAAGCTTCGAAGGAGTTTTGGAAGCAACACGAAAAGTCATGTTTTACCACATCATAATAATATATCGGCCCTCTTTTTTTTATACGTAACCTCTCGAATTAGTTTTATTCGAGTAGTTTTGGAAAAATATACAATGGGGCGACACGACTCTTACCACGTTCTCGCCAAAACTTCTTAAATCAGGGTTGTTCAAACCAGATATGATCTCAGTCCAATGTAAATTACAAAATAAATGTGAGGCACGCGGAAACAAATCACCAGCCCACTTAATTCCACTGCTGGATATTATATGCCATACGAAGTGTTTAGTTTTTTAACTACCTATGTTTTTTGTGTTAAATCACTACATATCATTAAACAAAGTCGTTCGCCGCATCTGTCTGTCTGTATGTTCGCGGTAAATTTAAAAACCGGCCAAGTGCGATTCGGACTCGCGCACGAAGGGCTCCGTACCATTATCTATAAAAACGGCAAAAAAATCATGTCTGTTGTATGGGAGCCCCCCTTAAATAGTTAAATTTTTATGGGATCAAATGACAACTATTCCGCATCAAAGTATAGAAGAATCACGTAAATCGGACCATAATCCCCAGAGAAATCGGTGTACATACATTTAAAAAAACAATCAAATTGAGAACCTCCTTCTTTTTGAAGTCGGTCAAAAATTACAAAGGCTTTATAAAAAAAAAAAATGGTTACAGGCATTTTCATAAGCAAAATCGCTAGTGGCAGCGCTGCGGCCAAGGATGGCAACATCTTCATCGGAGATCGAGTTGCCAGCGTAAGCACTATTTCAATATTCTTTTGTGTTTGTTCAATTAGGTGTGTAATATTGAACTGAATCGTTATATCTCAGAAACGGTGGCTCGTAGGAAAAAAGTATTGATAATTTTTTTTATGATCTATAATGGAAACTTTTATGATAAAACTTACCGTTTTGCTGAAAATCGTGAAAAACTTTTGACCTTTGACCTCGAGTAAATTTTGATGGGAAACTTGAAATTTTTAATTTATAATTATTTTTTGAACAATTTTCAGCTTGTCATCTAGACACCTTGACCGGACGATGTATTCTATAACAGTTTAATGATTATCTGTGCAGATAAACAACCGTTCTGTGGAGGGCATGAAGAGCGTGACGGAAGCGATGTCGCTGCTGAACGACTGCCAGTACGAGTCTGTGGCGATCACGTTACTGCGGCCGCTCTACCCGTGCGCACGGAACAACCACAGGTAATAAAAAAAAATTGTGACACATGTGGAATGTGTTCGCCTCCAGCGGGAGAGACGGCCGCTTGAGGTGACTTACCAAAAATCAAAATCAAAATGTCATTTATTCAGTTTAGGCCCTGGTAAGGCACTTATGAACGTTAAGTTACATGTTTGAATCTACCACCGGCTCGTAATTACACTTCCACTGAGAAGACTCCGGCAAGAAACACAGCAAGGCATTTTTTTTTTGTGGATCTTTCTTTTCGTTTTAGGTTACAGTTTATACAGTTTACAGTTATAGATATCAAATACATTGTGCTTACTACAATTGTCACTTAGCTAGGGAGATGCAAGTGCAGAGAGAAGCTACTACAACCATATATTCCTGTCTTCCACGTAATGAGCCACCTTATAGTAGGCTTTGTCAATAACCATTTGAACAGACTGGATGTTGGTAGCTACAACAGGCTGCTGTCCGACCCCTGTTCTGAAGCAGCCAGGGAGCTTTTCATTTGTGTGAGTCGCCTCAAGTGACCTACCTTCATTTTTTTTTGTATGCAGGGGAGTGAATGTGTGTATGAGAGAGTATTTCTATAATTATATCGGATGCTCCGACTAAACTCGTAATTCAGTACGAAGCAAGACAAGGCTGCGCACGCGTTGTGTTAAGCTTTGTCTCCGTGAAGAAGGCCACCGCATGTGGCCGAAACTATAGTCGGAGTATCCGATATAATTAAACGTGAGTAATCTCGCATAAGTAAAACAAAAATGTATTTCACATTTTTTCTAGTAAATAAAAAAAGTACTTTGAATTATAAAATTTTTAATCTAGTTTACACGCTGTAGATTTTTATCTGAGAGCAGATTATACCAGTTTCACTTCAGTTAACTAATAGTTATTTTATTATTAATTATGTTAATTTGCCTTTAACGTTATTACTAACTTTCCCCTTAAAGAGTGACATTTTTCATGTAACCTATTTTTTATTTTTTTATTTTTTTTATTTAAAAAATATACAAAGTTGCAAATTTTTAGCCCAAATTTCAACCTTGTATTCTTACAGCATCGTATCGCATGGGATTTTAAATCGTTAGCTCGTGCCACAAGTTTACAAACACAATGAAAAAGTTTTGACATATTTGTAATTGCTCCAGCTTCAATGACAATGTGAGAAAATACATCTCGTTACTTAAACAGTCAACATCTGTTTCGAGTATTTGTGCTAGTTCCGAGACAAGCCTTACAAAGAGAAGTGTTCTTTAGTTTTTCACACAATTGAGTTACGAGACGAGCAAGTCGTTCGCCTGATGGTTAACGTATCCCTTGTCTGTAATAGTTCAACGCCGGTTACAACACAACAAATGTCAAAATGCTGTAAGGTTTATAGTTTTTACAATGTTTTGTTTAACTAACAATATTAGTTAAAGTTAAATTTTGCAAGCTGAATTAGAACCACTTCTAATTAGGTATTTTGGTTTAAAAATCAACAATGAATTAATTGAACAAAATGAATTAATTGACAAAGCCTACTCTAAGGTGGCTCATTGCGTGGAAGACTGGAATATATAGTTGTAGTAGCTTCTCTCTGCACTTGCGTCCCCCTGGCTGAGTGACAATTGCAGTAAGCATAATGTATTAATATTTATAACTGTAAACTGTAACTTAATATGAAAAGAAAGATCACAAAAAAAAGCCTTGCTGAGTTTCTTGCCGGAGTCTTCTCAGTTGAAGTGTAATTACGAGCGGTAGATTCAAACATGTAACTTAACGTTAATAAGTGCCTTACGAGAGCCTAAACTGAATAAATGACCTTTTGATTTTGATTTTTAACATGCCGAATCGATTTTTATGAAATTTATATGTGAGCAAGTTCAAAGTATTTACTTTGAAATAAATAAAAAACCAAATCGGTTTGTACCTAAATGACGGAGTTATGACGTACCAAATAAAAAAAATACTATTAAATTGAAAACCTTCTTTTTTAAAGGTAGGAAAAGGAATATAATAAAGAAATTGTTATATTTGATGAATAAACGTTGATCCTTATAAAATGTTTCAGTTACTAATGTTATTTACAAAAATAAATATCAGATTCATTTAATATAGCCTTGCATTATTTTATTTATTATTGAAATATGTGTTTACTTACTCCATTGTATTATTAGGAAACCCTGTAAGGATGATTTTGAACTGTAATAAAATAAATCATTTTACCGATATTTGTTTTTCCTGCGTTGTCCGGTCAAAATAGTCAAATCGTCTACAACAGCATTGGAAAAACTACAAATTTTAGTAAACAATTCACTGTATGTTTAATCGCATTGTTCCCAGGTTGTCAATGTATGGCCGTTCATACTCGGACGACAAGAAAGTGAACATTTGCTCGCAGACTGACGAGTCCTGGTGTCATCTACAACCTCCAATCGACAGCAAGGTACTCAACTATTCTTATAGATATTGCACCCATTTGGACATAGGTAAATTTCGACGTGGACGTTACCACAGCACGTTAAATATTCGCAGCAATAAAAAGAAAGACCAACTAGTAACGCCGTCGCAGCGGCTCGTCAAGTCGGAGAGGTCGGTATACATTCTGGGGCCCGCGGTCTACAGCCGCGTACCCGCTTCCATTCCGGATGCACTTCAGAACTAAGTTAAAATTTTGAGTTTTGTCGGGAACGCGGAATGAGTCTTGTCGCCCCATTGCATTTTTTTTCGAGTGTTTATGTGTAAAAATAGTGGTGTTTTATTCATAAAGTGCCGAATTACAAGCGCGAGTGTGGGAAAGTGATACAATGCGGTGAATCATGACTTTTCGTGTTGCTTCCAAAATTCCATCGAAGATTATAGTAAAGTCGCCACTACTTTACTAAAGCATGACTAGATTTGACTGGCACAGACTGGACTTTTACTATTTAGATAAAGAAGCTAAAAACTGAAGACAATTTTTCAATTCAATGTTTTTGTATTTTGTGTCATATGTTTAGGACGATTGGTGGACAAAAAGAGAGGCCTATGCCCAGCAGTGGGCGATAACAGGCTGATGATGATGATGATGCTATTTTAATTTGCAAATGAAATAAATTTTTATTCTCATTGACAGCTAGGTAACCCTGTGTTACAGCTGTCAAGATTTAATCTGCGGCTTCTGTCCTATTCTTGTTCATTTATGTGAAGTTAGAGCGAAAGAAATAAAAATAGTATGTACATAGTTTACCTGTTACTTGAAGTTGGTCGTTGTCGGTGCAGGGTCACATGGAGCACGTGTCAGACTTCGACCGACGCTACGTGTACCACGTGGCGGCGGGCAGCCAGGGGAAAATCGCACAGGAGAGGGGTAAGTCCTCTGGCCTTCTTACCTTTACAGAATCAGCTCTTATACGGTGAAGACTGGTATTCAGCAACTTGTGCCGATTTGAAACGCCGCTTACGTGAACTGATCTAATCCAATGTCTTCATTTCGACTTGGTTTCAAAGCTCAAAGTGGCACAACGAGCTATGGAGAGGACTATGCCCGGAGTTTCCTTACGAGATCGAATCAGATATGAGGAGATCTTGAGACGAACTAAAGTAACCGACATAGCCCAGCGGATTAGCAAGTTGTAGTGGCAGTGGGCAGGGAACATAGCACGCAGAACTGATGGCCGATGGGGCTGCAAAGTTCTGGAGTGGAGACCACGGACCGGCAAGCGCAGCGTAGGACGTCCACCAACATGCTGGACAGACCGCAGGAATGCGCTGGATGCGAGCAGCTTCCAACCGGTCTTTATGGAAGTCAATGGGGCCTATGACCAGCAGTGGACGTCATATGGCTGAGATGATGATGATTACCTTTTCGCGTTTCAATCAGGGTTATAAGCTTATGATGTACATAGCGGAAAGGATGGTATTGAAGAAAAAGAACAGCTGTTGCATAATATATTTGGTTAAGGGTCAACGAACTATTTCAAACAGCTAGTTTTTCACGATTTCGTAGTTATCTTGGTAAAAGGTGTTTTTTTTTTTTAATTTAAAAGTGATGAGACGAACGATACGCTCTCCTGATGGTAAGAGATAACTCATGTCTATGACCATTGCAGCAATATATAGAACTTTGAGTACCAAAACTTAGTCCGGGACATTGCTGCTTTGGCGCTCATTATTTTGAGATATTAGATGGTTAGTCTCAATAGCCCACTAATTTCGCTAGCTGCAGTACCCTTCAAACGGTTCAGGGTTCATGTATGTAAGTATGTTTCTTTATTCCACACAATTTTTTAAATGCCTTCAAGATTTGGGACTCAATGTGTGTGATTAACATTTAAACATTTTGACATATCATTATATTGAAGTTAAGTTATCATTTAAACCTTTCTCTTGAATCATTATTTCTATTGATGAAAACAGCATTAAAATCCGTTGCATAGTTTTAAAGATCTAAGCGTACAGACGGCGGGAAGCGACTATGTTTTATACTATGTAGAGATAGAGAAGTATGTATTTACAAAAAAAAAAGTATTTAAGTATTCTATCAGTTATCTGGTTCCCATAGTACAAACTTTGTATGGGGCTAGATGGCGCTGTGTGAAATGTCCTACGAAATCTTTTTTTTGTTATTATTTAAATCACTACACTATTATCGCATATTTGATTATATTGTATCAAAGAAATATGTGGTACTATACGTTCCAACCCGACCATCAATCATCAGATATCAGAGAATTTGAAGAATGTTGTCTGCTCTCCTTTCAAATATTTTGATAAAATTCTTTAACAATCTCGGTGCTAGGAATGTATGACTATTTCCTAAATAGATTTCCTTATTTAAATTTATTAAAGTGTTCCGATATTTGGGTTTATACTTGTGACTTTTTATTAAGAACCGAACAGATATTTGCGATGATAGCTCAGTGGTTAGCGCGTGCGGATCATACGCCGAAAGGTCCCATACCTTTCGCAATTCCCAACAATGACCTTAACCGGTAATATAAAAGTGCATGGTGGTAGGGTACTTTCTAGTCCTCGGCTGGTTAGCTTGGCTAACCACGCCAAGCACCTAACGGTGTGTTTAAATCTTGTTCTTTTTTTTTTTTTTTTTTTTATTTAGTCTTGTTGTGACGTTTCTCTCTCCGCAGTTAGGGCTATTTAAGTATTGCCTTTTGGTTTGTTTATAGTATTTTTATAATAATAGTACAATAACTTGAGAGTTAGTTCCCATTTCAGACTAGATGTGTTTTTGATATTCGATCACACCGTCAAGATAATTGTGGTCAAAAACTAAGCCTTAAAACAATATTGGGAAATAATACACTGATACTGAAATACCTAAATCTGCCTATGCCTGTTTTTGAGTCTGTATTTCCATATAGAAAATTTGTATTAAAGAAAATTCCTTTGGTTTCTTTTAATAACACATAGGTATTGTATTCAATCAATCACATATTGGGGATATAGGACATGCAGTGCATAGTTTTCCAAAATAAATTTCGAAGTCGATAAAAATAGTAACAAAACAATACCTACACAAACAAGCGGCTCAGCCCAAACTTACCTGTACAGTGGACGAACTGAGCAACTTCACATTTTCTATAGGAAATACGAAGATGGCGCTCCCGTTAAACTCTGCTAATAAGTTTGTCGATTTGTACCCACGTCATTGCTGCTATAGCCGATAAGATATCCGATAAAGATGTTTTTGTCAATAATAAGATAATAAGTAACGCACTTCGCTGCAACTCTAGGTTTAACCCTAATCCGATTGACGCGCCTGTCTTGCCATGACAACATTATGAGGTTTTAAAGAACGATTCACACAACGGGCGAAGATACTCGACCAGCAGCTAATACTCATTATGGGTGCAATAGGCGAGTTTTACTATGGAAATTGACGTGGTTTTAACAAATTTTTGTTAGCCTTATGCGGGATTCATCATTCATCATCATTTCAACCGTAGGACATCCATTGCTGGACATAGGCCTCCCCCATTGACTTCCATAAAGACCGATTGGAAGCAGCGGATTACTCACTTTTAATTATATCTGATGTGGCCGAAACTATAGTACTCCTACTATAGTTTCGTTGTCACGCGCGTTGTGTTCAGCTCCATGAAGAAGGCCACCGGATCTGGCCGAAAGTATAGTCGGAGTAGTTCCGCATATCAAAACGCAAGTGAAATGAGTTAGCCGATAGAACTGAAACTGAACGCTGGTATGATACGGAGACTAAACGGGTTCTATACGAGTATAACTTCATCAAAAACGTTGTAAACGGAGATGACACGTCGAAACGTTCTAGTGGCTCTATGTCGTATTTTTTACGTCTCCAATACTTTTGGTTATGGTGTGACACGTTGTAATGGGCATCGACCTTAAAAGCAAAATTGGTTTGTGAAGATTGTAAGCGAGGTCACGGATCGGAACGAACACCTCGTGCAGATAGGAAGCGAGGTCACAGATTGGGACGAAGAACTTACTAAAATACGTTAAATTCTTTAGCGGCTTGAATTGTTAGTATTCACTCCATAAAGTACAACAAGTAAATATTTTTTATTAGTGAACCGCCTTGATATATCTTTATTACCAAAAATAACAGGTATGAAACGTTTCGATAAACCGCCAATGCTCACAAATTTTATTTTATTTTTAACCTGTGGCACTCGGGATGAATTAAGGATTCTAACGATAAACCATACAACCATTTCTGTTCCGGCATTCATACGTTACCAGCGACCCGCCCCGGCTTCGCACGGGCAATGTAGATACTAATGTGGTGCATATGCATGTATTATATGTTTTATAATATGTAGTTATTATCCATGACAATTGGCAGCGTTTTCAATGAAAGCTCCCAGGTGGCTTGTCTTTTTCCAACAATTATCATCATATTTCAACCAATTTACAGAAAACTTTGACAAATTATAAACCTAAACCTTCCTCATGAACTCTATCTATTGGTGGAACTCGCATAAGAATCTGTTCAGTAGTCTTTAAGTTTATCGCGTACAGACAGATAGACAGACGCGGCGGACGACATTGTTTTATAATATGTAGTGATGGTGGAATAAAGAACCTTACATACATGCATGAATCCTGAAAACATTACACTTCTTTTTAGGCAGTTGTATAAAAATGAAATAAACTTTTTTTATACATCTGTGAACAATGATAGTGTGAGCAAACTATCACCTGCCCCACAAAAGTATAAGTAAATTATGATAATTATATTTTACAATGGATATGTTACAGTATTAAATAGCTATTGTAGTATAATATATAGCTATTTAATCACTATGACTGGTTATTATATATAATAACTAAATAATCTTGATAATGTGATAAATTTATCACCTTAACCAGATATTATTCATAATTACAAGTCAAACTAATAAATACTGTCCGACTTCTGTACCTTTTTTACCGTTCTCTGAACTCGTCACAGTGTATTTGAATCTGTGTGAATCTAGTCAGAAAAAAAAAGTTTTCCCAAAAAGGTCTTGTAAAACCGATGATCAGACGAGCTTAATTCAAGATGCCAAACAGATCTGAAAGATAAACAGTTACAAGCTTATAATACAAGTTAATACTTGTTTTATGACTTTATCCAAGTCTTTCAAGATATTATAAAAAGTACCAAGTTATTTGGTGGTCGATTTCCTTAGCAGGAGGTCATCAAGGTAGGTACCACCGCAGTACCAGATATTTTGCCGCCAAGCAGTAGTGTGTAATCATTACTGTGTTCCGGTTTGAAGGGTACTTCAGCAGCTAGTGAAATTACAGGGCTATTGAGACTAACCATCTAGTCTCAAAGTAATGAGCGCAAAGGCAGCGATGCCCTGGCCCTTGTTTACGAGTACTACGAGTACTACTGTGTATCGCTGCAATGGTTATGAACAGGCGTTATCTCTTAACATCACGAGAGCGTCTTGTTCGTCTCATTACTATTACATAATATAAAAAACCAATTAATGTGATTAATTCTGTATCAATTATCACTTTGTCTAAATTGAGTAGGTATTATACATAATGGTTGAATAGTATATATAATATCCGGATTTATTACTTTCGCTGTAACATATATATCAAATATTAATGTTACAGGCGCATGGGACATGCTTCGAGGGAAATTCGAAGCCAAATTCGAAGCGGTAACGGGACGGGGGAAGTCTAAGGACAAGCAAAATAAGGTATGTTGCATTTTAACTTTGTTCAAGTGAATCTAGATTTTATGCAAATGTGCGTTTAGTTCATTTTAGGGAAGTATAATATGTCTCGTGCGTTAGAGATTTAAAAAAAAAAACTTAGCTAGGTAACCTGTATAGTATCACACTTTTTTCTTGTAGGAGTAGGACTGCATTTAGACTGGATTAGGACTGTAGACGAAATTTACACGTAATTGTAATTACATATTTAACTACTGAACTTTAATTACTGAACCTCACGACACAGGACTCCCCTAGTGTGAGGTTTCAGTGTACCCATCACGGAGTATGCTATAGTTATTTTAGTTTTTTTTTAATTAAGTAGTCTCTCATAGTTTTTATATAATATGTATACTCCTTAGTCGTAAGTTTTTATACCAATAAATTATTATTATTTATATTTTTTCCATAAAAGTCCTATATCCCTACTGGAAAAAGGGGTGATACTATATCTTTTTTTTAATGGTTGACAGGCTGGGTATTTCTCCAAAGCACACCTGATGTTAAGTGACGGTGTGGTCGAAAATTGTAAACACACCTAGCCTGGAATGGAACTGGCTCTGAAGTGAGGCTGCCGGAACAAACCGTTAGATGTTTAGCGGCAGATTTTCAACTTGAAGGTGGTAGCCAGTCGAGTACTAGAAAGTACCCTACCATCATGCTATGGTTTCTTCACGATGTTTTCATTCACCAGTAGCTCAAGCTCATTGTTGGGGTTCGAAACCACGTCTTTCGGCGTGCGAACCGACCGCGCTAACCATTGAGCTATCATCGCTACAAACTCACTTTGTAGCTCACTTTGCAGAAGTCCGAAACGGCACAATTTACTATAGATAACTAGTGACTAGCCCGCGACTTTGGCCGCGTTGAGTTAATATTAAATAATATTAATAAATTGTTCCTAATCACCTAGCGGTATGAGATTTACTTATGACTTATTCTCATACCAACCAAATATACATAAAAATTTCATAAAAATCGGTCGAGCCGTTTCGGAAGAGTGCGACCACAAACACCGTGACATGAGATTATATATAATTATATATAATCTATTATATATAATTATATACAATCTATTATATATAATTATATATAATCTATTATATATTATATATAATAGATTACTACTACTAATAAAGTTCAATAATAGAATGATTCATTCAGACAACATGTCAGTTGGGTCTGAAACAACCGGTTAAAGTTGGAGGATACTTTTGTTTGTCCTGTTTTGATCAGAGTGGATAGAATTGTATCACTTAAGCCAACTGGTGAAGAACTATCGATCAAATTATAAAAATTCTTATAACTCTTATAATATTGCTCACCTTAACAATTATGATAAAGGAATTCATAATCAGCAATAACTTTATCAAAGCACAACGCGCGTGGACGCTGTCTATATTACACGCTCGGTTATATTTACTAGTTTTGATATAAATTTGCATTATGTGAGTAGCATTATTTATTATTTTATAGTTCTGTTGTGGTAACAAAATTGACGTTATAAAGTTGATAAGTTTAGTTGTTGATATCTATTGTCATATCCTTTCAGAACTTTGGTCATATGACGGAACATAAAAATATAGTGTTTGGAAATTGTTGAAGTGGTTAATTCTGAGACAAGCGTGTCTATCAGTAACCAACCGAGGAACATATCGACCTCTTGCGACGTCAGTGTGACATCTTAAAAATTATAATTTTACAGTAAACGGCTTTTAAACTTTAAAATGAGCATAACTCTTAAATTTTTGTCAAGATGGCTCTATTATGTATGAAGTGATTAGACTAAAACGTATATTTACATGAAATATCAAAAATAAAAAAAACACATTTGTATGTACATAAATTAACTTCATATAGAGTTTGAAAGAAAAAGGAAAACTTATCACGTTGTTACAAAAAAATGTAGTGGTGGTAAGTTTAGTTGTCACGTTGAAGATGATGTGGGAATTGACATTTAATACGTGGTATCCTCGTGATATCACGTTTTTCATAAAAACCGAGAGCACTTCTCACCTCGAAGCTTAGGTGACAACTAAACTGTCACTATCGAAGCCAACTAACGAGACAGCGCTATATCGTGATATTTTATTTTCTCTCTTTTCTTTGTTGTTTATTGAAGATAAAATATCCCGTTTTTGGAGATAATAGAACACGAGATCGCGATTCAAAATAACATTAAAATCGTATAGATCGAGGTGTCACACTGTCGTCGCAAGTGGACGATATGTTTTTCCATCAATGAATGTAAATACAGAACTTACATTTGATTATCCCTTGATTTGTAGAAACAAGCTATGTAGAAACAAAATTTGTAAATGTAACCTGAACATAAAGCATCAAATGTAATATTATTTTACTTTGTTCGTTTATATCCTTAACAAAATATTGTCTTAACTTTTAGTTTTCTTTTTAATTTTTATGATTTAGTAGGTATTAAATTAAAAAAAAAATGTAATGAAGTTTGTTAAAATTTAATACACATAACGTGTTATGTGACTTCCCTGTTAGTTCATTTAGTAGAATATCTGCTTCAAAAGCAGGTCGTGGTTTCAATTCCCACCAGGACAAACATTTATATGATGATAAATGTTTGTTCTAGACATTGTTATTAATAATGATTAAAATTACAAGTCAAATTATAATAAGAATAATAATATTTAGAATAAATCATATAAAATTATATTATACATGTTGATATGCGGATATACTTTTATTTTGAAAAAGTCTTTTACGTATGTTCTGTATGTATTTACAAAAAAATATATAGGTATTCTATTGGTGATCTGGTTCCCATAGTACAAGTTTTGCTCAGTTTGGGGCTAGATGGCGCTGTGTGAAATGTTTTTTTTTTTTTAATTTAATACAATACAATATGAATTTATTTAATGTTTACTAACGAAAAGATAAATACAATATTAAATTTATATTACTGAATACGCTGAACTATTCTTTTATATCCTAGTCTCCATTTATCTTGGTTAAGATAACTTGGAATAAATGAATTTTAATTCGGTAATATTGAAGAGTTGTTCTTTACAGGTACCCGAATCTGACGCCATTGCCGAACTGGATTCAGTCATAGACAGCTATCATGGGAAAACAAGTGAGTGTCTGCATATCAATATTACGTCTGGTCATCATAAATTAGTCTTATTATCTTATATTATCTTAACCCAATCCTGGATATAAAAGACGAAAACACACCTCAGCCATGGACATGGACCACGAAGCCATTTGCCGATGAATTATTTAAAAAAAAAAACTGACTCCAAGCAAATAAAACACGGTATCAGCGTGTTTCAGAAATTTCACCCATATTTGTTTACATCTTTGATTACACCACTTCCTAAAATGAGCTGTGGTCAAATCCATAGTTGGTAAACAGTAAAAAATATTTTTAACATAATAGATAAAACCGGTTGTGTCTTTACTAACAATAGAATTTATGCAAAACGGATATAATTTGGATTTTCCGTATGATAATTCATGAATCATTACTAAAATGAAGATTACAAAATACACCTGTAGATAAGGTAGCCATTAATTAATTGCCTTTTCTAATTTTTCATGCCACAATCTTTTGTATATCAATGAATGACCTAAACGTGGACTTATGTGTATTGGCAATGTTTACATTTGATTCCAGACTGTCCAATACAGATTATTATTAAGTGTTAAATATTCTATTTAGTTTATTCCTATTCTAGGTTAGTTGTGTTCGTACCAACAAATGCTTGAATCTTATTATGGCCTGAAGTTTAAATATCCGATGTTTTTTTTTATACTACAATACAAACTACAAATATTTCTTTTTCAACAGTAAAAGAAACCAGCAGTGTATTAAAGCGTTCACGTCGGAAGAACAAAGAGTCGCAAGGTGACACCAAAAATGGCGGAACATGGCCCAAAGCGCGCGCTAACTTTATACTAGAGGAGAACTCTACTGGGACCATCGTTCAGCCACGATCGAGGAAGGAGAGGCCTCCATTGTCGATTCTGCTTAGTCCACCGACGAAACTTCCCCCAGAACCGCAGAGATCTAATACCAATCGGAACTCAAATCCAATTCCTCTAGGCCACGCCCCACTCACTCAAGTGACCACTCCTGCCAGACATTCGGTCTACAAATCGATAGAATCGTCCCCCGCAATCGAGCACTTTCCCAAACCTGCGCCACTAGCGATCCATAATCCGTTCGCATCACCAAACAGCATGAACTTCGAAAAAATTCGCACGTTAGAGAAAGACAAGATGTCTATCAGCGATTACTCCGAACATGACATTACTCCGAACAGACTCAGCCTGGTTCTCAATCCTTCAGACGACTCGCTCGACTATCAGCCGGTGACCCGCAGCCGGACCAAAAGCCCGCATTCGTTGGACTTCATGGTCAACAAAGGCCCAGCATCCCTCGATTTCGTGACGAGAAAGTCGCCCAGTTCCTTAGACCATTCGATTAAAAACCACCCGGGAAAAGATATCCTGGAACAGTATTACGCGACGAAAAAGTCTTCGTCGCCCAAACCCGTGAATGTTAACAAATATCCATCCGACTCTGATAGCTTCGGACCGGATAGTTTGAACAGCAATGCCAACTACCCTATGACGGGGACGCTGCCTTCGCAATCGCGAATGCAGTCGCAATACTACAGAGGACCTTTTGTGAATTCTAACCCTCACACGTCTAGTCGCTACCCACATTTGGCGAGCCCGACGAATATACCACAATCCCAGTCAGGAGAGAGTATCGGGACCAGTTACGACTTGCATTCATTCACCTCTCACACGCACAACATGTCTGACATACAACCTGTTCCCAGAGCTAACAGGGGAGAGAATTACCACCACACCACATACGAAGGGGGCACGTTTCCCAGAAAGAAAGAAAACCAAAGATTTCGTATCCCATCCAACCCTAGTGTGACTTCAAAAAACTCTGCTGGCAAATTGAGCACGGGGTCGATTGAACGAAGTTCGGAACGGAATTCCCCCATGCCGACATTTCACGTCGAAGTCCTGAGTCCCGGACGTGGCGCTAAGCAACTCACTCATAAAGGCACGAGGAATTCCATGCCAGAATACTGCGGGTTGGGGTGGAACAAGCCGTTACCTGGAGAACTTAGAAGAGTACATATCGACAAAAGTCAGCAACCACTAGGAATACAGATCTACTGCCCGCCGAGTAGCGGTGGCGTGTTTGTTTCCACTGTCAACGACAACTCGCTAGCGAGTCAAGTCGGACTCCAAGTCGGCGACCAGCTGTTAGAAGTGTGTGGAATTAACATGCGATCCGCGACTTACACTCTCGCCGCCCGGGTGTTACGACAGATCGGGAATTCGATAACCATGCTAGTCCAATACAGCCCGGACAAATACAAGGATGAGGTCGATGTTCCGGGTAGTTCCTCTTCAGGCGAAAGTTCACATGATGAAGAAGTTTCCCTGTCCGGGTCTCCGACTCCTAGGAACTCTCCCGGACCCCAGCAGTCTTTGCGGATGGAGCAACCACCAACTGAAGTGGCTACGTTAAGACAATCGCAGAACAGCAAAGACCTGCCCAGGTTTCTTCTCATTGAAATGCGGAACTGCTCCGATTTGGGCATCAGCTTGGTCGGTGGTAACGCAGTTGGGATCTACGTTCATAGCGTACAGATAGACTCTCCGGCATATAATGCCGGGCTGAGGACGGGAGACCAGATCTTGGAGTACAATAATGTCGACTTGAGGAGAGCGACGGCTGAACAAGCTGCCTTGGAGCTGGCCAAGCCTGCTGATAAGGTAAGAAACCATACAATATGTTTACTGTTTAGACCGGTGGTTGATTAACATATTTCCAAAGTATAGTCTGTAAAATACTTGCCGCCCTAGTCATTTGTCCGTTCCTAGATTATATACACTCCAAAAATAAGTGGCATTACACGTGAACAAGAAGTACACAAAGCCTTTTATGCATTGAATAATTTTGATTCATAATTTGTCACTCAGGTCAGCGTACTAGTACGTCACGATCTCCAACAGTACCACGAGATCAAAGACAAGCCGGGCGACGCGTTTTACGTCCGCGCCGGTTTCGACCGTTGCGCGAAAATCACCTCTATCGGTATGGACACAGTGGACGAATATTCTCTGTGGTTCAGAAAAGATGAAGTGTTATTTGTGGACAATACGCTGTTCAACGGAGCGCCGGGCCTCTGGCGCGCGTGGCAGCTCGACTGTAAGGGTGTCAAGAGACAGTGGGGCACCATCCCGAGCAAGTTCAAGTGAGTATACACACAATAAAATGTAAATTTATATAGGTCAGTCCTAATCAATTCATATATCGCTTGAAATACTGTTACGTAACAAAATTTTAACTGTTATCAGGGGTTGTTTTTACTCATAAAGAGATGGACTAGGGGTAGTTTTTTTACAGTTCGCTTATAATTATTTACTCACGCTGGTGCCAACCAGTGTTGAATCAGAGAGGGCATTTTCAGCCGCTGGCTACATAGCGACTGACATAAGATGCCGTTTATCCGACAGCACTTTGCACTATTTGTTTTTTATGTAGCTATTTCCAAAATCACTCTTAATTTAGTTAGGGGTGATTTTGGAAATAGCTATTTTTGTAAATTTTTCTTTTCACTATCATTATCTTTGTTAAAATAAGTACTTTCTTTATAAGAGATTTTACGGGTCTGAATTTTTGTGTTCATTAACATAACATAAGGAAAAAATAAAGACTTTTTTTAAATAATTCATGTTATATCTCACTCGCATCATAATCATAACTATTTCAACATAAGCAGTTTCAATCATGTTTCAATTATCTAATTATAACAATACTTTTCGAAATCCATTCGAGATCTCGCCGTGATCGAATTTCCGATCCCTCGAGATCTCGTCTCGATATTGCATTCCCTAACGCGAGCCGTGTTGTAGAGTGGAGGATATCCTGCGGCGGTCGTCGGGCGCGCCGGAGGGCGAGGCGGCGCGGCGCGCGTCCACCACGGCGCGCCGCTCGTTTTTCCGGCGCAAGAAGCACCGCCACAGCAAAGAGCTCGCGTCTTTCTCCAACACCGAGCTCGGCTGCTGGTCCGACTCCGGCACGCTCGCAGACTCGGACCCACTCCCCAACTACCAGGTAACTACTTAATATTGTCTTTTGTGATATTTTTAACCGAATTCAAAAAATGTTTTTGTTCACTAACATCTCAAGTTCAGCGTTGGGATTTAACCCCACGCTCTTCGGCGTGCGGTCCAACCGCGCCAACCGCTTAGCTATCATCACTGAAAGTAGTATCCGGTGTTCAATAATAAATGATATGTGTCACTTGTCAGCGCGTGGAGCGGCTGAACTACGGCACAACGCGGCCGGTGGTGGTGCTGGGCCCGCTGTGGGAGTGCGTGTGCGCGCGGCTCGTATCGGACTGGCCGCACGTGTTCGGCAGCGTGCGCGCCGCGCCGCTCGCGCTGAGCGGCGCGGCCGCCGCGCTGCGCCGCGGCACGCACCTCGAGCCGCGCGCGCGCGCGCCCTGCGACCACCTCGACTGCATCCCACTGCGCGCCATACAGGAGCACGCAGAGAAGGTAACACTACCGCAGATATACACATCATCCACTTTACACTACTTGTTCTCGATTGTTTTGTTTGCAAATCTCTTTCAGGCAACCTTGGGACGAAAAGGATTTTTTTAATAGTTGATTTTTGATAATTGTTTGCTGTTTACCACAGCTCACCTGTTAAGTGGCGGTGGAACAGGCTCTCAAGTGAGGCTGTCGGAATACACTATTAGGTGTTTGGCGACTTTTTAACTTAAGCTAGTGGTAGCTAGCTAGTTGAGTACAAATACAAATATTTTATTGATAACACCAATGTTACAAGTCAATTCGGTAATATCATTGCATTATTTAGAACACTGATTACATGTCAATGGATAAAAATAAAATG
Source organism: Biston stratarius (assembly GCA_950106695.1). Taxonomy (NCBI): domain Eukaryota; kingdom Metazoa; phylum Arthropoda; class Insecta; order Lepidoptera; family Geometridae; genus Biston; species Biston stratarius. Next base: position 13,302,507 of record OX467110.1, on the reverse strand, counting down.
TCAAAGTATACAAACATGTCAATATAAAAAATACTGCCAATATAAAATATGTCAATTTAAAAATATGCCAATGTAAAAGTATGATAAAAATATGTCGATATAAAAATGTGTCAATGTAAAAAAATATTGTCCATATAATAAAATGTAAAAAAATAAAACAATTACTTACAAGAGTACAAGAAAGTACCGTATCAGTACCATTATGCATTATGCTCAATACATTTATAACACCCAGACACAGAACAATCATTTATCGTCACATAAATGTTTGTTCTGATCGGGAATCGAATTCACGGCCTACAGGTCTTGAAGAAGATATTCTACCAAATGACCCAACAGGGCAGTCAATAAAACTATTAAATATATGATACAACATCGCTCAGTTTTACTTCATATTAGAATGTTACATACGATTGAATATAAATCCGAAGTGACATCCATTCATTTTCTTTTCCAGGGCATCCACTGTATCCTAGACATAAGCGTAGCTACAATAGAGAAACTGCACAAGCAACAAATCTACCCTATAGTCCTGCTCATAAAGTTCAAATCGTTTAAGCACATCAAAGAAGTGAAAGACACTAGATATCCGGCGGACAAAGTGTCCGCTAAGGCGGCGAAAGAAATGTACGAACACGGGCTGAAGGTGGAAAACGAATATAGGAACTATATCTCAGGTGAGTGGACAAGATTCTACTGGATTTCTATTCGGACTTAATCACATCAATTTGTCTATATTATATAAACTAATAAATAATTGATTAGAACTTTTCGTAATTGTTAGAATATTTCCAGTTTAGCATGTGTGAGAGACAAAACTAAAACAATTTATATTTTATTTTCAGCTGAAATCCCTGCCGGCGTGAACATAGCTTACATGTGCACGCAAATCAAGGAAGCGGTCGAAGAGGAGCAGAACAAGACTCTATGGGTGCCGTCCGTGCAGGCCTGACCCCTGCCCCCCACGCCCCCCTCGCCGCCTCCCCCCGCGCCCCCTCCGCGACACAAGTCGGTCTCGTTCTGCGCACACTGCGACCACCAGGACAAAGACGTAGAAAACTCTGATCACGACGTGCGATACTATTCCGACCCGGGCCGTGACGTCGACACCCCGAAAAAGAAACCTCCGACAAAAGCCGACTCCACCGACAGCGACATAAGATACTACTCGGAACCGGACGCGAAAAACTACTTCGAAATCGATTACGAGTTTCTAAAGGAACTCCGCAAGATTGCCAAAAATAATTGCCCCAAGTGTAAACGGAAGCGTTCCAGAAAAGCCGGTGAGGGAGATAAACCTCCGAAGAGCAAACAGAGGCCTCAAAGATCGTACAAGCAGAAGGAAAACTATGTGTTCTGTAACGGACGGTACCACAGCGACAAGGAACACTGCCAGCTGTGCTGTCGGATATGCAACCGGTCGACCGACACTCTCGACTCGATCGATGACGATCAATATTCGCTCGTGTCGCGGAGCTACAGCCAGCCGTCCAAGGCGACATCCAGCTCGACGTCCCGCTCGAAGTCGACGCCGGCCAAACCGCGCGAAAGGAAGAACTCGGTCCAATCGATTAAATCGGTATCGTTCCTCGAATCGAGTAACGACGAATCGAAGGACGAGACAAACTACACGGCGAAGAGTTTCACCAATGACTTGAAGAAGTTTCTCTTGAAGCCGACGGCGCCTCGGCTCAGTTTGCGCGACAAGTTTATGACCAGCATAAAGCAAGAGTTCGAGGCCAAAAAGAAATCTCCGAAGCTGAAAGCTATAAAAGGTCTGTGGAAGTCTTACTGATAGTGCGACTTTGGACTCTATAACGACGGTGTTAGTGACGTATCGCCAAGGACTATACATGTGTGTTGCACAAGTTTTAATAGTGAAATTGGTAATTTCTCTCTTCGTGTACATTCGATATGGTTTCGCGGGTGTCCACGTATTGTGTAATCGAAACTCTTTCGATTGAGTTCTATTAAGACAAGTACTGATCGATTATTTTATACTATTTTTGAGGAAACGTGCGAGCATTTACTCATGCCCCCTCTTGTTCCGTTATTTTCTTGGTGCTTTAATATATATTTGTTTTATATTTTACAAATTGTTTAACGGTAATGGAATTTACAATCAACGCAAGTGTTCAGAAATGGTCTAAAATCTATGGAAACCAAGCTTTAGGTGCTAAGAGGAGAGCATATACAAACTATATCTTATACAATGTGTTTGTTACATTATATTGTATATGTCATTGTTCTTTGGATCTATATTGAAGATGTGCAATAGTATGGTGACGGTAATCTGAAACCAAACATTTATCAGGTATATAGCTTATCAAAAATATGTGGTGTCGATTCTATTCTACCACTTATTAAAGTCAAATAAAGGTAAAAAGGGATTATGACAATTATCGAGAAAAAAAAAGTCACCTATATTAATATATATTGGTTTGCAATATACTTGTTATACAATAAAATTACTGTGACATCCATGTTTTTACCATTATGAAAAATATAAGAAGTGATTGGTACATGTGAAAATCTTCACTTATAGAGATTTAATTAATCTTTGGTGACTTTTTACTATTCAATTTTTTTAATACTTGACTTCTTATGCTGATAATAATTAATAACTCGTTAAAATTCTAAAATATGTATATCAAATATTAACCCTGTAACTTATACCAGTTTCATATCCCGTGCACACAACTCAATAATACGGCAAATGGAAGCCGTTACTGCACCAATATAATTACAATAACTAGATTTGCTATGAATAGGTAGTTACGTCGAAACGTCTACATAATTTTTAAACTAGAACATACACATAACTTCCTTTTATTAGCCCGGTGATAAACATAATTACGTAACTTCTACATTTATTCAGATAATATAAAACAATTATTCTTAACTCAGTAATGTTCATAGGAAAAATAAAATAGAACGAATTTATAGCATGCCACAATGAAACTTAGGTAAACTAGAAGATTTCATTAATATAAAGTATTTAGTAATGGTAGATCAAATAACGCCGTTAGCACACAGTCGCTGATCGCGAAGGTACGCGATAACCAACAATAATTTTTACTATAGTAAAAGCAAATGCGCTAGAAAATGTTGAAGTATACAAAAACAAATAATGCAAATTGCTATTGATTTTTGTGTACTAATCACAAGTTTTGAGAGAAGACACGTCAGGTCTTGCGTTGAATCCGGGACTCGAAAAATATTCCATTATTTCAAGGGGTTGGCTAATGTCCAACAGTAAGTGCATGCAACATTGATGTTGATCGTGTGTTGTCGCGATTTGCGACAGTGTGCTAATGACAACCGTAAAACGGATGTTTTATTTAATTTAAAACATTCGTTATTAGCCGTAATGCTATAAAAGTAGGTAAGTGATGTAGATGATTCTAAAGTTTTGACTCTTAATGGTAGTGTAATAGGGATCATAATTAGAACCATTTTCTGTTGTTATTTGTAGAAGTTTATGTAAGTATTCTTCTTATATTCTAGCGAAATATATCGATTTTATATAGTGACTTTACAAACTGCGCGTTTTTTATAGATTTTGACGGGCAGCCTAATATTTATTAATGTAATTCAAAATGCCTCTTGTATGTTTTCATTTTTCGCCGAACGCTATGTAATGTTCGTCGAAGTAGTGAATTGACATAGAAGTGTGTGTTAATCATATCTACCAAGCCCAAATAAAATAGAGGAGTAACCAAAAGTTCAAATAGCTTGAAGAATTGTCTTATACAAGTATTTGCAGAACTTTTGTGTGTAGATTTGAGTCTGATAATAAAAAAATACTATAAATCTTTAAAGTAGTCTGAAACATCGAAAGAATTTTACATGTAGTCTGTGTAGTGAGAGTTATTTCGGTACAGTGCATCCAAGTTTTTAAACTGCCTTGACTTACATAGCATACTACGTAATTTCTATAAAAGCTTAGAATGCTTATATAACATTTTAGAGGTGCCAACAGAGTTGTAAAATGAGATTTATTTGCTTTATCATTAATTGGATATTCGCGTATTAAGCACATCATTGCTCTATACAGGGTTTCTCAAAGTGTGGCACGCGGGTACCACCAGTTGATCGTAGTGGGTACGCCATAAAAGTTAATGTCTTAGCTTAGCTGATTGCATAAACACGAAATGCTGGAATCGACTAAACGTTTTTAGATTGAAATTATAGTCGACACCATTAGCGATTTAAAAAAAAACAAGCCCACCGATCACATTAATTAATAAATAAATAATCATAACCCACATTTATACTTCGCCGTAGTCGAATAAAATTGACATATCTATATTACCTATGCTCTTTTGTATTTTTCTTAAATGTCTTATTTGACAAGTTTTTTTTTATAAAGGTTTCGCCATTATCTTCAAAGAGGGGTGGAGCTATAACTTTGAGAAACCCTACCCTAAAACATCGTAAATCCATTTGCATTTGATGTGTAATTAAGCGAATGCCTAGCTTTTATAATTACTATTATATTTCCAATAAAATGAAAAAATATATATTTGAAAGCAATCAACGCATCCACGTATATAACATCTGATTTCTTTTTAAATTATTTTTGGCCTTAAACATCTGATATGTCACGGTGTTGGCAGTATAATGATAAGCAATTAAATGAACATTATTTTGGTCTACATTTCCATAATAGATATTATGTACAATCAGATAGAATCCATTCTGGATTGCGCGGAATATTATTGCAATCGTAAAAGTTGGGTTAATACTAGAATAAAAAGATTCAATACGATCACAATTGTTATTGTATAGCAAATTGGGGACCTTCCACAATCTCTTAGGGCAGTCTTTTATATCTGTTATGACATCTGTGGAGAGAATTCTAAATATATATAACTCAAAGGTGACTGACTGACTGGCTGACTGACTGACATCTATCAACGCACAGCCCAAACCACTGGATGGATCGGGCTGAAATTTGGCATGCAGGTAGATGTTATGACGTAGGCATCCGCTAAGAAAGGATTTTGATTAATTCTTCCCCCAAGGGGATGAAAGTTTGTATGAAACTTTGTCAATTTTAAACCGATCGGGCTGAGACTTTGCATGCATAAAGCTACTATGACGCTATCTAGCGCGGTTGAAACCGCGGGGCACAGCTAGTGAAATATAAATTACATTTGTTCATTCTTTTTGATAACATTAATTGTAACATAGAATGTTATATGAGATTGTGGTTGGCCTGGTTGTGAGGTTTGTTTTGACAAGCCATTGACGAGCGATCTCATTGATAAATATTTATTATTTTTGATGAGGCCTATTATTGGAACAGAGATGTGGTGCAATGCAATATTATTTTATTCAATATGCGACTTCCTTTTTTTTTTAATTTTAACATCTTTCTACTTTTTTTTTCTTCTATGTATATGTCATACTAATTGGATATAGATTTTTGTCTGGAATATCCGATGGGTAGTAATTTTTTTTTCGGCAAGGCACTTTTTAATTCCCTTTCTTATTGTGAAAAGACTAAGGCCATAGTCCACCACGCTGACCAAGTGCAGGTTGGTGGACATCTTTGATAACTTTTTTTTTAAAACTAGCACATGTTTTTTTCTTCTTAATAGTTTCCTTCTCCGTTTGAAGTAATCGCGAATACGCACATGACTTTAAAAAAGACAGAAGTACGTGCCGTGGGATTCAAACCCAGGGTCTGCGGAATGGAAGCCAGACGGTCTCCCAACTGAAACTTGAACTCTAAACGTAATTCACTTATTGAACGATTTTGTACTCTCCGCCTTAACAAAAAACAAATTCGACAATTATTTCAAGTAGCTACAACCTATAAAATTGCAGATAACGTTGCGTCGCTTCACGTCTCTAGCATTATTTGACACGTTTAGTTTAGTTTCCTGTCTGTACAGAGATTTTATTATCACGTTAGCGCTTTTGCCACTTTATAGCTACGCACGATTTGTGCTTTCAATATTGCTTTAGTTCCGACTCGGAGATATTTTGTATAGGTAATAGTTTAAACAGTTTTGTTTTTTTTTATCTACATTGCTATATAAAGAAAAATAAGTTGATGTATGATGCCAATCGAAACACTCCGCTTTTGCCTTTGATTTTATTATAATATTGAGTTATAAGTTTGTTGAGAATTTCGTTACAAATGATTCAATACGATTTTTTGGTATTTATTGAGACTTATAAGTTGTATTAGAGATATTTTAAAACCCAGTTTTAGAACATTAAAGCATATGTTATTTTATATTGACATTATATTGCGTCGGGTAGATTCTACATATGGCATGATTAATAAGTGAAGTATATTTTAGATTTGAATTTTTTTAAATGAATAGAAAAGGCAAACTGTACTTTTATCGGTTTGGTTTGTACTTATAAAATACTTTTAAGTGGCCATTTAAATATTACGTGAGCAGAATTTAATAATTTTATTAATCCTTCCCTCCCTCTTGTCAGCAAAAGTAAGCTAAACATTTACTTAAATATTGTAGGACATTACACACAGCGCCATCTGACCCCAAAGTAAGCAGAGCTTGTATGATGGAAGTTAGCTAACTGATAGAATACGTAATTTTTTTTTTGTTGTAAATACATATAGAACATCCAGACACAGTAAAGAAAAGTAAGCAAAGCACAGACCCCTCCCCCCTTTTGGTGCTTAGGTAATACTAGAACGGCCCCTAAGAATCGTATCTGTCACTTTTAGGTATAGCTTCCGAAGTGTCTGAAACGCTGTTTTTTTTTTAATAAGCTAGGTTTTTGACCACATCTCACGTGATGTTAAGTGACGGTGTGGTCGAAAAATATCCAAAAACCTATGGAATGGAACTGGCCTTAAGTGAGACAGCCGGAACACACTTTTAGGTGATTGACGACAGATTTTTAACTTTAGGGTGGTAGCGAACAGAGTAATAGAAAATACCCTACCACCATGTCAAATCGTCAGTGTCATTAGGCTCTTTTTTTTTTTTTTTTTTTTTTTTTTTATAGCTGACAGGCTAGGTGTTTGACCACAACTCACCTGATTTTTAGTGACGGTGTGGTCGAAGATGGTAAAGCACACCTAGCCTGGAATGGAACTGGCTCTCAAGTGAGGCTGCCGGAACACACCGTTAGATGCTTGGCGGCAGATTTTCAACTTGAGGGTGGTAGCTAGCCAGCCGAGTACTAGAAAGTACTCTACCACCACGCTATGGTTTCCTCACGATGTTTTCCTTCACCGACAGCTCAAGCTCATTGTTGGGGTTTGAACCCACGCCCTTCGGCATGCGAACCGACCACGCTAACCACTGAGCTATCATCGCTAAATCGCTCTAAAACTAAGAGAATGAAGCCTTGTTGCTATTAGAGGAAAACGGCGGGGGGAAACAGACTGGACCTCACATAAAAATGCCTTTCTAAATTATATTAGTATTTTTTTATCGCGCTAATTTATGTATGTTAATTTAAAACGGGGCTTAAGTAGTAGTGTCTGAAAGTCTCAATAAATAGCAATGCATTAAAAAAATAGTTACCAATAATATTATTTCGCTTGCAACAAATGCATTGCACAAAACGAATCAGTTCAACTATTAAATAAGATTTTTTTACAAGCATACGTGAAAATTAGTTTTTAAGTTATTAATTAATTTGATCTGAAATTATTTTTAAGTTAAATAGTCGGTTGCTAATATTTGTTTATTCACTATACTTACGATGTAATATAATTATACGAATAGATTTATATTATTAATTTTGTGAAAATGTATTTTGAAATTGACAATAAATTATCAGTATTTAAATTATTAAACTTTTTAATGTGTAACTTCGATTTCTTGTTTTGGAGATATATTTATATTATCTGTTGAAGTTTGATTTATTACCTGTATTTGTATTTGGTATTATTTTTGTTTTTTTTTTTAGTTTAAATCGTCCAATGTGTATTAATATACACGTCCTAGTAAGTGATTATTGTCTATGAAAATATTTCAACGAATTGTTTACAATCTAGAAAGCAATAAATCAATATACGAAATGATATAGTAAATTGGTGTTTATTTTATAGTATTTTGTATTTAAGTGTTAATGTAATGAATATAGTGGATGCTTACCGTGAACCTGGTCCGGAAAATCAGTCGCTTAGAGAGAGCTATGCTCGGAGTTTCTTTGCGGGATAAAAATCGTAATAAAGTCATCGATATAGAACTAAAGACGCCGACATAGCTCAAAGAATTAGTAAGCTGAAGTGGCAGTGGGCCGGTCACATTTCTAGAAGATCCAAGAACAGCTGGGGTAGACGAGTTCTAGAGTGGAAATTACCTGCGTAAAGCGGCATCCAAACATTGGACGCAGAAAGCTGTCGACCGAGCTCAGTGGCGTGCATTAGCCTACGTTCAGCAGTGGACAGCAAAGGGCTGATGATGATGATGTTATAAAGTTTTGTAAAATTCAACGGCTGATTGGATTGAAGTTATGGTCACTCGGTTAGAGCAGTCTACAGTGTCTTTAGTAAATTAATTTGCGAGTATTATACATACATTAAATTATACATTCTGCCGCCAAGCAGTAGTGTGTAAAACATTGCTTTGTTCCGGTGTGGTACTGCAGCTAGCGAAATTATAGAGACTAATCATTGAAAGTGTCAAAGTAATGAGCGTCAAACTAGCGATGCCCCGGACTTTGTTTTGATACTCAAAGTTGTGTGTAACGCTGCAATGGTCATGGACAGGCGTTATCGTTGACTATCGTTCGCATACTATATGTATTTTTGTTTTTATGTACATGTATTAAGACGGATGAGCTACTCATAGCTTAGTTCGAAAACCCGAAGTCAAACAAAAAAAAAAGGATTAAAATTCAACTGCACCGGTGCAACCTCAAATATTAAGCTGTTTTATGTCGTCCTGGATATAAAAAGAATACGTCGTACGACGGTAAACGGGGTGATGTCACCATGAATAATACCTTTAGTATGCCAAATGGAATGACTACGGGCTCGAAGGTACTATCGTACCACGACAGATAAATTTATTTCACAGAAGTAGAGTTTTTTTTTAACGCTGACAGTCTTAGGTGTTTGACCACAATTCACCTGATGTTAAGTGACGGTGTGGTCGAAGATGGTAAAGCACACCTAGCCTGGAATAGAACTGGCTCTCAACTGAGGCTACCGGAACACCGTTAGATGCTTGGCGGCAGATTTTCAACTTGAGGGTGGTAGCTAGCCAGCCGAGTACTAGAAAGTACTCTACCACCACGCTATGGTTTCCTCACGATGTTTTTTTGTTCAAACCTCAACAATGAACTTGAGCTGCCTTCACCGGCAGCTCAAGTTCATTGTTGAGGTTTGAACCCACACCCTTCGGCATGCGAACCGCCCGCGCTAACCACTGAGCTATCATCGGTACGATACGCTACGCTACACTATGCAAAGAAAAGAATACAATGAACTTACTTAATACTAAATAGAGGTGATATTATAATTCAAAGTATAACCAGGTAATCATTGGACCCCAAACAAACAGTGTGACAAAACTGTGAAATTTAAATGAAATTTACTTCACATCATCAGCCATAGAACGTCCACTGCTGGACATAGGCCTCCTCCTGGGCGGGTTTTGCCAATATTCGCCACGCTTGGTAGGCGGGTTGGCGAGCGCAGTTAGGTGTGATTGTTCAAGGAAGACGATGCTGCCCATCTTCCGGATGACATCCTTTAGCCGACTCTTACGGCAACCACGGGTGGGGTACTATTCTTATGCCGGCAACACCACGGCACATGATTGATGAGATATGGGTTCTGGACTGCGTTTGGTAATAGAGGAGTGAGCTCGTGGGACCGGTACCTAAAATCTGAGGAAGGCGCGCTTGTTACATTGTATATACATAAATATTATGACAATTATATGTACCTACGTCATCATCATCCAGAGCTTTTTTTCCCTGTGCTGGGTATTGGCCTCTGTTTTATTGTGCTATCTGCCTCGGTCCTGTGCCAATCTGGTTCAAGTTCGATCCGTGACGGTGACGATATCGTCGCCCCATCTTGCGGCTGGACGACCAACGCTCCGCTTACCTTGCCTAGGCCACCACTCTGTTGCAACCTTACTCTCATCATCATCATCATCATCATCATCAGCCGTATGACGTCCACTGCTGGACATAGGCCTCTCCCATTGACTTCCACAAAGACCGGTTGGAAGCGGCTCGCATCCAGCGCGTTCCTGCGGTCTTTATTAGGTCGTCTGTCCACCTTGTGGAACCTTACTCTACCTGTCATCAATTCGCCTAGCAACGTGTCCTGCCCAGCTACGTATTGTACCTATATAGTTTAAGTAATTACTGGGCTGTTGAGACTAACCATCTCGTCTCAAAGTAATGAGCGCCAAGGCATGTGTATCGCCGCAATGGTCATGGACAGGCGTTATCTCTTAACATCAGGAGAGCGTCTCGTTCGGCTCATTACTTTTACATAAAAAAAAAAAAAAGTAGATTGGTTAGCAATGGTGAAATGTTCATTCATGAATGCATTTCAATTTGTAATATTAAGCATTTTCCCTATGATTATCGGGCGTCGTATATCTTTTTTACAATTGCTAAGCTCAGATCGTTATCATACTTTTTTAGTGTAGGTACTACATGAAGCAATGACAGTAACTTTTGAGTCACATGTGTCTTGTGTGATTACCATATATTTGGATTGTAAGTTGCCATTGATTTTGCAGAAAAAAAACTGCGTAATTTTCCCGCCGTCCATATTCGTCAATACGGTGAGTTCACTTCAGAGGCCCTAGACAAAGCATTGATGGGATTGACATAATCTGTCCATGTGACATATCCACAGCGAAATAATAATGGATATCGTAGGCCATTTCACACAACGCCATCTATCCCCAAATTTAGCAAAGCTTGTGCTATGGAAACTTAGATAACTTACTTTTTTTGTACAGATACACCCAGACACAGAACAAACATTCATCGTCGCATAAATGTTTGTCCTGGCCGGGAATCGAACCCACACCCTGTAGCTCTTGAGTTAACAGGGCAGTCTACTACTTGACAGGTAGGCCGGCTACTCTCACATATCCTGAGGTTAAGTACTGATAAGGTTACTTTTCAAGTACGCGACTTGCCGATCTAATTAGAGAAAGTGAATGAACTACTTTAAATCACGACTCACTATTTTCGATTCTTGCAAAAAAACGAATCCACGAAAGTTAAGTTGCTATTGTGCTTGGAACGGCTGGACTTTTTTTTTCGCGGTCGAGTTCAAGAGCGAGGCTGCGAGAGAACGCCGGCGCCGGCGCACCTGCAGTCGGCAGCGACTTACTAGCATGCGCGCACGTCACCAAAATGGGCGATGCAGAAATCACGCGGGAAGCGCGACACGTAATCCATAAATTGAACGATATACATTGTACTTGTAAATAAATTAGATAAATTTAAATTGAATTATAATTGCCAAAGATTTTGCTCAATTACAATTATGAAACGAGTAAGATGCTCGCGACATCGAATTTTATAAAATGTTTAGTGTTATTAGTATTGTTATGTGGGGGCGGGATGGCTAAAAGGAAAAGGAGAACTAGTGGAAGTGGCTGGAGGAACACTCGCGACGCTGCGGGCCCTAAAAACGACACTGGCAGAGGCTTATTTTTCCGAGGTAAGTACCTACTAGAGTTTTACTAATGCACGTTTAACTTTTTTAAGAGACCTTCTTAAGTAAGACCTTCTTCATAGTATATATACCTACCAAACTTATGACCTTAAAAAAACATTGGAATATTGACTTGAGACAAATGCCAATCAGGAAAAAAAAACTTTATTGACTATAACACAAACAAAACATTTTAAGGTATTTATGAGGTATGTATCTATATCTTTAGTGTGTTTTAGCTAAGTCGTTTTGGTTATAACAATAATGAGGATTTTATGTAAATTGAATATAATTTTAAATATCCGATTTTTTTGTGTCGGCAATTGGCTACTGCAGCGAGAAGAGGATATAAATACTGGCAGTTACTTTATTTTTTTTTTTTTTTATAATTTATGTTTATTGAGGAACAAAAATAATACGAACTTAAAATTGACTTTAAGTTAAATATTTAAAAATATATTCAATTAACATTAATACATCGTCATTGTTGTAACCAAAACGACTTTTAAGCGGATATACACTAAATATTAAACTCTTCAATTGAACTTTTGCAAAGTAACGCGATTCGATCAAAAATATACATAACTAGTTGACTTGGCGAACTTCATATCGCCTAACAGTCAACAGACATACAGCGCGCATCTACCGGGACCAATTGTATTTCAAACCATCCAGGGACCCATTGAAATATACACACAAAATTTCATCCAAATCAGTCCAGCTGTTTAGGAGGAGTTAGGTGACAAACATACGTCCAGAACAATTATATATATTAAGAGATGTTTGCCAATTGGCAATCAAAACAATTTTGTCGTCTTTACATTCTTTTAAAATTATTCTAAGATTGTCGAACATGTTAGACCTACTTATGTATAAATAAGCAAATTCACCGCGCGTACATAACCAACATCTACAATCTCTATAGGTATACAGAGCTAGAGGAAGGTAGGTACTTACGGAATGATTCACGGTACGAAACCTAGAGACCCCAAGTTTATCGAAATACCACTATACCACAACATAAAGTCGACGTTTAACTTTAGTGGTTTTCTGTTATAACGTTCGGCGCCTAGTTCTAACTTAGGAACAGTTTTCCTATCTTATCTAGGCATGACTTGGATAGCTTTGTTTCACCTCCACATCGCTATTTAGGGATAGGCGCGGGTTGTCGAACTTATTCGATGGGTCGGATGCCCCAGATCGAAATCGCCCCTTTATGTTGTGCCCCAGATTCCGTACGCGATAATACCTAGATGCGTGCCTGAATGTCGCGGTTTGTATTGATCTAGCGCCTAGATATGACGAATGAGTTTTGCAAAAATATCATGTGGTAAAATCCGTTGAATATTTCTCTAGTACTTACCTCAAAGGTAAACATCTGATTCATTGTCGTGATAGTATTTTTTTTAAACGACGACTTGCTTATTATAAAGTCGATTCTGCCAAGGATACTCCAAGCACCAAACAGTGTATTCCAGCAGCCTCACATGAGAGCCAGTTACCAGTTCCATTCCAAGTCTTCAAAAACAAAGAAAAATTGCATTATTAATATTTTGGTCTACATTTTTTTGCGGTGTTGACGCGTTTTATATAGATTGCCTACACCTCTGTAAACACAAAACAAAAATATACGCAAATTACTGGAGATTTTCAGCGAATGGTCGGGCTCGTTTCCATGTAGAAATTAGTGTCAATTTTAGCATTAAAAGCAGCAGCTTAGATATAAACGTATTTGTAGCGATGATAGCTCAGTGGTTATCGCGGTCGGTTCACATGCCGAAGGGCGTGGGTTCAAACCCCAACAATGAGCTTGAGCTGCCGGTGAAGGAGAAACATCGTGAGGAAACCATAGCGTGGTGGTACGGTACTTTCTAGTACTCGGTTGGCTAGCTACCACCCTCAAGTTGAAAATCTGCCGCCAAGCATCTAACGGTGTGTTCCGGCAGCTTCACTTGAGATCCAGTGCCATTCCAGGCTAGGTGTGCTTTACCATCTTCGACCATACCGTCACTTAACATCAGGTGAGTTGTGGTCATCTAGCCTGCCAGAGATAAAAAAATAAAATAAAAAAAAACGATGATACAACAATTTTAAAAACATCAACGTTTTGATCCATAACTTGAAAAAAGTTAAATACTCCCGTGTTGTTTTTAGAAACTGTGCTTGTGAATACATATGTTATTATTTTATCGTTCGTTACACAACTTGATTCCCAAAATGATCACTATCTACCAACGTACAGCAGAGAGCTACGGGTCATTAAAATTCGCGGCCACACTTGTACGTCTTGCCCTCTCATTGCCTCTAATGGTAACATTTCTCTGGCTGGAAAAAAATCGCAATTCATTGAGCTTAATTCGCAAACCTGCAATGCCAGTCTAGCTTTACTTGACCGCACGCTTGACTCTTAGATACCTACACTACTGACCGGGCATTTGCTTATAAATTAACTAATCATGACTCTTAATATATTTTGCTCAGTATCGAAATGGGAATGCCGTTTTTTTTATCCAATGTAGTTAGGCGAATTGCAGACGGCTCTCTTTTTACATGAATGCCCAAACACAGCAGTGTAACGTTTTCAGTGTTCATGTATGTATGTGAGTTTCTTTATTTTGCCATAACTTTTCAATTACTAAACTGATTTGGATGTATGGGGTATAGTTAAGTTACCGGCAAAAAAAAAACAATATGGCGGCAGTTCAAATAATGTTTCTTTTTCTCTTTTTAATTCGTTTTTGGCATGGCAGTTGCGTTTTTTTTAAATTATTATACTTGTTACACGACTTCCCAAAAAAGGAGTGTAATTGGTGAGCTTCCTTATTCCACTTATTCCTTATTACTATAACTTTTAAATGCTTGTACAGATTTGGATGTATCGTTAGAATCCTTACATTATCCTGAGTGACAAACTATAAAAAAAAAACAAAAACGTTTATTGATTAATAGTTAGTAGGTACTATATTACAAAACCTACTGGCAAGGTAAATTATTATGATTATTGATATATATATATTTAAAAAAACATTTTATTTATCACGACGAAGGCAAACAAGTTTAATTAATAAAACCAAAACTCGCAAAACCTATTTAAAATTATTTTCTTGAAATTATTCATAGACATGATAGTTCTTTGAAGTTGGTCTTTATCTATTAGTAAAAAAAATCTTTCCATTTCATGGTTGCTTGGAAGAGCGATCTTTCTTAGCGATAAGGCCGCCATTTGTGGCACTAGCTCATAAGATTATTTTGTTGTCTATACTCTTTTTCTATTTCTAGTGTGCACAATAAAGAGCTTCTATCTATCTAATAAGGAAAAAATACCTACCTAATCATATTAGTGAAGTTTTTATTCACCACCGATGTCCGCAGTAACCTCTGCAATACTAGTCCGGGTCGGGAGCCGCGAGTTTTAATGCGTCACTTCGTTGCGGACCGGCACCGACCAGACGGCTAGCATCTTCTGCCAGCTATTGAGGTGGCTGTAACATTCCTACTGCAAGTTTCATGAAGTCTAATTGGCCCAGAGTCTACATGTCCGTATCAATGTTTTATTGATGATTGCGAACTTGCAAACTTCTGTGATGATCCAATCTTCATGGAAATTCGTACGTAAAAAATTTATACATTAATAGTTTAGATCAGGGATTCCCAAACTAATTTGGGCAAGAGAGTCCTTTTCAAAAATGAACTGATACCTCAGACCCCCATAGCCAAATTACTTTAAAAATACCATCTCTAGTTTTCTCCTAATGATACAAAAATACAAAATACTTACAAATTGAAAAACTTTGCTGAGTATACTATTAATATTATTAAAATGTTAGTTATTCTTATAACAAGTTGGTATATGTATCACAACTTATACAGTATCTTGAAAGTTTTAAGTAAAAACGTGTTAATTAATAGGGGTTGGTTTTTAGACGTCGTCGACCCCAAAAATCAGTTTTTGCTAGACCCCTGGAAAACCCCTAGGGGTCGATATCGACCACTTTGGGAATCCCTGGTTTAGATACAAAGATTCAAAGAGTCTCCACGTGACCATAATATGGCCTTTATTTCGCGCAGAACGTCGTAGATCGAAAGCCGAAGCCAAAGTGGCCGCTCTCTGCCGGAGTCTGACTTCCCGTTAAGTCTTCAAATAAAAACAAAATCAATTTTCTTCTAGGTAATCGTGCGTCATCCTAAACCGCATTACTGCTTATATTAACATGATGACACAGAAAGTTGTAAAACGCAAACCTATTAAGAATAAAAAAAAATACATCAACGAAGATCGAAGACGATCATAATTTAGGCTTGTTGCAAAAAAAACGTCCCTAATTTTAATTAGGGACTTTTTTTTTTTAAGAAATTGGTTTGTACTCATGTGTATAATGATTACGTTCAAACAAGTTCAGCTAAAGAGCTATGCATACGAAGAGTCGTGTGGTCATAGTTCAGGGAGAACAACTAAGTGGTTTTAGTTTACATTTAAAATTACCGCTTTTAAAAATATCTTATTTTGTCCAGTTACCAATTAATTTGTTTCCTATAATAAATAATATATAATATTATAAATAAATAAAATGAGGGTAATGATTCAATAGTATAGCTTGTTTCTGAGCTATTTAGCGGAAATAAGTAATCTAACCTCTTGGTGCACTGGATCATACATTGTAATATTTATGTACTAGTACCTACTAACTTTGTCGAACCTGGACAAGGTTGGCACAGGACCGGGATGGATGGCGTACAAGAAGAGAGGGCTATACTCAGCAGTGGGCGATTATGGGCTGCAAATGATGATGATGATGATGATGATGATGATGATGATGATGGTACCTACAAATTATAAACTAGACCGAAACTTTGTAATTGCCTCAATTCTAAGTTGTGCTTAAGTCCGTCTCAATTTGCGCTCCATTATTAATTACCTATGCATCAATCTTTGCAATTTAAAATTGGACAAACCAGCTAGCAGCGCGCAAAAAAAGTAGGGCAAAACATTATAATTTTTTCCTGTCCACAACTGAGTATTTTTTTACCTACAAACATGATTACATATTATATACATATACTTTTATTTTAGGCCAATAAACCGAACAGGTTAATCATTTAGATTTCAGGCTAGCGGTCTACAATAATGTGTTATAAACAAAATAGTAAATAATTCTTGGAATAGTAAATAGTTTTGGCAACCTAGTTGGGCGACCGTATGGCTTCCAATCTGGGGGTCTTGGGTTCGAATCCCATGGCGCGCATATCTGTCTTTTGTAAGTTATGTGTGTATTGCTAATGACTTAAAACGCTGAAAGTAAACATCGTGATGAAACATACGAGAAATCTTCTAGATTGTGATGTCTATATACCAACCTGCACATGGACTACGACGTTACCCTTCTCATATTGAGAAGAGGCCCATGCCCAACAGTGGGACAGGTACTAGCCTGGTTCTCTTTGCTTAGTTTGGGGCCAGGTGGCGCTTTGTGAAATATCCTACGATATAATAATGTTATTGTAGCATGGTTTAAACCAGTGTTTCTTATTTTCAAATAGGTATGTAATAAGTAAAGAAATTAAAAATCCTTGACAACAATTACAGAGTACAAAATTTCGATTTGTACACACTTGACGATGAAAGAGATGCTCACATCCATTGGGTGTGTTCCCGCAGCCTCACTTGAGAGCCAATTCCATTCCAGGTGTGTCCATCTTCGACCAAACGGTCATTTAGCATTGGGTCAAATATCTAAACAAATATAAAAATCAATTAGAAAAGAGCTGATAATCTTCAACGGCAAACTGATTTTCTAGAATCATAGCTACGAACACTCTCGATCAAGCCATTCAAACTAAAAGAAAAACGATAATTGATTGACTCAGGCGTTCCTTTGTGGAAGTTCATTTTGAATATTTAAGAGATATACATATTATTTGCGAGTGAGCATTTGAAGAGTCAACACGTCTTGAGGATGCCTCATGCATAGACTTAGAAGCGATATAAAGATTTGTGGTTATTTTAATTAGTTATTTTTATTTTAGTTAGATTTTAAGTTTATGTTAGATTTTAGTTTTAATTTCAGATAGAAAATTAAAAATTGTCGTGATGTTAGATAAATATTTAAGCCTCGTCACTGTTGTAACCAAAACTACTTTTAATCAGAAATAAACTATCTCTTGAATACTCTATATCAAAATCGGTTCAACCTTTTGGGAGCTACAATGCCACAGACATATTCACAAAATTAAACCTATAACAGCGCTATGTTTTCGTCGGGGGTTAAAAATCCCTGAGCATAGACATTTCTTTCTTCATTAGAGAGAGTAGATAAGGCCCGAGCACACGGGTGGAATGATGACAAGCAACAGACGTTTCACCGACAGGTGTCTGGCCTTCGTCTTGTTTTGGCGATGTAGCCTCTGGCTATGTGGTTACACGTCAGGATATCCGTTCTCAGAGATCTCTTGCGTGCGTTTGCGTGGAAGTATTGAAATGGGGTAATTAAATCTAAGCGCTTTTTGTTTTGTTTATTTTTTGTGATCAAATCAGAAATGAATAGACGAACTAAAGTAACCGACATAACCCAGTGGATTAGCAAGTTGTAGTGGCAGTGGGCAGGGCACATAGCACGCAGAACTGATGGTTGATAAGGCTGCAAAGTTTTTAAGTGGAGACAACGGACCAGCAAGCACAGCGTAAGACGTCCGCCCACAAGGTGGACAGACGACCTCGTAAAGACCGCAGGAACACGCTGGATGCGAGCAGTTTCCAACCGGTTTTTATGGAAGTCAATAGAAGAAGCAGATGTCCAGCAGCAGACGTCCTACGGTTGAAGATTTTTTGTTTTACTTATGCGGGATTACTCACGTTTAATTATATCGGAAACTCCGACTATAATTTCGGCCACATCCGGTGGCCTTCATCATGGAGACAACGCGCGCGCGGACTCGTCTTGCTTCGCACTGATGTATCATAACCACGTCAGTTTCCATAGTAAAATGCATATACTACCTTGAACATTAAAAATTAATTTTCGCTATTATATTGACATTCAGTAAAGTGCATTAGTAATCTCGCTGCGTCGATACCATGCGCTCGTGCATTTAATGTCAGATAAATACGTACGTATAGATTGTAAAATAAAACCTGCACGTAATGAGGTTTTGAGTTTCTTCGCTCTTACAACAAGGACGTGCCATAAACTTCTTATCGGTTAGGCTCGTAACACAGCGGGACAAAGTAGCTCAACTTAGATTTTAATCCTTCGAGAACGACGAAGATGAGGATGAGGCCCTCCACATAGTACCATAAAGCCTGAAGCGGCCCCCGAGACCACAACGGCGCTTGAGCTCCGCCCGGTACCTACCTAACTGTGCTTATTCACATAATTATATCATATTTTAACTTTAACTAAAAAAAGAAACCACCTATAGTCAACACTATTATTACAAAAATAAATGGTGAAAAGGTTTTCTTAAAATTTCTCAAAATGTCCAAGATTTAAAAAAACTTATCAGAAACTTTACTTAATATCTAAAACTAAAATTTGATATGAACTTAAAAGTTAAAACAAACAGCAATACGATTGAGATCCTACATGTACTATTTTTTTTAAATTGTTACTAGTTTAATTTAAATCCTCTTCACTGCAGTAACTAAAACGACTGTTAAACGGAAATAAACTAAATTATATAACATGACCATTTAAAAAAAACATGTGCCAAAAAAATCTAAGGCCATCATCCACTTCGATTAACACACTTCACTTCTTTTTCGATTTTATCTTCTAAGTCTGCGTGCTTTATCTTCGACCACATCATCGCTTACCATCAGGCGAGTTGGTGGTCAAACGCGGACTTATACGAATTAAAAAAAAAAAAAAAAAAAAAATCCACTCGCAGGTAGCTCGGTGTCTTCCCGACCGAATAAAGGACCGCACGCAGAATACCTGATACTTGTCTAATAAATAAATACGGTAACAGTTATTTTTATAAATCGAGAGACGCGCAAGCTTTCTTGTACTTTGTCACTTTTCACTTGCGTCAGTATAATATTTCATTTTAATGATTATGAAAGTGAAATATTTCGCGGTTAATATAATAATGCTCCTAATTGATTGATGACTGTAATCATAAGGCACTTGAGAGTTTTTTTAATGTTAAAGTAATACAAATATTAATATTAATAATACCAATGTTACAAGTCAATTCCGTAATATCATAATGAGACGAACGAGACGCTCTCCTGATGGTAAGAGATAACGCCTGTTCATGATCATTGCAGCGATACACAAAACTTTCAGTAGCTCCCTTTAAATACCCTACCACCACAACTCACTTGATGTTAAGTGACGGTGTGGTCGAAGATGGTAAAGCACACCTAGCCTGGAATACAACTGGCTCTCAAGTGAGGCTCGAACACACCGTTAGATGCTTGGCGGCAGATTTTCAACTTGAGGGTGGTAACTAGCCAGACGAGTACTAAAAGTACCCTACCACCACGCTATGGTTTCCTCACGATGTTTTCCCTCACCGGCGGCTCAAGTTCATTGTTGGGGTTTGAACCGACCGCGCTAACCACTGAGCTATCATCGCTACAAAATTGATTATAATTGACTGATAAAAATTGTTGATGAAAATTACCAATGCCAGCGTTCTGGTCACCCGAAGCCTCCTCTAAACGTTTGGCCTCCTCTCTATATAGATCGTATAGTATTAGGTACTTGTACGTATGGTATTGTGACTATCATTATTGTAGAAGTAGAAATTAATATTAAACATCCGGCATTGTGTCGGCCTTAACACTTTCTTCGCGATATGTTTTTTTTGTAGCATGTTTTCATTATTTAGATAGTGAAACCACTGGATGTGCTTTAATCAGAGCCACTGAGCATGACATGTTATTTAGATGGAAAGATTGCGGTGTTAGCTTGTACTTAACATTAAAATTATGTTACAAGGGATTGATGTATGTTTTTTTTATTTATGGCTGACAGGCTAGATGTTTGAACACAGCTCACCTGATGTTAAGTGACGGTGTGGTCGAAGATGGTAAAGCACACCTAGCATGGAATGGAACTGGCTCTCAAGTGAGGCTGCCGGAACACACCGTTAGGTGCTTGGCGGCAGATTTTAAACTTGAGGGTGGTAGCTAGCTAACCGATTACTAGAAAGTACCCTACCACCACGCTATGGTTTCCTCACGATGTTTTCCTTCACCGTCAGCTCAAGCTCATTGTTGGGGTTTGAACCCACGCCCTTCGGCATGTGAACCGACCACGCTAACCACTGAGCTATCATCGCTACAAAACTCAAAAATCGCTATTGTGTTTTTTTTGCCTACAAATAGTTCCAGTTGTTTAAAAAATAACATCTCACACATTTAAAAAAATGGGCTCAACATTTAGGAAACTATTGACAGCGGCCTTATAGATTAGTTTATGTTATTTTAATTTATTTATTAGTTCCCCTAAAAAACTTATATGTTAGGATGTAATGTGTAGATAGTTTTCTTATGTAAATAAAAAGTTTTATACAGACAGGTAATTATTGCTTAAAATAATCTATCAAATTCTTTCTAACATGAAATATCATACGTGGAACCGAGGCAAAAATATAATTAAATAATAAACATAAATTCATAAACAAAACCTCTATCTCTATATCACTGTCACTATCACTACATATTATAAAACAAAGTCGTCCGCAGCGTCTGTCTGTCTGTTCGCGATAAACTTAAAAACTACTGAACG
This sequence comes from Biston stratarius, assembly GCA_950106695.1. Taxonomy (NCBI): domain Eukaryota; kingdom Metazoa; phylum Arthropoda; class Insecta; order Lepidoptera; family Geometridae; genus Biston; species Biston stratarius. Next base: position 13,281,132 of record OX467110.1, on the reverse strand, counting down.
AAAAATAGTGTGACTTTCACTAATAGATAGAGTGATTCATGAGGAAGGTTTAGGTATATAATTTGTCAAGGTTTTGTGTTGAAATAATGTAACTATCGAGTGGTGTTGGAGTACGATTCGAAAGCAGGAATGATAATAATGGGTAATGGTTTGAATTGGAGAAAGTAAATTTATACTCGTCTTAAAAAGGGTTGCCTCAATGCGGTGATTGGGGCAACCTCACCTACCTACCTGTTTATACACGTTCATTAATATGCAAGCACCTTAATTAATAATACAATACACTTAAATGACAACCTGATGGCTCATTCCCACCCAGAACAAATATTTTGTGTTAGAAACAAATGTTGGTTCTGTGTCTGTATGTTCTGTATGTATTATAAGATTACTTGGTGGTAGATGTGCTAAGCAGGAGGTCGTTTAGATAGGTACCACCGCAGTACTAGATATTCTGCCGCCAAGCAGTAGTGTTTAAACATTACTGTGTTCCGGTTTTAACTGCAGATAGCTAAATTAAAGGGCTGTTTAGACTAACCATCGAAAGTCTTAAAGTAATGATCGCCAAGGCATTATTTTGCTACTCATAGTCTGTATATCGATGCAATGGTCATGGACAGGCGTTATCTCTTACCATCCGGAGAGCGTTTCGTCCGTCTCATTAAAACACAAAAAAAGAAGCTAATTATTACAGTTAATTAATTTTACTAAAACAATAAATATTAAAATAAACCTAACCCTACAGTACCGTCGACGGCTGGATCCTCACAATGCGCGCCGTGTCAATGGCCTTTTGGATCTGACTCTTGACTCAACCGTCTAGAGAGAGTCTCTTAAGATGTTGGTAGAGACTTTTCGCTATAATACCATTTATAGCGGGACAATGATCGTAGAATCAACATCCCACATGGCGGTTATCTCGTGAGCCAAGTCAAGTTACTAGCTGAGCTTGTCCTTTAGCGTCACGAGATTCTTGTCATGTGGGATGGTGATGTCGACGAGCACTGCCCGGCGTTGGGCCCGGCGACAATAGTCCTTTCCGTCATGATAGTCCCAAGCACGACCATTTTCGAGAACTGGCACTGGTTCGTACTTATATACTAATTATTTTTATTATTTGAAGTCTATTAGAAAGGTTAGTCAGCTGAATAAGTCACTGTTTATTCAGCTGACTAACCTTTAAGCCTAGCATATCTTAGAACACGTAACAGTTGTAAAATTTTATGGCGACAGATTATCTGACACTGCGGTGGAACCTACCTAGACAACCTCCTGTTAAGGAGATCTACCACCTACCTACCTATTACTACGTCAGTTTAATTTTTCTTGTGTGTAATCGTTGGTGTTGACAACAAAGAAATGATCAATTAATCAAGCAACAATACAAAGCAATTAAAACATGAACAAAAAAAAACCTACAATTTACATTCTAACATATAAACTACTGGTCTAGAGGAACTAATAAATTAAAATAAAATAAACTAATCTAAAAGGCCGCTACCAATGGGAAGAGTTCCCAAAACGCTGGCCCCATTGCCGCGTTGTATAGCAATACTCACACGTTGGGCAAAATAAAGGCCAGGGTTTTGTTCACATGTGGCGCCGACTAGACGAGATGATAATAAGTCTAGTTAATTGATTGTGTCTCTGAACAATATACTGTGAAATACATAGCATAAGCACATGTCAGTCAAAGTCAGGAACTAGCGCGGAACCGGTTGGCGGATCGGTCGCTCAACCGGTCGCATAAAGAACTGGCCCTCGCGATGTCCTGATCCGGAGTAAGTGGACCAGGAGGTGAACCGCCTCAGTTCGCTGGAACTGGCGCTAGTCACATAAGTACGTGCTCATTACAGTCCGACAAATTACATTCTTGTAATATTATATTTTGTTTTTATTGCGTTTGACCGCATCCTGCTTCATATCGCAAGTATAGAGCTATCATAAGAGCAACTCATATTTTTTCTGAATAACAATTGGATTATGTTGCTAGATTATGCGGGAAGAATAAGTAGCAAACATATACACACACTGCGCCCTGCTGTATCTCTCGCGTTTTCCGAAATAAAAAAGCTATATGTTAATCTATAGTATACGCTATCTTAGTTCCAAATTCAGTTCAGCCGTTCCAGCGACAAGAATTAACATATATACAGACAGACTCTCGCTTTTATATTTATAAATAGATAGTTGTATGTATATTGTTTGCACCAACGTACATTTAACATTCAACAATAGCCTTAACGCTTAGAGCGATCTCTTCTAGAAAACTTCGTTATGGAGAGGTACTCGCTGAGGACTTAAACGGACCTGGAGTGCCATCAAATGAAAAGACAGGTAATATTTACATAAAACATGTACCATATACCATATACGTAAATACTTTCTTTATAACAATGCAAACGAATACATAAATAATCTCTAAATAGTACAAAACAAAATCGCTTCTTCCAAAGCAAGCAACGAATGTTGACATGTTTTTTTTTTTCATTTAGATAATTTTGTAACAATGATAGCTCAGTGGTTAGCGCGGTCGGTTCGTATGCCGAAGGGCGTGAAGGAAAACTTCGTGAGGAAACCATAGCATGGTGGTAGGGTACTTTCTAGTAATCGACTAACTAGCTACCACTCTCAAGTTGAAAATCTGTCGCCAAGCATCTAACGGTGCGTTCCGGCAGCCTCACTTGAGAGCTAGTTTCATTCCAGGCTAGGTGTGCTTTACAATCTTCGACCACACCGTCACTTAATATCAGGTGAACTGTGGTCAAACACCTAGCCAGTCAACAAAAAAAAAAGCTATTATTATTTAGATTTACAGGGCTATTGTGACTAACCATCTAGTCTAAAAGTAATGAGAGCCAAGGCAGCGATGCCCTGGACTTTGTTTTACTACTCAAAGTTCTGTGTATTGCTGCAATGGTCATGGACAGGCGTTATCTCTTAACATCAGGAGAGCGTCTCGTTCGTCTCATAACTGTTACATAAAAAAATAAAAAATAAATATTTTTACTTGGTGGTAGATCTCCGCGATCTCTACCTAAACGATATCCTTACCAGGAGGTCGTGTAGGTAGGTAACAGTAACGACATCTTCTGCCGCCAAGGTTGAAGGATTACAAATACAATACAACATAATTTAAAAAAAAAAACGACATAAAACAAATAAATTTACTTTCATAGGCTCCCGAACTTGTCAAACACTGTCCCAGTGGTTTCTCCTATTACATGATACATAATTATTATGTCTAACAAATCAATAGTGAGCAACGAGTTGAATTAATGAATTTCTAATTTATATTAATTTGGCAAAAAGTAATTTTATTAAAGAAAAAAAAAGTCTAGGATAATTCTACTTGTAGTTCGTATAGTGTGCGCGTGTGTGTATCGGTGTGTGTATGTAAGGATGTGTGTGTGTTAGTGTGCGTGCATAAGTGGGTGTCTGTATATGCTCATCTTTTTGTAAGTAAATAAAAGTGTAGCGATACTCAAGTTATAAATAGTACCTGGTTGACCGAGCATTTCTCGGCTGAAAACATGGATAAAACGACGTTTTCTGAAAATGAAACCTAGCTAGATCGATTTTTCGCCCCCGAAACCCCCTGGATACAAAATTTCATGAAAATCGTTGGAGCTGTTTCCGAGATTCAGAATATATATACATACACAAGAATTGCTCGTTTAAAGATATAGATAGATAAGCTTTTGAGTCAACTTTTGAATAAGTAGAGAAATTCAATGTTTGTAATCTAAGCACTAGAATAATAGCACTCGAGTGACGCCAGGACGGGTCATTACATATAGACATTAAAAGTCTATTAGATATAGATCTTCTTAAGTTGCTAGAAAAACAAAAGTTTAACTTACAAACTGCAAACAAGTATTTTCGTGAAAAGAAGTACAATATTTATAAAGGTGAATAGAGTGATTTAGCTCCGAAGCTTATTTTATTTAGCTTATTTTCTCGCCCCTACTTTGATCTATGAGAAGAAAAAGCTTCCCGTGTACGAAGAAAAACGTTAACACAAAAATAAACCTAATTAGTAAGTAACAAGCGAGTCTCGGAAAAACATTTCAGTAAACGAACATCGACACACCTTCCAGAATATTCTGGACTCGGAAATAATGACAAAATACGAAATCAAATACCCTCATCCCCAGCTTTTCACTGGTTACATAGATGTGTGCATAGTTACTATTGCCATGGAATAAAGTGAAATGGAATGGTATGAAAAATATTTTGTGATGACCGTAAATATTTGTGGATTTTGTAGCGAAAATAGCTCAGTGGTTAGCGCGGTCGGTTCACACGCCGAAGGGAGGGGTTCAAACCCTAACAATGAGCTTGAGCAGCCCGTGAAGGAAAACACCGTGAGCAAACCATAATCATAGTAATCTCTTAAACATTCAAAATGAACTATCACAAGGTAACGCTTGAATCAATCAAAACTTGTAGTTTGTCAACCAGATAGAATTATTTTTTGTATAAAATACACTAGCTGCGCTCCGCGGTTTTAACCGCGTGGTGATGGATGATGATGATGATGAAAGTATCCTATGTTTTATTTCAGGGCCTAAACTATCTACATGCAAAATTTCATCCAGATCCGTACAGCCATTCTGGCGTGATTGAGCAACAAACATTCATCCATCCATCCATCCATCTATCCAAACTTTCACATTTATAATATTAGTGGGACTTAGAACACTCAGACAGAACAAACACCACCAAATCATTCACAAAACTACTACTTGGTGGTAGATCTCCTTAGCAGGAGGTTGTTTAGGTATGTACCACCGCGGTACCAGATATTCTACCGCCAAGCAGTAGTGTGCAAACAACTGTGCTCCGGTTTGAAGGGTACTGCAGCTAGCGAAATTACAGGGTTGTCGAGACTGACTATCGAAAATCTCAAAGTAATGAGCGCCAAAGCAGCGACACTCTGGACTTTGTTTTGCAACTAAAAGTTCTGTGTATCGCTGCAATGGTCATGGACATGCGTTGTCTCTTACCATCAGGAGAGCGTATCGTTCGTTTCATTATTTTTACATAAATAAATATAAATCTGGGTGGGAATCGAAGTCACGCGCCATAGCTTATGAAGCAGAACTACCAGATGAACTAACAGGGCCGTCAGTGTAAATAATTTTGATAATATGGATACTCCATTAACTTCGTTGCTTCTGGCATACTCACGGGAAACGCAAATAAACGCAATGAATTAACGATCTGAAGGAATCTTCCCATAATTGTTTATTTTGTCTCAGAATTGCTAATTGGGTAGGAGTATATTTACATATATTACGTAAAACGTAAATATGTAAATAAACATGCATGTATGTTTTGTAGCGTTGATAGCTCAGTGGTTAGAGCAGTCGGTTCACACGTCGAAGGGCGTGGGTTCAAACCCCAACAATGAGTTTGCGCTGCCGGCAAAGGAGAACATTGTTAGGAAACCATGGCATGGTGTGAGGGTATTTTTTAGTACTCAGCTGGCTAGCTACCACCCTCAAGTTAAAAATCTGCCGCCAAGCATCTAACGGTGTGTTCCGGCTGCCTCATTTGAGAGCCAGTTCCATTTCAGGCTAGGTGTGTTTACCATCTTCGACTACACCGTCACTTAACATCAGGTGAGCACCTAGCTTGTCAACCATTAAAGAAAAAAAAAGCTAATATACTTGTACATTATATTATTTATGTTTCTATAGTTTAATAGCTAAGTGAGTAGGTAAGTGTCAATTTTGTATAAATAAAAGCAATAAGAGTAACTTAAACAATGTATAGTCTTATAGATTAGGTAATTTTTTATTTATATTTATGTTCCCGACCAAACCTGATTTTAGGATAAAGTAGTTTTACCTAGGCTTTATTAGTTCTTTCTATAGGCGATAGGACAAACTAGTTTATCCTAGGCCAAACTAGTTTATCCTAAGCCCGATAGGACAGACTAGTTTCACTTAGGATAAACTAGTATGGCCTAATCTGAACTAATTTTGTCAGAGCAACATCCTGCAAATGCAAATAAGAAAGTCAACAATTTATTAAAAACATTTAATATTAAATATTAAATTCGTTAATTAATAACACATGATTATTTTATTTCTTATTCCATTATTTTATTTAGTTTAACTTGCTATTCCTGTACTATAATGACTGCGCAAAATTAGTTTAGGATAGGCTGTACCAGTTTATTTCGTTTTCCCAAACTTCTTTTGTCTACTGCCCATTTTGAGAATAAATTATTTTTTAGCGCCCCCATTTTTTTACCTACGTCTAAGAGGCCTCCTAGCTAAATGAAATTACAAATCACCCTCCAAGCCTCTACACAACGCCCCTTATTTTTTTCTGGGTCTCTTACGGCCCCACTTTAGGCCTGCAGCGCCCACAAGGGGGCGTTATCGTTATAATCAATATTAAGACTTTTTCGCTCCTAAAGCTATAAACTAGAGAACGTTACTCACAAAACCTCTCTATCAACTATACACTCCTATAAAACAAATATCTATAGACCTATAGCCATAAATAGCACCTAACTAAACCCTAAAACCAGCTATCCAATCAGAGATAACTGCTAACCGGCCACTCCGGCTGGTTTGTCTACGATAGGGTTACCAAACTCATTTTAAAAATTGCCCTTTATTTTACTCGTTTGAGAGTATAGAATTTCTGTTCTGGACGGGTGTCACAGACTGGATACAATACAGATAGCTCATTCACGATTTTATTATACTTTTTATGATTTTATTAGATTTTACTTGGTGGTAGATTTCCTTAGCAGGAGGTCGTCTAAGTAGGTACCACCGCAGTACCAGATATTCTGCCGCCAAGCAGTAGTGTGTAAACATTACTGTGTTCCGGTTTGAAGGGTACTGCAGCTAGCGAAATTACAGGGCTATTGAGACTAACCATCTAGTCTCAAAGTAATGAGCGCTAAGACAGCGATGCCCTGGACTTTGTTTTACTACTCAAAGTTCTGTGTATCGCTGCAATGGGCATAGACAGGCGTTATCTCTTAACATCAGGTCTAGTTCTTCTCATTACTGTTACATTGAAAGTTTGTGTGTGAGTATGTCTTACTTACACTATTGCTTTACAAGCTTGTGTAATGGATTTGAGTAAAATTTAGAAGGACGATAACTTAAAACGATTTACTTGGTGGTAGAGTTACGGAGGTCGTACCACAGCAGTAAAAGATATTCTGCTGCCAAGCAGTAGTGTGTAAATATTATTGTGTACCGATTTGAAGAGTACAGCGAAATTACAGGATTATTAAGATTAACCATCGAATGTCTTAGAGTAATGAGCGCCAAAGCAGCGATGCCCTGGACTATGTCATTGTTTTGCTACTCAAAGTTCTGTATATTGCTGCAACGATCATGGATATACGTTATCTCTTAACATCAGGAGAGCGTCTCGTTAGCCTAATCATTTTTACATTTAAAAAACCTAAAGGTGTTCGATTGTGTTGACATTGGAGCAGATTTACTTGCACACATTCAGTGATATCAATATCAGATTGATCAATTGTTCAATTGAACAATCAACCAGAGTGTTCAATTAACCTTGTTGTCATAAAGGGATAAGCATACATACAGTTCATATTTATTGAAGTTAAAATACGGTATACCTACTTATAAGTTGTCGTTCTGTATCTATTCTTTAAAAACGTGGTAACATAAAGCTTGAAAACTCAATTTCAGTAAGGTTAATAAACATAGAACACGACTTTAAATAAGCAAACAACTCCATAACAACAAAATCTACTTATTCTATCAGACAAGCTTTCAAGCAATAACAGCAACCTAACAAGCATAAAGATAAATTACATGAAAATATTCTAGTAAAAACTTATTCCATCGTTATTTAATATTATTGGGAATAAAATATTACGACAAGAAATGTGTTACTAATTGACTGCCCTTTAATTTTTAGTTGTTCTCTGCCTTGACTCCTTGAAAAAATATTTATTGATATAAAAACGGTAAATCAGTGACATTCATGTCACAAAATTATACATTAATTAGAGAGAAAATCAAATAAGATGTCAAATTAAAAGTACAATGTCAAATTCAAATACCATGTCAAATTCAAATACCATGTCAAATACAAATACCATGTCAAACTCAAATATAATATCAAATTCAAATACCAAGTCAAACTCAAATACAATGTAAAATTTAAACACAATTTCTAATTAATTAGAACGTCTTTTACTAAGCGAAGAATTGCAAAAACAATGTTTTCGTAAATGTACTGTGACGGTAACGTTAATATCTTAAAATCCTTAAATCGGTTTACTTGGTGGATGGTCTCCTTACCAGGAGGTCATCTAGGCAGGTATTGACAAAGCCTACTATAAGGTGGCTCATTACGTGGATGACAGGAATATATACATGGTGTAGCTTCTCTCTGCACTTGCATCCCCCTGGCTAAGTGACAATTGTAGTAAGCATAATGTATTAATATCTATAACTGTAAACTGTATAAACTGTAACCTAATATGAAAAGAACGAACCACAAAAAAAAATGCATTTTTTTTTTCTCAGTTGAAGTGTAATTACGAGCCGGTAGATTCAAAAATGTAAGTTGACATTCATAAGTACCTTACCAGGGCCTAAACTGAATAAATGACTTTTTGATTTTGATTTTGAAACTTTGCTTTTTCGAATTTTCTGTTTATATTCAGTAACCTGACACGAGAAACCTAACGACACCTCCAGTCGAGTCGGTTCACAGTAGCGTCCCTAGAGACGACCGACACCGGTGTTGCACTTATCTCGTTATGTGGTTAAGGAAAATGTGAGTCGAGTTGCGTCGTGTGAGAGAGTTGACATGAAACATTTATCACGTAAGTAAAGTCTTTTTTGTAGATGAGGTTACTTGCGTACTCTGTCGCGTCAGTGCATTTGTACAAAATTATTTATGTACTAGCGACCCGCCCCGGCTTCACACGGGTACCGTGTGACTTATGTGGTGAATATGCATGTACTATACATATAAACTTTCCTCTTGAATCACTCTGTCTATTGATGAAAACCGCATTAAAATCCGTTGCGTAGTTTAAAAGATCTAAGCGTACAGACGGCGGGAAGCGACTTTGTTTTATACTATGTAGAGATTTCTCGACTGCCCAAAAGATACCTTGTTTTAAGACTAATGATTATTTAAAGGAGATTATGGAATTGCTAGTAAGTAATTATATTTTTTTTATCGAAATTTAATCAAATTGACATTTTTATATATATTTTTTTATATATTTTTCTTTGCCGTGGTGGTGTCGGCGTAAAAATAGTACCCCACCCTTTCTACCCGTGGTTGCCGTAAGAGTCGTCTAAGGGATGTAATCCGGAAGATGGGCAGCAGCGTCTTCCTTGAACAATCACACCTAACTGCGCTCGCTAACCCGCTTGCCAAGCGTGGCGAGTATTGGCAAAACCCCCCCAGGAGGAGGCCTATGTCCAGCAGTGGACGTCCTATGGCTGATGATGATATATTTTTTTGGTTGACTAGCTTGGTGTTTGACCACAGCTCACCTGATGTTAAGTGACAGTGTAGATGGTAAAGCACAAAAAAGCTCTAGCTTGGAATGGAATTGGCTCTCAAGTGAGGCTGTTGCAACACGCCCTTTACCTTAAGAGTGTAATGCAATGTTTTCTGTTAGTCCTTAATTTAATAAATAAATAAATGATCGTATGAGCTTTTATATTGCCTCAAAACTTTTAAATTCCTGAACAGATTTGTATGTATGGGGTATTGCTAGAATCCTTAGAGACAAAGGCTCTAATTATTAAAAAAAAAAATGGGTACGTTCGTGTATTTTTAATTTTCTTAATTATACGCGTGTTTAAACCACTTTCACTTACTCTGCGGAGTTGAAATTTGACTCGTTGGTTAAATTCCGATGACAAAGCATTCTTTTATTGGTTAAAATGACCTGATTCTACACCCAGATTCCAAATGAAGGAACTCCTCAACGGTCAACAGTATAGACTCAAAGTTTTATAAAAGCCTATTAAAAATGTTTCGTGCATTCATTTTATGGTTTCTAGGTATTTGAGAACAGCTCGAAGACAAACAAACCTAGCTTGGGATGAGAAACACGTTAAAATTTCATGTTAACTAAGACTCGTTTGTAAAGTTATAAAAAACCACTTATGTTGTTGATTTTAAATTAATTAAAATAGATAGATAACTCTTTATTGTTTACACCGAAAACACAGAACAGAAAACATGAACATAAAACATATATCACATTTAAATGAAGTGCAACAATCAACGGACTAAGGAGGATTTTTTTTTTGTTTTTTATGGCTGACAGGCTATGTTTTTGACCTCAGCTCACCTGATGTTAAGTGACGGTGTGGTCGAAGATGGGAAAGCACACCTAGCTTGGAATGGAACTGGCTCTCAAGTGAGGCTGCCGGAACACACCGTTAGATGCTTGGCGGCAGATTTTAAACTTGAGGGTGGTAGCTAGCCATCCGAGTACTAGAAAGTACCCTACCACCAAGCTATGGTTTCCTCACGATGTTTTCCTTCACCGGCAGCTCAAGCTTATTGTTGGGGTTTGAACCCACGCCCTTCGGCATGCGAACCTACTGTGCTAACTTATGAGCCATCATCGCTAAAAAAAAAAATATAGAAGGACATTTCCACAGAGCGCCATCTAGCCCCAAACTAAACATTATTTGTTTTATGGGAACCAGATCTCAAACAAAATGTGGAAAATTTTACTATTAATCGCGATTAACATCGTTTTTAAACTGTAAAAGTAATAAAAATGTTTTTGTTAATAAAATGAATATTAATGGGAGAAAACTTGATGGAACATTTGATATTGCTCTTTATTTTGTATAACAAAATATTTCATATTTATAAAACATCCTAGAATAACCATGACAACTTTTAAAGATAATAAAAAGTAGTATTATAGTGCATGTGAATGTGTTAGTGTATTGTGTAGTTGTTTGTAGTAGTATTTGTAAAAGTAATCGGTCTCCGTACCACGGCTCCACCACAGGTCCAGTGCGATTTGACGAATGCATACTCAAAAGCCATAAAATTTCTTAAGAAAGGATCATGCACAGTTTCACACGATTGAATATAATTTTATAGCAAGTTTAATTATACTAGAAAACCAATCTGTAGATACTTATTTGATCTTAGTTATATTCCTCTCTTATTAAACTTGAGTACATTTGAACAAAAAATTTAGAATTGCTGGCAATTCCCATGAGAGTATAACCGTAAGTTAAATTACCATTCCGTGGCATCATAATGATTATAGCGCAAAATGGATGTCGATTTGTCTTTTTATTATGGTCATCAGAAAACACAAGAAGAATGACTATATAGAGTATATAGTAGGAGATTAGGCAAGACAAAAGTACCTTCTCCTAGAAGAAGACATTTCAAGGGTAGTGGAAAATTTATTATGCGTCGAATGTCATGATGCAGCGATGCCCTGGACTTTGTTTTCTTATATATTTGTAAAATTGCATAGACAGGCATATTGCGAGCTATCTAGCTTCACTATTCACATCATCAGCCATAGGACGTCCACTGCTGGACATAGGCCTCCTCCTGGGTGGGTTTTGCCAATACTCGCCACGCTTGGCAGGCGGGTTGGTGAGCGCAGTTAGGTGTGATTCTTCAAGGAAGACGCTGCTGTCCATCTTCCGGATGACATCCCTTAGCCGACTCTTACGTCAACCACAGGTATAGAGAGGGTGGGGTAATATTCTTACGCCGGCACCACTACGGCAAGCACCACTATTGCGAGCACAAAAACATCTTAATATAAATATAAATCTTCTGTACGGGTGTTTGTTACTTCTTCTAAAAGGCTGGACCGATTTTGATGAAATTTTGTATGAATATTTCAATGGGTTCCTGGATGGCGTGGAAATACAATTGGACTCGGTAAGTGGCGCTGCTATCGGTACATCTGTTGACTGTTAGGCGATACGAAGTTCGCCGGGTCAGCTAGTCTTATATAAAAAAACTACTCTTATACAAAAAAATGTAGCGGGACCACACCGCTACATTTTTTTGTAATAAAAGATAGTTCTATATGTTAATCCAGGATGTCAGCTACTTCCATACCAAATTACATCAAAACGGGTGGACCGTTTGAGCGTGAAGAAATAACAAACATACAAACCCACTTACACACTCAAAAACTTTCGCCTTTATAATATTGGTGTGATAAATGTGTTAACATGAAAACGTTTTTAGCTCTCCAACATACATACAAAAAAAAAAATATACAGTTGAATTGAGAACCTCCTCCTTTTTTGAAGTCGGGTTAAAAATCTGAAATGGAAGTATGTACCTATGTGGAACGGTTCTTGAGAGCTAAAAAATAAAATAAAATTAAAGTTCATAAAAAAGGTACTCCTAAAACCAGATGTCTCAAGTCTGCGAACATGTTCTTAACAGAGTGGTTTTATTCCACCACAGAACAATTGGGGTCGGACCTTGAATCATCTGTTTTTCACTTTCACTGCGCAGTTAGATACGAGTTGCAAGCTACTTGATAAAATTATTAACAAAACTTGCTCTGCGGTGTTACCCACTAAATTTTATTGGGATATAAAGTAGCTTATGTGTTAATCCAGGGTGTCAGCTTTTTTACGTAAAAGTAATGAGACATATCAGACACACACACACACATCACATCATCGGCCATAGGATGTCCACTGCTGGAGATAAGCCTCCTCCTGGGGGGGTTTTGCCAATACTCGCCACGCTTGGCAGGCGGGTTGGCGAGCGCAGTTAGGTGTGATTGTTCAAGGAAGACGCTGCTGCCCATTTTCCGGAATACATCCCTTAGCCGACTCTTACGGCAACCATGGGTAGAGAGGGTGGGGTACTATTCTTACGCCGGCACTATCACGGCAAACAGACATCGGCAAACAGAAAGAAATATATCAGACAAGTGTGGTCAAACGCGAACCTAATTAGAAGTTAAAAAAAATTATTCTTTATTGTTTTTTATAGCGATGATAGCTCGTTGGTTAGCGCGGTCGGTTCACACGCCGTAGTTCGTGGGTTCAAACCCCAACAATGAGCTCGAGTTGCCGGTGAAGGAAAACACCAAGAAAACATAGCAAGGTGGTAGGGTACTGTCTAGTTACCACCCTCAAGTTGAAAATCTGTCGCCAAGCATCCTAACAGTGTGTTCCGATAGCCTCAATTGAGAGTCAGTTCCATTCCAGGTTCGGTGTTTTTACCATCTCAACATCAGGCGAGCTGTAGTCAAATACCTATTAACCATTTAAAAAAAAATATATAGTACATTAAGGATATGTATAAAAAACAACTTCCATTTACTCCCTCCAGGGGCGTTGTCCTACAATCGATATATTTTTTTATCGTAGTACCTACATAAACTTCGTATATTGATATCCTAGACCATGTATAGGTACCCTTAATTTCCCGAAACACCTTTTATAAGTAAGCAAGCATAAGTTAAGCTGTATAAGTTGATTATCTCGGTCACATATTAAAAAAACTGCCCTGTAAGAAAACATAAATGAAAAAACGCCCAAGTGTGAGTCGGACTCGCGCACGAAGGGTTCCGTACCATTATCTATAAAAACGGCAAAAAATCACTTTTGTTGTATGGGAGCCCCCTTAAATATTTATTATATTCTGTTTTTTAGTACTTGTTGTTATAGCGGCAACAGAAATACATCTGTGAAAATGTCAACTGTCTAACTATCACGGTTCATGAGATACAGCCTGGTGACAGACGGACAGACAAACGGACGGACAGCGGAGTCTTAGTAATAGGGTCTCGTTTTATCCTTTGGGTACAGAACCCTAAAGACTAGGCAAAAACTAGAGATCGGTCGAGAAACACCAGTATCGACACGTGCGCTTTTCGTTAGTTTGACGTTAGGGCTGGTGAACGTGGTACTTTCAACGTGATTTTACTTTTGATTTTATTTTACTTTTATTTTTCTTTTTTCTTGTGTATAAACCTTAATTCACAGAAACAACGTTACCTACCAACTAATTATTTGTTAATATTAGACAAGTAATGTTACAAAATTGCTATTATTAAATGTCTTGATTTTGTAAAAGTAAGCCCGTTAAAGTAAAATATTAAAAGTAATAAGTTAAAAAAATCTAAAAAATAACCGTCACATTTTACGTAATTTAAAAAAAATCTTTCTCGTTTACGTCAGAGTAGTGCATGAGTTTTCCCGCTTGCACGAATAACTTTTTATAAGATTGCGCTTACACATAAATAGATTGTTCGTCTATATTCCTAAGCTAGATGCTTTTTTTTTTCTGGGAGGATTATCTTCCTTTATTTTTTTTAATTCCTTGAATTATTAAATTTCTTGTATTTTTCCCAACCATATTTGATTTTATCTATCCTGTCCATCCAACGATTGCCTGGCATAAATCGCTTTAGGTGATAATGCCGCCGCTATACTGCTACTAACGTGTGATTGAATTTAGCTTATCCAAGATATAAATGAATATGTAGAACAGCTAACTCTGAGGTTATAGTGCGAGCTCTAAAATACGACAAGTTCGATTTATTCTTAATATATTGCTTCGCCCTTTTAAAGTTTCTCACTCATTTTTTGAGATAAAAAGTATCTTATGTGGTGTAAAAATAGTTTATACGTTAATCCAAGCTATAAGATATTTCAATTCCAAAAAATTTACCAAATCTGTTAAGCCCAACATGAATTAGCAACACACACCCTTACATACAAACAAACAAACTTTCTCTGTAACAAGTAATTTTAATTTTAAGGTGTTTGCATTCTTCCTTTCTAGTTCGATTTTCTCATAGAAAGTAAAATAGCTAAGTTGATGACCCTGCGGATAGATGAACAGTTTGCACAATCTAAGCGCGCCGGCCGCCAGCCGCGCGTTGCCCCGTCCATCATCCGACAAACCGACCAACAAAAACTGCTGACCGGCGATCCGCTGATTGCCTTTAAAAGGCCTCTACACAGGCCACATTTAACCCGCCTGCCCAGCGGCGATATTTTCCAAATTTAGCTTTTTATTTGTAATTTTTTCTGAACTAAGTTTAGTTTTGAAAAACATCTCATCTCATTTCTCAAAATTTACAACATATTCTTTTTAAAAGTTGAAACGTAATTTAGAACGATTTACATCTATTATGTAGCGATGATAGCAGGTTCACAGGCTTAAAGCCATGGGTTCAAACCTCGACGATGAGCTTGAGCTGCCGGTAGAGGAAAACATTGTGAGGAAACCGGTAACCGGAAGGTGGTGGGGTACTTTATAGTATTTGATTGAAAATCCGTCTCCAAGCACCTAGTGGTGTGATCCGGCAGCCTTACTTCCGAGCCAGTTCCATCGTAGGCTAAGTTTGTTTACCATCTTCGACCACACCGTCACTTAACACCAGTTGAGCTGTGGTCAAACACTAAGCTAATCATAAGATAAAATAAAAAATAAATTGTCTCTTCAGCTAAGCGCTCATGATTTAACGGCTTTGGTGTATGGAAGCCCTTAGTTGAATGAATCAAACGTGGGTTATATGTATGTTTAAAACTTCTATAAGACACTTGGCTTATGAAAAGGATGATTGTCGTAAGCGGGACTCGCCAACATCGATGTAAAACTATTCATATAGAATGTTTTTTGCAAAGGTTTGCCATTGATGCACGATGATGGTCATATTTTTTGTCAATACATCTATCATCCGATGATAAATCGATAACCTTAATAAATAATTTATTCACATTTTTACCTTCCATTTCTGTGTCGATTACCCGACTCCCAAGGAAGGGTTATGTTTTTCGCGCGTCGTATCTTGTATGTATGTCAATTTCTTTATTAATTCGTATCTTCCAAATGGTCGAATGCCAAATTGTCAATTTGCTTTCGGCATATTTCAAAACCGCAAGTGTTTATAAACGGACTACGCCGTTTGTAATAAGCTAAATCATACAAATCGCCTGCGACATATATTGTTAAAGTATTATTGTTATCAAAACAGCGAGAAAATCTATTTTACAACAAAAGTTTAAACTTTTATAATACCGTTTTCATATACCAGTTTTACGCAAACATTACTCTCGATTTCATCTTACAGCATTTTCCATTTTGACGGAATGTCTAACACGATATCTACATGTATATAAATGTTTTGCAACGGATACAAAGCGGTTTGCAAGCGAAAATGGGAGCGACTCTAGTTGAGAGTAGGTACCCGCTTGAATTCTTTATAATTTTTTTTAAAAGGAATCTTTGCAGCGTCAACAACTGGGTGTCTTGCGTAAGGTTAGGCGATATTTCACACTGGGGCAGCTGCTTGCGTTGTATCAAGCACAAGTCCGGTCGTGTGTGGAATATTGCTGCCACCAAAGCGTCACCCGTACATGGTGGACGTTCCCCATGTGCGCACTAAGCGCTTCGAATCCACATTCTTTATTCGCACAGCGAAGATGTGGAACTCTTTGCCGGAGTCTGTGTTTCCAGAAAAATAACAATATGAGTTAAAAAAACCTTTGGGACGGTTCTGCCAAGTACTAACTTCAAGCTCTTGATTCGGTAGAGCGGCGAGCTGTTCGACTTATTGGTGATGAGAAGTTGGTAGAAAAAAACTTTTAAGCCTTGAATACCGCCGGAAGGTAGCAAGTCTGTCAATTTTCTACAGGATTCATTTCGGAGAATGTGCTACTGAGCTGTACGACCTTATACTTCCATCCCCTTTTTACTACAGGACAAGTAGAAAGACGGCCCACTACCACCCATACATAGTGGAATTTCTTTGGGTACGTACCAAACGTTTTGACTCTACGTTTCTCATCCGTACGGCCAAGGAATGGAACAAGCTGCCGGCTTCCTTGTTTCCTGAGAGATATAATCTAGATCTTTTCAAGGCCAGAGCGAATAGTCATCTTCTAATTCTGCGTGCTTTATCTTTGAGCACATCATCGCTTACCATCAGGCGAGATGGTGGTCAAATGCGGAATTATACGAATTAAAAAAAAAAGCTCTAACATTCTTCTGCATTAGAAACGCTTGTAGAATTTCAAGCCGGTCAGAGTAGCACTAATGTGTACCAAGCATTATTCTGATTTCTAAATTGAGATTTAGATTAAGTATATATTTATAATTATAGATAATAAGGAAACATTAATATACTCTAATTGCTTGGTTTTGAGGCGAACGAGACGAGTTTATCAAATGTTCTACTTTCAATACAGTAAGCTACTTATATTGACGTATTCACAGCAATCTCTTTTCTAAAGAAGCGATAATGATGCTACATTATTTGTTCCAGAAGTATCTTTACTTACATATTGCCATCTTCGACCACACCGTCACTTAACATCAGGTGAGCTGTGGTCAAACACCAAGCCTGTAAGCTATAAAAAAAAACTATGCGTGTTGTTCAGCAGTATGATTCTTATGCAGTAATCTTTACACCAATATTTGAGATTCTAAAACTAATTAACTTGGTAGTAAACTTTATTTGGTGGTAGATCTCCTTAGCAGGAGGTTATCTAGGTAGATACCACTGCACCACCAGATATTCTGTTGCCAGTAGTAGTGTGTAAACATTACTGTGTTTCGAAATCACAGGGCTTTTGAGACTAAGCATTAAAAGTTTCAAAGTAATGCAAAGCAGCGATGCCCTGGGCTTTGTTTTGCTACCAGAGTTCTGTGTATCTAAAAACTCGAACGAAACAATTTGATTCCACGTTCATTGTGCGGACTGCTAGACAGTGGAATGCGCTGCCTGAGTGGGTGTTCCCCGATGGATATAATCTGGGTGTTTTCAAGTCGAGAGTGAATCGGTATCTTCTAGGCAAGCGTAAACCAAATAATAATTAAAAAAAAACTTTACTATGGATTTGATGTAAAACGTTATCAGTTTCTAAATATGTATTTTTATATTTTAATTTACACTGTATGTATGCACTTTAATAATATTTTTTATTTTATGTAAGAGTAAGTTACAGACCAAAATGGTTTTTCGGTACTTTAATATTTTAATACTAAACTATACTTGAGAGCCAGTGTCATTCCAGGCTAGGTGTGCTTTACCATCTTTGACCACACCTTCACTTAACATCACGTGAGTTGTGGTCAAATAACTAGCCAGTAAGCCATAAAAAAAAAACTTGCGTTATCTATATCAGGAGGGGTTCTCGTTCATCTCATTAATTTTCCATAATAAAAATTATAATCCGTGCAACACATAAAAACATATTCTGCACGTAGCACGTATCGCCACCGAATAAGTAAAGTGAATCAGGCCAAACTTTAATACTGAGTTTGTAGCTGAACGCCGTCCGGCCGCGGCTCGTGTCACGTCACCTAGTTATTTTTTAATACACTTAACCGGCGCCTGATTTAATTATTCACGGATTTCGGAGAGCCACGCTTTGGCTAATTCTATTTCGTGCACCCGGACCTAAATACGCCCGTGCATGCGACAATGTTTTTTAATAGTTGACTGTTGACTAAGTGCTTGACCACAGTTCACCTGATGTTAAGTGACGGTATGATCGAAAATGGTAAAGCACACCTAACCTGGAATGTGCTTTCAAGTGAGGCTGCCAGAACACACCGTTTGGTGCTTGGCGGCAGATTTTCAACTTGAGGGTGGTAGCTAGTCAGCCGAGTACTAGAAAGTAACCTACCACCACGCTATGGTTTCCTCACGATGTTTTCCAACACCGGCAGCTCAAGCTCATTGTTGGGGATTGAACCCACACCCTGCGGCATGCGAACCGACCGCGCTAACCACTGAGCTATCATCGCTACAAAATATAACGTTATTTACTCACGTTAAATTATGTTGGATTAGTTGGATACTCCTACTGTAGTTTTGCGCGCGTTGACTCGGAACCAGATAACTGACAGAATACTTGTATTACATTTGTTTTTTGTAAATAAATAAATAGATACAGAATACGAGATACAGAACAAACATTTATCGTCACATAAATGTTTGTCCTGGTGGAAATCGAACCCACGCCCCACAGCTCTTGAAGCAGATATTCTACCAAATGAACTAACAGGGCAGTCAGACTCGTTTAAGAGTAGATGGTACTATGTGAAAATGTTGTAAGATATTTATTATTATTATTTATCAAAGTGAGGTAGTGTAGATTTTAACACAATGTTATATTGTTATCGTTTTGTTCTGGTTGTAAAGCTTTGCGAGATTAATTAAACGAGTAACTCATGTTTCGCACGTGCTTCGCATTACGCCTCCAGGCAGATCCCTGGAGTATATTTAACTCTGCTTCCGAAAATGTAAAAATGTAAGCGGTGTGACTTTTTTTTTTTAACGCTAACAGTCTAGGTTTTTGATCACAACTTACCTGATGTTAAGTGACGGTGTGGTCGAAGATGGTAAAGCACACCTAGCCTGGAATAGAACTGGCTCTCAAGTGAGGCTGCCGGAACACACCGTTAGATGCTTGGCGGCAGATTTTCAACTTGAGGGTGGTAGCTAGCCATCCGAGTACTAGAAAGTACCCTACCACCACGATGTTTTCCTTCACCGGCAGCTCAAGCTCATTGTTTGAACCCACGCCCTTCGGCATGAACCGACCGCGCTAACCACTGAGCTATATCGCTACAAAATACGTCGCAGATATACATAGGCTATTTTGTTTTCCAAAATATTGCAGACTCATAAGAAGCTTTGCACGGGTGTAACGTAGATACTTACGTAGTTCATTATTTTGATCTATCTCGAAAGGTTTAGCCAGCGTTTTCAATGTAAGCGCACAATGACGTTTTTTAAGACATCACATTACAAATCTTTGAAACTCTCGGATTTTCTCTACTATAATATGCATGTATTATACATATAAACCTTACTCTTGAATCACTCTGTCTATTGATGGAAACCGAATTAAAATCCGTTGCGTATTTTAAAAGATCTATAACAGACGGCGGAAAGCGACTTTGTTTTATATTATGTAGAGATTAATATTTATTATTTATTTATTAGCTAGCTCTGTTAGCTCTTTTGGTAAAGTATCTGCTTCAAGATATGTAGGGCGTGGATTCGATTCCCACCAGCACAAAAATGTATGTGGTGATAAGTATCTGTCTGGGTAATCTGTATGTATTATATGTATGTATTCACAAAAAGGTAAATAAGTATTCTATAGTACAGCGGTTCTCAAACTTTTTTTGGTGACAGATCCATTTTTGAAAGCAAAGTATTTGAATGAGCCCTAAAGTAATCACAAGCTGTTTTATGTGTATTTTTATTGTCAGTTGAGGCAGTGTTGAACTGAAGACTGCTCCTAGCTAAAACGTTACGCATTACACAACTACTCTTTTACACTTTTAGTCATTTTTAGGGTTCCGTACCTCAAAAGGAAAAAACGAAACCCTTATAGGATCACCTTGTTGTCCGTCTGTCTGTCAAGACCTTAATCTCAGGAATGCGTGAAGGTATCAAGCTGAAATTCATATCCAATACTGAGGTCTACTGTCCCTTGGAAAAAAACAAACTTCTAAGCCAACGCAATCAAAAGATACAGCCGTTTGTGCAGCAAGTTTTCGACACTCGCAAGGGAATCAAAACCTACAGGGTATAATTCCCGTGAACTCAGAATCTTAAAATTTGGTACGAAGCAACGTATTATAGCACAGATCAAGGAAATATTGTGAAAAGCATAAATTACCAATAAAAAAAACCATAACATTTACTTATATACCTACAGGTTTGTAGGGTACCTTCGATGCGCGAGTCTGACTCGCACTTGGCCGGTTTTTTTAACTTTATGTTGGAATATTGATATGTATAGTTACTCTTTAGTTTTTTTTTCGTTATGTCCAGTATTTTCGCGTAGCCCTCACAGAGGCTCTGCGGACTCTTAGGGTTCCGCGGATCACACTTTGAGTATGGCGTACACTATAGTACAAGCTTTGCTTTGTTTGGGGCTAGATAGCACTGTGTAAAATGTTCTACGATATTTATTTATTTTTGTCTTAAAATGAAAATTTGTGTGGAATTCCAGGAGGACTGCTGTCGTTCAGCAAGGTGCTGAACTTCTTTCCCGTGGGCGGGGAGCGTGAGTGTCAGCCGGTCGGTTACCACGTGGCCAAGGCGGGCATCTGTCTCAACACATACGACTGTAGACAGCGGGACGGGAAGTCAGCAGGGGACTGCGCTCATGGACTGGGAGTCTGCTGTGTCTGTAAGTAAATACTAGTATTTTTTTACCTTGTCGCCCAGTGGTAGATGAGCCACTCTGTAACACAGTCATAAACACTCATTTTATAAATATATGAACAATATCTGTTATTTTATGCTAATTTACGCCAAGCTATAAAACTTTTTGGTCATTTTTAGGGTTCCGTACCGCAAAAGGTAAAAAAAGGAACCCTTATAAGATCACTCTCTTGTCCGTCTGTCTGTCTGTCTGTCCGTGTGTTACTACCGATTTTCTCAGGAACGGGTGAACCTAGCAAGTTGAAATTTATACCAGATACTGAAGTCTATTGTCCCTATTAGGTGTATAAAAATCAAGGCCCTGATTCAACACTATAAAAAGATATGGACAAATTTAGATTTTCGTGAAAACTTGTAAGCACTTGTAAAGAGAATTTTCAATTAATTTATTTTTCGGAATTTTACCTTTACTTGTGTTTACAGCACAATGTTGTAGTGCCTACCTAGACGACCTCCTGCTAAGCAGATGTACCACCCTTCCCTTTACTTTCAATTAGCAATGAGTGAATAAGTAGCCGATATGTCACGTGGGCAGCTTATGTTGATCCCGTACTATTTTGCACTTTTATATTAGCGTTATCGAATATAGATTTTTTTTATTAGGCTTCACAATAACAACTACAATACATAAAACACCAACTAATTAAAACTTAGAATACTAAATGTGTTGCTTATCTAAGGAAGCACAACATGCTACTGTGTATATCCCCATAGTTCCCTTTACTTCGAAATAAATTTGGTTTACTCTGCCTTAAAATGATAAAACTTTTCTCAGAGAACATCTTATTAGCATCTCCAATAACTCCCGATCAAAGATAAAACTTTGAGTTTTCAAGTCATGAATATATTGAGACCTACTTTCTCCCAACTTTATTCTTCGAAATTTCTAGATAAATCTTGCGACGAGGTGCCTTCATGTTTGAAATCGGTGTTTATTGTACATTGTAATTGCGTTTTTTACTTGGAAGTAATGCCATTTTGGAAATACAAAAATGATAATTTGATTTCTGTATCAAAATTCAAAACTCACTTTAGTATTTTTTTAACACGAATTAGTCTGCATTTGAGCACCAACTCGCCTGATGGTAAGCAATGATAAACTGTAACCTAACATGAAAAGAAAGATCCACAAAAAAAAAAATGCCTTGCTGAGTTTTTTGTCGGAGTCTTCTCAGTTGAAATGTAATTACGAGCCGGTGGTAGATTCAAAAATGTAACTTAACGTTCATAAGTGCCTTACCAGGGTCTAAACTGAATAAATGACTTTTTGATTTGATTTGATTTGAATACAAAACATGTAAAAGACGAATGAGATGCTCTCTTGATGGTAAAAGATAACACATGTCCATGACCATTACAACATTACACAGAAGTTTGTAGAGCAAAACAAAGTCCAGGGCATCGCTGCTTTGACGATCATTACTCTGAGACTTTCGATGGTTAGTCTCGACAGCCCTGTAATTTCGCTAGCTGCAGTACCCTTCGAACCGGAGCATAGTAATATTTATACACTACTCGACAGCAGAATATCTAGGTGAGCTATGAACAATAAGAGAAACTATTTTTGCAAGACGGTCGAGACCGCCATAGCACAGCATAACAAGCAAAACCTGATAAAACAAAAGCTCATTCTAAATTATTTTTATTATTTTTCTTATGTGGAAACTCAAATTTAATACTTTTTGAGTGAATTGAAATTGTAACCACCCACTCCCAAAGACGAATAGTGAAAACGTTTGCTGCAGACAGAATGGATGTCAGAACCATAAACGGATGGCTTTCTGCATAATTTGGAATCAGCTACCACGATTTACGATCTACGAAATGTAGTACTTACCTACTTTGACA
This sequence comes from Biston stratarius, assembly GCA_950106695.1. Classification (NCBI taxonomy): domain Eukaryota; kingdom Metazoa; phylum Arthropoda; class Insecta; order Lepidoptera; family Geometridae; genus Biston; species Biston stratarius. The sequence continues at coordinate 13,258,073 of OX467110.1, read as the reverse complement.
AATATGCTGTCTGCAATGTAAACAGAAGTAAAATAACTACTCAACTGCGAGACAGAAAGTTAGTGGGACGTTTTATTACATTTCTGTAGCGGGATGCAGATTTCTCTGTGATTTGTTTTCCTCCTGTACTTTCGACACTTTACCTAACCCCAAACTAAGCTTATATTATACCAGCTGTGCCCCGCGGTTTCACCCGCGCTAGATGCCTACGTCATAGTAGTTTTATGCATGCAAAGTCTCAGCCCGATCGGTTTAAAATTGATAAAGTTTCATACAAACTTTCATCCCATATTTTATCTCCTTGGGGGTAGAATTAATCAAAATCCTTTCTTAGCGGATGCCTACGTTGTAACATCTACCTGCATGCCAAATTTCAGCCCGATCCGTCCAGTGGTTTGGGCTGTGCGTTGATAGATCACTATGTCAGTCAGTCAGTCAATCAGTCAGTCAGTCAGTCCTTTGAGTTATATATATTTAGATATAGATTTTCTTCTCAATATAGTTCTATAATATAAACAAAGTAATTCGCCAGTTACTAAAGTTACAGACACAGCTCAGCGTATTAGCAAGCTGAAGTGGCAATGCCTGCTTGGCGGCAGATTTTCAACTTAAAGGTAGCCAGCCGAGTACTAGAAAGTACCCTACCACCACGCTATGGTTTCCTCACGATGTTTTCCTTCACCGGCAGCTCAAGCTCATCGTTGGGATTTGAACCCACGCCCTTCGGCATGCGAACCGACCACGCTAACCACTGAGCTATCATCGCTACAAACGCGCTAATTATAAAGTTAACGCGGACGAAGTCACGGGCGTAAGGTGACAGAATAATCATTCGGTTGTAAAACCATTTATCATGACCTCTCCAAATGCTGTCTACACCGTCCATATCCTAAGCTAACAAGTGCCTGTGTTACGTGATAAGTTACCTTAATAATATCGTCAATAAAATACACGTACTTTGTACAAAGTGAGGCTCTATTGAAAAGGACTCGCACGCACGGCTACCTAAACGCTTCTTTGAAGTAAATACAGCTGTAGCACACTTCTTTGAAAGCTGAACATATTCCTAGTATATCGGTCAGCCATAGACAACCACCGCGTTGAACAGACACCGCGAGTTTGGGAAATTATAAGAAATCAAATGTTCTGTAGCGATTTAGCAAGTGAAGTGGCAGTGGGCAGGGCACATAATACACAAAACTATTGATGTAGCTGTAAAGTTCTGGAGTGGAGACCTCGGACCGGCAAGCGCAGCGTAGGACGTCCACCCGGTCCGACAAGTTGGTTACACGACCTAATGAAGACCGCAGGAACGCGCTGGCTGCGAGCCGCTTCCAACCGGTCTTAATGGAAATTATTGGGGTAGGCCTATGTCCAATAGTAGACGTCCTACGGCTGAGATGATGATGATGACGAAATGCTTTTTTTTTATGTAGTAAAACATTTTTATATACGTATTAAATCTACGTATGGTTTCCAGATCGCCTGATAGAAAGCATTTGAAGGAAAGTGCGGCCGAGGATAGAGCACGTTAATATGAAAGAGATCTATTCACTCTAGCCTTAAAAATGCCCAAATTAAAGTTTACACGAAAATAAACCGGCAATGCATTTTGCAAGTCATGAATGGTCGCAAAATCCAGTTGTTTTTACTTGTTGCTATTAACTTTCGCATTTATAAATAGATAGATAGATAGAAACTCTTTATTGTGCACACTAAAAAGAAAAAGAGTACAGAAGAATCTTATGAGCTAGTGCCACAAGTGGCGGCCTTATCGCTAAAAGCGATTAATGTAGATACTTAGTGAGATTAATTTTTGGCAACTATACATTTAAATTATATTTACATAATCTTAATAATTTGAATCATAGTATTGTAAATATTGTAAAAATAAAAATCGCGGGTGCAACCTGGACAAGTTTGGCACAGGACCGGGACGAACGGCAGACAAGAAGTGAGGCCTACGATCAGCAATGGCCGATTATGGGCTGATGATGATGATGATGATGATGGTGAAGTATATTACAATTTTAACTAAAGGATTTTTTTACCGAAATGTACTGGTACCACATCTATAATGAGACGAACGAGACGCTCTCCTGATAGTAAGAGATGAAGCGTGTCCATGACCATTGCAGTGATACACAGCCCTGTAATTTCGTTAGCAGTTGGGAGTTGGTGTAAAAACCAGACTACAGTACTCGTATATATGCGATATCTATAACACTTTTCTTCAGGTCTGTGGCAGCGAACATATCCCAAGCATATCGGTATAAAAACAGCGCATTAGTATGCGGACCGATTCGTCTTACCTCAACCCTTCAGGTTGCACTAAATAACAGACTGATAGCCCTCCGAGCCATCCCTGCCGGCGTAACGACAGTATGGAAAATCGTGACGAAATCTTCAATAGTCCTTGAGAAGTTTTTTAAAAAAAACTTGAAGATGTGTGAAGTCTGCCAACCCGCACTTGACCAGCATGGTGGACTATGACCTTATCTTTCTCACAATTAGAAGAGATTCGCGCCCAGCAGTGGGCCAGTTTATAAAAAACAGGGCTGACTCGGAAGGCTTGTGTTTAAGCACAATCTCGCCTGATGTTATGTGAAGATGCGGTGTAAGACCAAATCGATCACCAGGATCACCTCCTTCGCGCCGCATTTTCACCCAGAGTTGCGTCAGAGTGGCGAAACGTCAGCTGTCAGCCATCTGCTGCCGACTGTCACTGTCAGTTCCATTTCTTGCCACTTTAAAAATATCCAAGCGCCGACTAATAAAATATAACAACTTACTTATTGTTTCTGTTTGTTATTATATGACTTGTTTATTTAATGGACTTATTTTGAGAATGCCACTTTGTTGTTTTGAAAGAGTACTCCATATTTTGAAAAAAAAAAAAAAAGATAATAAAATATTTGTTAATTTATTTGTCCATACTGTTTGTTCTGTATATTGATTCGGATTCCATAGACCACGTTCGTATTTTATAGTGAGCGAAACTGGCCCTTTGTACCCCAGGGCTTACTTGTCCGTCTATAGTACTGCTATGTCAGAATAAAATTATTATTTATGGTGGGCAATTCCGAATCCATGCATATAAAACAGTATGAGATTTACACGATGTATTTTTAATAATTAACATAGATTTTATTTAAACAATATATTATACTTTAAACTATATACACCGTGAAAGTTTGAACAACAGCAATATTGATATAGGGGGTTCAGTACTCGATTGTCGTTCCAAATAATAAAAAATAGGTGGTTAACATACAACCTAATTATCCTGAGCAAACACAAAAATACGGACACTTAAATCACGCGCTCCGAAAATGACATGGTAGTCGCGCGCGGTCCCAGATTAGATAACAGTCACTGCGTGGTCTACGTATGGTAGTTATGTCTTACGCTAGCTCGCGTTGTCCATACATTCTGGAGTTTTGGGAAAAACTTATACCAAGGTTTTTTAATAAATTTTTTGTACCTATTTGTTTTGATTTTATTTCTTTATACGTTTCATATGACCACTAACTAACATGTCTTTGAATATTGATAATATTCAATTTGTCAGCCCGTACCTATATTATCTTTTATTGCTCCATACTGACTTCTTTAACCTTTTGACGACCACGGGGGCAATTGCGTGCCAAGAATTTCCAAAAATTTTTTTTTTTTAAATTAGTTATTTTAGCTCCCAAAGAATCTTTCTAAATAGCTAAACTGATTATAGTAGCTCTCAAAGTCTTCTGGTCCTGAACGGGTTAATATATTTTAGTGTAACAGACTTGATTCCTTCGCTTCGTTTTGTAAAATTAATTGTTTCAAAGTAGACTTAAATACTAAGATAATTAAGTTTGCTGGTAAGTTAAGAACTTAAGAATAATTTGTTTCTCCAGTTTCTATAGGTTTCATGGCATTTGTCCGTTGAAAGTCTGCGGTTCGCCGACTGTAGTAAGATTTTCTCTGCGATGCTTTGAACGTTACGATGCGGTCTGGGATTAGATGGACTGTGCAGTTGTGTAATCAAATTTCGCACTTACCAACGAAAATTAACTATTGTTCAATCTGTGGCCATTTTAACATGAACGTCAAAACTTCTAGTTTCAAAAGTTCTACTGAACGATAGTATTATGTATTTTTTGTAATACTTAGTAGGTTTGCGATTGACCACCATCTCGCCTGATGTAAAGCGAAGATGCGGTCTACAATGAAGCACGCTTACCTAGATGAAACCGATTCACTCACGACTTGAAGGCACCCAGATTAATATTATATGTACTATTTATTACCTGTAATTATTTTAAGTATGGATCTTTTAGTGTTATCGAAATTGAATTCGTTATTATCCGTCATCAATGTTTGTTTAGTTATGGAAAGACTGGATTTTAAGACAGTCCCAGTGTGGGATCAAGGGGTCCACAATCTAAAAAGATTCCACACTTTTATTCGCAAAATTGATGATTTAATGATCAATTGAACAAAATACTCAATGACTGGAGCACGAGGACCGTCAACCCCAATTTTCAGGATGCTGGCGAGACTCCTCTGTATCTGAATCGTCAGCAATACCGTCTTTCTCGAATGATGGTATAAAAGTAATCACTCCGGTATCAGCTAACGATTCTTACTTGTTTTGCAGTCGAGGTGTCGTGCGGGGGCGTGGTGTCTAACAACCTGACCTACTTCATGTCCCCCGGCTTTCCCGAGCTGTGGGCTGGAGACGAGGACTGCAACATCACCATCGAGAAGACATACGCTGGCATCATGCAGCTCAAGATCGACTTCATACATTTTACTATTGTAAGTAGCTCGAGTAAGAGAAAACACTTATTCTAAATAACACATTTTGTAGCGACGGTAGCTCAATGGTTAGCTCGGTTGGTTCACACGCCGAAGGGCGTGGGTTCAAACCCCAACAATGAGCTTGAGCTGCCGCTGAAAGAAAACATCGTGAGGAAACCGCAGCGTGGTGGTAGGGTACTCTCTAGTACTCGGCTAGCCAGCTACCACTCTCAAGTTGAAGATCTGCCGCCAAGCACCTAACGGTGTGTTCCGGCAGCTTCACGTGATAACCAGTTCCATTCCAGGCTTGGTGTGATTTACTATCTTCGAACACATTATTACTCAACATTAGGTGAACTGTGGTCAAGCAATAAGCTTGTCAATAATTTAAAAAAATAACAGAATAAGAAACTGAAGGTAGAAGAACCAACAAGGGTAAGAGTAGGTAAAGAAGAAAGGAAGGAAGTGTAACTAGAAGAAAAGAGTTCTTCGGAAACGTCCTTATAAACAAAGACTTTTTAGAAAAAAAGAAAATTGGCGGTCCAGTAGAAATAAGGACGTTTAATCTACATAAAAGTATGTGTCGAAAGTTTTTCGAGAAAAAAAGGTATTTTTTATGTATGAAACACTGGTCAGCTATAATTTATTGTAAACAGATGATTATTTACATATAAAAATATGAACATTGCAATTTTAAAATTTACTTCTACATTCTTTACGATGTAATTAATTGCACTATGTCGTTTCCTTCATAAATTGATCTGCGCTGGGAACATTTTCGTCCCACGATTTTTTACTATATCAAATGTTGCTTAAAACCGGACGAATCATATAGTTTCAAATATCATTTATGTATAAGGTAAAACGTTAGTCATACAAACTTTGCTTGACTTACATACGCATTCCTGTTATGATTTTAACCTTTCATGATTTAATATAGGCCTAATATAAGCTTATATTACCGCGAAATTATTAATGTAATAATTAAATAGTGTGGAATGGAAAATATGTTTCGGTTTGAAGGGTACTGCAGCTAGCGAAATTACAGGACTGTTGTGACTAACGTATCAAAGTAATGAGCGCCAAAGCAGCGACGCCCTGGACTTTGTTTTGCTACTTAAAGATCCGTGTATCACTGTAATGGTCATGGACATGCGTTATCTCTTACCATCAGGAGTTAGGAGTGTCTTTTTCATCTCATTACCTTTACATAAAAAACACGTGTTTTGTGCATTTTTCAGGGGCAGCCTAACAGAACCACGGGGGAATGTAACGAAGACGCCATGATCATAGGAGACGGAGAAACCAAGTTCACAATGTGCGGCCAGAACCACGGCCAGCACAGTAAGCTTAAACTACCCTTTTACACGATTGCACAAAAAAGGAGTGTAATGTTTTCAGGGTTATTTATATATATATATTTTTAGGGTTCCGTACCTAAAGGGTAAAACGGGACCCTATTACTAAGACTCCGCTGTCCATCCGTCTGTCTATCTGTCAGTCTATCACCAGGCTATCTCATGAACCGTGATAGTTAGTTGAAATTTTCACAAATGCTACAACAACAAATACTAAAAAACAGAATAAAATAAGTATTTAAGGGGCTCCCATACAATAAACATGATTTTTTTCGAAGTCCGGAGATAAAGGCCTGTTTTCCATTGAATAGTCCTGAGATTTTTTACAGTTTGAGAATTTTATCTCAAAAGTACTTTTTTGTACACTGTGGATCTCGCGCACGCATTGCACATTGTGGCGCAACTCAAAGCGTGGAGGGGTTAGAAAATCTTGAAATCTCAAGACCATTCCTGAGATATGGTAACCCTAAACGTAACCCGCACCGTCACTTAACATCAGGTGAGCTGTGGGCAAACACCTAACAAGTCAACAATATAAAAAAAATCGCCCGTCTGTTCCTGGTATGTTGTTGCTTCTAGTTGCTTTTAATTTCCAGTATACTACACGTTATCGAGTAACAGCGAGGCTCGCGAGGCAGACGAGTTGCCCAGCTCGAAGGTCACCAGTCTGTCAATGAGGATGCGAGGCGGCGACATGCCGCGACTCTGGCTGCTGCGCCTAGCGCAGATGCCGCTGGCACAGTCAGCCCCGCACGGCTGCCTGCAATACTTTACTGCGGACAATGGTTAGTATTTTGTTTTATTTATGCAGAATTGTGCCGTGGTGGTGCCGGCGTAAGAATGGTACCCCACCCTCTCTACCCGTGGTTGCCGTAAGAGTCGGCTAAGGGATGTAATGCAGAAGATGGGCAGCAGCGTCTTCCTTGAACAATCACACCTAACTGCGCTCGCCAACCCGCCTGCCAAGCGTGGCGAGTATTGGTAAAACCCCCCCAGTAGGAGGCCTGTGTCCAGCAATGGACGTCCTATGGCTGATGATGATACATATACCTACACCTAGCTTTAAACTGTCTTTAAAAAAAAAAAAGAATGGGTAATGCTGTGAATTTTAGTGCAATTGATTCATCATCTGACAAGGATGTAAATATTCATGTATGTATTTATGTGTTTATTTTATTTTGTAATAGTTTATTATTTATTTATTAATATTAAGTAGTATCATATTCATTTGTTTGTTGTATTTTTATTTATACATATGTATACATATATTCGTTTTGATGTGCGCCTACAACCACATCTCATATATTGTGGGGATGGCTGGCCGAAAATGCTTTAGCATTAAGTCCTCCTTTTGTACATATTATTTTATAAGTGCGCAACAAAGTATAAAATAAATAAAAAAGTATAAGTGGTCCGAGAGCCTAACATGACAATTTATTTAAAAAAAGTTGCCCGTGACGGGACACTCGGCAGACGGCATTATACGGAGAAGTAACAAACTGTATTATAGTACACGCGCGCGCACACGCAGATAGCAATCGAGAGAAGTGGCGTAGAAGTATAAGAGAGCGTCACACCATTTGCCGTCACGGCAGACGAGTCGGTTTTACTGTCAAGGTGCGTCAATAGATGTTTTACGTTAAAAGAATGTAATTACTACATTCCAGGTACGATAAAAACATTCAATTATGCGACGAATGGGCGGCATTTGGCCGGCCAGGAGTATAAAGCGTGCATCAGGCGTAACAAGAAGTTCTGTTCCGTGCGGTACGCGCCCTGCGACCAGCATTCCTTCCGGATCGGGCCTGGCGGCAGCGCGCCCGACGTTATCGACCCCCCTGGTAAGATCAACTGTGCCGGAAACTGCCGGAACACAATAATAATGATAATAATATATAATACTTATATCCGTTTTTGTAAATTCATACTACATTTACTTGGTGGTAGATTTCCTTAGCAGGAGGTCGTCTAGGTAGGTACCACCGCAGTACCAGATATTCTGCCGTGAAGGGTATTGCAGCTAGCGAAATTACATGGCTATTGAGACTAACCATCTAGTCTCAAAGTAATGAGCGCCAAGGCAGCGATGCCCTGGACTTTGTTTTAACTACTCAAAGTTCTGTGTATCGCTGCAATGGTCATGGACAGGCGTTATCTTTTAACATCAGGAGAGCGTCTCGTTCGTCTCATTAATGTTACATAAAAAAACTTACAATAAAAAAAAAAGAATTTGTGCTTTTTATAAGTTATCTTGTTCCCATTGTACAAGCTTTGATTAGCCATATTTGACGTTGCACACTGCGCCATCTAGCTCAAATCTAAGCATAGCTGCAGATAACTGATAGAATACTTCTATAACCTTTTAGACACAGATCAAAAATTTATCGTCACATAAATGTTTGTTCTAGTAAAAATCGAAATCACGCCCTACAGGTCTATAGGTCTTGAAGCAGATATAACTAACAGGGGAGTCAATATACCTGCTAAACCTTCTTAGGTGATCTTAGTACATTGAATGATGTGGTAGTAACTATTCATAATAGATCCGGAAACATCGGGAGGCCCTGGCGCGGGAGGCGGGGCTGGCACGGGCTTCCACGGACCCGATGGCTCCTTCGTCACGCCAACAGATACAGAATCGGTGTCATTGGACCAAGCTCCCGCGGACACGACTTTAAATGGTTTCAATTTTGATACCCCGGATATACCCCTTGTAGTTTGGATACCTTCCTGAACTGTACCAATTTTCCACTAGACACTTTTTTCCACTGGTTGTTTGCTTGTCTTTTTTGTTGTGGCGGTCTTTTATCAATTAGTAATATATTTGAGTATTAACACACTTGTTTAGGTTAGCGAGAAAATTGACAAAAATGCACATGTGATAAATTGTTCATAGAATTGTTTATTATAACTGATATTTAGGACGTACCATTCTAACTAAAAGATAGGTTAAATATATTATTATTGTTCTTCAGAACTTCATTTTAAGAGATTCATTCAAGAGAGATATTTTTCGTGTATTTCAAAAGTCAAAGACATAGCTCAGCGTATTAGCAAGCTGAAGAGGCAATGGGCTGGACATATCTATCGCAGGACCGATAACCGCTGGGGTAGACGTGTTCTAGAGTGGAGACCGTGAATTGGCAAACGTAGTGTAGGACGGGCTGAGACTCAATGGACTGACGATATACATGGGATAGCTGGCGGTAGATAGAAGCACAAAGCCGAGGATCGGGCTGAGTGTCTTGGGAGAGGCCTATGTCCAGCAGTGGACTACAAAAAGTTGATGATGGTGATGACATTTTATTCCATTTTATTCGAGTCTAGTACCTGGATGACCGAGCTTTGCTCGGGTGAAAACACGGATAAAACGACGTTTTCTAAAAATAAAACCTAGCTAGATCGATTTATCGCCCCCGAAACCTCCTGCATACTAAATTTCATGAAAATCGTTGGAGCGGTTTCCGAGATTCAGATTATATACAATTATACAATTATACATATATACAAGAATTGCTCGTTTAAAGGTATTAGATACAAGAATTGCTCGTTTAAAGGTATTAGATATAGATTAGATAGATAGATTTCAGTAACTTGCATACTAAAATGAGTACTGCCTTGATTGATCGATTGTTGAATGTTTTACAGACACGGAAGAAATGATGCCAGTACAAGATGTACCCATCATGCAGGAAGATGAGATAGAAGGGTCTGGAGAGGATCCCCAGGTTGAGGCGCCAGTAAGAGAGAAACCAGGGATGTTCACAAGGGTAAGATCAGTAACAATATAGCAAGATTAGATAACAATAATAGTACTTCACTATATTATAACTTGCTCTAACTAGATCGAAAGGCTCGTCAAGATACTGATAGTCGATTACGTTTCAGCTGCATACAACGACCGAAGAATATCGCCATAGAATTTGTTTTTTTTTATTCTTAAAAATCCTACGTTGACATTATGAAATTAATTTTTTTGGACAATACACTGAAACTTGAGTATTTGAATCCGTTCTGTCTGTTGTTTTCATCGACGTCAGACAAACCATAGTGTCATTTTGAAGTAGTGGACTTATCTTATCTATGACGAAGGTACTTGCTAATGGGCTTTTAAGTCTTTTTAAACTAAGACCCGGAATGGTCAAAAATAAATATATTATTCATACTGTAAAAGATGATTTTGAAAATTTTAACGAATACAATTATTATTTACCGTTTTGCCTAATATTATCTACTTTGTACAAAACAAATAAACGATTAAAAGTACTCGAATTTATAAAAGTATACTGATTAAAAAAAAAAAACTACTGCTTTGTCAAAAAAGAAATTAAAAAATTAAGCCATAATGCCGCCATTTCGAAAAAGAAATTTATAGTCTGTGGCATTTGCGAACGAAACAAAAACGAAGGATTCTAACGATACGAGTACACTACTATTTACTATACTACTCCATACATTCAAAACTGGCCAGGCATTTAAGTTATGGTGAAATAAAGGAACTGAACAAGGTAGTCTTGTCTATGTGCAGTGTTTGCCATTATTTGAAGTTTCGCATTTATAAAATTGACGATTTGATACCTACTCTTCTTTTTTTTTCTATGGCATAAGTGGCAAATAGACAATTTGCTTGATGGTAAGCAATCAATGCCACCTATAGATATTTTCATTATAAAAAAATACGTTGCCTACCTTTTAAGATTTTGTTTATCTAATAAACCAACAATTTAACCAAAATTACTAAGCAAAGCATGTGCAGAAATCCCCTATCAGCTCTAAACTTACCCATTATTTATTGCCATATCCTAACTGCCATTTTAGTTTCAACTTTTATGCTAATTTGTTACCACAAATCTTAATAATTGCTATTTTATACCATGAACTATCATAAACCTAAATCCAAACCTTGCAATTATAGAGAATAAATCATTTAATAATGCTAATTTTAACCCTTCTAATTATTTACCGGGGAAACAATAAAACGCATTTGATGCCGTATAAATAGATAGGCGATGATGATAGCTCAGTGGTTAGCGCAGTCGGTTCACCAAGGTGTGGGTTTTTTTTTTTTAATGGTTGACAGGTAAGTTTCACAGCTCACCTGATGTGGTCGAAGATGGTAAAGCACACCTAGCCTGGAATGGTACTGGCTCTCAAGTGAGACTGCCGGAACACACCGTTAGATGCTTGGCAGCAGATTTTAAATTTGAGGGTGGTAGCTAGCCAGCCAAGTACTAGAAAGTACCCTACCACCACGCTAAAGTTTCCTCACGATGTTTTCCTTCACCGGCAGCTCAAGCTCATTATTGGGGTTTCAACCCATGCCCTTCGGCATGCGAACCGACCGCGCTAACCACTGAGCTATCATCGCTACAATTCTCACCGTATTAAGTGATGATGCGGTCTAAGATGGAGCACGCTTGCCTAAAAGATATCGATTAACTCTCGACTTGAAACACCCAGATTGTATCATTAGCAACGTACTCCACGCATTGCGTTAGCCGATCGAACAATGAAAGTGGAATTAACCACGAAACCATGCCGCTTTTTCGAGCTTCTGGCCGCCCGATAGAAAAATGAGCATGGGGGAATTAGAGCATGCAGATTTGAAGCACACTCATCGAAAACCCTTGCTTGGATATATTGACTTGTAACATTGGCGTTATCAATAAAATATTTGTATTTATTTGTATTTGGTACTGTATGCTATTTCGTATATGTTTTGTTATTTTATATCCAGTAGAACCCCGTAGCTAGTCTAACCTTTAACCGGCAGATGTGGAGTTATATATCGTCTTGGATGTGGGGGCAGGACGGTGGAATGTCTCGCGCGCTGCGCTGGTCTCCATACGCCCAGCATTACTCGGAAGATGACAACTTCAGATATTTTGGATATGGCAATTATGGCGCCGGCTTGAAAGGATTTGGCAGGCAGAGATGTCAGGATAGAGTGACTATACCCTGTGAGAACGAATATTTTGTTTCGGTAAGTTTGTTTGAAAACAATTTCATTCCTAATTTACGTAAAATATAACAGTTTTTCTAATGCTGATATGTCTTCTTCGCCTCGAGCAAGGCGTAAACAATGTGATTTACACCTTTTATACAAGAATATTTACAACGAGCGACCCACCCCGGCTTCGCACGGGTGCAACGTAGACACTTATGTGGTACATATGCATGTATTATACACATAAACCTTCCTCTTGAATCACTCTGTCTATTGACGGAAACCGCATTAAAATCCGTTGCATAGTTTAAAAGATCTAAAGCGTACAGACAATGGGAAGCGAATGGGTAAGCTGTCCTCAAAAGGTAGATATATACCACCAGGAACTTTTTTGTAGATCTATAAAAGAGGATTATCCCGCCATGCATTGTTTTGTTATATCTCAAAGGGATTAGGCAGCGTTTTCGATGAAAGCTCCCAGGTGGCTTGACTTTTACCGACTCTTCCAACAATTATCATCATATTACAACCAATTTACACAAAACCTTGACAAATTATATACCTAAATCTTTCTCATGAATCACTCTATCTATTGGTGAAACTCGTTTGAAAATCCGTTCAATAGTTTTTAAGTTTTTAGCGATTTTTTTTAGTCTCTTTTAAACTTGTTTATTTATACAGAAGTCTATTTGAAATAGAATTTTATTATTCATTTTAGAAACAACAATTGCAAAAATAAATAGTGTATTGTTCATAGTTCTCTCATAAAAATTCGCAGCTACGATATCTCAGTGATTAACGCAGTTGGTTCACACGACGGAGGGCGTGGGTTCAAATCTCGACAATGAATTTGAGTTGCTGGTGAAGGAAAACTACGCGAGAAAGCTATATCGTGATGATAGGATACTTTCTAGTACTTACTTTACTAGCAAGCACCCTAAAATCTGTCGCCGCCCAATGTAGTGTTCTGGCACCCTCACTTGACAGCCAGTTCTAAGTGTGTTTTCCATCATCGATCACACCGTCTCTTAACACCAGCTCAGCTGTGATCATACACCCAGCCTGTTAATCATAAAACCTGTTAAAAGATTTTTTAATATCTGGTGTTGATTTCAGAGCGATTTCTACAACGTGGGCGTGTGTGATTCTCACCATTGTGGCAACACATTCTGCCCGGGGCAGAACTTCGCCAACTGCCATGTGGAGACCTCCATCACTCCCTTCGCGGTGTCCGTGCACTTCGGCCCCCCGAGCGTCAAGCGAAGCCCCGAGGAAAACATCGGCATGTGCTTGAAGTACTTTCAGCTGCCCTGTGACAACTGAATTAAAAATAGTTTTAAGTCAAAGATTATTTTCGAATTCCAGACGGTGGAGATACTATAGTTATGCTAGTGGTCACCCACTGTACACCTGCGTATATTGTTGTAAATATCTAAATATATATAACTCAAAGGTGATGTGTTACTTTTGTACAAACAAGGATGCTAGAAAATATATTTTTTTTATGGCTGGCCGGCTGACCACAGCTCGCCTGATGTTAAGTGACGGTGTGATCGAAGATGGTAAAGCACACCTAGCCTGTAATGGAACTGGCTCTCAAGTGAGGCTGCCGGAATACACCGTTAGATGCTTGGCGGCAGATTTTCAACTTGAGGGTGGTAGCTAGCCAGCCGAGTACTAGAAAGTACCCTACCACCACGCTATGGTTACCTCACGATGTTTTCCTTCACCGGCAGCTGAAGCTCATTGTTGGGGTTTGAACCCACGCCCTTCGGCATGCGAATCTACCGCGCTAACCACTGAGCCATCATCGCTAATCTTCTTATGACAAAAGAGAAGAGAGATAAAGAGAGAAATAAAGGTTGCATGTTTGCATTTCTTTTGTTTTCTCTGGTTCATCGTAAATACCTCTTTCTGTTAAAGAACTTCTATAACAAATGTCCTTCTATCTTATCCTAGATCTTTATAAGATTCAATGTTTATTTTACTTCTGAAGTTTATAAGTTAGTTAAAGTAAGTAGTGTTTGTGAGTAAGTATGATGCCAAAGTCTGTTCACAAAGACTTCGCGATAAAAGATAAGGAAAGGCTGTTTTAGTTAAAATATAATAATTTAAATATTAGGAGATTAACTTAAAATGTTCATTAAGTTAAACTATAAGAAGGTCGCGGAAGTTCATTTTAAGTGTTCAAGAGCTATTTTTGAATACGACAATGACGAGGATTTTATTTAATTTGAATATAATTTTAGATATTTATTTAAACTGAAGAACTAATATTTAAAATTTTAAATATTTGTTATCATATAATTTTTTTATTATTATTTATTGATTTTTTGTTTTAGAGATTAAGATATATTTAGAATAAATATTTAAAATTGTCTTCAGGTTAGATAAATATTTAAATTTATACTAACTCCTCGTCACTGTTGTAATCAAAACTTTGAAGCGAAAATACACTAAAAATATTCTAGAATATTTACAAAGAAGGTTTCTTCTTTTTCATGCGTGACATTTTACTTGAGAGAAAAATGGACGGATCATTTAAGTTTGACAGGCTAGGTGTTTGACCATAGCTCACCTGATGTTAAGTGACGTGGTCGAACATGGTAAACACACCTAGCCTAGAATGGAACTTGATGATCAACTCTAAGCAACGTTTGAAAGTAAGACTTTAAATGCGGATTTTTTAAAGTACTTATTAAAATGTATACAAACAGGATTTATTTATATGCTTAAATAAGAATACATTTTATTGTACATGACGCTTTATTGGAGCATTGTTATTATTTAATTATTTATTAAAATGTAATTTTACTAAGTAGTGCCATTCTTATTTAATTGCTTTGTAGATATTTTTTAATCGTTAAGTGTTTTATATTTTTGTAGTTTATTTAATTTTGTTATAATTATGCTTTTTGTTTAAAATGTTAACTGTTTGTCTCATAAATAAATTTATTTTTTATCTGGGTTTTAAGTTTTTTACATTGTCTTCGAGGATATGCCATCTAACCAACTAAACGCAAGCACTACACATATGCAAAATCTGAAAATAATCTACAAACATAAATAGAACAAAAACGAAGAATAATTCTTAATTTTTGAAGTGAGCATCTAAACTCTAAAGTATCACAGAGTAAAAAAAGTTTTCAATTTAGTTCTTATTTCTCGAATGATATATATTATAAAATGATACGTGAGAGAAAAGTTGACAGGCTTGGTGTTTGACCACCGCTCACCCGATGTTAAGTGACAGTGTGGTCAATGATGGTAAAGACACCTAGCCTGGAATGGAACTGGCTCTAAAGTAAGGAACAAACTGTTTAGTGCTTGGCGACAGATTTTCAACTTGAGTGTGGTAGCTAGCCAGCCGAGTACTAGAAAGTACCCTACCACCTTGTTATGGTTTGCTCACGATGTTTTCTTTCACCGGTAGCTTAAGATCATTGTTGGGGTTTGAACCCACGCCTTTCGGCGTGTGAACCGATTGCGCTAACCACTGACCTATCATCTTTACAAAAAATCGATGATAATGTAACGTAAATTATATAATCTGTTTGTAGTTGTCTGTCTGTTTGATATCTTAGTATAAACTCGTATAGACAGCAAAATTTGATACATTTTAGATGGAGTAATGAAACGAACGAGACGCTCTCCTGATGGTAAGATATAACGCCTGTCCATGACTATTGCAGTGAAACACAGAAAAAAGTCCAGGCCATCGCTGCTTTGGCGCTCATTACTTAGAGACATTAGATGCTTAGCCTCAATAGCTCTTTAATTTCGCTAGCTGTTCAGGGTCAGTACCCTTCAAACCGGAACACAGTAATGTTTACACACTACTGCTTAACAGCAGAATATCTGGTACAGCGGTACCTACCTATAAATATTACAATGCAGTATTTTGTCGCAGGAAATGTTCTGGATAACTTACAGAAGTAATCGAGATAGTCAATATCAGGATAGATACCATTATCTTCGCTTTATCGACGCACATGAACTGAAAATTAGATTACGGTCGAGAACGTTTGATCGTAAAATCAACACAAACTATCTTAGCTTACACAGCGCTCCCATTATTCAGTTTGATTTACCATCAGAGGAGCGATATGAGGCCATCACCGTATGCAAATGCAATATATCGGATTAGTTCGCGTGATTGCGTCTCGTCTCGGATCGTTGGCTAGAACTAAGACCAGCCCGTGTACTCTGAGCTTATTGCGATATCTGAGAGATGCTCATGAAAAAGTTAAGCGACTGCTAACCTTATTACGCAGACATACAATATATGGTCGCGTAGCTATTTCCTGAGTGCATAAAAGGAATCGGAATATTTATTATCGGGGATTAATATATCGTATGCCTGTGCAGTAAGGTTTGTAGTCGCGTAAATTTCGTGGTCGCCAAACTAAACGCTTATAAACGGTGTATTGAAGATATCAAATGTAACACATACACACACTCATGCTGCCGTGGTGGTGCCGGCGTAAGAATAGTACCCCACCCTCTCTACCCGTGGTTGCCGTAAGAGTCGGCTAAGGGATGTAATCCGGAAGATGGGCAGCAGCGTCTTCTTTGAACAATCACACCTAACTGCGCTCGCCAACCCGCCTGCCAAGTGTGGCGAGTATTGGCCAAACCCCCCAGGAGGAGGCCTATGTCCAGCAGTGAACGTCTTAGGGCTGATGATGTGATGTGACATACTCATGCATACACTCAAACACACACACATATTCACTTCTTCCCATTAAATAAATGTGTTTATGGTTGACAGACTAGTTGTTTGATTTGGTGGTAGATCTCTTTAACAGGAAGTTGTTTAGGTAGGTACCACTGAAGTACCAGACATTCTGCCGCTAAGCAGTAGTGTATACACATTACTGTGTTCCGGTTTGAAGGGTACCGTAGCTAGCGAAATTACAGGGCTGTTGAAATTACCATTGAAAGTCTAAAGGCAATGAGCGCTAATAAATAAAATAATTGTGTATTTATTTGAGCAAAAGATAATACAGCGAACTTCGTAGGAACTTGACTAATTGCTAAGAAGGTTTATGTAGGATTTCACTTAGGTACATAGTCAAGGCATTTAAGATCTTGTGTTATAGGTGCTTACCGGCTAACTTCTACTAGCTGTGGACCCTGAATCTCACACTAAGGAGTCACGTGTCGTGAGGTTCAGTGATTCCCACCTTTACCGACAAAGTATTGTAAGTTTAATTTTATGTTTTTTACTTCGAAAGCTGAAGGGCTTGGGTTCGATTCCAACCCAGTACTAACAGAGATAGAAACTCTTTATTGTGTACACCAAAAAAAGATAAAAGTACAGAAACCAAATAATCTTAAGAGCTAGTGCCACAAGTGCTGCCTTATCGCTGAAAGCGATTTCACATTTGTATGAGGAACATAGATTTAGTTGGTGACAGATCTCCTTAGCAAGAGAGTAGGTTTCGCCTAGGTAGGTACCACCGCTTTACCAAACATCCTGCCGTCAAGTAGTAGTGTGTAAACATTACCGTGTATCGGGTTGAAAGGTGCAGCTAGCTTTATTGAGACTAACTAACGAAAGTCTCAAAGCAGCGATGCCCTGAACATTCTAAATCATAATCAAAAAGTCATTTATTCAGTTTAGGCCCTGGTAAGGTACTTATGAACGTTAAGTTACATGTTTGAATCTACCGCCGGCTCGTAATAACACTTCAACTGAGAAGACACCGGCAAGAAACTCAGCAAGGCATTTTTTTTGTGGATCTCTCTTTTTATATTAGGTTACAGTTAATACAGTTTACAGTTACTAGTTACAGTACTACTCAGTTAGTGTCACTTAGCCAGGGGGATGCAAGAGCAGAGAGAATCTACTACAACCACATATTCCTGTCTTCCACGTAATGAGCCACCTTATAGTAGGCTTTATCAATTAACCTCTGCTTTATAAAATGTTTGAATTTATTATAGGACATTTTAGTTACCTCAAGTGGGATTTTATTATAGAATCTAACGCAATTCCCGAGATTCCAATTTTCCATTGTTTTGTTACTCAAAGTTCTATGTATCGCTGCAATGGTCATGGGCACGCGTTGTACTTACCATGAGGAGAACGTATCAACATAAAAAAAACTTACTCTACGAATCAGCACCGAACCCGCATAAACAACAAAGACCCAAATTGTAGAAGCAAACGTACATCATGTAAACAAGAATCGGCGCGATTTAGCGAGCAGGAACAATAAAGGACATAATGAGGTGTACTTTAATTTTACAGGCCGTTAACTTACCGGGACTCAATGCCTACTTGCCTCAGCAATATGTCGCTGAAACGCGTTTCGTTAAATTTAACGCGTCCGGAGATAAAATGTACGACTCATTTATGACTGATAAAATGTACGACTCATTTATGACTGATAAAATGTACGACTCATTTATGACTGATAAAATGTACGACTCATTTATGACTGATAAAATGTACGACTCATTTATGACTGATAAAATGTACGACTCATTTATGACTGATAAAATGTACGACTCATTTATGACTGATAAAATGTACGACTCATTTATGACTGATAAAATGTACGACTCATTTATGACTGATAAAATGTACGACTCATTTATGACTGATAAAATGTACGACTCAGACTGGTACAAGTTTTACTAACTCAAAAATATGATATGGTTATACTAGCTTACTTGGAAGTTAACTTTAGAATTAAGTTGGGAGAGAAATTAATCATGGGTAACAAATAAGAATTGGTGGTACTTACTTTTGGTTTAACTTGGTGGTAGATCTCCTTAGCAGGAGGTCGTCTAGGTAGGTACCACCGCAGTACCAGATATTCTGCCGCCAAGCAGTAGTGTGTAAAAATTACTGTGTTCCGGTTTGAAGGGTACTGCAGCTAGCGAAATTACTGGGCTGTTGAGACTAACCATCTCGTCTCAAAGTAATGAGCGCCAAGGCATGTGTATCGCCGCAATGGTCATGGACAGGCGTTTCCTCTTAACATCAGGAGAGCGTCTAGTTCGGCTCAAAACTGTTACATAAAAAAAAAAAAAAAAATCGTCATGAAACTTGCGCTATTTTATTATTAGATTAAGATAAAGGATACATTTTATCCCGGAATAAAGTTACATAACAAATTTCATGTGGATTCGTCCAGTAGTTCATTTTTTGTTAATCCCACAGGAACCTGATATTTTCCTGGTATAAAAAGTATCATATAATTATGTTAATCCAGGTAATTAACTATGTATATGTGTCCAACTCCGTTCGGCCATTTTTGCTGCCATGCGGTAAGATTTTATATATATATATATATATATATATATATATCCATGTTCGGGCTCAACGGTAGCGTTTGAACGCTAGCAACACCGCCGGATTGATATTTTTGTCCTCCGGCACCGGGCAACACCGCCTTTTCTCTTCCTATTTAACTTCTCCTTTAATTCTTGTGTATATATATATACAAGATTTGCTCGTTTAAAGATATTATATAGATAATCTAGCCGGTAACCGGAGCGTTACTCTCGCAAATAAAAAAAAACGATTACTTTGTGAACTTCATTGTATTTAAACTAAACACTAATAATAATTGTACTTAACAATAACCTTCGCGCAAGTGCAAGCAATAAGTTGACCAAGTTTCATCGCAATCGGATGAACGGTACCGCTGCGCATAAAATACGAACAAACATACATTCATTTTTATATATTAGAGATTTGCCCTGTCTTTACCAACTAAGATTCCCGTATATGTAGGCTCAGCTGGCAGAAAAAAATATCTAACGCATGAATATTAAATGAAAGCAAGGCTCCCAGAAAAATTGTGATACAAAAAATGCTGGAGTGTATGAAATCGTTTTTTCTAGCCAAGTCGACATAAATCTATTTAGTGGGCCGCGGAGGTCACACCCCAGGCCTAACCTTTTCCGCGAACCTCTAAGCCGATATTACTTTTAGACAGATATTGCGATATGCCGCTATTGTGGATGCTTGTTTTAAGGTGACACTATCTAGGTCTACTTGCTACTACTGGAAGCTGATATAAC
The DNA here is from genome assembly GCA_950106695.1 of Biston stratarius. NCBI lineage: Eukaryota > Metazoa > Arthropoda > Insecta > Lepidoptera > Geometridae > Biston > Biston stratarius. The sequence continues at coordinate 13,237,946 of OX467110.1, read as the reverse complement.
TGAATTATGAGTGAACATGAAGACGTGATGTGATGATGATTTTTTTTGTATGGTTGACAAGCTAGATATTTGACCATAGCTCACCTGATGTTAAGTGAAGGTGTGGTCGCAGACGGTAAAGCACACCTAGCCTGGAATGGAACTGGCTCTCAAGTGTAAAGTGGAACTGGTATAACTGGTAGTACATACCGGTGGCTTTTTTTGTATGGTTGATAAGTAAATCATTATCATCTCATCCGTAGGACGTTCACTGCTGGACATAGGCCTCCCCCATTGACTTCCATAAAGACCGGTTGGAAGCGGCTCGCATCCAGCGCGTTCCTGCGGTCTTTATGAGGTCGTCTGTCCACCTTGTAGGTGGACGTCATACGCTGCGCTTGCCGGTCCGTGGTCTCCACTCCAGAACTTTGCAGCGCCACCGCCAATCAGTTCTGCGTGCTATGTGTCCTGCCCACTGCCACTTCAACTTGCTAATCCGCTGGGCAACAACAAGTAAATACATACATATAATACATACAGAACACCCATACACAAAACAAACATTTATCTTCACATAAATGTTTGTTCTGATGGGAATCCAACCCACGCCCTATAAACTGTTAAAGTCAAAAATATAATAATTATTAAATTCACAATTAATACAACTTCAGTTTACAACAGCACCGTAAAGTTTTCGAAACAACTCGTTCAAGAGTTCCTTTTAGATGTGAAGTGGTTCTTAGAAAAGTCGAGTTCTGACTGTTATAAATTGTGTGACTAGCTTTAGAACTAAATGTTTTCCGAATGTAAGTTGTGAGCTTTAAGTATCTTGAGATAAAATTAAAACCATTTTAAGATAAATAAAAAAATACTTAGAATTTATTTAACACTGATTTTAATATACTGTCAGATACTTGGAAACTACTACTTGGATACTTGGTTATTGTGAAATTCTGATCGATCAGTGAGTCAGGTGCAAGAGGCACGATAACTTAGACCTTGACAATGTTTTGACTGACCTATGACATTATTATTGTATTTATTAGAATATTTAATATTGTATTTGTATTTGACATTTTAATTGAATTTTATATTATATTTGAATTTAAAATTGTATTTGTATTTGAGATTGTAGTTGAATTTAACATTGTAAAGTTGCTCAATTAATTTTATATAACAAAACGATATTGCGTTAAGGCGTTCAAAAATACGTGGACTCAGCTCTATTGGATAAATTTCTTGGAAGATTATAAAACTTGCCCAACTAAAAGGGTTTAATATAAAATCTCTCCTACAAAGTCGAGATGAGGGTGTTGTTAACGAAGTATCGCTCAGACCTTTTGTTTTATCTAGAACAAAGTAATTAACGTTGAGATCTTAGAACATTATACTACGAATAGGTACATTTATAGATTAAATATAATAAATTTATAATTCCTTTAAAACGTTTTAAACATTTTTAATAGAAAATACATTGTTTAAGAGATATATTTTTAGTTTAGAGAATTAGAGATTCTAAATATTAAAATTTAATCCTCGCCACCGTTGGGACCAAAACGACTTTTAAGCGGAAATACACTAATAATAACGCCTGAATAAATATCTAGAAAATATATTTTGGTATGGTCGACACGTGTTTGACCACAGCTCACCGAATGTTAAGTGTTGGTGTTTGGTAAAGATGGTAAACACAAGAATTCTGGAAAGGAACTGGCTTTCAAGTGAGGCTGTCTGAATACACTGCTAGGTGCTTGGCGACGGATTGTCAACTTGAGGGTAGTAACTATCCAGCCAAGTACTATATTTATTTATTTCAAAACACACACTATAAAACACCCTACAACCATGCTATGGTTTCCTCACGATATTTTTCTTTACTGGCAGCTCAAGCTCATTGTTGAGGTTTGAACCCTCGCTCTTCGGCGTGTGGACCGATCGCACTAACCACTGAGCTATCATCTCTACTAAACGGAAAGGATACATGGAATGCGTTATATAATATTGTTAATATTTTATAAAATATCATTTGTTTTTATCTTTCCTCTTAACTTTATCTCGAGTTGATACGTCTTTCTGAGATAATGTAACAAAACTGACGTTTTATCTTAACACAACATCAGTATCGTTTAATAGTCGAAGGAAGAAAAAGTAAAAATGAAATTCTTACAATTCTTTTACAAAAGCAATCCCGACGACATACGCGTCGGGATATTGAACGGTGACGATGTAATTGATATCAATAGAGCTGATCCCAGCCTCCCGGCATCTCTTATAAATATATTGAAGAACGGCGACGTAGAGAAAATTAAGAATCTGAAGCCAACAACTTCATCAGTTATCCCTCTTTCATCAGTTGTGTTAACAGCTCCCATCAGTGGAATGGACAAAGTGATTTGTGTCGGCTTAAACTACAAAGATCACTGTCAAGAACAAAACCTTACTCCACCTGTCATACCGTTCATCTTTAACAAGTTCCCGAGTACCGTGATAGGTCCTGACAAGGCAGTTAAGTTACGGCCCGATATCACAGAAAAAGTTGTGTGCGAAGTGGAGTTGACGATTGTAATTGGGAAAGAAACAAGTTACGTGAAGCCCGAGGAAGCTTACAATCACGTATTCGGATACACTATTGCCCAGGATATTGGCGCTAGTGATTGGGATAAAAATGATCAAATGGGAACGCTTTTGCTCGGCAAGGCGATGGATAATTTCTGTCCGATAGGTCCTTGCGTGGTGACGAGTGATGAGATTGGTGATCCTCAGAAGCTGGATATCAAAATGAGCGTGAATGGTGTCCTGAAACAAAGCAGTAATACGAATCAGTTTATCCATTTGATTCCTGATATTATTGCCAGGCTTTCGCGACTGATGACGTTGCTGCCTGGTGACATCATCCTTACTGGTACTCCAGGAGGAGTGGGGGTGTATAGAAGCCCACCAGAGTTTCTACAGCCAGGAGATGTTATCACCAGTGAAGTGGAGAAGATAGGAATACTTTACACGAAGGTGGAGAAATTTTAAGCATGTATACGCATGACGGCTAGAAATCAAATTTAAATAAGATATGAATTATAAAAATTTACAAGTTGTTTTACTTATGATTAGATTAGACTAAGAGAATTTATGTCAGCAACTAATAAAATACTGTGTGTAATATAATTGATTAGTACTTTAGAGTAATTACTGAGTATTCTCAACCAATCACCAATGTTAAGTAACGGATGATCCCAACTGTTTTCGGATGGTCACACTAATATTATAAAGGCAAAATATTGTGTGTAAGTGTGTTTGTATGTTATGCTTTCACGCTCAAACGGCTGGATCAATTTTGGTGAAATTTGATACAGAGGTAGCCGACACCCTGGATCAACATGGCTACTTTTTATCCCGAAAAATGTAGTGTTTACGTCGGAACAGCGGGTAAAAACGCGGGGTACAGTTAGTGATTTTATAAAACGTAAATTATATTATTATTTTGTTGCCATCTTGAAGGAACCACTGTGTCGTGATTTTGGCCCAGCGATCTCCCGACATGAAGCTAATATGGCTGGCCCAGTCCCACTTTAGAACGGACAGCCGATGACAAACGACCTCCTGGACGGAGATGGAGGGACGAACTTGCTTCCTGTATGTAAGAATGGACTCAGATTGCAAGATAGAGAAAAATCGAAAGAGGGAAGGGAGGTCTTTGCCTTGCAGTGGCACAGTACAGGCTAATAATAAAATAAAAGTTATTATTTGAAGCACCAACTTTTCTGCAGACTGTAAAACACAATTTAGTTTCTCACATAAATATTTAATATTAATTTCAACAACGAATAGTTTGTATTCTGCTTCAAAAAGCTTTTCCACCGCATTTTTACAGAACCTGTTCGCAAATTTAAACTTCTACTCCGCAGGGAACTGAATGTAATCCGAAAACACACAGTTTGTTCATGTAGTCAAGTCGAACACAGCTCAATACCACTCTTATTTCTATAGCTTTAGAGTATAATATTGGAACTAAATTGAAAGGAATTTCAGAATATCTTGGGTTTATGTTAAAGTAGTTAGCGGTAGTAAAGACAAGCTAGTTTATTTGTTAGGGTACGCTTTTAGTCGGCAGTTCGCTGCGATGTGTATTGTGTATATTGAGTTTGCAAACTATCAATTTATTGTGTGTGAAGATTTCATCATCATCATCATCATCATCATCATCTTCAACCCTTAATCACCTACTGCAGTGAATAGTCCTCTCTTCTTGTACGTCATTCATGCTGGTCCTGTGCTAATATTGTCCAGGTTCGATCCGCGACCTTTACGATGTCGTCGACCCAACGTGCTGGTGGGCGTCTGACGCTTTACTAGTTTACGGTATGTTTTTATCCACCGTCAGCTGTCCTGCGTATATCGTCATTCCATCGCTCAGGGCGTCCTACAGGTTTCGTTTTTTATATTACTGCAATATAATATTTATTACTTTTACAATTAATAAATTGAAATAAATATAATGCTCCATAGCAAACCCATTAACCTAGCGAGATAAAAATAAATGCGTATTATTTTATATTGCCACCCCCCGAACACTATCTTGGGTTAGTTAAATACGTGGGCACCGATGCCCGCCCCGCCTACCTCCCCACCTACTTGTCAGCTATAAAAAAACTTATTTCGATAAAAAGTACTACTAAGTAGTACATGACTTATCTAAATAAATAAAAAAACCAACACGTCACAGAATGAAATGTAACAAAATACGTGTTCATACAATTTTGTCGTTATGTAGCCGGTAACGCTAACGACACGTTACGTGCTATGCGTCGGTAACGGCGCTACGTGACGCCGCCGTAAGAGTTCAGCTGACGTAGCTGGCGCGCCAAACAGGACAACTTTTTACGTGCATGCGGAAATAATATTTTTTTGCATACACGTAAAAAAAATTGCCCGTGGTGGTACCGGCGTAAGAATAGTACCCCACCCTCTCTACCCGTGGTTGCCGTAAGAGTCGGCTAAGGGATGTAATCCGGAAGATGGGCAGCAGCGTCGTCCTTGAACAATCACACCTAACTGCGCTCGCCAACCCGCCTGCCAAGCGTGGCGAGTATTGGCAAAACCCCCCCCAGGAGGAGGCCTATGTCCAGCAGTGGACGACTTAAATGATGGCTGATGATGATGATGTAAAAAAAATTAAGCATTTCAACTATTGCAAACTATTGCATTTATAACATCCAAGTCTGTCCTATTCTCGCGAGTGAAAATACTTTTATCACGGCTCGTGTACAAGGTGGCTGGGAAAGAGAGTTAGCGATTGCGATTACTCCAAGCGCACCACAGCACGGCTCAGCATTATCTTCTGTAATCGTCCAGAAACTAGCAATACCTCACCGTCTTCTAATCCGCTTACCGCTTCGATTCACCCACGCTGGAAATTGCCCCGATATGACATGTATACCTTACAATAGATCAATTCACTTGAATCCTATCAGGAACTAAATACTGACTGACTTTAGGAGATTCATTAGGATTCAACTTTATGTTTACGCTCGAGGTTGTTGCTTATCTAAGCGCCTCTTGTGAAATGAAACACTAAGCAAACATAAGCGGTTTTAGTTTAAAATAAATTTAATAGTAATCTAAACTGATGTAATGTTTCTATCGACCGCACTAACTACTGAGCTATCATTGCTACTTCATAAAAGATGCCCGGCGTCAGATTAAAAAAAAAAAGTAATATTATTAAGACTATCGATGTGCTCTCGTGATGGCAAAAGTAGATGCATGTCCATGACCATTGCAGCGATACACAAAACATCGTATAACAAAATAAAATCCAGGACATCGCTGCTTTAGCGCCTACCACTCAGATTTTCGATAGTTGTAATTTCACTAGCAAACTTCAAACCGAAAACAATAATGTTTACACACTACTGCTTGACGGCAGAATATCTAGTATTGCGGTATCTACCTAGATGACCTAAAAAGATCTACTACCAATAAAAAAAAACAGCTTGATTCCTTATTAGACTATACTTGTATTGGGCAGGCAAAGTGTTAACGTTTACAAAGTTGTTATATAAATATTGTTCTAAATTGATTTGCTGGGAAGTCGGTTGTTAGAGACGTGCGATGGTGTTCAATTAGGATACATGGAAATGCAAAGAAAACGTGGCTAAAAGCTAACAGCTTCCCTCTGTATACATACACACATTTGTTGAAGAGCGAGCCATTTGTTCGAAGACATTCTATCGGCAGATGGTCTTTAGGGACTACGGTCGACATTCTTCCCGCACGCCAACCTCACCTCACGAGCTTCACCATTAGGGCGTAATGTGGCACGCGCCATTCCACATTCCGCCATCCGCCATTTCAGTGGTTCCGCCATTTGAAACCGGTTCCACCATTTTGTCGTTATATTACGCACCGAGCCGAGTTCAAGGGTGACTGAGGCGGTGATTTAATTTTTCTAAGTAGGTATACTTATTTTTTATGCCGTAGACGTGTTGATGATCTTCGGCCATGACGTCACTTAACGTCTTATATTACAGGGTCCACAATTCTTTGATAAGTCTCGACAGCCCTGTAATGGCGCTAGCTGCAGTACCCTTCAAACCGGAACACAGTACCTAATATTTAAACACTACTGCTTGGCGTTAAAATATCTGGTACTGCGGTGGTACCTATCTAGACGACCTCCTGTTAAAGATAGCTACTGCCACGTAGGCTGACTACCCTGTTGGTTCATTGGTAGTAATATCTGCTTTACAAATACAAATACAAATATTTTTAAGTCATTTTTCTATTCATAGCTATTTAAAAATATCAAAATCATAAAATATGTCAATATAATGAAAAAGTCAATATAGTATAACATCATCATCAGCCATAAGACGTCCACTGTTGGACATAGGCCTCCTCCTTGGGAGGTTTTGCCAATACTCGCCACGCTTGGCAGGCGGGTTGGCGAGCGCAGTTAGGTGTGATTGTTCAAGGAAGACGCTGCTGCCCATCTTCCGGATTACATCCTTTAGCCGACTCTTACGGCAACCACGGGTAGAGAGGGTGGGGTATTATTCTAACGCCGGCACCACGGCAAATAAATATGTCAAATATAAAATATGTCAATAAAAATAATTATAATTACTTACTAGTAATTCATGAATTTTAAGAACTGTAGGGCGTAGATTCGATTCCCACACAATATAAATGTTTTGTGGTATAATAATAATATAATAACAAAATGTTGGATGTGTGTCTGGGTGTTCTATATGTATTATAAGTATGTATTTAAGTAATCTATCAGCTATCTGACTTCCATAGTACAAGCTTTGCTTAGTTTGGGATCAGATGGCGCTGTGTGTTTACCTACAATATTTAGTTAAGTAATAGGTATGGATATGAAACCTAATATTGTTATATGTGCGGAATCTATAAAGGGTAGTCTATGAATATAGCACTGCGAACACTTCAGGCATTGCAAGTAATATAGGAATTGCGAATACCCGTGTGCGATGGAATTCTAATAAAGAGCGGTTAAAATTTAAGCGGCTCAGGTTAAATATTCAAAGTCAAGAATGAAGGCGTGGCTCGGGACTGAGATAAACGTGTTGGTATTCTAAGATTTTAAATTGACAATATTTTTTGTATTGACATTTTTAATCATATTTTTATATTGACACTAGCTTACGCTCGAGGTTGTTTTTTTAAATAAGTTCACCACACCCTGCCTGATGTTAAACAGTAGTGTGATCTAAGATGGAGTACGCCTACCTAGAAGAAACTTACTTATTCTAGATTTGAAGACGCCCATATTGTATGTACCAAACAGGGAACATAGACTCCGACAGAGTTCCACAACCTCGCTGTCCAAATAAAAAATGTGGAATCAAAACGCTTTGTGCGTACATACATGGGGAACATCCATTTACGGACATATTTATGGACGTTATGGTCGTGTTTGTTTGGCCGTCCGGTGCACGTTCTTCGAAACTTCGTCTGCGTTAACTTTAGAATCAAGTTCAGAGAGAAATTAAACGCGTAAGTAACAAAAAATCAATAGTAATGAAACTTGCGCTGTATTATTATTATATTAAGATAAAGGATACCTTTTATCCCGGAATAACGTTCCATAAGACGCATTTTTCAAATGAGTACGTCTAGTATTTCGTTTTTGGTAATCCCACAGGAACCTAACATTTTTCTAATATAAAAATTATCCTATATCCAGGTAATAAATGATGTGTGCTGAATTTCATTTAAATCCGTTTAGCAGTTTTTGCGTGATTGAGTAACAAACATCCCAACGAACAAACTTTTCATATTTATAATATCATTGATACTTTATTTTGAGATTTATGTTCTTTGTACTTAGCCTAAATCAATGATATATTTGAAATTATATTACGGAATTTAATTTGTAACGTTGGTGTTAGTCATAAAAGTACTAGAAAATACCTTACGACCACGCTATGATTTCCTCACGATGTTTTGCTTCACCGGCAGCTCAAGCTTATTGTTGGGATTTGAACTCACGCCTTTTAGCGTGTGAACTGGCCGCACTAGCTGAGCTATCATCGCTACAAAAACGCGACACAGCATCCATGCAGTCCAAAAACACCGATCTCCTATGCTAAAACTCGGTAGTACGTCCTGGCCTGTCGTTCATAATGAACAACCATTGTGCATGATTATAATACAAAAGTAATCTGTTCTAACCAAGCAGAGAAAACACAAAAGGGTAAATTCTATTTTGAATACAATTCAAATACGGCCCGGACTGGAAACCATTAGCGAAATCCAAACAAATGGAATTATGCAAATCGCAAACACGAGCGCCGTATTAGCGATGTCCGAAGTATTGACAGGTCGATTAAGCGCTACATTTCGAACGTTTGTTTTGTAGAATCATATTTAGGGAGGCTAAGTTTATTCCTATCTAATACCTTTAAACGAGCTATTCTTCTATATATGTATATATCTCTCTGCACTTGCATCCCCTTGGCTAAGTGATAATTGTAGTAAGCATAATGTATTAATATCTATAACTGTAAACTGTATAAACTGTAACCTAATATGAAAAGAAACATCCACAAAAAAAATGCCTTTCTGAGTTTCTTGCCGGAGTCTTCTCAGTTGAAGTGTAATTACGAGCCGGTGGTAGATTCAAAAATGTAACTTAACGTTCATAAGTGCCTTACCAGGGCCTATTCGCGACCGATCTCACGAAACAAAAATATGTCATAACCACGTCAGTTTCAATCTCTAGCTTTTCTTTTCATTTCTTCCTTACCTAGCGTATTATCTTTCTAAATGTTATGTATTATCGTGTGATTTTTACCATATTCTAATCATTTTATTACATGTGGAAACTTTTAATTGACCTTCTTATTTATCCAAACAATTTATGTTCTTAACTCTGTTTTCTTTAAAAAAAAAAAAAATAGATAAACAATTTTACTTAATATCAACAATAGATTATACAATGAGAACAATATGACTGTCCTATATGAGATTATTATGCACAGGCAACAGTCTAATAATTTCATGTGAATCGGAATAAATAATATAATTGTCTTTGTCAAATGTGAAACCAAGCACTCCTTGCAAGTTTACAAGTTTTTTAACCTTTTGAATCATCTTGCTCACAATGTATATTCCGTCATCGCTACACACATACACGTACCCGTCGTGGTCCACTGCAACATTTATGAACCTAGAACTCTCTTTTATTAATGTCGCTTTTTGTTGATTAGGTTTCATCCCGTACAACCCGCTGTTATTAGTGAAAAATTTATTATTGTCAACATCTTCAACCATTTGATGGATAACGTTGTCCGAAAGCTCCGGAAAAGTTTTAATACTACCATTCTGGTAACTATACGTATTCAAGCTTGGAAATTTGATAAAATATATTTGTTTCTTCACGAATAGCCACCAGATATCTAAATTATTAATATTGAGACGTTTTAAAGTTTTTGCATTGGTGTTGAATCTGTAGATTCCGTGTGTTCCACCGAAGTACATTTCCTTTTCCTTTGAATCGTAAGCTATAGCAAAAGCGTCTCTAACACCTTTCAGTACGGTTAGTTGTTTTGTGGCTATTTTATATAACGCCGGGATATATTCTCCCTGTCCGGAATCAAAACTGAAGTACAGTGTATTCGTTTCATTATCTACTGCAATTTGATGCGGACTATGGGTCATGGTTACCAAAGTCTCTTTACTGTAACACTGGCTTGAAGGATCGTCCCCCTGAACTTCACAATACTTCTTGTTATTGTACTTTGCTTGCACCAACATTAACATATACGTAAATACGTAGAGATATATTGCATCTAACATTGTTTGAAATTGCACTTTACAGTGGAGACGGTAATAAAACAAAACGTATTAAACTAAGCAAGTTCAGTTGCACTTCGATGCACTTTAAGAACTAGTTAAAGATACATTTTATATATTTTTTTATTCACAATCTAATTTAACAGATGTTTCGTTAAAATATTATTTTGAACTGTGACTCGAGTACTTTGTCCCACAATAAATAGCTATTGAGTGACTGTGTTTAACTTCTCTGTTAATAGTTTTGTTTATTTATAAGGTTGAATGTTTATTGTTTTTTTTTCACCGGGTACCGGTGAATGCAATGTTTATATGGCGTATCAATTCACATTATGTATACAAACATATGGTTACTTTCAACACAGTCATTCAGTTTGGCAGCCAGGAGCTCTATAAAGTGACACCGCTTTATTGTAAATATTCCAAATACTTGATTCCACCTCTATTGTACGAACCGCTAAACAAAGGGAATTGCTGTCCGAGTGAGTGTTCCCTCATTCCCAGGCAGATAAGTGTGCCTTCAAGTCACGAGTGAATAGATTTATTTAAGGCAAGCGTGCTTCGTTCTATACCGCATCTCCGCTAATTAATTAAAAAAAAATCACACAAATAATGGTCGTTTGGCATACACGAGTATATGAACACTCGTAAAGCCACTAGTTTTCTGAAAATGAAACCTTGCGGTAACAAGTTTTAAAGGCGTTATTAGACATTTGAATTTAAGTTATTTTTTTTCTGTTCTTGTTTTATTAACTGCAATGAAAAAGACAAGTCGACTAAACTTTAGATCTGTAAATTAAAGCTTTTTAAATTGGTCTTACTAATACCTACATTTTTCAAATTAAATCAGGGCCGTATGGTGGGAATGGGCCAGATCGAGCTGGATTGACCCCCGCCTACCGCCAGCCATTATGTTTTATGAACAACCCTTTTACGAGGTGATTTTTCGACAATTGTTCGATTCTTTATGTCCGTTTTTATTTTCGCTTTATTACTCTGGCGATCTCTATAACGCAACGGGGTTTCAAGGCCAATTTTATTTGCCGTATTGTGATAAATTTAATACGACCACGTGTAAAATAAATAAGTGCGGCGAGTGTCGGAAGCTAGATTTTAATGTTGGATCAGCTTTAGTAACTTTTTTTTTTATACGTACAAGTCCATGTTTAACCACCAACGCACCTGGTGGTAAGCGAGAAACGCTTGGTACCAGCTTTGCCTGATTTTTTTTGCCAAGTCGGGAGTTTGGAACTTTTTGAGTGAAAAAAGCGGGATTCTTTCGTCGAAATCAGGACATAGTAAAAAAACGTATATAATCAGAAGTTTTTAAATATTTATCTTTTTATTTGAGTTTAAATTACGTTTACGTGACAATAGATAGCAAAAATAGCCATAGAAAATGTATTTTAATAAAAATATGATATTTTAAATCAGATTTACCCTATTGTGACGAACTCCTCTCTCTCCCGCCCGCGCGCTTATCTTCATTACGCGCCGGGCGGGCGGCCAGTCCACACTTGTCTGTGCCACCCGCCCGCGCTTCCTCAGCACGCTGCACGCACGGTCCAGTTATTCCCGAAAAGCGGGACTGAGCCAGTCCCGCGCGGGACATTTAATTTTGATTTAAAAATCGGGACGTCCCACCAAAATCGGGACGTCTGGCAACGCTGCTTGGTACGTACCCAAAAGTCAAAGTCAAACGTTTTATTTGCATGACAACAGTGTAAAAAGGTCTTAGATATAATTGTTTGCGTTCTCTATTCCTCTATGCGTATGATCGTGTAAGTCCGGTTTGCAGGGTAAGTACTGCAGCTAGCGAGATTACAGGGCTATTGAGACTTACCATCGAAAGTCTCAAAATGAGCGCCAAAGTAGCGAGGACTATGTTTTACTAATCCATAGTTCTGTGTATCGCTGTAATGGTCATTAATATGCATTATTTCTTACAATCAGGAGGTATGCTCTCGTTAAGAAAAACTATTTATTATAATTTGTGGTATACCTACAGTGTCCACAAAGTTAAAATGTGATATGTTGTTAAAAAATAGTTTAAGATTCACAAAGCTTGCGCCTAAGTTCAAGTAACACTCGCGGTTACTCGTCGATAGACAATGGTAATAAAGTCCGGGATGTGTTAAGCCGAAAGAAGGTCATTTAATCATCATCAAAGCTAGTTTGCCAATTGACCAAATGCAGCAGCTTATTCTTTTCATGCTTTCACAGTTGTGTTTGAGTGAAAGTTGTATGCGCGACACTTTTTACGCGTTCCCGACCCTACGCCCGCGCACTTTCCGCTGACTTCACGTGTGAGGCGCGCTGCGGCCCGCGGTGCGGAAAAAAACGAGGTCACGTGCACGTTGTGCTATGCGTTTACTCCTTGAAAAAGGTCACCGGACGTTACTGATACAGTCAGTGTATTGAAGTAATCAAACCCGTGTAATTTTCGGTGACGTAATCGAATATCGGTCGATACTAATGTATGAAAAATGATGCAGAATATTTAAATACTTGGTAGCATATGAACAGTATTTTGTGTCAAGACTTCTAGACTATTATTATATAATAATAGCTGAACAGGCGAACTTCGTATCACCTAACAGTCAACATACATACCGACAGTAGCGCCACCTACCGGGATCAGTTGTGTTTTCAAACCATCCAGGAATCCATTAGGAGGAGTTAGGTGACAAACACACGTACAGAAGATTTATATATCTATATTAAGAAGAAGATTATAAAAACGTTTGTAACTCTGTTTGTTCGTTCTTTTTACGCTTTAACGTAAATGTAAAAGTAAGAAGACGGACGAGACGCTCTCCTGATGGTTCGAAATAACGCATCCATGACTATTGCAGCGAAACACAGAACTTTGAGTAGCAAAACAAAGTCCAAGACATCGCTGCTTTGGCGCTCATTACTTTGAGACTTTCGATGGTAAGTCTCAACAGCCCTGTAATTTAGCTAGCTGTAGTACCCTTCAAACCGGAATATACTCTCTTATTCCAACAATCTTTCCCGTAATGGGGAAATGCACAATACCTACATCCGAAGCAGGACCCCAATTTAGAAAAAACTTTATATATAGCCAGTGTCACTTAGGATAATGTAAGGATTCTAATCATCCAATCCAACTCACATCACATCATCAGCCATAGGACGTCCACTGCTGGACATAAACCTCCTCCTGGGGGGTTTTGCTAATACTCGCCACGCTTGGCAGGCGGGTCGGCGAGCGCAGTTAGGTGTGATTGTTCAAGGAAGACGCTGCTGCCCATCTTCCCGATTACATCCTTTAGCCGATTCTTACGGTAACCACGGGTAGAAAGGGTAGGGTACTATTCTAATCGCCGACACCACCACAGCACAACTCACATACCTTGAAAACATCACAGTTTTTGTGTGATAAGAATAACCCTTTTAACTCAATATTCGCAATACGATAAAACTATATTATAAAGAAGATATCTTCTAGTGAATTCTAAGCACGCCCAGCTAAAGTTTCAAGTAAATGGCTCACTACAGGTAAAAGATCTGTGAACTTATATGAAACGCTAGAAAATACAATCTGCTGCGAGATCGACGACGTTTTGTAAGCGCTGGGGGTTCGTGATACAACACGCAACGGGCGCCTCTGACACCATTATGCTACACTTTATGTGTATCGTAGCAATGGTCATGGACATGCGTCAACATTCATTCAAACATTTCTTTGAAAGAAATCCATTTTACTATTTAAATGAATATGTCAGAATACATATTGGTATATGAAAATACACTGAATTATAGATATAGTATATGTATATAACATAATTATTAAAATATAAAACTAGCTGCGCTCCGCGGTGTTACCCGCTACAGCTTATGTGTTAATCCAGGGTGTCAGCTACTTCCATACCTAATTTCATCAAAGACTGCGTAGTAACTGTTATCTAATCTGGGACCGCGCGCGACTACCATGTCATTTTCGGTGCGCGCGATTTGAGTGTCTGTATTTTTGTGTTTGCTCAGGATAATTAGGTCAAATATTAACCACCTATTTTTTTTATTATTTGAAACGACAATCGAGTACTGAACCTCCTGTATCAATATTGCTGATGTTCAAACTCTCACGGAGTTTAAGTGAATTATTACGTTTGAGTGCACGTTTCGGTGTAAGTGAAGCCGTGTACCATGCCAAGTGAACAAGTTAGATTGGTTCGTTCATAGTACACGAGCGTGTCTCGCAGCGGGGGTTGCTACTGTTATTTATTCTGTGTCAGATAGGACAACAATGTTACAACAAGACGTGAGTACTTATTAGAACAAGAAAATAGGTTACGTTTTGACGTAATATGTTTTACGTAGATAGGTCAGGGATGTAACGTTTTTTATATGCCAGATGTGGCAATTAAGCAGACGGGCTGCCTGATAGTAAGTAATCACCGTCGCCTATGAATATCTGCAATACCAGGAGCACTACAAATACATTACCGTCCTTTTAAGGTTCTATTAATATTTTGAAGAACCCAATGTTTTATCTTCGCGTGATTACGGGAGAAGGAAGATTATTCCACAATTTGCAAGTGTGTGACAAAAAGGATGGGGGGATTACACAGTGTACGATTTCCACGAATCAATTATATGTATGTATGTAGATGAGCTTTTAGATTATGGCGGCTAGTGCGGTGATGGAACCGTGACGCCGACATAAGATCGAATAATTCTTCCGAAACAACGTAAGGTGCTTGGCGGCAGATTTTTACTTGAGGGTGGTAGCTACCCAGTAAAAATAAAGTACGCTTACCACCACGCTATCACTCTCACAATATCGCTTCTCACAAGCTCATTGTTGGGATTAGAGCCCACGCGTGTGATCCGACAGCGGTAACCACTGAGCTATCATCGCTAGAACAGCTTAAATAAAATAAATAATTAAAAAATAGTAATGGAATCCTGATCTGCCCTGTTTTTAAAATCTGTTCCACTGCTGGGCATGAGTTCTTCTCATTATGAAAACGGTAAGGCTATAATAGTCTACCACGCTGGCCGAGTGCGGGTTAGCAAACTTCACACATCTCTTCACATTCGTAGCGATGATAGCTCAGTGGTTAGCGCGGTCGGTTCGCATGCCGAAGGGCGTGGGTTCAAACCCCAACAATGAGCTTGAGCTGCCGGTGAAGGAAAACATCGTGAGGAAACCACTTGGTGGTAGGCTACTTTCTAGTACTCGGCTGGCTGGCTACCACCCTCAAGTTGAAAATCTGCCGCCAAGCATCTAACGGTGTGTTCCGGCAGCCTCACTTGAGAGCCAGTTCCATTTCAGGCTAGGTGTGCTTTACCATCTTCGACCACACCGTCACTTAACACCAGGTGAGTTGTGGTCAAACACCTAGCCTGTCAGCCATAAAAAAAAATCTTCGACTTTTCTTAAAGAACTGTTGAATATGTAGATTTTCTCATAATGTTTACTTTCGCCGTTTAAAGTCGGCGGCAATACGCATATATCTTAGAAAAGACAGAAATAACGTCGTGGAATTCGATCCCAGGACCTTCAGATTAGAAGCCAGATGGTCTCTCAACTAAGCTACTAAAACTTAAACAATTATTAAGGTTTAAAATGTTACCAAGAAACCAAACACTGAACGAATCGCTATACAGACTTTTAGAGCGCAAAAATCGAAAAGCAATTTTTCGATTTTTCCCAGCGAAAAGTTTTCATATTCATCTAAGAAAAAGTAATTGCAATCATCATCATCATCAGCCGTATGGCGTCCACTGCTGGACGTAGGCCTCCCCCATTGATTTCCATAAAGCGGCGTTGTTGGAAGCGAAGTTGGAAGCGGCTCACATCCAGCGCGTTCCTGCGGTCTTTATTAGGTCGTCTGTCCACCTTATGGGTGGACGTCCTACGCTGCGCTTGCCAGTCCGTGGTAATTGCAACGGTAGCCTTAAAATTGCACTTCATGTTAGCTTTCTTCAATGCTACACCTGACGAATACTTCAATACTGTGACCATAGATAGCTCTTTTGATATCAAGAACAAAGATGATAAACCTTAGCCTGGAAAAGAACACTAACGAACACCGTTAGGTGTTTAGCTGTAGATTTCATTGATGTTTTCCTTCTAGTTTATTTATTTCTCAATTCAATTGTTTTTTTTTTGTATGTATTACTCGATCATTCCGCCAGTAATGAATCGATTTTGATGATTCTTTTTTTGTTTGGTGAATCATACTTCGGAGGTGGTCCCATATAAGTTTCATCGAAATTGATTCATCGCTTACTCCGAAACCTCGCTGTTTCATTGGAGCAGTGCGTTTAGTTGGCCAAAGGGTCATGTAGTCGGTTTTAAAAATTTGTAATTATAATTTTTATGTTCAGTAGAATCCGGTTATAACGACGGCCCCCTTGGCCGTCGTTATAATCGGTGATATTACGTCGTACTAACCGGAAATCATACAAAACGAACTGACAATTTTTTTTATTTTATTTTTATTATTAAAATAATCACATACATAACGTACATACATATTTAGATATTAATATTCATGTGACCATCAGAGAAAAAAACATTTAAATCAAAATATTTATTGCATAATATGCCACGTACATAACGAAATTCTGTAATTTTTTATTGTTTTTGGTTTTCATTTCTATGGTAAGAAGTACGGACTGCATTATGCAAGGCATAGGCAAGAGGGGTGCGTGGGGCGGAGATAGATTCTTACCTACGAATAATTTGTAAACACGTCGACGCTTGTAGTCGTTGCAACCGGTCAATTTCGTGTGAAATTCCGTCGTTAAAAGCGGTCGGCCGCTGTAAACGGAGTCATAATAAACGGATGTACGTTCATAGTGGCTCATATTAAAACCAAACATATGCCTATACTTAGGTCGGTAAAAACGGTTGGTTGTTATATGCGAAGTCGTACTAAACGGATTCTACTGTAACTCAATGTTCTGTATATCACTGCAATGGGTCATGGAGAGGCGTTGTCTCTTAACATAAGGGGAGCGTCTCGTTCGTCTCATTACTATTAAACAAAAAAAAAGGAATACTGATATAGTTTTGTTTCGATGCGACAATTAGAAATCGTTAAGAATTTACTTCCAATATTAGAATTATATTGTTATTTGTTTTGTTAGTTACAAGTGAAGCTAAAGAAATTGTCTTAGAAAAATACTCATTCAAGGTTGTCTCTAGTACTTTTTTAATCGACTCTTGAGTTTAGCGAAGTTCTTTTTTGATGGTTTCCCTTTGACTACTAACGTCCTGAAAGTTCAGTGTTTGAGAAATCTAGAGTTTTAATGTTACTGGATTTTACTGGGGAAATTGTTTACACGGAACGTGAGAAGAGCACTAAAATGAACTACCACTACTGTAGTATCATTTTTAATTATATTAGGTAGCTTGTATAAAATGAACTTTAAATAAATTGATATGTTAAAGTTTTTTATCCATAACGTACGGGGCCGAAGGACGTGGATTGGAACCCGAACAATACTTGCTTGCAATTTTTTTTAAATATCTAACATGCTTGGTGTTTGACCACAACTCACCTGATGTTAAGTGACGGTGTGGTCGAAGATAGTAAAACCCACCAAAAAAAACCTAGCCTGGATTAGAACTGGCTCTCCAATGAAGTTACCAGAACACACCGTCAGGTTGGCGGCTGATTTTGCAGGTTGGTAGCTAGCCAGTCCAGTACTAGAAAGTATCTTACCACCAAGCTATGGTTTCCTCATGATGTTTTTACCAGCAGCTCAAGTTCATTGTTGGGATATGAACCCACGTCCTTGCGTGTGAACTGACCGCGCTAACCACTGAGCTATCAACGTTATACACTTTTTTCTTTCAACATAAGTTAAGGGAACATAACCAATTACCAGCTCTCGCGCACAAATTAGTGCTAAGCCGTCTGTGATTAGATTTATCGCTTCGGGCAAGGGCTTTGTCGGATCGTAATCGGATTGTGGGTTTTCAGGCGATCCTTTGGTTTTCAGACGTGGGGTAGGACAGTGACCTTTAATGATAAAACATCTGCCCACTTCCTGACCCTGAGCTTTTGATAAGAAAGTCACGTACGGGGTTAAGCGGGAATGTTGTGCTAAGGCGGAAGGAAGTTATTGTACTGATAATTTTGTAGTGATGATAGTTCAATGGTTAAGCCAGATGGCGTGGCTTCAAATCCCAACAATAAAAGCTACCGAAGAGAAAGGAAGCTACATCGCGAGGAAACCATAAAATGGTAAAAATGGTACCAGACCTGACTGACCTGACTAGCTACCACGAAGTTGGAAAAATAATAGTTGCATTTTGATTTGATAACCAGTTCCCATTCCAGGTTAGGCGTGTTAACATAATATAACTATATATACAATGAGAACGGCACAAAAATCATCAAAATCAGAAAAAAAAATGCTCTGCCATAAAATATTATTCTCTCAACGGAAGAAATAGCTAAATGCAAGGTATATTTTTTCTTTTTTTTGCAAAGCAATTTTATATAATAGAAGATCATGGTTAATTATTAAATAATATTTAGCTATTCAAGCGATATTGAATAGTATGTCAATATTATATAAAGTCCTAATCCAAATAAAATTTATGGACAACCGCAGATGTGACACACACTATGTTGTTACTCTTCATTATATCAATCGCTTCACGACAAGCGAAAATCACCTTTAGCACTAAACTGCAGATTGTATTAAAACAAAACACAATATGCAGCCAGCGACACAACTACGTAACAATCTTCATAACGTAAAATACAGTTGACCCGCATTTTACGAGCTTTCGTGACAACGCTTTGTTGCAATATGTCAGAACTCAGATGGCAGGACATGGCGGTCATCAACTTTACCGCTCATTTCAGGATATGTTTACACTCTACTATTATTCTGGCCACATTTTATACTGAAAGGTATAATAGCCACTGAATAATTGATAGAAAGTCCTTTCACATTTGCACTTTTTACACGACTGCCTAAAAAAGGAGTGTCATGTTTTCATGGTTCATTTATAACATTTAATTTTTTTTTTATATTTAAAGTTGCGCTCCATAGATACCGGGGTCCGTGACCTTTGTCAACTATGAATTAAAATATTTTTAATTTTTTTTACAATATAGGAAAAGGAAAGTTTATCATTCATTAATCTTAATCAAGGGTTAAAGTACTAGTTTGTGTGTATACCGCGAGCAGAGCAGTGACCCGCAAGCAGCACCCGATCACGAGTACATGAACATGAATGCTAGCGGCATACACACAATACTTGTTACTATTTACACCTAATGATTACATTTGTATTTTAATCGCCTCCTCTCTATTTGATATTTTTTGTTGAGACGGCCGCCTCTCAGTGCCACCGCTATTGTAACATGGCCAAAGTGTCGACGTAAATACAGGCTTCGCATAGTTTGGGGCCCACTAAAGCCCATACAGACTATGCACAACATTATTTTAGCACCAAGCAGTAGTGTGTAAACATTACTGTATTCCGGTTTGAAAAATACTACAGCTAGCGAAATTACAGGGTTGTTGAGACTAACCGTCGAAAGTCTCAAAGTAAAAATAAATATTGTAAAGAGTTAAGATGTTCCATTTGTTTGAAAAAAGGCGGCAGTTAAAACCACGATGCGTAACTAGTTTATCTGTCTTAAGTGTAAAAAGCTAGAGCCGTTCCATAAATAAAAGGAACTACGGTTATTGTTGTAACTCCACCGTCAAGCTAGCCGACTGTGCCCAAACTAGAAAACTTCGCACAGATAAAAACAAACGCACATATCAACGTAAATAAACGTCCCCTGTTACGAAGTAGTGAGTTTAAGCGACTTGCTTAGAGGGGAACGTGGGGTATTCACAGAGAAACAAGAAATGCTATGAAATATGATTACGTAACTTAAAGTGTAGTCAATTTGATGGTAGCATTGGTTTTTAGTGAGTAATTTCCACTTTGCTGTTTAAATTCTTTCTAGTGTGGTTAAAAATAAAACTAAATTAATTTGCTGTGGGGGAAAGGATTAGAGAAGGATTACTAATGACGTCATCTATGAGATTTATCGTTAACCCCCAAGCTGTCTGCGTGTTTGTATCCGTTTTTAGAAAATAAAATGACCAGAAGAACTTTATTGACTGATAGAATATACTTACTTAAATACTTTACCGTGAAACATTTTTGCTGTTCCACGAAGAAACAACACCAAAATCTGACTAGAATCTAGGCTACTAAACGTAGTTTTGACGTATTTTGATAAGTCCACATCTGAATAAGTGGCCTTCTTCAAAGAGACAACGCACGTGTGGCGTCGTATTGCTACGCACTAAGAGCCGATGCGCGCCTCCCACGTGAGTGCCAAGATGAACTCTGGAGTCTTTCCTACCATTTACCATCAGGGAATTTCAATCTTTACATCCAGGATCCTTCATCAGATCAGTTTGATTTTATATTGCATTGTCACGGAACTTAGAACTAGGAACGTAGGGTGCTTTTTGTCGCCAAGCACCTAACATGGAAAAGCACAGGCTAGCTGTGTTTTTCCATCTTCGACCAAACCGTCACTTAACAGATGAGCTGTGGTCAAACACAAAGACTGTCAAACAAAAAAAAAAAAACAAATTTAAGTTCAGTCAAAAAATGGCTTGCATATTAAGAAACGGAAAACTTACGTATTTACATTTTTTTAATAACAAATAGGCTTGCGTTTGTCCGCCATCTCGCCCGTTGATAAGCAAAGATGCCGTCTACGATGAAGCATGCTTACCTAGAAGAAACCAATTCACTCGCGACTTGAAGGTACTCAGATTGTATTTATCGGGGAATACCCAGTAGGGCAGCAAATTTCAATGTCTAGCGGTTCGTACGAAGATGGTGGAACCAAACCGCTTAGTTCGAGTTTTTAGAATATGTGTATGTATGTATGTAACTGACAAACAAGCACCTTTACGTCGTTGTTCAAGACTTTAAAACATGTAAACATTCCAAATTAAACAAAAGCTTTTAAGAAAAAATATAATTGCCACAAGAGAACACGAATCACTTACCCCTCCTCACCCATCCGCCATATGTAGGTACGTACTGTGGACGACATACCAACTTATTTATACAAAAGGGCCAACTTTCGCCATTACCGCTGTTCCGATGTGTTAGACTCTGTGTCGTTAAATGCATGTGTGTTGCCTTTATTTATTGAGGATTGGCCAACTAAAGAAGTATGGGGGAACTTCGGACATGCTTGTGGGGTAAAAACGGTATTACCGGACAAGTTTCATCTTGTAAGTGTCCTTCTTGTTTATTGTGTCGAATAGTTGCGTGTATTAGAAATTTGGCATGGCAAGACTCGGATGTATTAATTCGAACTTGAGCTTATATTTTTATATTGGGTAAAATATTTCAACTGATACGGTAATCAAGTTTTTTTGATTTGACCACAGCTCACCTGATTTTAAGTGATGGTGTGGTCGAAGATGGTAAAGCTCACCTAGCCTAGGATGGAACTGGCTCTCATGCGAGGCTGCCGGAACACCGTTAGGTGCTTGTCGATACATTTTCAACTTGAGGGTGGCAAAAAGTAATAAATATCCAACCGCCATGCTATGGTTTCCTCACCGGCAGCTCAACCTCATTGTTGGGGTTTCAACCCACTTCCTTCGGCGTGTGAACCGGCCGTGCTAAGATATCTAAAAAAAAATTAAGAAATTCAGATTTTGCCGGCCGGCCTGCTGGTTTCTTTGTTTCCTGATAGATGAAATCTGAATCTTTTCAAGGTCATTGTGAATAGGTATCTTTTAAGCCTGGGTGCTTCATCTTCGACCACATCATCGCTTACCATCAGGCGACTTATTCATGTTAAAAATATTGTATTCAAATTATGTACCTTGTTTAACTAGAATTACATAAAAAAATCTGACCTTTTTGTTATTGGCCGCCCAGAGAAATGCGATTAGTGCGCCAACAATGTTTCCTCGCGTACAAACAAGCTCCCCGACTCCTGTGTTTGAACGAATATAAAACTTTCTGCCACGGCTTGTAGTCCCCGAAAAGTTTGTTTGTTTAATTCTTTTACACACTTGCAGCTAAATATTACGAGCATATATCGTAGTACATTATCCCATGGCACGCACTTATCTGTTTTAGGTTATGTGCGTATTGCCGATAATTTCAACCGGCGAAGGAAAACATCGTGAGGAAAGCTACATATGAATGAATGAATAAATGAATGAATGAATGAATGAATGAATGAATGAATGAATGAATGAATGAATGAATGAATGAATGAATGAATGAATGAATGAATGAATGATGAATAAGGCTTTATTGTACACACTTAAAATTACATAATATCTAGATATGTATACATTACATAATATCTTATATCTGAGAGTTCTTTAAGATGTGCGAAGTCTGCCGACCCGCACTGGGCCAACGTGGGGGACTCCGGCCTTACCCTTCTCACTATGAGAAGAGGCCTACGCCCAGCAGTGGGCCAGTTTATAACAAAAAGGGCTGACTCGGAATAAAAGGGTGCTAACATACCCCCGATGACCCAGATTACCTTAGAACCCTAATTAAATATTTAAATTTTGCTTAAAAACTTGTGAAAATTCTGGCCCTCGTAATTTTGTGGCCTCAAGCCCTTCGACCTTTTGATAAGCTGTAATCCCTTTTCCTTCTAACCTTAAAATTAATCTCAGATGCCAAGACCGAAAACCGTACAAATAATACGGTACTAATTGTGCATACTTACGGTATTTATTTTTATAAATGTTATAAATTGCTATTTCACATATATTATTACTTTTTAAAAATTTCACCTGTTATAACAATACGCCACATTGTGAACATAATGTAACACATCTCTACATAGTATAAAACAAAGTCGCTTCCCGCCGTCTGTACGCTTAGATCTTTTAAGCTACGCAACGGATTTTAATGCGGTTTCCATCAACAGACAGAGTAATATTCTTTTATGTGTATTAATATGTGTGTTAATATGTATATTTATTCCTTTAACAAAAAAAGTTGTGGTATTTCGTTATCACACGCTATCAAATGTAAATCATATTTTATCCCGTGTTAAAAAGTTCTTTACGTGTATATTCAGGGCTACATTTATAAATTTTGCTTAAATTAGTTGGCTGGTACAGCTTCAATACAAATATAAAACAATAAAGTATAATATACACATAGTTTCACTCACAAATTAAGAAAATTTTTGGTAGATCTGAAATTATCGTTTTGTGCTGATAATAGCTCAGTGATTATCATGATCGGTTCATAAGCCAAGGTTGAAATCCCAACAATAAGCATGAATTGTCGCTCAAGAAAAACTTTCTGAGGAAACCATGGCGACGACCGGTAGAATACTTTTTAGTACAAGGCTAGCTAATCCCAAAATTAAAATTTTCTCATTCCATTCCAGGCTACGTTTTTAGCATCATCGACCACACTGTCATTTGGTATCAGGCGAGCTCTGGTCATATACTTAGCCTGTCAACCATAAAAATATTAAAATATAGTTCTTGTCTAATAGAATGCAATTAGTAAAACAACAATATTTTTATTAAGCTTAGATCTGTTAAATTATACCTTTAAATTTGGTTAAAAAGCATTAATACATATATGTAACTGTTGTTATATTATACCGGTATTTAACATATGCCGTAATTAAAGGGGTTCCTCTGGTTTCACATCGAACACGAGATGAATCTCGAATGAAAACGCAGTACAAAGGCTACCACGAATGAGTACACAGAATTTAATTAAAAACCGAAATATGGACGGCCTTTGTAAAAAGTTTCGATTTACTTGTACCGGAATAATTGAACTGTAGTAAGTGGGAATCCGTTGGTGTGTGAAGATCTGTTGTCGAAAACGATTCTGGATACGCTTTGCACAAACAAACAGTAATGTTTGTTAAACATACTATTTAAATAATTTTATGCATTTACGTATTGCTCTTGCAAAATTAATCACAATTATATTATGAAGACGAAAGTTTGTGACAAATTCATAGCCATAAAACCAACAATGACATGTTTTTTTTCTAAATTTAAGTAATAACGCTCCACAGACACCGGGATCCATGATCTTTGTCAACTTTGAATTACATTTTGTCTTACAATACATGGAACGGGAAATTAAATAAATCTTAATCTAGGGTACTAGTTTGTATGTATACCGAGAGCAGAGCAGCGACCCGCAAGCAGCACCCGAGCACGGGTATGACGCATGTGCCGCCATTGCCTCCTCAATCATATCTCTAGGAAGAGAGCGACCCGGCACCAGCGCAAGAAGAAGTTGAAGAAGGAGCAGAGGAGAGAAATACACACAATCCTAATTTACATTCCTGTCAAGGTTTAAAATGTACTTAAAATGTCCCTTAATGGCACCCTATTAGGGTTCTAATTAATATTCTATCTACGTAAGTGTCAACACTCGAGATTGAAACACATGGCTAGGCATTGCAGGATTAATGGAAATTAGGGATAGAGTAGGTACATCCGGCGTATCCGTACGCAAAATTATGACATTTGTGGAACATTTTATGCTCATAAATGTTTGTTTTGTGTCTGGGTGATCTACATTTTTTTTAAATGTAAAAGTAATGAGACGAACGTTACGTTTTCCTGATGGCAAGAGAAAACGTCTGTTTATGACCATTGCAGCGATGCACAGAACTCTGAGTAACAAAGCGAGGTCTTGGGCATCACTGCTTTGGTGCTGATTCCTTTGAGACATTAGATGGTTAGTCTCAACAGCCCTGTAATTTCGCTAGCTACAGTACCCTTCAAACCGGAACACAGTTATGTTTGCACACTACTGCTTGGCGGCAGAATATTTAATTTTTAACTTTTGTAAATACATACTTATAATACATGTACTCGTATACCTATATTTAAAAAAAAATATTTAAGTATTCTATTAGTTACTGACTTCTATAGTACAAGCTTTGCTTAGTTTGGGTGAGATAGCGCTGTGTGAATTTTCCAAGATATTTACTTTTTTTTTTAATTTAAATTAATCAAGAAATTAAGCAAATTTTTCGCAGTCCAGCGCGGCAGCGTCGCCACTAGCATTTTGGGTACGTAGTCTGAAATAATATTTCATACTGACATGTTATTCTATTGACATATCATACCTACTTAAAAAGGGGGGGAAAAGCTGTTTTTTAAGGGGGAATAACTATTAAAAAAAATTGTAATAAGTCTTCAAACTTTTTTCTTCCTTAACGTCTTAATCTTGACACCTACAGAGACTTGAATTTAACATTATCCGGAAATTCAATATAACTAATACAGCATCATCTCTAAAATCATGGCTGGGTATTCCTTGCAAGATTGATTAACCTATTGGAAGTGTTTAATTAGATATCTGCTAATGGTCGTTGTTCCAGATGCTACATTAGTTTGGTTAAGGCTATGTACATTGACTTGAATTAGATTGCTCATTAGGTAGGTACATATGTAGTGCTAATTTCGTGATTGGTATTGGATGGGTATTATGTTTATTATTATTGCATTTGAGCTGTAGGGTGTGGGTTCGATTCCCACCTAGGACAAACATTTGTGGTGATATATCAATGTTTTAGTTTTACTTATACGGGATTACACACGTTTACTACATACGTACATACATACATACGTACGTACGTACATACTATAGTTCCAGTGGGCGAAACTATAACAGAAAGTTGTAAGATAGTGGTGCTAAGTAATATAAAAATGCTTTTTTTTTTGTAATAGGATTAACAGTGACCTGTACATATACAAGTTTTCGCTTAGTGAAGCGAAAGCTTGTATATCAGGTAACTATTAACAAGTTAAAAATGAAGTCAAAACAATGCAATCTATACAATTCAAAATTTATTCTGAATAATATAATTTTAACATAAAATATGTGAAGGAAAATAAATTGAATTGATACATTGTTGAGGGCTACATAATAAAAGTATGTATGTGCGTGTGTGGGTGTATGTATATGTGTTTGTAAGTTTATGTATGTGTGTGTGAGTGAGTCTGTGTATGTGTG
Source organism: Biston stratarius (assembly GCA_950106695.1). Classification (NCBI taxonomy): domain Eukaryota; kingdom Metazoa; phylum Arthropoda; class Insecta; order Lepidoptera; family Geometridae; genus Biston; species Biston stratarius. The sequence goes on along the minus strand of OX467110.1, from coordinate 13,211,641 downwards.
TTTGCGCGCGCGCGCGTGTGTATATATGTGTGTATGCGTGCTAGGGTGTGTGTGAGTGTGTTCATGTGTGAGTGTGTGTACGTGTGTGAGTGTGTATGTGTGTTTACGTGTGGGTGTGTGTATGTGAGTGAGTGAGTGCGTGTGTACGTGTGTGTTTGGCGTGAAGAATACTGGAGCCAAATTCAAGTAGAAATACTTTTTTCGTTTTGTGTCTGGGTATTCTATGTATAATGACTTGTAATTGACATATTACCAATAAATTGATTATGATTATAATTATGATTATTCTGTATGTATTATAAGTATATATTTCCAAAAAAAAGTATGTAAGTATTCTATCATTCATTTGACTACCATATTACAAGCTTTGCTTAGTGAAATGGTGCTAAATGGTGCTGTGAAATTTCCTACGATATTTATTATTTAAAATTATATTCAAACTAAATTAAATCCTCGTCTCTGTCGTGACTTGTAACCAAAATGATTTTTAAGCGGAAATACACTAAAAATATAACTGTATTTGAAATGATATAACGGAATTTCACTTGTAACTTTGGTGTTATAAATAAAATATTGTATTTTACCTTAAGTAACTTTCACAATCCCACGCCTACACACAATTACTTATCTCTCTCGAAAACAAATACAAAATAATAGAATTAACATAGACAATACGAGAAACGACATTCCGTTATTCAAATTAAATAATGGCCCAAAAGCGGCCTATTTCTCCCCTAGAGGTAAACAAGTAATTCAATATACTCGTTGAAATAAAGACAAAGTGGCAAAATTATTTTGCGTAATTTTTTTTACCTTATACTGGTGTAACTTGCAATAACTTGCTTTCCTCTTTTAAACAGGGCTATGTAAAACGGCACTGCTCATTCGAAAGGAGCTGATTGGAATCATAATTGTGAGAAACTATGAAACTAGCACTTAAATTGCGACAAAAAAAAACCGGTGAAGGAAAACACCCGTTTTACGTTTTACGTTTTATCGTGGATGTATTTGTAGCGATGATAGCTTTGTGGTTAGCGCGTTGGGACTGCACTTCGATAGGTTCTAATCCCAATAATAAGGCCTCAAGTGAGGCTGCCGGAACACACCGTTAGATGCTTGGCAGCAGATTTTTCAGCTTGAGGGCGGTAGCTAGCCAGCCGAGTAGGTACTAGAAAGTACCCTACCACCATGCTATGGTTTTCTCACGATGTTTTCCTTCACCTTCAATACTGTGGTGGAACATACCTAGACGACCTCTTGCTAAGAAGATCTACCACCAAGTGATTTTCTGTGATAGTAAAAATTACATACCCTACTCTCAGCTCCGACAGTTTAGCTACGTGTATAATCCGAAACTCTGTTGGTAAACTTGTTGTATTGAAACCGCTGAGCTTTACCATCTATCGACATCTATCGAGGGCTCTTGAAAGTCAAGCACACTCCTCCAGTTCATTTCGCAGTTTGCTATGAGTGCCTGGCTTCCGAACTAGAAGCACCGCCTACAGTGCAAGATCGACAAGATTACTGTTATATCGGATTTAACCCCGGTAGATCAAAAAGAGGAGAATACAGAACTACATATTTGTTTATTGTATAACATACTTACCAAGGTATACAATCATTTATTGACAAACGAATATCGATATGATTTACTTACTTTCAAACAATCTGTTAAATCCTTGGCACCATGAATTATTTACTGTTTGAACTATTATTAGTTTATCTAATTACCTTTTCACGAGCAATTCTTATATATAGTATATATATAATATGAATCTCGGAAACGGCTTCAACGATTTTCATGAAATTTAGTATGCAGGGGGTTTCGGGGGCAATAAATCGATCTAGCTAGATTTAATTTTTAGAAAACGTCGTTTTGTCTGTGTTTTCAGCCGAACAAAGCTTGGTCATCCAGGTACTGTTATTTATATTTATTAATTTGACTTAATAATAAACTTGACATATTTATTAATTACGTAACATTGACATTTCTAAATTTTAATTTAATATTATTTAATTTGACTCAAAAATAAACTTGACATATTTATTAATTACCTACGTAACATTGACATTTCCAAATTTTTCATATCTAATAATAATTGTAATTTTTTTTTAATGTTATTATTATTGTGATGTGTATAGTGTTGGTGATCCAAATAAATTATTGGTGTTTTGTAGCGATGATAGCTCAGTGGTTCGGGTGGTCGGTTAGATGCCGAAGGGCGTGGGTTCAAACCCCAACAATGAGCTTGAGCTGCCGGTGAAGGAAAACATCGTGAGGAAACCATAGCGTGGTGGTAGGGTACTTTCTAGTACTCGGCTGGCTAGCTACCACCCTCAAGTTGAAAATCTGCCGCCAAGTATCTAACGGTATGTTCCGGCAGCTTCACTTGAGAGCCAGTTCCATTCCAGGCTAGGTGTGCTTTACCATCTTCCACCACACCGTCACTTAACATCAGGTGAGTTGTGGTCATACGCCAAGGCTGTCAACGATAAAAAAAATATAAATAAAAATTGCATACAGTCACAACAAGAACCGCTAGGGTAGAAATAGGTTTGCGTTTGACCACAGCCTGCATAATGAGCAGTGATGCGATCTAAGACTTTTTTAATGTAACAGTAATGAAACGAACAAGCCGCTCTAATGATAGTAAGAGATAACGTATGTCCATGACCATTGCAGCGATACATAACACTTTAAGAAGCAAAAAAAATTCAGGGTATCTCTGCTTTGCGTTCAATACTTCGAGACATTCGATGGATAATATCAACAGTCCTGTAATCGCCCTAGCTGGTTCCGTGCAAACCGGAACACAGCAATGTTTACACACTACTGCTTGGCGGCAGAATATCTAGTACTGCGGTGGTATTTACCTAAGGAAATTTACGACCAAGTGCTAATTCAAACTCCCAGCAGTCCTAAATATAGAAACATTTCTCTTTGCAGTGTCCTGTACAATTGCAATGCTGATTGGCAGATCCAATTAAGTAATTGTGTAATGTAATAAGTAAGTAAAACAGCCAGACGTCGAGTAGTTTAGCAGAAGTAGAGCATAAGTTTAGTATAATAAATGTACAATACATTTGTGCAAGAAAATTAGAAAAGGGGACGGGGTGGATTGTTTAGAACAAAAATATTAGTTTTTTACCGGGAACGTCATAAAGTCATGTTTTTTTAACATTATGTTCTTACGAGTGTTTACATACGAGTATAAAAATAGTGGTGTTTTTTAATGTTTGACCACAGCTCACCTGATGTTAAGTGACGGTATAGTCAAAAATGGTAAACTCACCAAGCATGGAATGGAACTGGCCCTTTTTTACAATAAGAAATAGGCTTACGTTTGACTACCACGTTGGCTAATTGGTAGTATGTCTGCTCCAAGAGCCGTAGGGCGTGGGTTCGATTCCCACTCAGGGCAACCATTTTGTGGTTTAAGCGCAGTTGGGTGTGGTTATTCAAAGAAGACGCTGCTGCCCATCTTCCGGATTACATCCCTTAGCCGACTCTTACGGCAACCACGGGTAGAGAGGGTGGGGTACAATTCGTACGCCGGCACCACCACGGCAAGTTCTCACCTTTAGCAATTTTAATTTACGTTATTTAACTTTTAAAAAGTTTTAAATAAATAATCAAATTTCAAATTTATTCAAGAAATTCGTAAAACAGAAACTTAATTCAGAATAATCGACTCGATAGAAATTTAAATCAAAATTGAGCTTTCAATTTCTTCAGAAAATCGACACCATAATTTTCTATTTCTCAAACTATTTCACACTCTATTAATACACCTCGTAAATTTATGGAAAATACCATGTTTCAACGGAGATAATTTAATACAGCAGCGAATTCAAGATAAACGCTATTTCATGTAGGATTTTCAGTCCTAACTTTAAGTCACTAAAGTTGAATTTTCTCTGAATTTTACATAACGAGTCACACGAAAAGGGTATTGAGCTTGGCGTATCAGTGTTTCTTAATTAATAAATGTGTTATTATAGTTAATAAACTTGTGATGTAGATTCGAAGCTGTGGTAGTAAAAAAACAATCAGTAAAAGTAGCATTATCATCATCAACCTGTCGCAGACACAGCCTCTTCCGAGACACGCCACCCAGCCCAATCTTTGGTTTCTCTTACATCTACAACCAGCTATCCTACGTATATCGTCACTCCATCGAGTCTTAGGGAGTCCTACACTATGATTGCTGATTCGTAGTCTCTGCTCTAGAACACGTCTACACGTTATAGAATCTGCGACAGATTTACAAAGAATAACTGACATTCTTTTAATAGTGGCTACTTTTTTACTAGCGATCCAGTCGGATTCATTGTTTTACTATGGAAACTGACGTGGTTTTGACACATTTTTGTTTTACTTATGCGGGATTACTCACGTTTAATTTTATCGGAAACTTTGACTATAGTTTCGGCCACATTCAGTGGCCTTCATTATGGATACAAAGATGAGTACGTACAACGCACGCGCGGCCTCTTGCGAAGCGTAAGTAATCCGTAATAAACGTGAGTAATCCGTAATAAATAAACGTGAGTAATCTGTAACAAATAAACGTGAGTAATTCTTCTTCTAAGGATTCTTTGTTCTTTGTAGTTTTAGTTCTTTTTTATTGTAATTTGTTTTTTGTGTGTTTAATATATAAATAGAATAAAACAAAAACAATTTTATAAACAAAGCATTTAGGTACTGCAGTTGACGATATTAAAAGGCTCTTGAGACTAACCATCGAATGTCTCAAAGTAATGAGCGCCAAAACAGCAATGCCCTGAACTTTGTTTTGTTACTCAAAGATCTATGTATCGCTGCAATGTCATAGACAGGCGTTATCTCTTACCATCAAAAGAGCGCCTTGATCGTCTAATTATTTTTACATTAGAATAAATGATCTACTCATTCATATCGTCGTAATATTCCAGCCTCCAGAACTAGTGAGCCAGTTTCATTTCGGGCTAGGTGTGCTTTACCATCTTCGACCACACCGTCACTTAATATCAGGTGAGTTGTGGTCAAACAACTAGCCTGTCAGACATAAGAAATTAATAAATATATATATATATATATGTTTAGCTCCACCTTTATCTCTACATAGTATAAAACAAAATTGTATCCCGCCGTCTGTACGCTTAGATTATTTAAACTACGCAACGGATTTTAATGCTGTTTCCACCAATAGACAAAGTGATTCAAGAAGAAAATATATATGTATAATACATGCATATGCACCACATTAGTATCTACATTGCGAAGCCGGGGCGGGTCGCTAGTAATGTAATAATAATCAACTAAATGTCCAGCGCCATTCTCAAAATAGTTCTGGAATCACCCACTTTTTACACATGAAAAGTCCATTTGGTTCCCTAGAGCTAACGCGGGCATTATTACAATTGCTATCCATTTTCTAAACGCTCGCGTGACGCGCACACATAAAGACGATGTCGAAGCTTTTTATACCATCTATTTTATCTTCCAGGCTAGAGTTAAGAATGTTGACTTTGGAACTAGAAATAGAAAGGGTGCTAAAAGTGATGACGAAAATGTTAGATTTTGCTTGAAGGTCATAGCTGCGACATAAGTTTAAAAATATGGCCTATCATTTTATATATTGACTAGCTGTTACCCGTGACTTCATCCTTGTGAAATTTAACAAAAAAAAACACCACCCACCAGATGTCGTAAAATCATTAGACATCATTACTATTATGTATTGTGAAACTTGACATCTGGTCGTGAGTAGTGGTAGTGCTCTTGGGTTTTTGGTAATTAACAACCTAAGCTAAAATTTTTCTGATATAAAAAGTATGCTTTATATTAATCCAGGTAATAAACTATATGTGTGCCAAATTACACCCGATTCTTCACATTTATGATATCAGTAGGAAGCAAAGATTTAACTAGCTGTAAAAAGTGGCCCATGTATTCGGAATATAAGCTTACACCGTGGAGAAGCAACATGCATACAAACTTTCACTTTTATAATGTTAATATGATCTACTTGTTGGTAAATCTCCTTACCAGGATGTCGGTTATAGGTACCACCACAGTACAAGATATTCTGCCGCCAAGCAGTAGAGTGTAAACATTACTGTGTTGCGGTTTGAAGGGTACTGCAGCTAGCGAAATTATACAGCTGTCGAGACTAACCATCGAAAGTCTCAAAGCAATGAGCGCCAAAGCAGCGACGCCCTGGACTTTGTTTTACTACTCAAAGTTCTGTGTATCGCTGCAATGGTCTTGGACATGCGTTATCTCTTACCACCTCATTTCATTACTTTCACATATAAAAAAATACCTACTTCTTGCGTAAATGAAGGATAATGGAAGATCATTCTGGATCGGTTCTATTTCTGACTGCCAAAAAAAGGAGTGTAATGTTTTCAAGCTATATATGAGAGTTTCTTAATTTCACCGAAACTAAAAAAAACACACAGTCGAATTGAGAACCTTTTGATCTCCTTTTGAAATTAGTTAAAAAGTACGTACGTTTTGTAGCGATTATAGCTTAGTGGTTAACGCGGTCGGTTCACAAGCCGAAGGGCGTGGGATCAAACCCCAACAATGAGCTTGAGGCGCAGGAAAACATCGTGAGGAAACCATAGCGTGGTGGTAGGGTACATTCTAGTACGCGGCTGGCTAGCTACCACACTCAAGTTGACAATCTGCCGCCAAGCATCTAACCGTGTGTTCCGGCACCCCCATTTGAGAGCCAGTTCCATTCCATGTGCTTTACCATCTTCGACGACACCGTCACTTAACATCAGGTGAGCTATGGTCAAACACCTAGCATGTCAACCATAAACGTTAACGTTAAGTTTTGAAGCCACAACCTCCGATGTGTGTTTCAAACGCGCTAACCACTGTGCTATGATCGATTTAACATCACTACAATTAATATATCATTATCAGCCATAGCGCGTCCACTGCTGGACATAGGCCTCCACCTGAGGGGGTTTTGCCAATACTCGCCACGCTTGGCAGGTGGATTGGCGAACGCCGTTAGGTGTGATTGTTCAAGGAAGACGCTGCTGCTCATCTTCCGGATTACATCCCTTAGCCGACTCTTACGGCAACCACGGATAGTGAGTGTGGGGTACAATTCTTACGCCGGCACCGCCACGGCTAATATTTATTTATTTATTATTTATTTAATATAATATAATTAATATAATATAATTACATGCTTTTGTTAATATATGTAGATATTAACAAAACAAGTTAACCAAAACTCTGCGTAGAAAGGGTACGGAACAATTCTTTTCCCTGCTAAGCATATCCAAAGTGGAATGCAAACCAAAATTAGAGTAGGTACTTGATCCCTCTGAACCTCGTAATGGTTCCTGCAATATGCAAAAAAATCTCTGTTATTATCAGCACCGTATCAGGAGCTATTTCCGGTTGTGAATAAATGAATATGCCTTTTTGCAAGCGAATATGAAACGCTCCTACAAACAATTGTAAAATTGTTGCTTTATTGGAACCAATTTCAAAATGAATGCCTGTTTTCGGACTGTACAAATTCTGGCTCGGATAAATCATCGCTATTTAAGCCATTACATATTAGCGTTGAGAATATTTCTAATCAAGCTTAATAAATATATATGCGTATAACCAGATCAGTAGTAAGTTGTTCGTTTGTTTGTATTTAAATCGAGAATGAAAACATCGTGAAAAAATCATAAGGAGGCGGTAGGGTACTTTCCAGTACACGGCTGGCTAGTTACCACCTTCAAGTTCGAAATCTGTCGCTAAGCATTAACAGTGTGTTCCGACAGCCTTATTTGAGAGCTAGTTCCATTCCAGTATATATTTGTTTACCATCATCAACTACGCCGTTACTTAACATCAGGTCTATGGACAAAATACCTGACATAACCATAAAAAAAACTTTTGTGTGTTGTCAGTGTAATCGTGGTGTTTATTTAAAGTGCCGAATTTTAACCGAGTGTGTGGGAAAGTGATATAATGTAGTGAAAAATTACTTTTCCTTTTGCTTCTAAATCTCCATCGAAGCTTTTAGTAAAGTCACCGCTACTTTACTAAGGCATGATTGGACTTGACCAATATTTACTTTGTATAACTTTGACTTATTAAGTTATGGTACTTAAAAAAAGAAAGTGCTACGTCCTACGTTGCGCTTGCTGGCTTGCCAAAAGCAAGTCCACCCACAAGGTGGACAGACGAAGTAGCACAAAGTGCGAAGCCAAAAACTAAAAAAAACGAAGAAGTTTTCCATGCCCCCATACAGACACTAGATGGCGCTGTGTGTAATATCCACGAATAGTTTTTTTTAAAGTGTCCATTAGTAGATGTACTATATGATCATTGACATTCAAACTATACAGCGAAAATGAGAGAAAGTATTTTTTTTTATAGAAGCTGACGTGGTTTTGACACGTTTATGTTTTCCTTATGCGGGATTACTCTGAGTTGAGTAAAACGCACGCGTGGCCTCGTCTTGCTTCGCACTCAAGGCCGCGCGCGCGTTGTACTCTGCTTTGTCTCCATAACGAAGTCCAAACAATCGGTCGGGTGTCGAAACAATAGTCGGAGTAACCGATTTAATTAAACGTAAGTAATCCCGCACAAGTAATAGAAAAATGTAAAATTTAGCCCATAATTGTTTTCTTTTAAATAATAAATAGGCTTGTGTTTGACCACCATCTCACCTGATGTTAAGTGAAGATGCGGTGGTACTATGATGCATGATGAGTTCTTGCGGGTCCGTTGTCGGATCTGTTTATTTTAATGATATTACATAACTCACTTTAAAGCTGCTAAAGTAAATATTACATTCTAGAGAGTCATAGTCAAGCCCAACTTCATTACTCGCAGTGAAAGTAATTAAGTTTTTATTCAAGTTGAAGCTCTGAGCTTGTCGGGTAACTTGAGCTGCAGAATAATTAACTTTTTACTTTATAAACAGCGAGTCCATGTTGGCGCAACATTATTGCGGTTTCGGGTGGTGTGAAATATTATTAATGTTTTGAATTTAAATGAACGACTGAATGTATGTGACTAAGACTGAGATTTTCTTTGTAAAATGACTTCTCTAAGTATTATACTTTATATATTTTTTTGATTACATGCTTAGTGTTTTTTCCACAACTCACCTGATTTTAAGTGATGGTGTGGTCAGAGATGGTATACATATCTAGCCTGGAATGGAATTGACTCTCATTCAATTGGAAAGTACTAGGAAGTACTTTCCTCCATGCTATGATTTCAGCATTATTTCCCTTCTGATCTTTAAAGTGAAGGAGGCGCTTACGCCCAGCAGTGGAACACAAAGATAGGCTGATGTTGATGATGATAGTCTAAGACAAATTCAAATTGTTTAGTTGGTTTAGTAATACGATCAAGCTTACAGAATTTTATCTCGTTATTTTTTTTGGCATGAAGTCTTAATGCATGAACCTAGCAAAGGTATGTTATATATATTTTTTCTGAAAACAAATCTTCGTGTATATCGGTCCTCTAAAAACATATTAATCACAATTCCCCGGGAAAGTAAACAGATTCTCGTTAAAGCAGGCATTTTAATTTTAAATGAGGGAACATTGTGCCGCGCAGCACTCACTGCGACTGGGATGGGACTTGTGACGGAGTCCCGTGGACCAATAATGTTACTCAATGGAGGCGACAATAAAATGGAAGGTTTTTTTAATGTAAAAGTAATGAGACGACTGTCCATGGCCAATGCAGCGATACAGAATGTTGAGTAGCAAAACAAAGTCTAGGGCATCACTTTGGCGCTCATTACTTCGAGTCTATTGATGGTAAGTCTCAACAGCCCTGTAATTTAGCTAGCTGTAGTACCCTTCAAATTGGAACACAAAAATAAATAATAAATAAAATAAATAAATATTGTAGGACACATTACACACAGCCCCATCTGACCCCAAACTAAGCAAAGCTTGTACTGTAGACGTCATTTAACTGATATAATATATAAATACTTTTTTATTATGTAAATTTTTACTTAAAATATGTAAGGGCATACAATAATAATTAATCATTAAACAGTGATTCTTCGAAAGATTAAAAAACATTCTCCTGTAATGACTGGCACTGAGAAGCAAAAGGATTTTTTATTAGATTTTCGCAAAACGCCCAGTTTTCTGAATAATAATTAAACATGATCTTTTTGCTAAGTTTTTGCGTTTTACCATATCAATCACATCCTAAGTCCATGTAACCACAGAATGTATTGTGATGAAATTGAGAGATGCGCATGTACGCTGAGAATTATACGCCGTATCGACGTATTGTTTACTAGCTGTGCCCTACAGTTTCACCCACTATTAAATTTAAAACTGGCCAAGTGCGTGTCGGACTCGGGTACTGAGGATTCCGTACAAACCTGTAGGAATATAAGTAAAAGTTATGGTATTTTTGTTTAAATAGTAATTTATGCTTTTCGCAATTTCTCCTTTATCTGTGCTATAAGACATTGCTTCGTACCTTTCAAGATTCTGAGTTCACGGGAAGTACCCTATAGGTTTTGATTCCCTTGTGAGTGTCGAATTTGCAGCATAAACGACTGTATCTTTTGATTGCGTTGGCTTAGAAGTTTAATTTTTTTACAGCTCCAAGGGACAGTAGACTTGAGTATTTGATATGAATTCCAGCTCGATACCTCCACGCGTTTCTTAGAAAAAGGGTCAACACAGACGGACAACAAAGTGATCCTATAAAGGTTCCGTTTTTTCCTTTTGAGGCACGGAACCCTAAAACAAAGTAACTTTTTTTCTGAGTTAGAGAGTAGGTTATAATTGTATTAATTAAGTATGTACACGAATTACTTCCATGTCATATTCTGTCCAAATTCGTTGCTTTTGCAAAATTTAGTTAACACACACAATGCTTTAGCATTTTTAACAATAGTGTGATGTGATGTCCAGCAGTGGACGTCCTACGGCTGAGATGATGTTGATGAATCACACACAAGTATAACAAAAATGAGCTATTAATACTTACATAATTAGTAAATCAAAGCGCGAAAGATATCATAGGTAAATTACTGTTGGTAATGAATGGAAAAAAAGCTGGATTGTATCTCTAATAATAAACAATGGTCCGAGTTGTGCTACTGGAAGCCGTTGTACTGTTCGATATTGTTCGAAGGCGTGATCGAGCTATAATCATGTTTGTCATGTATATTGAGCATATTGAAACAGCGTTTTTGATTATTGTACCCTCAAATATCACGGGACGATTTTTGTTTTACTTATGCGGGATTACTCACGTTTAATTTTATCGGAAACTCTGACTATAGTTTCGGTCACATCCGGTGGCCTTCATCACGAGGACAAAGCTGAGAGCAACGCGCGCGCGGCCTCGTCTTCAAATCAGCAAATCATCAAACAGCGCCATCTGACCCCAAACTAAGCGAAGCTTGTACTATGGAAGTCAAATAACTGACAGAATATATAGAGACTTAAATACATACAGAACACCCAGACAGAACAAACATATTTGTCCTTGGTGGGAATCGAACCCACATCCTACAGCACATATACCAATAAGCCAACAGGGCTGTCAGCTTATGCTTATGCGGTCCCTTGAAGCCTCGTCGAAATGTTTGACCTGGAGCTCGGTATCCTCTCAAAGGTGCGACGGTACTTCACATCAGAACAATTGCTCTCACTGTACCAAGCACAAGTTCGTTCGTGCATAGAGTACTGCTCGCACCTTTGGGATGGATCCGCTAAATACCACCTAGAGGCGTTGGAGTCTATTGAGAAGCGTGCCAAGAGGCTCATCTGCGACGACTCCATTGTTCAGGTTAAATTACAGAGCCTAGAACATCGTCGCAAAGTTGCTAGTTTGTCGATTTTTTATCGGATTCATTTCGGAGAGTGTGCTTCAGAACTACATGGTCTGATTCCCCCATGTCCATTTTTCCATCGGACAGCCAGAAGCTCAAAAAAGCGACATCGTTTCATGGTAGATGTTCCAAAAACTCGAACTAAACGATTTGATTCGACGTTCATTGTGCGGACTGCTAGACAGTGGAATGCGCTGCCCGAGTGGGTGTTCCCCGATGGATATAATCTGGGTGTCTTCAAGTCGAGAGTGAATCGGTATCTTCTAGGCAAGCGTGCTCCATCTTAGACCGCATCATCACTTAACATCAGGTGAGATGGCGGTCAAACGTAAGCCTATCTATAATTAAAAAAAAAAAAAAAAAAAAACTCGGAAACGGCTCCAACGATTTTCATGAAATTTTGTATCTAGGGAGTTTTGGGGGCGAAAAATCGATTTAGCTAGGTTTCATTTACAGAAAACGTCGTTTTATCCATGTTTTCATCCGAGCAATGCTCGGTCAACCAGGTACTTATATCTTTAAACGAGCAATTCTTGTATATATATATATATTCTGAATCTCGGAAACGGCTCTAACGATTTTCATGAAATTTAGTATGCAGGGGGTTTCGGGGGCGATAAATCGATCTAGCTAGGTTTCATTTTTCGAAAACGTCGTCTTATCCGTGTTTTCAGCCGAGCAAAGCTCGGTCATCCAAGCACTTCTATTTAAATAACTACATATATTAGTTATATTATCAAAAGATAGTTATTTCACGATAATATGTCAGTTATCTACATCATAAACACATGACTGCATTAGTGTGCGTCGTAAAACTTCAGCAAGCTGCAGTTCGTCGGGTACATTCCCACTCAGTTTAGCTCTGTAACGAGCAATACGGAATACATAATGCAGCGCTGGCTTTAAAAGCATTTTACATTTGCTCCTACAATAAAATGTAGACGTACCAGAAGCATTGCCACGTTGTATTATTAACTGACTTCTAAAAAAGGAAGAGGTTCGCAATTTAATTGTACTTTTCTTTTTGTGTTTAATACTTCTGAACTCGGACATGACTTACATATTTTGACTGCCTTGTTAGCCCATTTTAATAGAATGGATGACCGAGCTTTGCTCGGCTGAAAACACGGATAAAACAACGTTTTCGAAAAATTAAACCTAGCTAGATCGATTTATCGCCACCGAAACCCCCTGCATACTAAATTTCATGAAAATCGTTGGAGCCGTTTCTAAGATTCAGATTATATATATAGGTATATATTATATATGCCGTGGTGGTGCCGGCGTAAGAATAGTACCCTACCCTCTCTACCCATGGTTGCCGTAAGAGTCGGCTAAGGGATGTAATCCGGAAGATGGGCAGCAGCGTCTTCCTTGAACAATCACACCTAACTGCGCTCGCCAACCCGCCTGCCAAGCGTGGCGAGTATTGGCAAAGCCCCCCCAGGAGGAGGCCTATGTCCAGCAGTGGACGTCTTAAATGATGGCTGATGATGATGATGATATATATACAAGAATTGCTCGTTTAAAGGTATAAGATATATGCCTCAAGAGCAGGCGTGGTTTTGATTCCCACTAGGACAAACATAATATGTGACAATAATATATGTATGCATTCATAAAAAAATTATAAGTATTCTATCAGTTATCTGATTCACCATACTACAAACTTTTCTTAGTTTGGGGTTAGATGGTGCTATGTGAAAAGTCCTACGATATTTTGATATTTATTTATTATTTACTTGGTGGTGGTTCTTCTTACTGGGAAGTTGTCTTGGTAGGTACCATCGTAGTACCAGGTATTCTGCTGCCAAGCAGAAGTGTGTAAATAAATATTCCTGTGTTCAGGTTTGAAAGGTACCGTAGCTAGATAAATAACAGGGCTGTTGAGACTAACCATCGAATGTCTCAAAGTAATGAGCGTCAAAGCAGCGATGCCCTGGACTTTATTTTACTACTCAAAGTTCTGTATATCACTGCAATGGTCGTGGACATGCGTTATCTCTTACCATTAAGAGAGCATTTCGCTCGTTTAATTACCTTTACAATAAACAATTTTTAGAATAGATAGATTGGTCTCATAGAAATTTTGTCGAAAACGGTCCAGTAGTTTGATTTTGAAACCAAAAGTTGTGCCGAGACGCGCCGGTGCACTCTGGAGCCTTTCCTCATTGGAATCCTTTTTTACGGTGTCGAAAAACATTTGGATTTGATAGCCTTTTAGGTGCACATGTCAGGAAATAGCCAGGGTCACCGACATTGATCACGATGTGGACGACAAAATCAATACTTGAAAATATTGAAATACTTGACATTGGAAAATACACAGAGTGTGACGCTAAAAACAAAGAAGAGACAAACGACTTATCCGGCCAAGAGCCGGTATTTGTCTGCCACCCTACAGCTTTCACCCAATTATTCGAGAACAGGGTCGCGTAACTAGCATCCCGAGGCGGGTACAACTAACCGTGTGCCGGGTCGGCGTTCCTCGGGTTCAGTTTGTACAAATTATTCGACATTTAGGTGCTAACATCTGGCCTCGCGCTGCTATCGCCCTTGAGAATAGGGATGAGAAAAGATATACTTATTGAAGTCGATAAATTATTGTTATTTTAGCAAAGGCAAGTAATCGTTACAAATACAAATATTTATTTATAACACCAATGTTACAAGTCAATTCCGTAATATCATTTCAAATATATCGACCGTAGCAATTAACATTGTCGTATCTACATTTTTGCTATTTTCATTTTACTGGATTAAAGGTCTTAGAATATGTCTAAAAATGCCCCCGCAAATGATTTATTTTATTTTTTTGCGTAGACAAGTATACAAATAATATTCTGTTATTTTGTGCAGTGTTGGGTAGTAAAATTATTACCAGGGCGAGCGAAGCGAACCCTATCACTATCCCACAACCTGAGCATTTTTGTGGTACACTTTACTGAAAAACTATCACGCCTTTAGATTTGTGCTTTAACATAGTAATTTAACTTCATATCTAGATGAGTTATATGTCAAAAAAAATAATATATAACCATAAAAAAAAGAACATCAACAACTTTGTATTCATTGGATAGAATGTCATTGTACCACTAACGCCATCTGTTAGAAAACCAAAGAGTTATTAACATTGCTGCAACAGAACTAAACTCAATTAAAAAAAAAACTGTCTTAAAAATTATTACTCGTTAGAAAAACTACGCGAGCCCTCACAAAGCTCAGCTTTTGGCTAGTTAAGTAACAAAACGAAATCTAAGACATCACTATTTTGACCCTCTTTGCTTTGAGATATTTCATGGTTAGTCCCATTTCTGTACTTTCGTTAACTGCAATACCCTTTAAACACAATTTTGTACACTACTGCTTGGCGTCAGAATATCTGATTCTTGGTGGCGACATCTAGCTAATGATATTACATCTAGCTAATTTAATAGTTTATCGATATCCGTGCATAATATTAGCCCTAAAGCTCCTCCCTACCTCGATTGTGGAGAAACTGTTATTATCGGATTGTCATATTGGAGAGATGAAGCAGCAGTTACTGGCTGGAGCTGGCCACCTCTATTATCTGGGATCGCAAGTTGTGTCGACTCTATTCTGAATCGACTTTGCCCTTAATCATTCTACGCTACTTCTAAAGCTTCTGCTATACGCGTTCAAATATTCATGTAGAACTTCACAATTTGTCTGAACAAATTTATTCAGAAGTGTTTATTCGTAGGGCTTGAAAGTTCTAACATCTTTTATTTGTATTTCTATTAAAACTCTATACAGAATTGGCAATTTTGTGTAATATGGATTCATTGTGTACATGTAATATGGAGTATTTGAAGGGCATTCACCGTTCAAATACAAAATAAATCTTGGTAGTATTCGGGACCTTGGTGTGGAGGTAGATATAGAATTAAGGTTTCGCATCCATATTGGTCCATATTGCCGTGGTGGTGCCGGCGTAAGAATTGTATCCCACGCTCTCTACCCGTGGTTGCCGTAAGAGTCGGCTAAGGGATGTAATACGGAAGATGGGCAGCAGCGTCTTCCTTGAACAATCACACCTAACTGCGCTCACCAACCCGCCTGCCAAGCGTGGCGAGTATTGGCAAAACCCCCCCCAGGAGGAGGCCTATGTCCAGCAGTGGACGTTCTATGGCTGATGATGTGTGTGTGGTGGTACACCCATACAAACTTAGATAAATTTCAACGCCGGGGCGTCCACAGCACGTTGGATCTTCGCAGTAATAAAAAGAAAGACCAACTAGTAATTCCGTCGCATCGGCTCATCAAGCCGGGTAGGTCATTATACGTAGACGTACGCGCTCTATAGCCGCGTACCCGCTTCCATTCGAGATGCACCGCGTGCTTCAGAAACAAGCTAAGATCTTAGCTTTAAGAGAGTTGTTTTATGACTTTGACTATTGTTTAAAAATAAGAGATTTTTGGATTAATAGTAAGTAATTATAACTATAAACTAAGATATATAGGCAATCATATTAACATGTTTAATATTTGACATATTATTATATTGATATTTTTATTATATTGACATATTTTATGATTTTCAAATTTATAATATTATTTTTAAAATCGACCTGTACTTTTGGTGCCATCAATAAAATATTTATATTTGTATAATCAAGTTCAATACTGTATTGAGAGGTATTGAGAATCGACTTGCTCACATTTCAGCACGGCTACTATAGTCAGGCCGGTGTCGCGTAGATATAGTGCGCTATGACCCTAACCCGAGCTAGGCGAGGATTAACTGCAGTTGAATGGTTTGATTGCCCAATGATTTGAGAAACTGCTGGTCGGTTAACGTAGAAATTTAGAACAGATTAAACAATAGTTACTAGTGCCTTAAGCGTTAGTTTAGATCCTTGATTGGATTTTATCATTATAAAGGCCAGGTGTGAGCCACTATGATCGACGTCAATTGAAATTTATAAAATTTAAAGGAACAGCGTATTTGGGCTAATTTTTTGTAATAGAATGTTATAGTAGAGTTGATTGTTATAAGACTTGTTTATAGTTTTGAGACTTTTATTATTTAAAGATAATTAGGTAATTACGTGACATTATTAATGTAAATGAAAGAAGAAAAAAAACATACAGTCGAAATTAGAAACTCCTATTTTTTTGAAGTCATACATACATACAAGATACGCGCGAAAAATATAACCTTTCGTTGGCAGTCGGGTAAAAAGTAGGTAGGTAATTTTTAGATAGAAGTTCGAGCACTGAATATTACTGAATCAGTAATGCTAAGATGATGAATAAAACATGTACTTAGAACATTTTCAATTTCATAAAGTCGGCGAGTTGAAGCGACGAAGCCATTGAGAAGTCGATGGTTACTCGCGTCTACTAAAATTAACTGTTCAAGACGTTTTCAGAATTTTGCATCGATTTATCGACTTTAGAACAAACTTATTTTCGGTGAAAGATTTAATTTGAAAATCACTTGAAAAGTTTGAGTTGTTATTGAAATTAAGCTGAATTTAGATGCCAAAAAGTGATTTGATTTTTAACTAGGTATATATTTTAAAGATTTGTCTGGATTTTGTGACTTAACTTAAAAACCACCGTTGTGCAGTTTAAAAACTAAAGTATCTACATATAATATATTTAGTAAAGATTGAATAGAATATAATGTAACTTTATTGTTCACCAAACATATATTATCACTACATATTATAAAACAAAGTCGTCCGCCGCGCGTGTCTGTTTGTCTGTCTGTTTGTCTGTTCACGATAAACTTAAAAACTACTAAACAGATTATCATGCGAGTTTCACCAATAGATAGAGTGAGTCACGACGAAGGTTCAGGTATATAATTTGTCAAGTTTTTGTGTAAATTGGTTGAAATATGATGATTGATGATAATTGTTGGAAGTGTCGGAAAAAGTCAAGCCACCTGGGAGCTTTTATCGAAAACGCAGCCTAATCCCTTTGAGATATAACAAAACAATGCATGGTGGGATATTCCTCATTACAGATCTACAAAAAAGTCCGCGGTGGCATACCTTTTAGGGATAGCTTAGTGTACCCATTCTTACTACCCGAGCGAAGCGGGGCGGGTCGTTAGTAACATATAAAAAATAAAAAAGAGATAAAGAAAAAGATAATAAGGAAACAATAACATCGACTAATACATATGGTAGTATAACGACGGCCTGATCGCCTAGAGCGATTTCTTCCAGACAACCTTTGGATGGATAGCAATGGTGGCACATCCTTTAAGATTGGCACTGTCCCACTGCTGGGCTCGGGCTTCTTTTCATTGTGAGAAGGGTAAGGACATAGTCCACTACGCTGGCCAAGTGCGGGCAGAATTCACACCTATTTCGAACATCAAACTTATATCCCATAGTTTAAGAAATAGGAGTAAGTAGAGGCGCGATGAAGGTCCTCAAATGAAGCCTCTCTTATCAGCGATGTAATCTTCCGCACGGTGTGCTGGAGTGGACACGAAGATAACAATGATAAAGTTGATAAAAGCCACAGTCATCAGTATATTACTGATTAGGAGAAGAACCACTTTAGCTGTTGACGTCATAACTATGACACGTTATTTGCAGCAATAGAAAACTATGACATAGAAGTTCTGGCGAGGACACGAAAAAAGCATCCAATTGTAAGCGCGAGTGTGGGAAAGTGATATAATGTGACATTTGACAATAGCAAAATACAAAAAGTACGATGCCAAAATATAAGAAAGAGCTATGGCATATAAGCCCTTTTTACCCGACTGCCAAGGAAGGGTTATGTGTTTCGCGTGTATCTTGTATGTATGTATGTATGTATGTATGTAAATTTCTTTATTACCTCATATCTTCCAAACGGCCGAATGGATTTCGATAATTAAGGTATCGCTAGATTCGTCTCAATAATACAAGGGTTCTTAAAGTTTAAAAAATATCAAGATGGCGGATTTTTGGTGCGAAATAGTAATACATTATTTTAAAAAATATTACCAAACCAACAAGTAGTGTATTGTTTATTTAAAGTTTAAAATTAAAGGGGATTACAAAAATATATTGAAGTCATATATTTAAATTTAATTATGTCTGCCTGAGCGTGGGTTCGATTCCCGCCAAGGACAAACATTTTATGGTATAAACAAATGTTTGTTCTGTGTCTGGGTGTTCTGTATGTATTATAAGTATGTATTTACAAACAAAAAAAGTATTTATTTATTCTATCAGTTATCTGACTTCCATCACACAAGCTCTGCTTAGTTTGGGGTCAGATGGCGCTACGTGTAACGTGACATACGAAAAAAAAAATGGTTTAAAAAGTTTTTTCCTTTAATTATAGCTATATTATTAGCATTTGGGTTATAGATTTATTAAACACTTCAGCTTGTTTCAAAGAATCTATCAGCTAAATAAGAATCATTTTCCCCAGCTAGTTCTGTTCGTAGTTCTAGGATCAATTGAAAGCAGAAAAGTTATTCCATAACAATACTAGTTCGTTCAAAGCAATTGAAACATCACGAATATCATTCGAGGTTCGGCGAATCGATAACTGCCCTGGAACGAGTGGATTGGGATACAAAAGCAAACAGACACGACCTAGATGATTACGCGATTGCTTTTATATCTATACCCATTCTGTACTTGGAAAACTGAACTAGATTTTAGATGAATACAAATAAAACGTACTTTTAGGGTCTCGTATTGATATTAATGTATGAGACAACTGCAGATCTTCTTGTTCGGGTGCTAACACTCCCTTTATTTTGTACATTTTCTTAGTTTCAATAAATTAAATTATTAACTGTTGTTACAGATATTAAGGAAAAGGCAGATAGAGTTTTTACATCAAACAAAGTGAAGCCACTCGGCTACCACCGCACACATTGCTATAGTGCGTTTGTAATTGCTATGATACTGGTAAACAGTGTTTAGGTTTTGTGTTGCAAGTTATAAATAGCGAAGGAAATTGACGATATTCGTCAAAATAATGAAACTGTAATAAGATATTCCATCGTGGTTATTTTAATTTTATGAACTGTTTTGCTGTCCTCGAACACACACAGCACATCACACATCATCAGCCATAGGACGGCCACTGCTGGACATAGGCCTCTTCTGGGGAGGGGTTTTGCCAATACTCGCCACGCTTGGCAGGCGGGTTGGCGAGCGCAGTTAGGTGTGATTGTTCAAGGAAGACGCTGCTGCCCATCTTCCGGATTACATCTCTTAGCTGACTCTTAAAGAAACCACGGGTAGAGAAGGTGGGGTACAATTCTTACGCCGGCACCACCACGGCAACACGACAACCTTGAACACACAGTACAACATAACTGCTACAGTGAACTAGGGCAAAAGTAGTTAGCAAAGGAGATCTGCGATCATCTCGTCGTCAAGCTGCGAACTTTCTTTTGTTGACAGGCTAGATGTTTTACCACAGAACTGTTTCGTAAGTGAGGCTGCCGGAACTCACCGCTGATTTTTTACTCAAGTGTGGTAGCTAGTCAGGCGAGTACTAGAAAGTACCCTACCACCATGCTATGGTTTCCTCACGATGTTTTCCTTCACCGGTAGCTCAAGCTCATTGTTGGGGTTTGAACCTACGCCGTTCGGCGTGTAAGCTGACCCCGCTAAACACTGAGCTATCATCGCTACAAAATACTATGACTTAATTTTACTACTTGATTTTACTTTTTTGGTATAATTTTTTTTGTTACTAATATTTACTTGGTGATATATTACCTTAGCAGGAGGTCGTCGTGGTAGATACCACCGCAGTACCAGATATACTGCCGCCAAGCAGTAGTATGTAAGCATTACTGTGTTCCGGTTTGGTACTTCAGCTAGCGAAATTACAGGGCCGTTGAGACTAAACATCGAAAGACTCAAAGTAATGAGCGCGAAGGCGGCGATGCCCTGGAATTTGTTTTATATCTCAAAGTTCTGTTTATCGTTGCAACGGTTATGGAGTCTCTATCTCTTACCATGACGAGTGTCAAGTTCGTCTCATTACAATTACATCTAAAAAAAAAAAAAACGTGTATAATTTTTAAATAATTTGAATGTAAATTAAAGTAGTACGGAACTGTCAGTGGATGTGTTCGAAACGTACTTGCGTGTTTTTAATATGTACATTGTGGGTTATTACGGCGCGTATTGCAATCATCGTGATGATATTATAATGTGATAACGCAACGCATCGCAACGCTTCGAAGCAATGGCCTCATTTTCGATCGATACTGAAAACGACTTAACATACAGTTCGAAGGAAAGTATTTATGACCTTCGATCAGAAAAGGAAAAGTAAGGTGGCACCATCCGCCACATTTTTTAATGGTTGAGAAGCTAGGTGTTTGACCACAGCTCAACTGATCTTAAAATAAATAATTGTGTACATCGTTACAAGTCAAAACGTTTAACAAAAAAAAAATGTACATAACGTATGGTAAAGTGATGAATCTTTAAAAGAAATTATTGTACATGACATTACAGCTAAATAAATTATCTTGTCTTATCTTATTTAACTATCTACCTAAATGCACATTAACACACACACTCTCTCTCAAACACACTCACACGCACACCCACACACACACACACACACACACAGAATCAAACACACACTAGTTGTTAATTTAAAAATATTTTTTTTGCTTCACATTTTGTTATTCGACAACTTTTGCTAGTTTTTAATAATTTTATTAAAATATATTTCTGCAATTGAACTTGTTAAGTTTGTAAAGTAGTGATATAATGTTTTTTAAGAGCTATATATATTGTATACAAATATCATCATCATCATCATCATCTTCATCATATATATATATTGTATACTAAATAAAAAAATATAGTAATGTAAATCCGTAATAATATTTAGTTTTGCCTTATGGTCAACTGCAAGGATATTTCAGTTGAAGAGACATCGGTGAGTGATCGTATAACTTGTGTCTACGATGTCGATACAAGTTCCGCTGACAAGGGAGGAGGGTGACGAGTTGGTGACCGCGGTAGAAATAATAGTGGGGGTGGAAAGGCTTTTAGGGAATGTTGTTAACAACCAGAGCTGAAGCAATTTGGCTTAACACGCTTTCTCTAGCTAAGACGAGTGTGTTTTGGTGCCTTAGTATAGATAGATAGATAGATAGATAAAATCTTTATTGTTTATACCAAAACTTGTACATCTAATAGAATCGAAGAAAAAAAAACTAAAAAGAATATGTAGTGTAACAATTGGTAGCCTTATCGCTAAAAGCGATCTCTTCCAGACAACCTTAGTGGGTTTTTTTAATATCTGAAAAACTAACTGATTGACCACAGCTCACCTGATGTTAAGTGACGGTTTGGTCGAAGATGGTAGATAGCAATCTTAGTCTGGAATGGAACTGGCTCTTAAGTGAGGCTGCCGGAACACACCGTTAGGTGCTTGGCGGCAGATTTTGAACTTGAGAGTGGTAGCCAGTAATAATTATATAAATACCCTGCCACTATGCTATGGTTTTTCACGATGTTTTACTTAATCGGCAGCTCAAGCTCGTTGTTGGGGTTCGAACCCACGCCCTTCGGCGTGTGAACCGACCGCTAACCACTGAGTTAATATAGCTACAAAATCTAGCTACTAAACACATAGATAAACAAAAAAAAATTATATATAAATTTTGACTTTTAAAATAATGCCCTCTCTTATCAAAACGCTACCGTGCCCGACAAGGTCTATATTTGACCGAGAACCATATACTACTTTGTGTTTACAACATCTTGTAATGTATAAAAGCATTAAATATTTTAAATCTAGATAAATCAAATTAATACACGAAAAAACTCGTTATATTAACCAAAGAAATGTCAAAATCAAATTTCTTTTATAACCACACAAAGCTGTGAAAAGGAAATCAAAAAAGGAACGGGTCACATTTCACTTCCCAATAATAAACCTAACAAAAGAAAATAATCTATCCATTACAATTTGCCCGGTTTAATCGAATCACGTCCGTCTCACTGTCACGGCTAAATGTCTAGGGATTGAACTTTTTCCCGATCTAAGATTACAAGTTTCTGCCCTTCACGCCCTCGGGGACTCCCGTGCTTAAGACAATAGACGAGTGAAGTGTCACTTAGCTTGAATAAACTTTTATTTGGCCATTTATGAAGAACCTTGTAGCGATGATGTTTCAGTGGTTAGCGCGGTAGGTTCGCATGCCGAAGGGCGTGGGTTCAAACCCCCAACAATGAGCTTGAGCTGCCGGTGAAGGAAAACATCGTGAGGAAACCATAGCGTGGTGTGAGGGTACTTTCTAGTACTCGGCTGGCCAGCTACACCCTCCAGATGAAAATCTGCCGCCAAGCATCTAACGATGTGTTCCGGCAGCCTCACTTGAGAGCCAGTTCCATTCCAGGCTAGGTGTGATTTACCATCTTCGACCACATCGTCACTTAACATAAGGTGAGCTGTGGCCAAATATCTAGCCTGCCAGAGATAAAAAAAAATTACTTATGCATTATGGTCAATGAAATTTATTATCATTATCCCCTCCCTAGTGTGAGATTCAGGGTCCACAGCAAAAAGTTGTACATATTTTTTTTGCTTAAATAAATAAATAATTATTATTTTTGCTTAAATAAATAAATTATTATTATTATAATGCCTTTTCTGTCTGATCATATTATTATTTCGGCTATTACCAAAAGCATGTTAATGTATCACAAAACTTTGCTGATAAATAACTTAGTTATTTCTAATGCTTATTTAATTTAATAAATCTCTATAAATATGTGTAGCGATGATAGCTCAGTGGTTAGCGCGGTCGGTAGTTACAAATCTGTATCTTCTAGTATCTTACTACGTCTATTACCACGATTACCGCTGAAATTCAAGACACATTGACTGTGAGATACGGTGTTACTCGAGCAATAGAAGTGTAACAACGCAATTAGGACTCAAGTTTGCGGAGTTTGTAATTAATTGCGCAAATCCTGATACATGTAACTTTAGGAATACACGTGTGGCCAATTATACACTATACAATACCACGACAGTAAGGGCATTTGTAGCTTAGACAATAAAATTCAAATAAAAAAATCACCAACTCGTCTTATAGCGATTTTTGTAGCGATGATGGTTCAGTGGTTAGCGCGGTAGGTTCGCATGCCGAAGGGCGTGGGTTCAAACCCCCAGCAATGAGCTTGAGCTGCCGGTGAAGAACAACATCGTGAAGAAACCATATCGTGGTGGTAGGGTACTTTCTAGTACTCGGCTGGCTAGCTACCACCCTCAAGTTGAAAGTCTGCCGCCAAGCATCTAACGGTGTGTTCCGGCAGCCTCACTTGAGAGCCAGTTCCATTCCAGGCTAGGTGTGCTTTACCATCTTCGAACACACCGTCACTTAACATCAGGTGACCTGTGGTCAAACACCTAGCCTGTCAAACATGAAAAAAAAAGCATCGGTTGAAGTAGAGGCACATTTAGAAGATATCTTCCGAATCAGCTCTTTTTTATAAGCTATCCCGCTGCTGGGTACGGGTTTCTTCTTATTGTGAGTAGGATAAGGTCATAGTCTACCACGCTGGCCAAATGCGGGTCCGCAGACTTTACACATCTTCAATAACTTTTTTTATGTTTCGAACCCAGGACCTCCAGGCTTGAAGCCAGACGGTCTCCCGACTTGGTGCCAAAACTTATCGAAGAATTTATTCCTCTTCAATGAGGGACTCATTTCTGAGGATTGAGGTCTCAGGAAATGCTTAAAAGAATAATCTGCTTCCTTTGACTCCGGTCCGAAGTAACTTTTGTCAACTGGTAGAATTTAAAATAAGGTGGCTCCTTTCTAATAAGGGCAGTCCATAGCACAATTACGTACAGTAAGTTATGCTCTTACTGTTAAATGCTGTTATAAGTAATTAAATATCTATGAATTGTGCTTAATTAATATTAAGATATTAATGAATTTGAACCGCGCTAACTTCAGTGTAACTTTGTAATTGCTGATCTATTTGATGTTGTATAGTTAGCTAAGTAGCTATTACTATCATATTGAAATTAGCGGCAATACGTATATAACTCAGAAAAGACGTAGATAACTCAGAAGAGTTCCTAGCGATGATAGCGTAGTGGTTAGCGCGATCGGATCGCATGCCGAAGGGCGTGGGTTCTAACCCCAACAGTGAGCTTGAGATGCCGGTTGAGGAAAACATCGTGAGGAAACCATAGCGTGGTGGTAGGGTACTTTCTAGTACTCGGCTGGCTAACTACCATCCTCAAGTTGAAAATCTGCCGCCAAGCATCTAACGGTGTGTTCCGGCAGCCTCACTTAAGAGCCAGTTCTATTCCAGGCTATGTGCGCTTTACAATCTTCGACCACACCGTCACTTAACATCTGGTGAGTTGTGGTCAAACACCTAGCCTGTCAGCTATTAAAAAAAATACAGAGATGCGCGCTGTAGGATTCGAACCTAGGACCTCTAGATTGGAAGCTAGACGGTCTTCCAACTAGGCTACCGGAACTTCATATGATACACATATATAGATATAGGTTTATTAACTCACATAAACATTTTTGTCCTGAGTGGAAGTCTAACCCACGCCCATCTCTCGAAGTAGAACTACCAAATAAGCTAACAGGGAGAGTTAGAGTGATGGTATGGGAGACAACGCCAATTCACGACCCTTCTTACAATGGTACCTAAAGTTAATTAACAAAGTCATGGGCTCATTATATATTGATGTATATCTATAGACATATAATTTAGCTAGCTGCTAAATTATATGTCTATAGATTTTAGTATCCTATAAACCTGAACACTGAAATGTTTTACATGTTTTGGCGGTAAAATATTTGATGGTTTGCTGGCACCTACGTAGACGATCTCCTGCCAATGTTTTTTTTTTAAATTACTATAAGGCTTGCGTTTGACCGCCAACCCGCCTGATGTTAAGCGAAGATGCGGTCTACGGTGGAACACGCTCGCGTAGAAGAAACCGATTCACTGGCGACTTGAAGGCACCCAGATTGTAGCCATCAGGGAACACCCACTCGGGCAGCAAGTTCCATTGTTTAGCGGTTCGTACAATGAAGGTAGATGCGTTTAGATCGAGTTTTTGGAATATCCACCATGAAGCGGTGTTCTTAGAGCTCCTGGCAGTCTGATAGTAGAATGGGCAAGATGGAATGCCTAGTAAAATGGATGGATGGAAGGCTGAACATTGACAAAAAATGTTTTAGTTATGATGAATCTTATTATTGTCAACTTAAGAAATAATATTGTACGGAACAACAAAATAAATAATCGTTTAAATGATATAGATGTAAAATTAATGTAACAAACGTTTTGTCGTCATCAATCTTTTCCGGATCTGGCATTATGGTGTCTTTTTGATAAAAATACCATTTCGAGATGTGGATAATTTGTCACTAGTCTCTAGTTTTTTATCAAATGAAATAACTAAATTAATGATCGCTAGAAAATTCCACAAAAATATCTCGAAATCTGGTTATTATTTTCTGAATAGAAAAATTCTGTTATAGAAATTATAATAACATATGACTGCCCTGGAAGCTCATTTAGAAGTGTATCTACTTCAAGAATTGTAGGGCGTAGATACGATTCCGACTCAGGACAAACATTAGTGTGACAAACATATTTGTTTGTTGTGTGTTCTGTATGTTTTATTAAATATTTGGCAGGCTAGGTGTTTGTCCACAGCTCACCTGATGTTAAGTGACGGTGTGGTCGATGATGGTAAACACATTTAGCCTAGAATAGAACTGGCTCTCAAGTGATGCTGCCAGATCACACTATTCGATGCTTGGAGGCAGATATTCTACTTCAAGGTGGTAGAAAGCACCCTACCGTCATGCTATAGTTTCCTCACGATGTTTTCCTTCACCGGCAGCTCAAGCTCATTGTTGGAGTTTGAATCCACGCCCTTCGGCGTGCGAACTTACCGCGCTAACCACTGAGCTATCACCGCTATACGTCAAAAAACTTCTGTTTCAGTCGGTCAGGTAAAAATAAGAAGCCAAGGTAACTCATTAGCAACTATCAGGCCAAAAGTAAATATAATCCATTATCTATTGATACAGAATGCGCGAGAGAATATTTATTTAGCTATAGCCAACAAACACTTCTCTAATTGTTTGCTGAGGCTCCGAGATAGACGCGACTTGCTTCGTGATGCTATATAAAACTGTACGAACAAACGTCGCTTGGTTAGTCTTCATTTCTCTAGTAAAATTATTCACATCATCAGCCATAGGTCGTCCACTGCTGGACATAGGCCTCCTCCTGGGGGGGTTTTACCAATACTCGCCACGCTTGGCAG
Source organism: Biston stratarius (assembly GCA_950106695.1). Taxonomy (NCBI): domain Eukaryota; kingdom Metazoa; phylum Arthropoda; class Insecta; order Lepidoptera; family Geometridae; genus Biston; species Biston stratarius. The sequence continues at coordinate 13,184,504 of OX467110.1, read as the reverse complement.
GCGGGTTGGCGAGCGCAGTTAGGTGTGATTGTTCAAGAAAGACGCTGCTGCGTCATGGAAAGAAGCATGGAAAGGAGGAAGAGAGGCCTTTGCCCAACAGTGAGACAAAATAATAATAACCTATTAATGAGCTGGTAACAGTCTCCGTAACGGTTACATAATCAGAATCAGAATATTTTTATTGTGTCACTGTGTACAAAGATGTTATAGAAATATAAATATTAACAGTGCTATCCATCATGAACATACAATATTATGCTATTAATTACATTTATAATGCTACATTCAGTAAATAATATATATTATCTATCCTACCATATACTAATTTTCTAAATACTATAAAGTCTTAAATTAAATGGCACATGCATAAACAATAAAATTCTTAACTTAAAAATTAACATCAAAATATTCTTTTAAATCATAAAAATACTCGTTTTTGACATATTAGCCAGTCTTTCAAGCTGCGTTTGAATTAGTTACCATTAAAAAAAATTGTTCTATAGGTAGATGGTTGAAAACTATAATAGCATAAATAAATGTAGGTACTTCTTTCATATATAGTGTTTGTTAGCGCCACTCTGAAGCGCTACCTTCATTTTTTCCTACCTCGCATCCTACCCTCATTTTCCCATGAACGACGACTATCTGTGTTGAACTCCGTGGCGGAGATGAGACTACTACGACGAGTAGTCTGCCGTTGACCCTCGTCAGCGACGGATGTGTCTATCGTTGACCCTCGTCAGCGACTGATGTGCGAATACGCTCGCCCGCAACACCGCTTTCCGCTCGTTTGCCCTCTCGAGCGAACGTACCACCGCACGGGATACGGTTCCCGCAGGAGCCTCACGGTTCCCCGCGCCCGCGTCGCGACCGCGCCGCTACCCTCAATTTATACAGTCCACTACGAAGACACGACGACCATCGAGACCTAGGACAGGGTGACACAGCTGTGCTCATCAGTCCGGAAACCAGGTAAGTCGTCGTTTGATTCCTCTTTCTTACTCCTCCGTGTTGGGCGCGCTCCGCCATAATATTTGGTGGCCGCGCTAACAGTGTTGTTTACCTGGTGTACACACAAGTTATATTTATGCTTAGAAACAGAATACGAATACATTCCAGTTTCTTTATACGCAAGATAGCACGAGTAGACCCCTCCACCGTGAATATTTTAATAACAACTAATGAAGTCAGTAATGTATGAGAATTTCGCTGAAATAATGAACCTTATTTGCTAATATTCATTTATATTAGCTTTTGGAAACGTTGGTGCTTTCATGTCTGATACGAGGGATCAAAAGCCTTCAAATTACATTGTTGAAAAGATAAAAGATTATTTTGTCTTGTAAATTTTAATATAAATCCTAAATCTCTGGTGTTGAAACAAAGAAAACAATTATATATATAAACACTATAATAACTACAACACACTAATTTATTTTTATATAATAGAAGACATATAAATAATAACAATCACACTAATATTGTAAAGGCGAAAGTTTGTGAGTGTGTTTGTTTCTTTATTACTCTTTCACGCTCAAACGGCTGGACCGATTTTAATGAAATTTGGTACGGAGGTAGCTGATACCCAGTATTGAAACATAGGCTTATACTATTTATCCCGAAAAAAAATATATAAATATAAAAAGGTTTATGAAGATGGATGGATGGTTTGTTATTTTTTTACGCAAAAACTACTGAACAGATTTGGATGAAATTTGGCATACATATAGTTTATTACCTGGCTTAACATATAGAATCACATCACACATCATCAGCCATAGGATAGAATTATTTAATTTAAATTTGTATTGACATGTAAATTATTATTATTTTTTTTATTCAATTATTTTATTATCATTATTGTACAATTAATATTAATTTGATATATAATTATTATCGTAATGTGTGTTACTGTGTGTACACGATATTGACTTGTAAATTTATTTTTTACCAATAAAATATGATATGATGATATGATATGATATAGGTAGTCCACTGCTGGACATAGGCCTCCTCCTGTGGGGGTTTTATCAATACTTTGTTCAAGTAAGACGCTGCTGCCCATCTTCCGTATTACAATAGAATACATGTAGGAAAATGAAAAATTCTTCTGGAAAACTAACTACAGAACATATCCACTCTAAATTTGGTATAGATGTGCTTTATGGAACGTTGTTCTGGAATATACAGTATCCTTTATACTAATCTAGGAAATTAATTAGCGGAAATTTCACGATGGCAAAACTTGTTACTTACGCATGTTTTGTTTCTATCAGAACCTAATTCCTAAGTGAAGTCGCGGGCTCAAGCAAGTAATAATAACTAAAGTTGTCGCTGTTGTTTCCAGTGCGAAAAAAAAGGTCAGTTCTCAGCATTATTGTTGCCGATGTTGCTTGTTTTATGTAATTTTTTTATTGAAAGAAGTGATGGGACGCAATCTTGATGATAAGCAACAAATTCTGTGCACCTAGAACAAAACTTCGGGGCATTGCTGCGGTAATGGTCGTCGGTAGGTTCAATTCAATTTCAAGTTCAATTTTACGAAACTGCCGTAGACTATATAAATAAACATTAAAAAACAATTTTTTTTTAAATGTTGAATAGGCTGTTGGTATATATTTAGTTTATTTCCACTTAACAAGCTAAGCGTTTTTTATTAAGCGGAAATAAATTAAATATATACCTAGAACACTGAAAATGGACTTCCGCAAATCAATCAATTATTTATTATCGTTTCATAGGCTTGCGTTTGTTCGCCATCGTACCTGAGGGCCTAAACAAAGTAACATAAGCTGCTTATATCGGCAGTTTATGTCAATTACATATACTTTTGAACTTTCATAGCGTTATCGCTAATCATAAAAAATGCCGATTTACTCTCGATTTGAAGACACCCAGATTATATCTGTCTAAAGATGGTTAACAGCCTAGAATGGAACTGGCTCTCAAGTGAGGCTGCCGGAACACACTGTTAGGTGCTTGACGACAGATTTTCAACTTGAAGGTTGTAGCTAGCCAGTCGAACACCATATTATGGTTTCCTCATTACGTTTTCCTTCGCCGGCAGCTCAATCTATTACACGCTTTAGCCGTTCGAACAATGAAAGTAGAATCATTGGTTTTTGGAACGACAACCATGAAACGATGTCGTTTTTGAGGTTCTGGCCGTCCGATAGAAAAAATAGGCCTGCGGGAATTAGAGCATGCACACTCTCTGAAATTAATCCAATAAAGATACTAAAATAGGCGAGTTGGTGGCCAAAACTGATAACGAATTTAATTTTACTCGTATTTCAAGTCTGGTTCGCGGTGATCCTCGAAGCGTGAAATCTCAAGTTCTCCTGCAAGATTCTAAAGAAGAAAAAAGTTTGAATACACTTACTACGCATTATAATACGAGTGGTTTGCTCAAGTTTTAATTGCCAAGTTTTGTGTAAGACTTTTTCAGATACATTTATTTTGTATTTGTATATTTTGTCTAAAAATCTAGACTTTGAATTATATTTTTAACTTGACTATTCTTGACATACTTGAAACAATTGCCATTGGCAAATTGACAGAGTGTGATGCTAAAGGAAAAAAAAACTAAAAAAGTCACATCAGTTCTTTTGTTTCTCTTTCTTCTTGGCATCGCACTCTTTGCATTCTGCCGCTTCTTTATCATCTATAGCTACAGTCAAGGTCTAGTCTTGATCAAGTCCAGTCGGTCCCAGTCAAATCAAGTCATGCCTTAGTAAAGTAGTGGCGACTTTACTATAAGCTTCTGGATGGAGTTTTGAAAGCAAAACGAAAAGTCATATTTAACCACATTATATCATTCTCCCACAGTCGCGCTTGTAATTCGGCACTTTATAAATAAAACACCACTATTTTTATGCATAAAAACTCAAAAAAACTCTAGTTTTAGAAAAAAATACAATGGGGCGACACGACGCTCACCGCGTTCCCGCCAAAACTCCCATCAGTTCTTTATGTTTGTCACACACAGCAATTACGACGTCACACGTTTATCCCAAAATATTTGTGTATTTTGTTTTTCTGCGGCAAGACAAGGCACTTTAAACAAAATCAAACTATTTAAATTAGACCCACCCACCTTTTCAAGCAACCAAGCAACCGGTTTTGCTCAGTTTCCCTCAAAATACCTACCTACCAAATCTATTCAATTTCCGGTTTAAACGCTATGACCTTTGTAATACGTACGTTTTGCTTTGGCATCGGCCATCTATCATTGAAAACCCTTGGGCCTCGAAGCTTTTGAATTGATTGCCTAAAATTCGTAATCAACTAGCATATAGTATAGAGTAAGAATACGTAAGTCTTATACCACGTTTTGCTCTATTTATGAACTGGGTACTAATTGAAAATTAAATATCTTCTTCGTATTTGACGTCGCGATTTATGCGTTTAATAATATTAATAATAAATTCTTTATTTCAGACAAAGGAATGCACACAATCATAGAAATAAAACAAAATAAAAAAGAGTACATTTTAAATAATAAAAATGTCTAATTAATATTATCCTATTAATATTATAAATATGAAAGTTTGTATGTTTGGATGTTTAGCTGTTCGAATGTTTGTTACTCAATCACGCAAAAACGGCTGAACGGATTTACTTAATTGATTGATTGGTTACTCAAAGTTCTGTGTATCGCTGCAATGGTGATAGACATGCGTATGCTCTTACCATCAGGAGAGCGACTCGTTCATCTCATTACACTTACATATAAAAAAAGATATGCTAAAAAATATGCACTGCCATTTCAGCGTGATAATACGCTGAGCTAGATGACTTTGGTTCTCTAGCGAACTACTTCATTCCGGATTATTATTACTATTTTTAAACATAAAGACACGATGCAATTGTAGGCCTTAGGAAATAATAAAAGGTTTTCCCCGCATCTTATTAAAATAAAAATATAAACTTATTCACAGATATAACTTTTAAAAATGTATCTGAACTAAAGAGGAAACTAAATGGAAAGGCCCAATTGCCCTTCCACTAAACCCTACTCTTAAAGTACACGTCAATTTTGTGCCTCATTCAGGGCAAGTCACAAAGGCCTGACCTTATGTCGTAAAAAGAAGTTCGACCCAATATGTAACCACCCTCTTGGCGACAAGTTATCGCCGGATGCCGCCGAGATTGACACAATGAGGGATTAGACGCAATTTACGGTTATTAATTCTTAGACAAGAAAGTATAGAAGATAATGACAGCCCTGTTGGCTCATTGGGAGTATGTCTGCCTGAGCTGTAGGGCGTGGGTTCGATTCCCGCCAAGGAAAAATGTTTGTTCTGTGTCTGGGTGTTCTGTATGTATTATAAGTATGTATTTACAAAGAAAAAAAGTATTTATGTATCCTATCAGTTATCTGACTTCCATCACACAAGCTCTGCTTAGTTTGGGGTCAGATGGCGCTGTGTGTAATGTGTCCTACAATATTTATTATTTATTTTTTATTTAATGAAATTAAGTTTTGTTTACTTACATGTTCTCTGTGAGTGTTCAAGGTATATATTTAGTTTATTTCCGCTTAACAGTCGTTTCAATTAATAGTGATGATGATTTAAATTTAACTTATAACAATTTAAAAAACTTATCCGAAACTTTACTTAATATCTAAAACAAAAATTTGACATAAACTTAAAAGCTAAAACAAATTAAACAAAAAAGCCTATATAAACATATTCCTATAGAAATATATACATCGAACACTAAAAATAAGCTTCCGCAAAGTAACGTCTGAATCAATCAATTATGTTATGTATTTTTTTTAAATCAAAATTTATTTAATCCGACAACATTTCGACAGCCCCGTTCACTCACTGGTAGTATATCTGCTTTAAGAGCTGTAGGGCGTGGGTTCGATTCCCACTCGGGACACACATTTTGTGGTATAATCAAATGTTTTTTTTTTTTGTATCTTGACGTTCTGTATGTATTATAAATATGTTTTTACAAAAAAAGTATCCTATCAGTTACCTGACTACCTTAGCTTTGCTTAGTTTGAGGTAAGATGCTGAATTATGGAATGACGTACTATATTTATTTTACCGATTTATTTAAAAACTAGGCGTGCCCCGCGGTTTCACCCGCGCTAGATGCCTACGTCATAGTAGCTTTATGCATGCAAAGTCTCAGCCCGATCGGTTTAAAATTGACAAAGTTTCATACAAACTTTCATCCCCTATTTTATCCCCTTTGGGGTAGAATTAATCAAAATCCTTTCTTAGCGGATGCCTACATCATAACATCTGCCTGCATGCCAAATTTCAGCCCGATCCGTCCAGTGGCTGTGCGTTGATAGATCACTATGTCAGTCAGTCACCTTTGAGTTATTTATATTTATATAGAAGATGTATCTTAACATAATCTCTTGTGTTTATTTTAGATAAACCCAGAAATCTGTGTTTAAAATACTAAATTGTTTTGTAATGGTAATGGTTTTGTAAAGCTAGAAGTTCTTAAGTTAAAAAGTAGAGTAGAAGAGGCGATTAAAATGCAAATTTTGTAATGTAATCATTAGATGTAACTAGAAATAAGGATTGTGTATATGCCTCGAGCATTCATGCTCACCATCGAAGGCTCCTTCTTGCGGCGGTGTCGTGTGTCGGGTCGCTCTCTTCCCTCAGATACGGTTGAGGAGGTCGATGGCTGCATATGCGTCATACTCGTGCTCGGGTGCTGCTTGCGGATCGCTGCTCTGCTCGCGGTATACACACAAACTAGTACTTTAACCCTAGATTAAGATTAATTTGACTAACTTTCCTCTTCCCATATTGCAAAAACATTGTAATACAAAGGTCATGGACCCCGGTGTCTGTGGAGCGTAATTAAAAAAAGGTATAAAGTATCAGTTAGAAAAGTTGGGCTTTGTATTTAGTTTTGAAAGTATGTATCTAAATGTAAATAAGCAAATAAAAATTAATAATTTGATTGTAAAACAAAACCAAAAATAAATACAAATAAGCTATTTTGCCAATACTCGCCACGCTTGGCAGGCGGGTTGGTGAGCGCATAACTGCGCTGTGTGATTGTTCAAGGAAGACGCTGCTGCCCATCTTCCGGATAACATCCCTTAGCCAACTCTTACGGTAACCACGGGTAGAGAGGGTGGGGTACAATTCTTACGCCGGCACCACCACGGCAACACTATTGCTTGGCGACAGAATATCTGGTACTGCGATGGTTCCTACCTAGACGATATCCAGGAGATCTACCATGTTAATTCTAGAGTAACACATAATTATGACATTTTTTTAAATAAAACACGTGTGCTACTTACCACAAAAGCCTAAGATTGTACCCTCTATCCCAAGCCAATTGAGTTAATAGGAATTTATTGTGGAAAAATGAACAGTAATATTAAACGTAAAAATCTAATCAATGTTCCAGCAAATACAATATTTACAAAATAAACAAGCAATAGTTCAATGATACCGGCTAATTAGCTGTAAACTGTCCAAATATAAGACAAATTACAACCCTCATTAGCAGCTGGAGGCAGCCTCCAGAAAATTGCTAATTTAATAGCTTTAATTAATCTAAAGTTGGCGGCCATTAAGCGGGATTACCTGAGTACCCGAGTAATTGTGCTTGATACGTTTAACCTTGTACAACTGGTTAGAAAAGGGCAGACGGATATCATAGGCGATAGACTAGTTGTTAGACCAGACAAAGCCTACTATAAGGTGGCTCATTACGTGTAAGACAGGAATATATGGTTGTAGTAGCTTCTCTCTGCAGTATTGTAGTAAGCATAATGTATGTATTTATAACTGTAAACTGTAACCTAATATGAAAAAAAAGATCCACAAAAAAATGCCTTGCAGAGTTTCTTGCCGGAGTCTTCTCAGTTGAAGTGTAATTACGAGCCGGTGGTAGATTCAAACATGTAACTTAACGTTCATACTTAGTGCCTTACCAGGCGCTAAACTGAATAAATGATTTTTTGCTTACCATCAGATGTCTTGTCTGTTGACATTTGCATGAGTCTGTATCGACAACTGCATAGGGTTAATTTTCTTTGTGCGCTGTTTTGGGCTAGCGTCTACTTGGTGGTAGACCTCTTTAGCAGATGGTCGCTTAGATAAGTACCATCGCCGTATTTAGTAACTAATTAGTGTGTTTCGGTTTGAAGGATGCTTTAGCTAGCGAAATTATAGGGCAGTTGCGACTAACCATTGAATGTCTTAAAGTATTGGGTGTCAAAGCAGTGACACCCTAGACTTTGTTCTGTTACTTACATTTTTGGGTGCCACTGTAAGTCATGGACAGGCGTTATCTCTTACCAATAGAAGAGCGTGTCGTTTGTGTAATTACTTTAACATTAAAAAAAAAAAAACTTGTTCCGTGTGATCCGCGATGGGGCTGAACTTCGTCTAAGCGGAACGCTCGTCTGCCGACGGTAACCACTTAACCAAAATAAATGTGCCGTCACCATCATCTGTCGTTTGCCATAGAGTAGACTCACCACGCCTAACCACGTGGTTCTACCTAGCGCCACTTGAGCGTCATGATACAGTTTCTGATATCTGTTACTTTTGTCTTCTTTCGAATTTTCGTATTTCGGACTCGTATCTCTAAAGTTGATGAGCCACACGTGCCATTGCCTTTTATGCAGCTCGGATTTTGTGCAGACTCCTTAGATCTCCTTAATATACCTCCTATTAAGAGATCTACCGATATCTATTATAAAATACAAGCAGTATTGTTAGGAACGGCTTAATAGCAAAGTTTCTCATGCGTAGATTCATTGCGTTAATATCCTGTGCTGTCAGAATCTTGATTAATTTGACTTGTGATATCATTTGTTACCATAATGTTAGGTTTTAATTAACTTTAACTCTCCACTTTAATTTCTTCGGGCTGCCATTAAATTTCATTGACTCGAATCTGGGCATTCCGACTCAAATAAATGCCACTTTCAAACGTAATAGCATCTGGATTATCTACGTTCAAAATTTGGAAATATATATTTATTTCTTGATTGGCTTGCGTTTGACTGGATTTTCGCCTGACGTGAAGATATGCTTACATTCTATTTTTGATTTTATTAAGATAAATGTTTTGTAGAAGATCATTCAAACCTTTTTTATGGTAAGAAGTAATGACGAATAAAATGCTCTCTTTTTTAAAGAGATACTTCCTTTCCATGATCATTGCAGAGATGTCTAGAAATTTGAGTAACCAAAAAATGTCCAAGGCATCGCCGCTTTGGCACTTATTACTTTGAGACTTTCGATGGTTAGTCTCAACAGCCCTGTAATTTCGCTAGCTGCAGTACCTTTCAAACCGGAACACAGTAATGTTTACACACTACTGCTAGGCAAAATCGAAATCAAAATCAAAAAGTCAGTTATTCAGTTTAGGCCCTGGTAAGGCACTTATGAACGTTAAGTTACATGTTTGAATCTACCACCGGCTCGTAATTACACTTTAACTGAGAAGACTCCGGCAAGAAACTCAGCAAGGCATTTTTTTTTGTGGATCTTCCTTTTCATATTAGGTTACAATTTACAGTTATAAATATTAATACATACATTATGCTTACTACAATTGTCACTTAGCCAGGGGGATGCAAGTGCAGAGGCGGCATATAATCTGGTACTGCGGTGGTACCTACTGTCCTGTTAGCCCATTTGGTAAAGTTCTGCTTCGAGAGTTGAATGGCGTGGGTTCGATTCCCACTCAGAACTAATATTTGTGTGACTAGCATAGATGTTCGTTCTGTGTCTGGGTGTTGTGTATGTATTAAAAGTATGTTTTTATAAAACAAAGTATTCTGTTAGCTGTCTGGTTCCCATAGTACAAACTTTGCTTAGTTTGGGGATAGATGGCGCTGTAAGAAAATGTCCTCCAATATTTATGTATTTATTTACCTCCGAATACCTAGTCTGAGTCTTTCTGGTCGATAGTAAAGACAGTCATGACTATACGTGAAATATATTTGAGAAAAAGTTTATGGTTTATTAAACGAGTGCGAGAAAAATCATTTTTATCACGTAGATATCCATTATGCAAGAATTCATGTAGTTGATTTTCTTTAAACCGCATAGATGATCTATGTTCTACACTATCTTCTAAATATATATAACTCAAAGGTGACTGAATGACTGACTGACTGACATAGTGATCTATCAATTCACAGCCCAAACCACTGGACGGATCGGGCTGAAATTTGGCATGCAGGTAGATGTTATGACGTAGGCATCCGCTAAGAAAGGATTTTGATTAATTCTACCCCCTAGGGATAGAATAGGGGATGAAAGTTTGTATGAAACTTTGTCAATTTTAAACCAATCGGGCTGAGACTTTGCATACATAAAGCTACTATGACGTAGGCATCTAGCGCGGGTGAAACCGCGGGGCACAGCTAGTCGTTAATAAAACAAAACTCTTCATTCTAATCTGAAACGTGAATGTAATAAAGTTCAAAGTAGAGGATAGTTCGAGCTGGATATTGCAAAAGTTTCTGTATAACATGCGAAGGGGAATTCGATTGGATTTGCCATTTTTCAACGTGAAGCTTTGCTTGTCGGTAGCTGACTGTGTAAGTGGGTGTTTTTGGTTGTGAAAATGAAGTGAAACTACTGCGCTAGTTTGTGGAGTTTTATTTTCTATAAATATCATAAAGCATTCAATAAAAACTTTACAACTTGCTGGGCGATACTATTATTGTAGCGATGATAGCCCAGTTGGTAGCGCGGTCGGTTCGTATGCCGAAGGGCGTGGGTTCAAACCCCAACAATGAGCTTGAGCTGCCGGTGAAGGAAAACATCGTGAGGAAACCATAGCGTGGTGGTAGGGTACTTTCTAGTACTCGGCTGGCTAGCTACCACCCTCAAGTTGAAAATCTGCCACTAAGCGTCTAACGATGTATTCCGGCAGCCTCACTTGAGAGCCAGTTCTATTCCAGGCTAGGTGTGCTTTACCATCTTCGACCACACCGTCACTTAACATCAGGTGAGTTGTGGTCAAACACCTAGCCTGTCAGCCATAAAAAAAAGGCAAAGTGTTGACAGGTGGAGTAAGGTTGCAACAGAGTGGTGGGCTAGGCAAGGCAAGCGGAGTGTTGGTCGTCCAGTCGCAAGATGGGTCGACGATATTGTCACCGTCGCGACTCGAACCTGGATCAGATAGGCACAGGACTGAGGCTGATGGCATAACAAGAGAGTGGCTTATACCCAGCAGTGGGATAAAAAAGGCTGTGGATTATGATGATGATCTAAAAAATATTTACGGTCTGCTGGTTTTCCGTGGAAAAAAATTTGTAGCTTTTGAACTTAATCACGCACTAAAAACTATTTTTGTTCGTTCAGGCTCGGTTTATTTACCATATTCGACCACACTGTTACTCAACATCAAGCGAGCTGTGGTCAAACACCTAGCCTGCCAACCATAAAAAAGTTGTATGATATAGATTACCATGAAAAGTTCTGCTAGTTTATAAAAAAGGTGTTTTCTTTGTAGGTCAGTAGATATAGATATTCTTATAAGCAATCGCTTCATTTCAAAGAACGTAATTTGTCTCCGAGAAGTACCTGCGCCACGACGCCCTGACGTATAGGCTTTTTAAGACTTACAGAACCAATCTCAGAACTCGTAAATTAGGATCTTACCTGTTACTGGAGATAAAGAGGTAATTTGTAGAGCTAAAGGTCACTTTGGGTCAGTGCTGTTTTAGCACCAAAATCTCAAGTCAAGTAAATGGCCAATTTATAACAATTTATTTCTTACACTGTGTGTATCAATACTTACGTTTTACTTGTGGTTATTTTAATTAGATATTTTCAATTTATTTCAGATTAGATATATATTTATCAATTTTTTTTTCTGTACCTATATTTACGCAAATAAAAAAAATTCAATTTGAATTTGAATTTAATTTGCCGTAGTGGTGCCGGCGTATTAATAGTACCCCACCCTCTCTACCTGTGGTTGCCGTTAAAGTCGGCTAAGGGATATAATCCGGAAGATGGGCAGCAGCGTCTTCCTTGAACAATCACACCTAACTGCGCTCGCCAACCCGCCTGCCAAGCGTGGCGAGTATTGGCAAAACCCACCCAGGAGGAGGCCTATGTCCAGCAGTGGACGTCCTATGGCTGATGATGATGAAATATGTATAATTGTCTTCAGATTAGATAAATATTTAAAATTGTTTTCAGTTTAGATAGATATTTAAAATTGTCTTCAGATTAGAAAAATATTTAAAATTGTCTTCAGATTAGATAAATACTTTAAATGGTATTCAGATTAAATTAAATCCTCGGCACTGTTGTAGCCATAACAACTTTTAAGCGAAAATAGACTAAAAACATAACTGCTGAATACTTAAAATTAACTTCCGCAAAGTAACGCTTGAGTGAATTTTATATATAATATAAGATCCCCAAATTTTCCGTCCCTAAATTCTGCCGACCAAGACTCAAGCCTGCTCAGCCTGCTGGCAAATCTGTCACTGGGGATAAGTGACCACTGACCAGACCTAGTGTCAGTTACATTGACACAGTTTGATATTTGCTGCTATAGTACAAACAACGGGACTTAGTTTACGTATTGTTTAGTTGTAATCGTGAACAGGATCATCCATTACTTAATTCTGGTGATCTTTTTCGGGGTTGCCATAATGCTATGATATATATTGCTGATCCAGATTTAGTTAGATTAAAACACAAAAATATTTTTCACATGTTTAATGAACAATTTCAAATAATTTGTTTCGTTTGTATTGTTCAAAATTGTATAATCATGTATGTATAATATAGAACGCTATTACCGTACGATTCAAGCCCTGTTTAATCACTGTATAAGCCTTATCACTACGTCATTGTTAGCAAACGGTTTCTCAAAAGAGACACCGGTGTAAGTACACAATTTTAAGTCGTGTAGCGATCGGGATAAGGTTAAAAATATAATATATATAGATAAGGCTAGGCTAATTTTCAATAGTCCGCAAAAGTTTTTGAGTGAACGAAGGTTTGTAAAAGTTGATAGGAATAATTGGCAAATAAAAATAAAAAGAGTTTTTTTCTTCTCCAAAACAGCTCTGTATTTATAAAAATCCCATGGCCCCTCTTCTCATTGTCAGACGGGTAAGGTCATTGTCCACCAAATTGACCAAGTGTGGGTTAGCAAACTTCAGATATTTTAGAAAACATTTTTTTTAGGAATTCTCTGTTATGTACACAAACGTGCTCCATCGTAGACTGCGTCTTCGCTTAACATCAAGAAAGATCGCCGTTTATTACGCAAACCCATTATTGAATAACAAAATTAAAAAAAAAAAACGAGAAAGTATACTTATTTCCGTAGAATCTGAAAATGTCACTTATTGCCGGTTACTTTGTTTTCTTTGAACTAAAATTTAGGCGCTTTTAAGGCTAGAGTGGATAGTTCATCCAAGGCCGCACCGTGTCTCTTTATGAAAAACCATTTCAGTATACCATCAGTACTTTACAAATAACCAAACACAATTGTAGATTTCACATATTTTACAGTGCGCTTAGAAAACTAAGGTAAAATTTTGAATAGATTTAAATTTAAAAGTAGCTATATATAGTGCTTTGACGTTTATTTGAAGGGCATAAATTACTTCGTAAGGATAAAGCAAATGGAACGTTTTTGTTTTACTTATGAGGGATTACTCACGTTTAAATTTATCGGAAACTCCGACTATAGTTTCGGCCTTATCCGGTGGCTTCCATCTTGCGATGGTGGCCTTGGTAGTGTGAAGCAAGACGAGGCCGCACGCGCGTTGTATTTAGCTTTGTCTTCATAATGAAGGCCACCGGATGCGGCCGAAACTATAGTCGGAGTTTTCGATAAAATTAAACGTGAGTAATCCCGCATAAGTAAAACAAAATGGTGTCAAAACCACGTCAGTTTCCATAGTAAAATGGAACATTCACAAATTAATGGTATAGACTAAATACTACAGAGGTGCACGCACACAAGGATAATGTTTATGTCTCTAGTATTAATTCAGTGGCTCGGTGAAATCGTTGGTAAGTGCTTGTTCTATGTTTTCCTTCCTTATTGACATCGCGCTTAGTACATCTGCCAGTGTTAAATATTTCTATATTTTCGAGTGTTCAATAAATATTCTTGTTAAATAAGTCATTGTCAAAGTCATACAAAATATATCAAAGTCAAGTTCAGTCATGCCCTAGTAAAGTAGTGACAACTTTACCAGAAGCTATAGCAGTGCTATTGAGACTAACCATCGAATGTCCCAAAGTAATGAATCCCAAAACAGCGATGTCCTTGACTTGCTTTTGTTATTCAAAGTTCTGTGCACATGATGTGATTTAGCACACAGAAAAATACAAGTTTTGGAAAACAATACCAAGCAACGTGATATTTTTATGTATACCTCAAAACGACCTAGTCGTATTTCGAAAGTGTCCATCGTAGTTTAGAGATTTAAAAAAGTGTTGTATAAGTAGAATTTTTTAATCGTTTATGTGTACACTGGGACTGAAATGTTTAGAATATGTTTTTCCTTTGCTTTTGTATGTGACTAGAGCTAAGAAAAAGTATACACCGATACATGTGACAGCTAGAAATGACAGTTTATTAAACGTCAAAGCACTACTTTTACAATTTACCTTGCGTTAAGTACAACATCCTAACTGCCAGGCAGTCCGAGTTTATCATAGAAAATACAATAAAATTAAGCCTAAATTAGTACAAAAATTATTTCCGTGGTCCGCTAAATCCGCTTTAGATTTTATTTACAATTATTAGCAAAATGAAATTGCTACGAGACATAGTAGTGAATAATATTTAGTTTTGTTTAATTCGACTGCAATCAAGGTACACGGAACGTTACAGGGTAATTATAGGGCTGTTGAGACTAACCGTCAAAGTATTGAGCGCCAACCAACGATGCCCTAGACCATGTTTTGTCACTCAAAGTTCTGTGTATCGCTGCAATGGTCTTGGACTGACGTTATATCTTACCATCAGGAGAACTTCTAGTTCGTCTCCATACTGCTATATAAAAAATTAAAAAACATTGAAATGAAGTGCAACACTCGGCAGCCTTTACAGTAATGTTTACACACTACTGCTAAGCGGCATATTATTTGGTACTGCGTAGGTACCTACCTAAACAATTTTGTTATCACAGTTAAAATTGTCAACGAAAGGAAAAATCTTTCCGTAGAGGTACATTATAGTATAGTCAGCGAAACCTTCGACCATTTATATGAAATGTGTTGACCTGGCTGTCGAGCTCGGTTCATAAATTATTTCAGGGCTGCCTACGGCGCCCTTTGACCATAATAATTTACGGGCAACCCTGTTGAATTTCTGTGGTAGGGTATGTTGGTCAAGGTTCCAGGATTTATTGGATTTGGAGAAATGGTTAAGTAATATATAATAGCTAAATATTTATTAATTTAATACTTCTATTACGTCAACTTTTATGTCATGAGAACGTTGATAGTTAAGCGTGAATTCTGTATCAGCGACGATGTGTGTGTGTGTGTGTGTATTTTTCACACACCAAAGCTGCAGTGAAGAAACTCACACATGCACTCACCTACCCTTTTCACATTTTACTTTTTTTATAGTTGACAGGCTAAGTGTTTGACCACAGCTCACCTGATGTTAAGTGACGGTGTGATCGAAGACGGTAAACAAACCTAGCATGGAATGGAACTGGCGCTCAAGTGAGACAGCCGTGAGAAAGCCGGAACACTACGTTAGGTACTTGCCGACAGATTTTCAACTTGAGGGTGGTAGCTAGCCAGTCGAGTACTAGAAAGTACTCTACCACCATGCTATGGTTTCCTCACAATGTTTGAACTTATTTTAGTTTATCATAATTATGTTTAGCCAAAAATTTCGATTAAATCAAGTCATATGTTAATATTACGTTTATCTTTAATAGTATCGAAATCTTGTTCGAGAACAATTATAAAATAGGTGGCTTTATTGATTTGGCTTGAAACCCGTATATTTCGAAATACAAACATGATAAATGGTGATCACTGATTAGTCGACATGCACGTAGCACGTAGCGTAGCGGATACCAGGTATCCGCTACGCTTGTTACGTACTAGCTACGCTTGTTACACATTGTCTACGCATAGATGACGTTTGCATCGGAGAGGCACAACCGAATATTTTATTTAAGCAAACAAATATTTTGTAAATAAATGTAAAATTTGAAATCTTTCCTTGGTCTTCCCCTGATTGAAGTCGAATTATAACAATGATCAAAAGCAAGTTTCGAATTAGTTAACCTAAATAATATTACCAAAACGCTATTTTATTGCTAAAATTATATACAAATACAAACACATCTTCGAATTACCTACATAATTTTAAAATTATTATTATTATTGCATTTCATGCGTAACTTCTTTTTAATAATAATAAAATAATAATTGATATTTACGATATGAATATTTGAGAATTTGGCAAACATAATGATTTTAATGTATGTATTAAATTTACAATAAAACCATAATAGATGAAAAACATTTTGAACGAAAATATAACAATTATAAAGAATAAACACGTGCATATAAAATAATTTTTAAAATTTGCACAGAATTAAATTGCGCTGGATGGGTTTATGAAAGGAATTATTTTTAATCTATCTATTCAAAATGTATTACACTATATTAATTTTTATTAATACTTATATACACTTAAAACGAGAATATAACACCAAGAATGAAAGAAAGTGCGGATGATATGTGTTTTCTAGTGAGTTTAAAGATTAACTGACGAGATACAAAATTATTAATGCTAATATAAATAATTATATTTATTTACATTATTATACTGATAACTTAGAATTTATAAATAACTTGGACTGATTTACGTATAATAAATTTTAAATAATAGATTTTTAAACAATGACATAAAACATATAAAGCGAAATTCATTATACGTAAGTCAGATCCAATTAATACATTTCTCACTAATGGACAGTAAATTTTACTACGAAATTAAAAATATACTGGTTGCTATAGATGATTATACAAATATAGATTGACATAACTTGACTTGAATCCACCAAATTGTGCAGAGCTAGAGAAGGAAAGTTGTTTTTTTTTCGACGATGATAAATTTCCTTAATGTTGTTTTAAAAAATATGGTGCTTCAACACAGCCGATTCTATGCACTATTTTGGTAAATTTTTGCCGTAAAGTTATTGATAATAGAGATCGAACCATATTGGGGAGTAATATTTTATTTCGATCTGCGTTTATATATATAGGCATATCACTGATATAAGTTAAAAATGTGTTACAAGATGTATCGGAAATATTTAAAATTTATATTATTATACAGATATTATTTTAAAATTTGTATGTAAAATCCAGATATATAAATTTAAATACATGATATATAAACGCAGTATACTGGTCTATTCACTAAATACGTATGTGTTATAAAAACTTTTATAAGTGCTTTCAACACTTAAATTACTTACATCTATCACGGCCTCATTTAGTCCATATAAGACAAATATTTCATTATTTAATTTAGCATACACTGTAAGCACTGTTTTCTTGAAAAGGCAATCACTATTTGCAAAACTAACATTTATTTCTAATACATTCAACCAAAGTAGTCAAGAAAGCTGAATATTTGACATCATTTCAAAGATTAGTGCTTTAGCTTTTTACTACTTCATATATAAATTACTGGGTTTTTTATATAACCTCCAGTTCATTAAGATTCCTGTCATTAGAGCCTACACATTTATTGGTCATTATTATTACTTTTAAGTTGAAGCAGAAGACTTCCTCTTTTCGACTTTAGTATCCCTCAGCTTAGTTTCATCTAAAGATTCAATTTTGTGATCCCTCAGTAACGGTGTTCTGGCATCTGTTCTATCTTCTATGCTTTTCTCATCATAGCTTTCGTTTTTAAAGTTATTGACTCTCACAGTGTTGTCACTGTTTATTGATTCTTGTGAGTGCTTACTTTCTTTGTCGCTATTTTCTTTCTGGTCTTCTACTTTGTCGCTATGGTACGCCATGTTGTCGAAACATTGTGCTGGTACTATGTTGACTGACTTCATCATAGGTAAAGCGATAGCCAGGGCTGGACTCATACCATCGCGAGGACTTGGACTTAGGCGAGTAGTCACTGATAGATCCATTCCTGGCATTAAGGTGGCGACTGTTTAGGAAAAAACATGAACGTTAGATTGTCGTAAATAATATATTTGTAACATTCAATTTGTTGTAATTAAATGCATGCAATTAGTATAAATCTGATCTAAATTGAGATATTACTCAAAATATTACTGTTAACATAAATTTAAAGAAGAATATCACGACACCAATGAGTACACAAAATATGATTATTAAAAATATTTAGTACACAAAAAAGTCTCTATTCTTACTAATTCAAATTAAAATACAAATAGACGACACGGACATAACGGCAGGCAGTGTTATATAAGTGGTTTAATTGTTAGAAATAGACATCAATTACTGTGTACCGTGGCATTTGGTTGTGAATTGGATGTTTCGATTGTTGTGTTGTTCTGAGTGTTGTGATTAGCTGAAAAAATATCAGTTGTCTCTAAATTTGTATCATACATAATTTCGCTTCCACTAACTCTAAAAGCATTCACGCAACGTCACCTAAAACTAAACAAAAAACAAAAACAGATTTTTCTACCACAACATCAATCAAGGAAGCTAAGCAAACTATGGTAAGGGACACACACAAACATTTACAATCGGATCCCGAACCTTGTAGTAGTCATTGAAGAAGCAAAGGGACCTATGGATGGCTCCTCGAGAGTGCTGCTTGTAGAAATAGCCATATTGTGCGATAATGGAAATGTCAATGATTTGTTAGTGATAACTAGTTCTTAGCATTCCTGTAAGCTAGATCCGTGTGTGCAGGCGATATAGAAAGCCCGTTCGTTGACCCAACGGCGCCGTTTGTGTGTTGCTTTCTAAAGCATGTTTAAATTTTTTCTTTTGCAGTTGTTTGGTGTCGTTTGGATCATAGCCTCAAGCTCGCTACGATCACCATCTGTGGAGGATTACATTGCATAAGCTACAGTTAGTAAGTGATTTTATTATTTTATTAGTACTTAGTATTTGAAGTCATTACTAGTTGAATTGTTATTTACATGCTTTTGTTTTTTGTCTTTACTAGCAATGACCTCAAATGTTGCAGCATCTATATTAATCGCAATATCATTCATACATAACCTTTGTAGTTTATTTTGTTAGTGTAGCCAATTAATTTGTTAGTGGTTGTGACATGTCATCTAATTCTGTGAGAGTAATGCCAATTGATTTCAATCAATGTTTAATTTAGACTACTTAGTGATTCAATACACCAATTGTGCTTTTTACTACTGAAATTTGTGTTTTTTTTTGCTGCGAATACAACTATATAATTATTTATAAGTTACAGTTCGTAAAACCGTAGTTCATATTGCAGAAATAAAATAGATTTAGAATGTAATGGTGAAATTATACCAAAGTCACACATTTGGTTTGATTTTTATACATTGGTCGACATATTTGAGTAATAATTTTAATTTACTATGAGCATCAAATAAATTAAATAATAAATATAAACATAATATTTTATACCATAGTTACAGGACTTGATTTTTTAATTATTTTTCTCTTTTTATTTCATCTGAAATCTTACCCATATTAGGTCCAATCATATCCTTGGGATGGTTAGTTTTAATGGCATTCATTCTTCTGTTGACTACTTGAGGCCCCATGCCTTGAGGCATGGGACCCCCTGGGGCTCCTGGTACAGGTGCACCTACAACATGTTTATTTTAAAACTATTTTTTGGAACGTTACGATTTCAGAATTATTAAAGGTGGCCATCGGTCAGTTGTTATAGAAACAAGTAAAAATTTTCAATTAAAAAAAACCGATTCCATGACCCTAAGCCCAAATACGGTTAGGTTTTAGGTTTAAAGATCAAACTACTGAATCGATTATAAACGTTTTATGGGGACCAATTTGAAAGATATCCTTTCAAATAACAGGGAGTTGTACCTTCCATCACCAGCTCACCTGAATAACTCAAAGGAACATAAGTAGCGGTTTATACGAGCCTATAATATTTCAAAAAATATCCACTAACTCCTAATAGGTAAGTAGCTTCAGCGAGGAATCAGCTCAGCAACAACGCAAATACTTGAAAAGTTTTAGAAAAAAAATATAGCACATTATGTGTCCCTATAAAATTTGAGAGTTGCCCTTGATTTTTCTGAGTCCCCATCATCAGATCCTGACTTGATACCAATGGGACTACCTGGGTAGTATGCCTTTTTAAACAAAAAAAAGGGTTTATCGAATAGGTCCAGGCGTCTTCGAGTAATCGTCCTCCTCCTTTTTGAAGTCACTTAAAAAGGAATGCTTATCGACATAATCAACATTGAATCCACGAGAATCAAATTATAAAACAAAAATGCATTTTGACCGTTATACTTATGATTCGGTTTATTTTTGTTAATATGTATGTACATATTGAAACCATCTTAAAATTTATTTTGTAGGTAATAATAGTTGGAACAGAGATCCTAAACAACATAGTAGGTTACCATTAATCATTCATATGGGATACTCACGTATAGGAGGTCTAGTTGGCTCAACATTGATTACTCGCCGTCGTTTCTTAGGTAACTTGGCTCTCGCTTGCGTATGTGAATAGTACATCGCAAAGTTTGAGACAATGACCGGCACAGGCAAAGCTATCGTCAGCACCTGTTTCAACAATATCATAGTTCATGAAATACTGGGCACTGGACCTGACTTAATTTTATGAAAATTTGATGTACCAAAATAAGTTCAAGTTATGAACTGGGGCAAGGTTCTCATAACATATGCATACACAGAATGAAATCGTTCTTGAAGAGCTCTTCTAGCCTGTTAATAATGTCGTTTAGTATACAAGATTCTTATTATGATAATGTTTAATTTTTTCTCTAGTACGATGTTGAACAGATCAAATTTTCTCAAATACTGTGATTTTGTTTACAATATCTAAATTGGCTCAAACTTTTATGTTAATTTCTAAAAGTGGAATAAATTTGATCTTTGAATAAAACACTGGAGAAAAAGAAAATACTTACTCCGGCTAAAGCGCATAGAGCACCAACAAACATGCCCACATAGGTCTTTGGGGCCATGTCGCCATATCCCACCGTTGTCATGGTGACCAGAGCCCACCATAGTCCCAGGGGTATGCTGTTAAAATCATTGTGAGGATTCGTCTGTATCCTCTCTGCATAGTATACCAAACTAGCAAATATCACTATCCCCAATACTAAGAAAAACACCAGAAGCGTCAACTCCTTAGCAGAAGCTCTGAATGTTTGAATCAAAATTTTGAGACCGGACGAATGTCTTGTCAGTTTAAACAGTCTCATGATTCTTATAATAGAGAAGAATTCTAGAATATCAGCATTCTCGACGTGAGAAGCATATTTCTGGAGAGTCAGATCTATATAAAAACTCATGGTGGCAATGTAGTCAATGATGTTGACTGAAGATTTGACAAACTCGCACTTATTGGGAGACGATATAAACCTAACAAGAATTTCTAAGGTAAACCACGCATTGCACACGCACTCTATATAGAAAAACGCTACGTGAGCGTTTGTCTGCACTTTGTCCAATGCCCAGCTCTGGGACTGATTTGCAGTCGTCACTGTATAGTTCCTGATCACTGGCACTCTCATGTCCGGATGCGTTTTCAGACAAAACGATATGATCGACACACAAATGAAGAACACTGATATCACCCCGATTATCTGAAAAGAAAAGATTAAAATCAGAAATCGAAGAAAATCAAATTTGTTTAAATTGAGAGTCAGTGGAAAAGAGACAAGGTAAATAAATATTAATGGCTAGAACGTGACAGTTGCAGCTTCCAAACTCAATTTAAATGTAAAAATTCCTTGTGACCGTACGTAAAAAATTTAAATAGTCTGGCGATTTAGAGAAACCGTGCCCGCTGTTGTTAAAATTAAGCAAATAACAAATTAAATTGCCTGAGCAGTGTAACGTCGTTTACTTAACACGGGAGCTAACCGAGACGAGCGACGTTGTTGCCTCACATTAAAACGGTTGTTTTACTACAAAGACCTTTAAACAGAAGCACCTTTGAAACGAGATATGTAAATGGCAAAAGCTTTCAACTTAAAGATTGTATAAAAACAAAGGAGAACCCAAAAGGGCTAGGCTAGGAGTGTCCCGTTTAGCATAAATTTGAATTAAAATTCTCTTGCCCGAAAAGAAGCTCGACGCAAAACCATACTTTACACTCCATAAAGTCAAAGGATTACGTTTTACTGTTGATTTAACTTGCGAAGAATTCAAAAGAGTCTTAATTTGGAACATTAGGAGTTTCGCTTCGCGTTTAATTTTGATTATTAATATTTGAGAACCTATTACGTTATGAAGTTTCCAGCTCTTTGTGTATTAATGGCGCATGGAGAGTCTTCGTTAATGTTTTACAGTTTATTTAATTATTATTAAAAAGGTTGAGACTTCTCAACTTAAATATTTTTTTCTTTCTTTTTGTTGCTATGGTTTATTTACACCAGCAGCTCAAGGTCATTATTGAGTTTTGAATACACTGTGCCTTTAAAGACCAACTAATGGTGATGTCTTTAAATTCATCGTCAACTTTATTAAAATTATTCTGCTGAGTAAAGGTGACCTCTTCACAATCTTTTCCTTTTCCCAAAAACAGAGTATAATGTTTTCAGGATTCATGTACGTATGTGAGTTTCTTTATTCCACCATAATCTTTAAATACCTGAACAGATTTGAATTTATGAGGTTTCATTAGAATTCTTACAGCATCTCTAGTGACACCAGCTATATAAAAAAAAAAATCTTTGTTAATTTGGCAACCGTATTCTTAAATTTTCTTAATTAAGCTTGTTCCAATTTTGTATTAGTCTCGTCAACTGAAATCCGACTCAAAAATATCCCAATAAGTGAGCTGGTCCACTCGGTGAAACATAAAATATTATGATAAATTTTTAATACGTTATTTGGTCCAAAGCATACAGTGGTTTATCGATTCATGTTACCTTCGCAGCGTTAGAACTATAGGGCTCGTCAAAGAGCGACCACATTTGCGGCTTGAGGTGTTGCCACCAAGAGACGGTGCCTTTCAAGTAGTCTTCTTCGAAGCCGAACTTGCGCGCCACCTCCTCGTCTGTCGGCTTCTCTGTATCCAGGTCCAACCGGTCCAGGACAGCGAGGGTTTCTTGGGTATCACGATGCTGTAATAGAGATGTTCCTTTATGGTTTGACTTAACCTACTATATTTCACTTAAATATTTATTTCATATTGCTGGATTTCAACTAAAGAGAAACTTCGTGAGAAGAATTGTATTTGCACTTGCTTGATTTTCTTTATCGTTAACAGGCTTGGTTCTTGACAGTGATTGTGCGATATGGTCGAATATGGTAAACACAATTCTGGGACATTTTTCACGGATAGTTTTTTTAAATTAAGGGCTTTAGACACCATTCTATTATGTTAGCCTCGTTGTAAATAACATATGTCACACAATTTTACTTGGTGGTAGATCTCCTTAGCAGTATTAAAAATGTTTGCTCCAAACAAGTTGAGTGCAAAATTGCGTTGATTTTCATAAATCACAAACAAGTAATTAATAAAGGGGATATTTCAAGCAACGTCGTTAAGCTTCAAACTAAGATAAGTTTTTTTTAAATAAAAATAATGTGACGAATGTGACGCTCTCCTGAGCTTAGGAGATAACGCCTGTCCATGACCATTGCGATGATACATAGAACTTTGAGTAGCAAAACAAAGTCCGGGACATCGCTGCTTTCAAATCAAATCAAATCAAATCATTTATTTGGCAAAAATAACATAATACGCACATTCTAATAATATAAATCAATGGTCTACAATTCAGTGTATTAAATGCAATACACTGCCGGCCGTATTCGGCCGTGGTGGTACCGGCGTAAGAATAGTACCCCACCCTCTCTACCCGTGGTTGCCGTAAGAGTCGGCTAAGGGATGTCATCCGGTGGATGGGCAGCAGCGTCTTCCGTATATTACAACACCTAACTGCGCTCGCCAACCCGCTTGCCAAGCGTGGCGAGTATTGGCAAAAACCCCCCTACATGAATAGAACAAAAAAGACCAGGCCCCCAGTCCCCGGCAGCTCCGCTATTCCTGGCTACGGTAGCGGCCACGGTAACGGCGGAGCAAGGGGTGCTAAGAATCCCCGGCAGATGCCCGCCTACCACCCCCAACGACGACTGGCCCTGGTAACACACAACATACGCACATTGAGGACAGACGAGAAGATTGCTGAGCTGGAAGAGGAGATGGGTAGGTTACATTGGGATATTTTGGGATTATCTGAAGTCCGGAGAGAGGGCGAGGACTCGATAATCTTGAAGTCGGGTAACCTACTCTATTACCGGGAAGGCGACCAACAGTCCCAAGGTGGTGTCGGCTTTCTCGTTCACAAGTCCCTCACTAACAACATAATTACCATCGGAAGTGTTTCGAGCAGGGTTGTATACCTAATACTCAGAATATCCAAAAGATATTCGCTGAAGGTCATTCAGGTATACGCACCGACCTCGTCACACCCAGATGATGAAGTGGAGAGTATGTATGAGGACGTAAGTAGGGCCATACATACCTCCGAGACCCACTTCACTGTTGTTATGGGGGACTTCAACGCAAAGATAGGCATGAAGAGCGATGACGAGTTGAGAGTGGGGCAATTTGGATATGGGCAACGGAACCCTAGAGGACAGAGGCTG
The DNA here is from genome assembly GCA_950106695.1 of Biston stratarius. Taxonomy (NCBI): domain Eukaryota; kingdom Metazoa; phylum Arthropoda; class Insecta; order Lepidoptera; family Geometridae; genus Biston; species Biston stratarius. The sequence goes on along the minus strand of OX467110.1, from coordinate 13,159,701 downwards.
GCCGACTTCCTGGAGAAAGAGGGCCTCTTTATGATGAACTCTTTCTTTCAGAAGCCGCCTCATAGGAAATGGACCTGGATGAGTCCCGATGGTTCTACGAGAAATGAGATAGACTTCATCATGACCAATAAAAGACGGATATTCAATGATGTCTCCGTGATTCACAGGGTGAAAACCGGTAGTGATCACCGACTGGTAAGAGGCTCATTAAATATTAACGTCAAGCTTGAAAGGTCACGCTTGATGAAGTCCACGCTCCGACCTACTCGCGCCCATATACAAAACCCCGAAAGCTTTCAACTCGAACTCTCCAATCGCTTCGATTGCCTAGAGAATCTTGCTACGGTGGACGAGATCAATAACAGGTTCGTAGAAACTGTCCATACGGTGGGCTCTAAGTTTTTTAGACCCCGCCGTACAAATAGGCCTCACAAACTGTCCGACCATACTCTAGACCTCATGGCTGAACGACGCTCGTTGAGACTGCAATCTTCTAGTGATGCAGAGTCATATAGGCAGCTCAATAGACAGATATCCAAGTCCTTGCGGCACGACATACGTATCTTTAACACTAATAAAGTTAAAGATACAATAGAGCGGAATAAAGGCTCCAAAGTGTTCGCGAGAGACTTATCTATTGGGCAAAGCCAGCTGACGAAGCTGAAGAGAGAAGACGGCAGTATAGCGTCGACCAAAGCAGAGGTGTTAGAGGAGGTTGAAAGGTTCTATGGACAGTTATACGCTACGGTCGCTGAGCCTGTTAACAGCGCGGCCAAAGACCCAAGAGCCAAGCTGAGCAGACATTATACTGAAGATATCCCGGACATCAGCCTGTACGAGATTAGAATGGCTCTGAAACAGCTTAAGAACAACAAGGCGCCGGGGGATGACGGAATCACGTCAGAGCTTCTGAAAGCGGGTGGAACACCGGTACTTAAAGTCCTTCAGAAACTCTTTAATTCCGTCGTACTCGAGGGTGTAACGCCAGAAGCATGGAACAGAGGCGTGGTGGTTCTATTCTTTAAAAAAGGTGACAACACCTTATTGAAGAATTACAGACCCATCTCGCTTCTGAGCCATGTTTATAAGCTGTTTTCAAGGGTCATTACGAACCGTCTCAGTCACAGGTTCGATGACTTCCAGCCTTCCGAACAAGCCGGTTTCCGTAAAGGTTACAGTACCATAGACCACATCCACACGCTAAGGCAAATTATACAGAAGACCGAAGAGTATAATTTGCCTCTATGTCTAGCGTTTGTGGACTATGAGAAAGCCTTTGATTCGATCGAGACATGGGCGGTGCTTGAGTCTCTCCAACGATGCCATATAGACTATCGGTATATCGAAGTGTTGAAGTGTTTGTATAATAACGCCACTATGTCGGTCCAAGTACAGGAGCAGACTTCGAAGGCGATTCCATTGAAAAGAGGCGTAAGACAGGGAGACGTTATATCTCCGAAACTGTTTACAGCCACATTGGAAGACGCCTTCAAGCTCCTGGAATGGCAAGGATTTGGCATCAATATAAATGGCGAATACATCACTCACCTTCGATTCGCCGACGATATTGTGGTCATGGCAGAATCGATGGAAGATCTCGGCACGATGCTCGAAGACCTCAACCGAGTTTCCCAGCGGGTGGGTCTTAAAATGAACATGGATAAGACGAAAGTGATGTCGAATGCCCATGTTGAGCCCGCCCCAGTATCAGTTGGGAACTCGGTTCTTGAAGTTGTTGACACGTACATTTACCTAGGACAAGCAGTCCAACTAGGTAGGTCCAACTTCAAGAAAGAGGTCAGTCGTCGAATCCAACTCGGCTGGGCAGCGTTCGGAAAACTGCGCAATATTTTTTCGTCTGAATTACCTCAGTGCCTCAAGTCGAAAGTCTTCGACCAGTGTGTGTTACCGGTGATGACTTATGGTGCTGAAACGTGGTCTCTGACTGTGTGCCTTCTTGATAAGCTCAAAGTCGCACAACGAGCTATGGAGAGGGCTATGCTCGGAGTTTCCCTACGAGATCGAATCAGAAATGAGGAGATTCGTAGACGAACCAAAGTTACCGACATAGCCCAGCGGATTAGCAAGTTGAAGTGGCAATGGGCAGGGCACATAGCACGCAGAACTGATGGCCGATGGGGCTGCAAAGTTCTGGAGTGGAGACCACGGACCGGCAAGCGCAGCGTAGGACGTCCACCCACAAGGTGGACAGACGACCTCGTAAGAACCGCAGGTTCGCGCTGGATGCGAGCCGCTTCCAACAGGTCTTTATGGAGGTCAATAGGGGAGGCCTATGTCCAGCAGTGGACGTCCTACGGCTGAAATGATGATGATGATGGATGATGAAATGCAATACATTGAGCTTCGGATTTTCGAACTAAGCTAAGAGTAGCTTGTGTTTCGAAAATCCGTACTCCCCCTACGTGATGACAAAAAACAGAATTTATACATATAAGGGTTCGTACAATATTTAATCTTATATAATACAATTATAAACAAATAAGCTAAAATGGACTATGCTATTATATACATCTGACAAACAAAAGAAAAATCGAGAAAAAAATTATTAAATTAAACATTAAAATTAAAAATATATATATATAATTATAATTAATTAGTATGACAAATACCTGGAACATATTATTACTTTTGTTCACGGTCTGAGAGTATTAGAGTGTGTGGATGTATGTATAGGTGTGTGTGGGTGTGTGTGCGTGTTGTGTGTGTGTGTGTGTTATGTGAGCGTGTGTGCGTGTGCATGTGTGTGTGCGTGTTCGTGTGCGCGCGTGCGAATATGTAGGTGTATGGGTACCCGTGCGTGTGTTAGTATGGAGGGGTTTACATTTAATTAAGATTCATCTCTGGACTGAGAGTAACTTCTCTATCTTTTGATAAGAGAGTTCTTGGAGAACTTTCGTAACACTCTTTTTAAGAGAGAAAACGTTTAACAGTCTCAGTTCTATTGTCTTTGATAATTGATTATATAGGTAGCCACCCAGGAAAGGGAAGAAACGATGCATAAAGAAAGCTTTGACCCTCATCACTTTTAGACTTTCGATGGTTAGTCTCAACAGCCCTGTAATTTCACTAGCTGCAGTACCCTTCAAATCTAAACACAGTAATGTTTACACACTATTGCTTGGTGACAGAATATCTGGTACTGCGGTGGTATCTACCTAGATACTTCCTGCTAAGGAAATCTACCCCCAAGGAGAAGGGTAAGGCCATAGTCCATCAGGCTAGCCATAGTCCATCACGCTCACTAAGTGCGGGTTGGCAAACTTCACACATCTTCTAGCACTTTTTTATGAACTCTTGGAGATGTAAGCTTACTCACGATGTTATCCTTTACCTTTGCAAGTTAACAGCAATACGCACATAATTAAGAAAAGACCAGATGTGCGCGACGTAGGATTCGATCACATGAAATAATATAATTAAAAAAAAAATGTTACTATTACCGAATTTTACATTAAAAAAGGTCTGAAGAAAAATTAAAATTAGTTAGGTCTCCAAATAGAAAGTCTACTGTAATTCGTAAGATACAACTAATTTCAAACTAAGTTACAATTACCTATTCTAAAACTTTGTAATTCATTTTGAAACAAAGATGAAATGTTAATATTTTGTTCAAATTCCAAATTCATATTTCGTATTTCAACTTCAATTTTTCGTTCTGTAATTGGATAATACAATTAAATATCTTCGTGAATGGAATGGCATGTCATCGATATTGTTTACATTTGAAATATGATGTAGTATTTTCATTTATGCTCATGGAATGATTTACCATTTTAACATACTTAATTATTCCGTGGATTACACACAAGTTGGTCAAGCCAGAATTAATGTATCAAACTACATTTTCTTTTGACCTATTGTATGAGTACTATCTATACCAAAATGACTGGAAGAGATCGCTCTAAGTCATAAGGCCACCGATTGTTGCTCTTTATTTTATGATAAATGTTTATATTATTTGTGTTCTGTAATCTTTATGTGAACAATAAAGATTTATCTACCTTTTTATGTAAAAAGTAATAACACGAACAAGGCGCTCTCCTGATGGTAAGAGATAACGCCAGTCTATGACCATTGCAGTGGTACACAGAATTTTGAGTAACAAAGCAAAATTCATCGCAACGCTGATTCGGCGCTTATTACTTTGAGATTTTCGCTGGTTAGTCTCGACATCCCTGTAATTGCGCTAGCTGAGTACCCTTCAAACCGGAACACAGTGATTTTTACACACTACTGCTTGGTGTTAGACTATCTGGTACTGCGGTGGTACCAACAAGTAAACCTATCTTATAAAACGCTAAGTCGTAAGGTATCGTCGAAAGTATTAGCTGATTGCACAAATCCCCGAAGACATGTGGAGGAAAGTTTCCGGAATTTAATATCGCACTACCGGCATATTGTGCCTCATAAAAAGCGGACAGCGGTACCGGACCTTTTACGGCAATATTTTTTAGTACTTAAGTAGTCCGAGTAAGAACTAAGTGAATTGATGAATTTGTATAGTAATAAACTTTAGTATAGCTATAATAACCTTTATCACTATAAGACCAGTTTATTTCCGCGGGGTGGGATCCGACTTAAGAGATAGGATAGTTTATATCTCAATTTATAATCGCAATATTGCAAATGATTTGTTTATTATACGACAAAGAGGTATAATTATCTTTGAGTTCCGTAAAATTCTAATAGATGGCGGTGTAAGGTAATTTCTTAACTGGACTAAGTAAGTATCCAATAGATGGCGCTACGTTAAAAGTCCAAACGTTTCATATGCGCTACAATTTATTTCACGTTACACGCGTGTGTTCAATATGGCCACAATAACGCGTGGCCGGGTCAGCTAGTTATGTATAAAAAGAGAGCGCGCACAAATTGTTGCAGACAAAACCAGACAATAGTACTACGAGCGCAACACTCACTACCTACTAATAGCTATCTCTTTCTGTATCATGCGTTCCGTATTATCTATCTCAGTCGCAGTTAAAAATTACTATTCACCTAGGTAGGTGCATATGTAATGCAACGAAATTTGAACGCCGCTCAGTATGAATTGCGTACAACTTAAAAAAATACTACCTAATCTAGAAGGCCGCTATCAATGGGATCTATCAAGTTATCAATCGCTATCGCTGGCTCTATTGACGCGTTGTATGGCAATACTTAATTTTAATGCAACATAGAAGCCAGCGTTTTGACCACGCATGGCGTCGATCAGACGAAATGTCAGTCTTCTTAGCATTTAATGGACAAGGACAGGAATCAGTGCAGTGGCTAGGACTTGCGACCCAGGTGTAAGTTTAGGAGCCCCTTGAAATTACCATCACTGCCCGTGCTACCATCCCTGCCCGTGCTCCTAACATGACTATGATCCTAACAATGCTGCTTTGTATACTCTTTCCAATAACGAATTTACAGAAGTTCTTGGCAGGTCTATTTAGACGACTTCAAAACAGGAGGTTCTCAATAAAATTCGTCGGAATCTTTTTATGTATGTTCACGGATTACTCAAAGCCTGAACCGATTTGAATGAATGAATTTTATTTGTCTATGAGACTAGGCACACGTACAGATGTTATAATTATTAAAATATTCTCTAGTTCCTACCCTGGAATTTTGAATATTTTTTTTGAATTTTGAAATAATAAATCTTGACAAATACTTACCCCACGAACTCAGCATATAAATAGACTATTTATTCAGTAGTTAGTAATAGTAGTTGGAATATTTAGTATTCTTATAGCGTATGTTATCTTTGAAACAGAAACTAATATATTTGGTATCATCCAAACATCGAGGTCGCCAGCTGCCGGCGTCAAGTTTGCGACACGTCGCAAACTTGCCTCGTTTCCTAGACTGGCCAGTTTTTATGACGAGATTTTACTACGAAAACCGACGCGGTTTTTGATTTGTTTTTACTGGACAAAGTAGTTAGGATAGCGTAATTTATAAGCTGTCCTATGTTCTTATAAAGCGGCGTAATCAAACCGATAATTTTATTAGTAATCTGTAAAATTTATTGGCTATAAATTTTAAATACTTCACTACGAGTCGTCCTCCGCGTTTGTCTGTCTGTTCGCGATAAACTTAAAAACTATGAACGGATAATCATGCGAGTTTCGCCAATAGATAGAATGATTCATGAGGAAGGTTTAGCTGTATAATTTGTCAAGGTTTTGTGTAAATTGCTTGAAATATGATGATAAATGTTGGAAGTGTCGGAAAAGTCAAGCCACCTGGGAGATTTAATCGAAAACGCTGATTAATATACCTTCGGGATATACCAAAACAACGCATGGTGGGATATTCCTGTTTTATAGATCTACAAAAAAGTTCGCGGTGGCATATACCTACCTTTTAAGGATAGCTTACTATACCCATTCTTACTACCCGTGCGAAGTTTAAGTACTTTTCGAATCACCTCTGTTTTTCATGAACTATCCCACAGTTGTGCGCGGGACTCTTCTCACTGTGAGAACAGTCCCACTTTTGTACACCATGCTGGCCAAGTGCGGGTTGGCAGAATTCACACATCTTTGACAACTTTTTTTAAAATAATTTTCAGACATTTAGTTTTTACGATTTGCAAGATAGAGGTTGTGACGTGGAATTCGAACCCAGGACCTCCAGATTAGCAGCCACACGGTTGTCCAGCCAGGCTAAGTAAGTATCTAAATGACGCTAAATATACCTTGGATTAGGTATGTTTGCTTATACCATTTGTATACATTGCAGTGGTACTCAGAACTTTGAAAAACAACAAACCATCGCATAAGGGTATCGTTGATTTTACTTTCTTTACTTCGTACCTGCGTGTAGGTCATCCAGCAGCAAGGTTCCACCTGGTTTGCGTCCAGCCCCCAGAACTCCAACTCCTCCTCGAACAGCGGTCCGCAGACATCCGTCGGATAGTGGAGTTTGCCCGTTCTGTTAAACAAAACAATAAGATAATTGACTGCCCTGTTAATGATGATAGCCTGGTGGTTAGCACGGTCGTTTCAAATGCTGAAAGGCGTGGGTTCAAACCCCAACACTGAGCTTCAGCTGACGATGATAGAATACATCGTGAGGATACCATATGTGGTAGGATATTTTGAAGTACTCGGCTGGCTAGCTGGATAGCATCATTGGGGGAGGCCTATGTCCAGCAGTGGACGTCATACGGCTGATGATGATGGTTAGCTACCATTCTCAAGTTGAAAATTTGGTTGCAAATAGTTTCCAGTTTGTAGGGTACTGCAGCTAGCGAAATTACAGGGATTTTGTGACTAACCATCGATAGTCTTAAAATAATGAGCGGTCCAGCAATGCCGTGGACTGTGTTTTGTTATTCAAAGTTCTGTGTATCACAGCAATGGTCATGGACATGCTCTGTCTCTTACCATTAGGAGAGCGTTTCATTCGTCGCATTACTTTTACACAAAGAAAGATAGAAAGAAGTGGTGATGTATCTCAGAATGGACGTGGGACGTAAGCCCTTAGTAATTACATTTTGATGTTACGCTCTCGCCCTTTGCGTCTAGAAATAAATGTTTATTGTTCTTATCGGAACGTTATACCCCTATAAAAGACTAATTAGACGGTCGGTAATTAATTATAGTTATTATAAACGTGAAAGTTGCCAGCACCACTTTATTTTTAGTGTTTTTTTTTATTATGATAGGCTTGCGATTAATCACCATATCGTTCGCGGTAGGTATCTGAGACATACCGCGCTTACCGGAAAAAAACCACTTCACTTGCAACTTGAAGACACCCATATTATCCTAAGGTTGCCTGGAAGAGATCGCTTTTAGCGATAAGGTTGCCAGTTGTTACACCTATTAACTAGTTTATTTCTTCTGTATTATGTTATTTTAAGTGTGCACAATAAAGAGTTATTCATTCATATTGTATCTGTCAGTGAACACCCACTCGGATAATGTATAGTACCTGGATGACCGAGATTTGCTCGGCTGAAAACACGGATAAAACGACGTTTTCTAAAAATGAAACCTAGTTAGATCGATTTATCGCCCCCGAAACCCCCTGCATACTAAATTTCATGAAAATCGTTGGAGCCGTTTCCGAGATTCAGAATATATATACATACTAGCTGTGCCCCGCGGTTTCACCCGCGCTAGATGCCTACGTCATAGTAGCTTTATGCATGCAAAGTCTCAGCCCGATCGGTTTAAAATTGACAAAGTTTCATACAAACTTTAATCCCCTATTTTATCCCCTTGGGGGTAGAATTAATCAAAATCCTTTCTTAGCGGATGCCTACGTTATAACATCTACCTGCATGCCCGATCCGTCCAGTGGTTTGGGCTGTGCGTTGATAGATCACTATGTCAGTCAGTCAGTCAGTCAGTCACCTTTGAGTTATATATATTTAGATATATATACAAGAATTGCTCGTTTAAAGATATAGATGTATTTCACTGTTTAGCAGTTTATAGAAATTAAGAAAGAACGAAACCGTTTCCTTTGAGATTTTTTTATACTTTTTTAGGTTGATAAGCTATGAGTCGGGTTTTTTTGTAATTGGAACTAGGCTTACGTTCGACCGCCATCTTGCCTGATGTCAAGTGATGATGATGATAAGATGGATCACACTTACCCAGAAGATACCGACTCACTCTTGTCTTGGTAGACTAATGTTAAGTAACGGTTTGGTAGAAGATGGTAAACACTAAACACGTCTATTCTGAAATGGAACTGGCTCTAAAGCGAGGCTACATTCTTATTATCACATTATTTTTTTATTTTAACTTTCGTTTCTATGTTTCGTGATTTTTAAAGTAACTTGTATTATTATTATTACAAAAAAAAGATATTTAAATCTAACTATAAAATATACCTTTATTTTTAAGCTAATATATATGTCGCAAGCAATTCGTATGATTCGGAATTTTACAAAAGGCGTCGTCCGTTTAAAAACACTCGCAGCATTGAAATAGGTATGCCAATATAAGGTAAATTGTAAATTACCTTGTCACTATATAAAATGCCACAACATTTGATGGATAATACAAACGCTGTTTACAAAATGCCGCGGCTAATTGAAGTATTCCTACTTATTCTTAACCGACTTCATTTATAAAAGTATTGACTATTGTTTTGTATGTAATGTCATCATTTCAAATATTGTTTTTGTTAAGTACTTAAATATTTTAAATACTTGAGAATGACTTAAGCACGTATTAATTTACTCTTATCTTAAGTCTTGATAGGTATTTAATTGCTAGAATAAAGCATGACCTGTATTTTATGATACTCTACAATAACAAGCAATGTTGAAATCATAAGAATGAACAAGTTTTTTTTTTTTTTTTTTTATGGCTGACAGTCTAGGTTTTAGACCACAGCTCACCTGATGTTAAGTGACGGTGTGGTCAAAGATGGTAAAGCACACCTAGCCTGGAATGGAACTGGCTCTCAAGTGAGGCTGCTGGAACACACCGTTACATGCTAAGGCAGATTTTCAACTAGGGGCTGGTAGCTAGCCAGCCGAGTACTAGAAAGTATCCTACCACCACGTTATGGTTTCCTCACGATGTTTTCCTTCACCGGCAGCTCAAGATCATTGTTGGGGTTTGAACCCACGCCCTTCGGCATGCGAACCTACCGCGCTAACCACTGAACCATCATCGCTACAAAAGTTGTCAATTTGCCTTCGGCATATTTCAAAACTGCGTGTGATTTTTAACCGGACGACGCCATTTGTAAATAATCGAATCATACAATTTGCCTGCGACATATATATCAAGTCACATGTATAAATATACAAAGGAACTAATAAATAATTACTATAACGAAATGACTATTACAAATATAATCTAAGTATAACTTCTATGATATTTAGACCAAAATATTAAACTGTGTGTTGTAGGTGTTCCGTATACCTGTGTGTACGACCAGCTAATTTCTAGTTGTTAAAATACTTGGTGTAACTTCGGCTAAAGTTGGAAAACTTCGGGGCGCTTCGGTGTGGATATTTTCGTTAAGACTTAGCTCTAGGTTGATTAATGTTGTCACACAACTCTAGATTGAAGTGATAGGTCTCGTAAGTGAATTGATTCAAGGCTAATCGCTTATTGATTACCCGTTATAGCTGATCCATTTGGTGAAGATGTAAAATCACAGACTTTGATTTTACGATCCCTTCATGTCATAAATAAAAATCTTAAGAGCTTATCTTATTATATTAAGAGCAAATTTTTAAACTTACTTACTAAATATTAAATGTTCGGGAAAGTAGAAAGTTCTCAAGTAATTATCTACGTTGACGAAATTACACACTACACACTAATTTACCAACACACTTTTAACTTATTTACAGTTGTTGTATAATTAATAGTTTCTTTATGTGTTTTATACTTACTTCTACCTTCGTAACACGAAAACGTACGACAAAATCGACCCAATCCTACATTTCTCATTTACGACAAATATCCTGTAACTATCTAAGTACACCAAAAACATCTTTGCAAGCAGAAAAATCCGGCCATCTTACCAGCACCATATTTCCTCAGAACATAACCGTGAAGGGTCTCGAAGAAATAAAAATAAACAGTGAGTATACAGGGAAATACTCTCAAGATCAATTTGTTGGTGCCGAGAGGCAGTAGCGGGAGAAGTGTTATCTTTATGCGTGTTTAATGCTGAGGAACGGGCCGTTTCGTTCGTTTTTAAGCCTTTTTTAGGATTCCGTACTTGGAAGTATAGCGAGACTCTATTGCTAAGTCCGTGCCATTTTTCTGTCTGTTTCGTAACTTAATTTTGTTGCATGATATAAGCGATCGGTTAAAAGCGACACCGCTACGTGGTCGATATTCCAAAAACTCGAACTAAACTGTTCGAATCTACCTTCATTGTGCGAACCGCTAAACAATGGAATTTGCCCGAGTGAGAGTTCCCTGATAGATACAATCCGGGTGCCTTCAAGACACAAGTGAGCGAGCTTTACCGTAGACCGCATCTTTGCTTAACATAAAGAGTATACGGTAAAACGCAAGCCAATTAGTAATAAAAAAAAACTAATAGACAAAAATTCATTTTTTTTTATAACGTCAAAGTTACAACTACCAGTATTTAGATCCTCTTCTCACTGCAGTAACCAGTTGCTATAAATAATGAACAACTAGTCACTTCTATTATTTATTTTTCTTCTATAATTGTTTTCGTGTTACAATAATATTTTGAATTACTATTTAAAATTATATTCAAATTAAAAATTATATAAATCGCGGAAATGCACTAAATATATAACTCTAAAATACCTTAAAATTTATTTACGCAAAGTAACGCCTGAATCAATAAATTATGTGAAATATTAATCATTTTATAGCTGTCGAAAAAAAGTGATTTGATTGATTGAATGTTTGATTGATTAACTCTTTATTATAACGTGTATACCCCAAATCTTTTACAATACAGAAGAAAAAGAAAATAAACCTAATTATCAAGTGTAACATCTGGCGACATTATCACATCATCAGTCATAAGACATCCACTGCTCGATATATGCCTCCTCCTGGGGAAGGGTTTTACTAATACTCGCCACGCTTGGCAGGCGGGTTGGCGAGCGCAGATTAGATTGTTCAAGGAAGACGCCGCTGCCCATCTTCCGGATTACATCCCTTAGCCCACTCTTACAGCAACCACGGGTAGAGAAGGTGGGGTACAATTCTTGCGCCGGCACCACCACGGCAATCTTACGCTAAAAGCGATCTCTTCCAGATAACCTTAGGATGGAAAGGATTAGAGGAAGAAAAAGACGTGGTGTGTCAATAACGAGTATAAAGATATAAGGGAATACGTAACTATTAAGGAAAACCACCTATTTCTAATAGTGACTGTAGAATGGGGAGGATGCGTTTTGTGTAGTAAACCCATTATTATGTACTGAACCCTTGGTGCATAAATGCGACTCGACGTGACTGGTATTCGTTCTTATTTTTTGAAAGCGTAGCAAAGTAGCCCACCAATCCACTGGCTTAGACATAAAGTTCTTTTCTTATAATGTGCTCAATCGCCTGGTTCTCTTCCTGATTTCCCAGGTTGACAATAATTTTCAAGCTTCGCGTGGAATTCTTCTATATTCTAAGCCAAAATATATTTGTTCCTATGCATGTATTAGCTATATCATTTGTTTAAAGGGACTAACAGATTTGTAAAAACCAAGGGTAAAGCCCGTATATGTAAATATTAATGTAGGTGGTTGGCCCTTAAAACAAATTGTTTCACACGAAACCGAGATGACGACAATTTGAAAAGATTCACGAAGACAGGTATACAGGATTTTGTGACGTGAAAAAATTATATAAAGGTTAGATAAACAGTGAATAAATCAAATAGATTTACGGGCGCGATGCTGCGATGATGCAGAATACGTAACAATGAATCTGGTTGCCTACTGTATAGAATAAGATGGACAGAAACTCTTTCTAGTACATTGAAATGTTACATTTATTAGGCCTCACCTTGCGTTTCTTAAAGGACGCAATTTTATTTTTTAGATGTGTAGGGGGGGGGGGGGGCGTCATTGTAAGGGTAAAACCAAGTTTGTGGGGTCGCCACCTTTGTCCCACGGCCGCCATCTTGGAAAAAGGGGTTGAAATGATTTTTACGGTTTATCTCTTTAACTATTGATCTCATAAAAAAATCTGTTAACATTTTTTGTTTCATATTAAATTATCTACAAGTTTGGTCTGATAACTTTTTATCGTAGAACTATAAATAAAAAAGTTATAAGCAAAAACGTAAAAACCATTTTAACTCCTTTTTCCAAGATGGCGGCCGTGGGACAAGAGTGGCGACCCCACAAATTTGGTTTTATCCCTACACTGACCCCCCATACACATCTAAAAAATAAAATTGCGTCATCTAAAAAACGCAACCCCAAATGTAACTTTTCAATAGACTCTTTTTGACAACAAAATAAGCTTTTACTTGGTGGTAGGTCTTCTGAGCAGGAAAGAGGTCGTCTATGTACCGCAGTACTAGATATTCTGCCGCCAAGCAGTATTGTGCAAACATTACTGTGTTCCGGTTAAAGGCTAGCGAAATTACTGCTATTGAGACTAACCATCGAAAGTCTCAAAGTAACGAACGCCAAAGCAACAAAGCCTTGGACTTTGATTTACTACTCAAAGTTAAGTGTATCGAAAGAAAGAAAGAAAGAAAGATACATTTATTTTGACACACACAACACTACAACATCAAAACACTTCTTATAAATAATGACAAAAATAATAATAATAATAAACAGTTGTAATAGTTGTCGCTGTAGTGTCCAGTGCGACAAAAAAGGTTGGTTCTCAGCATTAATGCTGCCGATTTCTCAGCAGCGCTGGTTTTTATAACCAACCTTTAGGGACGCACAAGACTGAATAAAATAAATAAGATACATACGTGAATATACAATAGAATAGAGAAATTATAAATATACATATAGTGAAGAAATTGCGTAAAGAGAAAAGTATATCTAAGTACATACATTAAGAAATATAGTTTATAGTAAATGTAAAACAAGACAAGGATAAAAATTTGTAGAGGCGGCGTGAACATATACTACATAATGCTGGACACATATCGCTGCAATGGTCATGGACAGGCGTTATTGTTACCATTGGAATAGCATCTTGATCGTCTCACTACTCGCTAGGAGCGATTTCTTCCAGGCAACCAAGATTAAAAAATACGATACAAATTAAGAACAGTCAGAAGATGTAATAAGTTATAGAATAGTAAGGAATCTTTTTAAAATAAAAGTTATAAACTTGCTCCTAATGGTAAGAGTAAACGTCATAGTCTTTTTTTTTTACTGACAGGCTATGTGTTTGACCACAACTCACCTGATGTTAAGTGACGGTGTGGTCGAAGATGGTAAAGCACACTTAGCCTGGAATAGAACTGGCTCTCAAGTGAGGCTTCGTTACGTTATCGTTACGTGTTTAGCGACAGATTTTCAACTTGAAGGTGGTAGCTAGCCAACCGAGTACTATAAAGTACCCTACCACCACGCTACGGTTTCCTCACTATATTTTCCTTCCCCAGCAGCTCAAGTTCATTGTTGGGGCTCGAACCCATGCCATTCGACTTGTAAACCGACCACACTAAGCTATCATCGCTACATATGTATTTCTTAATATATTTGTAACTTTACTGTATGAAAAACGGATCACTGTACCTACTGCCTTTGCTATTTACTGATTTTTTGGGTATATTTACACAGATTTTATAGTAGTTAATACGTTGATACCACCAATTAATTTAGTTTCGCGGTCTGTAAACCATTTGTCGGTAAACATAATTATAAAACACACCGGTCCGCCTTTTGTCTTATTATGAACGACATAATTCAATTGAAGTCGGGTTCCGTTAGGCAATTGGTGTAGGATCGTGGTTGGTCTGCTTATTATGGCAATACTTCGTAAATTGGTTTATGAGTTACTTTTATTTTCAGGACTAATTTATGAGATGAAAGTTCTTATTTTTCGCGTGCGTGTAGGGCGTATTCCGCAGAAATAAAGAGGATTCAAACAGTCGAGGTTTTGAAGAGTAAAGCTGTACTTTCTTATGTTATAACTTCGCTATTTTCCAATAAGATATAAGACTACTAATTGATCCACTAGTGTGTAATCATTACTATGTTCCGGTTTGAAGGGTAATGCAGCTAGCGCGAAATTACAGGGCTGTTGAGACTGACCCTCTAATGTCTCAAATCAATCAAAGCGCCAAAGCAACAATACTCTAGACCTTGTTTTGTCACTCAAAGTTCTGTGTATCGCTGCAATGGTCATGACATGTGTTAACTCTTACCCGCAGGAGAGTGTCTCGTTTAGCTCACTTTGAACTACTTAGTTTTCATCATCATCGTCATCATCATCATCATCCCCATCATCATCATCCCCATCATCATTATATCGAAGTCCACTGCTGGACATAGAGCTCTCCCAACAGCTACAAGACAAGCTACTCATCATCGAGCCTCAAAGCGTCCTACCCTACGCTCTCCTGATGGTAAGAGATAACGCCCATCTATGACCATTGCAGGGATACTCGGAGCGTTGAGTAACAAACAAAGTCCAGTGTTGTTTTAACAATCTGTTAATAAATAGTAGGTACGCAATGTTGCTAACATTTTTAATAACCAGACAGCCGCAGCGGGAGCCGCAGCCAACAAAATAATCAATTTTCTCTAATATTTCCTAGCCACAAATTTCATTTCTGAAAACGCTATATTAATTGTAAAAAATCTGATTTGCTTATAATTACTCGGTCAGTGGGTAATCATATCTCTGAATGCTGTAGATGTCACTACTGCTTGATAATTGGAATGATCATGATCCAAGATAGAACGAAACTAGGTATTTAATCCGAATCTCATTGAGCGAACTGCTAACCAGTGAGTACAATCTGAGTGTCCACAAGTTGAGAGTGAAACGGTGGTCAAACGCAAGTCTATTTATAATTTAAAAAATATAGCGTCTGAGTTTGACTCCCTGCCCGACAGATAACCAAAATATCTAATTTGTATTTGCCCTGTGTGAATGTTAGTTGTCTATTCTTTGGCGTCTTCAACACAGATAACCCTTGCTATACACACAAACTTGCCTTAGACTTACCTTCAATACAAATCGTTATGCAAATACTCGATAATTCTGTTAATCTTGATAAGCACCTAACGGTGTGTTTGAGCAACCTTACTTGAGAATCAGTTCCATTCCAGGATACGTCTATTTACCGTCTTGGACCACACCGTGACCGACAACCTCAAGTAAGCTGTTGTCAAAACACCTAGCCTTTCAACCATAAACAAACTCACAACGTGTTCCATGTAAATTCAAAGTTCTAATACCTGTAGTAGTTGAGGACCTGCGCGAAGACCCCGGGGT
The DNA here is from genome assembly GCA_950106695.1 of Biston stratarius. Taxonomy (NCBI): domain Eukaryota; kingdom Metazoa; phylum Arthropoda; class Insecta; order Lepidoptera; family Geometridae; genus Biston; species Biston stratarius. The sequence goes on along the minus strand of OX467110.1, from coordinate 13,143,799 downwards.
GGCGGTCGAAGAAGTACTCGTTGAGTACCGGGTCGTAGTTGGCGAGCGCCTCCGTGAGCCGCGAGAGGCGCGTCGCAGGGATCTTCTTCAGCGTCGCCTTGTACGTTTCATGCCTGATCCCACCAACGTTGAGAACCACGCGGTTCTCCGCGTCCATATTTAGGAGATTCATTTCTGGAGACGAAAAAACAATTGTATAAAATATCTAATGTATTGATACTGCCACTAAAAGCTCCTTAGCACTGCTACTGCTGGCTATGCTTGTCTGGAGCAGAGTTCACTCTGTATTGCTGTATCACATACCACGGTTTCAGCTGACCTTGGTGCAGTTTAAGCTAAAGGTGACTTGGGCGGCGGAGTCGAGGGAGTTCATAGTCCGACAAAAATAGCTCCTGAGGACGGAGGCTCTCCAGGTAAATTCCTAACAGGGAAAGGTTCTAAGTAGGGCATCGAGCCCGGGGTTACCCGGATCGAAAAAACCCGGGTTTTCCCGGTTCTGAGGATTACAAAAAAACCCGGGGTTGATTTTTAAAACTCGGGTTTTTCGTTTTTTTTTTAATACTTTTGTTTTTATTATTTATTAAGTTTAAGCCACTTCGAATGCAATAATAAGTAAATGGAATAAAAACACGCTTTGATAAATTATTATTTATTACGTAAAAAGTAGCTTCGTTGCTACGTTCCTACCAATAAAACAAGCCATGCGAGTCAAATGGAACGCGCGCGTTCATCTCAGGACATGAATAGGGTTAAGTGTGGAGAGGGGAGGGTGTAGCGAAGCTCGTCGCGGTAATAGAAAAAATAAATCTTTATCACTTTTTTAAACATTAAAACTGTTTTTGTAATTTGTAAAGTACTGTTTCATTTATTTAAATTCTTCCTCATCCTTTATATTTTGTACTCATTGTAGGAAATCGATGTATAAGCGCAGATTAGTGTATTTTAAAAAATTACAATAAAAAGACAGAAATGCTCAAAAAACCCGGACTATTTGAACCGAGTTTCGATGCCCTAGTTCTAAGGGACCAGCGCCGTCGGGGCTACGGACGAGTGCAAAAGCATTCCCGCAGCCCCGATGAAACACCGCAATGTATTTAGTGACTAGGCTGTCGTTGTGACGGAGAATCCCAAATAACCACCCTGCTACTCCTGAAGCTGGTGGTACCCGTTAATGATTTTCATTGGACAAAAAAAGACCCAGTTTTAGCCAGCCACATGTTGATTTCAGCCGCTTTCACAGATCGCATTGGAAAGTAAAAAGTGGCCAATATTTTTTAAACTTCCCAAGTCCGTTGCACCATCAACAGGTCAAGTATCTGATCAGCTTCAGTGTCCATCCACTGCTGGGTACAGGCCTGATATATTTCACGCCATCTTTTTCAGTACCATCTATGGTAGACTCTACTAGTTGCTATTACTCTGCTAGTCGCTAGGCGAGTACAGTTAGTGGATTACCATTAAAAAGCTAGGGGGTATCTTCCGATCAAAAATGCCACAATACATGAATGGTAAACACAAAAATATCATACGTACTGGAAATCTCCAGGTTTGGTTTGTCAGCAGTTCAGGCTACGGGGAGCGGCTTTGGCCTCTTCTCGACATCGCGGGTGCGTAGTCGCCTTCCAGAGAACTGAACCCGCACCTCGCTGGCATGACTGATGGCGACCGCAACCTCTGTTGGAGAAGAAATTACACTTAATATTAAGCCGTATTAAGATCAAAAGAGCTAGTTCAATTCCAGGCTAGGGGTGTTTACCACCGTAACTTAACATCAGGTGAGCTGTGGTCAAACACCCAGCCTGTCAAAAAAAACCTATAGACACCACTGGTTGGACATCTAAAATGGGTAGAGGCAGATCGATAAAAAGATGTATCTCCAGACTTCCGAAGAGCAGAAGACCCGTCAAAATGTTCTTTTCTGTATCTTTGACAACAAGTATGCAAAATTTTATGATATTTGGTTCAGTAGTTAAGGCGTGAAACAAACAAACTCACATTATAACATTAGCTAGGTTAAAACAGGAAAAGATTTCGCTTTATTCTTGGACCAATTCTCTCCAGCTTCATATTTACTACTATAATGGTAGTAGAGTACAAATCCCATTACTCTAGTAGTTTCATGACACAATGCCTAAATCAACATAAACTTCGATATTCAAACATTTAAACTATTCCAAGCACAACTAGTCCAATATCGTAGGAACAACCTTTCGTAGAAATATGACCTCAATGATAAATTCAGTTCTTTCCAGCATTCTACTACTTGGGTTCGTTGAACCCAGATTTTTTGAGTAACATCTTTAATTTAGTAAAGGATTAAGTTATATTGTGGAGCATTTTTTTAATGGTTGACAAGTTAGGTTTTTGACCTCAGCTTAGCTGATGTTAAGTGACGGTGTGTTCAAAGTTAAACACACCTAACCCGGAACGGAACAGGCTCTCAAGTGAGGCTACCGGAACATACCGTTGAGTACTTGGCGGTAGATTTTCAACTTGAGGGTGGTAACTGGTCAACCGAGTACTAGAGAATACCCTACCACCATGCTATGGTTTCCTCACGATGTTTTCTTTCAACGCCAGCTCAAGCTCATTGTTAACGACTGAGTTATCTTCGCTACAAATTACAATAATTATTGCTACATATTTAAATACAAAAACATTTTTTTTATTAATATTTTGGCAAGTGATTACTGCAGCGAGAAGAGGTTATAATTTTTTTATTATGGAAAATGATATGGCCTTGGCACATTTTAAAAACGAAAAGGATGTAAAAATACTTGTGGTTTTTGTTTTTATTTTTATTAGTGTTTTGTTTAATTTGTTTAAGTTTTTAAATTAATGTCAAGTTTTTTTTTTAAATTTTCAAAGTTTTTTGAATTATTGACAAGTTTTTTAAATTATTATCGAGTGTTTTAAAGTATTGTCAATTTTTTTTTAATTTAAATCCTCATTTCTGTTGTAACTAAAATGACTGTTAAGCGGAAATAAACTAAATATACGACCTCTTGAGCTTGAGGATTCTAGTACATGGCAACGTCTAGTTCGTAGCTACGCCACTGCATAAATTTATGTCAGTCCTGAGTGGGAATCGAACCCACACCCTTAAAGCCCTTAAAGCTCTTTCAACAATGTAACCATAAAAACTCTCGAAACAACTACAGTCATGTATATAACTAGCAATTTTCTGTGACAAATATTATAGATTATTTTTCCGACCCAAATATCGACCAATAGAATTGCACCATTCGACGTCACGTGGTACAACCTACATGGTATTATACTGATAATTTTTTGACATGTAGGTTGTACCACGTGACGTCGAATGGTGCAATTCTATTGGTCGATATTTGGGTCGGAAAAATAATCCCCCGAATACCACACGAGCTTCAAAATTATCTGGCATTTCCCTCAAGGTGAACCTATCGGGAAATACCCGATAATTTTGAAGCTCTTGTGGTATTATAAGTGAATATTCACATAAAAAATGTTGCCTTGCCATTTATTATAACGTCAAAACATCCATTCTGTTATATATAAACAGCTTAGGGAGGCTTTTTGTCGATATCTCATACAAATTATACGTTGTGTTTTGTTGTATTGTCAGCACGTTCGACGCTGTCATCTGGCAATAAAAGCTTCAGAGATGATTAACTGCTTCGCTAATTTGCCTCTAATTCTCGACCCGAATGAACTCGCCTTCGTAGGATGGCTATTTGTTAAAAAAATATTGGAGGCTATCTAACCCCTATCGAAGCAAAGCTCGTACTATAGGTACCAGATAGCTGATTAAATAGATCTGTACTCATTTTTAGGGCTCCGTACCTCAAACGGAAAAAACGGAACCCTTATAGGATCACTTTGTCGTCCGTCTGTCTGTCAAGACTCTTTTTCTCAGGAACGCGTGGAGGTATCAAGCTGAAATGCATATCAAATACTCAAGTCTACTGTCCCTTGGAGCTGTGAAAAAATCAATCTTCTAAGCCAACGCAATCAAAAGGTACAGCCGTTTATGCTGAAAATTTTCGACACTCGCAAGGGAATTAAAACAGAGTACTTTCCGTGAACTCAGAATCTTGAAATTTGGTACAAAGCAACGTCTTATAGCAGACATAAAGGAAAAATTGTGAAAAGCATATATTTTTATGGTAATAAAAAAAAAACATAACTTTTACTTATATATATACCTACAGGTTTGTACGGAATCCTCCGTAAGCGAGTCCAACTCGCACTTGGCTGTTTTTTTAATACATACTTATATTATTTAAAAAATAATTTATTTATTTAATAAATAAATAAACAATTTAACAAAAGAAAACGCCAAACCAAATTCTGTATGTAATTCAAATTTGAATTTGAATTACATTTTTGTAGCGATGATGGCTCAGTGGTTAGCGCGGTAGGTTCGCATGCCGAAGGGTGTGAGCGCGGTAGGTTTGCATGCCGAAGGGCGTGGGTTCAAACCCCAACAATGAGCTTGAGTTGCCGTTGAAGGAAAACATCGTGAGGAAACCATGGCGTAGTGGTAGGGTACTTTCTAGTACTCGGCTGGCTAGCTACCACCCTCAAGTTGAAAATCTGCCGCCAAGCATCTAACGGTGTGTTCCGGCAGCCTCACTTGTGAGCCAGTTTCATTCCAGGCTAGGTGTGCTTTACCATCTTCGACCACATCGTCACTTAACATCAGGTGAGCTGTGGTCAAACACCAAGCCTGACAGCCATAAAAAAAAATGTTAAAAGAAAACGCATGTCCTTGACCAATGCAGCAATATACATAACTTTGAGTAACAGAACAAAGTCCAAAGCGTCGCTGTCTTGGCGCTAATTTCTTTGCTACATTCGATGATTATCCTTAATAACCCTGTAATTTCTCTAGCTGCAGTACCCTTCAAGCTGGAACACAATAATGTTTACACTACTACTTGTTAGTACCTATCTAAACGACCTCTTGCTAAGAAGATCTACTAACAAGTGATATTAGCTTTATCTTAGTTGATACAAATTCAACGTCGAAAATACCAACAAGTAACCACGAAACCTCATTTTATATTTATAGCTTTCAAATTCAACCTGATAGCTACTCGAAATTATTGATTGAACAATTAAGGGACGTCGCTTTCCCTGTAAAAGGTATCGGCCGATATAGTCACATTATACTTTACGATGTTTTATAAATAAATGGATTGGCGTTTCACTGCAACTCACTAGAATACCATTTTGTAAGATCTGTACACAATGGAAATGTATGGAAAGTGGAACGGCGCCCTTAGCGGGAGTAAATGGAAACTTTTACTGGGTGGTCGATCTCCTCAGCAAGACGTCTAGGTACTACAACTAGCGAAATTAAAGGACTATTAGAGACTGTAATGAGCGCTAAAGCAGCGATGCCCTGGACTTTGTTTTACTATTCAAAGTTATGTGTATCGCTGCAATGGTTGTAGACAGGCGTTATCTATTACAATCAGTAGAGCGTATTGTTTGTCTCATTACATGATAGCTCAGTGGTTAGCGCGGTCGGTTCGCATGCCGAAGGGCGTGGGTTCAAACTCCAACAATGAGCTTGAGCTGCCGGTGAAGGAAAACATCGTGAGGAAACCATAGCATGGTGGTAGGGTACTTTGTAGTACTCGGCTGGCTAGCTACCACCCTCAAATTGAAAATCTGCCGCCAAGCATCTAACGATGTGTTCCGGCAGCCTCACTTGAGAGCCAGTTCTATTCCAGACAAACCCAAAACAAACATTAGGGATTGAACCCACGCCCTTAGCTCTTGAAGCAGATACGTTACCTAATAAGCTCATATGACAGTCTACAGGGAATATATGCTACATATATACATAGGTAATCAATTTTCTTTTCATGTTTAATATATTCCCACACGAAACTGTGACTTCCCCCTCGCCATTAGGCTTATTTGTATGAATTATTCACGAAAGTCCAAACAAAATCGGACGTTCAAAATCACTCCCGATCGCGGTTTCTTCATGAATTTTCAAACGAAATAAACACCTTGACATATTGATTGATTTATAACGGAGTGACCATCAGTTTTTATGAGAAAGTAGGATGGAAAATTTTACTCAGTACGTTCAGTGTCCAGAAATAATCGAGGCTGACGAAAAATCCCACCAAGTAAACTACTACTTAGCAGCAGAATGTCCTGCTAAAGTTCTTTTTTTAAGTTTTACATGCTACGGCCAAAAACCGCAGCTCAGCTGATGTTAAGTGACGTTGAGGTCAAAGATGGTAAACACGCCTAGTCTGGAATTGAACTGATTTTCAAGTGTGGCTGGTGGAACACACCAATAAATATAAATATACTTAAAAAATACACAGCAGATTTTCTACTTGAAGTAGTCAACTTGAGCTAGCCAGCTGAGTACCACAAACCTAACACCGAGTTATTACCGTTTCCTCACGATGTTTTCCTTTATCAGCAGGTCGTTGTTGGGGTTTGAATCCACTCCCTTCGATGAGCGAACCGACCTCGCTAATCACTATCATAGCTTTAGATATCTACCGCTTATTAAAATTTGTATAACATAATAAGCGGAAACAATTTTTTCTAACCACTCAAAACGTCGTTCATATTATTGTAAAAACCGCTTTGAAAACAATTTATCTCAAAAAAAGGTTGAAGAATCTTAAGAAGTTAAACGAAAGTCCACAACTCACCAACCAAAAATTTGTGGGCGTAACAACCTCTCCAAACTTATCCGGGTAAACAGGCCAAACCGGTTAAAGCGACGATAACGACCCAAACAATAACTTAAAGGGAAAAAATAGCCAGTCAAGCCGGCCCGGGTATGAATCCAGAGTTATCAGGATTTTAAAGAAATTACTCGAAAGTTTTCCGGGATTGATGAAGATAGGGTTAATTTTCAATTATAACTTTGCAAGTTGGAAGTTTTTCCTAAAATTTTGTTTGTCGCTGAATAGAGTCAAATAGGCTTCGCTTAATTTATTTTTAACATAATTTATGCAGATCGTAAAAAGAAGACAATGTTTTAAATTTGGATGAAGAATGTTTAATGTAGTGAAATTATATCAAGTATTAATTAAAAATCTTCTCAAAATATCAAAGCAATAGAGACGAAACTTAACCGGCCTATTTAAAAATGTATCGCTCATTGCCTTTATTCCTATTCTTGCTTAACCAAATTAGCAATGAGTCAACCAAACGTTGGTTTGGATAATCTTTCCAGCAATTAATATATGGTTGTTCTAGGCAAGCCAGTCTTTTAAAAATTATATAGATATGGTATTCTGACAGGAAAAAAGTCTAAGTATTATTTTTTATAGCTGTAAATATATGTGTATATATTTACAATAAATACATAAGTATTCAATTTAAAGTTATAAGTATTGTGGTGGTGTCGGCGTAAGAATAGTACCCTACACTCTCTATCCGTGGTTGCCGTAAGAGTCGGCTAAGGGATGTAATCCGGAAGATGGGCAGCAGCGTCTTCCTTGAACAATCAAAAAGCATTCTGGAAAGTACAAAGCATATAAAAACCCACGCTGTTTAGTACTTACTGCAATGATGTAATAACATATAAAACGTATTAACTTTGGAACTAAAAATAAATGAAGGGGTTAATAAAACAACATAAATAAAAAAAATATAATACATAAATAAATATAATGGGAAATTTCACACAGCGCCATCTAGCCTCAAACTAAACAAAACCTTGTACTATGAGAACCAGATAACTGATAGAATACTTATGTCACATCACATCACATCGTCAGCCATAGGACGTCCACTACTGGACATAGGCCTCCTCCTGGGGGGGTTTTGCCAATACTCGCCACGCTTGGCAGGCGGGTTGGCGAGCGCAGTTAGGTGTGATTGTTCGAAGAAGACGCTGCTGCCCATCTTCCATATTACATCCCTAAGCCGACTCTTACGGCAACCACGGGTAGAGAGGGAGGGTACTATTCTTACGCCGGCACCACCACGGAACTGTAAAGTGAAGTGTTGTTAATAACAAGTTTATTTTTTTTCGTTCTAATGTTTTTTTCTTCTGAGAACACGTGCATTCGGTTTGTCCCCTTTACCAATCAAAGCAAGCGACTTTACTAAATTTTAACTGGTAAATGCTTCTAACCTATCTAAACCCACATATACCCAATCCTTTCAAATCTAAAAAGTAAACCAGAATGAGTTCAGGCGTGACCATTATCGAGGAGATGATCCAAAACGTTTGCTCATCGTATAAAATTATGCAAATCGCGAGGGATACAGTGACCTACATTACCTACACATGAAAACAAATAATGACCGTCCCCGGACCGACCACCCGCCATTTCCATGCCCTCATGTTTCAGTCAACTGAATTAGGCCGCGATAACGCTTTAACCATAATAATCTGATCAATGGTGTCTTTACCGAAAGCATCCTAAACATATCTTGACTTTTAACTTTTTTTTTATGGCTGACAGGCTAGTTGTTTGACCACAGCTCACCTGATGTTAAGTGACGATGTGGTCGAAGATGGTAAAGCACACCTAGCCTGGAATGGAACTGGCTCTCAAGTGAGGATGCCGGAACACACCGTTAGATGCTTGGCGGCAGATTATTCAATTTGAGGGTAGTAGCTAACCAGCCGAGTACTAGAAAGTACTCTACCACCAGGCTATGGTTTCCTCACGATGTTTTCCTTCACCGGCAGCTCAAGCTCATTGTTGGGGTTTGACCCCATGCCCTTCGGCATGCGAACCTACCGGGCTAACCACTGAACCATCATCGCTACGAACTAGCTAGCTGCGCCCCGCGGTTTTACCCGCGTGGTGATGGATGATGATGATGAAAAGTATCCTATGTTTTATTCCAGAGCCTAAAGTATCTACATGCAAAATTTCATCCAGATCCGTTCAGCCGTTCTGGCGTGATTGAGTAACAACATCCATCCAAACTTTTACATTTATAATATTAATGGGATTTACCACTGTGCAATTTTACTTATAATTTATACAGAGCACCCAGACACAGAAGAGACATTTTTGATTATACCACAAAATGCTTTTCCTGAATGGGAATCGAACTCGCGCCCTACGGCTCTTGAAGCAGACATACAACCAATGAGCCAGGGCATTCATCTTTATAATTTTCTTACCACCAAATATTCAAATAGAATTTGACAGTTTTGACAGGACTTTTGGAGGAGGTAGATACTTGTGGTTTTTGTTTTTGTTTTAATTAGTGTTTTTATGCCGTGGTGGTGCCGGCGTATGAATAGTACCCCACCCTCTCTACCCGTGGTTGCCGTAAGAGTCGGCTAAGGGATGTAATCGGAAGATGGGCAGCAGCGTCTTCCTTGAACAATCACACCTAACTGCGCTCGCCAACCCGCCTGCCAAGCGTGGCGAGTATTGGCAAAACCCCCCCAGGATGAGGCCTATGTCCAGCAGTGGACGTCCTATGGCTGATGATGATGTGTTTGTTTTTTTAAGTTTATGTCAAATTTAGTTTTAGATATTAAGTAAAAGTTCCGGATAGGTTTTTTAATAATCGTCAAGATTTTTAAATTATTGTTAAAGTTTTTTAAAAATTATTTTCAAGTGTTTTATATTTTTTTCAAGTTTGTTAAATTTAAGTCCTCGTTTCTGTTGTAGCTGGAACAACTATTGGACGAAAATAAACTAAATATATGCCTAGAGCACAGTTAAATCGATGGAAATACCTCACATTAAAAAATAAATAATCGATTATTTTTATTCTCTTTTATCTAGAAACCTATGATCGTTCATCAAATAAACATTCCCGCATTCATAACCTTGGATATTATTTGATTAAAGTCCAGTTTTCAATGAGGCAATTACATTTGAACAAACTAATGTCTGCGTCGAGGTAAATAAGCCTGTCGAAGGCCAATCCAGCGTTCATTATTCTATTTACGCCTCTGACTGAAACCAGAGCGGGGAATACATTTAGACGAATAACCTAGTGATGGATGGAAAAGGCTTGGTGAGGCCAATGGACTGTAGTGAAAGCATTGAGTTACGTACCCAAGAGGTGCACCAAGGACTGCAACAACCGCCTGTACTTAATAAAACGGATGTAGTAAATATTAAATAACTTTAAATTGACTACCTTGTTAGCTCATTTGGTAACGTTCTGCTTCGAAGGCTGAAGGGCGTGGGTTCGATTTCCACTCAGGAATAACATTTGTGTGACTAACATGGATGTTTGTTCTGTGTTTGGGTGTTCTGTATGTATTATAAGTATGTATTTATTTTAAATAGTATTCGGTCAGCTGTCTGGTTCCCATAGTATAAGTTTTGTTACTTTAGGGCTAGATGGCGCTGTGTAAAAATGTTCTCGAATATTTTATAACTATACCCAATTTTGAAACCACAAGTACTTTTTGGTCGTGAATAGGTATTTACTAAGATAATAGCATGTTTTGATATCTTGATTTATTATGGTTGACAGGCTAGGTGTTTGACCACAGCTCATCTGATGTTAAGTGACGGTGTGGTCGAAGATGTACACTTAGCCTGGAATGAAACTGGCTGTCAAGTGAGGTTGGCGGCAGATTTTCAACTTGAGGGTGGCTAATCAAGAACTAGAAAGTACCCTACCACCATGCTACAATTTATTTACGAAATGGATATATAAGGATATTAATTCAAATATGGGTGTTATCAATTTATTGTTTGTATTTGTCCATATGAGATTTATAGCCATCCTTGATACCTGTAGATAGCTATACAAATGTTTCTATTCAAAGTAGAACACAAAATCAATAATTCCCGTCAGTTCGAATTCGCGTCGCCTGTTTCCCGACTGGAAACTCACAGATTCATCTTAATTAGCGAAAACGTCACACGAATACAAACTTTCAACGTTACCGTTCATTCCATTAAAGTTTTGCTAGATGTAGTCTGTTAATTTGCCTAGTTTTAAATTTAGAAACATCTTGATTTTAATAGTTCGAAGAAATTAGCAAACAGCCGGCGGCGAGGTTGATTATTCTGAGAATATATACGAAAAAAGAATCATCAAAATCGATTCATAATTGGCGGAATGATCGCGTAATATACGTACAAAAAAACATATAGTCGAATCGAGAACCTCCTCCTTTTTTGAAGTCAGTTAAAAATAAAATTGCTGATGTTTGAATGGTTAGTAAAAGTATGTAGATAAATAAATTATTTATTTACGGTTTCTATTAGACAAGTGTGCTCCAAGAAGAATAGGTGACAGGCTAGGTGTTTGATCACAGCTCACCTGATGTTAAGTGTAGTCGAAGATGGTAAACACAATTGGCCTGGAATGGAACACACCGTTAGGTGCTTGGCGGTCAACATTTTTGGAGGTAGCTAGCCAGCAGAGTCTTAGAAAGTACCCTACCACCATGCTATGGTTTCCTCTCGATGTTTTTCTTCACCAGCAGCTTAAGGTCATTGTTCGAGTTTGAACCCACGCTCTTCGGCGTGCGTACCGATCGGGCTAGCCACTGAGTCATCATCGTGTTGCAGCTATCACCTACATAAATACAAAATGCAATTACACCACTTGATATGTAAATTCAAATTTAAAATTATTTTATTTGACATAAATGATCAAAGAATTCGTCGAAAAGATCGTAATAGTCTTTCTCAATTAAATTAGTTAGTACCTAGATGACCGAGCTTTACTTGGTTTTTCATTGCCTGAAAACACGGATAAAACGACGTTTTCTAAAAATAAAACCTAGCTAGATCGATTTATCGCCCCCGAAACCTCCTGCATACCAAATTTCATGAAAATCGTTGGAGCCGTTTACGAGGTTCAGAAAAAAAATATATATACTATATATATATACACATATACAAAAATTGCTCGTTTAAAGGTATTAGATAGAATAACACATAAGAACAAAGTTTTGCCAAATGTAATCAAAGTAATCTATAGTAATCAAAGTTTCCGCCCGTATATGACTTTCCATTGACTTTTGGGAATCATTATTGTTAACTTACTTTGTTCACAGTTTTCGTACTGTCATAAGAATTAAAAGTCTTTAAGTAAAATTGCTGCCCAATTTTACATAATTTGTTGACAGTTTTGGTTACTTAGCAACGGCGATTGTACGCCCTGACACCGAAGATAATAGACCTTGGCCGCTTTGACACCGTGACAAGTTACTACTGATTGTAACTTATTTTCGGTCTGAGACTTGTCTTCCCATGTTATTGGATAAGACTAATGTTAGGATTAGAAATAGTTTTCTTCGTATTCGGCATTGTTTGTAGTGGATGTAGAGTGTTAACATTACTATGTTCCGGTTTGAACTTTGTTTTAACTTAGTAGAATCCTCTCTATACTAGGGTTGCCTGGCAGAGATCTATCTTAGCGATAAGGCCGCTAGTTGTTCCACTAGTGTGTAAGCATTATTGTGTTCCGGTTTGAAGGGTACTGCAGCTAGCGAAATTACAGAGCTGTTGAATCTAATCATGTAATGCTTTCAAGTAATGAGCGCCAAATCAGCCTTGTACTTTGTTTTGTTACTTAAAGTTCTATGTATCGCTGCAATGGTCATGGATAGGCGATATCTCTTACCATCAGGAGAACTTCTCGTTCGTCTCATTATTATTATATAAAAAATTACAAGGTCTTGAGTTCGCAGATATAAAAAAGCAGAGAAAGAAATTTTAAGTTAATTACAAGACCAAATTTTTATAGGTTAACTAATTAGGTTATAAAACATAATTAAGGTTAGTCAAGCTTTTCTTTTCGGGTCTAATTTAGAAACGTCTCCTCGTTAATAGACAGCTGTTTTAGAGTAGATTAACTTACCCACGTTAATTATGTATTTAACGTATTCTTAAGGCGTCTGTCGACATTATGTTACATTAGTTTGATTTGAAGGTCTTGTATTCTAATTAGATTTATTCTTTTATGTTTATGATAGGATTCAAATGTGGAACACGTGGACCGATTTTGCAGACCAGCAGGTTGCACAATTTGGCAAAATAAAATCTTAACCACACCACACTCAAGTTGAAAATCTGCCTCCTAGCACCTAACGGTGTGTTAACTAACTGTAGCTAGCGAAATAACAGGGCTATTGAAACTAACCATCGGATGTCTCAAAGTAATGAGCGCCAAAGCAGCGATGTCCTAGACTTTATTTTGCTACTCAAAGTTCTGTGTATCGTTGCAATGGTCATGGACATGCGTTATCTCTTACCATCAGGAGAGCGTTTCGTTCGTATCATTATAATTACATTGAAAAGTAGCTGATTTATCGAACCCAACTTAGATAATTTAACGTTACACCCACGCAAGGGTATGATCGATTCTCTAGCAAAATATACAATAGTGATGATTTTTATCTTTACACGTCCTTCGAAAAGTCTGTGGGACGAACAATGTTTCTTATATCGAGACTTTATTGTAAACAATGAGAATACAGAATTGAATGCGAACGGTTCAGAGAAGTAATAAAAATGAATGTTTCGGAGCACGATACGAATTTGTGCCGAAATTATGCAATAAATAATTTGGTTGGCCATGGAGAACAGCTGTAAAAATGATTTAGGTATTGATTTGATTTATTTTGGTGAACTTTAAATTAAAATGAGGCAAGCTTTTGGAGTATGGCGTGAATTTACGTATTGTACGATGTGGGTACAATAACGTCGGATATAACAATTCTTAGTGCTTTAGATCTGCATGGTCTATTCCTTCCCTGCCCAATCTACTATTGGACAATCAGAAACTTTACAAAGCGTCAATGTTATGTTGCAATCATTATGCTGAGGTGAGTTCCTATTTTGTAACTGTCTGTTTGTCTCTGTTTGTTTGTTTTTGTGTGTTTGTGTTAGATAATAAAAATATGTTTTTTCTTTAAAGAACTCGATCTACGTTTCGTTCCACTTTCATACCACTACACAGTGGAATTTATAGCAATGGTAGCTCAGTGGTTAGTGTGGTCGGCTAACACGCCGAAGGGCGTGGGTTCAAACTCCAACAATGAGCTCCTAGTAAAGGAAAACATCGTGAGGAAATCATAGCATGATGGTAGTAATCGACTGGCTGGCTACGACGTTAGTTGAAAATCTGTCGCCAAGCGTCTAACGGTGTGATCCGGCAACCTCAATCGAGAGCCAGTTCCATTCCAGGCCAGTTGTGTTTACTATCTTCGACCACACCGTCAGTTAACATCAAGTGAGCTGTGGTCAAAAACCTGGCATGTCAATCATAAAAAAAGTACAGTGCTTCAAGCGCGTCTACATAGAATTTATCACAAAACGTGGGGAAATCATTTTACAACGTTGAACTCGCATTTGACAGGTCTGTTAACTCACAAGTAGCTCTGCTTTTTTATATGTAGCAAATTCAGAGTAATAATAAGAAAGAGAAAGAATAAGAATTTATAATGAACAAAAATATTAATTAAAAATAAAATAAAATTGGGGTTATTTTAATCAGCTTACCATGTAAAGTGTTTACTTGTAATAGGTTAGGCATTTGACCACAGCTCACTTGCTGTTAAATGACAGTGTATTAGAAGATGGTGAAGCACACAAAAACTGAAAAGGAACTGGCTCTTAAGCGAGGTCGCCGTAACACAACGGGAGGTGCTTGGCTGCAAACTTTTAACTTGAGGTTAGTAACTTACCAGCAGAGTACTAGAAAGCACCCATCACAATGCTATGGTTTTCTTTCGAAGTTTTTTTTCACCGGCAGCTCAAAGTCATTGAAGTAATTAGCGCCAAAGCACCAGTGCTCTAAACTATATTTTGTTATTAGTATTTGTTGTTATAGCGGCAACGGAAATACATAATCTGTGAAAATTTCAACTGTCTAGCTATCGCGGTTCTTGAGATACAGCCTGGTGACAGACAGACGAACGGACAGACAGACTATAATAGGGTTCTGTTTTTACCCTTTGGGTACGGAACCCTAAAAACGCGCTTACAAGTCACCTTAGACACAAGCAAGTGTCAACAATGAAAAAAGAAATGACATTCTACACAGAATTTGAAAAAAAAGAACCATTCTTGCATTAAAATCTGTTCTCCGTAGAGACATGCTAAACATACAATTCCTTAAATTTATTAAAATTCTGTTTTCAAACAACAACAGTCTCTATCTCGTTTAATTAGCGTTTAATAAAGCGGATTAATGAACTCAATCAAAGTAAACCTTGGAGTTTGGAGTTTGCGCAAAGTTCTGGTGATTGCGTTACATTAGTTTGCGTGACATTGTTGTATGGCTTGGATCTCGGGATGGAATTGCTTCTAGATAGTATGGTGGATCTGAGGTAACATTGGAGTTAGATAGATAGTTGTGGATTGTAATGAAGATATCTAGGGATAGTATAGATGTTCTTAACAGGCCGCCTAGGTAAATAATACCGCAGTATCAGATAAACTAGAGCGATATATTTGTAACGATGATAGCTCAGTGGTTAGCACGGTCGGTTTATACGCCGAAGGGCGAAGGTTCAAACCCCAACAATGAGCTTGTAAAGGAAAACAAGAAGCCTGAAGAAGCATAGCGTGGTGGTAGAGTTTTTTTTAGTACTCGGATGGCAAGCTACCACCCTTAAGTCGCCAAGTACCTATCGGTGTGTTCCGGCAGCCTTACTAGAGAGCCAGTTCCATTCCAGGCTAGATGTATTTACCATTTTCGACCATGTCGTCACTCAACATCACGCCAATGTCGCCAGTTGTTACATCTATTAACAAATTTTTAATATGTACAATAAATAGTTATTCGTTCATTTATCAGGTGAGCTGCTAAAACCTAACTTGTCAAACTTAAAAAAATATATAGAATATAACTTTATTGTACACCAAACATATGTACATACATTAAATATATAACACAAATAAACTTAAAAAGGAGATATAGAAAAAAAATAATAACACGGCCTAATCGCCTAGACCCATTTCTTTCAGACAACCTTTGGATGGATAGTAGTGACGGCTTAACTATTAAATTTTGTTGTGTAGTTGAATAAAACGATTCATTAGAGGAATTCAATGTTTTGTAATCAAGTTTGTACACTTGCGAAGCCGTGTCTGTTGTATTTATATACCTACTCGTATATATCACAATTCCAAACGCTATTATTCTAACAAAACCAGTGGGCACCCGAGAGAGATCAGTATTTAATTATATTATTATAAGAGTTAGCCACTCCAGAATGTATTCTCCTTTTATCCCTCTTATCCTGTGCTCTACTCTGGGGAATGTCCGTCTGATAGATATCTAATGGGAAATTATTACCCATTAGTGTACGATGCGATATAGGAGGGTCTATTTCTTTGGGGGCAAGATATGACCTATTTGGGAAATATAAGAGATATATTAAATACCCTATCATCATGTTATGTTTTCCTTTACCGGCAACTCAAGCTCATTGTTGGGGTTTGAATCCACGCCTTTTAGCGTGCTAACCGACCGCGCTAACCACTGAACTAATTATATTTATTGGATAATAAGATACAGAATACCTTCTTATGATTGGTGACAGCTAATTTATTCAAATTTTAAGTTTTAAATAATAAAATATTGTAACACATTCCACACAGCGCCATTGTACTATGGGAACCGAATAACTGATAGAATACTTGTGTATTTTTTTTTGTAAATACTTACTTTTACGTATATACAGAACACCCAGACACAGAATAAACATTTATCGTCACATAAATATTTGTCCTGTAGGGAATCGAACCCAAGCTCCTACAACTCTTGAAGCAGATATACTACCAAATAAAATAAAATAAATAAGTACATGTATAATTATATTCCTAAGTGACTTAATTAACTTACAAATAAATTATTGCATAGGTACCTCGTTTTGAAATGTGATACAGAACTTCCGCAAAGTTTGCCGTGGTGGTGTCGGCGTAAGAATTGTACCCCACCCTATCTACCCGTGGTTGCCGTAAGAGTCGGCTAAGGGATGTAATCCGGAAGATGGGCAGCAGCGTCTTCCTTGAACAATTACACCTAACTGCGCTCGCCAACCCGCCTGCCAAGCGTGGCGAGTATTGGTAAAACCCCCCAGGAGGAGGCCTATGTCCAGCAGTGGACGTCCTATGGCTGATGATGTGTGTGTATGTGTGCAAAGTAACGCCTGAATCAAACAATTATCGATAGCTTTTTGTGATATTTTTCAGCTTGAGCTGCCGGTGAAGGAATACTTCGTGAGGACACTATAGGCGTGGTAGGGTACTTTCTAGTACTCGGTTGGCTAGCTACCAAACTTGAAAATCTGTCGCCAAGCACCTGACGGTGTATTCCGGCAACCTCGCATGAGAGCCAGTTCTATTCCAGAATGAACGTGCTTTATTTTCGACCACACCGTTACTTAATATCAGGTGAGCTGTGGTCAAATACCAAAAAAATGTGTTTTATCTATCTACGTATATTTATAATTAAAACTTAATGTGTTTATTTCGCAATCTAGAAGTAATAAATCTAAAAAAAAAAAGATTCAGTTAAGAACTTTTCTCTTCTTTGAAGTCGGTTTCAACTTCTTCTATTTATATAGTCACTTGTCGGTGTAACTCGCTCAACCTCAAGATATTTTTAAACTTAACCTGTTTATTAAGATAATGGCAAACCTTTTTACAAAGTTTCTGTTTTCGAGTTTTATCTTACCTTAACCTTATTTAAAATGTCGCGAGAACAAAATTTCTCTTCGTAATTGCTTTTGTTAAAAGAAAAAACGTCTCGTTCTTTTTATTCATTGACTTACGAGGTTTTATAGAGTTTTTAGAACGTTCGACGTTACAAGGTTTACAAAAAATGACTCATTTTTCACAAGTTATGTAATTAGTTAAAAACTGTTTACACTACGCAAGCTGATACACACTAGTCAATTTGCGACGACAATGTGACATATAAAAAAAAACATAATTTTACAGTAATCGGCAATTACTTGGAAATGAGCATAACTCTTTAATTGTTGTCAAGATGGCTTTATTATTGTAAGAAGACGTCCTCCTGATGGTAAGATATAACGCCTGTCCATAACCATTGCAGCGATACACAGAACTTTAAGTAGCTAAACAAAGTCCAGAGCATTGCTGCTTTGGCGCTCATTACTTTGAGACTTTAGATGGTTAGTCTCAACAGCCCTGTAATTTCGCTAGGTGCAGTACCCTTCAAACTGGAACACAGTAATGTTTACACACTACTGCTTTGTAGCAGAATATTTGATACTGTGGTGGTACCTACCTAGACGACCTCTTGCTAAGGAGATCTACCACCAACTAAACATAATTATGATACATACAGAACATGGGTGTTCTGTTCAAACAAACAGCCCTGTTGGCTCATTGGTAGTATGTCTGCCTGAGCTGTAAGGCGTGGGTTCGATTCCCGCCAAGGACAAACATTTTATGGTATAAACAAATGTTTGTTCTGTGTCTGGGTGTTCTGTATGTATTATAAGTATGTATTTACAAAAAAATGGCATAAATGTATTCTATCAGTTATCTGACTTCCATCACACAAGATCTGTTTAGTTTGGGGTTAGATGGCGCTGTGTGTAATGTGCCCTATGATATATGGTGGGATTCGAACCTATTTTTTACAGCTCTTGAAGCAAACATTTTACCAAATGAGCTAAAAGGTAGTTGTGTGGAAACATTATGGCTTAATGGTATTGAGCAAACCACAGGACTATAAGAACTAACCATCGAATATCTTTGGGCTAAAATATAAGGCTAAAAACTAAAAGGGCTTTGTTTTGTTACTTTTAGGTGTGGTTACCATCTTCGTTCACAGCGTGGCTTAACATTAGGTGAGCTGTGGTCAAACACAGAGCCTGTCAATCATAAAAAAAGGTAATCTGTGCCTGATTTAAAACGAAATAGGTGAAGGAAGCAGACCGTAACCAAAACACATGCTCTGTAGGACAAGCCTTTTACGATTCAGGTAATATAGCTGGCGTAGGGTTGACAATATCACCCTTCCCAAATAGCCCCGCAAACACGGCCGGCCTTGACCCACACAAATGGCAAGCCTGATCCATGGGCACGGGTTATAAATTAACAGATTATATTTTTCCTACTAATGTGCAAAAGGGAAAATTATGTTTTTTTATTTTTCTTTGTTTTTGGAGTCGCATTTTGTGCCTGTGCCATTTATGAGAAATAAGTCTAAGTCGCAGTCAAAGTCATACAAAGTAAGTCAAAGTCAAATCCGATCAAGCTGTAGTAAATTAGTGGTAGCTTTACTATAAGTTTCTACGGAGTTTTGGAAGTAATACGTAAATAAATGTTTTACCATATAACATTTCTAGACTCATGCATTTGATTTGACATTTTATGAATAAGAAACTACCTTTGTTACACATAAACACTCGAAAAAACACAAGTCTTTGTAAGTAAATATGCGGATTGGATGATGCAGACACGACTTTTGCACGTTTCCAAGAACTTCCATAATAGACATATTTTTTTCTCTGGTTTTTTTTAAAGGCTTACAGGGGTGGTTTTTGCCAATACTCGCCATGCTTGGCAGACGGGTGTGCGAGCGCAGTTAGGTGTGATTGTTCAAGGAAGACGCTGCTGCCCATCTTCCGGATTACATCCCTTAGCCGACTCTTACGGCAACCACGGGTAGAGAGGGTGGGACACTATTCTTACGCCGGCACCACCACGGCCATATATGTTTTTTTCACATATAAATCAAATACAAATCATTAAAAATGTCAAAACACTGATTGCATTACAATGAAAAAAAAAAATGAAATATGTCAATGTTACAATTATTATAATCTAATATAATAATATATCTAATCTAATATCTTTAAACGAGCAATTCTTGTATAGGTATATGTATATATGTATATAATCTGAATCTCGGAAACGGCTCCAACGATGCCGCTCATGAAATTTAGTATGCAGGGGGTTTCGAGGGCGATAAATCGATCTAGCTAGGTTTCATTTTTAGAAAACGTCGTTTTATCCATGTTTTCAGCCGAGCAAAGCTCGGTCATCCAGGTGCTAAATATTAAAGTTTATAAACAAGTTAAGGTTATGTCTCTTCCCTGTTCTAATCTGTGACACTGAGTTGTCGTCATACGTTTTTGTAGCCACCAAATTGGCAGATGGCTTGCGTAAAAGAGTTAGGTACTTATGTCGATCGGTTTGATGTAGCAGACAAGAAAATGTCGACGGAAATTTTAGTGTAAAACGGATTTATAAACTTTTAAAACGACTTCAAAAAAAAGAGGTTTCTCACTTCGACCGTATATATTTTTTTAATGTGTTCGCGGATAACTTCGTCGTTTATGAACCGATTTTGATGATTCTTTTTTTGTTGTAAAGGAGACATCCTGTGGGTGGTACTATGATAAGGAAACCAGGATCTGATGATGGTATCCCAGTGAAATCAAGGAGAACCTTTTATTTTATTAGTTTTCCATTTAAAGTCGGTTTTTTGCTAAAAAATATTAATTGCCGACATGTGAAATTTCACATTATGAAAGACTTATTAAAATCTGAACTGAGCAATTAGTAATCCCAAGAGTCTGTATCTTGAGCACCCCTTGACCAGGTTAACTGTTATAGTTGAGCGAATCCATTATCTTGTATACTAATATAATTATTCCATTAGTTATTTCCTTGTAGCCAATGTGATTAGTAATTGATAATTGATAAGTACATAGAATTGACACATTATGTAACTAAATTATACATGTTGGTAGATCTCCTTACGCTGTAGGTCGTCTAGGTAGGTGGTAGGCAGATATTCTTCAAGCAGTAGTGTGTAAACATTATTGTGTTCCAGTGAAGGGTGCTGCAGCTAGCGAAATTACAGGGCTGTTGAGACTAACCTTCAAATGTCTCAAAGTAATGAGCGCCAAAGCAGCGATGCCCTGGACTTTGTTTTGCTACTCAAAGATCTGTGTATAGGTGCAATGGTCTCGGACATGCGTTCTCTTACCATCAGGAGAGCGTCTCGTTTGTCTCATTACTAGTACATAAAAATACAAACACTTAATTATTACATTTCCTTAAATATATTTAACTATATGTTATCTATTAATATATTATTTTCTGTGTGTATGCGCGTGTGTTTGTGTGTATGTGATTGTGTGAGTGTATGGATGTGTGTGCGTATACATGTATGAGTGTAACGTGTGTATGTCATTAAGCGTTTCTTCACTACACATAGTATAAAACAAAGTCGGTTTCTCTGTCCCTATATCCCTATGTATGCTTAAATCTTTAAAACTACGCAACGGATTTTGATGCGGTTTCTTTAATAGATAGAGTGATTGAAGAGGAAGGTGTATATGTATAATACATGCATATGCACCACATTAATATCTACATTGCACCCGTGCGAAGCAGGGGCGGGTCGCTAGTCATAATATAAAAAAAATTGCACTTTCATTATGCGAACCTAGATACTCAAACTATACTGATCGACTGGGTGAGTCATCAAGTCAAAAGTGAATAGATTTCTTCTAAGCGACCGTTCTCTATTGTAGATTGTCTTCGCTTAACATCAGGCCAAAAGCGGACAAATGCAACTCATAAAAGAATCATCAAATTCACATCGAAAAACACTTATAGTGTGAAAGACATTTCCATTTTAAAGCGCTCTGTACAGTCTCATTGACACGCTGATACTGCCCTGTTGGCTCATTTGGTTGTGTATCTGCTTCAAGTGATATAGGGCGTAGGTTCAATTCCCAATCAGGACAATCGTGTGACGAGCATAAATGTTTGTTCGGTGTTTAGATGTTATTTGTGTATTTATAAAAAAAAGTATATAAGTATTCTATCAGTCATCTGGTTCCCATAGTACTTAGTTTAGGGCTAGATGGCGCTGTGTGAAAAGTCCTAGAGCATTTATTATTATTTATTTATCTCAGTTATTATACACAATCAAAGATTGCAGTCACGGGAAAGTTTGGAAGTTGACTACGTACGAGGAACTTTAATATATTGCAAGATACAATATTTGAAACGTCAACGGTATGCGACGTGAGGATTTTACTTGGATCTCGCTGGTGACATTTTGATAATGTATATCAAACTCACAAAAGGTTTAGGGAAAAGGCGAATACATTTCCATGTATTTTATTAACCCTCGACACAAACACAGTTGTATAATAAGGTTAACGTTCCGTTTTCCGTGGTGGTAGGGTACTTTCTAGTACTCGACTGGCTAGCCTGGAATGGGATTGGCTCTCAAGTGAGGCTGCCGGAACGCATCGTTAGGTGCTTGGCTGCAGATTTTCAACTTGAGGGTGGTAGCTAGCAAGCCGAATACCAAAATACCCTACCATCACGCTATGGTTTCCTCACGATTTTTTCCTGGCAGCTCAAACTTATTGTTGAGGCTTCCAGCGGGTGAACCGACCGTGCTAACCACTGAGCTATCATCACTAAGCTATTTTATGCAGTATTCATTTCTATTTGATCAGCCAATTAAAAATCAACTGATAAAGGCTACGAGAAATCATTCGGCTTCGAGCAAACATGACCAGTCAACTGACGCTCAGTTACTAGGTCAATAGAAATTAATTGGTTGATTTACTGAGCATAATAAACAAATCAGTTGTGCCTTAATAATACAGGTTTATAAGATTAGGGTATAATAGACCGAAAGGAGGTCTTTGTTAATGCCCTGTTAGCTCATCAAAAACAGAGTATCGAGTTTCAAGCTTTTACTTTTTAGCTTTTGGACAAGCTGGTGCTGCCGCGTCTAAAGCCCAATACCTCAAACGGCACAAACATAGTTATTTACAATGTACTTTTTTGAGCTGTTTACAATTACAATTCTAAAATACTCTTTTTTACAAATACATACTTATTATACATAAAGAATACAACAAACATTTTGTTTGTAACAATTTTTGTCCTAGTTGGGAATCAAACCCGGCTCTTAAAGCAGTTATACTACCAATGAGCCAACAGCGCAGTCTATTTTAATTCAGTGGGAGCGGCTGCTCACGATCTATATAGGGACCTGGCCAAACGTTTAGAAAAGACTAGTTTTTTATGGTTGACAGGCTAGGTGTTTGACCACAGCTCACCCGATGTTAAGTGACGGTGTGGTCGAAGATGGTAAAGCACACCTAGCCTGGTATGGTACTGGCTTTCAAGTGCGGCTGCCGGAACACACCGTTAGATAGATAGATGCTTGGCGGCAGATTTTCAACTTGAGGGTGATAGCTAGCTAGCCGAGTACTAGAAAGTACCCTACCACCACGCTATGGTTTCCTCACGATGTTTTCCTTCACCGGCAGCTCAAGCTCATTGTTGGGGTTTGAACCCACACCCTTCGAATAGTGTAAGTAGTATTTATTTCAAGTTAGTTTTTTAATTCATTATTAATTTTTGTTGGTATTAAATGGATTACCAATTTTTTTTTATTATTTTTTATTTAATAGTAATAAGACGAACGATACGTTCTCCGGATGGTAAGAGATAACGCATGTCCATGACCATTACAGAAATGTACAGAACTTTAAGTAACAATACAAAGTTCGGGGCATCGTTGCTTTGGCGCTCATTACTTTGAGACTTTCGATGGTTAGCCTCAACAGCCCAGTAAATTCGCTAGCTGCAGTACCCTTCAAACCGGAACACAGTAATGTTTACACACTACTGCTTGGCGGCAGAATGAAAATTTACACAATAAGCCGTCACCCAAACGCTCTTAGAAAACCCTTTCCCGTAATTTTGCCTATCAAACCCACTTCACTAAGTTTCCAATCTCAGCTACCCACAAAAATGTGTCACACACGATATAAGCAATATCTTCCGCTGCTTTCCCTCACGGCCGCTTTTACCTCACAAAGGCTTTTCCGAAAGCTTATCTGAAAATATTTCAGTAACCATCCTCAGTAATGTTCCTTACTTCCTCAGGATTACGTGCAGTGGGAAGTGAGGTTTGCCGGTCGTGCTAAGGAATACGCAGTTCCTTTGAAACTGCTATGTGAGTACAAAATAAATGGTTGCAGTATTTTTCCGTAATAAACAAGCCGAAAAGTTTAAAAAATCTATAACCCGACTGCGATAGAAATAGCTATATAATATATATATTTTATAGCGATGATGGTTCAGTGGTTAGCGCGGTAGGTTCGCATGCCGAAGGGCGTGGGTTCAAACTCCAACAATGAGCTTGAGCTGCCGGTGAAGGAAAACATCGTGAGGAAACCATAGCGTGGTGGTAGGGTACTTTCTAGTACTCGGCTGGCTAGCTACCACCCTCAAGTTGAAAATCTGCCGCCAAGCATCTAACGGTGTGTTCCGGCAGCCTCGCTTGAGAGCCAGTTCCATTCCAGGCTAGGTGTGCTTTACCATCTTCGACCACACCATCACTTAACACCAGGTGAGCTGTGGTCAAACACCAAGCCTGTCAGCCATAAAAAAAAAGCTATAAATGAAAAAAACTTTGTAAACAAATTTATTTTTCCTAATTAAATTTAAACATATAACTTAAATATATATTTGTAAACCTTTTTTTATATGCCTTTATTTAAATACCCTCATTGATGGGTTTGGTTGTTTTTTTTTAATGAACGTAATACATCCACCAGCTTGATTATTTTTAAATCTACCTTCTTGGGACACTTAGATTATTGAGACACATCTAACCATACCATAATTGTAGTTATCCATTCGGCCGTTTGGAAAATACGAGGTAATAAAGAAATTTACTTTCATACATACATACATACATACATACAAGATACGCACGGAAACCATTCCTTTCTTTGGCAGTCGGGTAAAAAAAACTGCGTGACTGTTTTGCAAGATGTTGTTTGGAAAACTAAACCCCGATTAATATCTAATAAGACAGACCCTGGTATAAGACATAGGATACTTTTCATCATCATCACCTTCGTCTATCACCACGCGGGTAAAACCGTGGGACGCAGCTAGTTTATAATATTATTAATTATGATAGGATTAGTAGGATTCAAAGGAACTCGTGTGTACAATGACGCCTTTTTCTCATAGAGTTAGACACAAATTATGTCTTTATCATTATCTTTCGCCTCTTCTACTTTCATTAACGACTAAGTAAAAGGTACAAGTTTTGAATATAAACCTCATTAATATTTGAAAGTATACCCGAGCATAATTCAATTCGCCTCACTCGAGCCAAAGTTGTAGTCTTTGACGTCATGAAAGCTGATGCCCCGCTGTTAATTTTTGACTGCCAAAGGCTCCAAACTCGTTTACATTCTAAAGTAACTTAGCAATATTAACAGTATGGAGATAACTGCTTTCGGCGGCATCGAAATACCAAATTGGCAAGCCTAGCCCATTTCAAGTAGAAAGCATACATATTTCAAAAAAATGTTTTTTCTATTTTAGTATGTGCTTGAGTGGTTTTAAAACATCTTCTTAATTTTGTGTTTTTTCTCATTTCTCTTACGAAATATTGATACAAAAGGCTAAATGAAGACCTTGCACTAAGCTCTATGTGCTAGAATATTCTTGATACTGTACAGGAGCTCTCACGTGAGGAAGAGCTTCAGAGCGCGCCAGCGCAGCACGGCACTCTACTCGCTCCCAGCCCCGCGCCCGCGCACCAGCCGCCGTCTTCACGTGTGAAGCATGACAAGGCCACGCGGGCGTTGCACACTGCTTTGAATCCTTGAAGAAGGCCATTGAATGTGGCTAAAACAATAGTTGATGTATCCGAGATAACAGAACGTGAGTAATCAAAAATGTTTCAAAATCACGCGTTTCCATAGTAAAATGACATTTTTATTCTTCGTCTGGATATTCTGTGTCCAACTAAAAAAAAATAAAAAAACCCACCATTAAAAAAACAGTAATATAAGTATTCTATCAACTATCAAGTTCTTTTAGTACTATATTTTCTTAGTTTGGAACAAGATGGCACTGTGAAATGTCTCTTGAAAACTACGCGAGTATTACCTACTGAAGATATTTTTTTATGTCTCAATATACAAAAAGTCGAACTTTGCCAAGAGCGATAAACGCCATACTGCACATGTTTTATACTGAAGCAATGTTTTCCCGAATGTTCTCTTCAATTAAGCATGTGCGCTCATATTTATCTTGAAGGCTTAATTTAATTTCATGATGACTTTGTGTATATTAACATTGATTAGAAAACGTCGGAGAGAAGAGTGGTAACAGAATTGTGTATTTAAAATTCTATTAATTTTATATTTCTCACGCTACTTAGTATGATGTTTTGACGTGATGTAGAGATGTCTTATTTCTAGCAATTTGTTTTCACATTCTTGAAGGAACATTTTACTAGGTGTATGTAGGGTAACTAGAAATGAAAAATGGTAGTAGTGCGCGCTAAGGTTTCCTTAGCGATGATAGCTCAGTGGTAACCGCGGTCGCTTCACACGCCGAAGGGCATGGGTTCAAATCCCAACAATAAGATTGTGCAAAGAAAACCATCATGACGAAACCATAGCATGGTGGTAGGGTACTTTCTAGTACTCGACTGGCTAGCTATCACCCTCAATTAAAAAATCTATTGCCAAGCATCTAACGGTGTGTTCCGGCAGCCTCACTTAAGAGCCAGTTCCATTCTTGGCTACGTTTGTTCGACGACACCGTCACTAAACATCAAGTGCGCTGTGATCAAACACTTACTCTAACAAATATAAAAAACAAAACCTTCACTTGAGATGCCGAGCTCAAGTTTATTGTTGGGATTCAAACCCACCCTTTCGGCGTGTGAACCGACCACGCTAACCACTGAGCTACCATTGCTACGTACATCGCCTGTACGTTTCTTTCCAGATTGCAGATTTTTAGAAGTGACAGAGGGCCAAACATATGCCTATTTGCTGCTCTTTCTATATAAAAAGACTACAAATATTTTATCAACACATATTATATAATTACGTTTTTCCCCAGTAGATTCCAGATTTAGTTGGTTTCCACATTTTAAACTATATTTTTTGCGTTACGCTACAAACTTCATCTAAATCTAAATCTGGACTTCTTTCTACACATCTTTCCTCAATAAATAATGTATTAACAAAACAGAACACACCTCATAGTTTACGTTAGGGTATAAATCGTGTTTATTTTTGTGCTGTACTACTTACTACATTTCGGTCTGACTTGAATCTATTGTTAGGACATCGACCAGTCAGTTTTGCTTGTAAAACAAGTTATTTTTGGTATACAAATAGTGAATCAGTGCATTGAAGGCGGTGAGTTGAAATTCTAATACATATTCACTGGACATGATACAAAACAGATGTTTGTAAGGTTTGAATGTTTTTTTTTTTATTAACATTTTGTGCAATATGTTTGAATGAATGATTTCAATTACATTTTTCGGTTTAAAGGCGCATTGCGAAGTTTATTTATTTTTATTTATTACAAGCTGAATGCCTGGTCTGTCTTCCCTCGAATATACGTAGGTATATAAACTTTATTCAAAGTACCGCTGAAGCGTTGTAGCGTTGATAGCTCAGTACGGTTCGCATGGCGAAGGGCGTGGGTTCAAACCCCAACAACGAGCTTAAGCTGCCGATGAAGGAAAACATCGTGAGGAAACCATAGGTAGGTGGTAGCTAGCCAGCCGAGTACTAGAAAATACCCTGCTACCATTTTTCTTCACGATGTTTCTCCTTCACCGACAGTTCAAGCTCATTGTTTGGGTTTTAACCTACGCCCATCGGCGTGTGAACTGACAGCGCTAACCACTGAGCTATCATCGCTACAAGATAGATTATTAAACTTTTTTTTCGTTCAAGTATTTAAATTTACTCATGACGAATAAGTTTTAATGGAAATACCAATATTACTTTTAGTAAAACATGATTTGCCTATTCCCCGAGTAAAAAACTTCTTAGACTTACATCCATTTCTAACCATAAAACATGCAACAAGTAAGAGGAAAAACGTAATCCAAAACAATTCGAGCGATCAATCTCTGTAAATATGTATGAGGTTGGTTTTCAAACAAAACGATCTAAATTTAGGTTTTACCTGTAGGTGATAAAGTCGAGGGTTGCGTGGCAAGTAATGAGCAAAATGGGGCGGTTTTAAATAAAGTATCTTTGGCTCGGGAGTATTGATGAGATGGTTCTTCGACAAGACAAGAGAAAGATAAAAATTTAAACGAAGATTTGAAGAAAACACAAAAGTTGTCTTCAGTTTTTAAATCGTTTTGGTGGTAGATCTCCTTAGCAGGTGGCCGTTTGGGTAAGTACCACAGCGGAACCAGATATTCTACTAATCAATAGTGTACAAACATTACTGTGTTCCGGTTTGAAGGGTACTGCAGTTAGCGAAATTACAGGACTGTTGAGACTAACCATCGAATGTCTCAAAGTAACGATTGCAAACCAACGATACTAACGATACTCCAGTTCAAATATGTATACTATAGTTCTAATATGCTTCAGTTCAAACATAATATAGTCCCAATATACTCTAGTTCAAAGATACTCTAGTTCAAATAAACTCAAATTCAAACATAATATAGTCCAAATATGCTTCAGTTCAAACATACTCTAGTTCGAATATATTCCAGTTCAAATATACGTTAGTTCAAAGTAGTGAGCAACTGCAAAATTTGTTTTATGATTATAATATATAAAAGCCATACCTATTACTTCATAATTATTACCTCAGAAGAGAAGATTACTTCCAACCACATATTGAACATAGAAAAATATGTCAAACGCCAATAAAATACAAATAGCAAGATGCATCCAACCTCGTTTGTCATATTATTATTACGATAAGTAGTTTAGAATTTATGAGGGACCAGATGAACATACACAATACATACAGACATTTTTTTATTTTATTTTTTGACTGACAGTCTAGGTATTTGACCACAGCTCACCTGATGTTAAGTGACGGTGTGGTCGAAGATGGTAAAGCACACCTATTCTGGAATAGAACTGGCTCTAAAGTGAGGCTGCCGGAACACACCGTTAGATGCTTGGCGGCAGATTTTCAACTTGTGGGTGGTAGCTAGCCAGCCGAGTACTAGAAAGTACCCTACCACCACGCTATGGTTTCCTCACGATGTTTTCCTTCACCGGTAGCTCAAGTTCATTGTTGGGGTTTGATCCCACGCCCTTCGGTATGCGAACCTACCGCGCTAACCACTGAACCATCATCGCTACTAAACATACCACACATACCAGTTAAAAACATATACCTTCTTTTATCTCCGCCATAGTTGGGTAAATAACTTACACTATTCACCAACGTTGATATAAAAAAAGCAAAAGTAACACCCTCATAAATAAAAGGAGAATGCTTCGAACATTATCTTTCATTACTATATTCCGTATCATTCCTTGCTTGCCAGATGGTGCCCTACGTACCGACTATTATTTAAACTATGCCACGTTTCGGTTGCCAAGTTTTAGTAAGAAGATTATATAATTTCATAGTGGTTGGCTTTTCGAACTTGTGTTAGGTTGCTTGAATGGTTATTTACGATCTTGGCATGCCATTATTCTTTCTCTGGGAGTAATTTGCGGGGTCTATTGTTGAACTATTTAAGGATATATTATAGGATATATTATTATAGGATTTTGACAGCCCTGTTGGCTCATTGGGAGTATGTCTGCCTGAGCTGTAGGGCGTGGGTTCGATTCCCGCCAAGGACAAATGTTTGTTTGGTGTAAACAAATGTTTGTTCTGTGTCTGGGTGTTCTGTATGTATTATAAGTATGTATTTACAAAAAAAAAAGTATTTATGTATCCTATCAGTTATCTGTCTTCCATCACACAAGCTCTGCTTAAATTGGGGTCAGATGGCGCTGTGTTTAATGTGTCCTACAATATTTATTATTTATTTATTTATTATTATATTAAGAGGTGCTTACCGATTGAGAAAGGACGCAGATGGCATAGATAGCTTTTTGGGAGTTATATATTTAATATATATGTAGAATGGAACTCGCTACGGCTTCTTTGTTTTATGTGAACTATAATGCAGGTGTCAATACTCGCCACGCTTGGCAGGCGGGTTACCGAACGCAGTTAGGTGTGATTGTTCAAGGAAGACGCTGCTGCCCATCTGCCGGATTACATCCCTTAGCCGACTCTTACAGCAACCACGGGTAGAGAAAGTGGGATACTATTCTTACGCCGGCACCACCATGGCAATCTATGCACACGATCTATACATCTATGCGTTCTGTTTCAACTAAAAAATATTATTATTTTTATTATAAATAAAAATAATTTTCTATCTAGATAGCCAAACGACCTTTAACAAATCATGTAAAGTGCAGAATAGAGTGTGAAATTGTGTAGCAGCTTGCGAAATGTCCATTTCACTAGCGTCGGAAAGTGGGGGTTTTATTCTCAGTACAAACAAAAGTAGCTTTTCTGGCTTCCTTACTGAAAGCAGGAAAACCGGCCTCAACAGAATTACACCTTAAACAAGGCCAATTTTTACGTTTCCTTCCCGCTTTGAGAGGAATACTAAATAGGATTGTTGTAAAATAGAATAAAAACGGCTAAATGTGAGTGAAATTCAACATTAGCAGTTCAGTATAATGTGTCATACAAATCATCTTAACTTAATAAAACACTGAGTTTTTTGATATTTGATTGATTTAGGCGTTACTTTGCGGATGTTCATTTTGAGTTTTTTTTATGGATGACAGGCTAGTTGTTTGACCACAACTCACCTGATGTTAAGTGACAGTGTGGTCGAATATGGTATGCACCTAGCCTGGAATAGAACTGGCTCTCAAATGAGGCTGCCGGAACACACCGTTAGATGCTTGGCGGCAGATTTTCAAGTTGTATTTTTAGTGTATTTCCGCAAAATTCATTTTGGTTACAACATTGATATTTTAGATTTACATTAAGTATTTACACAATTTAAAAAAAAAATATACGAAATATTATTTAATACCTACGTTAATTCGACATAAACTTAAATTTGTATTTTATTAAACAAATAAAATACAAATTATCCGATATAATTAAACGTGAGTAATCCCGCAGAAGTAAAATAAAAATGAATTAATATTTTGCATGTAAAATGTAAATTTATGTAGCCCGTACTTAGAATCTAGAATACATACACACATCTCAACGAAGTTAATCCACATCATGTTTCAGGGCGAACCTCTAAAAATAAAAAGTTGGTTTGAGTAACGACTAAGCTTGAATTTTAATTTTATATTTTAATTCCATTTTAATTCTTTCATTATGATTTCATGGTCATGTTTTATAAATTAGTAAAATTCTCTTTATGTGGTATATTTGTGGGGTATATGCAGGGAGACGGTTGTTGATTTTAGGGTTCCGTACCCTCCGTACCCAAAGGGAAAAACGGGACCCTATTACTAAGACTCAGCTGTCCGTCCGTCTGCCTGTCTGTCCGCCTGTCACCAGGCTGTATCTCATGAACTGTGATAGTTAGACAGTTGAAATTTTCACAGATGATGTATTTCTGTTGCCGCTATAACAACAAATACTAAAACAGATAATAAAATAAATATTTAAGGGGGCTCCCATACAATAAACGTGATTTTTTTGCAGTTTTTATAGATCATGGTACGGAACCCTTCGTGCGCGAGTCCGACTCGCACTTGGCCGGTTTTTTCAGAAATAAGGATTTAATCGAGAGGCTTGTAATACAGGGCTACATAGAAGGCAGGAAGTGTCGTGGTCGGACTGACTCGCTGTATCGACCTTTTTAAATAGACTACGCAGTCCACCGCAGTAGTGTGCTCGCAATGCGGAAAGTCGCCACAAGTGGAGAGACATGCAGCAGCCCTGGGAACTAGCGGTGACGACAAGACGCAACCCTATCCATCTACAGCCACGACCACTCTGCCAAGAGTGTCCGACTACGAAGAAAAGGTGATTTTATTATCACATCATCATCATCAGCCATACATTGTCCACTGCTGGACATAGGCCTCCTATAGGCTGGGTTTTGCCAATACTCGCCACGCTTGGCAGGCGGGCTGGCGAGCGCAGTTAGGTGTGATTGTTCAAGGAAGACGCTGCTGCCCATCTTCCGGATTACATCCCTTAGCCGACTCTTACGGCAACCACGGGTAGAGAGGGTGGTGTACTATTCTTACGCCGGCACCACCACGGCAACGGATTTTATTATATACGTGTCTATTAAATAAGGTTGTGTTTGAGTTGATGTAAGTAAAAATGCGGTGTACGACGGACCAAGTTTAGCTAGTAGATACGGATACACTTTCGACTTGAAGACACCCAGATTATATCCATCGGGGAACACCCACTCAGGCAGCGCATTCCACTGTCTAGCAGTCCGAACAACACACATATACTTAACATCAGGTGAGATGGCGGTCAAACGTAAGCCGTATTTTTATATATAAAAATTTCGTGTCACGTTGTTTGTCCGCGATGAACTCTTCAACTACTGAACCGATTTAAACCAAATCTTGCACACTATGTGCAGTTTGATCCAACTTGAGAGATAGGATAGTTTATATCTCAATTTATAATCGCAATATTTTTTTATTGCAAATTATTTGTTTATTATACGACAAAGAGGTATAATTATCTGTGTGTTCCATAAAATTCTAATAGATGGCAGTGTAAGGTAATTTATTAACTGGATTGTGTAAGTATCCAATAGATGGCGCTACGATAAAAGTACAAACGTAGATATAACAAAACAATGCATGGTGGGATATTCATCTTTTATAGATCTACTAAAAAGTCCGCGGTGGCGCGCTTGGATAGATTACTATACTCATTCTTACTACACGTGCGAAGACGGGGCGGGTCGCTAGTTACTTATAAAAAAAAGCTAATTAAATCTAGCTAGCTACCTTTATCTAGCTGGATCATCGTTTTATTACTTTTACATAAAAAATATACTAACACCAGCCTACAGATCGTCACCAGTTGACGTTTTTCAAGTTTGGCATTTAGCATTTTATGCGGCCTTCTTGCTTTTGTCATAAAGACGTCAAAATTTTATGTTATGCTTAGCGTTTTATGATTGTACATAAAATATTTTATAGTTTACAGTGTAGTCCGGACTATCGTGACATCCACTCGTAAAATCGACTGTAGTTACCAATTACGATTTGATTTCTATTTTATTACTTAACGCTTCAGTCAACCGTAAGGTACTATTTCGCTTAACGTTCTTTAAAAAAAAAATGTTTTTTACTTTGTACATACATTTTGTAGCGATGGGTCAGTGGTTTGCGGGGTTTGTTTATACACAGGAGAACGTGGGTGCAAATTTCAACAATAAGCTTTAGGAAATCCTAACCATCCTAACCTCCTAACCAATATTATAAATGCGAAAGTTTGTAAGAATGTATGGATGTATGTTTGTTACTCTTTCACGCAAAAACTACTGAATAGATTTTGATGAAACTTTACAATAACATAGCTTACACATCAGAATAACACATAGGCTATAAATTATAAAGATATAGTATGAATTATCCAAAATATAACGATAAGTGTCAAGTAAGTAGGAAAAAAATCTGCCACCTGCGAGCTATTTTAACGTGCGCCGCAAAAACCGTTGGAATTACACGTTAATGTACAATGGAAATATGTATCTTAAATAGTCCTACAAAAAAGCCCGCGACAGCATATAAATCTATCTTTGATGAGTAAGCCATTATCGCCAAAATAGTGAACCATAAATAAAATAGAAATTGT
This sequence comes from Biston stratarius, assembly GCA_950106695.1. Lineage (NCBI taxonomy): Eukaryota > Metazoa > Arthropoda > Insecta > Lepidoptera > Geometridae > Biston > Biston stratarius. Next base: position 13,110,206 of record OX467110.1, on the reverse strand, counting down.
TAATTTATTTCTAACGCACATTTGGTAGTAACAAATTGATCCTTATCTCTACATAGTATAAAACAAAGTCATGTGCCGCGTCTGTCTCTCTGTCTGTCCGTCTGTTCGCGATAAACTAAAAAACTACTGAACGCATTATCACGCGAGTTACACCAAATGATAGTGTTTCACGAGCATTTTTTTTTGTTAAATTCCACGCGGACGAAATCGCGGGTAACAGCTAGTCATAGATAAGGACGCATACATTCACCGTCTACGATGCAGCCGCAAACTGGTAAACGGAGCGTTGGTCATCCGCCAGCTCGTCGGGTAGATGACGTAATCAAAATCGTGGGTCGAACCTGGACAAGATTGGCACAGGACCGGAACGAGTGGCGTACTAGAAGAGAGGCCTATAACAGTGAGTGATCGAGGTGATGATGATGAATGTACTGTCGATGTCACACGAGCTCTCACACCAACTCGTACTTAACCAAATTTATTTAATGTCACAAGTATTTTTTTTTTTTTCAACATCTTCGCCCTCTCTTAACTTCAGATGAGCTATGGTCAAACACCTAGCCTGTCAGCCATGAATCTCGAACCAAGTATCTTCGAGTAAACAGGGAACATACATAAATAAAGATTCCGATGAATTGAGAACCTCTTCTTTTTTGAAGCCAGTTAAACAGTGAGAGCCCAAACATCAATCCATCTTTAATGTCCGAACAAGAATCCAAAGAACCTCAAACTTAAATGACGGATTCTGAAGCGTATTATTCCTTACAATGTTTACGTTATATTTAATTCAAGGTGGGATAGGAGTCAAACCCTTATCATGTACCTACGTGCGCTCGGAAGTTTAGCCTTGAGACTGTTTTAGTTTTGCATGGCAAGTGCGTGTCAAACTCGAGGATTGAAAGCTGTATACTATTTGTATTGATAGACCGCCCTGTTTGCTCATTTGGTAGAATATCTAGCTTCAAGAGCTGCAGTTCGTGGGTTCGATTCCCACCAGGACAAACATTTATGTGGCAATGAATGTTTGTTCTCTGTCTGGGTGTTCTATATCCTACTAATATTATAAATGTGAAAGTTTGTAAAAAAAAACTATATGTAACATTATACAATATACTTATTACATTAAACATATTTTTTATACATACCTATGTATGTATATTTCATACATATTTGACTGCCCTGTTGGCTTATTGGTAGGTTGTCTGCTTCAAGAGCCGTAGGGCGTGGGTTCGATTCCCACTCAGGACAAGCATTTTAAGGTATAATTAAAAATGTTTTTTTTTAGGGATTTGTCCGCATTTGACCACCAACTCGCCTGATGGTAAGCGATGATGTGGTCGAAGATAAAGCACGCAGACTTAAAATAAAACCTATTCACTCTGGCCTTGAAAAGATCTAGATTATATATCTCAGGAAACAAGGAAGCCGGCAGCTTGTTCCATTCCTTGACCGTACGGATGAGAAACGTAGAGTCAAAACGTTTGGTACGTACCCAAGGAAATTCCACTATGTATGGGTGGTAGTGGGCCGTCTTGCTACTTGTCTTAATAAAAAGTCTTGTGTAGTAAAAAGGGGATGGAAGTACAAGGTCGTACAGCTCAGTAGCACAGTTTGTTCTGTGTCTGGGTGTTCTCTATATATTATAAGTATGTATTTACAACAAAAAAAAAGTATTTAAGTATTCTATCAGCTATCTGACTTCCATAGTACAAGCTTTGCTTAGTTTGGGGTCAGATGGCGTTGTGTGTAATGTCCTACGATATTAAAAAATAAATTATAAGATTTATCTATTTTATAATATGTCAATTTCGTCAAGTATGAATAACACTGTATTACTAAATTAATATCATGAGGGGTTTGCATCGCAGTGGACGGGACAATGAAGTGCGTCAAGCACTTCATTGTCCCGTCCACTGCGATCATAAAACGAGTCAACAAATCCCTAGTCATATGTACAAATCTATCTATATCTTTAAACGAGCAATTCTTGTATATATATATATATATATTCTGAATCTCGGAAACGTCTCCAACGATTTTCATGAAATTTTGTATCCAGGAGGGTTTCGGGGGCGAAAAATCGATCTAGCTAGGTTTCATTTTCAGAAGACGTCGTTTTATCCATGTTTTCAGCCGAGCAATGCTCGGTCAACCAGGTACTATATTTAAAACAAGCTTTTATATGTCTATCAGGTAATTGAAATTTAAAACAGGTAAGTATCCAAAATAAAATGAATTTTTAGAAGCCTTCAAGTCCTTATTATGCGCGTATTGACGACAAGGTGAGGTTAGAGTGCACATACAAACAGACAAAAATATATGTTATATAAATGTGTAATATATAATACACTAGCTGCGCCCCACGGTTTTACCCACCTGGTGTTGGATGATGATGAAAAGTATCATATGTTTTATTACAGGGCCTTAAGTATCTACATGCAAAATTTCATCTAGATCCGTTCAGCCGTTCTGGTGTGATTGAGTAACAAACCTCCATCCATCCAAACTTTCACATTTATAATATTTTAGTTGGATATACTCCCAGACACAGAACAAACATTTATATTTGTCACATAAATATTTGTCATGGATGTAAATCGAATACACGCCCTACAACTCCGGAAGCAGATATTCTACCAAATAAACTAACAGGGCAGTTAAAATACATGCCCATTTTTCTATCGCATAGCCAAATATCTCAAAAAAGCGATATCGTTTCATGATCGACGTTCCAAAAACTCGAACAAAACGATTTGATTCCATGATCATTGTGCGAACCACTAGACAATGGAATGCTCTGCCTGAGTGGGTGTTCTCCGTTGGATATAATCTGGGTGTTTTAAGTCGAGATTGAATCGGTAGCTTCTAGGCACGCGTGCTCCATCTTAGACCGCATCATCACTTAACATCAGGTGAGGTGACCGTCAAAAGTAAGCCTATTTCTTATTTAATCAAAATAGTCATTCATCTTAGAAATGAATGTTCAGTCTGTGTAAATTATAACGAACTATTCGTATTTGCGCTGAAATTAAAAAAATACCTTTGTAAACTTCGTTCAACGTTTCATGAAACAATTATAAGCGGAATTAATATTCTCAGTAGCAACTGAACTGAAAATGAATCTCTTTGATCCGCTTATAAGTATTAACAATAACAATTCCACATTCTATTCTCAGATTTACCGAATATCGAGTGTTATTAGAAATCTGTTTACGTCTAACATCCGAGTTGGATAACGTTCTCTTTGCTATAACAGCTATGCTCGTTTCATGTCGTAATTAAAAATTAGATTTTCTTCTAACATAGCGTTCAGGAAAGTGTCTAAACAATCTCGAATTTGATCGAAATGTTACAAATGTTTTTACGCAGATTTGCTAATATATTAAATGTCTGCAAAGTTTCATACAAAATTATAAAAAGGTGGACGAGGTCTCTGATTAAGTGTAAGCTCAAAGTAGCACAACGAACTATAGAGAGGGCTATGCTCGGAGTTTCCCTACGTGATCGAATCAGAAATGAGGAGATCCGTAAACGAACCAAACTAACCGACATATTCCAACAAATTAGCAAGTTGATGTGGCAGTGGGCGGGGCACATAGCACACAGAACAAATGGCCGATGGGGCTGCAAAGTTCTGGAGTGGAGACCACGGACCGGCAAGCGCAGCGTAGGACGTCCAAGGTGGACGGACGACCTAATAAAGACCGTAGGAACGCGCTGAATGCCTTCAAGCGACCTTGTTTTAAATTACTAATAAGTAATTATATTATTTAATTATATTGACATATTTTTATGTTTGACATGTCACTACATATGTTGACATTTTGTTAAAGTTATTTTTAAATATGAATGGAAAAATGACTTGCAACTTTGATGTTAATTAATTTTTTGTATACATAAAATGATACTATGGAAACTGACGCGGTCTTGACTTATTTTTGTTTTATTTATTCGGGATTACTCACGTTTAATTGTAATGTTACTCACGTTACAATTCAACGTGAGTGATCCCGCATAAATAAAACATATAATGATTATATTCGCGATATTATAAATATTTTTTTTTAAGTGTTGTGGCATCTCCGTCGTTTGTTTTGTTTGATTCGTATGTTGCTTAGAAGAGGTTGCTATTAGCGATAATAAGCGATTAGGTTCTTGTTTGTATTATAATTTTGAGTTCTGGTGTAGACTGGTGTACTCTATAAAGAGTTTCTATCTATTTATTACCGCCTGGTGGCAAATTTTGTATCGAAATAACAGGGCTGTCGAAACTAACCATCGAAAATCTCAAAGAAAAGAGCGCAAAAGCAGCGATGTTAGACTAGACCTAGACTTTGTTTTGTTACTCAAAGTGTATTGCTGTCATGGTCTTGCGTTTCTTCTTACCATCAGGAGATCGGCTCGTTCGTCTAAGTACTTCTATATTTTAAAAAAAAGTAGTCTAAAGTGTCTGTCTGTCCGTTCGTCTATATGTCCAATCTATGTATTAATCTGTATCATCCGAAAATATTTACGAGTAAAATTTCTTTGATGGTCTAATTGACTAATAAGGTAAATTTCTAGAAAATTGACTGTTTTTCTTCTCACATTTTCTTGAAAAATGTTTGCAGCCTACTTACACATTCACATACACATACACATTCACTGTAGGCTGTATTTTTCTTTTGCCTCAAAATTGTCTTCAGAATAATTTCACTCGTGTTTTTCTTGAATTAGCTCTATTTTTCAGACATCTAAAGCAAATGTAAAAGCTTTATCTTTCTTATTTTTTTAGGGAACCAGACACCGATATTTGTACAGTGGAATAATAATATCCATGACAAAGGTTTGCTTTGTTTATTTTGTTCTATTTTCAATGATCTCTCGGTGTGTGTGTGATTACTTTTTGTGTGTTTTAGTTTTTTTCATTAACAAATAGGCTTGAGTTAGGCCACTTTGTCACCTGGTGTTAAGCACAGTGGTTACGCTTGCCTAGATGCTCTTGTGATTCGAAAGCACCCAGATTATATTTATCGGTAATCAAAAACAACAAATTATATTGACATATTTTAAGTTGGCAACGATTTGCTTGTTTTTTTTTTAAATGTCTTACAGGCTAGTTGTTTGACCACAACTCACCTGATGTTAAGTGACGGTGTGTTCGAAGAAGGTAAAGCACACCTAGCCTGGAATAGAACTGGCTCTCAAGTGAGGCTGCCGGAACACACCGTTAGATGCTTGGCGGCAGATTTATTTTCAACTTGAGGGTTGTAGCTAGCCAGCCGAGTACTAGAAAGTACCCTACCACCACGCTATGGTTTCCTCACGATATTTTCCTTCACTGGCAGCTCAAGCTCATTGTTGGGGTTTGAACCCACGCCCTTCGGCATGCGAACCGATCGCGCTAACCACTGAGCTATCATCGCTACAAAAAAAAAACGAAAAAATTTTATGTTTCGAAAAAGCTTCATTGCTTAGAACATCGGCGGAAAGTTGCTTGTCTGTCGGTTTTCTACCGGATACATTTTGGAGATAGCGTTTCATATCTACATGTCCTAATTTCACCCTGTGCATTTTACTATCGGAAAGCCAGGAGCTCTAAGAAGCGACACTTAAAAAGATCCTTTAAACGTATACTTGTATATATCTCTGCCGCTAACGCGAGTACAGACAATATCTTTCGTTCAAAATTCTATCTGCAACACCATATGAGCACAATTTCACAAATGGCCCTGGAAATCCCGCAACAGTCTCAGATTTACTCATGTTTGGAAGGAAAATAAAAACACAAAAGGCCTCGGAATCCCGTCGTAGGAAAACTAATATTTCCTTCAATTTATCTAAATAACACAATATCGGGCCGGCCTCCAAGGATATTTGTACGTATACAAACTTTTCGCAAGTATATTTTCTAAGCATAGATAGGTGAATACTTTTTTATTTTTCTTTGTTTTTGGCGTCGTAATTTGTGCATTTGCCAGTGTTTAAGTTTTTTTTTATGTAACAGTAATGAGTCGAACGAGACGCTCTCCTGATGTTAAGAGATAACGTCTGTCCATGACCATTGCAGCGATACACAGAACTTTGAGTAGTAAAACAAAGTCCTGAGCATCGCTGCCTTGGCGGTCATTACTTTGAGACTAGATGGTTAGTTTCGACAGCCCTGTAATTTCGCTAGCCGCAGTACCCTTCAAATCGGAACACAGTAATGTTTACACACTACTGCTTGGCGGCAGAATATCTGGTACTGCGGTGGTACCTACCTAGACGACCTCTTGCTTAGGAAATCTACCACCAAGTAACAGATATGTAGCTGCAAGACCAAACTGTATCCTCCGCTTTGTTGTCATCAATTTTCTGACTCCCACTATGAAAGCAAGCTTATAAACGTATCCACTTCATAGAATAAATGCAACAATTAACCACATTTTATAAGATGTTTTTTTTTTGCATAGTTTTAAAATCATAGACACTTTATCAAACTGTTTTTCTAAAATCAAACTTGTCATAAAATTAAAAAAAGAACACCAGTTCTAATGCGAATTTCAACAACAAAGTGAATTCAAATCTACCCACGTAAAAGAAGAATAAGTAAAAAAATCAATTTATAGGAAAATGGAAGAATAACAAAAATTGAATTGGAAGAACGAATTTTATCGAGGGAAAAATGTAATGAGTGGCAGGTGAAAGCTCGCATACGTGACATATGCACGAACTCATCAAAAGCGTGCCATGGCTTTCAATAAAATTGTTACTCACAATAATGTTTTAATCGGATGTGAAATGGACTGGATATTTGGTTCTTAGCGTAGTATAATTATGTATGTCAGAAATGGAGTGAAGGAGTCAAAGTTGATACACTGAAGTTATCAATGTACAGTTTTTTTAATGTAAACAATACTGTGCAAATTGTAGCAGTAGTCTGTAAAACATTACTGTGTTCCGGTTTGAAGGGTACTGCTGCTAGCGAAACTACAGGGCTGTTGAGACTAATCATCGAAAGTCTCAAAGTAATGAGCGTCAAAGCAGCGATGCCCTGTTTTTTTTTTACACAAAGCTTTGTGTATCATATATAAGCAATGGTCATTATATAAAATTGAAGCCACTTTTTTATCTTCTAAGTACTACGTCCGCGTTGACTTTAGAATTAGTTTCAGAGAGAAATTATACGTAAGTAACAAATAAGCACCGATTTATTGCCACCGAAACCCCCTGCATACTAAATTTCGTGAAAATCTTTTTTTATTGAGTTTTTATAATATTGACATATTTTATATTTGACATATTATTATATGTTATTATGATTTGATATTTTTAAATATGAATCAAAATATAAACTGTAACTTGTAACATTGGTGTTATCAATAAAAAAAAAATGCACATTTTTATATCGTGTTCGTTATTTATATTTTAAGTTTAGATAAGTTAGTTACGTTGCAGTTACCTAGATTATTATTCCAGCCTAGACAATAGACGCTTACAATTAGGGACAAAATTATCTCTGAAAAAGCAACATTCTTTGTCCGGAAAATACTTCGAAGAGTTTTTCAACTATACAAGCGACAAGGCTTTGTTACAAAGGCTTCCTTGAGGCCTTTTTAGAGGCCAATTGACCGTCCCAAATTATGGAAGCTCGAATAAACTTGGTCAGGATTATGTACTTAAATTGAATAGGCTTTTTGTATAGTATATTATATTTTTAGGTATTTATATATTTACAAAGGGTAACTTGGGTCTGTTTTAAAAACTAGTAAGCGAAAGGAGTTATTATACTCATTGTGAACGCAACTCGGAAATCGTAAAATAAACACTACTGCTCAAAGAGTGTAGAAAGAGGGCGTGTAACGTTTTCAGAATTCATGTATATATGTTTTTATGTAAGTTTCTTCATTCGAGCACAACTTTTAAATTCCTGAACAGATTAAGATGTATGGGTATCATTAGAATCCTTACATTATCGCAAATGATACAAACTATATTTAAAAAAATAACTGGTTTTTTTAATTCTTGGTTAAGCCTGTTGTAGTGTATAGATTATCCTAATAAAGATAGCATGAACGCGCTGGATGCGAGCAACCGGCCTTTACAGAAGTCGACGGGGGAGGCCTATGTCCAGCAGTGGACGTCCCACAGTTGAAATGATGATGATGATGAGTGTATCAATGCTTCATACATTTTGTCAACGGTTAGATGTCAACGATTTATAGGAACAACTTTTTTTTTTACAATTCTTGTTCTTCCACTAGTAATAAGTGTACAAATTTGAAAGGAGGTAGTAATCATTGTATAATGACTTATCCAGTTTAAATCACTATGAGTTTACAAAACCCTTTTTTATATAAAAATTATATTATATTTATTTATTGCAGAACATGCCCATAGAATGACATTAAAATAAATAAAATTAATACAAATATAAACGTCAAAATTTTAATCCCTAACCCCTCTATATATATTGTAACGACTACAAGCTAAATCCTTCTTCACTTCCTGTCCAAACTGTTCCCTTCCACATTCAAATTTGGCGCCACGCGCCCTCTCACCCGATCTACGTGCGGCGCTGCATCGAATGAAAAAAGTAATATGGCGATACTTGAGTTCGGTAACCGCACGCGCTCCGTAGAAAAGTGAAATAGTAGCGGTATTCCTTGCGGAAAGGCAAATAAAGTGTGCTACACCGGTGTACATAACTAAGTGGATTCATTTGCTTCAAGGGTGAGTCCTTTCTGACTTCCATTCTTCTTCCAAGCAGTAGTCCACTACATTGGGCCAGTGACCATTTTGATAAAATTCGCCTTGCTCCGCAAGTACCCAACATGTAACCTTCATATTTTTTGGTGATGGTAGCTCTGTGGTTAGCGCAGTCGGTTCACACACCGGAAAGCGTGGGTTTGAACTACCGGTAAACATTGTGAGGAAACCATAGTATGATGGTAGGGTACTTTCTAGTACTCGGCTGGCTAGCTACCACCTGCAAGATGAAAATCTGTCGTCATGCACCTAACGGTGTGTTTCAGCCTCACTTGAGAGCCAGTTCCATTCCAGGCTAGGTGTGTTTGCCACACTTTGCCTGTCAACCATAAAAAAAACCGTAAAGTATTCGTCACTTCTAAATGTAATTAATAAAAAGAAAATACTTTTAATTAAAATACATTTACGATATCCAATGAATGAATATTGATCCATTAATATCTGGTGCGGCCTGCCCACTGCCACTTCAACTTGCCAATTCGTTGGGCTATGTCGGCTACTTTAGTTCGTCTACGGATCTCCTCATTTCTGATTCGGTCTCGTAGGGAACCTCCGAGCATAGCCCTCTCCATAGCTCATTGTGCTACTTTGAGCTTGCTAAGAAGGCACATAGTCAAAGACCACGTTTCAGAGCCATAACTCATTACTGGTCGAAGAATTTGGACTTGAGGCACTGAGGTAATTCAGACGAGAAAAAAGAGTTCTGCTCGAAGTATAGCACTTAAAGTTTTCGTTCCCTCGTTATATCTTGCAGTGGTCACTGACTTTACAGCTAAATATTAAAACTTTTTTAATATAATATTTGAACTTCTGATTTACGAGAGATAAAAATGTCAGAGTAGTCTAAGTTGTAAAACTTTCCATTGCTGTCAGATAATCCTGAATCTCAGTACTGCTACGGAGTTAACTTTCAAGTTTAAAAAACTTGTTAAAATATAGAGATTTTTAACTATTAAGGCACTTTAACTGTATAATAAGACCCATTACTGCCCTGATGCCCTTTTAGCTAAATTGGTAGAATATCTGCTTCAAGAGCTGTAGGCGTGGGTTCGATTCCCACCAGGACAAATATTTATGTGACGAGTGGCTGCACCCCGTAGAGTTACCCGCTACATTTTTTCGAAATAGAAAGTAGGCTAGGTGTTTGACTACAGTTTACCTGATGTTAAGTGACGGCGTGGTCAAAGATGGTAAATCACACCTAGCCTGGAATGGAACTGGCTTTCAAGTGAGGCTGGAACACACCGTTAAATGCTTGGCAGCAGATTTTCAACTTGAAGGTGGTAGCTAGCCAGCCGAGTACTAGAAAGTACCCTACTACCACACTATTGTTTCCTCACAATGTTTTTAATTCACCGGCAGCTCAAGCTCAAAAAACAACTACGTTAAAAACTTACAACAAACAACAGCTTAAACATCACAACGATAAAAACTAAGCCAATTTTTTATCACGTAAAAATAATAAGACTTACCTATACATTCTATACAATTCACATGTTTAAATACTACTTTGGGGTAACGCATACAAAGTTGAGCGCAGGTCAGCTAGTTTACAAATATGATGTTGCTTTAGTTACAATCCACGAATAATAGACTATTACTATTCATAGGTTACAAAAAAAATTATGGCGTGGCGTACAGAGCTAATTTTAGTTTTATAATCCAGTTCTAGGTACTATTTCTTATACAAGGAATGTATAAACGCAAATATTCTGATTTACTAACGTGGTTTTCGACATATTTTTGGTTTACTTATGCGCGATTACTCACGTTTAATGATGTCGGATACTTCGACTATAGCTTCGGTCACATCCGGTGGCCTTCTTCATGGAGACAAAACTGAGTACACCGCGTCCAGTGACTTTCGCGTGTGCGCAGCAAGGCGCTCTAGTCTGCTTTGTATCCATGAAGAAGGCCACCGAATGTGGCCGAAGCTATTATTGGAATATCAGATATATGTTAAGCGTGAGTAATTCCGCATAAGTAAAACAAAAATATTCTGTTGGTCGCATCTTTCTTTTTAAGATCTTTGATCATAATTTTATGAACATACGAGTAAATATAGCACATATTAATTTATAAACATCTTATCTGTGTGGCTGATGTCTCCATAAAGAATGTCACCGAAAATGGCCAAAACTATAGTCGGAGTATCCGATATAATTAACGTGAGTAATCCCGCATAAATAAAACAATAATATTCTGTTGGTCGTATCTTTCCTTTTAAGATCTTTGATCATGATTTTATGAACATAAGTATAGCACATCTCATCTGTGTGGACGATGTGAGTAGCTATTTTATTGTGTGTTGACAGTAAAATATTTTATATTTATTGCTGCAATGGCGCGATGTAGTAAATATTTTTATTACCTTGCCTATAAATGGCATCTATTTGGTATATCTACTCGTTGTTTGTGGTAAGTAGTATTAAATGAAATGCTCTCCTGACGGTCAGAGATAACGCCTGTCCATGACATTTGCAGAGAAACTGCGAATTTTGAGTAACTCGATAAAATTTAGGGCGTCGCTGCTTTGGCGCTCATTACTTTGACATATTCGATAAGTCACATGAAACCTGTAATTTTGTTGAGTTGTTTGAGTTAAGATTGTTTTATTTTATCTATTACAATATTTGGACACCTATATATATATATTTTTAATATTTTTTGTCATTTTTTCAATTTGTGTGACATATTAGGATCATAGAATATACAATTTTTTGTCTTATTTGGCACATTTTTGGACGCCACGAACCGCGTATCAGCGGTTGGTGCGCATTGTACTTAGCTTTGCCTCCTTGAAGAAGACCACCGAATGTAGCCAAAACTATAGTCGGAGTATGTCCGACATAATAATTAAACGTGAGTAAAATAAGAACAACAATTTTTTTTTGACAAGCTGTGCTTTTACTGTAATAACTTTATAGAATTTTGACTTTATTGTACGTATCTAGTAATTTTGTGTACTGTTACTTGGTTGGTATGTACGACTGTACGTATATTGTATAATTGTATATTTCTAAATTTTTATGTTGTATAATTATAATCTTGTCTCTAGTTATTAAGTTACTGAGGGTTTTTTTTGGTTGACAGGCCACGTGTATGACCACATCTCAACTGATGTTAAGTGATGGTGTGGTCGAAGATGGTAAACACACCAAGCCTGGATGGTTTTTTTAAATTCTCAATTTATACTTGTTAAATAAAGCACCTTCGCTACAAGTTTAATTATCGTCCATTCAAATCAATTTATGAGCGAAACGTAATTTTATTTCACTAATAATGGGGAAAAAGAGAAGCTTTTAATAGCTTCCCTAATTAATAACCTTATTAACGACTTTGTTAGAGTAATTGATGGTAAAATGCCGTTTCTAATTGTTGGGGAAATATGATATTTAGTGATAATTTCTCTTTAGAATAGTATTTTATGGTATTTGGTTACAATTCTTACTATTAATTATTAATATTTTTACTTGCCGGTAGATCTCCTTAGCAGGAGGTTGTCTAAGACGGTAAAGTCGGTTGTCTAAAGCAGGTTATGCATTAGTCTTGATGCGTGTCGGCATCACGGTAACGTGCAGCACAGCCCCAGCCTAACAATAGCGTGACCAATGCCTCTAACTAATAACATACTGGTTTAGCAAACTACTTACATAAATTACCGGAAAATATACAAAGTAGGATTAAAATAAACCAGTTGGTAAGCATTTGCTCATTAGTAATGTTTTATTATATAGAAAACTATTTACTAGCATTGTGCCTTAATTTTTCTTCTACAATGTTAATAGTTTTACATCGGTTCTTTTGTTAACAAATAGGATTGCGTTTGATCGCCAACTGGCCTGATGTTAAGTGAAGATGCGGTCTACCATAGAACACGCTTGCTTAGAAGAATTTTACAGCGATGATAGCTCAGTGGTTAGCGGGACAGGTTCGCACGCCGAAGAGCGTGGGTTCAAACCCCAATGAGCTTGAGCTGCCGGTGAAGGAAAACATCGAGAGGAAACCATAACGGGATGGTAGAGTACTTTCTTGTACTCGGCTGGCTAGCTACCACCCTCAAGTTGAAAATCTGCCGCCAAGCATCTCACGGGTGTGTTTCGGTAGCCTTACTTGAGAGTTCTATTTAAGGCTAAATGTGTTTACCATCTTCGTCACACCGTCACTTAACATCAAGCGAGCTGTGTTCGAACACCTAGCCTATCACATATAAAATATAATTAAATCTTACAGTTAATCTAATTAAATCCAGAATACAATTCTCGCTCTTATGAAAATTGTCTATGAAAATGATTTTAATTCAAACGTATCTACGAGTATAACATTTACAAATATGTTTAATAAGAAATAATCGCCTGATATCTCAAACTAAGTTTGTCAACATTAACTAACCCACTAATCAAGCCCAAAAAGTAGATGGTAATGTCATTGTGTGAGTCGAATATGTTACGAACATACTTAGCAACTTACATTAAAAATGTGCTTTATACATTTTGAAGATGAGTCTGGGCCCATAACCTGTTATTTTAATGATAAAGTAAAAATTGATATTTGTACAAAATAAAAGGAGAGTAATTTTTTTTTACATAAATGTGAAAGAAAGTTGTGCTAAACTATAGAATAGAATAAATTGAGTTTGATGTTGGCAGTCAGACCTAAGTTTTTTATTACATTTACAATATGATAGAAATATCGGCAACCCACTACCCAATATAAAATCTGGCTTATAGTATTTGATTCCACCGAGCTTCACGCTCACCGGATTATATTTGATGAAAATCGGAGATCCGATTTTACAGCCAGTTTCGTCCGAGGTACTGAATGGAGCTTACGAATGGCTGAGCTTAAAATGTATACTTACCTTAGTTAGCTAATATACTGCGATTGGAAGTGAGATTTACTTTATAATATGTGTGGATGAACTGGCATTTACTAAATACAAGAAAATAGAGCAATAAGTAAACTTATTGTACAACGAAAATAATATGAAATTTTAAATATTCAGCTGTAAACGACCTTGAGTATTTGATTAATACTCGTATAAGAAAAGACGATCCACAAAAAAAAAAATACCTTGCTGAGTTTCTTGCCGGATTCTTCTCAGTTGAAGTGTAATTACGAGCCGGTGATAGATTCATAACATGTAATAAAAACTGAATAAATGACTTTTTGATTTTGATTTTGATTTATTACTAGCTTGATTAGTGGCTTAATTAATGTTGACAAACTTAGTTTGAGATATCACGCGATTATTTCTTATTTAATATATTTGTAGATGTTGTACATACGTTTGGGTTAAAATAATTTTCATAGATAATTTCCACTAGCTTGAGAAATGTATTGTAAGTTTTTTCAGCCTCTATTGTCCCACTGCTGGGCAAAGACCTCCCTCTCCTCCTCCCAGACTGTCCAGTCTTTGGCTTTGGTGGTCTAGTGGCTGTCGTGATGATTTAGTTCGTCACACCACCTTCGTCTGGGCTAACGCTGAGGTCGCTTAAATTTTGGCGTCCAAACTGTAATTTTAATAATATTAAACGTAAGATTGAATTATTTTTTATAGGTGACAGGCTAGGTGTTCGACCACAGCTCACCTGATTTCAAGAGTGGTAAGTGGTCGAATATGGTAAGAAGGTACGTGCCTAAAATGGAACTGGCCTTCAAATGATACTGCTGGAACACATCGTTAATGATGTTAGTTTGGATTTCTCTGCTGTTTCATGTGTACATCACGGTATGCCCACAAAATTAGTAATATATTATCTATCCCTTTATTGCATATACTTTGAGTTCATAAAGTAATAAAAAGTTAAATTGAATTGTGTCTGTAGAGCTGATATTAAAAAAATACATCATCTACTCTCATTGTGGATATCTGGCTTTATCCGACTAACTTAACACGTCAGAGCTTTTACATGTTCTTACATTCAGCCAAGCTTAATATTTATGGTAATGACCGCCTGAGTGTAAGCTAGAACTAAGACCTCAGCATAAAATAGAGTTAATATCTAGTATTAACGTAGATACCCGAGCTTTGCGGGCATCAGTGTTTGAACTGTTTAAATCATGCCACGACTAAAGGAATTTAATGATTTAGCTTTTCAGACAATTTTGCTATGAACATTTTATGATAACGCACAAGATTTAGTTTATTTATCCATCGGACGAGCGTTTATTGAATACTACTTAAATTTTACCGTATGATCTGAAACTTTCATTATTTTTTTTTAATTACTATTCTAGGACCCAAACAAGACCCTCCTGATGGTAAGCGATAACGCATGTTCATTACCATTGCACTTTAACTATGAATATATTCTTAATTTTTATATTGACATTTTTTTTTGTCCTTGCTTCGGGGTATCTCATAAAAATCTACAAGGAAATTTTATTGACATTGTAATTTTATTGATATTTTAATTTTCATAATTCATTTTTTTTTTATGTGACAACGTATATATCTAAATATATATAACTCAAAGGTGACTGACTGACTGACATAGTGATCTATCAACGCACAGCCCAAACCACTGGACGGATCGGGCAGAAATTTGGCATGCAGGTAGATGCTATGACGTAGGCATCCGCTAAGAAAGGATTTTGATTAATTCTACCCCCAAGGGCATAAAATAGGGGATGAAAGTTTGTATGAAACTTTGTCAATTTTAAACCGATCGGGCTGAGACTTTGCATGCATAAAGCTACTATGACGTAGGCATCTAGCGCGGGTGAAACCGCGGGGCACAGCTAGTTCTTTATATTTCAATTATTATGAATTTTCTTACTTGACAAATTTGTTACAGGCATAACATGAAGCTCATTAATTTAGTTACGAACATCATACATATATTTTACTCATGTTATTGCAAATAAATATATCTTTATTGCAGCGATACACAGAACTATGAGTAACAATACAAAGTCCAGGGCATCGCTGTATTGGAGCTCATTTAACTTTATGGTTAGTCTAATAGCCCTGTAATTTACACAGTAACACGGTAATTTTAATTATTTAAATTAATACTACTGCTTCGCGGCAGAATACCCACCACCATCAATGCTCTTTATTATTTCTACCGGATATTTGTTAACAAGACCGCCAACTCACCAATCACCACCACACTAACCACTAAATCACCAACTATCATGATGAAAAGCGAGTGATAATTTTAAAATATATTATTAACTAGCGAAGACATGTTATGGTTGACATGCTAGGTGTTTGATCACAGCTTATCTGTGATAAACTAACGGTGTGGTCAAAGATGGTAAACACGTCAACCCTGGAATACCTTTGGGTACTTGACTACAGAATTTCAGCTTGAGGGAACTAATTACTAGAAAACACCTTTCCATGCTTTCCTTCACCGGTAGGTCGAGCTGTTAGCTGTTAGCTAATTTGGCAAAGTGCTGCTTGGAGAGCCGAAGGGTGTGAGTTCGATTTCCACTCAGGACTAATACTGTTGTTTGACTAACATAGATGTTTATTCTGTATCTGGGTGTTCTGTATGTAGTTAAGTATGTATGTGCAAAAAAAAGTAGATATGTAAGTATTCTGTCAACTGTGTGGTTCACATAGTACAAGCTTTGCTTAGTTTGAGGCTATATGGCGCTGTGTGAAATGTTCATTTATTTTTAGTAACACTATTTCACAACCTGAGCATTTTTGTGGTACACTTTACTTAAAAACTATCACGCCTATAGATTTGTGTTTTAACGTGGTAATTTTACTTAATATCTAGATGTGTTATCTGTCAAAGAAAATATAATTTTATAATATAAATTTATACCATAATGTTATTGTACTACAAACGCCATCTGTTAGAAAACCAAAGTGTTAATTAACATCGCTGCAACAAAACTAAAATCAATTTAAAAAAAAACTGTCTTAAAAATTATTACCCGTTAGAAAAAATACGCGAGTCCTCACAAAGCGCAGCTTTTGGCTAGTTAATTGGAATTTGAATTCACACTCGGCGTGAACCGACCGCGCTAACCATGGAGCTATCATGACTACAAATTAAAATAAACTAATAGAATGTATTACAAAATAATTTCCTTATCTAACCACAGAGCTTTGATATGGAAAAGCAAACCTTAACCACTCACTATTCAGAATAAACATGGAGAGTGCGTTTCATCTTGTCCGTAAGTGTATCGTTTGATCGCGACGAGGAGTGCTCGGTACTGGCTGGCACTGCACTGTATAATAAACATTACAGTAACATATGTACTGCTGTCAGTCTGACTATGTTTATAGTTCAAAATTAACTTGTATATTTTATTTATGTAAAAGTAAGACGAACAAAATACTTTCCTGATGGTAAGAGATAACGCTTGTCTATGACTATTTCAACGATACTCAGAATTTTGAGTTACAAATCCAGCGCATCGCTGCTCATGCGCGAAGCAACTGGAATGTAAAAAGACGACGTAAAAGTGATTACTGATAGAGCCAGCCACTAAGGAACACACCACCTCAGTATTAAAAGAATCTGCGATTGCTGTCATAGGAAAACGGAGAAAGGAAAGAAAGGGGGAAAAAGGAGAGAGAGAAGGGAAAGAGAATAATGCGTGATCTTGCCAGTCGCTACTCTGATCACGGTATACACACGAACTAGTAATAAATTACCTTACCTCTCTCGGTATTGGGTATAGTTTAAGTTTAAAGTTAAAAAAATGTATTAAGTTGACAAATGTCGCGCTGACGAGTCTGTAGAGCTGAAATAAAAAAAGAACAAAAAGTTTCAACCCCAAAAGACTTAAAGAGGTCCAGGTCCGCTGTCTAGGGTATAAGCAAAAGTATATATCTTTTATGGTTAACAGGCTAAGTGTTTTTTTTTTTTAAATATCAGTTTTTGATAAAAGCTTATGTACTGTTTGGAACTACATGCGCGCACCTGTTTTGGGTGTCCGCTTTGCTGATTCCGACGTTACATATTTATTTACATTATAATATTCGTCCGGCCGGGGTTTGAGTAAATAATTTAGTTGATGTCTTTCCGACCTCGTCCTGCTTTTTATTGCGACTAGTTTCAGCAGAAATCTTTTCTAATTTGCGCTGTATTTAACCGTACAACCTATTTATGAAACATGAATATGTCGTAAATCAATTTTTAATTTAGTTGGATTTATTTGTGTTATATTTTTTGTTGAACTGATTATATGTGTTTAAGAGTGGAGACTGCAAATTGGCAAACGTAGTGTAGGATGCCCTGGTATTAGATGGAGTGACGATTTTTATTCTTTTTAGGCACGTCCTGCACTGACGTTCCGATCCATTTGTTCGATCATAAAAATATAGCACGTGAACTTAATTAAAACATTAAAAAAATTGAAAAAAATCGACCAATTTTACTTGGGGTTTTCAATTTTACTCGGAACAAATGGAAAAGTATAAACTAACTTAAAAATGTAACTTTTAAGGTAAAACATCTTCAACTCTTTGACAATTTAATTTCTAAATTAACTCAAAAAAATTAAAGCAGATTTCATCTGATCCCAGCATCCAAGCGTCCACTGAAGCGTCAGAAGATGTTCGATTTACCGAGAAGGACTCTATTGTTCCCTTTGTATTGAGCGCTGATCAAGAATTTACGAATAAAGGCCGCATTTTGTAGAACAATGGAGGAGGAAGTCAAACAACAACTGATTTCGAAGGCTACTGCGATGATGAGGTATCTGGAGTAGTATCCAAAACACTCCATTAAACTGATGAAGATATATTTTAAAAAATGGACACTGACGTGGTTTTGACATTAGGTTTAAGAAGGCAATCGGAGACTATAGTCGGAGTTACCGATATTATAGACGTGAGTAATCCCGCATAAGTAAAACATAAACATACTGTATACACTAGCGATTCGCTCCAGATTCACATAGACGTTCGAACCTTTTTAAAAAATGTGCAAATAAATAAACAACATAAATTAAAAAAATATAAAAACCTAAATAAATTGTTTTCATTGCAGAACGAGTAGCATCGAGTTTCTATAGAATAAGATGTATTAGTTTAGGACTTTTAACATTTTAGAGCTATTTACTCCAAAATGTTAAAAGTCCTAGGATATTTATTTTATTTATTATATGTATTCCAGATTAGGCATCGAATAGTAACACTTTTGTTTTACTTACGCGGAATTTACTCACGTTTAATTATATCGAATACTAAGACTATAGTTTCGGCCATATCCAATGGCCTACTAAAACCAATTTTTTTTGGGTTTTATGTTAAGGTAATGAGACAAATAAGTCGCTCTCCTGGTGGTAAGAGACATGTCCATGACCATTGCAGCGATACACCGAACTTTGAGTAGTAAGCTTGAGTTCAGAGCATCGCTGCATCATCGCTCATTAGTTTTTTTTTTATGGCCGACAGGCTAGGTGTTTGACCACAGCTCACCTGATGTTAAGTGATGATGTGGTCGAAGATGGTAAAGCACACCTAGCCTGGAATGGATCTGGCTCTCAAGTGAGGATGCCGGAACACACCGTCAGATGCTGGCGGCAGATTTTTCAACTTGAGGGTGGTAGCAAACCAGCCGAGTACTAGAAAGTACCCTACCATCACGCTTTGGTTTGATGATTACCCTTAAAAGTAGTAAGCCCCTTCAAACTGGGACACAGTAATGTTTACACACTACTGCTTGACAATGTGTCAAAACCACGTCAGTTTCCATAGTAATCTAATTATAATCTAGTACTTAAAAATAAAATCACAATAACACATCGTAACTCTGCGTACCATCTCAGCAAATATTAAAAATTCTTTTACAGAAATTATATTGTGCGAGTGAGAACAAATTTATTTCTAAACTTGTAACATTTTTCCTTGATAACAAAGACGTATTCTTTCAAAGAATAAACGAAAATGATTCTAATTTGATTTAAATGTCGACATGTTTTGTCTCCATGTCACAAGAGAAAGCGTAATTATTTTCTGGAAAACAAGGAATGCCAAGAGCGAAACGTCTAAATATCAATTTACCAATTATAGGAGCTTCCGCTTGTGCCGCTTTAAAAACAGGATATTTAAAATCAGATAGCTCATTTTCCGTTTTTTCGGAGTGAAATTGAAAACCCAATTAAATTTGGTAAAAAAAAATATAATTTCTTTTTTGTATAAAACTATAGATTTATCAAAAATACTTTATATTTTAGTCGAGAAGAAGCATGTCTTTTTTTGTGTGAAAGCTTAGAGATAAGATTCAAGATTTATTTATTTGTAGAATATAGTTTGATGTACATTTATACACAAACAGTACACAGGTCTTATAATTATAGTATAGTCCACATATCCTTGCCCGCTGAGGCATACAAATAATAAATACATAATATAAAGCTTTAAAATGTCAAAATATGAATCTTAATAAGTCAAATAATAGTAATTAATTAAAAGTCAGAAAACATATACAACAAAAAAACAATAAACATAGAATTGTACATGAAATAGTCAATAATAATAATAAACGAGACGCTTTCCTGATGGTATGAAATAACGCATGTGCATTGTGCATGACCATTAACAGAACTTTAAGTAACACTCAAGTTCTGTGTATCGCTGTTAGTTTGAGAGTTTCGATGGTTAGTCTCACCAGTCCTGTAATATCGCTAGTAGCAGTACCCTTCAAACTGGATTACAGTAATGTTTACACACTACTGCTTAGCGGCAGAATATCTCGTACTGTGGTGGTATCTACCTAGGTGACTGGTGTTAATAAGAACATCTATTGTGTGTTCTTATTATTAATTTATTTAGTATAAATTAAATGGCGGTGTAATCGAAGATGGTAAACACATCCTAGAATGGAACAGGCTCTCAAGTAAGGATCTCGGAACACACTGTTAGGTGATTGGCGACAGTTTTTCAACTTGAGGGTGGTAGCTAGTCAGCAGAGTATCAGAGAGTACCCTACCATCATGCTATGGTTTCCTCACGATGTTTTCCTTATTGAGCTGCCAACCCCATTGTTGGGGTTTGAACTCACGTCCTTCGGCGTGTGAACCGACAGCACTAACAACTGAGATATAAAGCTAACAAAAATATATATATCTTTTATGTAAAAATAGGGTACAAAGTGAATGATACTGTTGAAAATTTTGCTATAAAGGTAAAAAATAAATTAAACAAAGAATTCGAAAAAAGTTTTTTTTTATGTAACAGTAATGAGACGATCGAGCCGCTCTCCTGATGTTAAGAGATAACGCCTGTCCATGACCATTGCAGCGATACACTGAACTTAAATATAGAAATATATATATATAGATTACAGACAGAGATAAAAACGAACCTAAAGATTTAGGTAAAAGTGTCATCAACCGCCCTTATCAGTCTTACTCTATGAATATAAAATCGATTTAAAACTTAACTTGCTGAAATCTCTTCCTATGTTACACCATTAGTAGGTCCCATAAATAGCACGCAACAGCGTTTGAACTAAAAAATACTATTTTCACCAGGCATTGTTCCCCATTCCATTTAATCGATCATTGAAAGCGGCCTTGCCAAGTTATAACACAAGGTGAACCAAGAAAGGAACTTTTGTTTTCATTTGATTACGATTTTTACAATACGGGTTAGCATTTTTAATGTCATTTGGTCTTTGTTTTTCGATTATTACACGAATGGTCAAGTGTTATACTTTATCGATACTGCTGTATGGGGTAGAGATGCAACAGAAAATAAGTGGAACGCATTTGAGATGTGGATATACATATGCGTATTTATATGTATGTTTATTTAATAATTATTCCTCCATATGATTTTTGCCGTGGTGGTGCCGGCGTAAGAACAGTACCCCACCTGCTCTACCCGTGGTTGCCGCAAGAGTCGGCTTAGGGATGTAATCCGGAAGATGGGCAGCAGCGTCTTCCTTGAACACTCACACCTAACTGCGCTTGCCAACCCGCCTGGCAACCGTGGCGAGTATTGGCAAAACCCCCCCAGGATGAGGCCTATGTCCAGCAATGGACGTCCTGTGGCTGATGATATGATGATTTCCTCATGACGTTTTCTTTCGCCGGCAGCACAAACTCATTGTTGGGGTTTGAAGCCACGCCCTTCGGCATGCGAACCGACCGCGGTAACCACTGAGCATATATAAAACAAAACAACAAATATAAAACTCCACAGTTACTACGTTCCTACTTTCCAAGTTGAAATATTAGTAAAGCGTGCCATGCGCAGTGGAGCCTAGCTCGTAATGAATTTAATTCCTCAAAATATATTTCCCAGCTTCGCTCATCCGTGACCTTATCCGACGGTGTGTGAACTCAAATATGGCTGCTTATGCGAGCTTTGCTGCATGCAAAAACGAATATGTAATTAGTATTTATTACTTTTTATGTAAAACTAGCGACCCGCCCCGGCTTCGTACGGGCTTACACGGGACTTTTGATCCATCTCGTAAGTTGTAAGCGCACAAAAACATGTTTTTTAAGACATCACATTACAAATCTTTAAAATTATCAGATATTCTCTACTATAATATGCATGTATTATACATATAAACCTTCCTCTTGAATTATTCTGTCTATTGATGGAAACAGTATTAAAATCCGTTGCGTAGTTTAAAAGATATAAGCGTATAGAAGGCGGGAAGCGACTTTGTTTTATACTATGTATGTACTAGCGAACCGGCCCGGCTTCGCACGGGTGTAATGTAGATACTAATATAGTGCATATGCATATATTATACATATAAACCTTTCTCTCGCATCACTCTGTAATTTGATAAAAGCCGCATTAAAATCCTTTGCGTAGTTTAAAAGATCTAAGCGTACAGACGGCGGGAAGCGACTTTGTTTTATACTATGTAGAGATTCCAAATTGCATAGCTAGGAAATTTACTTCACTCAAAACCAAAATGGTTTACTAGGTGGTAGATATATCCTTCCTTGAAATTTCGACAGCCTGGTTAGGATACCGTCTACCTTCCAATCTGGAGGTCCTGCGTTCGAATCCTATGTGGGCCTACAAACGGCGAACGAAAACATAGTGAGGTAACCTGTATGTTTTGATGTGATCAAAGAAAAACGCATCTAGTCTGGAATGGAACTGGTTCTCAAGTGTGGAACACACCGTTATGTGCTTGGCGGCGGATTTTCAACTTGAGGGTAGTAGCTAGCCACCCAAGTACTATAAAGCTTTTTTGTATAAAGTGTACCATGATGTTTCCTTCAGCTAAAGTTCATTGTTGGGATTCGAACCTACGTCTTTCGAGGTCTGAACCGACCGCTCTAACCACTGCGCTACCATCGCTACAAATATAGCAGTAGCAGCATATAGCATTTTAAGTACAAATATTAACAGAATATAGTTATAACAGATATTTTGACCTACTTTGACAATGGTAAAGCAGTATGTATGCAGTGCTCATTAAAATAGAGAGCCAAGACTACGCACACAGCTTCAGAGTTTACACACACATGGACGCTGGAATACATTTTGGGAAACTAAGTCAGCCTTTGTTAAATTTAAACTTAAGTTTAGTGTAAACCCTCTGACAACTTTGCGAGGCGCTCGTTTTGATATGGAAATGAGTGGATTCTGTAGTAGGTAGATGTATAATTACCTGATGTATAATTTATGTGCAGTGTTCAGGGTTTGTGCCGTGGTGGTGCCGGCGTAAGAATTGTACCCCACCCTTTCTACCCGTAGTTGCCGTAAGAGTCGGTTCAGGGATGTAATCCGGAAGATGGGCAGCAGCGTCTTCCTTGAACAATCACACTTAACTGCGCTCGCCAACCCGCCTGTCAAGCGTGGCGAGTATTGGCAAAACCCCCCCAGGAGGAGGCCTACGTCCAGCAGTGGACGTTCTATGCCTGATGATGTGTGTATTCAGGGTTAATCCTTTTTTCTTTTTGTTTTATTTTGTAGTGATAATAGCTTAGTGGTTAGCGCGGTCGGTTCGCACGCTGATGAGCGTGGGTTCAAACTCCAACAATGAGCTTGAGCTTCTACTTGGTGATCTCTTTAGCAAGAGGTCGTCTAGGTAGGTATCACCGCAGTAACAGATATTCTGCCACAAGCAGTAGTGTGTAAACATTACTGTGTTCCGGTTTGAAGGGTACTGCAGCGAAATTGCTGGGCTGTTGAGACTAACCATCAAAAGTTTTAAAGTAATTAGCGCCAAAGCAGCGTTACTCTGGGTTTTGTTTTGCTACTCAAAGTTCTGTGTATCGCTGCAATGGTCATGGGCAAGCGTTATCTCTTACCATCAGGGGAGCGTCACGTTCGTCTCATTACTTTTTTCATAAAATAAATAAAAAATTGCTGCCTGTGAAGGAAAACATCGTGAGGAAACATGGCGGTAGGATATTTTCTAGAACTTGGCTAAAATTTAAAAAAATGTTGTCTGTTAATAAATGTTCTGTTACAAGGGACAATTTTTACTATAATTCTATTGAATTTACTACTGGTTTGTGCGGAAACTTCCAGAAGCATCCGACTGTTTACAAATCCGAAGATAAACTGTGGAATAAATATTTACACAGACAGTTATTCGGTAACTGTTACCGTTGAAAGCGGCCAATTTGTTTGTGTGAAACGTTATTTAAAAAATATAGTGGCAAACTACATTCGGTGCCGCTACGAATCTTTGAGCGTACGACTTTTTTTTTTTTTAAATATAAATAGAAAAACATAAAAGTATTATTTTTAATTTAAAAGTAATAACACGAACGTAGCGCTCTCCTGATAGTAAGTGACAACATCTTTTTTTTTTTAGCTGACAGGGTTTGTGTTTGACCACAACTTACCTGATGTTAAGTGACGGTGTGGTCAAAGATGGTAAAGCACACCTAGTCTGGAATGGAACTGGCACTCAAGTGAGGCTGCCGGAACACACCGTTAGATGCTTGGCGGCAGATTTTCAACTTGAGGGTGGTAGCTAGCCGAGTACTAGAAAGTACTCTACCACCACGCTATGGTTTCCTCACGATGTTTTCCTTCACCGACAGCTCAAGCTTATTGTTGGGGTTTGAACCCACGCCCTTCGGCATGCGAACCGACCACGCTAACCACTGAGCTATCATCGCTATAAAACATCTGTACCTACGTATGACAGTGGTATAAATAAATGTATGTTCTGTGTGTATTACAACAAGAAGTATTTATGTATTCTATCAGTTCTCTGAATCCCATAGTACAAACTTTGCTTAGTTTGGGGTCAGTGTTACGCAATGGCATCATATTTTTGTCTTCTGTCTAAAACCATCAACGTTTCCAAGAATACCTGCATTGCTACAACTCCATCAACTTTATTGAAAGGCCGAACAAATAAAGTCGACAGCTAAAATCTAGGTCGCTTTATCTACCCCACTTTATTCGATTTCCGGTGTTAACCACCCGTTTATGGTTTTGACAGGGCAACTTTTGGATATTGGTCGATAGTGCCTTGTGGAATTTGATACTTTATTTCAACAAATTCGGTGAAGTTGATATCATTATTTAGTTATAGAAAAGAAAATAATGCTATCGTAATATTACTACTATTTAAAAAAAGAATCAGCTAAATCGGTTCAGCTGTTTTAAAGTTATGTGCTTACTAATGAATATCATTTGATCTTTATTTATTTAGTAGCGGGCCCAGACTGTCGAACCCGATTACAGCGACACCTACAGAGTCCAATCGTAAATCTAAACCTTCAAAAGCCGTTTAGCAGGAGTTCAATAACTGGTATTTATTCAATAATAATTTTACCATCTTTTGACATTTATATAATTTTATTTTGAATTGTTTATTTTGTTTATATCTGACAGGCTAGGTGTTTGACCACAGCTCACCTGATGTTAAGTGACGGTGTGGTCGAAGATGGTAAAGCACACCTAGCCTGGACGGGAACTGGCTCTCAAGTGAGGCTGCCGGAACACACCGTTAGATGCTTGGCGGCAGATTTTCAACTTGAGGGTGGTAGCTAGTCAGCCGAGTACTAGAAAGTACCCTACCACCATGCTATGGTTTCCTCACGATGTTTTCCTTCACCGGCAGCTCAAGCTCATTGTTGAGGTTTGAACCCACGCCCTTCGGCATGCGAACCTACCGCGCTAACCACTGAGCCATAATCGCTACAAACTACTGACTAAGACGCTTTAGACGCTTTGTTTATACATTTTTTTTTTTTTAAGGTCTATTGTAATTGACGTATTGCGCCGTTTTAGATTATAAACAATAATAACAAACACATGTACATACATATCAATTACACATTTAAAGAAAATAAGTTCCGTCAAACAAAAAAAGTATTAATTAGCTTTATGCACAAGAGTGATACACGAAGTAGAAAGTCACTTAACCTATGCCTAAGGACCTACTTTTTACTTAGCTACGTAAATATGTGAAATATTATCTGTCAATACCTAAGGAGATATTTTAAGCTTCAAACCAGAGCAGCAAAATGACAAAAAGTGAAAACATTTTCATAATTTCAAAAACTGAATTTCCTCTTTGGACAAATAGCGGCACGTTAGAGGTCTCTCAGTAGAAAACTGGAGCATGGAACTAAGCCAGGGAAGTATTCTAATTAACAAGAAAAAGTTACTCTACATTCAGGACAGCCTCAGAGTGGGGCCGCACTAAGATTGCTATAGAACGTTTAGGGTGCATTTCCACTGATATTAAAAATAGAATTTAACCTCGCACTAAATTTCCAATCGAATTTTTTTAATGCTTAGTGTCACTTTCTGAGCATAAAATCGCAAAACGCTGACAGATCCAGGAGGAGCTTCCAGCGCCATCTTGAAAAAAAGTTTTCGGCCGATATCTCGAAAACTATGCACTTTAGGGCAAACGTTATTCAGACCATTATAGTAGAAAATTAAATTTTGCATCTTTTATTATCTGTAAACATTTTTGTTAAACTTACCGTTTATGATTTATGGCCCATTTAATGAACCGGTATTTCTCTATCGGCCGATTACTTAAAATATTGGAAGAAATCAAGGGAACATGCTTCAAACTTATTTTTAATTATATTTAATATTGGTACCGCTTTTATTGCAGCTTTGCAAATTATCTTGGTTACGTTTTACTTGGTGGTAGATCTCCTTAGCAGGTGATCGTCTATGTAGGTTGGTCCGCTATACCAGATAATCGGCGCCAAGCAGTAATGTATAAATATTACTGTTCCGGTTTGAAGAGTCCAGCAGCTAGCGAAATTACAGATCTGTTGAGACTAACCATAGAAAGTTCTTAAAGTAATGAGCGCTAAAGCAGCAATGCCCTGGATTTTCATTTGTTACTCAAAGCTCAGTGTATCACTGTAATGGTCATGGACATGCGTTATCTCTTACCATCGTGAGAGCGTGTCGTTCATCTCATTATTTTTACATAAAAAAAAGTCGTCGTGTCGTATCGCTTGGTGTAGTGTAGTCACATCCTTAGCTTAGTTCTCGAAATTTCACGCAAAGTTGAGTTCGACGAGAGCTTTGAAACGACTATGTGAAGTACAGTAAAGCCCAAAAAATAAGTCGCTTTCGTAGGTTTTTTTGCACAAAAAAGCAGTGTGCCTGTCAGTAGCCGAATGTAAAAGCATTTTAATGTATGGTTTATTGACGGTTCACTCGGGTTATGAAAAAAACAGCAAGTCGCTGTAGGTTCTAGCGAAAAATAGCAACAAAAATTTATATTTTTTCTTTTTTTCTTTATGTAAGTGGATTTGTTAGCAATTGATTTCACAGTAAAGTTAGAAATAAATAGTCAAAGTCGCTTCCCGCCGTCTGTACGCTTAGATCTTTTAAATTACGCAACGGATTTTAATGCAGTTTTCATCAATAGACAGAGTGATTTAAGAGGAAGGTTTTTATGTATAAAACATGCATAGCAGTGAAAATCCGAGAGCTTCAAAGATTTGTAATGTGATGTCGTAAAAGACATGTTTCTGTGCGCTTACGTAGCAAACGGTGGCTACACCTTACACACACATCACACAATATCAGCCATAGGACGTCCACTGCTGGACATAGGCCTCCTCCTGGGGGGGTTTTGCCAATACTCGCCACGCTTGGCAGGCGGGTTGGCGAGCGCAGTTAGGTGTGATTGTTCAAGAAAGACGCTGCTGCCCATCTTCCGGATTACATCCCTTAGCCGACTCTTACGGTAACCACGGGTAGAGAGGGTGGGGTACAATTCTTACGCCGGTACCACCACGGCAACCTCCAACAAGATTACTCCTTACAAGATAGATCAAAATAATGTATTATGTTAGTATCTACATTGTACCCGTGTGAACCCGGGGCGGGTCGCTAGCGTTTCCCTAGATCACGCCATAACTTGAGAACGACTTTATCGATTTCAATCAGCTTTTTTTTAAGTTTTCTAATGCTTTTTAGAAAAACCCACGGAAAGGAAAATTATGAAAATTGCTCAGCTTTTTTTGATAAATTCTACGTGGATATAGTCGCGGACAGCTAGTGTTACATGTAATTGTAATGTGTATTTTTACGTCCAGAAAAATAAACTTAAAATTATCGTCAAGTTAAATTAAATCAATTCAAATTAAATCTGCGCCAACCAAAACAACTTTTAAGTGGAAATACATTAAAAATATAAATTAAATACTTAATAATATAATTTAAAAAAATATTGAATGTTGACTGTCCTATAAGCTCATTTTGTAGTGTATCTGCTTCAAGAGCTGTAAGGCGTCAGTTCGTTTCCCACTTGACAAGTATTATGATATATTGTGAAACGAGCATAAATGTTTTTCCTGTGTCCAGCTGTTTTGTACGTATTATTTATATGTGCGTATTTAAGTATGTATTTACAACAAAAACGGTATTTAAGTATTCTATCAGTTATTTGGTTCTCATAGTACAAGCTTTGCTTAGCTTAGCTTAGTGGTCCTATGGGAAAAGTCGTAAGATAGTTATTACTACATATTATAAAACAAAATCGTTCGCCTTGTCTGTCTGTTTGTCTGTTCGAGATTAATTTAAAAACTACTGAACGAATTATTTTGCGAGTTTCACCAATAGAGTGATTCATGAGGAAGGTTAAGGTATATAATTTGTCAAAGTTTCGTGTAAATTGGTTGAAATATGATGATAATTATTGGAAGTTTCGGAAAAAATCAAGCCACCTGGGAGCTTTTATCGAATACGCCTTTGAGATATAATTTTATATAATTTAATATCATATTATAAAATATAGTACTGTCCTAAGTCTATATATAAAACGTCTCATAGTTCTAATTTAATTTAATTTCGAATATAAATGTTATAATCATTGTTACAAGTTTTATATAAGCCAGAGTGTTTGATAAAACGTTTTAAATAACCTAATGCTGTACCACTAGGATTAAAAATGTACACTAGTGCTTGTACTTATTGTCAACTTATGCTAAATAAAGATATTTTGAAATTGAAATTGAAATTGATATAACAAAACAATGTGTGGTGGGATATTCCTTATAGATCTACAAAAAAATCCGCAGAGACATATATCTACCTTTTATGGATAGGTTACTATATTCTTACTACCCGTACGAAGCCAGGGCGGGTCGCTAGTTATTGTTAAAAACCAAACGCAGCTATAATGTTCAGTAAAATGTCTATCTCAAACAGAATCAAAATTTACACTGAACACGTGTCTAACAGCTCTTTGAACCTCACGCATTCAATTTCAATAATACCCTTAATCTTAATTACGTATTATACAGATGGTTAACCTGTTTCAATTAAGCCATTCAAATTTAACTGAGCCTGCATTAAGAGGTAAAATATGGAAAACCTCCTTAATACATTACTTGTGTGGAATGAGAGAGAAAAGCGTGACGTTTTGTAGTACGAATAGCTCAGTTAGTTTATGTTAGCGCGGTTTTTTTCATCGTCGACAAGCTAGTTGTTTGACTACAGCTCACCTGATGTTAAGTGACGGTATAATTGAAGATTGTAAAACACGTCTAGCCTGGAATGGAACTGGCTTTCAAGTGAGAATCCCTGAGCTCTCGTAATTTTTTTTTTTTTTTTTATGTGTAGGTAGTTACCTTCCATCTCATACGTTGTTAAAATGTTGTTGGATTCTAACCCCAACAAGTTTGAGTTGCTGGTGAAACAAAACATCGTGTTGAAACAATAGTATGGTGGTAGGGTACTTTCTAGAACTCGGCTATCTAGCTACCACCTTCAAGTTAAAAATCTGCCGCCAAGCATCTAACAGTGTGTTCCAGCAGCCTCACTCGAGAGCCTGTTCCATTCCAGGCTAAGTGTGTATACCACCTGATGTTAAGTGACGGTGTGCTCAAAGATAGTAAAGCACACTTAGCCTGGAATGAAACTGGCTCTCAATTGAGGTTGCCAGAATACACCGTTAAGTGCTTTGCGGCAGATTTTCAAGTTGTGGGTAGTAGCTAGTATAATAAAGTACCCTACCACAAAGCTATGGTTTCCTCACGATGTTTTCCCTCACCGGCAGTTCAAGCTCATTGTTAAGGTTTGAACTCACACCTATCGGTGAGTGAACCGACCGCGCTAACCACTGAGGTATCATCACTATACATATGTAGTTAGTTTCAATTACCTTTCAACCTGAGACAGTTATGTTAACACACTACTACTCGACTGCAGTGTTAGTACCAGCTTAGACGAAATCTTGCTAAGGAATACACAATACAATAAGCACATTTCAAATAATGATCTAAATATAGAGTTGCCGCCAGGAAATCCGTTAAAAAGAAAGTAAACAAGGTTGGCCACAAGACGTCTTTTATGATACAATAATGTTAAATCCGGACGATAAATGTGATTTTTTCTTGTACTTTTATGATCAATAAAATGCGGTTTAATATTCGTTTAAATATAATTAGCTTCATGTGGTCGTGATGTTAGTATTCTTGGTATTCATTTGAGGGGTTTTTATGTTCAGGTTAGAGATACGAATGTAAAATGGACAAAAAACATAACAGAGTGGTATCCTAGGAATGGGAAAAGAAGTAAAGGGCGTCAAACAAAAAGATGGGAAGATGACCTCAAAGAGGTAACGGGTCCAGAGTGGACGAGAACAGCGAGAGACAGACAAATGGAAAGCTTTAGAGGAGGCCTTTGTCAGAAGACAAGCTGTGTTGTGAAACCGATCGTGTAGTCGATCTGTTAATAAATGAATATCATTAATATTATTAATAAGAAAAATGTGTGTATTGTAAATTTGTAGAACAGCAATAAAGGTTTATTGTTATTATATTATGTTCAGGTTTGCGTTTGTGATTGTCTCACCAAATGTTGATAGAGGGATTTATAAACCATAACATAAAGATTATGTAGCGATGATAGTTCACTGGTTAGTGCGGTCGTTTTACACGCCAAAGGATTCAAACCCCAACAATGCGCTTGAACTACCGGTGAAGAAAAACATTGTGAGGAAGCCATAACGTGGTGGTAGGATACTTTCTAGTACTCAGCTGGTTAGTTACCACCCTCAAGTTGCAAATCTGCCGCCAAGCATCTAACGGTGCGTTCCGGCAGCGTCACTTGAGAGCCAGTTCCATTCCAAGCTAGGTGTGCTTTACCATCTTCGACCACACCGTCACTTCACATCAGGTGAGTTGTGGTAAAACACCTAGCCTGTCAGTCATTAAAAAAAACAGGATGCTGATGCTTATTACAGAATTTTATCCCAAAAAGGTTAGTTTAGGGCGCTAGATACTGCATAAAGAAGGCAGAATGTCAAAGGACCAAAACTGGTCCTAAAAAAACCTATTAATTCGCTTGAATATCTCCAAATCCCGATGTTAAGAAAACGTTGTTGTAAATAACGAGATATCTAAACATGGAAGCCTTTTCGTGATGAAAGGCAAACAAAAGCTGGACCCAATCGGTTGCTAAGGCACTTCCACCCTTAATCACCCTTGAGGGTTGCGGAAAACACCCTTGAAATTTCAAACCTCTTTGTTGGGGAACTAAGTAATGAAATGATTATGAACGGCTCTTTCCTCAACAGTATTGTTGGCGTTCGTTGTTGTAAACTTCCAATCAACAACAACAATGAAATTTTGTTATGTAAGCTGGTGCACTGGCTGCAAACAAAGTTACCATCGAAATTACAAAAGTTCTGTTAAAAAGATTGGCGTGTTGTTCAAAAACGTGTCGGCCCAAAGAGTTTGTATATACGATTTTTTTTTTAAATTATAAATTGGCTTATGTTTGACCGTCGTCTCCCCTGATGTTAAGTGATGATGCGGTCTAAGATGGAGCTCGCTTACCTAGAAGATACCGATTTACTCTCGACTTGAAAACACCCAGATTATATCCAACGGGGAACACCCACTCAGGCAGCACATTCCACTGTCTAGCAGTCCGCACAATGAACGTGGAATTAAATCGTTCATTCGTTCATTTATAGTATAACATTTTCATTGTACTGACGTATTTAACGATTTAGATGTTTTTGAAGTTATTTTTAAATATGAATGGCAAAAATTATCTGTAACTTTAGTGTTATCAATGAAATATTTGTATTTGTTTGTATCAATTCTTTGTTACAATCATCGTCTTTAAGCACTCGCGCGCTTGGGTTGATGAACTATTACGTGGAAATCGAGGGAACGATTCGCACGGAATGCTGGACTGGTAGTGTTGGCATCTGTGCGCTAGCGGCGACGCTGGGCATCCCCGACACCCTTGCCCCGCATACATCCCCGTACTCACCTGAGCCGAATTATTTTTACCTATTCTGCGGCAATTTGAAGGTCGGCGTCTCGTAGATATAGGGTGAATATGTTTTCAATAATTTAGCTCTGGATGAGATAATTATTATTTAAAAAAGTAAGTACATTTTTTTCTTAAATATGTTCAAATAACAATACTGATGTAATCAAAATTTGCGCACTGTCTTAGCGGTAAGAGTGTATAGAGGGCATAAATTAACAATTAAAAAAGCCAAATCCATGTCCCAAAGTTCAAACACGGCTAAAATTTAAGGTATTTTGGTTTAAAATCCATGTAAAAAATATAAACGATAAACCAATTTACATTTTTTTTTAAAATCAGTTTATAACTGACATTAAGAACCTCTTCCTCTTTTGAAATGTTTTCCTTCACCGGCAACTCAAGCTCATTATTGGGGTTTGAACCAAGCCCTTCGGCGTGTGATTCAACCACGCTAACCACTGAGCTATCATAGCAATACTATAAGCTTTTTGTTCTCGTACCCGATTAAGTTAATTTAAAAACTTTTCATGTCAAAAATCTCTATTTCTTTGTTATTTACAAAGTTGTACATAAGTTAAAATATACACAGTTAAGTAATGAATACAAATATAGGTTAAGCAATGCAAACTGGCCATCAACCATTGATTTATACTTCGAAACAGCATAAGGTACATTCCCATGTATAACCATCCCCATGTAACATTTTATGTAGCTATGACACGCAAAGTTCGATCGGCGATTTCATTCTTGGAGGTTTTGAAAACTATAATGCAATTTAAAAGGTTATAGATACAAACTCTTTAATATATACACCTGAAATCAAAAGGAAACAGAACACACTTTTCTGTGTTGTATTTAAAAATACAACACAGAAAAGAACCGTAGGAGCTACTGTCACAAGTGGAGGACTTATCGCTAAAAGCGATCTCTAAAAAGAATTTACAAATAATGAATATAAAACATCGTTTCTAAGAAACAACTTCATCTAATCAATTTAATTAGTTTTAATTATAGGTTTATTAATAATCATTAAAATATTGATGTATTTAAATTAACTTAAATATATATGTATAAATTAAATATATATAATGACACAATACATTAAATTAATAACATATCATCATCATGATCAACAGCCGTAGGACGTCCACTGCTGGACATAGGCTTCCTCCTGGGGGGGTTTTGCCAATATTCGCCACGCTTGGCAGGCTGGTTGGCGAGCACAGTTAGATGTGATTGTTCAAGGAAGACGCTGCAGCCCATCTTCCGGATTACATCCCTTAGCTGACTCTTACGGCAATCACGGGTAGAGAGGGTGGGGTACGTTCTTACGCCGGCACCACCACGGCACGAAACACATATCACAAGGTGAAATATTACAGGTTTATTTAATTTTAATTATAGATTGCCTTACTAGGCAAAACCTGTTTCAAAGCAACCAGTTTTTTATTTAATATTTCCAATTCAACAGCAGGCAGCAGGGGTGCGTGTTCAAATCCCAACAATGAGCTTCCGTTGCCGGTAAAGGAAAACATTGTGAGGAAACTATAGCATGGGTATGGGGTACTTTCTAAGATTCAGCTGGCTAGCTACCACTCTCAAGACGGGAATCTGCCGCCTAACGTTGTTTCTCCTCGCTATATGATAGCTTTTCATTCCAGGCTAGGCGTGCTTCCTATCTTTGACCACGCTGTCACGTAACATCAGAAAAAACGGTACCTCAAGAAAAAAAACGGTACCCTTACAGGATTACTTGTCTTTTTTGTCCGTCTGTCAGTATGTCAAGACTTCTTCTATCTCAAGAACACGTATAGGAAAACAAAAACATATGTTTATGTCACAAATGGCCGCATATTTCGACACTCACAAGGGAATCAAAACCTATAGAATACTTCCCGTTGAGCTAGAACTATGAAATTTGGCAAGGAGTGTTGCCTTACACTGGATTTTGCGACACAGGTTTTTCTAGTGGAAAGTCCAGAGTGCCTGTTTGCTCTTTGTAATTTTCTATTTTATGCCTTATTTATAAATAAATAAATAGTACACACAAAGAAAAAAAAAACGAAAACTGCACATTTTAAATTTAATCAAAAAAATTGGATTTTTTTGCAATGAATGAGAACTAGAATCTATACCTAATATCTATATCTAATCTAATACCTACTATTTTGTACGGAACCCTTGGTGGCCGAGTCTGACTTGCACTTGTCCGTGTTTATTTAAATATATCATTTAAAATTATTTAACACAATTATCCGTCTGTACCTAATCAGAAATCTCTTTCTTTCATTGTTGCCTGTAAGAGATTGCTTTTAGCGATAAGACTAGTACATTGTAGTAAACTAGTGTACCTTGTATGCATAAAAAAGATTGTATATCTGTCTAATATATTGTATTATATATTGTAGTAGTATGGAAACCTCAATCCGGTAGCCCGACACGCACTTGGCTGATTTTGTTGTTTAACGCACTCAACCACGACAAACTCAACCAGACTATAAGTTTCATTATTATTTCGGCCCATATCACACAGCCGGCCAAATGCCTCTTTCCCCCTTTTCCAAATTTTACGGTCAACTAACTTTGTAGGTCAGTTATCCGCTTAACTTTGCAAATAGTAAAGGATGCTTAAATTAAACTAAAAGAGATTTACTTTTTACCCGACTTCGCGACGCAAAGGAGGGTAATGTGTTTATCACTATGTACATATGTATGTATTTTTTTGGCAAACATTTTTGTTTGACAAGCTAAGTGTTTGACCACACTCACCTGATGTTAAGTGACGGTGTGTCGAAGATGGTAAAGCACATCTAGCCTGGAATAGAACTGGCACTCAAGCGAAGCAGGAACAGAGATCCTTGGTGGCAGATTTTCAACTTAAGGGTGGTAGCTAGCCAGCCGAGTACTAGAATATACCCTACCACCATGCTATGGTTGTTTATGACGATGTTTTCCTTCACCGCCAGCTCAAGTAGATTGTTGGGCTTTAAACGCACACCTTTCGTCGTGTGAACCGACCGTGCTAACTATCGAGCTATCAGAGCAACAATAGCTTACTAATTAAAAAACTTTTAAGCCTTGAACACCGCCGGAAGGTAGCAAGTCTGTCAATTTTCTACAGAATTCAGTTCGGAGAATGTGCTACTGAGCTGTACGAACTTATACTTCCATCCCCTTTTTACTACAGGACAAGTAGAAAGACGGCCCACTACCACCCATACATAGTGGAATTTCCTTGGGTATGTACCAAACATTTTGACTCTACGTTTCTCATCCGTACGGCCAAGGAATGGAACAAGCTGCCGTCTCCCTTGTTTCCTGAGAGATATAATTTAGATCTTTTCAAGGCCCGAGTGAATAGGTATCTTCTAAGTCTGCGTGCTTTATCTTCGACCACATAATCGCTTACCATCAGGCGATTTGGTGGTCAAACGCGGACTTATCCGTATTAAAAAAAAAAACGAAGCTAGAGCAAGTGAAGCGAGTCGCACGGACCCCAGACAAAGGCACTGCATTATTGTACCACCGGGACATTGCCGCGCTCACCCACGCTTGTATCTGGAACACGGATTTAGGTTATTTTAATGCCAACTATTCACTGACAAACAATATACAATTGAACGTGCATTGTTTGCCAGGAAGACTTCAAACGACGTAAATATAGTCGCTTGGACAGGGGGATATATCTTTCAGATTTAGATTCTTTATTTAACTTATAACAATGTTTCGATAAACTTAGATTTAATACAGCCAGTTTGTAGTAAATGAAAGAACAAGCTGAAGATTTGAAAAAATCTATAATCCGAATAAAATTGCTATAATTAAAGGAAAAAACTTTTTAAACCAATTTATGATACCCTACATGATAGGTTTGGTATTTTTTTTACTAATGTTGTACTATTTGGCGCCAAAATCCACCATTTTTTTTTTTCAAACATTTATATAAGAACACTCGGGTTATTGAGACGAATCTAACGATACCTTAATTGTCGTAATCCATTCGGCCGTTTGGAAGAAACGAGGTAATAAAGAAATTTACATACATACATACAAGATAAACGCGAAAAACATTACCCTTTCTTGGCAGTCGGGTATACAATATAAATGAGCAAAAAAAAATATGATGGGTACTTTCATTTTACTTTGAGCGTTTAAAATTTTTGGGCTTTTGGGGACCAAAAGCTCTTGTGTTTAAATTTTTTGAACTTAATAGTGTTACAAACACCCGTCTATTCTTAATCAGTAACGTGTTTCTATTCTTGGTTGCCTGGAAGAGATTACTTTTAGCGATAAGGCCGCCTCTTGTGGCACTAACTCATAAGATGTTTTTGTTTTCTGGACGTTTTTCTATTACTGGTGTGTCCAATAAAGAGTTTATATCTATATAAGATTAACTTTATTGATCTTACATCTGCCGTCTGTTCGTGTTTTCCATTCTTGGTTGCCTGGAAGATATTGTTATTAGCGATAAGGCCGCCATTTGTAGCACTAGCTCATAAGATTATTTTGTTTTCTGTACTTTTATTTTTATTTTTAGTGTGCAAAATAATGTAAAGAGTTTCTATCTATTGCGACTCTATACTTTTCGGTTCTGACTTCATTCGCTTCTGTAAGAAGATCTTACTTATTTTCTCCATATTTTAATTATCAAAGTTCATTTAGACCGTTGTTCAACTGTAACATAAGTTGGAAACAATCATCGGAGCTGGTGATTAATTACCTGTCACTGTCAGTAAGAAATCTAATTATTTGAACATTAATTACTACAGTAATTAGCTGGGTAGAAACAGAAATAATAAATTAATAGCTAAAACACTACATGGAAAGATAGAAAGAAACTTTATTGTGAATACCAGAACTGTTAAAATCAGAAAAATAAAAAGAATAACGCAAACAAAAAACTTAAGAGCTGGTTTCACAAATGGCGGCCTTATCATTAAAAGCGATCTCTTCCGGGCAACTATCTATGGAATATAAAAAAGATAAGTTCTCAAGGCAATATAATTGATACATTTTTGCTTTGCTTATACGGCATTACTCACTTTAAATTTTATAGGAAATTCCTCAAAAAAAAGGAAAAATATTTAAAAAAAATCTCGATTCTTAATTCTTTTTTTTTGTGTAATAAGTCTAAATGTGTCAAAATCGCGTCAGTTTCCATAATATAATAAAAAATAAAAATACTACTGCAACAAACACGGCTACTGCAAGTATATAATAAAAAAATAAAAATAAAGGAGGTCAAACACTTAGCCTGTCAACCATTCCATTAATCCCACTAATATTATAAATGTGAAAGTTTGGATAGATGGATGGATGGATGGATGGATGTTTGTTACTCGATCTCGCCAGAACGGCTAAACAGAACTAGGTAGATGAAATTTTGCATGTAGATACATTAGGCCCTGTAATAAAACTTAGGATACTTTTCATCATCATCATCATCCATCACCACGCGGGTAAAACCGCGGGGCGCGGCTAGTATAATATATGAGTAACATAAGTATACCTAATCACACTGATATTGTAAAGGCAAAAATATGTGAGTGTGTAAGTGTGTTTGTATGTTTTAAATTTTTTCACGCTCAAACGGCTGGGCCAATATTAATGAAATGAAATTCCTAATTAAACTAAGTTTATCTGGAAGTTAAAATCATTAGAACAATCACACTAATACCAACGCCAATTCTTTTTGGTATGTTAAATAAGGATGACCAAGGTGGTGTGTAAGCCGTGATAAAGAACACCATCAAGCTCCCCATTGTGAGAATTCATTTAATCAATCTATCAATTATTCACCAATCAATAGGGTAATATCCTATAAGGTATATGTTACCTTTGTAATTGGCTTTATTAATACAGCAACGTACTTTTCAACTTCTAACAAAGAGAATCTGTAATTTTCCTTAATGTTCGCGTTTCTAAGGGTTTGTTTTATAGTTGACAAGCTAGTTATTTCACCACACCTTACCTGATGTTAAGTGATTGTGTGGTCGAAGACGGTTAAGCACATCTAGCTTGGAATGGAACTAGTTCTCAAGTGAGGCTGCCGGAACACACCGTTAGGTGCTTGGCGGCAGATTTTCAACTTGAGGGTGGTAGCTAGCCAGCCGAGTACCAGACAATACCCTACCGCCATGCTATGGTTTTGTTATCTAAGGTTTATGGTTAAATGTAAAAAAATTGCATTGCTATCCAACCATGTTTTTTTTTATATAACACACACACACATCATCAGCCATAGGACATCCACTGAGCTAGACATAGGCCTCTCCCCAGGGGAGTTTTGCCAATACTCGCCACGCTTGGCAGGCGGGTTGGCGAACGCAGTTAGGTGTGATTGTTCAAGGAAGACGCTGCTGCCCATCTTCCGGATTACATCCCTTAGCCGACTCTTACGGCAACCACGGGTAGAGAGGGTGGGGTATTATTCTTACGCCGGCACCACCACGGCAATTTTTTTTTTTTTATCTATTGCTGTTTATTTTCCGATTTATTTTGTAAACTGGTAAAATTAAATTTATGTATTTTTATAACAATAATGTTTCTATATTATTTACCAACATAATAACTATTTAATGTCTTTTTAAATTTTATCGTCTTCATAATTATACCTCTGTTTCACTAAATTATTATTATTATAATTTTTTATATAAAGAAGAACGTGACGCTCTCCCGATGGTAAGAGATAACGCCTGTCCATGATCATTGCAGCGATACACAGAACTTTGAGCAGTAAAACAAATTCCAGGGCATCCCTGCTTTGGCGCCCATTACTTTGAGACTTTCGATGGTTATTCTTAACAGCCCTGTAATTTCGCCCTTCAAACCAAAACACAGTTATGTTTACACACTACTGCTTGGCGGCAGAATATCTGGTACTGCGATGGTACCTACCTAGACGACCTCCTGCTAAGGAAATCTACCACCAAGTAAAACCATTGGTGGGGGTCAACATACACTAATTATCTAGATAGAAAACAGGATAATAGCGATTGATTTTATTTCGCTTCTTTAAAACTTTGGCACGAATGCTTTTATTAATGGCTTTTTACTGATTATCTTTTATCACACAAATGCACATATTTTCGATCTAGTAAAAGGTTTCAATACAGGTGACCACTAACCCACACGAAACATATACAAGTGAAATGTAGGTCACACAATGTTTCGTTCAGACTAATTAAATATTAAGTATATTTTTTATACACTGTTCAACATTATTGTACTAGAATACTTTACAATATGAAAATCTGTTCACCAAGGAGCTTTTAAAGATAAACAAAAGACTTTCATGCCCAACCCACAGATCTTTGCATTGCTTTCCTTTGCACTTCGTCAAACAATTGAAAGCAATTTTAGATATAGTCGCAAAATAAAAATCAATAAATACATTTCTATTTTCATTTAAAATAGAAAAAAAAAAACATAAATAAAATTACACATCCTGGCAAACAAAGAAATTCCATTCAAATAATGTTTACAGCGTTTAATACTATAATGTTGCCCTATAAAAGCACGCAACAAAGTAATTTAATTTACTTACCTTTATCAAAAGGCCCTATCATAGAGCCCAACGGTACCACTACCGCACTGCCGAATCACTGTTTCAAAAATTCAAAAAACGAACCACACATCATAGAGCACAGTAACTTTTTTTTATCACTGGATGGGTGACGACATAGATCAGTGCACTTGAATTTCGAATTCCATATTTTAGAAGAGCCGCAATGCGGCCGCCGCTTTGCGTGCGGTCAACACGGTGGTTGGCGCGTCACTGAAGTCCAAACGCCTAATAATTCACGCATGCGTGCGAACAAATTGTGTGTAGGTAGGACTTGGAAGGTGTATGGCCTGGCTACATTTTATTTCGTAACGAAGTTAAAATACGGTTTTAATTGAGAACTTTCCTTCTTTTTTTAACTTTGATGTTTGTGACTGCCTTTTTAACTTATTTGGTAAAGTTCTACTTCGAAAGCTGAAGGGCGTGGGTTCGATTCTCACTCAGGACTAATATTTTTGCGTATAACATAGATGTTTGTTTTGTTTCTGGGTGCTCAGCATGTAGTATAAAAATGTAATACCTGTTTTTATTTTCATTTTCTAAAAATGAAACCTAGCTAGATCAATTTATCGCCCCCGAAACCTCCTGCATACTAAATTTCATGAAAATCGTTGGAACCGTTTCCGAGATTTAGATTATATATTATATATGTACATATATATAAGTATTGCTCGTTTAAAGGTATTATATTTACAAAAAAAAGTATTCTGTCAGCTATCTGGTTCCCATAGCACAAGCTTTGCTTAGTTTTTTTTTATCGATGACAGGCCATTTTACTATGGAAACTGACATAGTTTTGACATGTTTTTGTTTTACATGCGGGACAATCAACAAAAAGTTAGTACGTTCTTTGGGATATGTGCTCCTCTGCTGGTGAAAGCCTCCTCCAGTTTCTTTCATATGCCCCTGTGATATCTTGCAATATTCTGCCAGTCTTTTCCTGCTGTATCTTTTAAGTCTCAGCCCACCTTCTCTGCAGTCCATCTACTCTTCTTTTTCTTTTTGCTTTTGGCCCTTTCCACTCTGTAGTGAACCCACTTTTGGGTGACCATTTCAACTATATTAACTAGTCATTAGTAATACATTCAAGAAGATTACCATAGTTCAGTAACAATCGAGTATGAAGTCTAAAAAAGTCAGTGAACAGTCATTACTTGATTGAAATATATATTTCTTCCATAACAGAAACACTTAATTAATCCAGAACAAAGGATACGAAATTATTATAATTATTTCATCAGCTAATATCTAGAACAGAATTTCAATTTGTCTGAAAGCTTTCTTAACTAAACTTCTGGAATATCTGAAACACATTTCGGTGTTTCATTATACATTATTTTTTTCAAATACAGTACACTTGCTTTGATGCTCGGCGTAGGAGAAATTTTTGTTAAAAAAATATGAAAATTTTCCCGTATTTACCCCTGAGAACTCCGAAAAGATATAATAACATACAATATTATATGAGAAATAAAATTGAATATAACATTATTGTACACCAACATATAATATACATATCATAAAACAGAAACATTAATTAGCGGTAGTACAACGGCCTTATCGCCTAAAGCGAATTATTGCCTGGAAGAATTCTTAGAATGGATAGAACAGAAGGCACAGCTAATATCGTTGACGGTGTGAAAAGAAACCTACAATATATAGGTATGCATACTTAAACAATTCTGGATAACCTAAAGGATAATAATCAATCTCTCAATAGTCTCTTTAGCACAATAAATTGGAAAGTTTTTAGCACAATAAAATGTAAAGGTTTTAAGACAATGATATGTAATGCTTTTAGCATAATAATATGTTAAGTTACTTACTAGTTTACTTTTCATCTTTCTCTGTCTTTTTTGACATGAATACGTTTTTATTCCATTTTAATGGAATTGGAAATGGCAACTCATAAAGCTGATGATAACTAAATCAGGGATACAGTTTAGTCCTTGCAGATACATATTTATCACCTAAATCCAAAACTTAATTCGAAGGACTTTTTTTTATTATTACTGACAGGTTACGTATTTGACCACAGCTCACCCGATGTTAAGTGACGGTGTGGTCGAAGATGGTAAAGCACACCTAGCCTGGAATGGAACTGGCTCTCAAGTGAGGCTGCCACGACACACCGTTAGATGCTTGGCGACAGATTTTAAACTTGAGAGTGGTAGCTAGTTAGCCGATTATTAGAAAGCACCCTACCACCACGCTATAGTTTCCTCACGATGTTTTCCTTCACCGGCAAAATTCATTCATTCATTCGGTTCAAGTTCATTGTTGGGGTTTGAACCCACGCCCTTCGGCATGCGAACCTACCGCGCTGACCACTGAGCCATTATCGCTACTAAAAGAGACTACTACAGGACTTCTTAGTGTTCGAAAATGTACACATACACATGACCGTGTCCACAATACAGCCACGCACCGGTTTTTCGTTTCTTGAACAAAAGCAGAAAGATTTAAATTTTACGTTTGGTTATTTATTATCCAGACTATCACACTAATATTGTAAGTTTATGAGCGTAAGCGTGTTAGTATGTTTGTTACTTCTTTACGCTCAAACGGCTGAACCCATTCTGATAAAATTTGGTATGGAGGTAGCTGACACCCTGGAATTAACACATAGGTTAATTTATCCCGAAAAAGGTAGTGTTCACGTGGGAACAGCGGGTAACACCACGGGGCGCAGCTAGTAATATTATCTGTCACTTTGTATATTTACAACTTTATCACCTTTTCACACCTAAACGGCTGATATGATCTTGCTATAATTTAACAAGAAGATCCTTTATATCATGATAATTAATATAAGGTTCCTTTCATGTGATTTTATATAAACATGTCTACGAGAGCGAAACCGCGAGCAACAATTAGGTTTCCATGTAAGAAATCGTAGCTACGTAGCCTGTGAAATCGTTCTTGCTACGCCTTCGTAGCTGCTCTACAGCGTAGCTACATACTATCGTTTGTTTTTCTGGTGACTTGCATGATATATGAAGATCATCATCATCATCATCATCGGCTGTGCATCGCGCACAGCTGAGCATAGGGCTCTCTTGTACGCCACTCATCCTGGTCCTGTGCCAATTTTGTCCAGGTTCGACCCGCGATATTTATGTATTATATCGTCTACCCAGCGAACTGGTGGACGACCAACGCTCCGTTTACCAGTTCAACACCTTAGTCCACCTGCCATCATCCTGCCTGGTGACATGTGCTGTCCAACTCCATTTGAGTTTCGTGACTACCAATTCGATATCGTGCACCTTTGTTTGACCTCAGATTCTACATTTCTCACTCGATCTTGTAGTTTGATAAGCATAGCACACTCAATGGCTAAAGATTACCGTACTAGATACATAATATTATTAGTTGTAGCTTGTAATCTAGTAAACAACAAAAGCGCGTGATTTAAATTCTCTTTTTAAATTCCTAAATTATCTCATTTTGTCTTATATCTTTGTACAAAGTAGTTTTTTCACGTGTGGCATCAACTAGTCGAGGTAATAGAACTGTGTTTTTTTTTAGTCCTGATCCCCGCAAAAGAAGAGTTGTGTTTGTATTTAGATTTTGACATCCTATTTGTATTTGACATTGCAGTTTAAATTTAAATTTGACAACAACGTCAAATTTAAATTATATTTTATTATTACCTATTTTATTTCTATGTGAAATTATATTTAAGTTTGACATAATATTAGAATTGTTTTTTTTTAACTTGACATGTTTTTCTGTTTTCTTATTAATTAATGCATAAGTCTGTGACTTAAATGTAATTGTGTAACGTTTTTATGTCAATAAATAGGAGTTTTGTCAACAAAAAGCTTAACATTTCAAAATTCGTTTTCTTAAATTATCAACAAAACTAAATTAGATTTACAGTATGACGATCTACTGTTAACAATGAAGAACCAAACCCTCTCTTATTAAAAGTAGAACACTACTATAATCCAAT
Source organism: Biston stratarius (assembly GCA_950106695.1). Taxonomy (NCBI): domain Eukaryota; kingdom Metazoa; phylum Arthropoda; class Insecta; order Lepidoptera; family Geometridae; genus Biston; species Biston stratarius. The sequence continues at coordinate 13,066,313 of OX467110.1, read as the reverse complement.
AATACCTTGTCGCAAAAAGGCAAAAGAGAGCTTAAATCGTTAAGAACGCTGCGTGGGGAGGAAATCAAAATAACAGTATGGACACATCTAGATTAGATTCAGTTTTATTGTTAACACCAAAAATTGTTAAGGTGTTAAAAGCGTAAATGATAGTGTTTTATAGTTGATAGGCTGTGTTTGACCCTAATTCATCTTTTGTTGAGTGACTGTGTGGTTGAAGATGGTAAAGCACACTTAAACTCGAATTTGTAGTCATGATAGTCCAGTGGTTAGCGCGGTTGGTTCACATGCTAAAAGGCGTGTGTTCAAAACCCAACAATGAACTTGAGTTGCCGGTGAAGAAAAACATCGTGAGGAAATCATAGCATAGTGGTAGGGTACTTTCTAATACTCAGCTGGCTAGCTACCACCCTCAGGTTGATAATCTGCTGCCAAGCACCTAACGGTGTATTCCGGCAGTCTCACTTAAGAGCCAATTCCATTCCAGGTGCGGTAATCTTTACCATCTTTGACCGCCGTCACTTAAGAGAGCTGCGGTCAAACACCTAGCTTGTATATAGGAATCCGTCGGAATTTAGGCTGTAGAGAGAGTGCCAAAAATTGAGATATGTATACGTTAAAAAAACATTATCCTTCTTCAGCAGTCAGGTAAAACCCAATTAGTCGTCCCGTCCATACTGAGTGTACTGCCGCCAACGGTATTAAAGATGACAATAAAACGCTGAATAATCGTCTCGCGATAAAACATGGGCTTAATCGCGTATTGCTGCTTAATATCCTTATTTATGGCGGCGCTTGCTGCGGGAAATTAACTTCTTTGTTACAAGACGGACCGCAGCGGGGATAGTAGGGAAGGAATAAAGACCTACTTTGTGGAAAGAAAATTACCTGCCAGTATGTAAAAATAAGCGATTTTGTAGCGATGATAGTTCAGTGGTTAACGCGGTCGGTTCGCATGCCGAAGGGCGAGGGTTCAAGCCCCAACAATGAGCTTGAGCTGCCGGTGAAGGATAACATGGTGAGGAAACCATAGCGTGGTAGCAGGGTAATTTTTTAGTACTTGGCTGGCTAGCTACTACCCTCAAGCGCATGTAGGCGGCATTAGCCTGTCTTTGTCATAACATTGACTTGTTACGTGCGAAACTTAGACGGTGTCTAGTTTGTATGTTTGTGTATTTATTTCTGATAAATAAAAAATTTGAAAAAAAAAAAAAAAAAAAAAAAAAAAAACAACGGACAGGAGTTGTCCTCACCAGCAGTAGAGCATCTTGTTCGTCTCATTACTTTTACACGAAAAACATAATAAAAAAGACAAAAAAGTGGAAAGCTAAAGTTTGTGCTATGAGATGCTATCTTTTATTCGGCCCATTGAGCAAAGATACCCATGTCTAATAAAAATCCGATGATGATGATGATTGAACCTTTCTAAATGCCTTTTAAAGGTTCAGGAAGTAAGTATTATTCAATTATTTTTGAAACGGTGTCCCTTAGAAACAACTTTAAAAAAGAAAATCTCCAAGAAATGCTGTTGAAATCCAACTGCAATTTTAAAACTGAATAAACACCGTTTCTTTCAATCTAAGCGAAAGGTCGGTCATGACTTCCGACGTTGTACTTTTTGCTGGGTAAGAAAGAATTTGAGCTACGCAATCACGGTTCCGTACTATAAGAAAAGTTTTTCTTTACCTTACTCGGTTGAGGATCAGTTGTAAGATACTCGACTAATGCTAAGTATATATTTGTCTATTTTTGTACATTATCTCTGTCCTAAATTATACTCTGTGGTGACGAGCACCTGTTGACATTGACAGTTCTATCGCGAGTGACACTGACGTATATAATACTATAATAGGGCGTTGACACCGAAGCGTGGCGGGGTAATATATCTTATCTAATAACTTTAAGCGAGCAATTCTTGTTTATATGTATTACTGTGTTCCGGTTTGAAACGAGTTTCCAGTTACTAGCTTGGAATCATCACAAAGTAATGAACGCAAAAATAACGAGCTCTAGACTGTTTTGTTACTAAGGTTCGGAGGACCACTGCAACGGTCATAGACAAGCATTAGTTTTCTCTAACCATCAGGAAAGCGTTTTGTTTGTCTTATTACTAATACATTAAAAAAACTAACAGTATATGAAAAGCAATAGCTTCGGCGGGAAATCGTAAAACTATTTTATGCATTGTATTATTTTTTTAAAAACTTTTATTTTGTCGAGTGTTTATGTGTGAAATAAGTGTGTTAAAAAATATATAACGCCGTATTATACATACGAGTTAAAATTAATAAAAGGTGTTAAAATATGTACTTTGTGGTGTTACCAAAACCCAGTATAAGCTTCTAGTCACAATCTGGGTGCCTTTAAGTCATGATTGCATCGGTTCTGGGCAAGCGTTTGTCGTAGATCACATCTTCGAGTGACATCAGACGGTATGTCGGTCAAACCCAAGTCTATTTGCGGACTTATGGTGGGAAAGCGGAAAGAGTCGTGTCGCCCCATTGTATTTTCTTCCAAAACTGATGTTTTTTCGAGTTTTTATGTTTAAAAATAGTGGTGTTTTATTTGTAAAGTGCCGAATTATAAGCGCGAGTGTGGGAAAGTGATATAATGTGGTGAAACATGACTTGCCAATGTCAAACTTTGTGATGACAAAGCATGACTAAATTTGACTGGCACAGACTGGACTTGACCAAGACTGGACTTTGACTATAAGGATAAAAAAAACTGAAGACTGCACACAAAATACGGCAACATTAAAACTGGTAGAATGCACAAAGTGCGATGCCAAGAAGAAAGATAAAAAAAGTCTATTTGCTAATTTAAAAAAAAACTTGTACCTACACCTACACATGAACTGAATTGACTCTGACTCATAATACGTAAAAATACGAAATCATTATCACTAACAGGATGCATAAAGTGTGACAGGTAAATAAATGTTTGACGCTGTATTCATAAGTTTGTTTTAAGAATCGGAACCCAAATACAAAGTGAGATTGCAAAAAGAACTTGTCTAGCCTTCCACTTGAAATGGCATAAGAATGAAACAACACAGAAATGGGAACAGTTTTTTTCTTTGCGTCTCCGTGAACCATTTCCTGGTGATCCTTAGATTGTGTGTTTTTATTGCAATTGCAGCTTTTGCATTAAAAAGAATTAGTCAGTCATGGATTTTGATTTGTGTTTTTTTTATGAATTAGTCGACTGCCAACTTCCCTCTTGGTAATTCATGGTGTTTTATTGACCAAAGCTCACCTGATGTTAAGTGACGGTGTGGTCGAAGATGGTAAAGGACACTTAACCTGGAAAGGAAGGCATGGGGTCAAGCTCCAGAGCTTGACCCCATGCCCTTCCGCATGTGAACCGACCGCGTTAATCACTCAAGTTAAATAATCAAGTTGAAAAATCTGCCACCAAGCATCTAACGATGTGTTCCGGAAGCCTCACTTGAGAGCCAGTTCCGTTCCAGGATAGGTGTGCTTTACCATCTTCGACCACACTGTCACTTAACATCTGGCGAGCTGTAGTTAAACACCTAGCTAGTCAACCATTAAAAAACCTCGAGTGCACCTTATTTCAACATCATCATCCACAACTCATCATCGTCTTCTCTATCCCAGAACAGGTTTTTTTATATCTTGCTGTACTATCTGCATCAGATCTGTGCTGATTTGGTCTAGGTTCGTTCCAATATGATTTAGTAAAAAATTAATCTTTCCTATTGTCCGATAATCTAATGTTAAAATTACAATAAAATCTTATTTACATTTTCTTCTCTTTTTCACGAATGAAGCGAACAAAATCAATTCCGATTCGGCCAACATTTCTAACGTACCAGCACCCTTTGAAAGGGTACAATGATTTATATTTATTAGAGCTGGTATCCCTGTAGCAAGTTCCATTAAAATATGGAAATCGTATTATTTGAGTATCGCGATATTTTCAATAATTCCAAAGAGAAAAAGATTTTTTACCGATGGGGATTTTTTACGATTGCCTGAGGGAAAACGGTTTTACAAAATATAATTTTGTTAGTAGGAACCGTCTATACCTATTTCTTAACTATTTAAAAAAAAATAAGAAAAAAAACCGGCCAAGTGCGAGTCGGTCTTGCGTATGAAGGGTTCCGTATCATTATCTATAAAAACGCCAATGTATGGTTCAATAATTGTTTTATTTTAATTTAATTATTTATTTTATAAGTGAATTTATAACTAAATATTCTGTGAATATTTTAAGCGTCTACCTGTTGCAGTTATAAATAACGAGCAAAAACGAGCAAAAAAATCATGTTTGTTGCTTGTTTGTTGTTTAATTATATTCTGTTTTTTTAGTATTTGTTGTTATAGCGGCAACAGAAATACATCATCTGTCAAAATTTCAACTAACTATCACCGTTCTTGAATTACAGCCTGGTGACAGAGGAACAAACCGACAGACCGACGGACAGCGGAGTCATAATAATAGGGTCCCGTTTGACCCTTTGGGTACGGAACCCTAAAAAAATGGTCAAGTGTGTGTCCGTCTTGCACACCGAAGATTTCGTTTCGTGGCCAAAACAAGGATATCGCAACGAAAAGCCATATAATAATACCCTGAATATTTGATTACCAAATGTTTACTTAGTTTTTGTTACCAGTCACTTCTTGGTGACTTGACGGTGGTCACTTTTACTTGGTAGTAGATCTCCTTAGCAGGAAGTCGTCTAGGTAGGTACCACCGCGGTAACAGATATTCTGACGCTAAGCAGTAGTGTGTAAACATTACTGTGTTCCGGTTTGAAGGGTACTGCAGTTAGCGAAATTACTGGGCTGTTGAGACTAACCATCTAATGTCTCAAAGTAATGAGCGCCAAACCAGAAATGCCCTGGACTTTGTTTTGCTCAAAGTTCTATGTATCGCTGCAATGGTCATGGAGAGGCGTTATCTCTTACCAACAGGAGAGCGTTTCGTTCGTCTCATTACTTATTACATTAAAATATTTAACTTTTACTTGTTTATCATCGCTCTGCCGAGTTCTCAAGGCGAACAACGCGGTTATGCTACATAATAAGTAATTTAAAACCACGCCACATTAGTTTTCTTTTACAACGTTTATGATTGTAGGCGGAACCGCGGAACAAAGCAATGCATATAAATGAATGCAGCTTATAAAGCTTAGAGCACAATGCTTGTTTCATGAGCAGCGTGATAAAAATTTCGCCATTTTTATCGTGAGGAACATTTTACTTTGTAGCATAAGGTTCGTTTTTCTTGTTACTGAATCAGCTTTGTAGGTAGTTGTAACTAATTATATTATTAATATGTTTATGTGGGTAGGAATAAATCAGTGATGGCTACGTATCTCGTTTCATTGAATTCACTCGCTAGTTATAAATAGTTTTACATGGCGCAGCCGAGATATAAAGTACTATAAAGTGTTACAAATAAGTCACCGGCGGTGAATTACGGACCTGAAAGAGATATATGTGTGCGACATTTGGAAAAACATAAAAAAAAATATATAAGTAAGAATGGAGTCATTATTACAACCACCACAGCCGTTCCATTTCGAAAATAATCTAGCAAACGTGACCTCAGGAAATCTAAGCAAGGAGTGGGAAAAGTGGAAGAAGTCCTTCAAGATTTATTATGAAGCATGTGAACTAGCAAAGAAAGATAGAAAAGTTCAGTTAAATATACTATTGCATATTATTGGAGATCGTTGCCGTGAGGTATATGATCAATTCAGCGAAGAAATTAAGACAGTTGAAGAATTATTTAAAAAAATTGATGATGTGTTTTTACCTAAGAAGAATTTAACTGTGGAACGACATAAATTTTTCACTAGAAATCAGCAAGATTTGGAATGTATTGAGCAGTACGTATTCGAATTAAACAAAATGGCAGCCAAGTGTGAATTTAAAGATTTGAGCGATGATTTAGTTCGAGACCGACTGATATGTGGCATAAAAGATGGAGTATTACGGGAAAGATTACTCAGAGAAGTAGTTAATGTTGGCAAAGGCTATTGACATTTGCAGGTTAGCCGAGATATCCCGCGCACAAGCTGTTCGTCTTAGCTCAGAAAATGTGGAGCATCACACGCATGAAGTGTGTGCTCAAACCCACGAGTCGAACCAAAACAACAACAATGTTCACTGGGTGAATCGGGAACGCAATAATCGGAATGATACGTGGAACAGGAGGGCAGGCCCTCGGCAGGCTTTTCAGCAGCGCGGCAGGCCAGCCCGCGGTGTCGGCGTGAACAATCAGTCGAGGAGTGATAACACGACGCAGTATGGAAACGATAACCTCGTCGTGCAGTGTTCCAGGTGTGGCAATCGCCACAGGAAGCTCCAGTGTCCTGCATACGGTCGTCAGTGTAACAAGTGTAACCGGATGAATCATTTTGCAAAAGTGTGCAGAGTCTATGAGATCCAGGAGGGGTTCGCCGATCAGGTAAACAATCACTATAACACTTACAATAGAAGCGAAGAGTGGATAGCAGAATAACAAGTAAATAATACATTTCTGAAATTTAAATTAGATACTGGAGCTGATGTTAATGTTTGTCTGAGTCGGATTTAGTTTCAACCTCTATAAAATTTAACGGATATTCGAGAAGTAAAATTGAAGTCATGGGTAAATGCTATTTAAAAGTAATTTACAAAGGGAGCACTAATTTCTTGAAATTCATAATAGTTAAAACGAATTCAGTTCCTATATTGGGAAAACAGTCATGTGAAGAGTTACAGCTGATAAAAAGAGTATGGTCGGTGAGCGAAAATAATAATAATAGCAGTAAAATCGTCGATGAATTCAAAGACGTGTTTGAGGGAATAGGTTGTTTGCCCGGGGAATATAAAATACAATTAAAAGAAAATGCTGAGCCCGTCATTCACCCCCCGAGAAAGTTACCCGAAGCCATAAAAGACCAGGTTAAAAATAAACAAACGGAAATGCAAAAACAAGGTATTATCGCTAAGGTAGAAGGGCCGACGGATTGGGTCAATAGTATGACGGTTGTACAAAAACCAAACGGGGACATTCGCATATGTTTAGATCCTCAAGATTTAAATAGGGCTATACGACGCGAGCATTTCAAGCTGCCAACCTTCGAGCTTGTAGCTTTGCTTATAAAAACTTTCCTACTGCTGGTTGTTTTATTCATAATTTGTATGTACAAGTAATGAGGCGAAAGAGTTTTCTTAATCATATCATCAGCTATAGGACGTCCACTACTGGACATAGGCCTCCTCCTGGAGGGGGGCTTGCCAATACTCGCCACGCTTGGCAGGCGGGTTACCGAGCGCAGTTAGGTGTGATTGTTCAAGCAAGACGCTGCTGCCCATCTTCCGGATGACGTCCCTTAGCCGGCAACCACGGGTAGAAAAGGTGGGGTACTATTCTTACGCCGGCACCACCACGGCTTTCTTAATGGTAAAAGATAATACCAGTCCATTGATGACTATTGCAGCGATACACAGAACTTTGAGTAGCAAAACAAAGTTCAGGGTATCGCTGCTTTGGCGCTCATTACTTTGAGACATTTAATAGATAATCGCAACAGTCGTTATATAGCTGCAGTATTCTTTAAACTGGTACACAGTAATGTTTGCACACCACTGCTTAGTGGTATAGAATATCTGGTGTCGTACTATCTACACGACTTGTCAAGGAAATTTACCACCAAGGAATTACCCTGTAAATAATGTAAATAGGTTTATTCAAATTGTATTTAAGGTTTTTTTTTTATGTCTGATATGTTTGGTGTTTGACCACAACTCATCTGATGTTAAGTGAGGGTGTGGTCGAAGATGGTAAAGCACACCTAGGAATGGAACTGGCTCTCAAGTGAGGCTGTCGGAACACACCGTTAGATGCTTGGTGGCAGATTTTCAACTCGACGGTGGTAGCTAGCCAGCCGAGTACAAGAACGTACCCTACCACCACGCTTATCTCTAGCCAATATTATTTAGATAATATAAAATAGTTTATTTTACATAAAGAACCTTAAGAAATGAACTAATCTATCTTTCAGAAAAATCTCTTAACCACTCTTAGACTAGAGAGAAAATCAATTGTAGCTTTTAGTCCAGAGCCATTTAAAATTAAAAAGTAAAGCTTGAAGCCAGCTCCGTAATTGGCCTCCTAGCGGCTTCTATTAGGAAATTCATTTGTTCTGTTTCCCTCACGGAATAGTTAAAACCAGAGTAATGTACTAGATAGAGCGATTACGAAGATGCTATAGGACTATAGGTAGTTACATTATATGCTACAAATGCTTGCTTTACTATTGCTTGTATATCGCTATTTCAATTTCAATGAATTCATATTAATTTCAACATCAATTTCATTTATTATTTATTCACAATGATATGGTAATATACAGATCTTTTACAAAATGATATACAGAAGTCCTATTCTGCCATAACTCGGCATGTCCACAGAACTTTGAGTAACAAAGCAAAGTTCAGGGCATCACCGCTTTGGCACTCATTACTTTGAGACTCCGATGGTTAGCCTCAACAACCCTTTAATTTCGCTATATAGCTGCAGTACCCTTCAAAGTAGTACATATTACTGCTTTGCGGTAGAATATCTGGCGGTGGTACTACCTAGACGGTCAGTTAAGAATATCTACCAAGCATATTAATCCTGTATACAGACAGATATATTTTAATTAAACGTCCAAAGACCATCACAAAGCTGAAGGGAAGCTAAACCAAAGCAAACAGACTGGCCGCTAGCTCCAGTCTCATTACTGATGCTTGCAAGTTTGTTGACCAGCCTTTGTGAAACACTAATAGCTAAATTAGCACTTAGGTAAAAGCCGGCCTCCTATTTTAGGCAACGCTAACATCCCACGTGCAGGGCATTTGTGTCAACTTTTATTTTGAGCTTGCTTTCATTTTTACAAGCTTTTATCTTGCAATGTATGTGTCTATATGTGGAATCTTGCAAGTTAAATTTGACCCACTTTCTGATGTCCGATTGCATTATTTGGTGTACTTATGTAACTTCGGTGAAAATACAATGATATGGTACCATGGAGCTAGTCTGATGACGGAGACGGAAGATGGCAATAGGAAGTTCTAAACTAAACAATATAAACCCATAGAGATATCCATCCATCCATCCAAACTTTCACATTTATAATATTAGTGGGATTCTAGTAAGTATTTGGCGTATAGGTACTTATGTACCTACATTCTTAAAAGCTTGAAGCACAGAAGTATAGTAAGTACTTAACCTACCCCTGTAACAGGTAGTGCCTCAAGCTCGTTTTTCAAAATATTTTTACTTTTAATTACTATTATAAATAGGCTGGCGTTTGACCGCTATCTCGCCTGATATTAAGCGAAAATGTGGTCTACGATGGAGCACGCGTGCCAAGAAGAAAGCAATTCACTCGCAACTTGAAGGCACATATATTGTATCTATTCGGGTATATCCAGTCGGACAGCCAATTCCATTGTTAAGCGGTTCGTATGATGAAGGTGGAAATGAACCGTTAGAGCGTTTCAAATATCTCTACCATGAAACGGTGTCGCTTTTTAGAGCTCCTTACTATCCGATAGTAGAACAGGAAGGGTGGAATTAAATTTAATGAAATTGTGGTAATATAAGACTACGTTGATGCTTCAAAAACTTCGTCAAAACTCATAGTAATTACTACTTTACTAGGACATGACTGGACTCGACTTTGACTTTGTATGCATTTGACTGTGATTTAAACTTATTTATCATAAACATCGAAAATATCGCACACACACAAATGCACAAATTGCGTCGTCAAAAACAAATAGAAAATGACGTAATACCTATTTATTTTCTTGCACTAAATATGCCAATTTTGTGTTTCGATCTACCTCAATATGTCTCTGTGTGGAATTCTCAATCAACGGTCGACGGCCAAATATTGACTGTCTCCGGAACTGTGGCACTTGCGGGCTGTTTGTTCCGAACAGACACTCTTCTGCGGTATTGAGAAAATAAAGATTTATTGTATAAAAAGTTTATTTCTTTGGGGTTTTATTTTATTTAACAGCTTTATTACAAATTACAGATAAACATTTGCATTTTTTTTATATTAGTATGATTTGAGAGATCGTAAATACATCACACACACATCATCAGCCATAAGACGTCCACTGCTGGACATAGGCCTCCTCCTGGGGGTTTTGCCAATACTCGCCACGCTTGGCAGGCGGGTTGGCGTGCGCAGTTAGGTGTGATTGTTCAAGGAAGACGCTGCTGCCCATCTTCCGGATGACATCCCTTAGCCGACTCTTACGGCAACCACGGGTAGAGAGGGTGGGGTACTATTCTTACGCCGGCACCACCACGGCAAGACACACAGCAATACATCACAGATTTTCATAATTATCGTAAAATGATACAAATTTTATGTTTTAATCTGTCTTCTAATTCTGGTTGAGCGCAATGTCGACTACTTTGGTAGTAAGCCTGCTTCAAGAGATGCAAGGCGTGAGTTCGATTTCTAACCAGGGCAAACATTTATTTGACTATAAATGTTTTTTTTAAACACTCAATCCACTGATTTTAATAAAGGAAATAATCGTGAGGATTTAAGGCGAGAATGTAGAAACATTGTGTTGTTAAGTATAATTTTTTGTGAAATTTGTGTCTTTTTCGAGTGTTTTTGTTTAATGTTTTAATGTGCGCAATGGATATAACAATTAACTACTACTTCTTCGTAGCGATGATAGCTCAGTGGTTAGTGCGGTTCACACGCCGATGGCCGTGTGTTCAAACCCCAGCAATGAGTTTAAGCTACCGGTGAAGGAAAGTATGGCGGTAGAGTACCTTTTAGTAGGCTAGCTACCATCCTTAAGTTGAAAATCTGCGCTAACCAACTAATGGCAAAAAATATTTAAAAAAAAAACAATTTTTTTTCTCTAGTTTTGAGGTAACCATTCTGAATCAGCCTTGTTTGTATAAGCTATCCCACTGCTGGGCATGGGTCTCATTTCAAAGTGAAAAGGGTAAGGTCATATGGCCAAATGTTGATTAACAGACTAATTTTTTTTTAAAACTCTCATACATTTAGGTTTTCTCACAATATTTTCTTTCATTGGAGTTACAAGCAATAGACAGATAACTTCAAAACGTCAAAGTTGCGTGCTGTGGGAGTCGAACCTAAGACCTCCAGATCGGAAGCCATACTAGGCTGCTGAACCTTACTTACTTACTTACTTCTAGGGGTAACATCAAAACCAAATATAATCTTGGTTTTAATTTATTCAAACAATAAAAAAATAAATTACAACTTTATATTATCTATGTACTTGTACTAGGACAAAATGTGATATTTACAATTAAAAAAATAGCACTAACAGTAAAATAAAAAAATGAAAAAAAAAACAATATTTTATATTGAAAACTAAACAAGAGTGTAAAAGAAGATAATAACAATAAGTTTTAAAAATGTAACATTAGAAAAATATTCTAAGATCTAAGTTATGACCTCTTACAAGCAAGTAACTCTGATAACACCGAATTTTTCTGCCTAACAACGAAAGGTTCTGGTGAGATTTATTACAGAATCTTTGATAATATTTCTGTCCTTATCATTTTCATTTATTATGCATCAGAGTGACTGGGAGAGAATTCATATCACATGCTCTAGAACAGTGTTTTTCAATCTTTTTTAAATACGCGACTCTTTTATAGGTTGACAAATTGTCGCGACCCCCTTGTGCCGTAGACAGAATAAAGTTACTAATTTAAAACACTACGTGTATGTATTTCTCTCTTTTGGTACCTATATTCCTGCAGCAGTAAGCCGCGAGAACTTTGAATGCTCTTATGGGTCACGAGGTAAGTTGGTAAGGCTGCGTGCGGTTTTGCCTTGGATGCCAGTGTGTGCAGGCTTAACTTTGCGGCATACATTTGCCCATCCTTCTCACTAAAATTTTGTATTATTGTAGCGTAGATACTTGCATTTTCTCCTTATGAAGGCGACCCCCCGAATAAGGCTACGCGACCCCCCTAGAAGTCGCGGGCCACAGTTTGAAAAACACTGCTCTAGAACAACTAAGTAAGAAACACTCAAGGACTTTTCCAGGACGCTGGTAAAGTTATTGTAGCGAACGCTTAGGTATGCGTTGTGAATTTTATTTAAAGCCTACTTCATACTGGTACGGTCTGTGGTAGTGGATGTGGCAGCCACGAATTTAACCGTTACCACTAGGGCGTGCTTGATTGGAGCAATCTTCACTCTTTATTGCCACGCCATCATGCGAATTTCAAGACTCAGAATGGGACAAATTTCATACACTGAGCTCAGTGGTTAGCGAGGCCGGTTCGCATGTCGAATGACCTGGATTCAAACCCCAGCAATAAGCTTGAGCTGCCGGTAAAGAAAAACGTGAAGAAACCATAGCTTGGTGGTAGGGTACTTTCTAATACTCGGCTGGCTAGCTACTACTTTCAAGTTCAAAATCTGCCGCCAAGCATCTAAGTGTGTTTACCATCTTGTACCACACCGTCACTTAACATCCGGTGAACTGTCGTCAAACACTTAGCTTGTGAAACGTTAAAAAAAATGGTTTTATGTGAACTCAAAAATTTACAGAAGACAATTTTAGTGTCAGAGTAACTTGCTAATGTAAAGCTTCTTATACACTAATATGTTAAAGAAATTTTAGACTAGAATACATCTGGAAAATAAAATCCAGTAATTTCTTAATATTAACAACAGCCATCATTTAAATCCTATTAATCTATACTTATATCTATAACATCTGTGTTTATCTACATTTTATTTGGCACACCTAAGATTTAAGAGATTTATAATTATTTTTCGTAATAAAAATTCATAATCATTTTGAAATTTAAACAAATTTAAATGCATATTTTAAAATTATGAAATTCAACTATGAAGTTTAGTAACAGTTGAAACAATTTTATATTAAGTTTGAGAACAATTTTCTTTAGAAAGATTTTAAGTTGAATTATCTACAATAGTATTTTAAATCTTGATCACTGTGATGTCTTTAAATTATTATTACAAAATATACAAAAATGTTCATTGGTAAATTATGCACTACAATATTTTACAATTTGGTCGTATGAAGACAAAATTCATCAGCAATTTTACGTTGGTCAATTTTTGACCAAATAAATTGCTCTATGGAAGAACAACGACGTTTATTTATCCACTATAAATTAGATGAAAAACACGACAATAAAAACATCTGGAAAATTATAATTTTCTAGAACAATGGAAAATCGACAACTAAACTAACCGAACGTGGTTTTGCCACGTTTTTTGTTATACATAATGTTGAATTACTCACGTTTAGTCACGTTAGTTATTCGTACTATAGTTCCAACTTAACAAGTGCTTTTTTTTCAAGAAATTAAAATGTCTTGTATAATCCAAAAGTATAAACTAAACTAAAACTACAACTACATGAAATATGAACAACATTTACATCAAATAGAACTGTCTTGCTTACGAGATTAAAGTATTGAACTAGGTATATTGTGGTCTGACACACAGATTGCCTTGATACAAGATTAGCCTAGTAAAGCGACCAGTAAATATTGTTGTTGCTTAGCAAAGATGTTGTCAATATAGTTTTTTCCTTTTCATACTATATGTGGTCGAAACTATAGTCGGAGTATCCGATTTAATTTAACGTGAGTAATCCCATATGTGTAAAAATAATGCGGAATATATTCTTTTAAAATCAATCCATTGATCTTTAAATAATATTTGCGTAAAGAATTTATAGTGTCATAATATGAATAAATTCAGTTCTATTTAATCTGCTAACTAACTGTTGCAAATCGAAATTTCAACGAGAACTTTTCTTCAGAACAATCTGTGAGAAAAATAGTTCCGAGCAATACGATAGATGACAGTGCAATCAAGACGCAACCATCTAGTCTTCTTAGGTAGGTTAAATAAAGACAAGGTAGGTAGGTCGTAAACTTGTGATCTGGCACAATGTATGAAAGTGCTCTGGTCGAAAAAGAAAAAAAAAAACTCAAATGCTGTCAATGTAATTTTTATCGATATTTAATTTTTTTGAATCATCATGGCAATTGCATCTTTCGCACAAAGTCAAAGACGAAATAAGAAAAGGGGGAAGAAGAAAAAAATTTGCGTGGCCTTCCAGTTGTGATGAAATAAGCTGTATTGACGCCCCGTTTAAAGTTTGCAAACACATGTTAATTGTGGTGTAAGACTCTCCATTACCAGATATGAGAGTCTCCATTACCAAAAATCTATGAAAAGTTCTCATTGATGGCGATATTTTGTTTTGTTTTTTAATTTTTATTACTTATTCGTAATTTTTTATTGTAACCTTTGCATTATTTCTGCTTAACACAAGTATTTAGCAGCTTTGTGTCTTACAACCTTCAATCCTCTTCTTAATTCCGGTGTTAAAATACAGATGGAATCACCAAAACTTCAAAAAATTATCTGGGGTTTTATAATTTCATTGAAATTTTTAATTTCAAAATATGTGTTATTTATTCAATAAGAATTATTATTAGGACTATCATCAGTAGACAGTATTGAATCTTTACTCGTATTATCAATTATGTTAGAATTGATTTCATCTTTAACATTATTCGTTATATTATGATTAGTGCTATCACTGTCTATGCTTTTCGAACATTCTGAAGAACTCTCGGTTTTTTCTACAATCACTTCGACAGTGGGTTTGAATTCATCTTTGGGTAAGTCCGGAGGTCGAACGGTAGACAAGGTGTTGGATAGATAAGAAGACTGAAGGCTGTAACCTGGTAGTAGTTTCGGTTGTAACGGCAACATGAGGTCGAGGGAGCCGGTGGTTGCAGGCCGCGGTTGTAGGGGCGGGGCGGTCACGAGGGGCGGTTGTAATGAGGCCAGGGAAATAGCGCCGGACTGCGTGTTGATGATGGGGCTTTCCACTGGAATGGAGAAATACGTTAGGTTAGGTTACAAGCTTTGATACGTGCATGGTAATCCATTAAGGGTTTGTATCAGATTTGAATGGAGTGTGTGTGATGTTGTGATATGTAGTGGTCGCATGGATTATGGAGTGTAACATGTAGTGGCGTCTTTTTTTTAATGAATTATCCTAATAATTCTTTATTTATTTGATAACCTTGACATTATTCTACTTTTATGGAATTAAATTGCATGTAGAAAATGCACAAATTGAGATGCCAAAAACTAAAAAACGAAGAAAACTAAGGCGGCAAATAGCTGTTCTGATTTCAAAACCCTTTCAATCTCCAGAGCCTCCTGGCTAGAAAGTACAGCACTTGAAAAAACTTATTAAGTTATACGTTCAAGCAGCTATACTCAACCTGCAGTCCGCGGGCCGCATGCAGCCCTCAGGGCATATGTGGTTAGCTCACCTGAAGTTACTTTTTTTTTTACTATTTTAAATTGCATCCATCAGAGAAACTGTAAGCACATTGAGTAAATAGGTACTAGACAACTTTACCGCAGTGCATTGCATTGAGCGTTAGCCTACAAGATGTTGTAACTTTTATGCTTGTTTCTTTTATTGTGACAACCCTTTTCAAGACATTGCATCGTTAATTTGGAATTTCGTTTTGTTATTAAATTATTGTTATTATATTAAAAAAGGTTGAGTTCAATATAGCTGCGTTCAAGTAATATACTCGAACCCGTTTTACCACGTAACTGCCACGACTCCCTCGTTCAAGCTAATATTCATAGACTTTGTGTGTTTTTTATCGGGTTCGTTTTTTTTAATTCCCCCATGCCCTTTTTTTATCGGACGGTCAGAAGCTCGAAAAAGTGACATTGATTTATGGTAGAAGTTCCAAAAACTCGTTTAATTCCACTTTCATAGTTTAAACGGCTAAAACGTGGAATATTTTACCCGAGTGGGTGTTCCCTGATAGTTACAATCTGGGTGTCTGGGTGTCACAAAAAGTCATCTTAAATTGGTCGTGTTATAAGCTGCTAGATTTGGCTGCCAAGTTCACAACGGTTTCTAGTTTAGGGTAAAAGTTGTAAAAAAATAAAATAAGCAGTCGCTCTCTTTATTTCATTAGTGACACAATGGCTGCTTTAGTTCAAAATAATATCTTTCCTTTTGGAACAAATATTTCAGCACAAGCACGTTTTTATTTACTTAAATAATAAGAACCAAATTATACATTATCGATACCGCTTATCGACAGCAATAATGCGCAGCACTAAGCCCGCCCATAAGACCCATGAGTGGGAGAGAGAGCGAAATATTCTCTGCTCCGCTCTCACGTTTAACGACCCAGTCTGCAACGAGTGCAAAATAGTGTTTTGCACTGTTTTCAAACAGTATTGTAGATCTGAAACTGTATCATACTATATTGCGTAATTTATGTAGTAACCAAATTATATGAAAACTGGGACAGTGTACCTGGAAACGTAGGTTGTTATTTCCATACATTTATCTATTAATAACGTACAACGTTAACCTCTAAAGACAATGATTTGACATTTACCTATAGGCGCTCTCGCTTGCAGCGGCTGCGTGGTGGTGGCGGGCGGTCGGAGCAAGTTAGGCGGCCCCTGCAGCGCCAAGCTGATCATATTCATACCGTTTACACCTGAAATTGAAACAAATATAATAAACACATTATGTAAGTGTGTTAGTTTAGTAGATAACGCGGTTTTTGCGCTGAAATGCGTGGGTCCATACCCAACACTGAGGTTGTGCTGCCGTTGAAAAAAAACATCGAGTCAGCCCTTTTGGCTCATTGGGAGTATGTCTGCCTGAGTTGTAGGGTGTGGGTTCGATTCCCGCCATGGACAAACATTTTATGGTATAAACAAAATGTTTGTTCTGTGTCTGGGTGTGCTGTATGTATTCACAAAAAATGTATTTATGTATGCTATCAGTTATCTGACTTCCATCACACAAGCTTTGCTTAGTTTGGGGTCAGATGGCGCTGTATTTAATGTGTCCTACAACATTTTAATATATTTATATCGTGAGGAAACCATAGCATGGTAGTAGGGTACTTTCTAGTACTCGGCAGGCTAGCTACCACCCTCAAGTTGAAAATTTACCGCCAAGCAACTAACAGTGTGTTCCAGTGGCCTCGCTTTAAAGCCAGTTCCATTCCAGGCTACCATTATTATACCATCATTAGATGGGCTTTACCATCTTTTTCCACACCTTTACTTAACATCATCTGTGCTGTGGACAAACACATAGCTAGTCAACGATAAAAAAAAAAACATGCTATCAGTTGTCAATAAAGTCGTTGATTGAACTGAAATTCCGAATTGTGATGTAGGAAAACTGTCTGCAAACGTTATTCTATATTCTATAGTATTTGCCTTGTGTGCCTACAAGAAAGGAAAATGTGTAATACTTTTTTTAACCTGTATAAGTCTGCGTTTGACCACTAATTCGCCTGATTATAAGCAATGATTGGTTGAAGATGTGCTCAGTGTTAGGAAATACGATATAGATAAATTAGATTCTTCGATTGCCAAGGTACTGAAAACAAGTTTCAAGATTTCAGACTACCAGCGCCATCTAAGGTTTTTATCAGAAACACTTACCAAACTTGTTACCTCCCGCTTGAAGCTCCTTTAGCACCACGGGGTGTTTGACTGCGTTCACCCGTCGGTTGGAGGCGGTAGCTTCGCGTTTCCTTCGTGGTTGCTCCACAGGTAGCACCCTACGCCGCTTCTTGGGAAGTTTTGACCGAGCCTGTGGACAGATGGCGTTCATTATAATTCGTATATTATACTAACTAGTTAGGTGCATATTTATAAACACACTCGGATAGATGGCGATATTAGCTAGTTAGGTGCATATTTGTCCACATCTTTAGATAGATGGCGTTAGTTTCGTTTTATTGAGCGCTTGAAAGCTGTTACATCAAGAATTATTGTTTGTTTGAATGATTGTTAAGAAATATTGGTGAAACTCGCATGATAATCCGTTCAATAGTTTTTAGTTTATCGCAAACAGATGCGGCGGACTACTTTGTTTTATAATATGTAGTGATAATCTAAATTAAAATTCAGGTTAAATGTCTATATCGTAACTGCTAGTTTGAAGTACTGAATTGGTCTTTAAGTCTTCTAATTTAGGACTTATATTTCTTTTCACAAATTTTGTACTTTCAAGGCCTGCTAATTTTAGAATCAATTTCGCAACTGCTTGTAAATCACATCCCGTAGCTGAAACTTATCCGCCGAACAGACCCGTTCTAGTTATCGCTTATCGCCTGCTAACTGCTATTTCTCATTCAATGAACCGACTGTGAAATTAAGCGACGGCGGTATTAAGGGGCCCAAGCGGTAATATTACTGGATAACGGGCCCTTAATAGTGTTGCCCAATATTAGTCTTGATCTTGTGACTCAGTTTTCATATAGATGGTCTTGCATTTGACTGTCATCTTGTCAGATAAACAAAGATGCAAAGCTGGTTCTCAATCGTTGTTTCTTTGTTGGTGACAGACTAGGCCCACACCTCTCCTAATGTTGAGTAACGGTGTGTTCGAAGATGGTAAACAAAAGCTTTCATATAAGGCTGCTGGAATACACTGTAAGGTGTTTAATGAGACATTTTAAACATGATTTTCTTAGTATAGGAGGTCGTCTAGGTAGGTACTACCGCAGTACCACATATACTGCCGCCAAGCAGTAATATTTTATTATTACTGTGTTCCGGTTTGAAAGGTATTGCAGCTAGCGAAATTACTGGGCTGTTGAGACTTACCATCTAATGTGTCAAAATAATCAACGCCAAAGCAGCGATGCCCTGGACTTTGCTTTGTTACTCAGAGTTCTGTGTATCGCTGCAATGGTCATGGACATTCGTTATCTCTTACAATCGGGAGAGCGTCCCGTTCGTTTCGTCACATTTACATAAAAAATGTTATTTTCTCTTTTCATTTCGATTGTTTTTCTTTACTGACACAAGCTCATTGTTGTTAGGGTTTGAACCCACGCCCTTTGGCACGTGAACCGACCGCGCTAACCACTAAGCTATTATTTCTACAAAAATAACAAGAAGCTAACAACAAGACTAAGAATCATAAAGATGTAACCAAGTTACAACAAATCAAGACTGGATTAGTCTTGTCGCAATCTTGCATTTCTCAAACACTAGACAACGTCCCATAATAGGGTTCTATAGAAATATCCGCGACACTTCCTTCACTCGACAAATAAAACTAAACGACTGCATTATCCTTTATGATCTAATCAAATACAGTCGAGCCATTTGGTAACTTCATTTTGCAAACGCGATGGATCATTTAAGATCTTAATAGTGTGATTTTTTAGGTTTTCCAATGCATGGAAATTTTGTAGCATTAGACAATTTCTTTGTTATTTTTAAGAACTTTGTGGGCAGGACATGTTGGAAAGCTGAGTAATGGCAGGTGGAATAAAGCGTTGAAGGATTGGTGGCAATGAACTGGTAAACGAAGTGACGATATAATGAAAATCACGGGTCGAATCTGGACAAGATTGGCACAGGACCGGGATGAGTGGCGTACTAGAAAAGAGGGCTATACTCAGCTGGCAATTACGGGCTAAAGATGATAATAAGAAGAACTTTGAATGACAGAAATGGATTTAGGTTACGGTTCGAGTAACGTAAGTAAATCTGCAATTTTCAATGAAAAAGTAATGAGACGAACGAGACGCTCTCCTAATGGTGAGATATCATGCATGTCCATGACCATTGCAGCGATACATAGAACGTTGAGTCGCAAAATAAAGTAGAGCATCATTGCTTTGGCGCTCATTACTTTGAGACTTTCGATGGTTAGTCTCAACAGCCCTGTAATTTCGCTAGCCGCAGTACCCTTCAAACTGAAACACAGTAATGTTTACAAACTACAGTTTGGCGGCAGAATATTTGGTACTGCGGTGGTACCTACCTAGAGATCTACCACCAAGTAATCTTTTGCATAAATGAAACCTTATCTGACACTACATAAGACTAATCATTGACTAACAGACGCGCCGAAACATAAGAAAAGAAAGAAAGATAAAAATGTTAAAATTGTAACAAAAGAAACAAAAAACAAACACGCAAAGAGAAATCAGGGACAATCACAAAACAGGGGCTTATCATAACCAGAATCTCTCTTCATGGTAACAGATAACCGCCTGTCTATGACTATTGCAACGATATACAGAACTTTCGAGTAGCAAAACTAAGTTCAGGGCATCGCTGCTTTGGCGCTAATTACTTAGAGACATTCGATGGTTAGTCTCAACGGACCTGTAATTTCGCTAGCTGCAGTACCTTTCAAGCCGGAACACAGTAATTTTTACGCGCTACTGCTTACTAAACATAAAACATATACCAATAACATTACACCAAATAATCGTACGGTACACTTTTCGATTAAATTATACAAATATTGGATATTCTGGAGGATTCCACGCGAGCTCGCGGTCCACTTAACCCTAATCTGCTTTTGTGAATACAAAAACAATGTTTATTTTGCGTACGGGTTTATAAATAAAACATGAGGTAATATTTTGTAAGATGCTTCGTTCGATGTGAAGCCGATATGAAAATATTTTGCAGAAGTTATACATATTTTGGAAACTTTTTTTCAATGTGAAATACCTTTGATATTAAGTATGTATACTTTATTTATAGTATGCAACTATATAACAATTTTCAGCGAGGATAGAGGCTCGACGTTTATTTTTGTGTACGTGCCAATGCAAGTAGAAATATGTTTATTCATTTCATTTCATTTTCAAGGAAAAATTCTCTTTCTCTCGTTTGACAACAACGTGCAAGTCATTTGAATATTTTCTTGATAAAACCAGAAAAGACAGATGCAAGCACCTGTGTTAGAATCGATTCTATTGCAATGTATGGTGTTTTAGCGAGAGTGAATGAAAATGATTTATTGCCCTTGTTCTCATACAGAATAAGGGAGATAAATCACTGTGGTCCTTCGGGATGCACATTCCATCGCGTGCATATTATTATTATTTTTTACTTACTTACTGTATATTTTATTTTAACTAGTTTATTTTATTTTTTAACTTATTATTATTAGAACATCTTCCGCCTACATCGTGCTTTCTATACTTGGTTACCTTTTACTTTGGAAGAGATCGCTTTTAGCGATAAGGCTATATTGTGGCACAAGCTCACAAGATTCCTTTGGTTTCTGTACTCTTTTTTTTCTATTTTTGGTGTGCACAATACAGTTTTTTCTGTATTTATAAATATATCTATCTTTTTACCATCAGCTTGTAAAATATGGTATATGCATATAAGGGTACAGATATGGATTGAATTAAATTTTGTTTATGTGTGGAGCCACCTTCTAGGCGACACCTTTATGAGGTGTCTGGTAAACAAGTGGGAGTGCTTATCTAAATTGGACTTTGTTTGAATAACATTCTTAGGAAAATACATTATTAATACGGTCTGGGAACTTCTAAAGCGTTTGGAAGGTGCGTGAAAATATCTTAGTGATATACTACATATATACAAGGTGCAAGTGTAGGGTATACAAAGACAAAAGGGAGGCATCTCTTAAAAAAAAAAACAGCGGTGTTTTTATATTTATTTATTTACAAGCTAGGTGTTTATCCACAGCTTACCTGATCCTGACGCTAGCTAGCCGAGTACTAGAAAATACCCTACCACCATGCTATAGTTTCATCACAATTCCATCACCGGCAGCTCAAACTCATTGTTGGGGTTTGAACCCACGTCCATCGGCGTGTGTACCGACCGCGCTAACCACTGAGTTATTATCGCTGTAAAATTATATTCCTTTTTCTTTGAACTGACAGTGAAACAACACACAGTGGAATGCGCTGCGTGAGTGGGTGTTCCCCGTTGGATATAATCTGGGTGTCTTCAAGCCGAGAGTGAATCGGCATCTTCTAGGAAAGCCTGCTCCATCTTAGACAGCATCATCACTTATCATCAGGTGAGATGGCGGTCTAATGTAAGTCTATTTTTTATTTTTTTTAAACTTGGCTGCACACGGTGCCGCGTGTCTAGATTTAAGGAGCAGCATTTTTTTAATACTAGTGTTTACTTAAAAGAAATAGCTGACAGAAGTGAAAACTTAAAATACGTCACATTAACATGTCGGTGACGCGAACCCATAAGTTTTGCCCCTACCAAAAATCGATCAACGCGGCTAAAGAAGTCTTCACTCCGAAAATGAAAACAAAATCGGTTCAATCATTTGGGAGTTACAATCGACACAAATATACACGTTATACTTATGTTGTGAAATAGGATAATATTAGGTGATGCCGACATAAATATCCACTTTAAAAATTACCGGGACAAAGTTATTTTTAAAAGTCAGGTAGTCACAAAAATAAATGTCAAAACAACTAATGAAGACAAACGAAAGAGCGCTGCTTCTCTTTGTATTATACGTTTCAATAAAATTGCAAAACAAATAAAGTGAATACATACTTTGTTCTGAGTAATATACGAGCAAATTGTAAATTGATGCTATGCGAAATTGAAGCCTTTTATCGTTGCGAATTTCAATTGAGACCTGTTTCCATTGTGCGTTCAAATTGAGAATATGTTGTAATTCGGTATGTAAAGAAAAGAAAAAAACTGATTCCAATACCATTTCGAAATACGGGGGTTCGTTTTTTTTTTTATCGCTGACAGGCTAAGTGTTTGACCACATCTCACCTGATGTTAAGTGACGGTGTGGTCGAAGATGGTAAAGCATACCTAGCCTAAAATGGAACTGGCTCTCAAGTGAGGCTGCCAGAAC
The DNA here is from genome assembly GCA_950106695.1 of Biston stratarius. NCBI lineage: Eukaryota > Metazoa > Arthropoda > Insecta > Lepidoptera > Geometridae > Biston > Biston stratarius. The sequence goes on along the minus strand of OX467110.1, from coordinate 13,043,577 downwards.
TCACCGTTAGATGCTTGGCGGCAGATTTTCAACTTGAGGGTGGTAGCTAGCCAGCCGAGTACTAGAAAGTACCCTACCACCACGAATAATATAATAATATCGTAATATGGGGTTTATTTTAATAAAAGTACCTGGTTGACCGAGCATTGCTCGGCTGAAAACATGGATAAAACGACGTTTTCTGAAAATGAAACCTAGCTAGATCGATTTTTCGCCCCTGAAACCCCCTGGATACAAAATTTCATGCAAATCGTTGGAGCCGTTTCCGAGATTCAGAATATATATATATATATACAAGAATTGCTTGTTTAAAGATAGATACATAAAATAAACTTGATTTTTAATTGAGCTCTACTGACATGACATAGTACCGTGGTGGTGCCGGCGTAAGAATAGTACCCCACCTTCTCTACCCGTGGTTGCCGTAAGAGTCGGCTAAGGGATGTAGTACGGAAGATGGGCAACAGCGTCTTCCTTGAACAATCACACCTAACTGCGCTCGCCAACCCGCCTGCCAAGCGTGGCGAGTATTGGCAAAACCCCCCCAGGAGGAGGCCTATGTCCAGCAGTGGACATCCTATGGCTGATGATGTGATGTGTGATGTGACATCTCATAGTAGGTGTATAGGGCTACTTTTAGTGCCTAAAAAAGTAATAGCAAACCGAAACAAAATCTGACAATGTTAAGTCAACGGCAGCTACAATAACCTCTTCCATACACGTACGTAGAGTTGTTTTTAGCTTTATGGATACAAATATTTGAATTATTTTTAACCGACTTCAAAAAAGGAGGAGGTTCTATGTTCGACTGTATGTAATTTATACTTTAAACGTTACTTGGAGTCTGTATCGCTTATATAAGGAATATAAGATTTGTTTACTCTATGTCAATTGTCAAAGTTCATCAAATGTCTCAAAAGGTATGTATACTTTTTTGTTTTAGATGGCAAGGACATATATCCAGCCTACATCATAACGTCATCGCTATAAAAAGTTTGAAAACGTACTAAAGATCGACTACCGCATAGAAAACCAAACTATTCAAATTGGTTTTATAAAATGAAGTTTACTATCAGTAAAAAATATAAAATAGATACAAAAAAAATCTCCCATAACGGATTTAATAAAGTCTACGCTAGATGTGTACTATCCCGAGGCTTGCACAACTCTAAATTTGCAAAAATAAACCAACTGCTTCATACATTGATAAAGAGTGATAATAACTAACTGCGCCCCGCGGTTTTACCCGCTGTTCCCACATGAACACATTTTTTTTTTTGGATAAAATAGCTATATAATAGCCTATATGTTAATCCAAAGTGTCGGCTACCTTCATACCAAATTTAATCAAAATTGATCCAGTCGATTGAGCGTGAAGACATAACAAAAATACAAACACAAACTTTCGCCTTTATTTAATTAATATTAGTGTGATGTGATTAGTATAATACTTAGAAGTAGCACAATTACAAGCCGGGCCAAAAGCGTAGGCCATTACTTAAAAATCCTAACTAAAACTAACCTCTAAACGAAACTAAACCTCGTTTTCCAGTTACCTTGAATAGAAGTCATACACTCAAGGATGCCATTCAATTATAAACTAATTGAGTGCAAATCGAGTTTAAATGCAGTTAATCACGTGATTCAATATCGATTACTCGTGCTTCGATTGCAATTCGAGTCACTAGTAATAGAGTATTAGTGGTTAAAATTAGAAATCATGGTTAAATACAAATATTTTATTGATGACACCAAAGTGACAGGTAATTTTTCCATTCATATTTAAATATAACATTAATGATATCAACATCATATCATATGTCAATATAATGAAAATTTCAATATAACAATATGTCAAATATAAAATATGTCGATATGATGAAATGGTAATAAAAAGTATAATAATTTATAAGTAATTCATCATTCAATTCATCGTCTTGCTTTGCATATGCGAAAAATGTGTGCGAAGCAAGACGAGGCCGCACGCATTTTGTCCTCAGCTTTGTTTCCTTGAAGAAGACCACCGGATGTAGCCAAAACTATAGTCGATGTATCCGATTCCACGTTCATTCTGCGGACTGTTAGATAGTGAAATGCGCTGCCTGAGTGGGTGCTCCCCGATGAATATAATCTGGATGTCTACAAGTCAAAAGTGAATCGGTATCTTCTAGGCAAGCGTGTTTCATCTTAGACCGCATCATCACTTAACATCAGGTGAGATGGCGGTCAAATGGAAGCTTAGTAATTATATTATAAAAATATATATAAATAATTAAACGTGAGTAATTACACATAAGTAAAACAAAAATGTATCAAAACCAGTTACTAGTTATCAAAGTCAGTTTCCATAAAATATTTATAAGCATTAACTCTTGATGGAATAAGAATAAAGTTGATAAATGCTAGAAGTAATAATTGCCAAAGCCGCTATGCCCAGGATTTTGTTTAGCTACTCAAAGTTCTGTGTATCGCTGCACGCTCGGTCTTGGACTGGCGTAATCTCTTACCATCAGGAGATAGTCACGATCGTCTCCTTATTTTTACAATTAAAAAAAAATTTATGAATAGTCGGAAGTCGTATGTATTTTTTCATACATAATATAATTGTAATTTTCCGTATGTATCTCCTATAGACCTATAACGTGCCTAATACTCGTAAACGAGTATGCCAGAGTCACAGTTCACATGACCTATGAGCACTGCAAAGATTTTCTTGCAATATATCTTCAGTGCAACTAGAACTCAAGTACGCCTTGACCTCTTTGTAGAAAATATATCAGATCATTAGTTTACTGGAACTCACTCGCGCATTTCATGCGCCGAGAATATTCTGCAGAAAAATATTGCGTCTAAGAACTCTACTAGAATTTTGCCTTTTGCTCAATAGACATATACCTACATATAATACAGTTTCGGCTGCCTAGATGAGAGGCCGTCTGACTTCCCATCTGGAGATCCTGGGCTCGAATCCCGCAGCACGCGTCTCTGTTTTTCTAAGCTATGTGCGTATTCTGACTTCAAACGTTGAAGGAAAACTTTATGAGGATGATGCGTGAAGACTACCAACCTGCACTTGGCCAGTGTGGTGGACTATGGCTTTAATAATAATAATAATTTATTTATTGCAGACCATTTGGTCCATAATTACACAAATTCTTACATAGTATTTTGTTAAAATAAATAGAATTGAAAATTAAAATTAAATATTAATCTTTACCCATCTTTTTTTTTTTTTTATGTATACTAAATAGGTTTGCGTTAACCACTCTCTACCTAATATTAAGCAGGATGTAGTCTAAGATGAAGCTCCTAGAAAAAACCTGCTTACTCTGGATTTCAAGACACTCAAGTTGTACTCTGGAAAAACAGACGCCAGCAGAGAGTTCCACATCTTCGTACGTATTAAGAATGTAGAATCGAAGCGTTTAGGCTGTACGTGGGGAATATCCACTATGTAAGGATGGTGCTTTGGCCGTGTCTGCTTAGCTGGTCGGTAATAAAAAGGGGCAGGTGGAACCAAATTATGCAATTCTAAGGCACACTCTTCGAAATGTATCCGATAGAAGACACACAAACAAGCGACCTTACGTCGGTGCTCAAGGCTTTGCAACTGAGACCTGGCCAGATTGTCGTCACCTATTCTGCCTGTCAATCGACTCCAGAGCCTCAAGCTAATACTTAGCAGAGCTGTCCCATAGGCGAGAGCAGTACTCCATACACGACCTTACTTGCACTTTATACAAACTAAGCAGCTGTTCTGGTGTGAAGTACCGCCTCACCCTAGAAAAAATGCCATGCTTTTATGCTGCTATTTAAGCATTAGACTCTATATACTTACATCATCACATCATCAACCCTAGGACGTCCACTGCTGGACATAGGCCTCCTCCTGGGAGGTTTTGCAAATACTCGCCACGCTTAGCAGGCGGGTTGGCGAGCGCAGTTAGGTGTGATTGTTTAACGAAGACGCTGCTGCCCATCTTCCGGATTACATCCCTTAGCCGACTCTTACGGCAACCACGGATAGAGAGGGTGGGGTACAATTCTTATGCCGGCACCACCATGGCAATATACTTATACAAACCAAAATTTCAAGACGCCGAATAAAACCTAGCAATAGAATAAAATTGGCTTTCGATAAAGATGAATATAATACCAAAAGCGGAGCACAGGGTAAATTTGTGAAATACTGGAGTTTTGGAAGACACCTCATGGTAAGTAATGGGACGATGGGAGGGTGGAATTCTCTCCTTATCTGGTTTCACACATAGTTGTTATGTGCGTGTTGTATGAAAACATACGGGGCTGTTTTGCAAAAAAAAAACATAGGCAACTCTTACTGCAGCTCTGAGGGTTTTTATTTTTGGTTGATAAGCTAGATGTTTGACCACAGATTACCTGATGTTAAGTGATGGTGTGATTGAAGATGGCAAAGCACACCTAGACTTGAATGCAACTGGCTCGCTAATGAGGCTGCCGGAACAGCTTGGCGGCGGATTTCCAACTTGAGTGTGCTAGCAGCAACAGCTGCTGGCAGCAGAGTAGAAAGTACCCTATCACCATGCTATGGTTTCTTCAAGATGTTCTCCTTCAGCGCAAGCTCAAGCTTATTATTGGTGATACCACACTATTAATTAACATCAGGTAAGTTATGGTCAAAAACCGAGCTTAACCCGTCAGAAGTACAGTGAGAGTTAAATGTCAACCTATGTTTTTTTTTTGCAAAACTGCTCCATATGTATTCATACAATACGCACATAACAACTATGTGTGAAACCAGATAATGAGTGAATTTCACCCTCCCATCGTCCCATTACTCGTCATGTTCCGACAGTCTCTGAGAGCCAGATCTACTCCTGTCTAGGTGTGCTTTACCATCTTTGACAAAACCATCACTTAACATAAGGTGAGTTGTGGTAAAACAAATAGCCCGTCAATCATTAAAAAAATCTCCCGTATGTTTCCAAATACGCAGAGCAAGGTAAAGACAATGTGATAGGTGAAAAATAAGCATCCAATCCCTTTATCTCGCGTCGTAACGGGATATCGTTGAGCCACGTACAATCAGTGATATGGAGAGAGTTATGAAAATACCTTTTTTTAGGAGCTATTTGATAGTATGTTCGTGATACGATTATAGCTTACGAAGTTAGAATTATCCCTAAGAGACGGTGTTGTGGAATGCAAAACAACTTTAAAAAAATTAGCTTGTTAGTTTTTAGGGTTTCGTACCTCAGAAGGAAATAATGGAACCCCTATAGGATCACTTTGTTGTCCGTCAATACAACATATACGCAGATCTGTCATTCCTTAAAGTTGTAAAAAAAAAATATCTGTTATCGTAAAAAAGTTATAGCCGTTTATATCGCAAAATACCGCATAATTCGATACTCACGTGGGAATCAATACTAGAGGAATATCTAACAAAAGTCATCATTATGAACAAATTTTACCATCGGCAAAAATTTGTTATTCCATTAAAAAGGTCTGTATACTCTTGATCGAATGTATGAAACAGCCGTATATTTTTTCCCAATTTTGGTGTTGATCCTAAAGTAAAATACGTGTATACAATAACTCCCTTTCAAGTGTATGAAATACATCGATAAACAACAAGCAGGTAATCTAATGGTAAGGTACCACCGCCGCATATTAACAATACCAGGAAAATAATTGTCAAATAATTAAAAAACTAAAACAACTAATTAAACTAAAACAAATAATTAAAAGCCGGAAACAGGCTGCTAATTTTTATTTAGTATTATTATTTTTAACCGACTTAAAAAAAGTGGATGTTCTCAATTCGCCATAACTTTACACGTATGTTACGTCAGAATTACGTCATTTATAGAGAATTAGTTTTTTTTTATTTGAGGACTTCAGATTGGTCAAGAATTTCATCAAGATCGGTTTTAAACTAAAATAACTGGAGCAAATGTGTCATACAAGTAAACGAAATTGCTGTGAGTGAGAGTGAATGTGAGTTTTCAGTGGTGTTTACCTTTTTTTCTCTTTAAATACATCACTCAGATTGTATGTATTGGGGCACATGTCAGATATATTTTGGATTTTATCTAAACACACAGATCGGGCGGGACCTAAACGCGCGCTTTACGAATATGTAATGTAAATAGCGTTTTTGTTTTACTTATGCGGAATTACTCACGTTTAATTATATCAGAAACTCCGACTATAGTTTCGGCCACAACCGATGGCCTTCATCATGGAGACAAAGCTGAGTACAGCTGAGTGCTTTGACCTGTAACTTTGGTGTTATCAATAAAAGATTTGTATTTGTACAACGCGGCCTCGATTTTCCATTGTTCAACTTCATTACCGGCGTAAACATCTACCTAGGATAGGTTAGGTACAACTTAACAAAGATCTGTGTAGGACTTCACAAAGGGAGCGAATCTCTCTAATAAGAAACTGAGATGTAATACGATAATCAATTTTGTAAATATAGATAAGTTATACTTGTTACGGTAGCTTAGTTGGCAGCCCTGATTTCCGAAGTCCATAAAAAGACGATCTCGGACATAAAAAAATAGCCTAGATATGTGTTAACATTAATCCATTCCAGGCTAGGTGTGCTTTACCATCTTCAACCACATCGTCACTTAACATCAGGTGAGCTGTGGTCAAACACCTAGACTGTCAGAGATAAAAAAAATACATCAAATCTATTACATCGTGAAGTATTACACAAGCAAACAGACAAATTAACGCATTTACAGTAATAAAATCAATCAATCACAAAACATTTATGTGACGATAAATGTGTTCTGTATCCGGGTATTCTGTATATATTATAAGTATAAAAAAAGTATTTAAGTATTCCATCAATTGTCTGGTTCCTTTCATACAAATGTCCTATATGAAATATCCTACATTATTTATTTTCTAGATCATTAATGTAAAAGTAATGGGACGAACGAGACGCTTCTGATCGTAAGAGACAAAGCACGCCTGTGACCATTGCAGCGATACACAGAACTTTGAATAACAAAATGAAGTCGCTGCTTCAATGCTCATTACTGTGAGACTTTCGATGGTTAGTCTTAACAGGCCGGTAATTTCGCTAGCTGCAGTACCCTTCAAACTGGAACATAGTAATGTTGACACACTACTGCTTGGCGGCAGAATATCTGGTACTGCGGTGGTACCCATGTAGACAACTTCCTGCTAAGGAAATCTACCAAGTGCTTCTTCTTGTAGGAAATACTTGCATGACAGCTCGCGTGCAAAGGGCTATAAGTTATTTCCATTTCGATTTCTTCTAAACTACAAATACTACTATGGAAACTGACGTGGTTTTGACACATTTTTGTTTTACTTATGCGGGATTACTCACGTACATAAACATAACAAAAATGAACTACAAATATATATTGTTTATCCAAGTTTGCCTGCTATTCGCAAACTTATGTATTTATATTAAGTACATTTTACTGTGATAATATTATCCAATTATTCACAACAAGAATGTAACAATCAACGCATTACTCCGGTAGTGTAACAGCCAGCGCTCTACCAAGTATATTCTGAAAGACTCTATTAGACGCTCGTAAATTACTTCTCGCACCAATCTCCACCGATTTTTATTAAACTAACCGGAGAGAGTGATTTGTAGCGCCAATAACACACACAAAGGAAATATAGTGAAGAGCTTGCCAGTATTGACGTACTTATAAACATGGTTTAAAGTAAATCTGTGTTTAAAGTAGCCTCATCTCGTTTTTATGCGTGACACTTCACGTCAGCAATAACTTGACAGCGTAATTTTTTAGCATCGATTAACTATGTTTTATAAATATGTTTATAGGAAAGGCACATACGAATACTTATAAAAATGTTAAGCAAAACAATGGGATTTGTTGCCCGAGCGGGTGTTCCCTAGTAGATACAATCTGGCTGCCTTCAAGTCGCAAGTGAATTGGTTTCGTCTACGCGAGCGTGTTCCACCATAGACCGTATTTTCGCTTAACATTAGACGAGTTGGTAGTCAAACGTAAGCCTATATGTAATTTAAAAAGCAACGCCTTAGTAAAATAATGATTTTTAGCTTTTTCTTTTAAACTTAGTATGACGCAAAATAGATGATGACAGAGCAATCATCATAATCTGCTTGTTGTAGTTCCAGTTCTTGCGTGTTGCGGGACATATGCCTGTCCCGCGCAAGTGGCGTGTTGCGAGTGGGCTAAGTGAGCCCACTCGCTGCCAATCACCAAACGCCCACACTCTTAGCGTCACTCACTGCGAATTGCCAAATATAGCGTAGGACGTTCTGAGACATAATGAAGTGACGATATACGTAGGACAGCCGACGGTGGATGGAAACAATAAGTGTCATGTTTATATGTATAAGATTTAGATTGCGGAACTATATTATGCTCTAAGTAAATCTCGGCCACATCGATCGATGTAGGGATGATATTTCAATGGTTAATGTAGTCTGGTCGCATGCTGAAAGGAATAGCTTCAAATTACAACAATGAGGAAAAGTTATAAAACCAAAGTGAAGAAAAAAATATCTATTACCCTAGACGGGTACTATCATATATTATGACTATGCTGACGTGGATTTGATACATCTTTTACTTATCGGGGATTACTCATGTTTAATTATGCGCTTTTGAGTATCCGACTACAGTATCGGTTAAAAGCGTTCGGTTCAAGGAGTCAAAGTAGAGTACAGAGCGTGTGCGGCCTCGTCTTGCTTCGCACTATAATATGACCGAAACTATAGTCGGAGTATCCGACATATTAATAAAACGTGAGTTATCTTGCAGAAGTAAAACAAAAACTATGGCCAAATTATTGGTTTTTTTTTGGCTGACGAATGACGGTATGGTCGAAGACAGTAAAGTACACTTAGACTGGAATGAAACTGGCTCTCAAGTGAGGCTACTGGAACACACCGTTAGGTGCTTGGTGGCAGATTTTTTAATTGAGGGTGGTAAGCTAGATAGCCAAGTACTAGAAAATACCCTACCATCACGCTATGGTTTCCTTCACCGGTAGCTCAAGCTAATTGTTGGGGTTTGAACCTACGCCATTCGACGTGTGAACCGACCACAGAACTATCATCGTTACTAAAATCTATCATCTACACTAGCTACTGCGCCTGTGCAATTTTTGATTAAACTACCTGGAGGCAGTGATTTGTGGCGCCAATAACGTAACGTCTCGCACACAAAGGGAATATTAAGTGAAGAATGCTCCCCTAGAGAAAAAAGGAAATTTCGAGACTTAAAATCGGATAACTCGGTTACGTTGACTGAGAATGAGTTGGTATATCTACTAGTGTAAGTATAGGCATCAGTGTACGTAGCGATGATAGCTCAGTGGTTAGCGCGGTTGGTTCACACGCCGAAGGACATGGGTTTATACCCCATCAACAATGAGCTTGAGCTGTCAGTGCCGAAAAAACATCGTGAGGAAATCATAGCGTTGTTGTACGCTATGGTCAATAATAAATTGGTCATGTTGAAAATCTGTCTTTTTTTATGTCTGACAGCAGGTGTTTGACCACAACTCACTTGATGTTAAGTGACGGTGTAGTCGACGACGGTACAATATACCTAGCCTGGAATGGTACTGGCTCTCAAGTGCTGGAACACACTGTTGGATGCTTGGCGGCAGATTTTCAACTTGAGGGTGGTAGCTAGCCAGCCGACTACTAGATATACAGTACTGTACCCTACTACCACGCTATGATTTCCTCGCGATGTTTTCCTTCACCGGCAGCTCAAGCTCATTGTTGGGGTTTGAACCCACGCCCTTCGGCATGCGAACGGACCGCGCTAACCACTGAGCTATCATCGCTAGATCGTCATCGTCGTTACGCACCTTACATTGTGTTCCAGCAGTATCATCTGAGAGCGACCATTTTTGTTTACCATCGAACACACCGTCACTTAACATCAGGTGAGGTGTGGTGAAACACCTTGCTTGTCACCAGTAAAAAAAACAACGAAACCAATGAGCAATGATGAATTGAGCAATTCAAAGCCTAACAATAAGCTTAGTTTAGCTGCCGGTGAAGGAAAACATCTTGCATCCGTGTACGAACGACCGGTTCTTCTGAAGCTTTGTTTGTTCCGTAAATATTTAATGAAGGACAGGTTAAGAGATCCCGCAGCGATAATAAGATTGATGCTGTCATTAAAACGGGACGTCTGTCCTTCCGTGTAAAATTGTATATATTAGAGATGAGATATCTGTATGTCACAGAACAATAAGGAGAAGAGTATGTTTTCAGGAGTGACTCATATGATCTAAAAATAAACTCTCAATATACTTTTCCTTTTTTTTAATCTGTTTTATTATTTTAGTTTGAACTGGACATGTGTTATCTCTTATTATCTCTTATCATCAGGAGAGTGTGTGGTTCGCCTCATTACTCTTACGATTATGATTACCATTAGGTGCTATCAGGATCTCTATACATCTTACTTACTGTATTTTTTAATCTATGAATAGTTGTTATGAAATATGAGATTTCGTGACGATTGTGTCGAAAGTTCATTCGTAATAAATATAATCGTTTTAATTCAACAAAAAAAAAACTGTTTGATATTGTGCTAAACATTGAAACTAGATGCTGTATTTTGCAAACTCTAAAATTAAACAAAATATTAAAAACCTGCCAAGACCACGGTTAAAATCCCAAAATAAATTAAACACAAACTAAGTGTGTGCGTGCACGCGTGTTTGTGTGTCTATGCGTGTTTACGTGAATGAATGTGTGTATTTTTATTTCACAATAACTTTTAAATACCTGAACAGATTCAGATGTATCAAGTACATACCGTTACAATTCTCACATAAACCTGAGTTACTATTTATTGAAATAAAACTTAAGTTACTAGTGGGAATTCAAGTTTTTCTTTTTTAATTAAGCTTGTTTATCTTATATTGTAGATACCTGCACTAATGTAATTAAACTGTGGTCTGAAGCGACACATATTAGATAAGTAGGGCCGGCTTCAAGCATTAGGGTTTTTTGTAGGGCCCATTGACACGGAGGGTTGTCCTTTTGTGGGCCAGATTGGAAAGATTGGCTATTGATAGGATTCTGTAAGGGCAATTCAGACAGGCTTTGAAATACGTCGTATGGCTTACGAACGGGTACTGTCTACAAATTAATATCAGATTTATCATTTCTTTTTTTTTTGCGGTTAGTCCACGCTTTACTGTCAACTCGCCTGTTGGTAAACGACAATTTAGCCTAAGATGAAACACACAAACTTAGAAGATGTTAATAATTCTCTGTAACTTTGAAAAGACAGATTGTATCTCCCAAGAAACAAGGAAGCATTGTAATGTATTGTATTTTATTTGCATTTCATTGGAACATTGAGATAACTTGAAATAACAAATAAATAATGTAATAAAATACTAAATAAGCTGCAGTAAAGAGGCATTGTCACTTTTTAATGCTTTTAGTGACATACAAATAACTTATGACTACATAACGATAAAAAAATAACAAATAATAAAACAGAAACATATGCCAAAATAATAATAAAAAACTAATCCGTTTAACTTACCTATAAAAGCAGCCGTAATTTCCTTCATTATTTTGTGTTCAAGAACATGCCGCTACACTAGAAACTCTTTATTTATCTGAAATACCAAATCTAATAAGAACCCTGGAGCCTTTTATCAACATTATTTCCCAATTTTCCCTAACAACCATTCCTTAAAATAAACCTACACTTACACGATCAAAGAACATTGTAAATTATGGATAATAGAACAGCCATTTAAACAATAGAAGTACTTCGTTCGTCGTGAACGTTCCCAGTATTCATACGTAACAATTTGGCTACTTTCTTGATGCGTACAGCTCAAGAATGAAACTCATGGCCGCTTCTTTGTTTCTTATGAACTATAATTTAAGGCTAGAAAGAATATATTTCTTCTAGATTAACGTGTTCTATCCTCAGCTCCATCTTCGCTTTCCATCAGCAAAGATAGTGGCCAAACGTATATCTATTTAATATTTGAAAAAAAACTTATGCATTAAAACCTTGTTAACATTTTTTTAGTAAACTTTCGCATGAGTGTTATTGAAATCCTAGGACGATTCCCATACCAACCTGGCTTAGTTGTAAAACTTTCGTATATATACTTAACCCACTAGAGCCAAAACGCCACTAAGACCTTAGACATATTATGCTTAACACATACAATCAGTCTTACAATTAATTGGCTTAAAAATTATTAAAATTAAGGCTGTCATGACGACTACTGACCGAATTTACAACTTAAATCTTTGTAATAACTATGTCAATATTGTGCAACACATTACGTTAGCATGTTGGTGAGTCGAACCCACAAGTTTTGCCATACCAAAAGTCGGTCAACGGAGCTAAACAAGTTTTCACTTAAAAAAATTCAATCCGCATATATAGAAATACTATTGCGAGCTACCCTATGTACAGATTATTTATGCGAAACAAAGCAAGATTGATCATACTTTTGACGACATCTATTTAGCATTCATGAAGTTTCTTATCATCACTATTAATTTGTATTCCATGAACAAAACGTTCCATTCCCCCAAATCTAATAACTTATACGTAGTCAATATCAGTTCCGTTTAACGTACATTAATCGTGCTTCTGGCGGGTAATTTATTCTACTTATACTCATATTATACAGGATCTCACATGGAGGAACCTGTTGAACGCTATAACAAACAAGAAAACGATAATTATGACTTTCTTATTATAAGTAACTAATTTATTCCAAAGGAAACTTTAAACGTTTCGACGAAAATCTAATTTATTCGAAGTAACTGAAACTGAGAGAAGGGTAAGGCCAAGTGTGGGTTGACACTCTTCACATATCCTCAAAAACTTTTTTTATAGAAAAGTAATGAGACTAACGAGACGCTCTCTTGATGGTAAGAGAGCGCCTGTACATAACTATTGCAGCGATATACAGATCTTTGAGTAGCAAAACAAAGTCCAGGGCATCGCTGCTTTGGCGCTCATTACTCTTAGACTATCGATGGTTAGTCGCAACAGCCCTGTAATTTCGCTAGCTGCAGTACCCTTCAAACAGGAACACAGTAATGTTTACACACTACTGCTATCTAGACGACCTCCTGCCAAAGAGATCTACCACCAAGAAAAAATAGACCATAACATAGTAACTTTTAGATATGTAGGTTTCCTCACAATGTTTTTCGTCACCGTTTGAAGTCGACGCACATATGCCTAGGACCTCCAGATTAGAAGTTAGACGGTCTTTCAACCAGGCTGCTGAAACTTCAACCAAATATCTAAACATCCATTTAAAAAAAACGTAAAATTAACAAAATGGAGATAAAATGCGAGTTACTGTTTAACTACAAATTAAATTTAGCAAAATTTTCAAGTCTATAAAATAAACAAAACTACAATCAAATTGGTAAATGGTAAGAACCACTGCAAGTTGGATAATGGTAAAAGTTTTAGTCACACGTGTTTGTTTACTACAAATATTTGTTTCAAACTTGCAACATTAATGTTTAAACTTGTGATTGGTTTTTGTTTGAAAGCTGTGTGCCTTATTTGAGATTTTAAGCCCGATTAAATAAAAGTTTTGCTTAGCTGTCTTAAGTCATGGTAAGCGACAGTGTAGTCAAAGATAAAGAACGTTTTACTTGAAGATCTGCCGCCAAGCACCTAACGCTGTGGTCCGGCAGCCACACTTAAGAGTCAAAAGTGATGAGATGAACGGGATGCTCTTCTGATGGTAAGAGATAGCATCTGTCCATGTCCACCTATTCATACATCAAAGCATATAGTAAGTAAGAGATATAAACAAAGAACTCGTGGCACCCAATGGGTTTTTTTTTTAATGTAACTGTAATGAGGCGAACGGAACGCTCTCCTGATTATAAAAGCTAATAGGAGATAAGGCAAGTCCGTGACAAATGCAGCGATACACAGATCTTTGAGTAACAAAACAAAGTCCAGGGCATCTCTACTTTGGCCTTAATTACTTTGCGATGTTCGATGATTAGTCTCAACAGCCCTGTAATTTCGCTAGCTGCAGTAAGCCCTTTAAACTGGACCGTACTTATTTGATATATGATATTACGGAATTGACTTGTAACATTGGTGTTATCAATAAAATATTTGTATTTGTATAAAACTGGATAGTTTTAAATTCCTTGTCCTTAACAATAACGCAAAGTGACACGCGTTCTCTTCTATCCAGAGGAAGAAGACAGGAAAAAACCTAGACAATGTTGCCATAACAAAAGCTTTCACAATTTGCAAGTACTCCGGCCATATTCCTTAGTGGAAACGTGGAACCTTCACAAATTGGAAAAAACTCTCTTGAACTTTCACAGTTAACACGAGATGTTTCAGGTGTTGCGCTGAAAATTTACTGAAAAATGTTCACTGCAATATTAAAATGGGCTTTTGAAAAATTGCGGAAAAACTTCCGCCTTTAAAGTGTTGAATTTGTTCAAACTTTATGTTTATGGACAAGCTGTTACGAAACACAGTTAAACTAAAATTGTTAAATCCAAATAATTTATGACACTACTTAATCCAATAAATTGTTTTAAAACCAAACTTCAATTTCGCATACATTGTTCATATTTTTGTTTTATTTATGCGAGATTACTCACGATTAATTGTATCGGAAACTCCGACTATAGTTTCGGCCACATCCGGTGGCTGGTGAGTACAACGTGAAGCAAGACAAGGCCGCGCGCGCGTTGTACTTAGCTTTGTCTCTATGATGAAGGCCACCAGATGTGGCCGAAACTATAGTCGGAACTTCCGATATAATTAAACGTGAGTAATCCACATAAGTAAAACAATAATGTATCAAAACCACATCAGTTTCCATATACTCGTATTATTTACTACTTACGTATTTTTGTAACAATTACGCTCACTGGTTAGTTCAGCCGGTTCATGCGCCGAAGGGCGTGTGTTCAAATCCAAGCAGTGAACGTGAGCTGCCAATGAATAATGATATTGAGAGGAAACCTAGCCTGGTGATAGGATACTTCTAGTAATCGATTGGCTAGCTTCCGCAAATGAGTTTTCTCTTTAATGTTTGACAAGCTAGGTGATTAACCACAGCTCACTTGTTATTAAGGTGTGGCCGAATATGGTAAACATACCAAGCCTGAAATGGAACTGGATGTCAAGTGAGGTTGTCGGAACATACCATTAGATGCTTGGCGGCAGATTTTCAACTTGAGGGTGGTAGCTAGCCAGCCAAGTACCAGAAAGTACTCATCGTGCTATGGTTTACTCACGATGTTTTCCTTCACCGGTAGCTCAAGCACATTGTTGTGGTTTGAACTGATATCCTTCAGCGTGCGACCCGACCACGGCAACCACTGAGCTATCATCTCTACAATTAAAACTTGTGTTATTTTTAATTTATTTAGATTTTAAGTTTATGACGTGCTTTTGTTTTAGATATTAAAGAATATTTCGGATAGATATTTAAAATTGTCATCAAGTTAGATAAATATCTAATACCTTTAAACGAGCAATTCTTGTATATATGTATATATATATATAATAAAATTATAAATTATTAATTATGTAATTTGAATCTCGGAAACGGCACCAACGATTTTCATGAAATTTAGAGTGCAGGGGGTGCAAACCATTTCGGGGGCGATAAATCGATCTAGCTAGGTTTTATTTTTACAAAACGTCGTTTTATCCGTATTTTCAGGCAATTAAAAACTGCTACAATATCATTAGAATACGAACGTAAATTTCGCCACCTTCTACAAGGTTATAGTAGCTTAGGTGGGAAATCGGGCGGTCCCGAATCCAGAAGACCCCGGTTCGAATACATATGATTTTTTTCCCCCTATTTTTTCAAATTCCTTAAAAAACCGAGCAAAGCTCGGTCACCCAGTTACTTTAAATTAAATACCACTAAAAATATGTTTCTTGAATACGAATTCTACCGTTACAACTCTGAAAACAAAACTAAAATTGCTAAAACTTTTAACAAGGTAATTCAATCTCGTAAAACATGTTTGTGTCCGCGGCCTCGCCCGCTACATTAGGTGGACATTCCCATTGCGGGGAGAGATCGAAACTTGTAAAGTAGTTGGTAACTAATCGCTAACTACTTGTGATAGAGCCGGCCCTACTTAGATTAGTTATCTGATAGAGAATAAAGAATGCAGGACCGGTTTCACGACTTACTGATTACTATAATGAACTTATTAATTGTTGTTTTTGACATAATTATAAGGATCGGTCTTAGGAGCCCGAGATTTTGTATACAACTTCACAACTGAATAGCTTTTTTATGATGAATTTGCTTTCATTTGCACTTAGTGGTAGGCCTTCTTTGCAGGAGGTGGTACCTACCTAGACGACCTCCTGCAAAGAAGGATCCCGCACTACCAGATATTCTGCCGCCAAGCAGTAGTGTGTAAGCATTACTGAGTTCCGGTTAGCTAGCGAAATTACAGGGCTATTGAAACTAACCATTGAAAGTCTCAAAGTAATAATCGCCAAAGCAGCAATGGCCTGGACTTTGTTTTGCTACTCAAAGTTTTGTGTATCGCTGCAATGGTCATGGACAGGAGTTGGCGTTATCTCTTACCATCAGGAGAGCGTCCCGTTCATATCATTACTATTAGATTTAAAAAAAAATATCGAATGACCGATTCACTCTAGACTTTAAGGTAACGTAAGGACGGGTAACTTATTCCACGCTTTAGCCGTTCGAACAATGAAAATGATTCAAACTGTTTCGTACGGGATTTTGTAATATCAACCATGAAACGATGTTGCTTTGTCACATGATGTTTTATTACGAAACTTGACACCTTTTACGTAGGTATATCTGGAGTAATAGGCGGCTAATGTCAACATTTTACAAATAGAAAGTATATAGGTATTCTACCAGCAGTTTGGTTCCCTTAGTTTGGGGATAGATGGCGTTGTGAGAACTGCTCTCTAATACTTGTTTATAAGTATATATGGAAATCTATGGAATACGTTATCTTCGTTCCAAATCTAATACCTTTAAACGAGCAATTCTTGTGTATATATATATATATATATATATATATATACCTACCCTGAATCTCAGAAACGGCTCCAACGATTTTCATGAAATTTAGTATGCAGGGGGTATCGGGGGCGATAAATCGATCTAGCTAGGTTTTATTAGAAAACGTCGTTTTATCCGTTTTTTCAAGTAATGAAAAATTGCTACAATATTATTAGAATACGAAGGTAAATTTTGCCATCATCTACAAGGTTATAATAGCTCAGGTGGGAAATCGGACGGTCCCAGCACCAGAAGATCCCGGTGCGAGTCCAGATGATTATTTTTCTCTCTTTTTTTCCTGTTTAAGTTCCTCCTTAAAAAACTACCATCCAGTCATCCAGATACTTTCATTTAAGTCCAGTCCAGTCCGTCCAGTCGTTACAGCCTAAAGAATATACAAATAAATACAAACTTTTTTATTTTGTAAAAGAAATGAGACGATCAAGGCACTAACCTGGTCATAAGAGATAAATATTAATGACCATTGCAGCGATATACTTTAAACTTTTGGCTTTTGCTTAACACATTAAGCATCGTTATAATTAATTTTGATTAATTTTGACATATTCGCTGGGCTATGGCGTTCTAACTAAACTAACTTTAGTTCGTGTACGGATCTCCTCATTTCTGATTCGATCTCGTAGGGAATCTCCGAGCATAGCCCTCTCCATAGCTCGATGTGCGACTTCGAGCTTACCAAAAAGACGCATAGTCAGAGACCACGTTTCAGCGCTAAAAGTCATCAAAAAAGTATCACACACTGGTCGAAAACTTTCGACTTGAGGCACTGAGGTAATTCTAAATGAGCTATGTCTAAATCTATCTAGTAGATATTATTTACATCCCATGGTTTAACAGCCTTTATGTAAAAGAAAACTTGAGTCCTTTGGGGTTCGTAAGTGGATCGGAGCAATGTCGTGGAAAATTCGATAGACTGAACATAAAGTTCTTGCTTTGTTAGCGAAATTACCCACAGCGAGAGAAAATTGGATCGAGAAGTCCTGGAAACCTCAGCTTTATTTTTTTTATGTTACTTCCTCAGACCTAGTTTAAAGTTGAGAGAATGTTCTAAAAAAATATGTTTTTATGACACACTAGCTGTGCTCCGCGGCGTCACCGCTGTGTTTTGAATTCCTTGCTCATCCCACGTGAAAACTTCCTTTTTTTTCAGGATAATATGTAGCCATGTGTTAATTCGGTGTGTCAGCTACTTCCATACAAAGTTTCATCAAAAATCATGATAAAAAAATCCAGCCACTTGAGCGTCTTTTATTACTTCTTCAAGTAATAAACACACTCACAAACTTATGCCTTTATAACATTAGTGTCACACACACACAAACACACACATCATCATCAGCCATAGGACGTCCACTGCTGGACATAGGCCTCCTCTTGGGGGGTTTTGACAATACTCGACACGCTTGGTAGGCGGGTTGGCGCACGCAGTTAGGTGTGATTGTTCAAGGAAGACGCTGCTGCCCATCTTCCGGATTACATCCCTTAGCCGACTCTTACGGCAACCACGAGTAGAGAGGGTGGGGTACTATTTTTACGCCGGCACCACCACGGCACATTTAGTGAACAACATTAGAGTGATTATTCATAAAAACATATTAAATGGTACACGCAAGTGCGGCTTGTCCATTTTTTTTTATGTATGTAATGAGACGAACGAGAAGCTCTCCTGTTGGTAAGAGATTACGCCTGTCCATGACCATTGCAGCGATACACAGTAAGTAGCAAAACAAAGTCCAGGGCATCGCTGCTTGGTGATCATTACTTTGAGTTAGATGGTAGTCTTAACATCTCTGCAATTTTGCCAATTTTACCTTCAAGCCGAAACACAGTAATGTTTACACACTACTGCTTGGTGGGAGAATATCTATTCTACGGTTCTACCTACCAAGACTCCTGCTAAGGTGATCTACCACCTAGTAAATTTTAGTTACATTTATGGTAATAAAACAAATACTATAGAAATTTAAATCAACTTTCTATTACGGCTCACAAGATATAGACCATTAAAGGTTTGAAAACACATTATAATAAAAACAATAATGTTTTATTTCTTAAAAGAATCAACACATTTACAAATTGGTATACAAAAACTATGACGTAGTTATCATTAAATTTCCAGGTTTTACTATTAACTTTTTACTTTGACTGCCGTGTTAGCGCATTTGGTAGAATATCTGCTTCTGGAGCTGTAGGGCGAGGGTTCGACTCCCACCTTTTTTTCTTTTTTTTTTCCCCAGGGGAATCCTTAATGGGTACCACCGGCTTTGGGGGAAGCAGGGTGGTCTCCGCCATAGGGGCGGCCTACCCACTAAAAACCCTGGGGTACCTGGCGCCTATGTATCGAGCCTACGGGAACGCTTTCGCACTCGTCCGCGGCCCCGACAGCGCTGGTCCCCTGGGACCCTTTCCTGTTAGGGATGGAGCTGGAGAGCCTCCATCCTTCTTTCCTTCTTTCCTAGAGGGGCGCGCGGATACACCGCGCGCGCCACCTCAGGGGCTACTCTTGTCGGACGATGGACCTCCCTGAGTCCACCGCCCCTGTTATGGAGGTTGAAGGAGGGCGTGAATCCTCCTCCGACGACCGGCTCTCTGACGGCGCATTGGGAGATCTGTTGTTCGCGCTCCGCCGTTTCCTTCTGGAACATCACTTGTTCACAGAAGGAAGTTCGACTCCCACCTGGACCAACATTTATGTGACGATACATGTTTGTTCTGTATGTATTTACAAAGTGTTCCATCATTTATCTGGTTCCCATAGTACAAGCTTTGTTAGTTTGGGGCTAGATGGCGTTGTGTTTAATGTCGATATTTATAATTAGGTATTTATTATTCTACGACGAACTTTGTTTTAACCATAGAATATCTAACAGTATTAAAACCCTCAATATAATACTGACGAGTAAAAATGGAATCCACTCGAATGGTGTGAATTAGGGGCTCGTTAGTTAATCCAATTACCAGCTACCATTGGCACGTTTTAATTGCTTTTTAGAGTTCCGTAGAAGGGGTTAAAAAGCTCTAAGCAAGAATTTTCTGAAATTATAATTCGTTTTTTTTTGTATACGTACGGGACTCACAGCATTTCGTTGTAGCATTTTTTTTTCCTCATATGATGATGTTGTTTTTTTTTTTAACAAAAGTAATGACACTTTTTTGTTTTACTTATGCTGGATTACTTGTTTTATTTAAAAACAATCTTATTTATTTATGGTTATAAAATGATTCGGATTTGCCATAAAGTAATCAGATAATTGATTGAATCAGGCGTTACTTTGCGGAAGTCCATTTTGAGTGTTCAAGGTATATATTTAGTTTATTTCCGCTTAACAGTCATTCCAGCTACAACAGAAATGAGGATTAAAATGTTTAAAACTTGACAAAAATTTAAAACACTTGAAAATAATTTTTAAAAACTTTAACTATAATTAAAAAAACTTGACGATAATTAAAAAACCAATCCGGAACATTCCTTAATATTTAAACTAAAGACAAAAACTTATAAACTTAAACAAAACACTAATTAAAATAAAACAAAAACCACAAGTATTTATATCCTCTTTTCGCTGCGATAACCACTTGCCGACACGTGTTTCGCCTCTACACGGGGCATCCTTAGGACGTGTTAATAAAGTGATCATTAAAATATTATACAGAACCTCAATGACAACAGTTTTACGCTTGGCTCATTCACAGTCTCGGAAATGCAATGGCGTCTGCGGTCTGTGACAAGGTTGCCTGACAATTATCGTTCAAGTGCCGCAGAGTGGTTGGGTGCTGGTAACCCTAATTGAACGAGCCAAGAGGTTTACTTTGGCCTAAGTGTTGTAGGACTCTGAGGAAATGCCTGTGGTACACAATATGTGGTACTGGTTATATCTACATCTATATTTTTGGAGTTTTAGGAGAACGTGGGAAAAACGTTTCGCTGCATCGTATTGTTTTTCAAAACTTGTGTTTCTCAATTATTTGTGTTTAAAAATAGTTTTTTTTTAAATCTTTGACAGGCTAGATGTTTGACCTCAACTCACCTGATGTTAAGTGACGGTGTGGTCGAAGATGGTAAAGCACACCTAGCCTGGAATGATTTCAACCCACGACCTTCGTCGTGTAAACCAACCGCACTTACCACTAAGCTATAATTGCTAATCGAAAAAACTAAAGTACCCCCTGTAAACACCCTATTTTTGCTCCACCAAATACTATTCGATAATTATAATGCATACTATTTTTTTTTAATTGCTGACAGCCTTTATGTTTGACGACAGCTCACTTGATGTTAAGTGACGGTGTGGTCGAAGATGGTAAACACACCTAGCCTGGAATGGAACTGACTCTCAAGCTGCCGGAACACATCGTTAGATGCTTGGCGGTAGATTTTCAACTTGAGGGTGGTAGCTAGCCAGCCGAGTACTAGAAAGTACCCTACCACCGCACTATGGTTTCCTCACGACGTTTTCCTTTACCGGCAGCTCAAGCTCATTGTTGGGGTTTGAACTCACGCCCTTCGGCATGCGAACCGACCGCGCAAACCACTGAGCTATCATCGCTACAAAATAATTGAATGCGGTAAAAACGTACACGCGGCTCTTACGATCGCCTTAAGTAATTTCCAGTTAACTTAGTTTATGAAGTGAAAGCTCGTACGAAAAATGGCCAAAGTTGGCAACTTTTGTAATGTTAGCTGGTACGACGCCGACGTTAACACGTGCTGTCAAAACGGATAAAAAAACGGCCCAAGTGTAAGCGGTAAGCGGATAGCTTGAAATCAGGTACTAATAAAATATAAAAACATAACTAGCGCTTAAAAATGATAAAAAAAAAGAAATTAATTTTATTTTGTAATACAAACCAAACAAACATGGACAGACATATACAAAATAGGGGACTTTGATGTTTTAAATTGACAATGGCATGAAAAAACATATGACCACATCGACACTTTTACTTGGCGGTAGATTTCCTTAGCAGGAGGTCGTCTAGGTGGGTACCACCGCAGTACCAGATATTCTGCCGCTAAGCAGTAGTGTATAAACATTACTTTGTTCCGGTTTGAAGGGCAGCTAGCGAAATTACAGGGCTATTGAGACTAACCATCTAGTCTCAAAGTAATGAGCACCAAGGCAGCGAAGCCCTGGACTTTGTTTTGTCACTCAAAGTTCTGTGTATCACTGCAATGGTCATGGAAAGGCGTTATCTCTTAACATCAGGAGAGCATCTCGTTCGTCTCATTGCTGTTACATTTAAAAAATCACGTCGACAAAATAGTCATAGTTCTAGGAGACACTTTGAAAAACAATGTTATCACCGTACTTTTCAGTTTAGGACAAAATACAAACTATCCTAAAAAAATAAAAAGTGTAATAGTTTTAGTGTACCATGGAGCCGTAACATAATTATTAATTTAGGTGCTAATTTTGTAAGGTTTTTGAAAATACTACCTTTTTTTATTTTGGGCCAGAGCTTATGTTTTTTTTATATTTAACAGGCTAGTTGACCACAGCTCGCCTGATGTTAAGTGATGGTGCGTTCGAAAATGGTAAAGACATCTAGCCTGGAATGGAACTGGCTCTAAAGTGAGGCTGTCATAACACACAGTCGGTGCTTGGCTACAGACTTTCAACTTAATGGTAGCTAGCCAGCTGTGTACTAGAAAGTACCCTACCACCATGCTATGGTTTCATCACATGCTTTCCTACACTGACAGCTCAAGCTCATTGTTGGGGTTTGAACCAACACCCTTTGCCATGTGAACCGACCGCGTTAACAGTTGAGCTATGATCGTTCTTTCATTGCGTGAACGTGAACATCAAATAAAGCTTGACATCACGCAGTGTGAAATCCCATCACCATTGTTGGCATTTTCGTGGACTTTCCATACGCAGAAATGATTGTTTCACACGGTATGACGTCATTTAGATGCCATGATTATCTTAGCTGATTGTGCGATAAATTTCAGTCGCAAAATATATACCAATTATTCGAGTTAAAAAGAACACGTTTTTGAGGTAAACTAAATATAAATTAACCAATTTTTCAAGTTTAGTTAACTAGCCTATTGTCGGATTTTTACGTAATAGGTACTTTCATTATTACTTCTCCATGGAGTTCTTAGTTCAGTCCTGTAAATACAACCGATGCCTACTTAAAGTACATCGTATAAACGTGTCAGTAAGGTCTTATTTAGCATATAAGACCCATATAATCCTCTTAGCACACCGCTGTCAGCTTGCTACTTGCCCAACCCTACCCTGGTAATGGTTCGAAGGCGATTACATAAAATTTCATAACATCCAGATACAGCTGGTTCGTGTCTACGAGGACTAGAAAGGCATAGATATTCAACTTGAAAAATCTGGTTCTGCCTCATATAAAGCCGAATATTTCATACAGCATAATATAGTTATTTATATATAATGTGCCGTGGTGGTGCCGGCGTAAGAATTGTACCCCTTCTCCACCCGTGGTTGCCGTAAGAGTCGGCTAAGGGATGTAATACGGAAGATGGACAGCAGCGTCTTCCTTGAACAATCAAACCTAACTGCGCTCGCCAACCCGCCTGCCAAGCGTGGCGAGTATTGGCAAAACCCCTCCCCAGGAAGAGGCATACGTCCAGCAGTGGACGTCCTATGGCTGATGATGTAATGTGATGTGATATATAATGTACTTTTTTTTTATTGTATTAAAAATATCGGCTGGGATGGTCGACCGCTAACAAATTATATAGGGACCTAGCCACACATTTAGAGGAGACGTCAGGTGTTTTTTTTTTAATGGAAAGTATTACGAACGATAGGCTCTCCTGATGGTAAAAGAAGCCCTTGACCATTGCAGCGATATACAGAATTTTGAGAAGCAAAACAATGTCCAGGGCATCGCTGCTTTGCGCTCACTACTTTGAGACTTTCCACAGCCCTGTAATTTCGCTAGCTGCAGTACTCTTCCAATCGGAACTCAGTAACTAATAGTTACGGTAGCAGATTTTCAACTTTAGGGTGGTAGGTAACCAGCCGAGTATCTACTAGAAAGTGTTCTACCATCATCAGTTGAAGGTGCGCATCAAAATATATTTAAAAAACACTAAGACGAATATATACATACATATGTTTATGAATATAAACAGATATATCTATATCATATAGAATGAAATTAAATACAGCAAACAAATAAATATGAAAATACTTAATATTAATAAACGAATAATAAACCTTGATATTTAAGTTAAAAAAAATTAAACTGCTAAAATTCCGAGAATCTAATCTAACTATCTAATACCTTTATACGAGCAATTCTCGTATATATATATATAATCTGAATCTCGGAAACGGCTCCAACGATATACATATGAAATTTAGTATGCAGGGGGTTTCGGGGGCGATAAATCGATCTAGCTAGGTTTCATTTTTAAAAACGAAAAAAACCTAGCAAATCTCGGTCATCCAGGTACTAATCCTTAACAGCATTTATAAAGGACTTCAATATGACAGTTTCCCGAAGTTATCTAGGTTTCGTTGAACTCCACTTACACCAAGTTTTGTTCCTCAGAAATCAATTAGGTTATTTCTTTGTGTTTGTTTAAGAAATAAGTAAATAACATTTATTCCGTTAATAGGTGACTACTTTATTCCAGAGACCAAAGAAAAAATATAACGTTATTTTTAATGTAAGTATATTATTTTACCTTTAATAAAAATAACAGAAAACTTATTTTATCGAGACTTCTATCCTACACAAACATACGGAGATTTAGGGTTCAGTAACCATCTCGAATTGTTTAATCCTTTATTTTTCGTGTCTCTTGTTAACTTTTCTTTATTTGAAATATTTTTTGATCTATCTATAGGTATTAAACAAAAAATAAAATTTCAAGTGTTGTTCGTTGGTAAGCGCATAACTTAAGAACGAGTGATCCGATTTAGTTCATTCTTTTTTAAATGGTTTTTATCTTTGAATGATTTGAGCTTTTATATCTACGACGGCAAACGAAGTATTGGTCATTTAGCTAGTCAATAAATCACTACAGATTATAAAACGAAGTCGACCGCTGCATCTGTCTGTCTGTTCGTGATAAACTTAAAAACTACTGAACGGATTATCATACAAGTTTCATCAACAGATACAATGATTCATGAGGAAGGTTTAGGTATATAATTTGTTAAGAACTTATTATAGTATCTACATTGCATCCGTATCTTCATAGGCGGGGCGGGTCGCTAGTATTAGTATAAAGTGGTAAGTGTCAGTATACATACGTATACTCAATTCTTTATTGTAACAGGTGCAGATTTATAAAATATAAATAACATTTAAAAAAAATAAGCTAACTGTGCAATCCTCTTGTCAGATATTTTGCACAATCGGTAATTTAATGGAAAACAACTATTTAACTAACACAAACCAGGGAATTTTATTTGAGTTAATCACGATATACCTATTTAACCAAAGATACTACTAACTAAAACAGAAGAATTGAAAGATAAAAGGGTTATAAGGGTTTTATGAGATGGTAAATCTCTTTGGCAGGAGGTCGTATCGGTAGCTACAACCACAGCACCAGATATCCGCAGCTAGCTAGCAAAATTAATCGAATATCTTTAAGTAATAAACGTCAAAGTACCGAAGCCCAAAACTGTGTTTTAATCTCATAGTTTTGTGTACCGCTGCAATGGCCATGAGAAGCGTTATCTCTTATCATCAGAAAAAAAAATCATTCACCTCCTTATTATCGCATAAAAAATATCGCTGTAGTTAGGCTTGCAGTACAAAATGTTTTACTGTTGTTAGTCTGAACGCTCAGTATATTTTCTATACACGCATGGCCAAGAAGTAAAGATGTGTGGCCAACTTTCATGTAAAGTCTTTACGATCTCTATTTGACAAAAAATTGGCATGTTAATTGAATAATTATTATGTATTTTAACATATTTTTTTTTATTATTACTTTGACATTTAATTTTCATATTGATTATGACTTATTTATTATTATTATCCATGCCCTGGTGGAGCCGGCGTAAGAATAGTACCCCACCCTCTCTACCCGTGGTTGCCGTAAGAGTCGGCTAAGGGATGTAATCCGGAAGATGGGCAGCAGCGTCTTCCTTGAACAATAACACCTAACTGCGCTCGCCAACCCGCCTGCCAAGCGTGGCGAGTATCGGCAAACCCCCTAGGAGGAGGCCTATGTCCAGCAATGGACGTCCCATAGCTGATGATGATTATTATTATTGCATGCTGTCTTAACCTATAACTCTCGTGACATTTATTTAGATACTTTTTAGTCTTAATTATATTATTAGATCATGTGATAATGTACAAAATGTTGGTGATCATAAAATGAATAAATGACTTCTACCAAGTATGAGAATATAGGAAGAAATATATACATATCAGAAAATGAAGATAAAAACTAAAAGGCACTCAATCCACAACAGAAATAGCACTTATGAATGAAATTAAGCCAATTAGCTATGAATACATTAAGCCAATCTTCTAATTACCTACAGAACCTTTCAAGGAAAATGTCTGTCACTTCATTAATAATAATTTCATTTCAACTTTTACGAATATTTCTTTCTGACTAGTGTCGCCTCCGGGTTGTTTGTGGAAACGCTGGATAATGGAAAAATGAAACTCGGATTGCCTCGTTGTTTCCATTTCATTATGCCAGTGTTGTGTGGCGCGATATCTGGAGCTAATTGCTTTTTAGCGGCTGTCGGGAAATTATGTGTTTATAAGAGTATTATAATCATCTATAAATTGTTAATATAAATTATAGTGTTCCTCGATAAGTAAGATAAGATTTTAAACACAACGGCAACGATTCTACAGTTTATGTTCTTGACTTACAAAACAACACAGCAAAGACAAAGAAGTATAAAAAATACATAAGAAATTGTAAGATGATTATCTCTTGATTATCACGATCACGATTATTGATCTAGTATCCTAATTGACTGATCACTACATATTATTAAACAAAGTCCTCCGCTGTGTCTGTCTGTTTGTCTGTCTAACTGTTCGTGATAAACTTAAAAACTACTGAATGGATTATCATGCGAGTTTCACTAATAGATAGAGTGATTCATGAAGAAGGTATTAAGTTTAGGTTAGCCTTACAATTTTCCGGGGTTTTTGAAAAGTTTGAGGTTAAATTGGTTGAAATAATGATAATAGCTAGTTGGAAGTATCGGAAAATGTCAAGCTACCTGGGAGCTTTCATTGAAAACGCTGCCTAATCCCGTTGAGATATAACAAAACAATGCATGGTGGGATATTCCTCTTTTATAGATGTACAAAAAAGTCCGCGGTGGCATATATCTACCTTTTAAGGATAACTTACTATAGGTACCCAATCTTACTAGGTAGTACAGATAGGTACGAATGGCCTGTTAAATAATTATATAGCATAGATATAGTGTTAAATAAATATGTATATACCATAGATAGAGTGTTAAATAACTATATATCATAAATCTATATATATGATATATAGCTAACACTACATAACACACAACACACACACTACATATATTTTTTTTACACCAACTTAAATATCTATTCTTTTAATTTCCATCCTAAGGTTGTCTGGAAGAAATCGCTCTAGGCGATAAGGCCGCCCTTGTACACCGTTTATTTGTTGTTTCTATGTTGTATTTTTTGTTTTGTTACTTTCTTTCTCTTCTGTTTTTAATTTTTGTATGTATTTTTATAATGTTTGTACATAACACTATTGTTAAATAAATATATAGCATAGATATAGTGTTCAATAAATATATAGCATAGGGAATTTTTCACATAGCGCCATCTAGTCCTAAACTAGCAAAGCTTGTTTACTATGGGATCGAAATCTAAAATTCAAATTAAACAATTTAAAAGTTGAAGTAAACTAGGAAATTAAAATATTGTCAAAAAAGTTATAATTGATAAATAATAATGATTGTCAAGAATAAAAATAATAATAATAAACAATGTCAACCAAATTTGTCACAACCAAAAAATATTAATGAATTTTATAATAACATTCTTTTTTTTGGATAGCATGCTAGGTGTTTGACCACAGCTCACCTAATGTTAAGGGACGGTGTGGTCAAAGATAGTAAACACATGTGGCTTGGAATGGAACTAGCTCTCAAGTGAGGCTGAAATACTCTGTTAGGTGCGACAGATTTTCAACTTGAGCTTAACCAGCCGAGTACTAGAAACTACCCTACCACCATGCACAGAACAGATTCTTGAGTGCACATAGCTTATTGTATATATAAGGGACCATGCACACTACACTATTGCTCATTAGCGCTGCCTTTGCTCTAGTTATACAACATATTTTTTTATGTTTTTTCTTATATAACATCGTCTTTTGTGACGGTTTTTTTTTCTCCACAAAATCTATTGTTACCTCTGACAGGTTTCTAGAGAAAAACAGGCTGTCGGTAACGACGCGCTGGCTTTGCGCCAAATGGACAACATTAGTATGTTTCTCCTCTCAATTAATAATCCCCTTTGAGTTGTCTGCATCAGTCCGAGCGTTTGTCACGACCGACAGTCCAAATACAAATATGTTATTAATAATATCAAAATTACAATTCAAATTCCTCAATATAATTTCAAATATATCATTGAATATGTCAAAAACATGGATTACATGTCAAAAACAAGGATTGTCAATTTAAAATAAACTCAATATAAAGTATGTCAATATAAGTAAACCGGCCAAGTGCGAGTCGGACTCGCGCACGAAGGGTTCCGTACCATTATCTATGAAAAAGGCAAAAAAACCGCGTTTGTTGTATGGGTGCGCCCCTTAAATATTTATTTTATTTTGTTTTTAGTATTTGTTGTTATAGCGGCAACAGAAATACATAATTTGTGAAAATGTCAACTGTCTAGCTATCGCGGTTCTTGAGATACAGCCTGGTTACAGACAGACGGACGAACAGATAGACAGCGAAGTCTTAGTAATAGGGTCCCGTTTTTACCCTTTGGGTACGGAACCCTAAAAAAAAAACAATATAAAAATATTATCAATGTAAAAGACTGTCAATATAAAAAAGATACCAATATTTTTATGTTGTAAATATTAAAAAATTAGTAATACAAAAAGTTTTTTTTTTTGGGATAAATTATGTTTTGGCAAATGTTGTAGGACAAAAGTTGTTTGTTTTAATGTATAAAATAAAATAATGGTAAAAATGTTCACAAAGTAAGTAGCGTGTTTCCTCTTAGACTACATCCTGCTTAACATCAGGCAGGGTGTGGTGAAACGCAAACCTATTTAGTATTAAAAAAAAGTATAAGTTTCTGAACAAAATTAAAAAAATAATTCTCATAAATAACTTTAGCAATAAACTTGCTCGTGAAAATAGCACCTTAGCGTAATCACAACAGATTAGGCAACTGTCCCCCCGTCATGTGATAATAATGTTCCTACTAAGTGTTGTTCATTAGTGTGTAGGCCTAGTGCTCAGCCCTAATGTCGGAGTTAATATGCCGCTCTGATGAGAACTAGATAATTGCTGTAAGAACACATAATTACCTTCAACACATATTCTACTTCCTACTAATACTATAAATGTAAAAGTTTGTATGATTGGATGTTTGTTACTCAGATACAAAAACGACTAAGCGGATTTGGATGAAATTTGGCGCAGATATAGTTTATTATCTAGATAAACATATATTATACTTTTTATCCAGAGATAATGTTAGGTATCTGTGGGATTATCAAAAAACAACAGGACGTATGCACTTGAAATTTGGTATAAAGATGTGTTTTACGGAACATTATTCTGAAATAAACGGTGTAATTTATATTCATTTAGGTAATTAAAAAAAGAAAGAAAATAATTTTATTTTGTTCCTAACACAAACCGAACAACATAAAACAAACAAACAAAGATTAACAGTTACATACAAAATAGGGGCTCACCTCAGCATAATGCAATAATTAAGTAGCGCAAATTTCATGACGGATGAAATCATTGCTATTTTGTTGACATGTGTCGTTTCTCTCTGAACCCAAGTCTAAGTCAACGTAAACGAAGTCGCGGACGCAAGCTAGTATACACGTAAAGTCGGTTACACGATTGTAAATGACAGAAATTAATTTCAGGGAAAAAAAACAGTGCTGGCAAATCATGACCCAGGAGAATAAAATTTCGCTCGTATGAATATTAAATACAGCTGTGAAAGAGAGATAAATATTTTGTCCCAGAAACGCGCCTCTGGGGCTACCCGCAATTTCTGAGTGGTAAAAAAATCTGCAAATAAAAAAAATGTTGAGCAAGTATGTTAAAAAACACGGACACGTGCGAATCAGACTCACACTCAGAATCAGCCACAGAGGCTTCCCTACATACTAGTAGGTATAATAAATTCTTTGAGAATTGAGAATCGAGTGTTGAATTTTTTTTCTTACTTATCTAATCTATCTATCTAATACCTTTAAAAGAGCAATTTTTGTATATATATATATATATATATATATATGTGTATAATTGTATATATATATGTGTGTATATATATTGCCGTGGTGGTGCCGGCGTAAGAATAGTACCCCACCCTTTCTACCCGTGGTTGCCGTAAGAGTCGGCTAAGGGATGTAATCCGGAAGATGGGCAACAGCGTCTTCCTTGAACAATCACACCTAACTGCGCTCGCCAACCCGCCTGCCAAGCGTGGCGAGTATTGGCTCGGTCATCAAGGTATACTAATATATTATATGTGTTGGAATTGTGGTTAAAATAACAATTCAAACCCAAATTATAAATCAATCTTTTTAGTTTTTAAAACCTTAGGGCGAAGCTAGTTATCGATAAAAGGGGAAAACTATATATTTTTTTATTATTTTTATTTTTGTAAATTTCTTGCATAAACACCCTAATTTTTGTAATAAAATTCAAAATGTTAAGTTTTGTGATTGTATCAAAAATGTACAGTGTGCAGATTTTTTTCTTTTTATGTACGACAATGCTTTTTGCCAAATTTTATAGTTATAGGTCAACGGGCAGTATCCTGTAGGTTTTGATTCCCTTATGAGTGTCGAAATAAGTGGCATTTGCCAAACTTAACTTTAAAAAAAAAAACAATAGTCAAACTTCTTAAGATTGATGTTTTTACAGCTGCAAGGAATTACAGGCCTACGTATATGGTATTAATTTCAACTTGACACCTTCACGCGTTCTCAAGATAGAAGGTCTTGACAGACGGACAACAAAGTGATTCTATAAAGATACATTTTTACATTTTTCCTTTTGAGGTACGGAACCCTA